>CM039677.1:99025597-100267753 GCA_022496015.1 Hordeum marinum | reverse complement strand
TATATCAATCTTTACCTCCGGACCATTCCAGAGATCCTCGTGACGTCCAAGATCTCATTAGGGACTCCAAACAACCTTCGGTCACCACCATACATAACTCTATACTACGGAAATGTCACCGAACCGTAAGTGTGCAGACCCTGCGGGTTCGAGAACTATGTAGACATGACCGAGACACCTCTACGGTCAATAACCAATAGCGGGACCTAGATGCCCATATTGGTTCCTACATATTCTACGAAGATCTTTATCGGTCGAACCTCTATGTCAAGGATTCAGTTAATCCTGTATGTTGTTCCCTTCATTCTTCGGTATGTTACTTGCCCGAGATTCGATCGTCGGCATCTCCATACCTAGTTCAACCTCATTACCAACAAGTCTCTTTACTCATTCCGTAATAAAAGATCCCGTGGCTAACACTTAGTCACATTGCTTGCAAGGCTTATTGTGATGTTGTATTACCGAGTGGGCCCTGAGATACCTCTCTGTCACATAGAGTAACAAACCCCAGTCTTGATCCATGCCAACCCGACAGACACCCTCGGAGATACCTGTAGAGCACCTTTATAGTCACCTAGTTACGTTGCAATGTTTGATACACACAAAGTACTCCTCCAGTGTCAGTGATTTGCATGATGTCATGGTCATAGGAACAAATACTTGACATGCAGAAAACAGTAGCAATAAACTGACACGATCATATGCTACGTTTGTAGTTTGGGTCTTGTCCACCACATCATTCTCCTAATGACGTAATCTCGTTATCAAATGACATCTCATGTCCATGACTAGGAAACCATAGCCATCTTTGATCAACGAGCTAGTCTATTAGAGGCATACTAGGGACATGGTGTTGTCTATGTATCCACACATGTATCTGAGTTCCGATCAATACAATTATATCATGGATAATAAACGATTATCATGAACAAGGAAATATGATAATAACCAATTTATTATAGCCTCTAGGGCATATTTCCAATAGTCTCCCACTTGCACTAGAGTCAATAATCTAGTCCACATCACCATGTAATTCGCATTGTTATGAATCTAACACCTAATGAGTTCTGGGGCTTGATCATGCTTTGCATGTGAGAGAGGTCTTTTAGTCAATGGGTCCGCGACATTCAGATCCGCGTGTACTTTGCAAATCTCTATGTCATACTGTAAATACTACTACCACACTCCACTTGGAACTATTCCAAATGGCTGCTCCACTATACGTATCCGGATTGCTACTAAGAGCCATCCAGATTAGTGTTAAAGCTTGCATCAACGTAACTCTTTACGACGAACTCTTCATCACCTCCATAATCGAGAAACATTTCCTTAGTCCTTTGGTTATTAAGGATACTTGACCATTGTCCAATGATCCAGTCCTAGATCACTCTTGTACCCCTAGACAGACTCATGGCAAGGCACACACATGTGCGGTACATAGCATGGCATATTATATAGAGCCTATGGCTAAGACATAGGGGACGATGTTCGTCCTTTCTCTTTCTTCCGCCGTGGTCGAGCTTTGAGTCTCACTCAACTTCACACCTTACAAATCAAGCAAGAACTCTTTCTTTAACTGATCCATTTTGAACTATTTCAAGATCTTGTCAAGGTATGTACTCATTGAAAGTCTTATCAGACGTCTTGATCTATCTCTATAGATCGCGATGCCCAACAATTAAGTAGCTTTATCTAGGTCTTCCTTTGAAAAACTCTTTTCAAACAACCCTTTATGCTTTCCATAGATTCTACATCATTTCCGATCAACAATATGTCATCCACATATGCTTATCAGAAACTCTATAGTGCTCACACTCACTTTATTGTAAATACAAGTTTCTCATAAACTTTGTATAAACTCAAAAAACTTTGATCACCTCATAAAAGCATATATTCCAACTCCGAGATGCTTGCTCCATCCCTTAGAAGGATTGGTGGAGCTCGCACACCTTTTAGCATCCTTAGGACTGACAAAACCTTCTGGTTGTATCATACAACTTTTCCTCAAGTAAACTGTTAAGGAAACGATGTTTTGTCATACATCTGTCAGATTTCATAATTGAAAAATGCAGCAACTACTAACATAATTCCAACATATTTTAGCATCGCTACAAGTGAGAAAGTCTCATCGCAGTCAACTCTTTGAACTTGTCGGAAACTTCTTTGTGACATGTCGAGCTTTATAAATGGTGACATTTACCATCAGCGCCTGTCTTCATTTTAAAGGTCCATTTGTACTCGACGACCTGCCGTCCACCGAGCAAGTCTACCAAAGTCTATACTTGGTTTTCATACATGGATCCGTTCTCGGATTTCATGGCCTCTAACCATTTGTCAGAATCCGGGCCCATCATCGCTTCTCCATAGCTCGTAGGTTCATCGTTGTCCAACAGCATGACCTCTAAGACAGGGTTGTCGTACCACTCAAGAGCAGTACACGTCCTTGTCAACCTATGAGGTTTGATAGTAACTTGATCCGAAGCTTCATGATCATCATCATTAACTTCCTCTTTGACTAACATAGGCTTCACAGAAACATCTTCGTGCGCTGTGCTACTCTCTCGTTGAAACAAAGGTTCAATAACCTCATCAAGTTCTATCTTCCTCCCACTCAATTCTTTCGAGAGAAACTTTTTCTCGAGAAAGGACCCAGTTTTAGCAACAAATATTTTATGCTTGGATCTGAGATAGAAGGTTCACCCAACTGTTCTTAGGGTATTCTATGAAGATGCATTTGTCCGCTTTGGGTTCGAGCTCATTCGGTGAAAACATTTTCCACACAAGCATCGCAGCCCCAAACATTAAGAAATGACAGCTTAGGTTTCTATCAAACCATAATTCACATGGTGTCATCTCAACGGATTTAGATGGTGCCCTATTTAAAGTGAATGTAGTTGTCTCTAATGCATAACCCCAAAATTATAGTAGCAAAACGATAAGAGACATCATAGCAAGCACCATATCCAATAGAGCACAACTATGACGTTCGGACACACCATCACACTATGGTGTTCTAGGTGGCGTGAGTTGTGAAACAACTTTCACATTATCTAAAGTTGTATGCCAAACTCGTAACTCAGATATTCACCTCCACGATCATATCACAGACATTTTTATCTTCTTGTCACGATGATCTTAAACTTCACTCTGAATTTGCTTGAACCTTTCAAACGATTCAAACTTCTGTTTCATTAAGTAAATATACACTATATCTACTCAAATCATCAGTGAAGGTAAGAAAATAATGATATCCACCGCATGCTACAAGACTCATTGGATTGCATACATCAACATGTATCATTTCCAATAAACCACTTGCCCGCTCCATCAATCCGGAAAACGGGGTCCTTAGTCATCTTGCCCAAGAGGCATGGTTCGCATGTCTCAACCGATTCAAAATCGAATGAGTCCAAAGATCCATCAGCATGGAGTTTCTTCATGCGCTTTATACCAATATGACATTTAGCGGCAGTGCCACAAGTATGTGGTACTATCATTCTTAACTTTGTATCTTTTAGCATCAATGTTATGAACATGTGTATTACTACAATCAAGATTCAACAAACCATTCTCACTGGGTGCATGAACATTAAAGGTATTATTCATGTAAACAGAATAACCATTATTCTCTAACTTAAATGAATAACCGTGTTGCAATAAACACGATCTAATCACGTTCATGCTCAACGCAAAACACCAAATAACATTTATTTAGGTTCATCACTAATCCCGAAGGTAGAGAGAGCGTGCGATGTTGATCACATCAACCTTGGAAACATTTCCAACACACATCGTCACCTCACCCTTAGCTAGTTCTCCGTTTATTCCGTAGCTTTTATTTCGAGTTACTAACATTAGCAATCGAACCGGTATCCAATACCCAGGTGCTACTAGGAGTACTAGCAAGGTACACATCAATAACACATATATCAAATATACTTCTGTTGACGTTGCCAGCCTTCTTAACTACCAAGTATCTAGGGTTGTTCCACTTTAGCGACCACTCTCCTCATAATCTAAGCACTTAGTCTCGGGTTTGGGTTCAACTTTGGGTTGCTTCACTGGAGCAGCAACTGACTTGCCATCCATGAAGTTTCCTTCCTTGCCCTTGCCTTTCTCGAAACTAGTGGTTTTACTAACCATCAACACTTGACGCTCCTTCTTGATTTCTACCTTCACGGTGTCAAACATCGCGAACAGCTGAGGGATCATCATTTCCATCCCTGGCATAATTATAGTTCATCACAAAGTTCTAGTAGCTTAGTGATAGTGACTCAAAGAACTATATCAATCACTATCTTATTTGGAAGATCAACTCCCACTCGATTCAAGCGATTGTAGCACCCAGACAATCTGAGCACATGCTCAACAATTGAGCTATTCTCCTTCATCTTGCAGGCAAAGAATCTTGTTGGAGATCTCATATCTCACAACACGGGCACGAGCCTGAGATCCCAATTTCAGCTCTTAGAACATCTCATATGCCCCATGACGTTCAAAACGTTTTGGAGTCTCAGTTCTATGCCGTAATGCATGACACACTAAACTATCAAGTAGTCATCAAAACGTGCGTGTCAAATGTTCACAACATCTACAAACAACGCTAGAGGGGGTGGCGCACTGAGCGATGCATTAAGGACATAAGCCTTCTATGCAACAATGAGGACAATCCTCATATCACGGACCCAGTCCGCAATATTGCTACCATCATCTTTCAACTCTATTTCTCTAGGAACATATAAAAATTCAAGGGAGCTACAACGCGAGCAAGTAATGTACAACATAATTTGCAAAGACACTACTGACTATGTTAATGATAATGAGTTCAATTAATCATATTACTGAAGGACTCCCACTCAAATTGACATTCCTCCGGTCATTCGAGTGATACATGATCCAAATTCACCAATTCAAGTCCGATCATCACATGAGTTGAGGTGGTTTCAATGGTGAACATCATCATGTTGATCATATCTACTATATGACTCATGTTCGACCTTTCGGTCTCTTGTGTTCCGAGGCCATGTCTGTACATGCTAGGCTCATCAAGTCTAACCCAAGTGTTCTGCATGTGCAACACTAGCTTGCACCCGTTGTATGTGAACGTAGAGTCTATCACACCCGATCATCACGTGGTGACTCGACACGACGAACTTTCACAACGGTGCACACTCCGGGAGAACACAATTTATCTTGAAATTAAGTGAGGGATCACCTTATAATGCTACTGTCGTCCTAAGCAAAACAAGGTGCATAAAAGGATTAACATCACATGCAAATCATAAGTGACATGATATGGCCATGAACTTGTGCTTTTGATCTCCATCTTGAAAGCACCGGCATGATCTCCATCGTCACCGGCATGACACCATGATCTCCATCATCTTGATCTCCATCGGGGTTGTCGCGCCCACCATGCTTCTACTACTATTGCTACTGTTTAGCGATAAAGTAAAGCATTACATAGTGCTTAATGATTGACACGCAGGTCATACAATAATTAAAGACAACCCTATGGCTCCTGTCGGTTAACGTACTCATCGACATGCAAGTCATGATATTCTATACAACACATGATCATCTCATACATCACTTATATCTCATCATGTAATTGGCCATATCACATCACAACATACCCTGCAAAAACAAGTTAGACGTCCTCTAGTTGTTGTTGCAAGTTTTATGTGGCTGCTACAGGTATCTAGCAAGAACAATTCTCACCTACACCAAACCACAACGGTGATACATAAGTTGCTTTTCAACCTTCTCAAGGACCGCCTTTGTCGAATCCGATCCAACTAAAGTAGGAGAAACAAACACCCGCCAGCCATCTTTGTGCAACGAAGTTACACGTCAGTCGATGGAACCGGTCTCTCGTAAGCGTACGAGTAAGGTTGGTCCGGGCCGCTTCATCCCACAATACCGCTGAACCAAAACACGACCAAGGGAGGAAGCAATCTAAGCATCAACGCCCACAAACTCTTTGTCTTCTACTCGAGATCTCATCTACACATAGACCTAGCTCATGATGCCACTTTGGGGAACGTTGCATGGGAAACAAAAAATTTCCTACGCACATGCAAGATCTATCCATGGTGATGAGCATCTACGAGGGGGAGAGTGGATCTACATACCCTTGTAGATCGCTAAGCGGGAAGCGTTAAGAAACGCGGTTGATGTAGTTGAACGTCTTCGCGATCCAAATCGCCAAGCGTCCCGCGATCCCATCATGATCCATTCCGCGATCCAATCACGATTTGTCCCGTGATCTCATCACGATCCATCCCGTAATCCAATCACGAATCGTCTTGCGGTCTTGATCACGGTCCTTCCGATCTAGCGCCGAACGGACGACACCTCCGTGTTCAGCACACGTACAGCTCGATGATGATCTCCTCCTTCTTGATCCAACAAGAGGGAGCGGAGAGGTAGATGATTTCTTCGGCAGCGTGACAGTGTTGCAGCGATGGTGGTGGAGCTATTCTAGCAGGGCTTCGCCTAAGCACCACTGAAAATCGATCTAGAGGAGAAACTGCGATCTAGAGGAGAGGTAGCACGTGGCTATTAGGGTTAACTTTTTCCTATAAATCCTCTAGTATATATAGGAGGTAGGGAGGGGAGGAGGCAGCCTCAAACTCTCAAGGTTTGGTCGAAATTGGAGGTGGAGGAGTCCTACTCCAATCGTATTAGGAGTAGGATTCCTCCTTTCCACTTGGAAACTCTTTCCACCTCTTCACCTTTGGATTTTTTTCCTTCTCAAACCACTCCAGCCACATGGGCCCTTAGAGGTGGCTTCGGCCATCCCACCGGGGGATGGTTTACCTCCTCCCACATCCCATGTAGCCTCTTGGGTCGAGACACCCCTCCTGATGGTCCCCCGGTACCCTCCCAGCACTCCCGGTACACTACCGATGAGCCCGCAATTTTTCCGGTGACCAAAACAGGACTTCCTATATATGAATCTTTACCTCCGGACCATTCCAGAGCTCCTCTTGACGTACGGGATCTCATCCGGGACTCCGAACAACCTTCGGTCACCACCATACATAACTCTATTCTACCGAAACGTCATCGAACCTTAAGTGTGCAGACCCTGCAGGTTCGAGAACTATGTAGACATGACCGAGACACCCTATGGTCAATAACCAATAGCGGGACCTGGATGCCCATATTGGTTCCTACATATTCTACGAAGATCTTTATCGGTCGAACCTCTATGTGAAGGATTCAGTTAATCTTGTATGTTGTTCCCTTCGTTCTTCGGTATGTTACTTGCTCGAGATTCGATCATCGACATCTCCATACCTAGTTCAACCTCGTTACCAACAAGTCTCTTTACTTGTTCCGTAATACAAGATCCCATGGCTAACACTTAGTCACATTGCTTGCAAGGCTTATTGTGATGTTGTATTACCGAGTGGGCCCTGAGATACCTCTTCGTCACACGGAGTAACAAATCCTAGTCTTGATCCATGCCAACCCGACAGACACCCTCGGAGATACCTGTAGAGCACCTTTATAGTCACCCAGTTACGTTGCAACATTTGATACACACAAGGTACTCCTCCGGTGTCAGTGAGTTGCATGATCTCATGGTCATAGGAACAAATACTTGACATGGAGAAAACAGTAGCAATAAACTGACACGATCATACTAGGGACATGGTGTTGTCTATGTATCCACACATGTATCTGAGTTCTGATCAATACAATTATAACATGGATAATAAACAATTATCATGAACAAGGAAATAGGATAATAACCAATTTATTATTACCTCTAGGGCATATTTCCAATAGGGGGAGGACCGGGGGAGTAGGGAAGGAGACGGGAGGAGCAGGGAGAGGGAAACGAGAGGGAGAGAAAAGCGCCATCCCACCATTAGCTCTTCGGTTCCTTCACTCCTCAAGCGCCTATCGTCACCCACCCCATGCTTTTTCCATTCCTAGACGCCTGCATCGTAGTCTCCACCAATCCTAAATACACCTCCATGTGTGCCTTGAGAGCTCATTACTACTCCCTACTTACTCCTTCGACTCCACTACCAGTAAGCTCTGCTCCATCCGTCCGTCCATTCGACGAGATCCAGTATGACCCCGCTCGGTGTTGCAGCTATTGGTGATGGAGTTGTTGCTCCTCTAGGGGGAGCAGAAGGGATGACGCGCGCCCACGCCACCTAGTCTTCGGGAGGGACACCTCCCTCCTCACCGTGATCGCGATCAACCTCCACCCATAGCCGCAGGTCAGTTAGGTCTCTAGCTACACCGCAGGAGGGGAAGACAATGCATGTCTTCTTCTGTCTTCCTCATGGAAAATCGTGGATGTTGCCTTGAGGGAGGGGGTGAATAGGCAGTTTAAAATAATTATGGTTTAGGTTTGAACAAATGCAGAATAAAACTAGTGTTTAAAATTTCAAGCACAAAATCTAAGTCGTCTAGGCTCACCTATGTGCACCAAAACCTTATGACAAGCAAGATAAACAAATAAGTGATAGCAAGATATATAACATGCCATAACAAAGTAAAGTGCATAAGTGAAGGGCTCGGATAAGAGATAACCGAGGCACGTGGAGACGACGATGTATCCCGAAGTTCACGCCATTGCGGATGCTAATCTCCGTTCGGAGTGGTGTGAAGGCACAATGATCCCCAAAAAGCCACTAGGGCCACCGTATTCTCCTAACGCCATCGCACAATGCAAGACGTCGTGAATCCACTAAGGGACCCTTGAGGGCAGTCACTGAACCCATACAATTGGCAACCCTTGAGGGCGGTTATCGGACCCGTACACTTTGGCAACCCTTGGGGGGCGGTCGCTAGAACCCATACAAATTGCTTGGGGCAATCTCCACAACCTAATTGGAGATCCCGATGCCTGCCCAAAGCTTTACACCACAATGACTGAACTCTGAGACACCACCAAATGTCTAGGGCGCCCAAGCACCCAAGAGGAACAAGCTCTAGGATACCAAGCACCCAAGATGTATTAGGCTTCTCAACTTTTTTACTTCCACATATCACCATGGATAACTCAAACAGATGCAACTAATGCAATGGCAAGAACACAAGAAGTGGTCAAGTCACTCACTCCCAAATCCCACCACAATAACAAAAGCTATGGAGGAATATTAGAAAAAGAACAAGGAAACCACAAAGAACTCCAAGATCTAGATCCAAGGGGTTCCCCTCACCTAGAGGAGAAAGTGATGGGTAGAAACGTAGATGTAGATCTCCTCTCTATTTTCTCTCAGGAACTAGTAAGAATTATTAGGCTGATTGGGAGATCACAATCTTGAAGGAGGTTAACAATGGGAGGCAAACACGAGCTCAAAAGATAAGGTCCATTGGGGAAGAAGACCCCCTTTTATAGGTGGGGGAAAATGCATCTGTTACGCCTCAGTGCGTAGTAAAGAGGTAATACCGCTCCTAGGAGCGATACTACCACTTAAGCGGCAGTTCCAGGAGCAGGAGTGAGAACATGAAGTGGTGGGGTGGTAGTGCCGTCGGAGCGGTACTACTGTCCATCCATCAGCGGTACTACCGCTTAGGAGCACCTGGTATAGAGGAATAACGACACAGAGAGGCACCAGAGAGGAAGTACCACACGAAGCGGTACTACCGTCCTATCACCGCTCTAATACCATGAATGCTGACAGGGCAGCCAAAACTTGCACAAAAGGTATTTCCTAAGCGGTACTAGGAGTGGTAGTAGACAGCGGAAGTACCGCTTAAGCGGTACTACCGGACTACTACCATCCTTCTACCGCTAAAGGAAAATAGGCAACAAAATGTTGCACAGAAGATATGTCACAAGTGGTAGTAGCAGCAGTATTCCATAGCAGAAGTACCACCTGTAATACCGCTTGGGTGTTGAAAACTTTCCTAAACAAAACATATGGATCCTCCAAGAATAAAATTGCCAAAACTTTTGTGTACGAGCTCCGAACTGAGCAAACTCAAGCTTGTTGGGTAGAAGATGACAAGTACTACCAAAATAATGACAAGTACTTTTCAAGCTTGTTGGTTATATTGAACTAGTAATCGAGAATAAATTGGCAATATGATAAGGAAGATAACCTTCCCCACCATGAACCGGCAAAAATTCCAGCACCGAAAACACAAAGATGATATAAATGAAACCTGTTTTTGGTGAACTCGAGCTATTCATGAAAATGACCATAAGCTCCAAAAACACACATCGATAAAAAACAAGAAAGAACCAAGAAAGATGATGATGCAAGGATGAAAGCACATTTGCTCCGCTGTTTGTTTTGGTAATTACTAACAACATATATCTCATTGGACTCATGTTTCCTGTGGGGACCCCGATCCTAAGTCATAAGAATCCAGCCTGTAACACACCACATCACTTTGCGGCCTCACGCACGGTAACTCCACGGATGCAGCCTTACCTTAGCTGGGACCATTTGCGCCTTTTGGCTCACGTATGTGAATATGTTGCTAGCATTCAAACGACAGAGAACCCGGGCCGACATGACTAGTCATAGAACCCAAGTGGCACATCCGTACAGAAACAGGCATACGTAACCCAGCAATGCAGGTGTCGGCCTCAAGCGTGTGTAGACGAGTCATAGCCAGCTACAAGGACTCCATTATGCCGTGGGACATAAATGTCATCACTGCACGTAGACGAGTCATAGCAGGCTACATGGACTCCATTACACTGCGAGACATTTCCCCAAAGGGACAGACATAGCAGCAAAGATGGATACATGCCAGTCAATCAATGTGTCTGGAGTAGTAGCAAGCTACCAAGGCTCGGTGGAAGCACAAAGAGGCAGTTTCCCGTAAAGAGTACTACTAGAGGCACATGACTAGGTGTCAGATCCCGTACATACCGTTGCACGTCACACGTACGCACGACATGCCCGATATGCATAGATACAACTATGGCATCACAACATAACCATACAACAACACAACTTTTATTTAAGAGGCTCAGAGGAGCTTTGCATAATATGTTCTTACAGGTAGGGGTCACATGACCCGACACTCAAGTCATACAAGCAAGTTCATACAAACCAAGCGGAAGCATAAAGCTGTCTAAGTAAAGACAGTTGAAAGGGTAAAAAGGCACATGGCCTGACTATCTGCAGCCCGCCACAGGGCATAAGGTCGTAGCTGGGACACCAGCTATTCAGCGTTGTCGACATCTAGATAGAACCCACCTGATGGGTCCCGAGTCTCATCTGCAACATTTATTAAGCAAACATGAGTACAAACGTACTCAACAAGTCTTTAAAGCAGACCTAGACTATTCATGCTCATGTATGAACAAGGAGGGTGGTGGATTTTATGAAGCAATGCCATCTTTGACTCTTGGCTAACCTATACTACACATTTTAACTCTTTGTTCAAATTTTAGATATCGCACGCGAGTCCACTAACTCCACATCAATACACCACCATGGATTCTCTTCCGTCATCTACGAGAGTGCCATCCACGGTACTCACACTTGTCTTGATATTTTTATGAGTATCCATTAAATTATCTATGAATAGCATAAGTTCTCCAAGTAGTCCATATTCGAGGACGCGGCTATTCGAACAGATTCATACCCTGCAGGGGTGTACTTCTTCACACATGCTCTCGCCACTTATCACTGTGTGCTCGTAAAACCATGCACCTCGGCAACCTTCAAGCGGAAGCCTAGCGAGGGAGTCGGCCACGACCGTCAATCACACAAGACCTCTAGTCCAGGCTATCGCCTATTTGAGACTGAACCACACGGAAGTCCGGCCGAAGTTTCCGCTACGGCCCCAAACGCTATGTGCAGGGTTCCCAAGCCCACCATTCGAGTGACCCTTGGTACACCGTGCCATTTCCTACCGCGTTGTAACCCACCCCTAGGGTCAGCACTACGCACGGCCTCCAGCATACTATAAACACCAGAAACTACTTGCAACATCTGGACCAAGGACTAGGTGGTTGATAAGTCGAGCGGGGTCATATTTCAGGGCCCAGCATGTGGTAGTATCTAAACTTGGATCACAAACACGGAACTCAGTTCCTAAGAATGGTTCCAATGAGACAACCCGCTATGTACTCCTACATAGCCTCTCATCGCTACCTTTACCAAATCGGGTTCATCATTAAACTTATCACATCAGAACAATACTGTTTCACTCCAGTTCATCACCCAGATGAATCAAACTTGACACAACTCTAAGCATATCAAGCATAGCAGGCAAAGTAGGTAAGCACTATTGGGGAACGTCGCATGGGAAACAAAAATTTTCCTACGCTCACGCAAGACCTATCCATGGTGATGAGCATCTACGAGAGGGAGAGTGGACCTACATACCCTTGTAGATCGCTAAGCGGGAAGCGTTAAGAAACGTGGTTGGTGTAGTCGAACGTCTTCGCGATCCAAATCGCCGAGCGTCCCGCGATCCAATCACGATCCGTCCCGATCAAGCACCGAACGGACGGCACCTCCGCGTTCAGCACACGTACAACTTGATGACGATCTCCGCCTTCTTGATCCAGCAAGAGGGAGCGGAGAGGTAGACGAGTTCTCCGGCAGCGTGATGGCGCCGCGCCGATGGTGGTGGAGCAATTCCAGCAGGGCTTCGCCTAAGCACCGCATAAAACCGATCTAGAGGAGAAACTATGCACTAGAGGAACGGGTAGCACGTGGCTGAAAATCTAGTGCAAAAACCCTAAAACCTCTAGTATATATAAGAGGAAGAGAGGAGGAGGCTTGGCCCAAGGTCCAAGCCACCTAGGCTTTGGCCGAACCAAGAGGAGAGGATGATTCCTCCTCCAATCCTAGTAGGACTAGGACTCCTCCTTATTTTTGCCTTTTTGCCTTTTCCACCTTTTTATCTTTGGGCTTTTCTTCCCAGCCACATGGGCCTTGTGTGGGACTTCCACCAGCCCACTAAGGGCTGGTATTCACTCGCCCACAGCCCATGTAGCCTCTTGGGTCAAAATACCCCTCCGATGGTCCCCCGGTACACTACCGACACTACCGGTACACTACCGATGAGCCCGAAACTTTTCCTCTTATGTCCTTTTCCTCGATGTAATCGTGGATGGAGTTGAAGCATCTCTTTATGTGTCTGGTCCTCTTGTGAAACCTTGGTTCCTTGGCCAGAGCAATGGCACCAGTGTTGTCACAGAATAGGTTCATTGGATTCAGTGCATTGGGCACTACTCCAAGATCTGTCATGAACTGCTTAATCCAGACACCTTCCTTTGCTGCCTCCGAGGCTGCGATGTACTCTGCTTCGCACGTAGAATTGGCTACCATGCTTTGCTTGGAATTGCACCAGCTTACCGCTCCCCCGTTGATAATAAATATGTATCCGATTTGTGACTTAGAGTCATCCGGATCAGTGTCAAAGCTTGCATCGACGTAACCCTTTACGACAAGCTCTTCATCACCTCCATAAACTTAGTCCTTTTCAGGTACTTAAGGATATTCTTGACCCTGCCCAGTGCTCCATTCCAGGATCACTTTGAAACCTTCCGGCCATACTTATGGCAAGGCTGACATCGGGTCTTGTGCACAACATTGCATACATGATAGAGCCTATGGCTGAAGCATAGGGGATGACACTCATCTTTTCTCATTCTTCTGTAGTCACTAGGCATTGAGTCTTACTCAACTTCACACCTTGTAACACAAGCATGAACTCCTTCTTGGACTGATCGATTTTGAACTTCTTCAAAACTTTATCAAGGTATGTGCTCTGTGAAAGTGCTATTAAGCGTCTCGATCTATCTCTATAGATCTTAATGCCTAATATGAAAGCAACTTCTCCTAGGTCCTTCATTGAAAAACTCTTGTTCAAATATTCCTTCACGCTTTCCAGCATTTCTATATTGTTTCCAATCAGCAATATGTCATCTACATATAATATTAGAAACGCTATAGATATCCACTCACTTTCTTGTAAATACAAGCTTCTCCATAAACTTGTATAAACTCAAACGCTTTGATCACCTCATCAAAACGCTTTTTCCAACTCCGAGATGCTTGCACCAGCCCATAAATGAATCGCTGGAGTTTGCAAACTTTGTCAGCATTCTCTGGATCGACAAAACCTTCTGGTTGCATCATATACAACTCTTCCTCAAGGAAACCGTTGAGGAATGCTGTTTTGACATCCATCTGCCAAATTTCATAGTCGAAATAAGCAACTATTGCCAACATGATTCTGATAGACTTAAGCATCACTACGGTTGAGAATGTCTCATCGTAGTCAACTCCTTGAACTTGTGAAAAACCCTTTGCCACAAGTCGAGCTTTATAGACGGTGACATTACCGTCCGCGTCCGTCTTCTTCTTAAAGATCCATTTGTTCTGAATGGCCTTTCGCCCTTCAGGTAATACTTCCAAATTTCATACTTTGTTTTCATACATGGATCCCATCTCGGATTTCATGGACTCTAACCATTTCTCGAAATCCGGGCCCATCACCGCTCCTCCATAGCTCGTAGGTTCATTGTTGTCCAACAACATGACCTCCAAGACAGGTTTGCCGTACCACTCTGGAGCAGTACGCGCCCTTGTTGACCTACTAGGTTCAATAGCAACTTGTTCCGAAGCTTCATGATCATCATCATTAACTTCCTCTTCAACTGTCGTAGGCTCCACAGAAACATCTTTCTGCGCTGCGCTACTCTCTGATTGAAGTAAAGGTTCAATAACCTCATCAAGCTCTATTTTCCTCCCACTCAATTCTTTCGAGAGAAACTCTTTCTCAAGAAATGTTCCGTTCTTAGCGACAAACACTTTGCCTTCAGATCTGAGATAGAAGGTATACCCGACAGTCTCTTTCGGGTATCCTATGAAGATGCATTTCTCCGCTTTGGGTTCCAGCTTTTCAGGCTGAAGCTTTTTGACATAAGCATCACATCCCCAAACTTTAAGAAACAACAACTTTGGCCTCTTGCCAAACCATAGTTCATATGGCATCATCTCAACGGATTTTGATGGTGCCCTATTTGAAGTGAATGCATCTGTCTCTAATGCATAACCCCAAAACGATAGTGGCAAATCAGCAAGAGATATCATAGAACATACCATAGCTAATAAGGTTTGATTACGACGTTTGGACACACCACTACGCTATGGTGTTCCAGGCGGTGTCAACTGTGAAAGAATTCCACACTGTCTTAAGTGACTGCCAAACTCATAACTCAGATATTCACCTCCTCGATCAGATCGCAGGAATTTAAACTTCTTGTTACGATGATTCTCAACTTCACTCTGAAATTGCTTGAACTTTTCAAATGTTTCAGACTTGTGTTTCATTAAGTAAATATACCCATATCTACTTAAGTCATCAGTGAAGGTGAGAAAATAACGATATCCACCACGCGCTGTAACATTCATTGGACTGCACACATCGGTATGTATGATTTCCAATAAGTCACTTGCTCGTTCCATTGTTCCAGAGAACGACGTTTTAGTTATCTTGCCCATGAGGCATGGTTCACATGTGTCAAGTGATTCAAAATCAAGTGACTCCAAAAGTCCATCAGCATGGAGCTTCCTCATGCATTTTACACCAATATGACCTAAACGGCAGTGCCACAAGAAAGTGGTACTATCATTATTAACTCTACATCTTTTGGCATCAATGTTATGAACATGTGTATCATCACTATCAAGATTCAATATGAATAAACCCCTCACATTGGGTGCATGATCATAAAAGATATTACTCATATAAATAGAACAACCTATATTCTCTGATTTAAATGAGTAACCGTCTCATAGTAAACAAGATCCAGATATAATGTTCATGCTTAACACAGGCATTAAATAACAATTATTCAGGTTCATCACTAATATCGATGGTAATCAAAGAGAGAGCGTGCCGACGGCGATCACATCAACCTTGGAACCATTTCCCACGCGCATCGTCACTTCATCCTTTGCCAGCTTTTGTCTATTCCGTAGTTCCTGTTTTTAGTTGCAAATGTGAGCAACCAAACCGGTATCAAATAACCAGGAACTACAATGAGAGCTAGTAAGGTACACTTCAATAACATGTATATCATATATACCTTGTTCGTCGTTGGCCGCCTTCTTGTCAGCCAGGTACTTGGGGCAGTTCCGCTTCCAGTGACCAGTTCCCTTGCAATGAAAGCACTCAGTTTCTGGCTTGGGTCCATGCTTGGGCTTCTTTACATGAATAGCAACTGCTTTTCCATCCTTCTTGGTTTTACCCTTATTGCCCTTGCCCTTGCCATTTTTCTTGAAACTAGTGGTTTTATTGACCATCAACACTTGATGTTCTTTCTGGATTTCAGACTCAGCGACTTTTAGCATCGCAAACAGCTCGGCAACTGACTTATTCATCCCGTGCATGTTATAGTTCATCACAAAGCTCTTGCAACTAGGTGGCAGTGATTGAAGAACTTTGTTAGTGATCGCCTCTGGTGGAAGGGCAATTCCCAACTCTGCTAGACAATTTGAATACCCAGACATTCTAAGTATATGCTCACTGATAGACCCGTTCTCCTCCATTTTGCAAGCATAGAACTTATCGGAGGTCTCATACCTCTCGATCCGAGCATTCTTCTGAAAGATAAACTTCAACTCCTGGAACATCTCATATGCTCCATGACGTTCAAAACATCTTTGAAGTCCTGGTTCTATGCCATACAATATTGCACACTGAACTATTGAGTAATCTTCAGAACGTGCCTCCCAAGCATTCTTAACGTCTTCGGATGACATGTCTCCTGGTTGGTCACCAAGCGGTGCATCAAGGACATATGATTTCTAGGAAGCCGTGAGGATAATCCTCAGATTACGGGCCTAGTCAAGAAAGTTACTTCCATCATCTTTCAACTTAGCTTTCTCTAGGAACGCATTTAAATTCAGGGGTGCTACTGCGCGAGCCATTGATCTACAACATAAATATGCAAAGGTTACATAGACTATTATTCAAGATAATGAGTTTAGTTAATCAAATTACTAAAGCTCCCACTCAAATTGACATCCCTCAGGTCATCTGAGTGTCACATGATCAAAATTCACCAACTCAAGTCCGATCATCACGTGAGTTGAGGTGGTTTCAATGGTGAACATCATCATGTTGATCATATCTACTATATGACTCATGTTCGACCTTTCGGTCTCTTGTGTTCCGAGGCCATGTCTATACATGCTAGGCTCGTCAAGTTTAACCTGAGTGTTCTGCATGTGCAACACTGGCTTGCACCTGCTGTATGTGAATGTAGAGTCTATCACACCCAATCATCATGTGGTGTCTCGACACGACGAACTTTCGCAACGGTGCACACTCGGGGAGAACACAATTCATCCTGAAATTTAAGTGAGGGATCACCTTATAATGCTACCGTCGTCCTAAGAAAAACAAGGTGCATAAAAGGAGTAACATCACATACAAATCATAAGTGACATGATATGTCCATGAACTTGTGCTTTTGATCTCCATCTTGAAAGCACCGGCATGATCTCCATCGTCACCGGCATGACACCATGATCTCCATCATCTTCATCTCCATCAACGTGTCTCCAGGGGGATTGTCATGCCAATCAAGCTTGTACTACTATTGCTACCATTTAGTGATAAAGTAAAGCATTACATATCGCTTAATGATTGACACGCAGGTCATACAATAATTAAAGACAACCCTATGGCTCCTGCCGGTTGCCGTACTCATCGACATGCAAGTTGTGATATTCTATACAACACATGATCATCTCATACATCACATATATCACATCATGTAATTGGCCATATCACATCACAACATACCCTACAAAAACAAGTTAGACGTCCTCTAATTGTTGTGGCATGTTTTACGTGGCTGCTACGGGTATCTAGCAAGAACAATTCTCACCTACGCATAAACCACAATGGTGATACATAAGTTGCTTTTCAACCTTCTCAAGGACCACCTTTGTCGAATCCGATCCAACTAAGGTAGGAGAAACTGCCATCCGCCAGCCATCTTTTGCAACAAGTTGTAGTTGAGGGAACCGATCTCTCGTAACGTACGAGTAATGTTGGTCCGGGCCGCTTCATCCCACAATACCGCTGAACCAAAACACGACCAAGGGAGGAAGCAATCTAAGCGTCAATGCCCACAAACTATTTGTGTTCTAGTCGAGATATCATCTACACATAGACCTAGCTCATGATGCCACTGTTGGGGAACATCGCATGGGAAACAAAAAATTTCCTACGCTCACGCAAGACCTATCCATGTTGATGAGCATCTACTAGAGGGAGAGTGGATCTACATACCCTTGTAGATCGCTAAGCAGGAAGCGTTAAGAAACGCGGTTGGTGTAGTCAAACGTCTTTGCGATCCAAATCGCCGAGCGTCCCGTGATCCAATCACGATCCGTCCCGATCAAGCACCGAACGGACGACACCTCCGCGTTCAGCACACGTATAGCTTGATGACGATCTCCGCCTTCTTGATCCAGCAAGAGGGAGCGGAGAGGTAGACGAGTTCTCCGATAGCATGACGGCGCCGCGGCGATGGTGGTGGAACAATTCCGGCAGGGCTTCGCCTAAGCACTATAGAAAGCCGATCTAGAGGAGAAACTATGCACTAGAGGAACAGGTAGCACGTGGCTGAAAATCTAGTGCAAACCCGAAAACCTCTAGTATATATAAGAGGAAGAGAGGAGGACACTTGTCCCAAGGGCCAAGCCACCTAGGCTTCGGCCTAACCAAGAGGAGAGGAGGATTCCTCCTCCAATCCTAGTTGGACTAGGACTCCTCGTTATTTTTGCCTTTTTGCCTTTTTCCACCTTTTTCTCTTTGGGATTTTCTTCCCAGCCGCATGGGCCTTGTGTGGGACTTCCACCAGCCCACTAAGGGCTGGTATTCACTCTCCCACAAACCATGTAGCCTCTTGGGTCGAAATACCCCTCCTGATGGTCTCCCGATACACTCCCGGCACTCCCGGTACACTACCGATGAGCCCGAAACTTTTCCGGCAACCAAAATAGGACTTACTATATATCAATCTTTACCTCGGGATCATTCCGGAGCTCCTCGTGACTTACGGGATCTCATCCGGGACTCTGAACAACCTTCGGTCACCACCATGCATAACTCTGTAGTAGCGAAACGTCACCAAACCTTAAGTGTGCAGACCGTGCGGGTTCGAGAACTATGTAGACATGATCGAGACACCTCTACGGTCAATAACCAATAGCAGGACCTGGATGCCCATATTGGTTCCTACATATTCTACGAAGATCTTTATCGGTCGAACCTCTATGTCAAGGATTCAGTTAATCCCGTATGATGTTCCCTTTGTTCCTCGGTATGTTACTTGGCCGAGATTCGATCGTCAATATATCCATACCTAGTTCAACCTCGTTACCGTCAAGTATATTTACTCGTTCTTTAATACAAGATCCCGTGACTAACACCTAGTCACATTGCTTGCAAGGCTTATTGTGATGTTGTATTGCCGAGTGGGCCCTGAGATACCTCTCCGTCACATGGAGTAACAAATCCCAGTCTTGATCCATGCCAACCCAACAGACACCCTCGGAGATACCTGTAGAGCACCTTTATAGTCACCCAGTTATGTTATGACATTTGATACACACAAGGCACTCTTCCGGTGTCCGTGAGTTGCATGATCTCATGGTCATAGAAACATATACTTGACATGCAGAAAACAGTAGCAATAAACTGACACGAACATATGCTACCTTTTTAGTTTGGTTCTTGTCCATCACATCATTCTCCTAATAATGTGATCCCGTTATCAAATGACATCACATGTCAATGGATAGGAAACTTGACCATCTTTGACCAACGAGCTAGTTCACTAGAGGCATACTAGGGACAAAGTGTTGCCTATTTACCCACACATGTAATGTGTTTCCAATCAATATAATTATAGCATGGATAATAAACGATTATCGTGAACAAGGAAATATAATAATAAAAACTTTATTTATTGCCTCTAGGGAATATTTCCAACAAGCACATCATGGCTCAAGCATCTACCAAGTATGCTAGGTTGCAAGGTTTAGCTATTTACTGTGACAATGACAGGTCTTTCAAAGGAATGGGTTCATCTATCGTAGATGACAAACAATTAAACGTTTGTCCTAATGCAATAAACAAGAGCAGGAGCGAGAGAATGGGATGTTATCGAAATGATCAATGGGGTTACTTGCCTTGATGGGAAGCGGGAAGGTATTCTCTTTCATTGGAATACTCGGGGGTATCCTCAAAAGCAGGGCCTACCGGAATGCAGATAAGTAATAATCAACACACGACAAGTGCAGCAATATGATGCATGATCATGACATGGCAACATGAATGGATGAGCTAATGCAACTATTAACCAAGTTAAATGAAGTAGTTTTGAATATAGGTTCAAAATCGTTCTCCATTTCATATTCCATATATTGACCTATTACTAAATGTCAATGTTCATCTACATATGTTGCTCTAACATGCATGATAACAACACCATTGGATTTTTCTGATAAATTTTCATATATAAATTATTTTAATCTCAGTTATAGATTAATTTCTATGAATTTTCTAAGTTTTAAATAATTTCTGGAATTAATTTAATTCAGAAATTCCTTTATTACATTAGCATGCCATCAGCTGGTCAACAACCCGTTGACAGGTCAAACCTGCCAGTGGGGTCCACTAGTGAGTGAACCAGCCACTAATAGGATCAATTAACCACTAATTATTAATTATTTAGGAAAGGGGCCCACTAGTGAGTGGGTCATTAACTTAATTAATTCAGTTAATTAATTTTCTTAAACTAATTCCAATTAAACATGACCCGACCCCACTTGCCAGTTGACCCTGGGGTCAAACCCCCCATGGTCAACACCGGCCAGACTCACCGGCGTTGAGCCGCCGGTGACTGCAGAGACGACGGAGGGATCGGGTTCCCTCCTCCGACGACCATTTTGCCGGCAGAAGGCACCAGTCGAACCTATGCTCATGCGCGCATCCATCCCGACACCTCTTAGAGACTATCGGAATCAACGCCGGCGACGAGCTTGGCGGCTGCCGAAGCTCGGGCGAGCACGTGTTCGTCAATCTAGGGCGCAAAAGACCGAAGCTTGGCACCTACGGGCTCTACACAACCCCACGAGCTCAGTGGTGGCCTCGGAAGGACTAGCTGGTCACCAGAGCAATGCTGGCGACGAGCTCGTGCGACGGAGCACTTCGGGTGCCGACGAAACCGAGGCCTACAAAGGGGGAAACGACCGGGAAAGAGAGGGGATCGATCCGTGGGCTCATTGCAGGCTTTGAGCTGACGATAGCTTGCTCGGGGAGGGCTTGGAGGCGGCGAATTGACGGCGGCGGTGCTTGGGCCCGAGGAGGAAGAAGGGGTCGAGGTCGTCGCTCTAGGGCCTCTAGCGGCGCGTGGCTCGGTGCAGAGGTCGGGGACGACGAGGCAGAGCTTCTGACAGGCTTAGGGGGGCACAGGAGCGACTGCGGCTATGACGGCGAGCGAGCGGAGGCGACGGCCATGGCGGAGTAGAGGAGAGGGGAGAGGCAGGGGCGAATGAGCAAGAGAGAGAAAGAGCGATGTGGACGGCAGCAGCGTCCTCATCCGCTCGCCAGCGCGACGAGGGAGGCAGACACGCAGGGAGCTACGTGTCAGCACCGACGTGAGCGCACGAAGGGCATGCGCTCGTCCTCGTGGCTGCCAGGAGGACGATGACGATCCCTGGGCCAGGTGGGCTGGCCTGGCCTGGGCTAAGGCAGGCTTCCTTCCTTTTTTTAAATTCCAGTTTCTATTTTTCTTTTCTGACATTTGTTTTATTTTTATTTAGGCACAAATGCTAGGTACAAAATACTCCAAATATATTATAGAGCTTAGTGTGAATATTTCAAATCTCTACAAAAAGTTTCAGAATATTTTGAATACTGAAATAATTATGATGCTTTATTTGGCATTTTCAGTAGCTTTAATATTTATTTTTGAAATGCTATATAGATTCAAATATTTAGAATGACCCCTGATATATTTATGTCCATATTTATCAGACATAGGGGACATTTTTGATGGGCATTTTGGATTTGTTGGTTTTTCACAACTATTGATTTGGTTTGATTCAAGTGAGGTGTTAGGGTTTCTGTTAATCCCTATTTCAAGTTGACGCAAAAAGTGGAAACATGATGCACACACATGATGACCTAAGTAAGCTAACTAGGGATGTGACAACTCACCCCCACTCTAGTCAAAGACGATTCTATCTTCCCCATGTGGCTTCCTTCTCGGAATGATGTGACCATTGAACCTTGAGAAACTTGATGTTCTGACGCCGAGTGGTACGCTCAGCTTGGTCAAGAATACGAACATGGTATTCTCGATATGTAAGGTTATCTTGGAGATCAAGCGCTTCGTGGTCTACTTCGCGAACAGGGTCCGAGAAGCAACGCCTGAGTTGCGAGACGTGGAAGACATCATGAACCTTAGAAAGATGCGGCGGAAGTTCCAATTGGTAGGCAACCTCTCCTCGTTTAGCAAGAATGCGAAAAGGTCCAATGTAACGAGGAGCCAACTTGCCCTTGATACAGAATCGATGGGTACCCTTCAGAGATGTAACCCGAAGATAAGACTTCTCGTCAACTTTAAAGGTCACAACCTTATGATGGCGATCATATTGGCTCTTTTGACGAGATTGGGCTGTTTTCAACTTTTCACGAATAATGCAAACTTGCTCCTCTGCATCCTGGATCATATCCAGACCAAAGAGTTGCCTCTCTCCGGTTTCTGACCAGTTAAGAGGTGTTCGACACCTTCGTCCATAGAGAACTTCAAAAGGGGCTTTGCCCAAGCTTGATTGATAACTATTGTTATAAGCAAATTCGGCAAATGGAAGAAATTTCTCCCAATTCATACCGAAGGATATAACACAAGCTCGGAGCATGTCTTCGAGGATTTGATTGACTCGCCCAACTTGACCACTTGAATGCGGATGGAAAGCAGTGCTAAAGGATAGATGAGTCCCCATAGCAGTTTGGAAACTTTCCCAGAATCAGGAAGTAAAGATGCTTCCGCAGTCTGAGTTAATATCCAAAGGAACACCATGAAGAGAAACTATTCAAGAAATGTATAACTCCGCTAGCTGGCTAGCAGTTATACTTTCACGAATAGGAAGAAAATGAGCCACTTTGGAAAGACGGTCTATGACCACAAAGATAGCATTATTCCCTCTCTTAGTCCTGGGAAATCCAATGATGAAATCCATACCGACCTTATCCCATTTCCATTCAGGAATAGCTAAGGGTTGAAGGGTGCCAGCAGGCCTTTGATGTTCTGCCTTAACGCGACGACAGACGTTGCAGTTGGCAACGAACTGAGCAATTTCTCTCTTCATCCTAGTCCACCAGAACCTCTGGCATAGATCTTGATACATCTTGGTACTACCCGAATGAATTGTGAGAGGAGAATCATGAGCCTCCTTAAGGATCAGCTGCCAAAGATGTTGGTTCTTGGGAACCACCAAACGGTTCTGAAAGAACACCACACCTTGATCGTCGATAGAGAAATCCTTAGCGATACCGCTAACGAGGTTCTCTTTGATCCGGGATATACCCTTATCATGCTTTGGGCCAGCTATGATTTGATCCTTAAGAGCAGGTTTTGCCACCAGGTTGGAAAGGAATCCTTGAGGAACAATGTGAAGATTCAACTTCCGAAATTCCTCATAAAGAAGTGGTTGACTTTGTTGTAACATCAGGTTGTTACAATAAGACTTATGACTTAGTGCATCAACGGTGACATTGGCTTTCGCTGGGGTGTAAGTTATCCCTAAGTCATAATCTGTAATCAACTCAACCCACCGTCTTTGCGTGAGATTCAAATCTGGCTGGGTGAAAATATATTTTTAAGACTTTGGTGATCAGTGTAAATTTCGCAACGATTACCCAGAAGGTAATGTCGCCAGGTTTTTAGTGCATGGACTACAGCTACAAGCTCAAGATCATGTGTTGGATAATTATCCTCATGTGGACGCAACTGTTGAGATGCGTATGCAATCACATGATGATCTTGTATGAGAATGCAACCTAATCCTTGTCGCGAGGCGTCGCAATAGATAACAAAGTCCTTTGAGAAGTCTGGTGGCACCAGCACTGGAGCAGAGGTCAGGCGTCTTTTCAGTTCTTGAAAACTGTGCTCACGTTGTGGGGTCCACTCGAACTTTTTATCTTTCTTGAGGAGTTCAGTCAGAGGTTTCACAACCTTGGAGAAGTTCTCGACAAAGCAGCGACAATAGCTCGCTAAGACAAGGATACTCCGAACTTGCTTAACCGATTCAGGTTGAGTCCAATCAAGGATGGCCTGAACTCTCTCGGGATTGACAGCAATACCTTTACCAGAGATCACGTGGCCTAGATAGATCACTTCTGGTAACCAAAATTCACACTTGGAGAATTTGGCATACAGACGTTGCTCTCGAAGTTTCATCAATACCAGCCTTAGATGCTTGACATGTTCTTGTTCGTTCTTCGAGTAGATGAGTATATCGTCGAGGTAAACCACGACGAATTTATCTAGATACTCCATGAAGATCGAATTCATCAAGCGAGAGAAGGTGGCTAGGGCATTGGTTAAACCGAAGGACATGATGGTGTACTCTTATTGGCCATAACGAGTAACAAAAGCCATTTTTGGAATGTCCCCGTATCTAATTCTGATTTGATGGTATCCCAACCTCAAATCCATCTTGGAAAAGATAGAGGATCCAGTGAGTTGATCATACAAATCGTTGATCCTGGGAAGTGGATACTTGTTCTTTATGGTGACCAGATTCACTGGCCGATAATCCATAACCATCCAATCTGATCCATCCTTCTTCTTGACAAAGAGGACGGGGCAAGCCCAAGGAGAAGAACTAGGACGGATGAAACCTTTCTTCAAAGCCTCATCGAGTTGTTTCTTGAGTTCGGCTAGTTCTAAGGGTGCGATCTTATAGGGTCTTCTGGCTATTGGGACAGTCCCTGGAATGAGCTCTATCACAAACTCTACATCTCTGATAGGTGGAATTCTTGGTAGTTCTTCCGGAAAGACATCCGGAAAGTCACGGACTACCGGAATATCTTCTAATTCTGGAAGAGGGTTAGCATTAAGAGAATAGAGTTGGCGTTTGACAGCTCGAGTGGAGACATTAACTATCTCACCCGATGGATGTGTAAGATGAACATTCCTAGTATGAGTATCAATCTTAGCATAGTGGGCTTTCATCCAGTCCATGCCTAAGATGATATTGATGTCCGAAGACTTGAGGGCTATCAAAGATGCTAGGAAGACTAGCCTATCCACAAGAATCTCATTATCATGGCTTACCATAGAAGTTTGCCATTTTGAACCAGGAGTCTGAACTACTAAAGGCGTAGGCATATAACAAAAAGATATGTTATGCAACTGTGCATAACTTTGTGAGATGAATGAATGAGATGCTCCAGTATCAAACAGAACAAATGCTGGATGACTATTGACAAGGAGCATACCTAGGATAACATTAGGATCCTCAAGGGCTTCTTCAGCAGAAACATAATTCACTCGACCATGAGCAGGAGCTGGCTTCACATAGAAGGCTTTTCCCAGCTTCCCACGTCCAGCCGGCTTGGCATTGTTCTGGGGACACTCACGGGAATAGTGTCTTGGTTCTCCACATTTTTGGCAGACAACAGTAGCACGAGGAGCAGCATTGATAGGAGGACCTCCAAATGTCCTGGCTGGAGGGTTGGGCGGAGCTGGGCAAGGCACCTGGAAGGATGGCCTCGCGGTGTACCTTGGTGGCAGAGCTGTGTTGGGCACCCACACCCGGCGTTTTTTGGAGCCCGAGCCAGATGCGGGGCTGAAGTCACGAGTGTGCTTCTTAGTAGCCTCGTAGTCAGTCTGTCCTGTTTCGGCATTGATAGCCTTGTTGACGAGGGCCTGGAAGGTAGTGCACTCATGCAGGCGCAGATCTCGACGGAGCTCAGGATTAAGTCCCTTGCGGAACCTAGCCTGTTTCTTGGCATCGGTCGACACTTCCTCCGGAGCATAACGAGCAAGGTTGCCGAACTCGCTGCTATAGGCATCCACTATCAGTCTACCCTAGGTAAAAGCACAAAAATCCTCTCTCTTGCGATCCATCAGCCCTTCCGGGATGTGATGGGTACAAAATGCCTCACTGAAATCTGCCCTAGTTGCTGTAGGGCCTGCGGGACGCATGGCTTCATAATTTTCTCACCATAGATTGGCGGGTCCTTCCAGAAAGTATGCAGCAAAAGTCACCTTATTGGCCTCAAATACATTGGCAGCTCGGATTTTGCGGGACATGCTAGTCAGCCAGTCATCAGCGTGGAGCAGATCGACCGAATGATGAAACTTAGGTGGGCACAACTTGACGAAGTCATTGAGGGACACACCATCATTACGCTCATTGCAGGGAGGACGCGCAGTATTCTGCTCAATACGTTCCAACAGCCTGTTGGTCTCCCTTTTATTCCGCTCAGCTTCGAGCATCACTTCTGCCAAAGAGGGCGCCTACGGCAGGTTCTCTTGTCTTGGCTGGCTTCCCTCGCCCTGCTCGAAGGCAGGCATGGGGTTATTCCTAGTTGACACCATCCTGGGAAAACAAACCCACAACTTAGACAAGGAAGACAACAACTCTAAGACTTGAGATGAGGAATGTACTGGACAACATGGCATGCATGGGTAAATACCCGATCAACATGGTAATAAACAAACTTCCATATGAACACCATGATTCATACACACCATGACATAGTTTAGTACAAGCCCAAGCTGAAGTACAAACTATGGAAAGATGATACAACTCATAGGAGGCATTACAAGCTTCCTATACATTATCTATCTACACCTCCGGAACTCAACTCTCAACCTCAGTCATATCCCACAAGACACGTAGGACGGTGGTGATACAACTACTACAATACTAGTACTAACATACACATACTCAAGCATCGCCGTAGAACACCTCATATAGGTTACCCCCATGACCCGGGAGCTGAACCTAAGGATCTAGAAACACCTTGGCCTGCGATCCCTGGAAACTGTAAGGACACGGATGTGGCCTCGGTCCCCTTGTTGGTGGCAACAACGGTCCTTGAAGAGGAGTGATGCCTCCAACATCGTGCCAGTCTACGCGAGCTGGCAGATGAGTCCATGATGGGCTTAGCATCTCCAAATCACCATAGCCTGTCTGCACGACATGTGCTAGCTGCGTCCGGGCTGTCCAAATACGTGCACGGGTAGCATATAGCTCCATGCTCAGGGCACGTGCATCATGATCCCTGTTCTCCAACATCTGAGCGGTCACCTGAGGCCTAGGGTCCTCATGAGAATGATCATAATAGGCTGCACTAAGATAACCATCCTCTCCTCCTAGAGTAGTAGGAACATAACAGAACTCAGTGTTCTGAAGCAGTCCATGGTGAGCTCTCATAATAGTCAACATGGTATAGGCGGCCTCTTGAACTCCCAGTGACAGAAGGGGCAGCAAGACACACATGTATCATTGCCATTAAGGATAATAAGATGGGTCTATTCCTACATGAATAGATCTTGTCTACATTATGTCACTGTTCTTATTGCATTACTCCGTTTCTCCATGAACTTAATACACTAGATGCATGATGGATAACCGTCGATGTGTGGAGCAATAGAAATAGATGCATAATCATTTCGGTCTACTTATCTTGGACATGATGCCTATATAATGATCATTGCCTGGATATCATCATGATTATTCGATATTCTATCAATTTCCCAACAGTAATTTGTTCACCCATCATGCGCTATACTCATGAGAGAAGCTACTAGTGAAACCTACGCCCCCCGGGTCTACTTTTCCAACATATTGCTTTCCGATATACTATTTTGTCTTTTTGTTGTCAGGTCTATTAATCCAATGAAACCAAAAAATACCTTCCTACACTTTTGTTTACTTATTTTCTTTTCTATTCTTGCAAGATCTATTTTCCAAAACTATCATTACCTAATCTATCTTTTTACCGTAGAGAGCTTCACAACCTCTATTTCGCGTTGGGTTGCAAATATTTTTTATTTGTGTGCAGGTGCTGCTTACGTGGGTGCGTGATCTTCCTCTACAAATTGATACCTTGGTTTCATAACTGAGGGAAACACTTACCATCACTGTGCTGCATCATCCCTTCCTCTTTGGGGGAAATACCGACCCAGTCTCAAGCCATGTCAAAGGAATTTCTGGCGCCGTTTTTGGGGAGGAAGCGATCTCATCTACTAGGTTCCTAATCACAAATCTCATCTCCTTGCAATTTACATTATTTTCCATTTGCTTCTCGTTTTCATCTCCCCCCACTTCACAAATTTGTCGTTTTATTCGCCCTCTCTTCTTCGTTTGCCCTTTTCTCGTCAGATCTCTTGTTCATCTACTTTTCATTATGGCTAGTTCTTCGGTTATTGCATATACCCACGAGAGTGAGGTTCTTAAATTTAAACAAAGGGGAGGGGATAATCTTAAAGATGCTTGGTATAGGATTTGCAATGCTCATAATAGATCTATTCATAAGGAATCTACCGCTGTTCTCCTTTGTTGTTTTTATGTGGGCATCACCACTTGGTATAGATTCGTCCTTGATATGGTTACCAGTGGGAATTTCTTGATGTACCCAACTTTGTATGCTTATAATTTAATGGGAAATTTAGTGGGTTCCCCACCTATCATTGTCAATGAAACAATTTTAATTCTTGAGCATGTTATGAAAAGGTTAGATGCCATTGAAAATAAAATGCACACCGAGGAAAATATTGAAAATTTGGATAAAAGGATGCATAATGTTGCTAATAAAATTGGATCAAAGGTTAGAGATCCTCTTAAAATACTAAAGGAAAAAAGAACCCGTAGCCAATAAAAGAATGGAAGAGAGCCCCACTAGAATTGATAAGTTGGAAGAATTTTTTTCGCAACATAAGTTTGCCTTTTTCTACCATTAATACTATTAAAAAAATTTCCATTAGTAAAGATTGAAAATCTATGCAAGTTCGTAAGAACAAGGGTACCACTTCTAGTAGAGACAATGAGGATCTTAAGATGATTAGTATTCATCCCAATTGTGTTGAAGTGGTAAACAACCTTAATGGCAAGAACAAGTTTTTCAATATTACTCCTAGAAATATTGTCATTGAAAATATGCATGATAGATCCTTGAAGAATTGTCGTTGTGTACTTAATGAGTTGGAAACTAAGGATGCCAATACTTGAATCCATGCGTTATGCCTAGCTAGGGGCGTAAAACGATAGCGCTTGTTGGGAGGCAACCCAATGAATAATTTTTCTTTCTTTTCCTTTATGTTTTTGAGTATTTGCACAATTATGACTCTGTTATTATTGTTTTTTTTATGTTTTATTGAGTGTTTGTGCCAAGTTAAGCCTTTAGGATGATTCATAAGATAAGTAGAAACAATGCTAAATCTGAAACAGAAACTTTGCTCCCAGTGTTCGAATTTTCATTTTTTATAGGAGCTTGATAATCAGATGAAATTTTAAAAAATTATTTCTACACAAATTCTTTATGGTGCCCTAATTTTTTAGAATTTTTAGAGTTACAGAACTATGGGTAGAATACAGGTTACTACAGACTGTTCTGTCTGAAACAGATTCTGTTTTTGTTGCATTGTGTGCTTGTTTTAATGAATCTATGGCTTGTATTGGGGGGGTATAAGTCATGGTAAAGTTACAATACATTATATATAATGCAATAATAAAATATGAATGGGTTTACAATAGTACTTGAAGTGGTAATTTGCTTTATTATACTAACGGATCTCATGAGAATTTTGTCAAGTTTTATGTGATTGAAGTTTTCAAGTTTTCGGTGAGATCACGATGTATGCAAGAATAAGGAGTAAGAAGAGCCTAATATTGGGTATGCTAGAACATCCAAGCTATTATCCAAAGAGTAACAAGCAACTAAGTTTGGGGATGCCCCGAGTGGCATCCCCTCTTTCTTCCAACAACCATCGGTATTTTACTTGGAACTATATTTTTATTCGTCACATATCATGAGTTTTGCTTGGAGCGTCTTGTATAGTTTCTTTATTTTATTTTTACCATTTCTGCACACACCTATTCGATAGATCCAAAATTATGCTATGATTTGTTAGAATTGCTCTATATGCTTCACTTAAATCTATTGGGATATGAAATTGCTCTCATGCTTCACTTATATCTTTTTGAGCATGGCATGCTTTTACATGTTTGAATAAATACTCTCATGCCTCACTTAGATTATTTTGAGAGTTAGTAATTTTGAGGAAACTCTCTCATGCTTTAGTTATATTATTTTGAGAGATGAAACTTTTATGCTCATGTTATTCACTTAAATCTATTTCAGCTTGTCAAAAAAGCAATGACAATATATGAAACTAGTCCCAAAGTGATATATATTCAAGAGGGACATAATAAAAACTTTCATGAAGATCATTGGACAAATTAAACTTGATTCTTTGTAATAGTTTTGAGAGATGGCAATAGTGATATGTGAGTTATGTTAGTGAGTAATTATGCTTAGTATGAATATTGATGTTAAGGTTTGTGATTCTCTATGCAAGCATGAAAGTCAATAGTTGTGCTAAAAAATTTCATCCTACTTATGGTGCAATATTCGGTGTTAGTTATGCTTAATACTTGCTTATGTGATTTTTCGTTTCTTAGTTGGATGCTTCTCAACCTATTTTCTAGCTTCCACTTGTACTAAGTTGAAATACTACTTGTGCATCCAAATTCCTTAACCCCAGTTTTGCCATATGAGTCCACCATACCTACCTATATACGGTATTTACATGCTGTTCCAAGCAAATTTGTATGTGCTATCTCTAAATTTCAAAATAAATTTTCCTTTTTGTGTGCTCGTACCGCTCATGAAATGGTAGGGGGTGACCGATATTTTTCCATGCTAGATGTGTTATTGTCAAGATGAGTGTTTATTCACTTGTCATTGCACGACAGTATGGAGGTAATAGGGATGCCCATTCCCGGAATGAAATGAAAAGAAAAAAAGTATGTTGTCAAATAATAAATTCCTTGGAAAGTGTTGGTATGGAAGGCAACCGTGGATTCGTCTAGCCATGGAAAGTGAAAGTATGGTGGAAAAAGGAATAAACTTTATTTTTTGTTTGGGAACCTCTTATGATGTATCTAGCATGGAAAGATATTGAAATCTCTCGGTCGTTTTCATTGACAGGAAAGGCATGCCACCCAAAACATTTTTCTCTATCAATTTAAACACTTGAGATCTGGGACCTCTACAAATCCCTACTTCCCTCTGCAAAGGGCCTATCTATTTACTTTATGCTATTTTCATTTTCAATTTGATTCTCCATCTTCTCTTATAAAGCACCAACTAGGAGGCACTATGATCGTACTTGAGCATTAGGTGTATATAATATTTGAGTGTGTATCATTAATGGATCAATGATTGAGCATGATGGGCTTGGGATAACTTGCTTTAGTGTTGATATTTTGAAAGACATAATTGCTTGTTGATATGCTTGAGTATTAATGTTTTCATGTCAAAACTAGAATATTGCTTTCAACCATCTAAAAGTCCAAATGTCCATGCTACAAAGAAAAAATATGTGATGAACATGATAGGCAACATTCCACATCAAAAATTCTGTTTTTTTTATCATTTACCTACTCGAGGACCAATAGGAATTAATCTTGGCGATGCTAATACGTCTCCAATGTGTCTATAATTTTATCTTGTTCCATGCTATTATATTACCAATCTTGGATGTTTTACAATCATTTTATAGCAACTTCATATCATCTTTTGAGACTAACCTATTAACATAGCGCCAAAGTGCTAGTTGTTGTTTTTGCTTATTTTTTACTTCGCAGAAAATCAGTACCGAATGAAGCCCAAACACTATGAAACTTTTTGGAGAATTTTTTGGGCCAGAAGACATCTAGTGGGCCAAAGAAGTGCCGAAAAGGAAGGCCGAGGAGGGCACGAGACACCAGACCATGCCAGAGGCCCCTGGTGCGGCCTGGTGGGACATGCCCACCTCGGGGCTCCCCTCCACCGACTATCGCCTCTATAAATTCACAAATATTTGGAAAACCCTAGGAGAGTCGACGAAAGACAATTCGAGTTGCCGCAAGTTCCAGAACCTCGAGATCCAATCTAAACACCATCACGAAGGGGTTCCTCTTCATCATAGGTGTCTCTCCGATGATGCGTGAGTAGTCCACCATAGACCTACGGGTCCATAGGCAGTAGCTAGGTGGCTTCCTCTCTCTCTATGATTCTCAATACAATGGTCTCTTGGAGATCTATTTGATGTAATGACTTTTGTGGTGTGTTTGTTGGGATCCGATGAATTTTGAGTTCATCATCAGTTTCTATACATGAATATGATTTGAGTCTGCTTTGATCTCTTATTTGCATGATTACTTATAGCCTCGTATTTCTTCTTCGAATCCTTGGTTTAGTTAGGCCAACTAGATTGATTTTTCTTTCCATGGGAAGAGGTGCTTTGTGATGGGTTTGATCTTGTGTTGTTCTTTCCAAGTGACAAAAGGGGAAGCAAAACACGCATGTATCATTGTCATTAAGGATAACAAGATGGGCTCTATTCCTACATAAATAAATATTGTCTACATCATGTCACCATTCTTATTGCATTACTCCATTTCTCCTTGAACGTAATACACCAGATGCATGTTGGATAGCAGTCGATGTGTGGAGTAATAGAAGTAGATGCAGAATCGTTTTGGTCTACTTATCTTGGATGTGATTCCTATATAATGATCATTGCCTAGATATCATCATGATTATTTGATATTCTATCAATTCCCAACAGTAATTTGTTCACCAACCGTGCGTTGTACTCATGAGAGAAGCCACTAGTGAAACCTACGGCCCTCGGGTCTAGTTTTCAAGATATTGCTTTCCGATCTACTATTTTGCCTTTTTGTTTTCAGATATATTAATCCAAAAAACCCAAAAATACCTTTCTGCACTTTTTGTTTACTTATTTTATTTCGTGTTCTTGCGAGAACTATTTGCCAAAACTATCATTACCTAATCTATCTTTTTACCTTAGAGAGCTTGGCAACCTCTCTTTCGCTTCGGTTTGCAAGTATTTGTTATTTGTGTGCAGGTGCTGCTTACGTGGGTGCGTGATCTTCCTCTATGGATTGATACCTTGGTTTCATAACCAAGGGAAATACTTACCGTCGCTGTGCTGCATCATCCCTTCCTCTTTGGGGAAATACCGACGCAGTCTCAAGCCACGCGAGTAACCAACTCCACAAACTCGGTTCCACCGAATCACTAAGTTGATCTAGGTTTGTGACATTGGTACAACTGATCGGGAATTCTCGGTCTCACCGAGTCTCTCTGTCTTCCGACAGTTAGGCAACTTGGTGACACTGAAACATTCCAATGGGTTTCACCGACAGTGAGGGATATATAGCCTAGAGGACTTGACTTTTGAAATTCACTCGCCAAAAGTCTTTTGCTCCAAACCCCAAAATGCCGCTCCCGACCCCCTGGTCATCTCCCTTGCTTCCCCATGCTCATCCGCCGTTGGGAATTGCTGTCATCGACGGAATCTACGTCACCGTCATTGCCGTAGAGGATTCGTCATCGAACTAGGGTATGAATCTGGCCCCTTGTGCGCTCCTCTATTCGATTCATGCGCATTAGGATATTTCCATCTATAATCCACCATATGCAATCTTTCTACCCCATAAGAAAAATCATTAGATTAGCGAATGAGAAGTTTTTAGGTTTAGCCATCCGAAAACGCATCTCGGTGACACCGAGTCAAAAAAATCGATTCTGCCGATTTGGTTCTAGGGTTTCCGAGAATGGTCTCGGTGAAACCGAGCGGTGATTTTCGGTGACACCAAAGTGATTGCCATGTTTCTGTAAAGCAAATCATATGTCTCGATGCATTCGAAAAACTTGACTCGATGGTACCGAAATCCATTTTGTAGAAAGTTAAAACTAAGAATTTCTTTGTTCAAATTTGAAAAATGTATGTGTTTTGTGATGACACAATCCCACTGCTCTTCTATGCTCTATTCACAGGGTCAGTATGTCAGATTTAGTGGACAACTAGAATGACTTCAGAGAGCCCAATGTTGATGTTGATCCAGACACTAGTCCCGAGGCCAGTTCTTCTTCAGAAGATCCAGCCACCCCTAGCTCTCATGATTTGCCCAAGGCTTCTACAATAGCCAGAAGGAAATTGAATTCTGATGAAGAAGATTCAAACATTGTGCTAGATGAATTTCTTACCAAGCAAAGGCAAGACAAAGTAGAGAAAGCTGCTAGGAAGTCTGCAATAGAGGCCACCTCATCTAAGAGGCCAGTAAGGAAGGAATATGCCAGTTCTGAGGCAATGAGAGCACTAGAGAGTGTCAGGGCTTCCATGTCTATTGAGCCTGCCAAGAGCTCTATGCCCAAGAAGCCAACTGAGAAGAAGAGGAGCAGTAAGAGGATTATACATGCTGTTGGAAGACCAACTTCTATGTATGAAGATCCAGAAGAAGCTGAGGGAGAGGAAGAGCCAGCTGCCAAGGCTCCTCCCAAGAAGAAGAAGAAGCTACTTGCTGATGCCATGACCAATCATTCCCCATCCAAGAGCAAGACATCTGCTCCCAAGAAGCCCATAGCTCCAAAGTCCAAGAGGACAACCAAGGATGTTCCAGCTACAGCCAAGAACAAGGGATCCTCCCCCAGAGCTGTTACTGAAGAGGATGGAATGACAGTTTGGAGGAAGTTAAGACCTCACCTTCTAGAGCACAATGACAACCATCCTTTTGCTGAGGACATGAAGAAGAGGAAAGATTCAGGTCAGAGGGAATGGAGATATATTGACCTATATTCTCAAAGGAGAAGGATTGTTGTAGACTACAGATTCTACACTAAAGAGCAGCAAGATTTCTATGAGACCATTCTTCTAGACAAGAGCCCAGCTGTAAGTGATATGAGATATGTAGATTGGGGTTACATTAAGGAGAATGAGGATTACTTCCCCCATGTGCAAGAGAACTTCAAGGCCATTGATATTGAAGCATTTGTTGGTACACAGTTGACCCATTGGAATCATGAGATGATAATGCAATTCTACTCCACAACTCACTTTTATGGTGATGGTAGAATTGTTTGGATGACAAAAGGTATCAGGTATGAATCAACAATGGAAGAGTGGGATACCATCTTAGGAGCCCCACAAGTACAAGATGGTGACCTAGATGTGTACTCTCAGGCCAAGATGAATCATAACTCCATGGCCAAGACGTACAAGGAGATCCCACCTGACTATGTGCATTCACATAAGTTTGGCTCAGTATATTATCTGCAGGCAGGTTTGACCACCACCAACACCATCATGAGGTATAATTTGATGCCCAATTCAAGAGATGGCAAGATGATCCAAGGATTCTCCATCAACATGTTGCATCACATTGACCTTCACACCAGATTCAGGGTCATGGATTTGTTAGTTGAGACTGTGAAGAGGACTCCTGCTGACCAAAAGAGATCATGTGGATATGCTCCATACATTCAAATGCTTATCAACTCCAAGCTTGAAAAGAATGTATATGCACTTGACCAACCACATATGCCACTCCAGCCCGAGTTTGAGGATAATGTTGTGGTGATGAAGCCAGATCATCCTACTTCATCTACTGCACATGCAAGAGCCGAGGCAGCCAGAGCCACTAGTGCTCCAGTGCCAAGGACAGGGAATGAGCAGATTGACATTATCCTTAGATCTACCCAAGGCATGCAGAATGACATCACTGAGATTCTGAAGAACCAGAAGAGTCTAGAAAGGATTGTCGAGGACAAGTTCCACACATCAAACAACAAGGTTGATGGGCTACCAAAAACTGTTGATGAGCTCAAGAAGGAAGTGTATGTTGTACCCCTTCCTCACACTCAGATGATGATGATGATGACAGTCACCCTCTCCAGCCTAGCACTTAGTCCAAGACACATGCTAGATCTATGACAGTGCCAACTCCAGAGATGAGACCATCTTCATCAACTCCTGCTCCAGCTCCTTTAGTTCCACCGACTCCTTCAACACCTAGAGTGTCTACTCCAACCCCTTCCATGACATGTGCAGAAGTCCTCATAGAAGCGGTTCTCTCAACTCCTACATCAACAATCGGAGGAGATCAGCCCAAAGAGATGATTAGTCCTATACCTTTGAACTTCTTGGTAATTTTTTGCCAAAGGGGGAGAAGTTGTATAGATCATAGGGCTTCGAGATAGAGAGAGATAGAGAGAGAGTGAGAGTGTTGCCTTGTATCGCTCTCCAAAACTTTAAAAGCTTTTGGTTTATCGTCTATGTTAAACTTGTTGGTGTTTGATCATACACTTCTTATGTGTTGGTACTACTCATTATATTTTGATATGCTTATGAGATGATCATTCACTTCTTGCTTGATGTGTTGTGCTATGTTGTTCATTCACATTATTCTCGCACACCACCAAGATGTATGTGACATGGAATAGTGCCCCATGAACCTAATCGATTGTGCATTTGCAATTCAAATGCAAATTCAAAATAGTGCACAAATTTAGGGGGAGCTCTTGCTTATCACATACTTCTCAAAGCGATGATTCAATTCATTGATTATATCACATGTCGAAGCTTTAATCTATATGTTGTCATCAATTACCAAGAAGGGGGAGAATTAAAGCACATTTTCTCCCTTGGTGATTTTGGTAATTAATAACAACATATATCTCATTGGACTCATGTTTCCACTATGTATATTTCAGGAAAAGTCCAATGATGGGGTGTTTATAGATTGTGAGGAGACCCCAAGATGCAAGGAATGGATTGGCAAAGCTTCAAGCAAGGAGACTCTACATTTTACTTTGTGAGAAATCACTTTGAGGCCATAGGAAAGCCAATACTATTAAAAGGGGGTAAGGTCATGTTGGTGAACAAATTGCTCCACGTGCACAAGTGCTAGCCACCAAAAACACCCACAATATCTCCCACACAAATACTCTGTCTAAACCCTATCATGCAAAATCGGTGCCACCAAGTTTCCCACTAGGACCTACCGATTTTCTCCCCAGATAGAACCCTATCCAAACCCTAACTTCTAAGTACAACCAAGTACCACATTGGTGCAACCAAGTTTTGGTGACCAAGATCCGGGTGACCAAATTCATGGAATCAGAATTTTTGAGTTTTATGGATAAGTCTCACCGATTTTGCAAACTATCCTCGGCCACTCATATTGGTACTATCGAGAATGTCATATCGGTCTCACCGAGATTCCTAAAGTTGCTATATTTTGAACAGGTCGGTACAACCGAGTTTTTCTTCGGTTTCACCGAGTTGGTCAATAATGGTGGAACGGTTGGATTTTTGGAGATGCCTATATATACCCCTCCACCACATCCCACTCGCAAGAGAAGCACTCAGAACAATTCCCCACTTCCCATATCCAAATTTCTAAGAGGGGACCACCTACCCTTGTATTGAGATCAAGATCATCCACTCCAACCATATGGATCTTGATTTCTAGCCTCCCCAGGTTTGTTTCCACCCAATCAATCTCTTCTACCAAGCCAAATATGTGAGAGAGTGATTAAGTGTTGAGGAGTCTATCATCTTGAAGCGCAAGAGCAAGGAGTTCATCATCACTATCAAGCCTATTACCTTTTGGAGGGTGGTGCCTCATAGATTGGTTAGGTGTTGCTTGGGAGCCTCCTACTTTGTGTTGCGGAGTTGAACAAGAAGTTTGTATGGGTTCATGAATATCTACCCACATTGGGGCTAGTCCTTCGTGGACGGAAGCCGTTATGGAATAGTCAAGGTTGATACTTCATGGACCCTTTTTGGTGGAGCCCTCTGTGGACTCTCGCGACAGTTACCCTCCGTGGGTTGAAGACTCCATAAATGTGGTGTATGATAGAGCCTCCTATCGGCACCACGGGGAAAATCTTCGTGTATACAATTGTGTTTGATCTTCCAACCCTAACCTCTACTACATGTGCTTGTATTTACTTTCCGCTTGTATACTATTAGACATGCATGTGTAGGGTGTACTTGACTTGCTATCATTACTATAATCTGCCCATAACTAAAATTGGGAAAATGTAGAATTTTTATTTGGCCAAGTAGTCTAATCACCCCCTCTAGACTTAGTTTCAATCCTATAAAGGAGGCAATGGTCTGAGCTTTCAACGAATGATACGATCAAGCTACTCACTCGAGAACCCCCCTTGGTAGTACGACAATCGATCCTATGACCCGGTCTCCCAGCTAACACCACGAGACCAGTAAAATAGAAAACCTATCAAGGACAAATATTTGGTTTGCACATAATCCACTTGATCTAGATGATGACAATCTTGACCTTCTCAAGTTGGACCACCTTTCTTGATTGTGCCGGCTCGTTGAAGACTAGTAAATTGCTCCCCATACTCCACTATGGGTGAGCCTCTCTTTGGGACATATTCAAATGCCCATTTCACCACAATGGACATCAAGATTCAAGCATGTGATCTCTTTGTTATGCTTCACTTGAACTTGCACATCGCAATTGAAAGGGCATCTAGCCCCTAAGTGTGGTTTTGGTAATTAACGACAATCTCTATGGACTAATGCTTTGACTTAGATGTATTTGAAGGGATATTACATATGTGGAGGCTTAAGGATGATTGCCATAGAGATGAATATTTTCTCTTAGCTTTGATATTAAATGAGTATCGCTATGGAGCATCAAGGGGATCATATCTTATACGAAGAAATGTTCCATAGTGATGCATGAAGCATGTTGAATTTATGTGGGAAGATCTCCATCAAAATCCTATCTAATAAGTCCTCATGGTGGATTTCATTGGAGGATGTCAAAGGTTGACACATTTGGGGCTTATAAGAATCATGGTATTGAGAGTATAACTAAAGGGAAGAATTCAAGCTATGGTATGATCAAGAGAAGGTCATGATGAGCTCATGTGTTTGGTTTTGGTTGATAATATCTTGAAGCAAGAAAATAGAGTGAATAATTCATTGTCTCTCTCAAGAGTTTGTGATGGGGCATTTAAAAGAGGAAGTGATGACCAATATGATATTCATGGTAAATCTTGATATGGTCATGAAAGAGCTTTGGTGATAGTCTTGAAGCAATGAAGTAAAATTAAGAGTTCATTATGGATTTCAAGAAACCATTATATATCTTGAAGTAAAGATGTTGGTTAACCAAGATGAAGCTCAAAGATTGCATCTAGATGGTCAACACACAAGCGCAAACAATGTACCACGGGGGATCAAGTGATCTAGTGGTATGGTAAGTAATTGTGAATTAAGTTTTATGCACTAACCATTTTATGTGTTTGCTATGTCTATATTGGTTAGGTGCTTCTCATGGTATTGCATCAAAAGAAAGATTTTGAGTGGCCTATGTGAGGATGACATCAAGTGGTGATGATCGTCGAGTTTGAGGAGTCCAAGTGCAAGATGAGAGCCGGAGGTTATTTGCTTTGAAGCTTGCGGTCCACATCATGATAATGTGCATGTTAAGATGGGAGTAAGTCAATTATTCCCTCATTGCAATATGAGGAAGCATCTTGAGTATCTTCACCAAGTGATCGTGGACAAGAAAAAGATTACAACTTGACGCAAGAATTAAAGTCAACAACAAGCTCAAGTGGAATGTGCAAGTCAAAGGTATACCTTATCTAGGTTTTCCTAGTTTTACCGGTCTCATGGTGCTTGGTGGGAGACCAGATTATAGGTTTGATAGACGTACTATCAAGAGGGAATTTCGACCTAGTAGCTTGATCTGTCGCATGTAGAGAGCTCAAACATTTTCATGATTTGCATCATTATTTATTGTTGATATTGGGTGGTTCTCTATGTGAGGACCTTGTGATTGTCCATAGCTTTAAAATGAGTCCAAGATCATCGAATTCAGACTCTGTATGCCCAAGTTATGCATGTTTGAGTTTCTTGCCTTGGGCTGTCTCTAGGTACCTTGTGTGCACATTTTTTTGACCCCGTGGGCTCATTCCCACGGGCTTGTAACGTGCACATGGGACCCCATGGGCATGGGGTCTCAACCCCTGTGGACACGGGGTCTCAATCCCTGTGGACACGGGATGCCCAGGAAGTGTCCGTTGGAGCCCCAACGGCTAGTCTTGGAGGTTGGCTATAAAATAGCCCCTCCCCCCTCCGGTTTGGGGGTTGTTCATATACTTTATAAACATCGTTTTGAGCATCATACCACCTCTACCAAAAACCTATATCCCCTCTATGTGAAGGGGGATTTGTGGATGGATCTTGGAGTCATTTGTTGATTTCCTCGATTGCATCCCCTCTCTTCAATCTCCTACTTTCAAGATTGCATCTTGTGAGATTGAGAGAGTGAGTTGAGCATTTGTTGCTTGACCTTGCATTTCATTTATTGCATTGGTTTGATCTCCCCACATTGATTTGTTTGAGTGAGTGCCTGCGAGTTTATTACTCTTGGAGGCTTCCGCCACCTAGACGGTTTGGTAATATATTGAGAAGATTGTCAAGAGGCCTAGGTGGCCAAGGTTCAACTGGATGCTTCCTTTTGTGGTGTGCTCCGGGGAAGGGTGTGAAGTGGCTTAGGTGGTCAAGTTCCTTCGGAAGCTTCCGTGTTTGTGGTGTGCTCCAGAGAATTTGTAAAGGTGTGGTGGTCGCCTTCGAGACCAACCCCGAGTGAATAGAGACTCATCCGTTGGGGGTGACTCAAAAGTGAGAATACGGTGATCCACTTGGTGGCGCTCCGAAGCTTTGGCTTCAACACCGCTCCAACCGAGATTAGCACTCTCACGAGTGTGAACTTCAGGATAAATCCGCGTCCCCGAATCACTTGTGGTTATCTCATTCCCACACCTTTTACTATACGCAATTCATACTTGCTCATATTGATATATCTTGTGTTAGTTAGAATTGCTTACTTGCTCCTACATTTCCATATCTTCTGATATAGTTTGTGCTTGAAAAGTATCCTTTAGTTTAATTCCACATTAGGATAAAGCCAAATCCATAAATGCCTATTCACCCCCTCTAGTCATCATCTCGGTCCTTTCAACAATCTTGATGAAAATCACCACTTGATGTCATCCTCCATGGGTTATATGATATCTTCCTTTTGATGCATGCCCATGGAAACACGCCTAACCGCACAAAGAACTCTCACCAGGACCATGGGTTAGTACACAAATCGTAATGGACAATGCTTACCATACCATAGGATGTCTTGATCCTTCTCGATACATATTCTATGCTTTGTATGTTGATCAACTTGAATCACTCGTTAAACTTAGTCTTGATCAACATTGAAACTTGTTTTCTCTCTTCACAAGGATGATGTCTTGAAGGTAAACATTCATGATCACACAATCTTCTTCTTCAGGACATACTTGCAATAAGCTCAAATCTCATAAGTCCAAGCTTTGGCTAATTCCTTGAATAACACCTTGGTCACACATAATCTCCTTCTTATAGCCTTGAAACCAAGTAATGGTGTTCAAGGAATGCAAATGGACAAACCTTAAAGTATAACTCAAAGAAAACATTAGTCCATAGGGATTTTCATCAATTACCAAAACCACACATGGGGGCACCATGCACTTTCACTCATCTCTTGTGTGCTAACTGGGATAGATTTACATATATGATCAAGTATTGGCTACCTATGTGCATGTGGTAGGGGATGTGCAGGACCACTGAGGATGAGGTCGCACATGCACACTAACGCACTGCTTTTGCCATGATGGCTGCCTTTGCGTCGGAGGACTGGAGTGGCGCATGGGACTGCCCTGGAGCTTCGCTGCCTTCTCCCACAGTATGGGTGTTTCCACCTTCTACCACCTCGACATCGTCGTCTCCTTGCGGTGGTCGTCACCGTCGAGAGCTACCCCAGCAGCCAGCTGCTCATCCATGGACCCCGGTGGAAGCCCACTTCATCCTTCTTGCGGTGTCCCTCGATTTCTTATTCATGCTCGACATCATCTCCTTGATGTCCTCTGTGGTATACACATAGTCGATCTCATGTTGATCCATGCGTCATCCGTTTGCTTCTCCACCTACATGTAGTAGTAGCAGTCTATGTTATGGAGCACTCTTCGCACTGTACTGCCTCCTTTCCAGTTTTTAAGGCTTGTGCATATCCTTAGCTCTATAATTTGACCAACATAAAATGAGTTGTATATTCTAAAATTATATCATTAGAAAGTAGACGATATGAAATTTCTAATGACATATTTTTTGTATATAACTTGTATTGCGTTGATCTAGTTTTCAACCTAGATATACGCGCAAGCCTTATAAACCAAAAAGAAGGTAGTATTTACCTAGACAAGCAGCGACGGATTTGTGGCACTAATTTATTTGCTTGTAGCTTGCTGGTGTGATGATGATCCAAAGAACATTGATGTGTGTGCGTGCGCAACTATGCAATGGCATATCCTGTAGCCAAATTTCTTTCCAAAGAACTACCTTGGTCAAATAAAAGCATTCGACTTTAATAATTGATAGTTTTTCATGCATATCCAGGAATTAGTTAAATTTACAGATATATGGTTGAATATTGTATCGTGAACAGACTACAGTAGAGCTGAAAGCACATATGCTCCCTTGGTGGTTTGATAATTCATGACAACATACATTATCTCTTGGACTAATGGTTTTACCTAGATTATTTCAGGTTTAGTCCATAGAGAGGATTGGCTAAGGATTGTGAGCAGAATACCCAAGGGAAAGAAGGAATAGAATTGGCCATGCTTCAAGATTGAGGACTGTACATTTACATTTTGTGAGAAATCACTTTTGAGTCCATAGGAAAGCCAATACTATTAAAAGGGGATAAGGAATTATGATGATCTGGTAGCTCAAGTGCTTAGAGATTAGCCACCAAAAATACTCACCATTTTCCCATAAAAACCTTCTGTCCAAAGCCAAAAGTCAAAATTCGGTGAATCCAATATTTCCCATTCGGATCCACCGAGTTTACCCTAGAGAGAATCCCATCCAAACCCTAGTGTCTTGATACTACCAACTTTTCGTTCGGTGCAACTGAAAAATAGTGACCAACTTTTTGTTAACCAATTTCTTAAAATCGTCCCCATTGAGTTTAAGGAATCGGTTAAACCAAGACTTGCTAACTATCTAGGTAACCCATATTGGTACCACCGAGATTTATATATCGGTCTCACTGAAAATGCCAAAGTTGCCACATTTTGCATTAGTCGGTGCAACGAGTTTTTACTCCTGTTTCACCGAGTTGGGCAATAATGTTGTAATAGTTGGATTTTGGATATGCCTATATATACCCCTCCACCACCTCTCACTCGCAAGAGAAGCACTCAGAACACACACCCACGTGCCATATCCAATTTTTCCGAGAGAGAGCCACCTACCCTTGTGTTGAGATCAAGATCATCCACTCCAACCATATGGATCTTGATTTCTAGGTTCCCCACGCTGATTTCCATCCAATCAATCTCTTCTACCCATGCCAAACTTTTGAGAGAGTGGTTGAGTGTTGAGGAGACTATCTTTTGAAGCACAAGAGCAAGGAGTTCATCATACTACCACATCCATTACCTTTTGGAGGGTGGTGCGTCCTAGATTGGTTAGGTGTCGCTTGGGAACCTCCTTCTTCATGATTGTGGAGTTGTGTCGGCATTCTACGAATGGATGTACCCAGACCTGCCTGCCTGAGGCCCAGGGCATGGCCCACCACATGAGCCAAGCACGGTTGGCGTGATCGCGCTCAGGACAAGGCCCTCACGAGGGAAGCAGCATCAAGACCAACAAGGATGAGCCTCCTCAGCCCCCTCTAGAGAGGAGGAGATCTCTATGTAGCGCTTGGCCTCGGGAGGCCAAGGATGACGCAAGGCAGGACAGGCGGGCACCAACGTGCCTGGTGGTACAGTTTCCCCTTTGGTACAAAGGGAGCAAGGACGGACATGGGTTCCCAAAGCGTCTATCGGTGTCGAAACCGGTGGATCTCGGGTAGGGGGTCCTGAGTTGTGAGGCTAGGATCATTGGTAATAGGGGACGAAGGAGACGATGTTTAACCAGGTTTGGGCCCTCCTATGGAGGTAAAACCCTATGTCCTGCTTGATTATATTGATGATATGAAGGTTACAGAGTTGATCTAACTCGAGATCGAATAGCTAAACCCTAGATGAGTTGTTCTCTACCTTACAATCTAAAACCCTCTGGCTTACATAGACGTGGGGGGGGGAGGTACTAGGGTTTACACATGGTCGGTTGCACATCGAAGGAAAAAATCATGCCTATCTACTATCGAAAGCTTGGAGGACATGCCACGACTCCTTGAAGCTTCCACCCTAGTGACGGGGTCTTTGATCATCGAATGCTCATCTAGCGGCCCACATAGTCCGGCCCATGAAAAACAAGTCGACCATCCGAGGACCTCTTAAACTAGGACTCCCTGAGTAGCCCCCGGAATAGCCTCCAACGCCGAGGTATATCCGAAAAATCTTGTGCGTCGAAGTCTTATGCTTGCGAGGCAAGTCCCTCTATCCCTTCTTGATCGGCAACCATCCTGTCATCGGCAAAATCCCAAGCGTCACGAACGTGTAGGGTCCATTGTAATAACCGTTAGCGCTTCTCGATCCTCACGCGCCAAAGGGAGATGAGCGGTTCAGCGGCTTTTTACAAGACCGCCCCTCCCACAAAGGAGGCACCACCTATTTTATAAAAACGGAATCATGGTCTAGGCCACATCCTCTTCTTCCTCCCCATCGGAAAGAAACCTTCAGTGAGAGATCACCACTAGAACATGGCAAGTGCCTCCAGCTCTTCCTTGCGCCCTTACATCTCCCGTCCCGGGGATTGGACATGTTGCTCCATATGCCTCCTTCAACTACGCTACCTCGAGACCCAAGGGTATCTTCCTTCCTCGGATCTAGCGGTTACTAGTGCCGATTTGACTTCATTCAATGGCGAAGCCTTCGTGGAAAAATTCCCCAATCCTCAAAAGGGAGAGCGTGTATGTTTCGTGCCCTTCCTCTTGCGGAGTCTCAGGTTCCCCATTCATCCATTCCTGAGGGGATTATTGGAGTTCTATGGGATTCAACTCCATCATCTCACCCCAGGGTCCATTCTGCATATCTCGGGCTTCGTCGCCCTTTGCGAGATATTCCTGGGCTGCAAGGCACACTTTGAGTTATGGAGGAAGTACTTCTGCCTCGTCCCTCATACTCGGGACAAGACAATTTTAGAGGTCGGAGGAGCCGAAATATGCCGCATAGCGGGGATGGGTTATCTAGTGGGAACACCAAAGGAGTCCAAAGAATGGTCTTCAGAATGGTTCTACATTGAGGATGTCCACCTATTTGATCCATCTCGAAGGGGTTTTGCCCGAATACTCCGATCCTGCTTGAAGAAAAGGTACAACTGGCGACTGAGGAGCTCATCCCAAGAGGACGGCGTTGAAGTGCAACGCTTGGCTGCCCATGTAAGGGTACTAGCTCATCATAAGTTGACCATGATAGACGTCATGGCCGCCACCATCACCCGGTGTGTTCAGCCTCTTCAGTAGAGAATACATCCCTTGTGGTGTTACAACGGGACAAGCGATACCACTCGCTCCCAAAGATTGGGCCCTACCGATCAAACAACATTAGCTGCCGCACTTGCCAACCTATATAAAGGGGAGCAAGAGGATTTTGTTAGGCTACTGACCAAGGAGGGCTACTCAAGTCACAATCCCATCGAATGGGTGAGCCTTTCGAATCCGTGACCATAATTCGGGTTAACTATCCGCCCCAACCCGAGGACTATTCTCGTGATGACGATCCGGGCTTTCATGATGACCCAGATATGTCAATAGAGCTCGAAGACGAGGTTTTCTACCAGGAGAGCCTCGACTGCTCCAAGGTGGCTATCACAACCGATTACCCTGGATCATTCCCTTCCCCTGTGATAGTTAAGAAGAAGAAAAATTCATCCCTCAAAAGGCAATTATCCTCCAACGATCCAAACGCGGCAGCTCCTATTCCCAAGCGTCATCGGTCCGCGCGACATATGTCGGCTACGGCGGCAATGCTTGGGCTGGAAAGCAACATGGATCCATTAAATGAGCCGATCTTGGGGACAAGCCCGCCTACTCATTCAACTCAAAGGTACTTTGTTCAGGTGTTTAATTTATTGTAACGACCGATAGAGCCTCACAAGAGAACTTATGTCGAAATACTCCGGCAAAGAGTTCAGCCATCTTCTGCCGAGGATGTTGCCAGGGTGTCCGGCAGTGCTCACAATTCCAGATCTTTTGCTCATGCTGAACCTGCTGGAGAGGCTCCTGTGGTCAATCAGGTCCTTGAAGACTCCGGGGACGCAATATCAATTAGCAAATCTGAGGTAGAGAGCGCTATGAGTCATCGGCGGCAACGAGAAGCCCTACTCCACCTAGCGCTCTATGAACAAGAGTTCAATGCTCTACGCTCGATGGACGCACACATTGGAGCTGCCCGAGATGGGTTCGGGGAGGCCATGAAGCTGATATCGTCCAGCCTGTAGGTGAGTAATCGGTTATAAGAGTCCGAACACCCATGTACACCCAGTATCCCCCGAGCCTTAAATTGGCCGAAATGACCGAATTAAGGGTCCGCATAATGTTTTACTACTGATGCAGGCCTCAAGGCAGCAAAGCGAGCAACTGGCCAAGGAACTTGAGGTGAGCCGAACACAGGTGGAAACCATGAAGGCCGAATTGGATCATGTGAAGAGTTTTACCCGAGAGGCGCATGGTGAGTATACCTGTTCTGCTCATCTTAGTATATAATCCCATGGTGATGCAAGGGTAGTTTGTAGCAATTGAATCAATAGGGCAATTGCAAAAGGATTTAGATGCGGTGCGAGAATCTCAGAGGTATGTTGAGTCCCAACATGAGACCGTCTTTCATTCATTGCAACGAAACCTTGAGGAGAAGAACTGCCTCCAGGCGGAAAACAAACAACATGCCGAAGAAACTAAGAGCTTAAAGACTTGATTGGCCCAGGCCCAAGAAGAGAACCAGAAACTACAAAGGGCCATGTTCGATAAGTGTGATTCTAACATCGGATAATACTTCTTATATATGAAGTATAATGGACGTGCCTTGACTCATGTATAAGTCTCCTATCGGGGCGGCCCGAAGAAGAGATGGGATCCTACCAGGGAAGCCTTCTGAAGGAACTGTCCGGCCTTCATGAGCGGGCTCGTAAGGCCATGAAGAGCATGATAAAAGTGCTATGGCCTACCGAGCAACCTTCGGAGGAGATGCCCGAACTGGTTGATCGATTCAAGGGAGCCCGAAATTGGTTCGAGCTATGGAAGATACTGGCCTTCTGAGAGGGAGCATGAGAGGCGTGGGCAATGATCAAGACGCGATATACAGGCCTTAATCCTGAGCATATGGCTCGGGTTGGGCCAGCAGGGCCTGACGGGCAAGAAGTGCCGCTTCACTTGGAGTACGACCAAGTGATGCCAGCCGCTCGTCTCTCGGAGGAAGGTTGCTCCCTCGATGCCTTAATAGACAATGTCGACCAGCAGCTAGATGTATGATTATATGTAACTATGTAGTGATAATCAAAAAAATTCTCTGCTTGTGTTGTAAACTTTGTCTTAACCGGCCATCGGCTTCTACCTCCCACGCTAAGAGCTCAGGAGTGTTCCTTAAAATATCACTCGAGGAGAGTGAATTATGTTCGGGGAACCAGACAATCCGGCCATTTGGTGCAAACAGACAAAAAGCACACAGGGAGATATGTGATATGACTATTTAGCATAAGAAACATCTTCCGAAGAAAATAGTACCTCTATCGATACCTTTCTTCAGGCTGCTACGTAAATCGTACATAGTAAGGCCGTATACTGCTAGTATGCGGCTAATGGCTTTTGTGAGGAAAGAAGCCCGAGTAATGGTGACAACGACCATGATCTTTTTTGTTGCTTCTATCGTAGCCGACCAATTTTCTGCTGAAGATAGCTAGATTTTGGCTTCACCCGTCCGAGGTACGTATCCGGATGACCCGGTCATAACAGTCACAAAGGTGCTCCCTTTACCCTCTAGCCGAATAATCGGGAACGTAGAGGGTAAGCACAGGAGTGAGGCAACCCAGCTTGGCAGAAATCTTAGTTCGAATTGATGCATATAATGGCTTAAAATTGACAAGGGAAACACGCATACACAATAAATGTGATTAAATGCTTAGAGTATAACAATTAAGGATGTACGCCAAAAATCTTAATACAAGATCGGTTGAACCGAACATAGACCTGGGAAGAAAAGGAAAAAAATTCAAACCTTCCAAAAAACAAGGTGGGAGGGAAAGGAAAAAATAAATAAAAAGGAAAAAAGGAGGTAAAGGGTAAATAGTATGATGACACCGGTTTATTCGTAGAAGCATCGAAGATGAGCTGCGTTCCATGGGTTTGGTTCAAGGAGGTTATCCGACGGGTTTCGAAGATGGTAGGCCCCTCCCGCGAGCACTTCGTCAATTATGAAGGGCCCTCCCATTTGGGGTTGAGTTTATGCTTCTGCTTCTCCGAGATCCGTAAGATGAGTTCACCCACATTATATGCTTTTGCCCTGACCTCCCTACTCTGGTAATGTCGGGCCTGCTGTTGATAAAAAGTAGAGCGAGCCCAAGCTATGTCGCGTTCTCCTTCTAAGGTGTCCAGGTCATCTTGCCGATGTAACTCGACCTCCTTTTCCTCATACATGCGCACCCTTGGTGCGTCGTGAATAATGTCACATGGGAGGACTGTTTCTGCCCCATAGACCATGAAAAACAGTGTATATCCCGTTGATCTGTTCGGGGTGGTGTGCATGCCCCATAGAACAGAGTCAAGGTCCTATACCCATTGACTGTTGGACTCATGAAGAGATTGAACCAAACGTGGTTTAATGCCACTCATGATGAGGCTGTTTGCTCGTTCGACTTGTCCATTGGTCTACGGATGATACACCAATGCATAATCGAGCTTGATGCCCATTTATGCGCACCAGTCTTTGACCTCTTGGGCTATGAAGTTGGATCCATTGTCTGTTATTATACTACACGAGACACCATAACAGTGTACCACGCTGGATATAAAGTCGATTACTGGTCCGTACTTGGCTGATTTGACAGGTTTTCCTCTATTCATTAGGTGAACTTGTCAACCATGACCAGTAGGTATTTATTCTTCTTGGCCCCCCTTTAAGAGGTCTGACCATACACAACCCCCAGACCGCAAAGGACCAGGTAATCAGAATAGTCTAGAGAGCTGTTGGGGGCATGTGACTTTGATTTGCAAAAGTTGACACCCCACACAGTGTTTGACAAGTGACTGGGCGTCCGCTCCAGCAGTGGGCCAGAAGAAACCAGACCGGAAGGCCTTGCTAACTAAGGCTCTTGTTGCAGCGTGATGGCTGCCCATCCCTACATGGACTTCAGCTAAGAGATGTCGTCCTTCTTCCTCAGATATGCACTGCTGTGGAATTCCGGTGGTGCTTTTCTTGTATAACTCACCCTCGTGTACTTTATAGGCTTTGGATCACCGAATTATGTGTCGCACCTTCGTCTGATCGTTGGGGAGTTCTTTGCGAAGAAGGTAGGCAAGGAAGGGCTCGCTCCATGGCGCGATTACTGCCATGACCTCATGAGCCAAAGGCGTTTCGTCCATTATGGATCCACTGATGATTTAGTCATCTGGTTCATTTACAGGGGGAACAACCTCTTCCGCGTTGGTGAGACCGGCGCCCTTATTATCGTCTTACCAAACCACAGATGGCTTAAAAAGCCGTTCCAGGAAAGAGATTTTTGGGATAGGGTCGCGTTTGGCCCCCATGAGGGCCAGTATGTCGGTGGCTTGGTTGTTGTCTCTAGCAACATGGTGAAATTCTAGCCCCTTAAACCTTGCGGATATCTTGAGGACAATGTTCTGTATGCCGCCATCTTCGGGTTTTTGGCATTGAATTTGCTGTTGATTTGGGAGATGGACAAGTTGGAGTCTTCCCATACCTCTAGCCATTGTATGCCCATTAATGCCGCCATCCGAAGACCGTGTAGGAGTGCTTCGTATTCGGTTGCATTGTTGGAATTGAAATACATGATCTGCAACACGTATCGAACATTGTCGCCCATGGGGGATGTGAGAATAACTATAGCCCCCGGTGCGGCCAAAGTTTTGGATCCATCGAAGTACATCACCCAATGGTAGTGTGTACTATATTCCCTTGGGAGCTCGGCCTCTGTCCATTCGGCGAGGAAATCTGCCAGCACCCGAGATTTGATAGCTCGTCGTGGCTTGTAGGCAATTTCAAAGGGAAGGAGTTCAATGGCCCATTTGGCTATGCGGCCGGTGGCATCCCTGTTGTTCATTATATCATTCAAGGGTACTCGGATGCCACCGTAACCGAACACTCTTGAAAGTAGTGTCTGAGTTTCCGTGATGCCATAAATACTATATAGGTAATCTTCTGGTAGTGTGGGTATCTAGACTTGCACCACATTACTACTTCTGACACGTAATAGACCGGCTTCTGTATCCTGAATTTGTGTCCCTCCTCCTCTCGTTCAACAATGAGCACTACGCTAACGACTTTTTTGGTGGCCTATATGTATAATAACATGGGTTCACCAGCGCCTGGTGCTATGAGTATGGGGTTGCTTGCCAGCAGTGTTTTAATTTCTTCTAATGCAGCCACTGCTTCATTGGTCCATTCAAAATTGTTGGTCCGTTTCAGCAGTCTGTAGAATGGTAAAGCCTTTTCCCCGAGGTGGGAGATAAAGCGGCTTAGGGCCTCCATGCAACCAACAAACCTCTGGACATGCTTTAGCTCTATGACAACTGCAAGTTCCGAAAGGGCGCGAATCTTAGCTGGATTCACTTCTTTTCCTCTATGGGAAACAATGAATCCGAGCAGTTTACCAGCGGGAACTCTGAATACACATTTCTCTGGATTGAGTCGTATATCGTACTCACGTAGGCTAGCAAAGGTTTGCCTTAGGTAGTCGATCAGTTGGCTGATGTGTTTGGTTTGGTTTAGCACATTGTCCATGTATGCTTCGACTGTCTTACTGACTTGTTTTGCGAGACAAGTCTGGGTCATTTGCTGGTACGTAGCCCCAACATTTTTTAGCCCGAAAGGACTCATGTTGAAACAGAATGGCCCGTAAGGGGTGATGAATGTGGTTGCAGCTTGATTAGATTCCTTCATTTTAATCTAATGGTATCCGGAATAAGCGTCGAGGAAACACAATGACTCGTGTCCGGCTGTGGCGTCAATAATCTGGTCTATAGGTTATAAGGGGAAAGGGTCCTTAGGGCAGGCCTTGTTGAGGTCTTTAAAGTCGACACATAGCCGCCATGATTTGTCTTTCTTTGGTACCATCACCAGGTTTACCAACCATTCGGGGTGCTTAATCTCCCGAATGAATCCGGCCTCTAGTAGTTTGGCTAATTTTTCACCCATAGCTTGTCGTTTGGGCTCGGAAAAGCACCGTAGAGTCTTCTTAACGAGCTTAAACCCTGCGATGATGTTCAAACTATGTTCTACTAGCTGCCGTGGGATTCCAAGCATATCGAAAGGATGTCAGGCGACGATGACCGAGTTTTCTCGTAAGAATGCTCGTAGTGCTTTGTCCACTATGGGGTCTAGCTGAGCTCCGATGGACACTGTCTTGTTTGGGTCCGTGGGGTGTACCTAAAATTTAACGATTTCATCTACAGATGTAAAGGACATGGGTTTGGGCTTTTGCTAAGGTTCACATCGTCCTTGTCTACTATTAACTGAAGTGCGGTTAGTTCTTCTGTAGCGAAGGTCTCAGCTAGTGCCTCGAGGGTGAGCGCTGCTGTTTTGTTTTTGGCTCGAAGGGCTATATTCGAATCACTGACGATTGTGACTACTCCGTTTGGTCCTGGCATCTTGTGTTTCATATACCCGTAATGTGGTATAGCCTGGAATTTTGTGAAGGCATCATGTCCCAGAAGGGTGTGGTAGCCGCTGGGGAAGGGCACGATATGGAAGAGAAGTTCTTCAGATCGGTAGTTTTCGGGCGTGCCGAACACTACGTCTAGGGCGACACATCCTGACCAACGCGCCTCTTTCCCTAGAATGATCCCCCGGAATGTCGTGTTTCTATGCTCGATGTGAGATTGGTCGAACTGCATTTTTTCCAGGGTATCTTCGTAGATAAGGTTTAAACCACTGCCGCCATCCATTAGCACTTTGTGTAACCTGAAGCCATCGACGATGGGGTTTATGACCAGTGCGGCTAGTGTATGACTGGGGCGAATGGCTGGTTGGTTAGTATCTCCAAAGGTAATGGGTATGTGTGCCCATGCACTTGTTGCCATCACATGATAGACCTGTTCGAGTTCTCTAAGAGCTCTTTTCCTCCTGTTCCTTGAGGGGAATGTTTCGTAGATCGTCAGGACTTCAACGTTGTATTCCGGTGGCGATGTGGCACGCCTACTTGGAGCTAGTGCCTCAAGAATGGCTTCACTTCTTTTTGCGACCTGCCTGACGACCCAACAAGCTCTAAGGCTGTGAGTCGGGCTTGTGTTCAGCTATATAGAATGTATAGGGCATGGTTTATCCAATAGCTCACCAAGGGCAGTACTGACCCCTGTAAGGGGCCTATTTCTCTTTTTGGCGGGTTCGAGTTTGGCTCGCCGCTTCGGAGGTATCCTTTTCTTTCGATCTCCTCTAGGGTACTCGGTAAAGGTTGGTTCCGAAAATAGCCGTTCAGCTTGCCAGGCGCTTTCCATAGCACAATATTTTTGTACCAAGTTCGACAGCTCGGTGAAATCACGAATGTGCCGACGAGCCAGGGCGTTCAGAATCCCTTCGTCATGGAAATTGTGTTCGAAGGTTGCCATTATATCCTTGTCACTAAGACCTCATGCCTTGTTTCTAGCAAGGAGGAGTCTAGCCCAAAAATGATGAACTGACTCTCCAGTTAACTGTTTAACATCCCGTAAGTCCAAAGACTTTGACTCTGCTACGATGCTTGAGTGCTCGACTAGGGTGGTAGGTGGGAATTTTTTTGATTCCATGCCATGATGTGTGTCCAGAACTATGGGTTCCGAGTTGCGTTCTAGACCAGGGACCAATGCCGATTTATCTTCGGAGCGAACTCCAGGGTCCGGGTTGCAAGCGAGGTTTCGATGATCGGAGATTGGTGTATAAACCATTTTAATTTCTGGTCATTAGGGGGACGAGCCCACCGCCGAACACTCGACGATGGCGACTAAGTTAGTGACCTTGGGGATGAGAATCTTCCTGTCGTCGGGTTTAAGCCCGAGCCGGTCATAGACCGGGATCTGATCGTCAGTCGTACGCATGGTCTGAATCCGATCAAACAACTCATTTAGGAACGAGGCGACGGTAGGATGCGTGTCGCTGAAGCGAGATGGGTCGATCTGCGGCGTCGCAGTTCTGAAGTTGCTTGAAGGTGGATCCGGGTCCTGTTCGGCCATAGAGGATCTGGGCACAACGACTGGATTGGGCATTCCAGACAGCCTGAGGGCGAAGGTCATCTTAGAGGTGGGGCACGATGTCTTCGGTGTCGAGGCGTCGGGATCTGCGGGTTCCTCCATGAGAGTTGAGGGTCCTATTAGGACATGTTCTCCCCATGAATCAACAACGAACTCTAGGGTTCCGAATATGATTCCTTGATCGGGGGCGAAGCTTCTGATCTGGCCAAGATGGCTGGTCAGGTCGGCATGCGACAAAACGTTGCTGCTCATGGAGATCTGATAAGGGATGCGAATATCCGGGTTGCAGATCTCGTTGCTTGTGACAAGGCGAGCCATCGAGTCCTTTGGCGATCTCAACGGAACTCTCAATAAAAGCACAAATTTCGGTGTCGATATCTCGAGTAGGGGGTCTCGAGCTCTGAGGCTAGGATCGATGGTAACAGGGGACGAAGGAGACAATGTTTACCCAGGTTCGGGCCCTCCTATGGAGGTAAAACCCTATGCCCCGCTTGATTATATTGATGATATGAAGGTTACAGAGTTGATCTAACTCGAGATCGAATAGCTAAACCCTAGATGAGTTGTTCTCTGCCCTACAATCTAAAGCCCTTCGGCTTATATAGACGTCGGAGGGGTACTAGGGTTTACACATGGTCAGTTGCACATCGAAGGAAAAGATATGCCTATCTACTATCGAAAGCTTGGAGGACACGCCACGACTCCTTGAAGCTTCCACCCTGGCGTCGGTGCCTTTGATCATCCAATGATCATCCAGTGGCCCACATAGTCCATCCCATGAGAAATAGGTCGGCCATCCGAGGACCCTTTAAACGAGGACTCCCTCACTCTCCAAACCCACTTTTTCAGTTTTAGCACTAGAATCATCACCCTCCGAATAAACAAGACTCCTTCTAGATAGACTTGACTCATCTCTAGTCCCTTTATCATTAATTTTCATATTAGTAAACAAATATTCAATAGGATAAGTACCAAGCATTTTAAGATCTTTATCATGATTACGGTAAAAACCGGTGGAAGAATCTTTTCTAATAATTCTCGCTTAGCTTTCAACTTAGTGAACCTCTCTTTACTTTCATTGATTGATATTTGGATTTATTTAATAGTCTCATTGAAATCATGCTCGGGTGGCAATTGTTTTGAAGAGTTTCCACATCAAGAGCAATTATATCCATGTTTTTAGCCAAGTCATCAATTTATGCAACTTTTCTTTTACCATAGTGTTCAAAATATTTTGAGAACTAATAATTTTTTTACTGGTGTTCTCAAGATCAGTAGGTATCCTATTATTATTTGTAGATGAATTTCCATGAGAATTACCATAATTATTAGAGGAATTACCGGGATACGTTCTAGCATTGAAATTTCCTCTATACGCATTGTTGTTGAAATTGTTTCATGAGATAAAGTTCACATCAATAGCATCATTATTTTTCTCAATCAAGGTAGACAAAGGCATATCATTGGGATCAACATGATCATGTTTACTACCAACCATATTCATAAGATCATCCACTTTTTCACTCAATGTAGCGAGTTCCTCAACATAATTTACCTTCTTACTAATTGGAGATCTTTTGGTATGCCACTGAGAGTAGTTTGTCATGATGTTGTCCAGAAGTTTGGTGGCTCTCCTAATGTCACCTCCATGAAGGTACCGCATGCAGCAGAATCTAGAAGGTTTCTAGACACAAAGTTTAGTACAACATAGAAATTTTCTGTAATCATCCTTAAGTTTAAACCATGAGGAAGCTAATTCCTAATCATCAATTTCATTCTCACCCAAGATTTTGCAACATGTTCTTGATCATATTGTTAAACTTAATAATTTGATTTCTAAGGGAGATGATCTTAGTAGGAAGAATATAATTGGCAATAAAAGCAACTTTACACTTATCCCATGTTCCAATACTATTACGTAGTAAAGATGAAAACCAAGCCTTAGCTTTATCTCGTAGTGAAAAAGGAAATAATTTTAATTTGAACACATAATTATCCATATCCTTTTTCTTTTGCATATCACATAATTGAACAAATGTATTTAGATGAGCAGCGGGATCCTCATTAGGACTTCCCAAAAATTGTTCTTTCATCACAAGATTCAGCAATGCAACATTAATATCATAAAACTCCACACTAGTAGAAGGTGGTATAGAGTACTAGTAAAATCACTATTATTAGTATTTGAGAAGTCACGTAACTTGGTTGTATCTTGACACATGGTGACCGAGCAAGCAAGGTAACAAGCAGACAAGTAAGCTAGCAAGTATGACAAGCAAACAAGTAAACTAGCAACTATCAAAGATAAATATTTTTTTATTTTTTATTTTTATATAGCAAGAAAAATACAACAAAAAATAAAAAGTAGAACAAGTGAATGATAATTTGTGTGAAGTTATTTGATAGAATCTTGGTGATACTCCTCGGCAATGGCGCCAGAAATCCTTCCTGATACTTGTGATATACGTTGGGTTTTCCGTGAAGAGGAACGGGTGATGAAGAACAATATGGATAAATATTTCCCTTAGTTAAGAACCATGGTTTATAGAACCAATAGGAGTAACACTCAACCCCCATCTTTAGTGACTACACACAAAGAAGCAAACACTTGCACCCAATGCGGGCAAGAGGGTTGTTAATCCCCTTGGACTCATTATTTGCAAGCCTATAAGTAGTGTGGTTGGTAGTAGTTAATTGTAAATTGCCAAATGAAATTAAAATTAAATAATGGCATCAAGGTATTTAAAGCTTTTGTAAATATTATAAGTGAATAGACCCGGGGGGCATAGTTTTCCCTAGTGTCTTCTCTCATGAAAATAGGCATACGGTGGGTAAACAAATTCTGTTGGGCAATTGATAGAAAAGTGCATAGTTATGTGATATTCACCACAATGATCATGTGTTTATAGGCATCACATTCATAAGCAAAAATACCAACTCTTGACTGCACCTATTACTATTACTCCACACATCGACCGCTATCTAGCATGCATCTAGAGTATTAAGTAAAATAGAGTAATGCTTGTAGAACAATGACACGATGTATACAAAGAGAACTCAATTAATATGAACTAACCCCATCATTTTATCCTTAGTGTAAACAATATAAAGACATGTCTTGTCCCTTTCTGTCACTGGGATATAGAGCATCGCCAGATTGAACCCACTAGAACACACCCTTCTCACTAAAGAAAGATCAATCTACTTGGCCAAAGCAAATCAATAGACTGGAGAGATTTATGAAGCTATAATAATCATGCAAATAAGAATCATAATATAATTCATAAAAGACTCAAATATGTTTCATGAATAATCTGAACATAAACCCACAATTCATCGGATCCCAACAAACGCACCACACAAAAGAATTACATCGGATAGATCAAAGCGAAGATGTGATGATTATTATATTGAAGATCAATAGAGAGTGAGCCATCTAGGTACTAACTATGGACCTGTAGGTCTATGGTAGACTACTCACACATCACCATGAGAGCAGCAAGGTTGATGCAGAGGCCTTGAGTGATCGATCCCCCTCTGGGAGGGCACCAAAATAGGGATCTAGATAGGCACACGGCGGAACAGAGACTTGTTGCAGTGGAAAAAGTGTTTCGGGAGGCTCTCCAGGGTTTTTGGGATTTCTTGGAATTTATAGGCCAGGGATGGGCGTCAAGAGGCAGCCGAGGAGGCACCACACAACAGGGCACAAGTACCCCCTAGGAGTGCCTTGTTGTGTGCTCGCTCCCTCGTGCGGCCTCCGATATTCTCCAAAAACTTCAAGGTCTTCTTTTGGTCTAGAAAAATCATAAAAATGTTTTGTGGTAACTGGACTTCGTTTCGCACTCTAAACTTGGAAAGCTAAAAACACGCAGAAAACAACAACTGGCACTTGGCGCTAGGTTAATAGGTTAGTGCTCAAAAATAGTATTAATTGAAATATAATTACCCAAAAAGTATCTTAGAATAATAATATTATAGCAGGGATTAATAAAAAAATATAGATACGTTGGACATGTATCAGGGCTCGATGCGGACCATCTAAGCCCGACGCGCTGCCCTCTTGTAGGTGCACCTCGGCCATGTGGATGTCGAGCGGAGACGAATACAAATATGCAAAAGCAGCTCCCCTAACTAGGTCCCAAATGTTGGAAATTGGTTTTGTTCCTACGGGAAAACCTCTCAAGAACCCGGTTCAGACACAGTGGAGATGCTCGCAATCTATGACTTGCCCATCGCCATGGTCAAGGCAATGCACACGGAGCACAAGATGAAGACAAAGATTTACCTAGGTTTGGGCCACCTTGCGGTGTAAAACCCTACTCTTGCTTTGTGGTTGGATTTCTCGGTGGTTTCAACACAGGTTGCAAAGCTCTGGGAGGAAGAAGAACTCTCTCTCTCCTCTCCTCTAGCATGTCTCTCAATGCTTCGATCTTCTCTAGATATGGTGGTGGCTTGCCCCTATCTCTTTCCCCAAAACATTGGCAGAAAAAGGACATCCATAGGGCATCAAATCAAAGGGGGACAAGAACCCAGACCTCCATGACAAAGGTGGTCTTCGCCATGTAAAGGGGTCGTCCATGAAGTGCTCGTGGACTCGTTGATGATGCCCGTCCTGGAAACCAGCGACACATTGGTCTCCTTGCACCAAATAGGTAAGCGTTGGAACTTGTTTTGGAGAGGGACAACTGCTCACTGCCCTTTAATCACAAACGGGAAAGATTGTTCTCCACGAGCCCGCTAGCGTCGTCCTTGCCATCTCTACAGCCTCGCCACGTCACCACATAATGGGAAACGAGTATGTGACTGCTTGGCCAACACACCTGATGGACTCATGGGGGTTGCTTTGTGGGGGAAGACACGCAGGGCTTCCTGGAGCTGGGTCCTTCCCGGAGAGGGAAAGGACCGCGTGTGGTGGATCTTGGAGTCAAACAGTGGGCCACCAATCAGACTAGGCTTTGTTCCCGTAGATGACCGGGCCGACAGTAGATTGGCCGTGGTACCCTGGTTTCATTGGATTGACAACACACACACACACATGTTTGCTACAACCAGTGGTAGTTACCACCAGTTGAGTTTTGTATGTTGTATGTAGTATCTATCAAATCAAAGAGTATGTGCGAGTAGTATGTAATATATAAGAATGCTTAGGTAGTATATATATACTACTTTTTACGTAATATGTATCATATTTCCAGTATGCTCCCTTTTACGTACAAATATATACGTATTTCACAAATATAATAAAAACCATGGACCAACTTACAATTTTTTCATGTAACTCACTTTCAAATATCTTATATATAGTATATCAACATATTTACAATGATAAAATAGTATCTATACTACCACATGATAGTATATGGGACATGTGGGGTAACAACCCCCACTTGAAGTATATGGGACATGTTTAGGTAGTATATATATAGGCTTCAAGCTACTCCTCTCCCTCAACCTTGGCAGATCAGGAGGAACTTAATCACTGGTCAGCGCGATCCGAGGAGGATATGCTTCTAGTACATCAACATATGGAAAAACCACATGGTAAGGGTAATGGTGCAATTTGCATTAATATCATCTATCAAACAATTCTATTTTATTAATATGAGTATACCCTTGTTGACCTTTGTCAGCAGCCAAGGAGGTCCGGGCCGGTGTGCGGGCTTAGCTTGAAGATGCTTGGGTCAAAGTTGAGTGACAGAAAGCTGTCGCACGGGAGAGCGCGAAGGCCTTGCTGAGGAGCAGAAGACTCGATGGGCGACTCAATCTTGGATTGCCAAGGTTGAAGCAAGTCTAAAGGGTGACCATGATGCCCTGAAGGCCTCCAAAGAGAGGGATGCAACCAAGCTCAAAAAGCCCACGCCAGACTATCACGAAGCTAACTCCCTAGCTAAATCCTTGGAGGAGCTTCGGCAGTTGACTGAAATAGCAGATAGTAAGCTACACTTAAATATATCTTCAGCCATTTAGTTATCCGAGAGCTGACGTAAACTTGACGTGGATCACATGCGTCCTCGGATACCCCGTGTAGCACGGAAGATGCGTGACAACATTTTGGCGGGCGTGACTATGCGGCCGAATAGAAATCCTTCTGGATGCAATTCTAGGAGGCAGCACAACTCCAACTTCTCGGGGACTAGATGACGCAACCATCAACCTACCAGCTTCTTTGGGTTGTGCCGGAGGGAAATAAAAGAGGGGGTAGGACTACTATGAGAAAGTCATGCCGACAGCTCGCGTGTCCGAGAGGAAGTGCATGAACGGATAATTCTAGAAAATCTCCCGTGACTGTGCTTGTGTTCTTTCCCAAATGTATGTATTTAGGAGAGACAAGTTTTAATGTTGTAAATAGAAGTGTCCTTTCCTTTTTTGCCTTGCTTTATTTTCACTCAACCATGACAATTTGAATATGTAGTTGGCCAGTCATCAGCTTTCGCCCCTTCATAGATTATACTTATGGTGTTTATTTATAATTTGCAACCCTTAGCCGCATCTGGTCCTCGTGGGTAGTTGTATTAATAGAAATGAGGCAATCAGACTATAAGGCTAAAAAGTACACTTAGTCTTAGAAGCATCAGGCCGGGGAAAGTTAATAGCCTTCAGTATATGTCGGATCCTTGGGTAATACAAAGTTGAACCACCACAATTAAGCCTTCTTGAGGGAAAAGAGGCCCTTTGTTTTACACCAACAACCGCCATCGACTGCGGAGAGTATAACACTGTCTTTAGTTCATCGACCAATTTATGCTTGTTATGACAGTTAGCTTTCGGCTTTCTCTAACTGAGGTACTTTACTAGTTAAACCAGTATTAACAATGATAGTGGTGCTCCCTTTACACCTTTATTTGAATCATTTGGGAACGTAAGGGGTAAGTGATAGTTGTGATCTGCGTTGGGTTTTCGGTGAAGAGGAATGGGTTATCGCAGAACAATGTGGGTAAGTATTTCTCTTAGTTATGAAACCAAGGTTTATCGAACCAATAGGAATACCAGTCCTCAACCGTCTTCAGCGGCTGCACACAAAAGAACAAACAACTTGCACCCAACGCCGGCAAGAGGGTTCTCAGTCCCCTTGATCTCGTTATTTGCAAGCAAGTGAGTTGTGTAGATAATTATAAATAGCAAAATAAAATAAAAACAAATAAATAGCAGCAAGGTAGTGATGGCGTTTGTGAATATATAAGTGAATAGACCCGGGGGCCATAGAGTTCTCTAGTGGCATCTCTTATAGAAATAGCATACAGTGGCTAAACAAATTACTATTGGGCTATTGATAGAAAAGTGAATAGTTATGCAATTTTCACAGCAATGGTCATGTGTATATAGGCATCACATCCATAAGCAAATAGGCTGACTCCTGCCTGCATCTACTACTACTACTCCATACATCGACTGCTATCCAACACACATCTAGAGTATTAAGTAAAACAAAGTAATGCTTAAAGAACGATGACATAATGTAGACAAAGTAAACTCAATCAATATGAATAAACACCATCGTTTTGTGCTTAGTAGGAGCAACACAAAGATGCAACTTGTCCCCTTCCATCATCGGGACACAGAAAGTTTGAACCTACTACAACGCACCACTTCCACCAAAGAAATATTAGTCTAGTTGGACAAACTATCTCAATAGATCGGAGAGCATTACGAAGCTATGATGATCATGCAAATAAAAATCTTAGTATTCAGATTTGACTCAAATACTTTTCATCAATAATCTGAACATAAACTCACAATTGATCGGATCCCGACAAACACACCATACAAAGGGATTACATTGGATGGATAAAGGCAAAGATGAGATGAACATTGTATTAAAGATCAAGAGATAGAGATTGCCATCTAGCTACTACCTACGGACCTGTAGGATTGTGGTGAACTACTCAGACATCATGGTGAGGGCAGCAAGGTTGATTAAGCGGCTCTTCGTGATCAATCTCGCCTCCGTCAGGGTGCCAGAACGGAGGTGTAGATGGGCTCTCGTTGGAACAAAGACTTGCGGTGGCAAATAAAGTGCTTTTGGGAGCTCCCCTAGGGTTTTGGGATATTAGAGAATTTATAGGCTAGAGAGGGGCATCAAAAGACACCTGAGGGAGTCACAAGCCATCAGGACACGCCCCAGGGGCTTGTGGGGCCCTCGTGCAACTCTCGACCTCCTTCTGAAGCTTCCAGGTCTTCTTTTCGTCCAGAAAAAATCATCAAAATTTTTGTGGTAATTGGACTTCGTTTAGTACGGTAAACCTAAAAAGTCAAAAACATACAGAAAACAACAACTCACACTCGGCACTGGGTCAATAGGTTAGTGCTCAAAAATATTATAAATTGGTAAACAAATGCCCAAAAGTATCCTAGAATGCTAATATATCAGCATGGAACAAGAAAAAAATATAGATACGTTGAAGATGTATCAACATCCCCAAGCTTAATTCCCACTCGTCCTCGAGTAGGTAAATGATAAAAACAGAATTTTTGATTTGACATGCTACCTATTATGTAATATTTTGTATGTATGCTCATTGAGAAATGGTGAATTAACAAACAGAAACATAGTAATATTTTTAAGTATAAGAAACAAAATCGTTGATTTTCAAAGTACACAATCATAAAGGAATGTTTACCCTCATTCATCTTATTATACTAGTAAGGAATGACTCCGCCTTCACCATATCAATACAAATGTTAAGCACCACGGTGTCCAAGTTAGGCAATTGGATCGTGGTTTTTCAATATGCATCAACTTTTTATTCTTCAGGCAATACATGAGCGTGAACCATTGGACATAGCATATAGGTGTAATAGAATATGATGGTAGATATCAAAGTGGTGAAAAGTGGACAAGACAGTCTCGCATCAACTAGGCATACCAACGAGCTATGGAGATTCTTATTGATAGATGTCAATGCAAGGAATAGGGATTGCCATGCAAATGATACACTAGAGATATAAGTGTATGAAAACTCAACTGAAGCTAAGTGGGGTGTGCATCCAACTTGCTTGCTCATGAAGACCCCGGACATTTGAGGAAGCCCATCATCGGAATATACAAGCCAAGTTTATTATAAAAAGGTAACTCTCACTAGCATATTGAAGTGACAAAATAGGCGACTCTCTATATGAAGAATATGGTCCTACTTTGAGGCACAAGTGTGGTAAAGGATAGTAGCACTAGTGCAGAGCGGCCATTAGTCCCGGATGGGAAGGGCTTTTAGTCTCGGTTCACAAACTGTGACTAATAAATAGGGACTAAAGGTTCCTACCCTTTAGTGTCCATGAACCGGGACTAAATCCCCGCCACGTGGGTGGCAGCACGCGCTGGGGGCTGGAGACCTTTAGTCTCGGTTGGTGACACCAACCGGGACTAAATGTTAAGGGTTTAGGGTTTATTGTTTATTTTTACTTTTCATTTTGTGTTTTCCATTTAGATATTTTTCATTTCAAACATATTTTACGCTGCTACATACTGTGCATGTTATGCATATACAATAGAATTTCTCGTACAACCAACCATATATCATAGAATTTCTCATACGACCATGCATACACACACATATATAATTTGGTATATACAATTTGTCCTACAATTTGTAGATCATTACATGGTGAAATGGTATTCTCCGCCGGGAGATATGACCTGCTCAAGCAAAAATCCCGCCGTTTCCTCTTGAAGTGCTCGTATGCGGTCCGTTGCTAGGAGCCTATCACACATCGCCACCATCTTTAAAGAAAGGAGACCAATATGAATATATTAGTTGTGTGTATATATATTAGATCATGGTGAAAAATATATGAATATATAGTGTTTACGTACCCAATGATCTCTTGCATCTCCACTCATTTCGGTCATAAAGCGAATGTTCTCGCAAACGTAGTATGCACATAAATTAGTCCCTGCTTCTGCTTCAAACACTTTACAAGAATAGAATTCAATCAGATAATAATCAAGCATGATAATTGTTATTGAAATTAGAATTAAAGAGATGCACGAACATAGCTAGTACTACTTAATTACCTTGGACCGTCGCCATCTCAGCTCTCGTTTGCATCACCAACAACATCTTTGGTGAACTTTTTCCAAACCCTGCTCGGCAAAGAAAATGAATAAATGATTTATTAATTACTTGATATGAAGAAATGAACTAAAGCGGCCGACATAGTGCGATAATGATTGAAATTACCTGTTGAGGGTCAAATACATGTTTTTGTATTCATTAGTCTTTACTTAGTGAGTCCAGTACTTCAACAATGCCCTTGTTAACTCTATTGATTAGCAGGTGTCGGTGCACTAGGACTGGGGTACCTAGTGCCCTTGACTTACGCTCGCACCGTAGTAGCAAAACCCATCAACATAAGTACAGTCAAAACCAGTCCAAACTAGACAAGTCACTTTATGTGAGATCAAGGAGCGCATCAAGAAGACGAAACCAGCATTCAAGACCAAGACTCCGACAAAAGCAACCTACGCTGGATAAGCAACGCTAGCAAGGTCGATGCAATGACCCAGGACGGCCCCAAACCATGCCAGTCATGTCCCCGGTGCCTGCCGAGGATCGAGGCACACACATCTTTAGGAAGATCTGGCAAGCCATCCCCGGCAGGCGCAAGCTGATCGGCCACCGCTCCATCACATCGCAATGCCAGTCATTTGTCAATGTGGTCTCGAGCCCCCAGGTGGCTAAGTTACTCTCGCTAAGCACGTGGCGACTCGATGGGAAACAAATTATGATCATTTGACACTCGTCCAGAGGCTTGTCAATATATTCAGCAATAGTTAGTTAAAACGGTGGTAAATGCCTACCAGGAATGCATCCCCGCACGCCACCTAGGCTAGCATTTATGTCATTTTGTCCTAAGTTCCAGAGTTAGTTATGATAGCATTGTTGGCTATCTAATCACTAGATAATGTCAGTTTTGCCACTATGGTTTCCCCTTGAGCTATAAAAGGAGGCCCAAGGCAACCTAGCTAAAGATTCGGACCCTTGGACACTTGTACTCGCATAACATGTCTCCAGAAGGCAACCGTGTCGGGTTTGGGCTCTGCATGCGCTTCGTGTTCCTCCGATCAATCCAGCAAAGCAGGAGTTGGGTTTTACGCTTCTCAGCGGCCCAAACCTGGGTAAAACATCAACGTCCCATCATCGTGCTGCCTCACCATGTCTGCTCTTTGTGCAACGTGACGTCACCCCTCCCGAACCACAAATGGGCCCATGGCCCCATAGGTCATCATATCGAGCCTCGACACATTTGGCACGCCAGGTAGGTGGTAGCGTCATTTGCACGAACCCGAGATTGTGAGAAGCGTTTTGATCTTCATCGTCATCTTCTTCCTCCATGGCTCCCAAGAAGAAGCCCGGTGCGACCACGCATCCCTCCACTTCGAAGGCCCCCTCGCACATAGCCGCGGACACCATTGGCACCGTGATGGGCGCCGCGGGCGACGTGACTAGCGCAAGCGACGCGATTGTCGTGTCCCCCACGGCCGAAGCTGGAGCGAGGAACGCCGAAGAGGAGCAATGATACGTCTCCAACGTATCTATAATTTTTGATTGTTCCATGCTATTATATTATGTGTTTTGGATGTTTTATATGCATTAATCTACTATTTTATATTACTTTTAGGACTAACCTATTAATCTAGAGCCTAGTGCCAGTTTCTGTTTTTCCTTATTTTTGAGTATTGTAGATAAGGAATATTAAACGGAGTCCAAATGGAATTAAATCTTCGCGATGATTTTTCTTGGACTAGAAGACATCTTCCAGAATTGGATAGGGGGCCAAGAGACCCGCCAAGAGGTCACAAGCCACCCTGGCGCGGCCAGGGGGCCGCGCCCCCTGGCTTATGGCCCCCTAGCAAATCTCCTAACCCTAATCTTCGGCCTATAAATTCCCAAAATTCCCCCAATACAAATAAGAGCCATACACGTACTTTTCCAACTCCAGAAGCCTTCATTCCCGAGAGATCCAGTCTTGGAGCCTTTTCCGGTAATCTGCCGGAGGGGGATTCGATCACGGAGGGCATCTACATCAACTTCATTGCCCCTCCTATGATGCGTGAGTAGTCCACCATAGACCTACGGGTACGTAGCTAGTAGCTAGATGGCTTCTTATCTCTCTTTGTGCTTCAATACCATGTTCTCCATGATCTTCATGGGGATATATCCGATGTAATATTCTTTTGCGGTGTGTTTGTCGAGACCCGATGAATTGTGGGTTTATGATCACCTTATCTATGAATATTATTTAGTTCTTATTATTATTATATGCATGATTTCATATCTTTGCAAGTCTCTTTGAGTTATTAGTTTGGTTTGGCCAACTAGATTGGTAATTCTTGCAATGGGAGAAGTGCTTAGTTTTGGGTTCAATCTTGCGGTGTCCTCACCGAGTGACAAAAGTAGGGGTAGCGAGGCACGTATTGTATTATTGCCATCAAGGGTAAAAAGATGGGGTTTTCATCATATTGCTTCAGTTTATCCCTCTACATCATGTCATCTTACTTAATTCGTTACTCTGTTCTTCATGAACTTAATACTCTAGATGCAAGGACGAGACGATCGATGTGTGGAGTAATAGTAATAGATACAGAATCGTTTGAGTCTACTTGACACTAATGTGATACCTATGTGCATAATCATTGCCTTGGACATCGTCATAACTATGCGCTTTTCTATCAATTGCTAAACAGTAGTTTGTTCACCCACCGTGTTATTTTCCTTCAAGAGAGAAGCCTCTAGTGAAACCTATGGCCCCCCGAGTCTATTTTCCATATTATATTTTCAGATCTATATACCAAAAATACCAAGAATACCTTGACTCAATTTATTTACCTTTTTTACTTCCGTAATCTTTTACATCTATCTCTATCAGATCTAATCCTTGTAAGTAACCGTGAAGGGATTGACAACCCCTTTATAGCGTTGGGTGCAAGAGTCTGATTGTTTGTGTAGGTGCATCCGTTGGTGACTTGCTTGTTCCTCCTACTGGATTGATACCCTGGTTCTCAACAACTGAGGTAAATACTTATCTACTTTGTTGCATCACCCTTTCCTCTTCAAGGGAAAACCAACGCAAGCTAAAGAGGCAGAAGAAGGATTTTTGGCGCCGTTGCCGGAGAGGATACACATGAAGCCTACCAAGTATCCATCACAAACTCATCTCTTGCATTTACATTATTTTCCACTTGCCTCTCGTTTTCCTCTCCCCCACTTCTAAAGCGATTTTTAGAAAAAAACCAAGAAGATTTGCCTTTTTATTCGCCCTATTTCTCGTTTGCCTTTTTCTCGCCAGATCTCTTTTTGTTTGCTTGTGTTGCCATGTGCCTTCTATTTGCTTGCATCTTCGCCTGCTAAAAATTTATTGATATGGATCCTCATCCACTTGCTAATCTTTTCAAAAGGCCAAATTATGATGAACCAATTGCTAGTGAGTTCAATGCACTTGATTATCTCTATGAAGTTTTGTTTGAAAATCATGAATCTGATAATTGTGATGAATTGTTGAAAGAAGAAAATTATAAGGTGATTCATGATAGATCCTTGATTGAAAAGCATGATTGCAGTATTGCTAGTATGAATTGTCTAAATATCCATGATACTGATGATATCTAAAGCCATAAGCTTGGGGATGCTATGTTTCATGAAGATGATATTTTGTGTTCCTCAAGTTTTGATGGGCAGATTCATTATGATGACTACATGCTTGTGCATCATGAAAAGAATGATTTATGTGATAGTTATATTGTTGAATTACTTCATGATGCTACTTAAATTTATTATGAGGAATGAACATATTCTTGTAGGAATTGAAATAATATGAGGTTTCCTCTCTATGTGTTCAAAGTTTTCAAGTTATGCTTGTTTTTCCTTCCTATGCTAAGTCATTCTTGTTCCCATAAATTGTTTGCTCACAAAATACCTATGCATAGAAAGTGGGTTAGACTTTTTTTTGAGGTAGGGTTAGACTTAAATGTGCTTGTCATGAGATTCATGATGCTTTCTTGCATATTTCAATTACTACTTTTTATGTGAGCATCACTGAAATCATTATGCCTAGCTAGGGGCGCTAAACAATAGCGCTTGTTGGGAGGCAACCCAATTTTATTTTTATGTTCTGTTTTTTGCTTATGTTTTGGAGTGTTTCACACATTACTGCATTTGTAGTAATTGTGTTTTGGTGTTTTAGTTAGTGTTTGAGCCAAATAAGACCTTTGGGATGGTCTATGGTGATTATTGATTTGATCTTGTTGAAACACAGAAACTTTTGTGCCCAGTCCAGGAATTTTATAAATTTATCAGAGCGTCGAATAAGTCTGAAAGTTTTACATAAGATGGATATGCAAATTTCCCAGGTTGTCCTAAGCTTTCATAATTTTTGGAGTTACATAAGTATATGAAGTTTCAGATTGCTACAGATTGTTCTATTTTTGACAGATTCTGTTTTTATTTGTGTTGCTTACCTATTGTGATGTATCTATGCGTTGTATAGGGGGGTATGAACCATGGAGAAGTTGGAACACAGTATATATTAAACCAATCAAATAAAGAATGAGTTCACAACAGTACCTAAAGTGGTGATTTATTTTCTTATACTAATGGATCTCACGAGTTTTCTGTTAAGTTTTGTGTTGTGAAGTTTTCAAGTTTTGCTTAAAGATTTGCTGGACTATGGAATAAGGAGTGGCAAGATCCTAAGCTTGGGGATGCCCGAGTCACCCCGAGGAATCAAGGATGCCAAAAATCCTAAGCTTGGGGATGCCCCGGAAGGCATCCCCTCTTTCATCTTCAATCCATTGGTAAATTTACTTGAGGCTATATTTTTATTCACCACATGATATGTGTTTTGCTTGGAGCGTCTTGTATGATATGAGTATTTTATTTTATTTTGCCACAATCACCCTTGATGCACACATATTTTGAGATAGATATGCATGAGTAGTGAATTTATTAGAATACTCTATGTGCTTCACTTATATCTTTTGAGCTAGGCAATTTTGCTCTAGTGCTTCACTTATATCTTTTTAGTGCACGGTGGTATTTTGTTTTATAGAAATAATTGAACTCTTGTACCTCACTTATATTATTTTGAGAGTCTTTAAACATCATGGTAATTGGTTTAGGTTATGAATTTAGTCCTAATATGATAGGCATCCAAGAGGGATATAATAAAAACTTCCTTATAAAGTGCATTGAAAATTATGAGAACTTTGATTCCTTGCATACAGTTTTGAGATATAAAGATGGTAATATTAAGAGTCATGTTAGGAAGTAATTGTTAATTGGTAAAAATACTTGTGTAAAGGTTTGTGATTCCCTTATCATGCACGTATGATGAACCGTTATGTAAGGAAGTCGGAGCATGATTTGTTTATAGGTTGTCAACCTTTGTGTGAGGGTCAAGAGCACGTGATGGTTTACTCCTGCCAACCTCTCCCCTAGGGGCATGCGTATTATACTTTTCTTCGATGACTAATAGACTTTTGCAATAAGTATGTGAGTTATTTAGACTAATGTGAGTCCATGGATTATACACACTCTCACCCTTCCACTTTTGCTAGCCTCTCTAGTACCGCGCAACTTTCGCCAGTGCATTAAACCCACCATATATCCTTCCTCAAAACAGCCACCATACCTACCTATTATGGCATTTCCATAGCCATTCCGAGATATATTGCCATGCAACTTCCACCGTTCCATTTATTATGACACGCACCATCATTTTCATATTGCTTTGCATGATCGTAAGATAGCTAGCACGATGTTTTCATGGCTTGTCCGTTTTTTATGTCTTTGCTATGCTAGATCATTGCACATCCCATACACCGTCAGAGGCATTCATATAGAGCCATATTTTGTTTTAGATATCGAGTTGTAATTCTTGAGTTGTAAGTAAATAAAAGTGTTATTACCATCATTATTATAGCATTGTCCCATGTGAGGAAAGGATGATGGAAGCTATGATTCTGTCGCAAGTTGGGATGAGACTCCGGACTTTATGAAAAATAAAAGAGGCCAGTGAAGCCCAAATAAAAATGAGAGGCCAAAGATGCCCACCAAAAAAGAGAGAGAAAAGAGAGAAGGGACAATGCTAGTATTTTTTCCACACTTGTGCTTCAAAGTAGCACCATGCTCTTCATGATAGAGAGTCTCCTATTTTGTCACTTTCATATACTAGTGGGAATTTTTCATTATATAACTTGTCTTGTATATTCCAATTATGGGCTTCCTCAAATTGCCCTAGGTCTTCATGAGCAAGCAAGTTGGATGAACACCCACTTAGTTTCTTTTTGAGCTTTCATACACTTATAGCTCTAGTGCATTTGTTGCATGACAATCCCTACTCACTCACATTAATATCTATTAATGAGAATCTCCATAGCCCATTGATACACCTATTTGATGTGTGACTATCTTCTCCTTTTTCTTCACAATCTCCACCATATTCTATTCCACCTATAGTGCTATATCCATGGCTCACACTCATGTATTGCATGAGAGTTGAAAAATTTTGAGAACATAAAAGGTGTGAAACAATTGCTTGACTTGTCATCGGGGTTGTGCATGATATAAATACTTTGTGTGGGGAAGATGGAGCATAGCCAGACTATATGATTTTGCAGGGTTAACTTTATTTTGCCATTATATTTCGAAGTGACACCATTTCTTTGTTAGTATGCTTGAAATATTATTGTTTTTATTTCAATATTAAGCTTTTGTTTTGAGTCTTATGGATATGAACATTCATGCCGCAATAAAGGATATTACATGGATAAATATGTTTGGTAGCATTGCACATCAATTTTTTTGTTTTTATCATTTACCTACTCGAGGATGAGAGGGAATTAAGCTTGGGGATGGTGATACGTATCCATAATTTTTGATTGTTCCATTCTATTATATTATCTGTTTTGGATGTTTTATATGCATTAATATGCTATTTCATTTTATTTTTGTGACTACCCTATTAATCTAGAGCCTAGTGCCAGTTTCTGTTTTTTCCTTGTTTTTGAATATTATAGATAAGGAATATTAAACGGATTCCAAACGGAATAAAATCTTTGCGATGATTTTTGTTGGACCAGAAGACATCTACCAGACTTGGAGAGAGGGCTAGGAGACTTGCCAGGAGGTCACAAGCCACCCTGGCGCGGCTAGGGGGGCGTGCCCCTTGGCTTGTGGCCCCCCAACAGATCTCCTAACCCTAATCTTTGGCCTATAAATTCCCAAATATTCCCCCAATACCAAAAAAGAGCCACGCAAATACTTTTATGCTGCCAGAAGCCTCCGTTCCTGAGAGATCCAATCTTGGAGCCTTTTCGGTAATCTGCCAGAGGGGGATTCGATCACGCAGGGCATCTACATCAACTCCATTAACCCTTCGATGATGTGTGATTAGTCCACCACAGACCTATGAGTCCATAGCTAGTAGCTAGATGGCTTCGTGTCTCTCTATGTGCTTCAATACCATGTTCTCCATGATCTTCATGGGGATCTACCCGATGTAATACTCTTGTGCGGTGTGTTTGTTGAGATCTGATGAATTGTGGGTTTATGATCAGCTTATCTATGAATGTTATTTGATTCTTCTCTGAATTCTTATATGCATGATTTCATATCTTTGCAACTCTCTTCGAGTTATTGGTTTGATTTGGCAAACTAGATTGGTAATTCTTCCAATGGGAGAAGGGCTTAGTTTTGGGTTCAATCTTGCGGTGTCCTCACCTAGTGATAAAGTAGGGGTAGCGAGGCACGTATTGTATGGTTGCCATCAAGGGTAAAAAGATGGGGTTTTATCCCTCTACATCATGTCATCTTACTTAATGTGTTACTCTGTTCTTCATGAACTTAATACTCTAGATGCAAGCAGGAGTCGGTCGATGTGTGGAGTAATAGTAGTAGATGCAAAATCGTTTCGTTCTACTTGACACGGACGTGATGTCTATATGCATAGTCATTGCCTTGAATATTGTCATAACTATGCGATTTTCTATCAATTACTCGACAGTAATTTGTTCACCCACCATGTTATTTTCCTTCAACAGAGAAGCCTCTAGTGAAACCTATGGCCCTCGGGTCTATTTTCCATATTATATTTTCAGATCTATATACCAAAAATACCTTGCAGCAATTTATTTACGTTTTTAATTTCCGCAATCTTTTACATCTATATCTATTAGATCTAATCCTTGCAAGTAACCATGAAGGGATTGACAACCCCTTTATAGCGTTGGGTGCAAGAGTCTGATTGTTTTTGTAGGTGCATCCATTGGTGACTTGCTTGTTCCTCCTACTGGATTGATACCTTGGTTCTCAACAACTGAGGGAAATACTTATCTACTTTTCTGCATCACCCTTTCCTCTTCAAGGGAAAACCAACGCATGCTCAAGAGGTATGAAGCAACAACAACATCTTGGTGAGCTCGGCCCTAGTGCCGCGGGTGGAGGAAACGTTCAGCCTCCACCTCCCCGCCACACTGGTGGCCGTGGCCACAACAGCGGCACCCAATCTGGACCAAGCTGTGATCTCCCAACTATGTGTGTCATAGGCGCGGATACTGGGCGTGCGCCTCGCCCAGAGCAGGACGGAGCGCCGAACGGGGCCGTAGACCTATAGGCTCGACCTCCTCCACGTCAAACCGCCCCGACGATCGGTGCACGACGACAAGATTGTGGTGATGCCCCTCTTGGCTCCACTAGGAGTTAAACGAGGTTGCGGTCCGTATCTCTAGCCATGCCAGCCACGACAGCAGAAGCGATAGCACGGGCCCAACTGCTATTAAACTTCCTGTCGGTGGCTCACAAGATGGACGAGTGGAGAGACACCATCCAGAGTTTGACCGCCTTCGTCGAAGCTAGCAAATCGCAGCATGCAGAGCCGTTAGGCCGCCCACGAACGGTGACGGCGGCCCAAGATGACGGTCGTGTCGAGGGGGACGACCCAACGGTGCAATACCTTCTGCGAAAATAGACCCAGAGGCAACCACAACGAGCTCCACATGCCGACGAGCCTGACGAAGAATCTATGGCCTCGTCCAGCCCGCAAGATCGCCGGGACCAGCGACGTGTCCTGGAAGACTGAAACGCCTCCGTCGTATATATAATTTTTGATTGTTGCATGCCAACATTCTACAACTTTCATATACTTTTGGCAACTTGTTTATACTATTTTTGGGACTAACGTGTAGATCTAGTCCCTAGTGCCAGTTCCTGTTTGTTGCATGTTTTTTGTTTTGCAGAATATCCATACCAAACGAATTCCAAACGCAATAAAAACTTATGGAGATTGTTTTTGGAATATATGTGATTTTTGGGGAAAAGAGTCAACGCGAGACGATGCCCGAGGAGGTGGCAAGCCAGCTAGGCGTGGCCCACCCCCTGGCCGCAATTGGCAGGCTTGTGGCCACCCCTTAGGTCAGTTGGAGCTGTCCTTTGGCAGCAAGGAATATATTTTGATAATAAAAATCCCCTCAAAATTTCAGACCGATTGGTGTTACGGATATACAAATATTGAAGAAACAGTGAAAGGCCAGAATCTGGGAGCGCAGAAACATAAGGAAACATGGAGAGAGATCCAATCTCGGAGGGGCTCTCGCCCCTCCGCTGCCATGGAGGCCATGGACTAGAGGGCAAACTCTTCTCCCATCTAGGGGTAAGGTCAAGGAACAAGAAGAAGGAGGGGTCTCTCTCCCCCTCTCCCCCGGTGGCATCAGAACGCCGCCGGGGCCATCATCGTGACGTCGACCTACTCCAACAACTCCGTCATCTTCACAAACACCTCCATCACCTTCCCCCATATACCTACAGCGGTCCACTCTCCCGCAACCCGCTGTACCCTCTACTTGAACATGGTTCTTTATGCTTCATATTATTAGCCAGTGATGTGTTGCCATCCTATGATGTCTGAGTAGATTTTTGTTGTCCTATGGGTTGATTGATGATCATGATTGTTTGGAGTTGCATGTTTTATTATAGGTGCTATCCTATGGTGCTCTCCGTGTCGCGCAAGCATGAGGGATCCTCATTGTAGGGTGTAGCAATGTGACGGGGTTATTACCCCTAGGTAGGCCAAAGCTACGGGGGGCTCTTCCCCGCTTCAAGAAAAATCACGTTGCTGGCTCGTCCTTGGCCGGCTGATACATTGCCGGCTGCCCCACGGCTGGCGCACGGCCGGCAGGCTCGTTGCTAGCTAGATCACCTCTGGCTGGCCAAGGAGCCGTCTCGGCCTCGAACGGCTGGGGCATGACCGGCTGCCTCCAGGCCGGCTCCTCCGTTGACCCTCGAATGAATATGCTCTCATCTTACCTCTCTGCATGCGGGTATGGCGACAAGACAAGATCCCCACGATGAGCCCTAGTGTGGCCATAGTAATCGCTAACACGCAGGCGTGCATGGCTATAGTGCAGCCACTCGTACCGCTGACCTCGGCTGACTACGACCGAGCGGGGAAACAGTGCCGACATGCCCCAACCTACTCCATTACCTGCCTCCGCGTGGCTACAATACAGTCGGCCATACCGGAGACCTTAGCCGGTTGGCGCTAGGCGACGCCACTTGGGGCGGCCCATTCCGCAGCAAGTGGGCTCGCGCCAATCGTGAAGTTGACTGGCGGGCCCCAGAGGGGGACGGGACCATGCAGCCGATGGGCCCTACCGACGACAAGACGACTCGGCTGGCGGACACCCTGGCTAGCTAGAGAGGCTGCCAGCCGGGTCCCCACAGCCGGTACTTTAGAAATATTGTAAGCAGGGGGGTTGGGCTATAAAACCCCCCGAGCCCCCCCATGCAAAGGGAAACACATAGAAACACACGCACATGGGACCTCTTCCTCCCACATCCACTCACGTAGCAAAGGAGAAGGAGCCGGCTCCTCCTCCCTCCACCTCTAGACAATAGTTCTAGGAGCACCATTGTAACCACCCTCATCTATCAACCTAGACCAAGCAGGACTAGGGGTATTACCTCCCATGGAGGGCCCTGAACCCGAGTACATCATGCGTCCATCGCCGCTTGTTCCTAATACCGCTCCTGGAGCCTGTCGGCATCCTCCGGCCCCAACCACGTTCGATAAGCCTACCCATGGCATATTTCGTGAGAAAACGACGACAGTTGGTGCCCACCGTGGGGCTGTATGCGGAGCCGGCCGGAGTCACGCTCCGGGTAGGACCCTTCACCATCTCCTCCGGCTGCTCTATGACCGGATGGAACCGCAGGCGCGTGTGGTTTGCTCCGGCAGGACCTGTGGGCAACAATGTAGGATTCCCCGTCAAACGCCTTGGCGGCGGCCTCACGCACGACATCACCGCGCTCACCGAGCGCTTCGGCAAGCTGACCCTCACCGATGAGCCAGCAGCCGATGAGTACCCTAGCCAGGTGCTCTGTTACACCGATGTGCCCTCATCCATTGGGGCTCTCCTCCCGGCCAAGTCCAACTGCTCCCACGTCCGCGTGGGAGTGATGGTCACTATTTCATCCACCTCCTCCGGCCGTGTGCGGGCCGAGGCCCATGCGGTCGCTACCCGTGCCGGCATGTCGGATCCACTCGGCGCTACCCTCAGGGGGATGAGCACTCCCATTGCCCCAATGGCGAACCCATACGCCGTTGCAGCTGAGCTGGAGGCAACTCGCCGCCTGCTGTTCGAGGACGCCAGTACCCTCGTGGCTGAGCAGCGCTGTATGGAGGCTGCTCAGTGGGAGTAAACCTCTGCTTACGGTCTCACCACGGCTGGCACCAAGCCCAACAACATGGGGCTATGCGCGACCGCGGCCGCGTGGTCGCGGAAATCCTCGGCGACAACTTGCCCATCTACGACACCCCCACGGCCAACCTATGGGCCGTGAGGGTAGCTTACGAGGACTTGGCTGCCTTGGTAGGCGAAGACCGCGCCTCGCTCGAGCGACACCTCAAAGATCTCATCGACACCGCCAACTAGCAATAGCTCCTCCTCACCCCCGGTGGAGCCGCCTCCGAAGGTCCCCGTCCCGAGGGCGGGGGCATTGGGGCTGCTGGCCGTCAGCCGGCTCAGCACTCCTGCTCCCCTCATGTCTCCTGCCGGCGGGCCGAGGCAAGCGACCCCCGACGCTCCCAGCTGCTGGGGAACGAGCAGCCGGCTGTGAACAGTCGGCACATCAACAATCCGGATTGCAACAACCGCCGCAATGAGGCGCCGGCAGGCGGTAGCCGTCGCAGCCGCGGGCACACGCCGCCCACGCGGCATGAGCCAACGCGGTTAGTCCCGTTGGCCGTCCGCCCAGAGCTCACGGCCCGGCTCGGATCATGGGTCCACCACGGCTACAACAATGCATGCCTCTGCCTCGACCGGCTGGCGCAGCCGGCCATCCTCGAAGAGGAGGGCTCGATCGGTCCGGCGTGCTTCGGCCCTCGAATCCGTAACGAGCCGTTCCTGACCGGCTTCACTCTTCCCCGGGATACCCCAAAGTATAGCGGGGCAGCCAGGCCCGAGGACTGGCTGATCGACTACACCACCGCAGTCGGCATCGCCAGGGGGAACAAGCGCGTAGCCGTTTGCTACACTCCCCCCATGTTGATCGGCTCAGCTTGCACCTGGCTCAACAGCCTGGCATCTCGCAACATCAACACTTGGACCGACTTCGGAGAAGCGTTTGTCCGCAATTTTACCGGCACCTACAAGTGGCCGGGACATCCCCACGGACTAGCCATATGCATTCAGGGGCTGGATGAGGCCCTCCACGACTACCTCATCCGATGGACCGAGCTCCGCAACTCCTACGAAGGGGTGCACGAGGTGCAGGCCATCCAGTACTTCATTGAAGGTTGCCGCGATGGCACCTACCTCAAGCACAAGCTCCTGTGCTCCGAGCCGGCTATGCTAGCAGAACTCATGGCCAAGGCGGACAAGTATGCCACGGCTGGCTCTGCAATCCGGGTCAAGACAAGCACGCTCGCCAAGGCGGCACCGACGCCGGCTGCATCATGACCGGCTGCCGACAACTGGCAGACGCAGAACAACAGGCAGAAGACCGACCAGCCCGACACCCACTACGGGAGCCGGCAGGTCGCCACCATCGAGGAAGAGGAGATGGCTGCCTGGCAGCCCAAGCTCATGTTCAATTAAATGCTCGACCTCCCCTGCAAGAATCATTCTAGAGACAAGCCCTCCGCGCACACGCTCCGGCTGTGCAGCTTCTCACAGTGACTGGCCCCGGGGGGATGGCCTTCCGGCTCCCCAAGCGCTGGTTAAGGCTCCTCCGGCACCGGCTTCGGCTCCGGCCCAAAACGACGGTCGCATGCTCGACCAATTCCCCAACCGAGACGGTTCCGATGTCGTCTTCACCAGTGAAGAGATAGACAAGCACACTTAGCGCCATCTCCACCACGAGGTGAATGCCATCACGCCCTCGACTCCCCAATTCATGCACTGGTCCGGGAAGCCGGTCACCTGGAGCCAGGCAGACCACCCGGTCATGATGCCGAATCCCGGAAGCTACGCCCCTGTCCTCGACCCCACCATCGCCTCCGAGAGACGCACCTACCGCTTCTCCTGGGTGTTAATCGATGATGGTAGCAGCATCAACATCCTCTACCTCGACACGATGCTGAAACTGGGGATCAAGGTAGAGGATCTGCAAATGAGCCGAACCGTTTTCCACGGCATCGTGTCGCGAAAGTCATGCACCCCCATCGGCAAGATCAAACTAGACGACCTCTTCGGCGATCCCATCCACTTCCGCCGCAAGCTGATATGGTTCGAGGTGGTGGACCTCGACAGTCCCTACCATGCGCTGCTGGGCCAGCCGGCTCTCGTCAAGGTCATGGTGCCCCCCCACTACGCCTACCTCAAGCTCAAGATGTCGGGTCCGAAGGGGATCATCACTATCGCCGGCGACTACAAGATGTCCATTGCGTGCGTGCGAGATGGCAGCCGGCTGGCCGAGGCCCTGCAGATAGCCGAGGAGAAGCAACAGCTCGACCGGCTCGTGGCCCTTGCCGCCAGCCGGCTGATTGCGCCGGCTCCTCCCTCGCAGTCGGTTGGCGAGGCTTCGTTCCAGGTGTCTCAGGACACCAGGCACGTCCCGCTCGTCCCGGCCAACCCCGAGCAGTGCATCACCATCGGTTCCCGCCTCGACAACAAATAGGAAAGCAAGCTCATAGACTTCATGAAAATCGGGACATCTTTGCATGGTCCCCGAAGGACATACAGGGTGTTCCGAGGAAGTTCGCCGAGCACAAGCTTCACGTTCGACCGGACGTGAAACCAGTCAAGCAACCCCTACGCCGTTTCTCCGAGGAGAAGCGGCGTACTATGAGAGAAGAGATCGCCCAGCTACTCGCAACCGCCTTTATCATGGAAGTTTTCCACCCGGACTGGCTAGCCAACCCAGTCCTGGTGCTGAAGAAGAACAAGACCTGGCGCATGTGCATCGACTACACCAGCCTGAACAAGGGGTGCCCCAAGGACCCGTTCGCCCTGCCGCGGATCGATCAAGTCATTGACTCCATGGCCTGCTACAACCTGCTGTCTTTCTTGGACACGTACTCCGGCTACCACGAAATCAAGCTGGACCCGGACGATCGGCTCAAGACCTCCTTCATCACCCCCTTCGAGGCCTACTGCTACATCACCATGTCCTTCGGCTGAAGAATGCATGCGCTACCTTCCAGCGTTGCATGCAGAAGTGTCTCCTACCTCAGATAGGCAGGAACGTCCGCGTCTACATTGATGACATCGTCGTCAAGACCAAGAAGCACTTCAGCCTCCTCGACGATCTCCGGGAGACGTTCGCGAACCTACGCGAGTACAAGATCAAGCTCAACCCGGAGAAGTGCGTTTTCGGTGTCCTAGCCGTCCAGCTCCTGGGTTTCTTCATGTTCGCTTGCGGCGTCAAAGCTAGCCCCGAGAAGATCAGGGCGATCGAGCGTATGCCCAAGCCGACCCGGCTCCGTGATGTGTAGAAGTTCACCGACTACCTCGCCTCGCTCAGCCGGTTCATTAGCCAGCTGGGAGAGAAGGCTCAGCCCCTCTACGGGCTCGTGCGAAAGACGACTCTGGTCGAGCCAGGCCGTGCCCCCCTCAAGAAGCTGGCCATGTTCGACTAGCCCGACGAGGCAGACGAGGCTTTTCGTGGCCTCAAATTGTCCCTCACCAGCGCACCCATCCTGGCCGCGCCGGCTGAGAAGGAGCCCTTGCTCGCGTACATCATGGTGAGCATGCGCGTCATCAGCGTCGTCCTGGTAGTCGAGCGGCTAGAGGAGGGCAAGACGCTGCCTGTCCAGTGCCCCATCTACTACCTCAGCAAAGTCCTCTGCACCTCCAAGCAGAACTACCCCCACTACGAGAAGATGTGCTATGGCATATACTTCGCCACCAAGAAGGTCAAGCAATACTTCCAGGAGCACACCATCACCATGGTGAGCACAGCCCCACTTGAAGAGAACAAACGGCAGGGACTCCATCGGCTAGATCGCCAAATGGGTCATCGTCCTTGCCAATCGCGAGATCCGGTACGAACCACGCACCGCCATCAAGTCACAGGCCATGGCCGACTTCCTCGTTGACTGGGCGAAGACCGAGTTTGTGACGCCTCCCCAGACTCTACTCATTGGCGCATGCATTTCGACGGCTCGAAGATTAGGATCGGCTTGGGAGCCGGCATTGTCCTCTCCTCCCCGAAGGGATACCAACTCAGGTACACATTTCGGATCCACTTTACCGCGTCCAACAATGTGGCTGAGTACGAGGTGCTCGTCCACGGCCTCCGACTCGCCAAGAAGATTGGCATCAGGCGCATTCTATGCTTTGGCGACTCCGACCTCGTGGTGCAACAGGTCTCTGGCGAATGGGACGCCAGAGATGCCAACATGGCCAGCTATCGCTTCATCGTCCAACATCTCACCGGCTCCTTCGAAGGTTGTGAGTTCCACCATGTCCCTCGGGCAGACAACGAGGCAGCCGATACACTGGAAAAAATTGGCTCCACCATGCAGGCCATCCCAATCGGCATCTCCATCAAGTGGCTGCTCAAGCCGTCGATCAATCCCTTCCTCGAAACAGAGTCCATCTTCGTGCCAGCCAACGCTGCCGGCCCATCGGCGGCTCCGGCTACTCCACCACTGGCCCCACCAGCTCCGGCTGCCACGCCGGCACCTTTGGCGCCGACTGCCCAACCGGCATCACCAGCTCCAATCGTCGGGCTGGTTGCGTCCGAAGCGGCCGACCCTGATGCCGCGACAGTCATGATGGCGATTAATATCCCTCCCACCTTCTTAGCCTTGGGGACTGGCGAGCCGGTCCCTGGGGCAGACCAGTTAGGCCCAGGGGCTCCCGAGCCAGCCCCGGTCTCGGCTCCCTTGTGGGCCCAGCCCATCCTGGCTTTCCTCTTACATGGTGAGCTCCCTCCTAATGAGGCCACAGCAAGGCAGATCCAACACCGAGCCCCGACTTACACCATCATTAACCGCGAGCTCGTTCATCACAACATCACCGGCGTTTTTCAACGATGCATCGAGCCAGAGAAGGGACAAGAGATCCTCCTCGACATCCACCATGGCGAGTGCCGGCACCACGCCGCCTCCAGAACCCTGGTGGCCAAGGCATTCCGCCATGGCTTCTACTAGCCAACTACCTTGGAGGAGGCTAAGCAGTTGGTCGACAAGTGCAAAGGCTGCCAACGGTTCAGCACACAGAGCCACCTCCCGGCTACGGCCCTCCAGACCATCCCCCTCTCCTGGCCCTTTCCCGTCTAGGGGCTGGACATGGTGCGCCCCTTCAAGACCACACGAGGCGGCATGACGCACTTGCTAGTAGCCTTCGACAAGTTCACCAACTGGATCGAGGCCAGGCCGATCAAGAAGCTGGATGACCCCACGGCCGTCCAGTTCATCGAAGACATCACGGTCCTCTATGGCGTCCCCCACAGCATCATCACCGACAATGGAACAAACTTCGCCAAGGGCATTCTAGCATGTCTCCGCGCAAAGCAGGGCATCCGGATCGACCTGGCATCCGTCACTCATCCACAATCAAACGGCCAAGTCAAGAGAGCGAACGGATGATCCTGGCCGGCATCAAGCCCTGGCTCGTGGCACCGCTGGTCAGGTAAGCCGGCTGCTAGATAAGAGTTGCCAGCTATCCTCTGGAGCCTCAGGACCATGCCTAACCGGTCAACCGGCTACCCCCTTTCTTTCTTGTATACGGGTCTGAGGCAATCATCCCCACTAACATTGAGTTCGATTTGCCTTGGGTCGCCCTGTATATGGAGAAGGACGCAAAGGAGGCAAGGGTAGACGGCGTGGACCTACTCGAAGAAGCACGTGAGCTGGCTCTGAGCTGGACAACCATCTACTAGCAGAAGCGCTGACACTACCACATCAAGTGGATCCGACCAGTCTCTTTCCACAAAGGAGACTTGGTGCTGAGGCAGATCCAATGAACTGCAGGCCAGCACAAGATTTCCTCCCCATGGGAGGGCTCGTTCATCATTAGCCGAGCGCTGCACAACAACGCGTAGTACTTGATAGACGCCCAGAAGCCGCAGAAGCACAAGAGAGACGCCTCTGGCGAGGAAACAGAGCGCCCATGGAACGCGACGCTCCTCCACCCGGTTTACTGCTGAAAAACAAGTGTTTGTATGTATCCTTCCCTTTTTGGGCTCATGAATGCAACGGATGCCCCAAGCCAGCTCTTGGGACATGCCCGTTTCGTTTCCTTCCAAAGTTTGGTCGGATCACCGGCTCTTGGACCCGGCTCCCAGTCCCGGGGGCTTTCCGGTTAGTCCTAGCTATCCTCCCCCGAAACCAATCAAGTAATGTGAACTAAGGAAGCCCTCCCACCCCTCCCAGCTACAGACCGGCTCCCGACTGTCCGACTGATGGGTCCTCAGGGCGGCAAAACTTAGCGCACACAATAAATCGATCGCAAGGGGATCGCCGGCTAGGTCTAGCCTAAGTACTTTCTCGCCTCTATCACTCGCCTTACCCCAAAAAAACTCTCATGGTTTCCAAACTCAGAACCGACTCCCTCGAGGTGGACACCCCGTCCCAGCTATAGACCGGCTCCTGGCTGTCAGGCTAGCGGGACCAAAACCGAGGGGGACGTGGGTCTGAGCAGATGGAACCAAGAGGGCAAAAAGGGGTAAGGACGAACCGACACGCATAAAACAACATTGCAACAACCAAAAGCACAAGTTAAAATGATAAAGTCCACAGGCCATAGGTTCATTACAATACACCCTCAGTGGGTGGAAATGCATCTTAAAAACAGTACTGCAGCAAAGGAAGAAACAAGTAAAACACGCGGGGCGGCTCAGGCTGCCGGCGCGTCACCAGCCGGCTCGACGTTTCGCCCAGAAGAAGCTGCGAACTTCGGGTCCGCCTCCATGATCTCCATGGTCTTGGCGCCTCCATCGATGGTAGAGGCGGTGCTCTCATCAGTGACCTCCTCGTCCTCCGGGCATGGGGGTAGCCGAAGGAGTCCTCGGCGACCGGCTCGCCATCCTCGCCGAGAGCCGGCAGAAGTTCGTCCGGGTCGACATACGAGGCAATCTCATTGGCCCAGCGGACAAGGGCGCCTTCACGAGCCACTTGTTCCTCCTCTGGCACATCCCGCATGGTGGCCAACCTGTCTAGGTCGACGCCGTGATGCCATGACATGACGAACCGGAGCCCCATATGCATGCCGACACGAGCCGCCGACACTTTCTGGACTTCGAGACGGGCCATGGCATTCTCTAGCCATAGCGACACGCGGCTATCTAAGGCCCCAAAACCCAGAAACAAGGCGGCAATCACGTCCCTGCCGGCTGTCTTCAGTCGCTCCATGCTGCGCTGGAGGTGGATGGCCAACCCAAGCTCCACCACGTCCTAGCCGGGGTTCTCCACAAGCTCCCGCCCGTGCTCCCGTAGATAGTCCCGGTTTTCCGCCATGGCTCGCTGAGCGCGGCGCCGGGTTTCCGGGAAGCACTCTGGAAAAGAGAAAGGGGAATCAGAAAAGCAACTCAAGGGCAAGAAAAACACAGCCGACTGAAAAGAAAATCAAAACTCACGCTGGAAGGAATCATCCAGTTCAAGGGCGAAATGCAGCGACGAGTCCTGCTCCCTCTCCAGTGACTCCTCCGCTTGGGCTATCTCATCCCCGTGCTCCTCAAGCGCCTGCTCGAGGTGGGTCACCTCGCGTTGGAGAGCGACGGTCTGCTGGGCAGTGTTAGCCGCGTGCTTTGCGGCGTCCTCCCTGGCCGCCACTTCCCGCTGCACGTCCACCCTCAGGCGCTCTTGGGCTGCCTGCCCGCCCACTAGCAGGGCGCCCAGTCGGTCCCTTTCCGAGGTGATCGCCTGGACGCTTTGCGCCAGCCGGTTACGCTCGTAGACCACCCCGTCCTTCTCCCCCCGGAGGGCGTTCAACTCCTCTGCAAAATAAAACTAGCAACGATCACTAAAAACACACAAGACATGGCCCATCTGCCGAACAACCGACACGACTCTCAGGGGCTACCCCCACTGGGTGCGCTAGGGCGCCCCCATTGGATCAAGCATACCTTGGATCCTCTTCAGCTCCTCCTCCATCCGGTAGAAGTTGTGCTTGCTGCGGTTGTGGATGGCGACCACTTGATCAAAAAGCTCCTGCCACCGGGCGTTCCCCGCCTGCTCCAGGAAGCAAGAGTTAAAAGAATGCAAGCGAAAATAGATCCGGCCTGGCTGCCCCACAACCTGTCAGCCGGCCCGCATCTCGGGGGCTACACCTAGTGGGTGCGCTCGCGCGCCCCCATTGAAAAACGATAGCAAGCAAAATGCAAGCGAAAGAAGATCCGTCCCAGCTGCCCCGCAACCGGTTAGCCGGCCCGCATCTTAGGGGCTACACCCAGTGGGTGCGCTCATGCGCCCCCACTAGAAAATTCAACGAAGATGAACAAAGTTTACCTCGGCACGCTGCAGGGCGTTGTCGGACGCCTCCGCAAACCTGGCCAACTCCTCGCGTCACCACGCCAGGACGCCGCCCAGCTCGCCAAGTCCCGGGACCGGCCGCCGGCCGGCGGAGGTGAGACGGCGGGGACACGAGCCAGTGCCTCCCATTCTTGGATCACATCCAGCATGGTCCTTCGGGACCAGTGCCCCCACCGCCCATCCCGGCATCTACCACGACACGGCTGCCGAGGGTGGTTGAGAATGACAAGGGCGCGGGAATCGGCTCCCGGTAGTCCCGCATTCGGCGCCATCGCAACCTCTTCCCCCAGTCGGCTCGGCGTGATGATCGCGGCGGACGGCACCTCCATCTCCATGGCCGACACCTCCGGTGCCACATCTGGTGCCACCGGGGCCTCCGGCACACCGAGTGGGGCCGACTCGGCGTCGGGCGGCGCCACTGCCGGCTCCCTAGGGGCCAGCTCGAGGGCTGCTTCCCCGTCCGGGCTACTTTCGCCGCGGATGGAGACACGAACGCCTCCGTAGCCAGTCCTCGTGGCTCGCTCGATTGAGGTCTTGACATACGAGTCGACTCCACCGACGAGTCCGACGCCTGCACGGGGTCTCCACCGACGCCTGCACGGGGTCCTCCTCCTCCCGCCGCTCCAAGCCCCAGAGCGAGAGGGTCCACCCTGGGCTACTGACTTCGAGGCTTGCAGTTCCGTGAGCCTCCTCTTCTCCTCATGCAGCGTGGTTGCATGCTCCTGAGCCAGCCGGCTGGCCGCCTCCACCGAGCCGGCTATCGACTCCACATTGTGGAGCTCGTTGGGGTCCCTGGAGTGAGCAAATACTCAAACAGCTGCCGGGACACGACTCACAAAGAAACCCACACAAGAAACGGAACACTTACCCGGCGACAACAGGGAGGGCCCGCTTGGCACGCGCCGGTGGCTTCGACGCGACCACCTTTGCTCACTTGCAAGCCAGTGGTTGGGTCGCTGGCTCCTCCTGAGCAGGCCTCTTCTCCCGGTTGGAGGTCCCGGCCGCCTAGGTGCGCGTCGGCTGCTGCTCGCTCTGCTGGCGCGAGCCCCGTTGAGCTATGGGGGGAGGCGCGTTCAGGATCCAGACGTCATCATCATCATCATCATTGTCGGTCCAATATTTGATCATGGGGCCGGAGGGAACTCACTAGCCACTCTAGACCCGCCGGCTCCTGGGTCATCAGCCACCTTGGCCGCCTCGCCCCTCCCGAGGAATCGACCCCCTCTTTGGCTCCGTCTCCCAATTAGTAGTCCTCGTTGTCGGACTTGGCGCGCTCCACCTCGAAGATCTGGGAGTGCAGACCGTCCGGCGTGTTCTACCAAATGAAAAGCTATGGTCAGTGCGGCAAGTGAGATCGGGGCCGGCCGGAAGGATTCAAAGAGAACGAAAAATCACCTCTATGGGGTGTACAAGGGGTGCCTGGCTGTGCCAGTCGTATGGCCCTTGCCGAAGGACCAAGTCCATGGCACCAGCTTGAAGGTCGAGATAGCATTCACGCACGCCGCCACTCGAGCCGACATCAGCTTAACGGTCGACAGCCGGCAGGAGTCCCGGCGGCTGGACATATCACAGATCTAGTGCGGCCTCAACGGGAGAGGCAGCATCCGACGTGCGATGAAGGCAGACACCAGGTCGAAGGCAACCAACCCTTCCCCGCTCCTCATGACCTAGAGCCGACCCAGCTCTTCAAGCGTGGCCCTGCGCAGGACGAACCCCGACCTGTTCACTCTGGTGGACGGGGCATTGACAAACGTTGGCAGCCGGATGTAGTCCTTCTACGGGTTGGTGTTCTTCACGTAGAAGAACGTTCGGTTCCAACCTTTGACGGATTCGATGAGGTTGAAGTAGGGAAAACGCGATCTGCGGTAGCACACCACTCCGCCCCCGTAGGTGTACGACTCCTCGCCTTTCTTCAGAGCCTTGAGATAGAAGAGCTTCTTGAAGATCTCCACGTAGGGAAGCATCCCAAGATAGCCCTCGCATAGGGCCACAAATCCCGCAATGTAGAGAATAGCATTGGTGCCGAGGTGGTGCGGTTGGATATCAAAGGTATCTGTCATCGTTTTCTCACGACAGATGCCATCGGGTGGCTTATCGTAGGTGGTTGGGGCCGGAGGACATCGATGGGCTCCGGGTGCGAGATTGGGCACAAGCGATGGTGACACACGATGTACCACGGTTCAGGGCCCTCCGTGGGAGGTAACAACCCTAGCCCCACTTGGTCTAGTTGGATGGATGGGTATGTGTACAAGGGTGCTCCTGGAGCTGTGTCTAAAGGAGGAAGAAGGAGCAGCCGACTCGTCTTCCTCCGCTACTAGAGGGGTTTGGGGAGTTCTATGGGTGTGCGAGGACGATCGTCCGTCCCCGATGGGGGGCTCGAGGGGTTTTATAGGCCAACCCCCCGGCTCTATAAGATATCTAAAGTACAGGGGTGGGGGGACTCAGCTGGCAGTCTCTTCGGCTGGCCAGGGGGGCCACCTTTTGCACCGTCTCGTCGTCTGTAGGGTCCATCGGCTGAGCGGTCCTGTCTCCCGCTAGGGCCTGTCAGCCGGCTCTACGATTGGCTCTCGCTCATCTTCCACGGCACAGGTCGCCCAGGAGGCGTCGTCTAGCGCCAACCGGCCGAGGTCCGATATGGCCGGCGGCACTGTAGCCATGTCGAGGTAGGTAATCGAGTGGGCAAGGGCGTGGCGGCACTGTTCCCTCGCCCGGTCGCGCTCGCCAAGGTCAGTGGCCTGCACGGCCGGACTGTAGCCATGCGCTCCAATGCGTCAGCGGCCATTGTGGCCATAGGGCCACCCGTCGTGGCGGTCGCATCTTGTTGTCGCACCTGCGCCCGGGGGGATGGGATGTCCCATGTCCGCCCCTAGGTCAACGGAGGAGGCAGCCCGGCAGGCATCCGGCCGCGCCCAGTCGGCCGATGGTTGAGCCGGTGACGCCACCAGCCACCCGCGTTGCCAGCCGGCAACACATTGAGCCGGCCATCCTCTAGCCAGCGATGGAGAGCCGACCATGCAGTTTTCTTCGAAGCGGAAGGGGGGAGAACCCCGTTGCTTTGGCCTACCTAGGGGTGATAACCCCGTCAGTAGTCCCTGAAGCCGGCGGGGGCCTGCGTCCTGCAGACGGAGGGGAGCCGGCGGCTTTCCCCTAGAGGTACCCACCTTCGACACGAAGCCGGAGGGGCATCCAGGTCGACCGTTGGACCTGACGCCTCGGGTACCAATGCGTCGCCCCGGGACCCGCGCCGACCCACCGCGTGCCATGCAACGAGTAATGATGTAGTGGGCCCCACACACGTGGGGGAGACGGGACGTCGGCCTGGGCCTAGCCTGCTAGGTCCCGGACATAGCCCATTAGGCCTCGAGGCACAGGACGGGATCCTCTGTGCCCCGAAGCGGCCGTTACGATCTGGGGCCACCCACATGCGTGCGGAGTTTCCGGGGGAGTGGGCGCAGTTAATCCCACGTCCCCCGGTCGTGGCCTCCTCTATAAAAGAGGGGCAAGGGCAGAGATACCCGCATCCTGCTCACCTTCTTGCTGCCTCACTTTCTTGCTTCTTCGCCTTCCTTGAGCGACACCGTGCTCGAATCCGCAACCGCGCCTGCGCACTGCCCCGCCGCCGTGATGGCCGACGAACGCAATTGGAGCTAGGCTGGCTCCATCGTTGTTGAGGCAGATATCGCGGAGCTTCGTCACGCGCGTATGCTGCCGTCGGAGGAGCGGGTGGTCGCCCGCACGCCGGGCGACAAGGTGGCGCCGGCGCCGCAGCCGGGGGAACACGTCATGTTCCTTTGGCATTTCTCCAATGGCTTCGGGCTCCCGATGAGCCTTTTCTTCCGCCAACTCCTAGACACCTTTGACCTCCAGCCACATCATCTTGGCCCCAACACAATCTTGTACATCGCCGCCTTCGTGACGCTGTACGAGGGTTATATCAGAATCCTCCCCTTCGTCGTTTTTTGAATGCCCTCTTTTATCTCAAACCACTGAAGAGCGACGCCTGTGGGGACACAGTGGTGTGCTGCCGCGGCATCGCACGCTGCCGAAGGAGGCAGGGGCGGCCGGGCTTGGAGGACCCTGCGGTCAATGCAGGAGGTGCTCCGAGGTTGGGAGGTGCTGGCGCATGCATCGGCCCTGCCGGCTCCCCAGGCAGGTGGCCTCGTCCCCTCCTTCGGGGACTTGGGGAGCATCCTGGACCTGTGTCGGCAAGAGCTGGCTCGGTTCACGGAGGCGGCAGACGCCGCCCTGCAGCGTGCAGAGGTAAGCATGATTGCTTTGACTTAGAATTTTTAGTGGGGGCACGCAAGCGTACCCACTGGGTGTAGCCCCCCGAGATGCGGGCCTGCTGACCGATTGACGGGCAACCGGGCTGGATCTCCTTTGAGCGCATCTTGATCTTTGTCTCTTTGTGAGAGGAGGGAACCTCCCTGTGGCAGAAGCTGTTCGAGGAGGCGATCGCCATCAACGACCGTGACAAACATGGCTTCTACCGCCTGGAGGGGGAGCTGGCGCGTGTGCAAGGTCAGTTGAGCTTCGTTGGAGGGGTGTGCGTCCCCCAAGAGCTGGCTCACACTTGTCGTTTCCTGCAGGTGACCTGACCGCCCTTCGGGAGGAGAAGACCTGGCTCGCCTCCGAGCAGGACCGGCTGGCGCAGGACATCCAGGCGGCCGTGTAGGAGAAAGACCGGCTGACCGGGCTGCTGGTGGACGGGGAGGCCACCCAGGACCGCCTCAAGGCCTTCGTGGCGAAGGAGGAGGCAGCCAAGGAGACGGCCGCCAAGGAGGCAGCTGACGCCGCCCGAGGGACCGCCAACCTTCAAGATGAGGTGACCCGCCGCGAGAGGTCGCTCGAGGAGGTCAGGGGTTCCCTCGCGTGTCGCAGGCGGCACTGGCGTCGGAGCAGAAGACGGCGCTCAACTTCGCCATCGGTGTGGACGACACCATTGAAGGTAAGCGCCCATTTTTCCCTTCTCCAGCCGATTGTTGTTTCCATAGCTGGTTTTTGTGTTTGATTTGCCTTTCGTTTCTTCTCTTCTCTTTCCCCCAGGGCACTTCCCGAAGACTCAGCGCCGCGCTGAGCGCGCCGTCAAGGAGCACCAGGAGTACCTCCAGGAGTGCGGGCGCTCCATCGAGGCGGATGCTACGTGGCATGTGGAGGAGCTCGGGGTCGCCATCGAATACTGGTTAACCCACCTCGAGCGGTTGAAGACGGCGGGCAAGGAGGTCATCGCCACTCTGTGTCCGGGCCGTGGGGGAGCCTCGACGAACCGCGTGGCCCAGTGGCTGGAGCATGCCGTTCCCCGCCTCGAGGCCTGGAAGGCGTCGGCAGCCCGAGCCGGGGCGCAGATGGCGCTCCGGTTCGTTACATCGTGTTATCGCGGCGTGGACCTGGGCTGGCTGGCCACCATGTGGGATGAGCCGACCGAGGAGCGGGAGGCCCGTGAGGTGGCCCTTGTCCACCGGGCCAACGAGCTCGCGTCGTATGTCGACGCGGACGAGTTCTCCCCGGCCCTTGGCAAGGACGGCGAGTCGGTGCCTAAGGACTCCTTCAGCATCCCCCAAGGCCCAGCGGATGATGAGGTCGCCGACGAGAGAACCGAATCGAGCGACGAGACGGCCAGAACCGCGGAGACCGCTTCGAGGGCCAAGGGAGCCGATCACAAGGCCACGACCACCTCTGAGGCGAGAGTCGAGCCGCCGAGCGACGCGCCGGCTAGAGGCATGCTGGCTGACGACGCGCTGGTGGCCTGAGCCCCCGGACGTCTTTATCTTTCTTTATCTTTTCCTGCAAGTTAGGCTCAAGTCCACCCACTGGGTGTGTTTACGTAATGAACCTGCTAGCCATGGGCCGCTTTTGTCTTAACGTTTATGCTATGAATACTTAGTGTGTTTGCCTTGTTGCTCGTGCCGACTTGCCCTTATCCCTTTTCGCCCCCTTGGCTCTTTTCGGTCCTTCTCCTTTTCCCCTTCAGTTTTGGCCCCGCCAGCCCGACAGCCGGGAGGCGGTCTGTAGCTGGGCCGGGGCATAGGCCTTGAGGGAGCCGATTCGGAACTTAGGAGCCGCGAGGGCTTTTCAGGATAAGTAGAGTGGTAAAGGCGAGGCGGTGGTCCGATTGGGACTAGCTGGGGTCTCCTTTTGTTTTGATCTTTTGTGTGAGCTAAGCCTTGCCGCCCGAAGGCCCATTAGTCAGACAGCCAGGAGCCGGTTCTGTAGCTGGTAGGGGTGGGGAGGTTCGGCCGGCTCACATTACTTAGCCAATTTCTAGGAGAAGCGACCTTGTACCAGTTGGCGAGCCCCCGGGCCCGAAACCGGGTCGGGGGGCCGGTGGGCGAGGAAAACTTTGGAGGAAATGAAACAGGGCGTGCCCCAAGAGCCAGCCTGGGGCTCCCATTGCATTCACGAGCCCAAAAGGGTGGGGATACATACATACAATTGTTTTTTCAGCAGTAAAACGGGCGGAGGAGCACCCCATTCCATGGGCGCTCCGTCTCCTCACCGGAGGCGTCTCTTTTGCGCTTCTTTGGCTTCTGGGCGTCTATTAGGTAGTATGCATTGTTGTGTAATGCCTTGCTGATGATGAATGGGCCCTCCCATGGAGAGGCCGGCATGTGTTGTCCGGCTGTCCGCTGGATCCGCCTGAGAACCAAGTCCCCTTCGCGAAAGGAGAGCAGCCGGATCCGCTTGATGTGGTAGTGCCATAGCTTCTACTGGTAGATCGCTGTACGGCTCCAGGCCAGTTCATAGGCTTCTTCAAGTAGGTCAACACCGTCTTCTCTTGCCTCCTTTGCGTCCTTCTCCGTGTAAAGACAGACCCGAGGCGAGTCGAACTCGATGTCGGTGGGGATGATCGCCTCGGACCCGTACACAAGGAAGAATAGAGTGTAGCCGGTTGACTGGTTGGGGGTGGTCCTAAGACTCCAAAGGACGGCCAGAAGCTCGTCGATCCAGTAGCTGGCTGACCTTACCAGCGGTGTCACGAGCCGGGGTTTGATGTCGGACATGATGAGGCCATTAGCCCTCTCGACCTAGGCATTTGACTGTGGATGAGCGACAGAGGAGAAGTCGAGGCGATCCCTTGCTTGGAGCAGAAACGCACGAGCGCACCCTTGGCGAAGTTTGTGTCGTTGTCGGTGATGATACTATGGGGGACGCCGTAGTGAACCGTGATGTAATCGATGAACCAGACGGCCGTGGGGCTGTCCAGCTTCTTGATCAGTCAAGCCTCGATCCACTTAGTGAATTTGTCGACAACCACCAGCAAGTGTGTCATCCGGCCTCATGCGGTCTTGAAGGGACCCACCATGTCCAGCCCCTAGATGGCGAAGGGCCACGAGTGGGGGATGGTTTGGAGGCTGATGTCGGCAGTGGCTCTGCGTGCTGAAGCATTGGTAGCCCTCGCACTCGTCGACCAATTTCTTGGCCGCTTCGAGAGCAGTGGGCCAGAAGAAGCCACGGCAGAAGGCCTTGGCACTAGAGTCCTGGAGGCGGCATGGTGCCCACACTCGCCCTGGTGGATGTCGAGGAGGATCTCCAGACCCTTTTCCTGCTCGACGCACGCTGGAAGACGCCAGTGGTGCTGCGATGGACGAGCTCGTTGTTGATGATGGTGTATGCCGAGGCGCGACACTGAACTTGTCTTGCCAGGGCCTTGTTCGGGGGGAGCTCGCCACGCAGGAGGAACGCCAAGATAGGCTGGGCCCATGAGGGAGCCGAGACGGGGGCTGGATCGGGAGCCCCTAGACCTATATGAACGGCTCCCGGGACCGGCTCGCCAGCCGCTGGGGCCGGCTCGCCAGCCCCCGTGGCCGGTTGGTCGACCACCATTATGACGACCGCTTTGTTGATTCCGGCAGCCGTAGGCGCGACCGTCTCGACTAGTGCTGGTGGGGTGGTAGAAGTTGCGGGAGCCGATGGCGAAGATGCTGAGGGGACGGCCGGAGTCGTTGATGGGCTGGCGGCATCTGTCGGCACGAAGATTGATTCTGACTCTGAGGAAGACTTGATCGATGGCTTGAGCAGCCGCTCAAGGGAGACACCGGCTGGGATGGCCTTCCGGGTGGAGCCGATATTTGCCAACGTGCCAACCGCCTCGTTGTCTGCCCGTGGGATGAGATGAGACTCACAACCCTCAAAGGAGCCGGCGAGCTGTTGTAAGAGGAAGCGGTAGCTGGCCATGTTGGCGTCCCTGGCATCCCATTCGGCAGAGACCTGCTACACCACGAGGTCGGAGTCACCAAAGCATAGGATGCGGCTGATGCCGATCTCCTTGGCGAGTCGGAGGCCATGGTCGATGGCCTCGTACTCGGCCACGTTGTTGGAAGCAGCGAAGTGGATTTGGGGGGCATACTTGAGATGGTCACCTTTCAGGGAGGAGAGGACTATGTCGGCACCCAAGTCGAAATGCATGTGCCAATGTGTGGAGTCTGGGAGACGCGGCACGAACTCCATCTCCGCCCAGTCGACGAGGAAGTCATCCAACGCATGTGGCTTGATGGCGGTTCGCGGCTTGTACCAGGTCTCGTGATCGGGGAGGCTGATGACCATTTGGTGATCCGACCAGTGGAGTCCCAGCTGCTCATGATCTCGCCGAGCAGGGCCGTGCTCACCATGGTGATGGTATGCTCCTGGAAGTACTGCTTGACCTTCTTTGCGGCAAAGTATATGTCATAGCACATCTTTTGGTACTGGGGGTAGTTCTGCTTCGACGCGGAGAGGACCTTGCTGAGGTAGTATACGGGCTGCTGGACCAGCAGGGATTTTCCCTCCTCCAGCCGCTCGACCACCAGGACGACGCTGATGATGCATGTGGTCGCCACGATGTAGGCGAGCAAGGGTTCCTTCTTAGCCGGCGCGGAAAGGATAGGAGCACGGGTGAGAGCCTTCTTGAGGCCGCGGAAATCCTTGTCCGCCTCATCGGGCCAGTCGAACATTCCTTGCTTCTTGGTCTGACCCGACTCGATTAGAGCCGTCTTGCGAAGAAGCCCATAGAGGGGCAAAGCCTTCTCCCCCAGTCGGCTAATGAACCGGTTGAGCGAGGCAAGGCAGTCAGTGAACTTCTGGATGTCGGGGAGCCGTTTCGGCTTGGGCATGCGCTCGATTGCACTAATCTTCTTGGGGTTAGCTTTGATGCCATGAGCGGACACGAAGAAACCCAGGAGTTGGCCGGCTAGGATGCCAAAGACACACTTCTCTTGGTTGATCTTGATCTTGTATTCGCGCAGGTTCACGAAGGCCTCCCGGAGATTGTCAACGAGGCTGAAGTGCTTCTTGGTTTTGACGATGATGTCGTCGACGTAGACGTGGATGTTCCTGCCTATCTGAGGCAGGAGGCACTTCTGCATGCACCGTTGGAAGGTGGCACCTGCGTTCTTCAGGCTGAAGGACATAGTGATGTAGCAGTAGGCCTCGAAGGGCGTGATGAAGCAGGTCTTGAGCCGGTCTTCCGGGTCCAACTTGATCTGGTGGTGGCCTGAGTAGGCATCCAGGAAGGACAGCAAGTCGCAGTCGACCGAGGAGTCGATGACTTGATCGATCCGCGGAAGGGCGAATGGGTCCTTGGGACATGCCTTGTTCAGGCTAGTGTAGTCGATGCACATGCGCCAGGTCTTGTTCTTCATCAGCACCAGGACTGGGTTGGCCAGCCTGTCCGGATGGAATACTTCCATGATGAACCCGGCTGCGAGTAGTCGGGCGATCTATTCACCTATAGTACGTCGCTTCTCCTCGGAGAAACGGCGTAGAGGTTGCTTGACCGGCTTGACGTCCGGCCGGATGTGTAGTTTGTTCTCGGCGAACTTCCTCGGAACACCCGACATGTCCTTGGGGGACCATGCGAAGATGTCTCGATTCTCACGAAGGAAGTCGACAAGCTTGCCTTCCTATTTGCTGTTGAGGCGGGAGCCGACGGTGATGCACTGAGCAGGGTTGACTGGGTCGAGCGGGATTTGCTTGGTGTCCTTGGACGGCTGGAAGGAGGCCTCGCTGACGGACTATGAGGGGGGAGCCGGCACGACCGGATGACTGGCAGCAAGGGCCATGAGCCGGTCAAGCTACCGTTTCTCCTCGGCGATTTCTAGGGCCTCGGCCAGCTGGCTGTCATCTCGAGCGCACTCGAGCGACATCTTGTAGTCACCCGTGATGGTGATGATTCCCTTGCGTCCCGACATCTTGAGCTTGAGGTAGGCGTAATGGGGGACTGCTATGAAGCTGACAAGGGCCGGCCGGCCCAACAATGCGTGGTAGGGACTTGCGAGGTCCACGACCTCGAACAGCACCGGCACGCGGTGAAAGTGGTCGGGTCCGCCGAAGAGGACGTCGATCATGATCTTGCCGACAGGGGAGCAAGACTTTCTAGGCATGATGCATGGAAGACTGTTAGGCTCACCTGTAGGTCTTCTATCCTCAGCCCCAGCTTGTGAATCATGTCGAGGTAGAGGATGTTGATGCTGCTGCCGCCATCTATCAGCACCCGCGAGAAGTGGCAAGTTCATTCCTTGGTGGCGATGGTGGGGTTGAGGACCAGAGCATAGCTGCCGGGATTCAACATCACAGCGGGGCGATCGCCTGGCTCCACATGACCGGCTTCTCCGACTAGTGCATGAACTGGGGAGTTGCCATCAGGGTGGCGTTCACCTCACGACGGAGCTGGCGTTGAGCATGTTTGCCCGTCTCTTCACTAGTGAAGATGACGTAACAGCCATCTTGGTTGGGGAACTGGTCGATCAAACGACCGTCATTCTGGGCCGGAGCCGAAGCCGGCGTCGGGGCGGCAGCTTGGGCTGGGGCCGGCATGCGGGCTAGCGACAAGGGAGAAGCTGTAAGGCCGTCCCCCCAGGCCAATCGCTATGAGAAGATGCACTGCCGGGGCATATGCGTAGAGGGTTTGTCCCAAGAGTGGTTCTTGCAGGGGATGTCAAGCATTTGCTCGAAGGTGAGCTTCGGCTGCCAGGCAGCCTTGCCAGTGCGCAGGCGCTGGCTGGAACGCTGGGCAGCCGACTCCTGCCCCTCGATGGTGTTGACCTATCGGCTCCCGTAGCAGGGATCCGGCTGGTCGTTCTTGTGCTTGTTGTTTTGCGGCTGTCGGTTGTCAGTAGCCGGCCGGGACGTTGCCGGTGTCGTCGTCGCCTTGGCAGGAGGGGTCGTCTTGACCTAGATGGCTGAGTCTGCCGTGGTGTACTTGTTCGCCTTGGTCATGTGCTCGGCAAGCGTGGTCGGCTCGGAGCACAGAAGCTTGTGCTTGAGAGGGGTGCCGTCCCAGCATCCTTCAATGAAGTACTGCACGGCTTATACCTCAAGCACCCCCTCGCAAAAGTTGCGGAGCTCGGTCCACCGAGTGAGGTAGTCGTGGAGGGATTCATCTGGCCCCTGAACGCACATGGTGAGTTCATGGGGGTGGCCAGGCCGCTTGTAGGTGCCGGTGAAGTTGCGAACGAAGGCCTCCTCGAAGCCCGTCCAAATGTTGATGCTGCCGGCCACCAGGCTGTTGAGCCAGGTGCGGGCCGAGCCGATCAACATGAGAGGGGCGTAGCGCATGGCTACATGCTTGTTCCCCTGGCGATGCCAACCGCGGTGGTGTAGTCGATTAGCCAGTCTTCGGGCTTAGCAGCCTGTTGTATTTTGGAGTGTCTCGGGGGAGCATGAAGCCGGTCGGGAACGGCTCCTTGTGGATTCGAGGGCCAAAACAAGCCGGTCCAATCGATCCCTCCTCCTCGAGGAGCGCGGACTGCGTGAGGTGGCCAATGCGGTTGCGGGCATCGTTCTCGCTGCGGGGGACATGCGGCCCGATACGGGCCGAGAGCACGGGACGGATGACGGGACGAAACGTCCGTTCCCGCTCGCGCCACGTGGGTGGAGTTTGATCGTGGCTGTGCCGGCTGCCGGATGCCGGTGCTTCTTGGTGGCGACCACTACGAGGCGGGTCGTTGGTGCGCCTGCTGCTAACAGCCGGCTGCTCGCTCCCCGACATCTTAGAATGCCGGGGGTTGTTTGTTCTGGTCCGGCGGCTGGAGACACGAGGGGAGCTGGAGTGCTGAGCCAGTTGACAGCCAGCAGTCCCCGTGCCCTCGTGCTCGGTGTCGGGGGCGTCCGGAGGTGGTGCCGCCCGACGCAAGCAGGCGCTGCTACGTGTCGGCGGCATCGATGAGCTCCTCGATGTGACGCTCATGGGCAGCATGCTCCTCACCCTCCAAGGCGGCCAAATCCATGTGGCCACCTTGAGGGCCCGCAAGTTAGCTGCGGGGGTGTCATAGACGGGCATCTTGCCGCCAAGGATTTCGGCAACCACGCGACCGCGATTGCGCAAGGCCCCACGTCGGCTGGGCCCGGTGCCAGCAGGGGTGAGACCGTAGGCGGAAGCATTTTCCCACTGGGCGGCCTCCATGTGGCGCCACGTGGCCGCGAGGGCGGTGGCGTCCTCGAAGAGGACGCGACGAGTCGCCTCGAGCTCCGCCACGGTGGCGTCGGGGTTCGCCGTTCGGGCGATAGGGGTGCTCAGGCCCCGGATTGACGCACCAAGCGGATCGGAGGTGCCGATGCGGGCCGCGGTGGCGTCAGCCCCGATCCGTGCGTGTCCCGAGGAGGTGGAGGAGATGATGGCCAACAACCCCACGCAATCGTGGGAGCCGCTGGACTGGGTCACTGCGAGTGCTCCCACGACCGTGGGAGGACCGACATAGATGAGCACCAGCCCGGGGTACTCGTCCGCGGCCGGAGCCTCGGCAAGGCTGAGCCAGCCAAAGCGCTTGGTGAGTCCGTCGATGTCGACCGTGAGGTTCATGGAGTTGCCCACAGGGTGTGCTGAAGCAAGCCCCATGAGCCCACAGTTTTGCCAGGACATGCGGCAGCAGCGGGGAATGGCGAGGGGTCCCGCCCAGAGCATGAATCCGGCCGGTGCCGCATACGGCCCCATGGTGGGCGCCAACTGTCGTTGTTTTCTCACAACAGATGCCCTAGGGTGGCTTATCGTAGGTGGTTGGGGCCGGAGGACACCGACAGGCTCCGGGTGCAAGATTGGGCACAAGTAGTGGTGACACACGATGTACACAGGTTCAGGGCCCTCCGTGAGAGGTAACACCGCTAGTCCTGCTTGGTCTAGTTGGATGGATGGGTATGTGTACAAGGGTGCTCCTGGAGCTATGTCTAAAGGAGGAAGAAGGAGAAGCCGGCTCGTCTTCCTCCACTACTAGAGGGGTTTTGAGAGTTCTATGGGTGTGCGAGGGTGATCGTCTGTCCCTATTGTATGGGGGTCTCGGGGGGTTTTATAGGCCAACCCCCGACTCTATAATATATCTAAAGTACAGGGGTGGGGGACCCGACTAGCAGTCTCTCCGGCTGGCCAGGGCCCACCTTTCGCGCCATCTCATCGTCTATAGGGTCCACTGGCTGAGTGATCCCGTCTCCCGCTGGGGCTCGCCAGCCATCTCTGCAATTGGATCTCGCTCACCTGCCACGGCACGGGTCGCCCGAGAGGCGTCGTATAGCGCCAGTCGGCCGAGGTCTCCGGTACGGCCGGCGGCACTGTAGCCATGCCGAGGCAGGTAATCGAGTGGGCGAGGGCGTGGCGGCACTGTTCCTTCATCCGGTCGCGCTCGCGAAGGTGAGTGGCCTGGATGGCCGGACTATAGCCATGCGCTCCAATGCGTCAGCGGCCACTGTGGCCACAGGGCCACCCGTAGTGGCGGTCGCGTCTTGTCGTCGTATTCATGCCCGGGGGGATGGGACGTCGCATGTTCGCCCCTAGGTCAACGGAGGAGGTGGCCCGGCAGGCAGTCGGCCGTGTCCAGCAGACCGGTGGTCGAGCCGGTCGCGACACTAGCCGCCTGCGTCGCCAGCCGGCAGCAGATTGAGCCGTCCGTCCTCCAGCTGGCCATGGAGAGCCGGCCACGCAGTTTTCTTCGAAGCTGAAGGGGGGAGGACCCCGTTGCTTTGGCCTACCTAGGGGTGATAACCCTGCCAGTATCCAACAAAAGACAGAAGAAGAGGCTGATCGGCAGACTGAAGCCACGCGAGAAGTGGTAGGCGAAGACGACGTGCTCCCATGCCCGCGGCTCGCGCACCACCTCGTCGCCTGGTGCGCGGGCGACCAACCGCTCCTCCCACGGTAGCATACGACCGCGACGGAGCTCCACGATGCTAGCCCCCATGACGATGGAGCCAACCTAGCTTCCGGAGGGGACGTCGTCAATCGCTGTTGATGGGGTTATTACCACAAGGTAGGCCAAAGCAACGGGGTTCTCCCCCCTTCCGCTTCGAAGGAAAACTACGCGGCCGGCTGCCCATGGCTGGCTGGAGGACGGCCGGCTCGAGCTGCCGCCGGCTGGCGACACGGACGGCTGGTCGTGTAACCGGCTCGATCCCCGGCCCGTTGGGCATGGCCAACCTCCTTCCGGGCCACCTCCGCTGTTGACCCCGGGGCAGACATGCGATGTCCCGTCCCCCTATGCACGGGTACGATGACATGACATGACCGTCACGACGGGCAGCCCTATGGCCACAGAGGCCGCTGACGCATTGGAGCGCATGGCTACAGTGCGGCCGTCCGGACCGCTGACCTTGGCGAGCGCGACCAGGCGGGGAAATAGTGCTGGCATGCCCTCACCCACTCGATTACCTGCCCCGGCATGGCTATAGCACAGCCGGCCGTACCGGAGACTTCGGCCGGCTGGCGCTAGATGACGCCTCCCGGGCGACCCATGCCGTGGCAGGTGGGCGAGGGCCAATCGCAGAGCCGGTTGGCGGGCCCAGCGGGAGACGGGACCGCTCAGCCGATGGACCCTACAGACGACGAGAAGGCACGAAGGGCGGGACCCCCTAGCCAGCCGGAGAGATTGCCAGCCGGGTCCCCTCACCCTTGTACTTTAGAACATATTATAGAGCTGGGGGGGTTGGCCTATAACCCCCCCGAGCCCTCCATGCAACGGGGACGGACGATCATTCACATACACCCACATAGAGCTTTCCTCTGATACCATCGCTAGCAACGAAGGAGGACGAGCCGGCTGCTCCTTCTTGCTCCTCTAGACACAGCTCTAGGAGCACCCTTGTAAACACACCTATCCATCCAACTAGACCAAGCAGGACCAGGGGTATTACCTCCCCCGAAGGGCCCTGAACCTGGGTATATCGTGTGCCGCCACCGCTTGTGCCCAATCCCGCACCCGACGCCCGTCGGCGTCCTTCGGCCCCAACCTCCTATGATAAGCCTACCCATGGAATCTGTCGTGAGAAAACGACGACAGTTGGCACCCACCGTGGGGACGTACGTGGCGTCGGCCGAGTTCATGCTCCGGGCGGGACCCCTCGTCATTCCCCGCCGCCGTCGCACATCCAGGCGAAACCGCGGGCTCATGGGGCTTGCTCCGGCACGCCCTACGGGTGACCCCGTCGGCCTCGCATCCGACATCGATGTGCTCACCGAGTGCTTCGGCAGGCTTAGCCTCTCCAAGGCTCCGGCCGCTGACGAGTACCCTGGGCAGGTGCACGTTTGCACCGATCCGCCCATGGCCGTGGGGGCACTTCCTGTGACCCAGTCCAGCGGCTCCCATGATCGCGTGGGGGCGATGGCCATCATCTCCTCCACCTCCTCCGGACGTGCGTGGGCCGTGGCTGACACCGTCACGGCCCTCGTCGGCACCTACGGCCCGCTCGGTGCAGCCCTCCGGGGCTTGAGCACTCCCATCGCCATGACGGCGAACCCCGACGCTGCCGCGGTTGACCTCGAGGCGGTTCGCCGCGTCCTATTCGAGGACGCCACCGCCCTCACGGCCACATGGCGCCACATGGAGGCTGCCCAGCGGGAATATGTTTCCGCCTACGATCTCACCCCGGCTGGCACCGAGCCTAGCCGGCGTGGGGCTATGCGTGACCGTGGCCACGTCATCGCCGAAATCCTAGGCGACAAGATGCCTATCTACGACACCCTCGCAGCCAACCTGAGGGCCCTCATGTTAGACTACGAGGACTTGGCTACCTTGGAGGGCGAAGAACGTTCCGCCCACGAGCGTCATATCAAGGATCTCATTGATGCCGCTGATGCGCAGTAGCATCTGCTTGCGTCAGGCGGTGCCGCCTCCAGAAGCCCCCGGCTTGAGCGTGAGGGCACGGGGACTGCGGGCCGTCAAACGACTCAGCACTCCTCTTCCCCTCGCGTCTCCGGCCATCGGGCCAAAATAAACAACCCCCCAGCCCTCTTAGCTGTCGGGGAGCGAGCAGGCGGCTGTTAGCAGCCGGCGCACCAACAACCCGCCTCGCAGCGACCGCCACCAAGAAGCGCCGGCAGCCAGCAGCCGACACAGCCGGAGGTACACGCCACCCCACGACATGAGCCGGAACGGTCGGTTCCGCCCGTCATCGGTTCCGAGCTCTCGGCCCGGATCGGGCCGTGTGTTCCCCGCAACAAGAATGATGCCCGCAACCACATCGACCACCTCGCGTAGTTGGCCCTCCTCGAAGAGGAGGGCTCGATTGGCCCGGCCTGTTTCGGCCCTCGGATTCGCAACGATCCTTTCCAAACCGACTTCACTCTCCCCCAAGACACCCCTAAATATAACAGGGATGCTAAGCCCGAGGAATGGTTGATCGACTACACCACCGCAGTCGGCATCGCCGGGGAAACAAGCGCGTAGCCATTCGCTACGCTCCCTCATGTTGATCGGCTCGGCCTACACCTGGCTCAATAGCCTGGCGAACGACAGCATCAACACCTAGACGGACTTTGAGGAGGCCTTCTTCCGCAACTTCATCGGCACCTACAAGCGGCCCGGTCGCCCCCATTAACTCGCCATGTGCGTTCATGGGCCGGACGAGTCCCTTCGTGACTACCTCACCCGGTGGACCGAACTCCATAACTCCTGCAAGGGGGTGCACGAGGTGCAGGCCGTACAGTACTTCATCGAAGGTTGTCGAGATGGCACACCACTCCAGCACAAGCTTCTGTGCTCCGAGCCAGACACGCTTGATGAGCTCATGACCAAGGCGGATAAGTACGCCACGGCTTATTCAGACATCCGGGTCAAGACGACCCCACCTGCCAAGGCAACGACAACACCGGCAACGTCCTGGCCAGTTGCCGACAACCGGCAGCCGCAGAACAAGAAACGCAAGAACGACCAGCCGGATCCCCGCTACGGGAGCCGGCAGGTCAACACCATTGAGGAGCAGGAGCCGGTTGCCCAGCCTTCCAGTCAGTGCCAGCACACTAGCAAGGCTGCATGGCAGCCGAAGCTCACCTTCGAGCAGATTCTCGACCTCCCCTGTAAGAATCATTCGGGGGCCAAACCCTCTACACACACGCTCCGGCAGAGCAGCTTCTCATAGCGATTGGCTTGGGGGGACGGCCTCTCGGCTCCCCCTACGCCGCCCGCCTGTGCACCGGCGCCGGCCCAAGCTGCCACCCCAGCGCCGGCTCCGGCTCTGGCCTAGAATGACGATCGTCTGATCGACCAGTTCCCTATCCAAGATGGCTATTACGTCGTCTTCACCAGCAAAGAGACGAGCAAATACGCTTAGAGCCGGCTCCACCGTGAGGTGAACGCCACCATGCCGGAGTTGCCGGAGAAGCCGGTCACCTGGAGCCGAGCTGATCATCCCGCCATAATGCTAAATCCTGGTAGCTACGCCCTGGTCCTCGATCCCACCATCGCCACCCAGAAGCATACCTGCCTTTTCTCGCGGGTGCTGGTTGATGGTGGGAGCAGCATCAACATCCTGTACCTCGATACGATGCACAAGCTGAGGCTGAAGATAGAAGACCTACAGTCGAGCTGGATGGTCTTCCATGGCATCGCGCCTGGAAAGTCCTGCTCCCCTATCGGCAAGATCACGCTCGACGTCCTCTTCGGCGGACCCGGCCACTTCCACCGCGTGCCAGTGTTGTTAGAGGTCATGGACCTCGCAAGCCCCTACCACGCGCTGTTGGGCCGGCCTGCCCTTGTCAAATTCATGGCGGTGCCCCAAGCTCAAGATGTCGGGCCCCAAGGGAATCATCACCATCATGGGCGACTACAAGATGTCAATCCAGTGCGCTCGAGATGGCAGCCGGCTTGCCGAAGCCCTAGAAATCACCGAGGTGAAGCGACAGCTCGACCGGCTCGTGGCCCTTGCCGTCAGCCAGCTGGCCGTGCCATCTCCCCCTTGCAGTCCGCCGGCGAGGCCTCCTTCCAGTCATCCAAGGACACCAAGCAAATCCCGCTCGACCCGGCCAACTTGGCTCAGTGCGTCACCATCAGCTCCTTCCTCGACAGCGCCGATCTTCTCATGGCGAGCTCGTCAACTTCCTTCATGAGAATCGGGACATCTTCGCATGGTCCGCCAAGGACATGCCGGGTGTTCCGAGGAAGTTCGCTGAGCACAAACTACACATCCGGCCGGACGTCAAGCCGGTCAAACAACCCCTGCACCGCTTCTCCGAGGTGAAGTGGCGCACCATAGGAGAAGAGATCGCCTGGCTGCTCGTAGCCGGGTTCATCATGGAAGTGTTCCACCCAGACTAGCTGGCCAACACAGTCCTGGTGCTAAAGAAGAACAAGACCTGGTGCATGTGCATCGACTACACTAGCCTGAACAAGGCATGTCCCAAGGATCCATTCGCCCTGCCACAAATCGATCAAGTCATCGACTCCACGGCCGACTGCGACTTGCTATCTTTCCTGGACGCCTACTCCGGCTACCACCAGATCAAGATGGACCCAGAAGACCAGCTCAAGACCTCCTTCATCACGCCCTTTGGGGCCTACTGCTACATCACCATGTCCTTTGGCCTGAAGAACGTAGGCGCCACCTTCCAGCGGTGCATGAGGAAATGCCTCCTGCCTTAGATAGGCGGGAACGTCCACGTCTACGTCGACGACATCATCGTCAAAGCCAAGAAGAATTTCAGCCTCCTCGACGACCTCCGGGAGACCTTCACGAACCTGTGCGAGTACAAGATCAAGCTCAACCCGTAGAAGTGTGTCTTCGGTGTCCCAGCCGGCCCACTCTTGGGTTTCTTCATGTCCGCTCACGGCATCGGAGATAACCTCGAGAAGATCGGCGCAATTGAGTGCATGCCCAGGCCGACCCGGCTCCGTGACGTCCAGAAGTTCACCGGCTGCCTTGCCTTGCTCAGCCGGTTCATCAACCGGCTGGGGGAGAAGGCCCTGCCCCTCTACGGGCTCCAAGACAGCTCTGATCGAGCCGGGTCACACCAAGAAACCGAGCGTGTTCGAATTGCCCGGCTGAGAAGGAACCACTGCTCGCCTACATCACGTCGACCACCCGCGTCATCAGCGTCATCCTGGTGGTCGAGCAGCCGGAGGAGGGCAAGTCCTTGCCGGTCTAGGGGCCCGTCTACTACCTCAGCGAGGTCCACTCCACGTCCAAGTAGAACTACCCCCACTACCAATAGATGTGCTACGGCATATACTTCGTCGCCAATAAGGTCAAGCAATACTTCTAGGAGCATACCATCACCGTGGTGAGCACGGCCCCACTCGGCGAGATCATGAGCGGTCGGGATTCCATCGGCCGGATCGCTAAATGGGTCATTGCCCTCACCAATCATGAGATTCGGTACGAGCCAAGAACCGCCATCAAGTCACACGTGTTGGCTGACTTCCTCGTCGACTGGGCGGAGACGGAGTTCGTGCCGCCTCCCCCAAACTGGAGCGGATATGCGATGCCCCGTCCTCCTCCGTTGACCTCGGGGCGGACGTGCGATGCCTCGTCCTCCTGCGCCCAGGTACGACGACATGACATGACCACCACAACGGGCGGCCCTGTGGCCACTGACGCACTGGAGCGCATGGCTACAGTCCGACTGTCCGAACCGCTGACCTTGGCAAGCACGACCGGGCGGGGTAACAATGCTGGCACGCCCTCGCCCACTTGATTACCTGCCTCGGCATGGCTACAGCGCAGCCGGCCATACCGGAGACTTTGGCCGGCTGGCGCTAGACGACGCCTCCCGGGCGACTCGTGCCATGGTAGGTGGGCGAGGGCCAATCACAGAGCCGGCTGGCGTGCCCCAGCGGGAGAAGGGACCGCTAAGCCGGTGGACCCTACAAACGATGAGACGGCACGAAGGGCGGGACCCCCTGGCCAGCCGGAGAGACTACCACCGGGTCCCCCCACCCCTGTACTTTAGAACATATTATAGAGCCGGGAGGTTGGCCTATAAAACCCCCAAGCCCCCCATCCAACAGGGATAGATGATCATTCGCATACACCCACATAGAGCTTTCCTCTCATACCATTGCTAGCAACGGAGGAGGATGAGCTGGTTGCTCCTTCTTCCTCCTCTAGACACAGCTCTAGGAGCACCCTTGTAAACAAACCTATCCATCCAACTAGACCAAGCAGGACTAGGGGTATTACCTCCCCCGGAGGGCCCTGAACCTGGGTACATCGTATGCCACCACCGCTTGTGCCCAATCCCGCACCCGGAGCCCGTCGGCATCCTTCGGCCCCAACCACCGATGATAAGCCTACCCGTGGCATCTTTCATGAGAAAACGACGATAGTTGTGTCGGGACATCGCGGGGTGACGAGCGGATGGAGTGGCGAGCGAAACGGGTGGCGACGCAAGACGAGCGGAGAAGGTTGAGAGAAAGAAGACAAAGGGGGCAGGTGGAGCGCGGCTGCCTCTGCCCCTTGCCCTTCCCCTTTAATAAGGGGGCAACGCCTGGGGGAGGTGGGGATTAACTACGCCCACTCCCCCGAGATATCCACACGTTCGTGGTCGCCTTGGGCTGCAACTGCCGCGATTCGGACCCAGAAGTTCTTAGCCTGCGGCACGAGGCCTACTAGGCTACGCGCGTGGCCTAGCGGGCTAGGCCTAGGGGGACGTCCCGTCTGCCCATGGGTGTGGGCCCCACGACATCATTACACTTTGCATGGCGCGCCGCGGGCCGACACGGGAATCGGAGCGGTGCGGCGGAACCCGATGCATCGGGGGCGACCGCTCGCTCGACCGGCAGTTTGGCTTCGTGCAGGAGGCGAGCGCCACCTAAGGGAAGCCGCCCGCTCCCCCTCGTATGGTAGACGTGGGCCCCCGCCAGCTTCGAGGACTACTGACGGGGTTATTACCCCTAGGTAGGGCAAAGCTACGGGGTTCTCGCCCCTGCTTCAAGAAAAATCACCTTGCTGGCTCATCCTTAACCGGCTGACATGTTGCCGGCTGCCCCACCGCCGGCTGGCGCACGGCCGGAAGGCTCATTGCTGGCTAGCTCATGTCTGGGTGGCCAAGGAGCCGGCTCGGACTCGGCCATCTGGGCCATGATCGGCTACCTCCAGGATGGCTCCTCCGTTGACCCTCGAACGAACAGGCTCCCGTCCGATCTCTTTGCACGCGGGTACGACGACAAGACAAGACCTCCATGACAAGCCTCGGCGTGGCCATTGTAATCGCTGACACGTGGGCGTGCATGGCTACAGTGCAGCCGGTCATACTGCTGACCTCTACTGACCGCGACCGAGTGGGGCAACAATGCCTGCACACCCCAACCTACTCCATTATCTGCCTCCGCTTGGCTATAGCACAGCCGGCCGTACCAAAGACCTTGGCTGGTTGGCGCTAGGCGACGCCACTTGGGGCGGCCCGTGCCAAGGTAGGTGGGCTCGGGCAAATCGTGAAGCCGGTCGGCGGGCCCTAGAGGGTGACGGGACCATGCTGCCAGCGGGCCCTACCGACGACAAGATGGCTTGGTGGACGAACCCCTGGCTGGCCGGAAAGGCTGCCAGCCAGGTCCCCACAACCGGTACTTTAGAAATATTGTAAGCTGGGGGGTGGCCTATAAAACCCCGTGAGCCCCCCATGCAAAGGGACACACATAGAAACACACGCACACGGGACCTCTTCCTCCCACATCCACTCACGTAGCAAAGGAGAAGGAGTCGGCTGCTACTTCCTCCACCTGTAGACAACAACTCCAGGAGCACCATTGTAACCACCCTCGTCTATCAACCTAGACAAAGTAGGACTAGGGGTATTACCTCCCACGGAGGGCCCTGAACCTGGGTACATCGTGCGTCCATCGCCGCTTGTGCCTAATCCCGCTCCCGGAGCCCGTCGGCGTCCTCCGACCCCAACCACCTTCGATAAGCCTACCCATGGCATCTATCGTGAGAAAACAACGACGCACTGTGCTCATGATTTTCCTATGGTGGGTTGCGTGAGTTATAGAAGCATAAACCCGAGTAGATGGGTTGTTGCATATGGGAGTAAAGAGGACTTGATACCTTATAATGATATGGTTGGGTTTTACCTTAATGATCTTAAGTAGTTGTGGATGCATGCTAGAGTTCCAACCATAAGTGCAAATGATCCAAGTAGAGAAAGTATGCTAGCTTATGCCTCGCCCTCATATAAAATTGCAATAATGATGACCGGTCTAGTTATCAATTGCCTAGGGACAATTCCGCAACTCCTACCACCACCTTTACACACTCGTTAAACTAACTTAGTTGTTTCTTTATCTTAGCAGCCCCTAGTTTTTATTTACGTGTTTTTTATTATCTTGCAAACCTATCCCATCACACCTACAAAGTACTTATAGTTTCATACTTTTTCTAGGTAAAGCGAATGTTAAGCGTGCGTAGAGTTGTATCGGTGGTTGATAGAACTTGAGGGAATATTTGTTCTACCTTAGCTCCTCGTTGGGTTCGACACTCTTACTTATCGAAAGAGGCTACAACTGACCCCCTACACTTGTGAGTTATCAAGACCTTTTTCTTGCGCCGTTGCCGGGGAGCAATAGCATGGGGTGAATATTCTCGTGTGTGGTTGTTTTCTTTATCACTAAGTAATGTTTATTTTCTGTTCTAAGTTGTTTTCTATCTTTAGTTATGGATATGGAACACGAAATACCAAAAAAATAGATGTACCTGCTACTCATGGAGATGAGGAACCTCCTAAAACCCTCGATGCTCGTTATGTGAAAGATATTATGCACTACTTTAATAATCCTGAGAAAATTCAATTATATAATGGGATACACGTTGGATCAACATGAATACTTTAGGGATTATCGCTTGACTCAAAAAGGGAAACTGTTATGGGATCAAATTCATATGTTGAAATGGTAAGTTTGGAATCTATGCTTGAGATATGATATTACTTGTTGCTCTAGGATGAAGGCTAAAAACCTTCCCTTTTCATGTAAATTTAATGATAATGAAACCTTGGCTTCTTATGCTAATGGTATATGTGATTAATATGATGTGGAACAAATAGAAGAGCTTGTTGCTTTTAAGGGTGCTTATGAAATTGAAGCTTTGTTTGAAAAGTATGAAGATTATGATGGTGTTGTTTACCGATCCCAAAATTTGGCTATGCTTCGTTATTTCTATGGGAATTATAGATATAATGCCGGTATTAATACTTTTATTGACAAGTCTCTTCTATCGAAGAAGAGACTAATATTTTGAGGGAATCTATGGAAGAAGAAATTGATGACACTGTGAGCTCATTGGATGAAAAAGATGACGAGGAGAGCGAAGAACAAAAGGAGGAAGAGCTCATTAGCTACCTGTGCCCAACTTCTAATGAGAGTAACTCTCCAACTCACACATTGTTTAATTTCCCTTCATTCTGATCGAAGGATAAATGATATGATAATTGCTATGATCCCTTGGAGTCATTTGAAATATCCCTTTTTGATGAACTTGATGCTTGCTATGCTTATGGCCATGATGCCAATATGAATTATGCTTATGGACATGAACTTGCTATAGTTACTTATGTTAAGCATGAAATTGTTTTCCATTGCACCCACACATGATAGTCCTATTATCTTTTTGAATTCTCCCAACTACACTATATCAGAGAAGTTTGCACTTATTAAGGATTATATTGATGGGTTGCGTTTTACTATCACACATGATGATTTTGATGGATATAATATGCATGTTCTTGCTGCTCTTACTTGAAATTATTATGATAGAGAAACCAAATCTTCACCTCTCTATGTTTCCAATACAATAAAATTGCATGAAACCACTTATGCTATGTATTGGCCTCTACTTTGTGTGCATCAATTGTTCTTGTATGACATGCCAATGCATATGAAGAGAGTTAGACTTCGTTGTAACATGATATATATCACTTTGTGCTCACTACTAAATTACAATTCATTGTTAATTAAAATTGGCTTTGATATACCTTGGGATCCAGGTGGATCCACTACTTGAGCACTTTATGCCTAGCTTAATGGATTTAAAGAAAGCGCTGCCAGGGAGACAACCCAGAAGTTTTAGAGAGTCATTTTATTATCTTGTGTGCTTTTAAAATAGTTCAAAAACAAAAATAAATAAAGAGGGGAACCTAAAACTTTTTCAAAAATAAAAGTGAAAGTGATAAAGGCGAGCAACGTTGAAGTGGGGGCTAGCCTTGAACTTTGTTCATGCCCATGTGATGATTAGATTGCTTGTTTGGTGTGTGCAGTGCAAAAACAGAAACTTTGGCTGTAGTGCGTGAATTTACATTTTTTACTGGAATGTCAAAAGTTTCTAAATTTTTTACAATGTGCTTCTATGCAAATTATTTATTTTTTACTATTGTTTCAGAATTGTTATAGTTACAAAATTATAGTAAGTGTTCAGATTCCTACAGACTGTCCTGTTTAAGACATATTCTGTTTTTGATGCATTGTTTTGCTAGTTTTGATGAAACTATCGATTTTATCCATGATATAATCCCTAAAGAAGTTATAATACAGTATCTAAAATGCAAAAACAAAATATTAATTGGTTTGCAACAGTACTTAAAGTGGTAATTTGCTTTATTATACTAACGGATCACATGAGAGTTTTGTTATGTTTTGTGTGATTGAAGTTTTCAAGTTTTGGGTGAGATCATGATGGATGAAGGAATAAGGAGTGGAAAGATACTAAGCTTGGGGATGACCAAGGCACCCCAAGGTAATATTCAAGGAATCCCAAGAAATTAAGCTCATCGGTAATTTTACTTAGAGCTATATTTTTATTCGTCACATGATATGCGTAAATCTTGGAGCGTCATGTGCTTTTTATTTTTATATTAATAATGCACCATGCTGGTATGAGAAAGTCCTTGGTTGAGTTATAGAAGTCTCTTTGCACCTCACTTATATATTTTTATTTTGGATTTATAGAATGCTTCATGTGCTTCATTTATATCATTTGAAGTTTGGATTGCATGTTTCTCACACATAGAAAACCGCCATTTGTAGAATGCTCTTTTGCTTCACTTATATTTGTTAGAGCATTGGCATATCTTTTGTAGAAAGAATTAAACTCTGATGCTTCACTTATATCTATTTAGAGAGTTAACATGAGTTGGTCATTCACATGGTTAGTCATAAAATCCTACATAAAACTTGTAGATCACTAAATATGATGTGTTTGATTCCTTGCAATAGTTTTGCGATATAAAGATGGTGATATTAGAGTCATGCTAGTGAGTAATTGTGGATTGGTATAAATACTTGTGTAAAGGTTTTTGATTCCCGTAGCATGCACGTATGGTGAACCATTATGTAAGGAAGTCGGAGCATGATTTGTTTATTGGTTGTCAACCTTTGTGTGAGGGTCGGGAGCGCGATGATTAACTCCTACCAACATATCCCCTAGGAGCATGCGTCTAATACTTTTTTCCGATGAATAATAGACTTTTGCAATAAGTATGTGAGTTCTTTATGACTAATGTGAGTCCATGGATTATACACACTCTCACCCTTCCACCTTTGCTAGCCTTTCTAGTACGGCGCAACTTTCGCCGATGCATTAAACCCACCATATATCCTCCCTCGAAACAACCACCATACCTACCTATTATGGCATTTCCATAGCCATCTCGAGATATATTGCCATGGAACTTCCACCATTTTGTTTACTATGAGATGCACCATCATTTTCATATGGCTTTGCATGATCGTAAGATACCTAGCATGATGTTTTCATGGCTTGTCCGTTTTTTGATGTCAATTGCTATGCTAGATCATTGCATATCCCGGTACACCACCGTAGGCATTCATATAGAGTCATATTTTGTTCTAGATATCGAGTTGTAATTCTTGAGTTGTAAGTAAATAAAAGTGCGATGACCATCATTATTAGAGCATGACAATCATTATTAGAGCATTGTCCCATGTGAGGAAACGATGATGGAAGCTATGATTCCCTCACAAGTTGGGATGAGACTCCAGACTTTATGAAAAATAAAAGAGGCCAGCGATGCCCAAATATATAAAAAAGAGGCCTTAGATGCCCACCAAAAAAAGAGAGAAAAGAGAGAAGGGACAATGCTACTATTCATTTTCCACATTTGTTCTTCAAAGTAGCACCATAATCTTCATGATAGAGAGCCTTATATTTGGTCACTTTCATATACTAGTGGGATTTTTTCATTATATAACTTGGCTTGTATATTCCAATGATGGGCTTCCTCAAATTGCCCTAGGTCTTTATGAGCAAGCTAGTTGGATGCACACGCACTTAGTTTCTTTTTGAGCTTTCATACAATTATAGCTCTAGTGCATCCATTGCATGGCAATCGCTACACACTCACATTAATATCTATTAATGGGCATCTCCATAACCTATTGATACGCCTAGTTGATGTGAGACTATCTTCTCCTTTTTTTCATAACCTCCACCATATTCTATTCCACCTATAGTGCTATATCCATGGCTCACGCTCATGTATTGCGTGAGAGTTGAAAAAGTTTGAGAACATAAAAGGTGTGAAACAATTTCTTGACTTTTCATTGGGGTTGTGCATAATATAAATACTTTGTGTGGGGAAGATGGAGCATAGCCAGACTATATGATATTGTAGGGATAACTTTCTTCTGCCAGTATATTTTGAAGAGATACAATTGCTTTGTTAGTATGCTTGAAGTATTATTGTCTTAATATCAAATGATAGACTATTACTTTGAATCACTCGTGTCTTAATATTCATGCCATGATTAGAATATATGAACAAGATTATGTTAGCTAGCATTCCACATAAAAAATTATCTTTTTTATCATTTACCTACTCGAGGATGAGCATGAATTAAGCTTAGGGATGCTGATACGTCTCCGTCGTATCTGTAATTTTTGATTGTTTCATGCCAATATTCTACAACTTTCATATACTTTTGGCAACTTTTTATACTATTTTTGGGACTAACATATTGATCCAGTACCCAGTGTCAGTTCCTGTTTGTTGCATGTTTTTAGTTTGGTAGAATATCCATACCAAACGAAGTCCAAATGCGATAAAAACTTACAGAGATTTTTTTGGAATATATGTGATTTTTGGGAAAAAGAATCAATGCGAGACGATGTCCGAGGAGGTGGTAAGCCTGCTAGGCGCCACCCACCCCCTGGTCGCGCCTGGCTAGCTTGTGGCCACCACTTAGGTCGGTTGAAGCTGTCATTTGTCTACAGGGAAGACATTTTTATAATAAAAATCCCCTCAAAATTTCATCCCGATCGGAGTTACGGATAACCGGATATTTAAGAAACGGTGAAAGGCCAGAATCTGGGAGCGCGGAAACAAAAGGAAACAGAGAGAGATCGAATCTCGAATGGGCTCTCGCCCCTCCGCCGCCATAGAGGACATGGACCAGAGGGGAAACCCTTCTTACATCTAGGACAAGGTAAAGTAATAAGAATACGGAGGGGGGCTCTCTCCCCCTCTCTCTTGGTGGCACCGAAATGCCGCCGGGGCAATCATCGTGACGGCGATCTACTCCAACAACTCCGTCATCTTCACCAACACCTCCATCACCTTCCCCCATCTACCTACAGCGGTCCACTCTTCCGCAACCCGCTGTACCCTCTAATTAAACATGGTGCTTTATGCTTCATATTATTATCCAATGATGTGTTTCCATCCTATGATGTCTGAGTAGATTTTTTTGTCCTATGGGTTGATTGATGATCATGATTGGTTTGAGTTGCATGTTTTATTATTGGTGTTGTCCTATGGTGCTCTCTGTGTTGCGCAAGCGTGAGAGATCCTCTTTTTAGGGTGTAGCAATGTGTTCATGATTTGCCTTTGGTGGGTTGCGTGAGTGACAGAAGCATAAATCCGAGTAGGTGGGTTGTTGCATATGGGAGTAAAGAGGACTTGATACCTTATAATGGTATGGCTGGTTTTACCTTAATGATCTTTAGTAGTTGCGGGTGCTTGCTAGAGTTCCAATCATAAGTGCATATGATCCAAGCAGATAAAGTATGTTAGCTTATGCCTCTCCCTCGTATAAAATTGCAATAATGATGACCGGTCTAGTTATCGATTGCCTAGGGACAATTCCACAACTCCTACCACCACTTTTCCACACTCGTTAAACTAACTTAGTTGTTTCTTTATCTTAGCAGCCCATAGTTTTTATTTAAGTGTTCTTTATTATCTTCTAAACCTATCCCGTCACACCTACAAAGTACTTCTAGTTTCATACTTGTTCTAGGTAAAGCAAACGTTAAGCGTGCGTAGAGTTGTATCGGTGGTCGATAGAACTTGAGGGAATATTTGTTCTACCTTTAGCTCCTCGTTGGGTTTGACACTCTTACTTGTCAAAATAGGCTACAACTGATCCCCTACACTTGTGGGTTATCAAAGACCGGCAGAGGGAAGACGCGCATGTCACCATAGAGCGACATCGGGAAACACACTATCAATTTGATTGGTGCAACAACCCAGATGCTGGCAACCCCGCACCCAGTGCTGGGGGCTACCTGCCTTATGAGGTTGGGTGCCCCGCCTTCACTCGCGAGCTACGACAGGTCCGCTGGCCATTGGCCCGCGCTTTCAAGCCTGAATTGACGGAGAAATACGATGACAAGCTAAACCCGGTGGAATTCCTGGGCATATATACGATAGCCGTTCAAGCCGCCAGGGGAAGAGACGAGAAGGTGTTTGCCAAGTATTTCCCTTTGTCTCTCAAGCCAAATGTGAGATCGTGGCTGATGCACCTGCTGGAGAACTCTATATCATTATGGCTTGACTTGTGCAACGAGTTTGTCGGCGCCTTCAAAGGTGGCCACCAGGAGCCAAGACAGCCCAGCGACCTGCAAGTCCTGCCACAGAAGGAGGGAGAAGCCTTGTTGAAGTACATCCATGGATTCAGTCGAGTAAACCGCAATATTCCAGAGACACACCCCGCAACCGTGATTGCCACGTTCCATTTGAACATGCGCAACAGGAGGATGCGGGCCAATATGAATGTTAGACTCCCCAAGACCGTCAGTGAGTTGTACACATTGGCGGACAAGTGTGCTCATGCCAAGGAAGGAAGGCAACTCCCCGGAGAGGAGGCTAGCATCAAAGTTGACTCATATTATGATGATGATGCCCCTGGCCCAAAGGGGAAAAGCCAAAAGCTTAATAAGAAGTGTAAGGGAAAGGCAGTGTTGGCCATTGAGAGCTTTGGTGATCTCAATGCTGGCAAGAAGGCCAAGGCCAAGGCCCCCAGCAAAGGAGCTGTCACGTGCATTGATTGCGAGGAGGCCGCTGCGGCAAAGAAAACCGGAAAGTCTGACGGGCCATATTGCAAAATTCACCGCACCAAAGGTCATGATTATTGGATTTCGGGCTCGAAATAACCCTCAAGGCTTGAACACAGGGGTGTGTGAGAAGATCTCCTGCAGCCTCTTCGAACCCAATTCGCTACTCGATGTTTACTATGGTAAACTCGCACGATGACGAGGAAGAAGATGGACACGACAGTTTACCTAGGTTCGGGCCGCTGTGAAGCGTAATACCCTACTCCTGCTTTGGGGGATTGCCTCTCGAGGAGGTGTGGTGGTTGAACTAGTATAGTGGACTCGAGCCTCGCGAGGGCGCTCAAGTTGTGTTCTTGGCTCTCTGACTGGTCATGGTTCGTCGAGTGGCTAAGTGGTGGATCGGATCCCCCTCTATGGTGCGGCTTAGCCTCTCTATATAGAAGCGGCCCTGGTCCTCTTCCCGTATCACAATGGCGGGAAGGAATCCCACAATGGCCAATTTTGAAGGGGGACAGGAGTACATCCGCGTCCTGTCCAAAGGTGCTCTTCACCTACAAAGTGGCGGGGGATGATGTAGTAGTGGGTTGGGCGATGGTGCTTTGGGAACCTGCGTACGTCCTTGCTTCCTTGGCACTGAAGGGGAAACTGCTCCGCCTGTCGCGCTGTCGCCCATCTATCCTTCCTTGCATCATCTTTGACTCTCGAGGCCGGGCTCTGCATAGAGATCTCCGCCACTCAGGAGGGGCCTAAGGAGGCCCATCCTTGATGGTCTTGGTGTCGTTTTGCCTCGCAAGCCCAGGGTCCTCGCGAGGGCCTTGTCTTGAGTAGAGTCACGCCAGGCCGCGCCTGGCTGATGAGGTGGGCCATTTCCTGGGCCGCAGGCAGGTAGTGCTGGGTACCCCCATTCCCAGAATGCCGACAATGATCTCCAAGAATGCTGCCAAGTTGAGTAGCTTGCTGAGAAACAAAAGGCTGAATACGAGAAGCCTGAGAAGGAGAGAGGCCAAGATGGTGCTGCTAGGAAGGGTCATGGTGGTAGAGGGGGACACCGCAGCAAAGCCCCGCAGCAGAAGGAAAAACCTGCTAGAGGCCATGAGAAGAAAGAAGGAGATGATATGAGTGATAATGAGGATGATGAAGAAGAATCGAGTGATCGAGAATTCCATAAGGCAACTGAAGCCATGTGTGTTGACGGGGGTGCGTCCTTGCATTCCTCTCATTGCCTGCTCAAGAAGTGGGTGCATGAGATCAACGCCATGGAGCTAGCTGTAGAGTCCAGAAGGCCACTCAAATGGTCCTGCATGCGTATCATCATTGACAAAGAGGATCATCCTGACTACACCACTATGGTCGGATGTTTGCCGTTGTTGGTCTCCCTAACAATCCACAACCTCAAAGTAACGAAGATGTTAGTTGACGGCGGGGCGGGGTTGAACTTAATCTCCCCTAAAGTGGTTGAAAGGTTGTAGATCCCTCACGAAGAGCTCAAAACTAGGGGTACGTTCCAAGATATCAACCCCGGCAGGAGCCGACCCGAGGGAAAGATCACTTTGTTTGTGACATTTGGCGGGGAGTTGAACTACATGACTAAGAAGGTGGTGTTTGATGTGGTCAAACTCCCTCTTCCTTACAATGGAATTCTTGGTCACCCAACTCTGGCAAAATTCATGGCAGCATCCCACTATGCTTACAACACTTTGAAGATGCCAGGGACCATGGGAATCAGCTCCATCCCATCTGATAAGATGGATGCAATTATATGTGTGGTCAAGATGTATCAAGACGCGGTAGCAACTGAGGTCACAGAAACCCCAGCTCCTGCCAAGGAATCAAAGAAGGGGAAGAAGTCTAGCAGGGATGCCGTCAAGGAATCTAGGAAGCTCACCTCTTCGGAGTGCACTGCACCCATCGATGACCCGTCGGAGAATTTTGCTAGCAAAAGATCCAAGGTCACATATCTTGTGACGAAGAAGGTACCGGCAGGGCACGATGGTGCTGATGGTACGTTTACCATCAGTGCCATGCTTAATGACAAATAGGAAAGTGCGATCATTGCCTTCCTGCGGGCGAATGTCGATGTGTTTGCTTGGCAACCATCTGACAACCCTGGTGTTCCCAGGGAGGTAATTGAGCACCACCTTGCTGTCTGCCCTCATGCCAGGCCCGTCAAGAAAAAAAGTTAGAAAGCAAGCCTTGGAGCGGCAACAGTTCATCACCGAGGAGATCAAGAAGCTCGACGCATCTGGTTTGGTCAAAGGAGTGTTGCATCCAACTTGGTTAGCCAACCCGGTAGTAGTGCACAAGGTGAATGGGAAATGGAGGTTGTGCATTGATTTCACTGACTTGAACAAAGCATGCCCGAATGACCCTTTTCCCTTGTTGCGCATTGATTAGATTATTGATTCCACTTCTGGGTGTGACTTTCCCTCCTTCTTGGACGCATACTCCGGGTACCACCAGATATTAATGGCCAAGGAAGATGAGGAAAAGACCGCGTTCATAACTCCGTGTGGCACTTACTGCATTGTATGTATGCCCTTTGGGTTAAAGAGCACCGGTTCCACCTTTGTAAGAGCCTTGTAGGTTGGATTTGAACCTCAGTTGCACAGAAACGTGGAAGCTTACATGGATGACATAGTAGTCAAAACCAGAGATGAAACAACTCTCATACAAGACCTGGAAGAAACTTTTATGAACTTGCGCAAGATCAATTTGAAGGTTAACCCTGAGAAGTGTGTGTTTGGTGTCCCATCCAGCAAGCTGCTTGGGTTCTTTGTATCTCACTAAGGAATAGAATCCAATCCCGTAAAAGATCAAAGCAATTGAACAAATACAAGCACCCAAGTCCATCAAGGGTGTAAAATGCTTGGCCGGTTGCATTGCCACATTGAGTAGGTTCATCTCCAAATCCGCTCAACATGCCTTGCCATTTTTTAAGATTTTGAAAAAGACTGGCCCGATGAAGTGGACCCAGAAGCAGAAGCAGCACCCCAAGATCTGAAAGCTTACCTTTCCTCCGTTCCCACCATGGTCGCGCCTAAACTGCAAGAACTATGGCTACTATACTTGGCGGCAACGAATCAAGTGGCTAGTGCAACACTGGTGGCGTAGCGAGAAGCGGATGAAGATGCAGCCTCTACGACTGATTTCATCGGGGGTGGAACGGAACCATTCATGACAAGACCTAATACAAACCAAGGGAAACCTAAGAAAGCACACGAAGGCAGTTTCAAGGAAGTGGCAAAGAAGAAAGTGGTGCAGCGGCCCGTGTACTTTGTCAGTTCCTTGTTACAAGGGGCTAGGTCAAGGTACTCTAGAGTTCAAAAGTTGATCTTCGGCCTTATCATGGCCTCGAGGAAACTGCACCACTACTTCCAAAGGCCGCGAGATAACAATTGTCACCTCCTTTTCGTCGCAGCGTATATTGAGGAACCCCGAAGCCACTAGCATGATAGTTGAGTGGGCGCTAAAGCTGTCAAGTTTTGGTTTAAAGTATGAGAGCACTTCCACAATTCAGAGCAGGGCGTTGGCAGAGTTCATCGCAGAATGGACGCCCATGCCAAACGAAGAGGTTCCAGAGAAAATTCTCCTTGGCAAACAAGCACCTAAGGAACGGATCATGTATTTTGACGGTGCTTTCTCGCTTCAGGGTGCCGGAGTAGGCGTGCTCCTCGTCGCCCCCACCGGAGAGCATCTCAAATATGTGGTTCAAATGCACTTTCTCCGGGAGGAGGCCACCAACAACACCGCTGAGTATGAGGGGCTTCTTACTGGGCTCAGAATCGCGATGGAGTTGGGAATCAAGAAACTGATCATCCGAGGAGATTCTCAACTCCTGGTGAAACAAGTTAACAAAGATTATCAGGGTCCATTGATGGAAGAATACATGGAAGAGGTGAGTAAGCTGGAAAAGCACTTTGATGAATTACAAGCAGAGCATGTGCCACATGCAGAAAACAGCATCACTCATCATCTATCAAAGTGCACCGAGCAAAAGCTTCATGCAGAACCAAGAACTTTTGTCCTCCACCTCACTCAGCCATCAGTATCCCCGTCAACGATGACCAACAAAAGGAGAAAGCTGAACTCTACCAAGCATTTCCCGCCAAAGCTTCCTGAAGCTGCTGGTAGAGAGGCTCCGGGGGGCAGTCCAGTTTCGATTGGTGAGCAGTTCACTCCTGTAGAACCCCATGATCTTGCGGTCGAGGTAAGTGCTCCCACAAATGGGGAGATGCCTTTAGTCCTCATTGTCGAGCCACAGGCTCCAGCTTGGGCACATCATATAGTCCACTTCCTTCAATCGGGAGAACTTCTCGAAGAACAGGAAGAAGCCAAAAAAGTAGCCCGACAGTCAAGTATGTACCAGTTTGTCGATGACACCCTATACAGAAAAAGACCAAACGGTGTGAAATTGAGGTGCATTTTCCGAGAAGATGGACTGAAATTGTTGGCAGATATTCACAGAGGCATGTGTGGGTCTTACATTTGATCGAGTACCCTTGCTGGAAAAGCCTTCCGATAGGGTTTCTATTGGCCCACTGCCCTCCAGGATGCAACTGAGCTAGTCACCAAGAGTGAAGCCTGCCAGTTCCATTCCAAGAACATTCATCAACCAGCGCAAGCTCTCCATACGATCCCTTTATCCTGGCCATTCTCGGTCTGCGGGGATCAATATTTTGGGCCCCTTTCCCCGCGTTGTTGGGGGAATTGAATTCTTGTTCGTAGCAATCAACAAGTTTACAAAGTGGCCTGAGGGGGAACCAGTGAGAAAGGTGACTGTGCAGTCAGCTGTCAAGTTCATGAAAGGACTAGTGTGCCGTTCTGGAGTGCCCAACAGGGTGATCACCGATAACAGCACCCATTTCACGAGCCACACCTTTATGCAATACATCGAAATCCTTGGAATAAAGGTCTCCTTCGCCACTGTTCCCCACTCAAGAAGCAATGGGCAAGTCGAGAGGATGAATGCTGAAGTGTTGCATGGGCTCAAGACAAGGACTTTCGATAGACTACGAAGAGGCGTCAAGTGCTGGATAGATGAGCTGCCGGTGGTTCTTTGGTCCCTTAGAATGACACCAAATCGAGCTACCGGTCATACGCCCTTCTCCCTAGTGTATGGGGCAGAAGTAATTCTCCCCCAAGGAACTCATATACAGGTCACCTCAAGTACCTGCCTACGACGAAGTAGAGCAAGAGCAGCTACGGCATGACGATGCCATGCTCCTCGAGGAAGATCGTCTCTGGGCCGCTGTGCGTGCCGCACGCTACCAGCATGCTCTGCACCGCTATCATAGCCACAAGGTCCACGCCCGGAGCCTTGAGGAAGATAACCTTGTCCGTAGGTGCGGTCAGTCCGCCAAGGGTACCAACAAGTTGACACCAAAGTGGGAAGGCCCTTACCGGCTAGCACGAATCACCAGGCCTGGCGCAGTCCGTCTAGAGACCGAAGATGGCATCAAAATTCTTAACTCATGGAACATAGAGTATCTTCGTAAGTTCTACCCATAAGGCGTGACTGCCGGGCTCAGTCCCCGGCAACGAACTTTTGTACAAGCCTTGCCGCAGTGCATGTAACCCTTTGTACAAAGCCAAGCGTAGACCCTGTGCATGGAATAATAAAGCTAGGAATTGCATCATACCATCGAACTTCACGTTTACTATGCATTTTTATGTTGAAATGTTATCACTTTTATGTTCTAGAAATTTGGTAGAGTACTTGATGAGCCTATGATCCTTGTTACCGCATTCTCTCTCTCCAGAGGATGGAGGCCTCTTGCCCTACATGTTTGCTAGTAGGAAAGCAAGGAAGCAGGGCAAAGAAACAAGGACGGCGGTCCGTCGTACTCCATAAAGGGATACCGTATGAAAAGATAAGTCTTATCACGTATTCCAAGATCAGTGCCTTTTGTTCTCTTAAGGAAACCCTTGTTATCCTTTTGACTGTATACAATTAAGTCCTTCATGCAATGGAAACCCTTGTCGGGATGATCCGTCCCCCAACGTCTATCGCTTATCAGCTCTAGGGGGCGCGCCGATACTAACAAGGAGCCTTGCTAGGGAATGATATCAGCCTGCTGCCAAGGGATCGCTCCCCCTTGGCGCTCGCGGTTTGTACTGACCCGACAAATATTTCCATGCGGCAAGGACAAACATGCTGACATAGTATAAACAAGGGGAGAAAGCAATAGTACTGAAGGAAGAGAAATAGCATTCTTTCATTCATTTTTGGTACAAAATGGATAAAGATTACATTATGCTTGGCTAAAATTTGGCAAGTGCCTCGTAATGCCTTTATTGTCCCTCTCCTCGTAGGGATTAGATGGAGAAAAAAAATAGGGAAAAATGAGCGCCTGGCTGGGATTTGACGCCTCCCCGCAAGGGCCATCTGGATGCGTCCCCTAGAGGATTAGAAGGACCCTGCCCCCAGGCAAGGCGAACGAAGCCGGCAGGGAGGAAGAAGATGTTGGGGAACGTCGCATGGGAAACAAAAAATTTCCTACGCACACGCAAACCTATCCATGGTGATGAGCATCTACGAGAGGGAGAGTGTATCTACGTACCCTTGTAGATCGCTAAGCGGGAAGCGTTAAGAAACGCGGTTGGTGTAATCGAACTTCTTCGCGATCCAAATCGCCGAGCGTCCCGCGATCCAATCACGAACCGTCCCGCGAACACATCATGATCCGTCCAGCGAACTCATCACGATACGTCTCACGATCTTGATCACGATCTGTCTCGCGAACTCATCACGATCCGTTCCGTGATCATATCATGAACCGTCTTGCGATCTCGATCACGGTCCTTCCGATCTAGCGCCGAACGAACGGCACCTCCGCGTTCAGCACACGTGCAGCTTGATGACGATCTCCACCGTCTCGATCCAGCGAGAGGAGGTGGAGAGGATAGAGATTTAACCGGCACCGTGACGGCGCTCCGGTGATGGTGGTGGAGCAATTCCGGCAGGGCTTCGCCTAAGCGCTGCAGAAAACCGATCTAGAGGAGAAACTATGCACCGGTGTAACGGGTAGCACGTGGCCGGAAATTCTGTCCAAAAACCACCCAATCCACTAGTATATATAGGAGGAGAGGAGAGGAGAGGCAGACAAGGCCTTTGGGTCGGCCGAAATAGGAGGTGGGAAGCAATCCTACTTCACCTCCAATCCTAGTTGGAGTAGGATTGCCTCCCATTGGCTGATTTTCCACTTTTTGCTTTAGGACTTTCTCTCCTGCGCCATGGGCCTTTGTGGCTGTTTTCCCAGACCACTAAGGGCTGGTTATTATTCTCCCACAGCCCATGGACCTCTTGGGGTCGAAATACCCCTCCCGAAGGCCTCCCGGTACACTACCGGCACTCCCGGCACTCCCGGTACACTACCGATGAGCCCGAAACTTTTCCGGAAACCAAACTGGGACTTCCTATATATGAATCTTTACCTCCGGACCATTCCGGAGTTCCTCGTGACGTCCGGGATCTCATCCAGGACTCCGAACAAACTTCGGTCACCACCATACATAACTCTACACTACCGAAACGTCACCGAACCTTAAGTGTGCAGACCCTGCGGGTTCGAGAACTATGTAGACATGAGTGAGACACCTCTACGGTCAATAACCAATGGCGGGACCTGGACGTCCACATTGGTTCCTACATATTCTACGAAGATCTTTATCGGTCGAACCTCTATGTCAAGGATTCAGTTAATCCCGTATAACATTCCCTTTGTTCTTCGGTATGTTACTTGCCCGAGATTCGATCGTCGGTATCTCCATACCTAGTTCAACCTCGTTACCGGCAAGTCTCTTTACTCGTTCCATAATACAAGATCCTGCAACTAACAATTAGTCACATTGCTTGCAAGGCTTATTGTGATGTTGCATTACCGAGTGGGCCCTGAGATACCTCTCCGTCACACGGAGTAACAAATCCCAGTCTCGATCCATGCCAACTCAACAGACACCATCGGAGATACCTGTAGAGCACCTTTATACTCACCCAGTTACGTTGCGACGTTTGATACACAAAAGGCACTCCTCCGATATCTGTGAGTTGCATGATCTCATGATCATAGGAACACATACTTGACATGCGGAAAACAGTAGCAATAAACTGACACGATCATATGCTACGTTTGCGGTTTGGGTCTTGTCCATCACATCATTCTCCTAATGATGTGACGCTGTTATCAAATGACATCTCATGTCCATGGCTAGGAAACCTTAACCATCTTTTGATCAACGAGCTAGTCTATTAGAGGCATACTAGGGAAATGGTTTTGTCTATGTATCCACACATGCATCTAAGTCTCCGATCAATACAATTATAGCATGGATAATAAACGATTATCATGAACAAGGAAATATGATAATAACTAATTTATTATTGCCTCTAGGGCATATTTCCAACAGTCTCCCACTTGCACTAGAGTCAATAATCTAGTTCACATCACCGTGTGATTCGCATTGTTATGAATCTAACACCCAACGAGTTCTGGGGCTCGATCATGCTTTGCATGTGAGGGAGGTCTTATAGTCAACGGGTCTGAAACATTCAGATCCGTGTGCACTTTGCAAATACCTATGTCAAACTGTAAACAGTGCTACCACACTCCGCTCGGTACTATTCCAAATGGCTGCTCCAATATACGTATCCAGATTGCTACTACGAGTCATCCGGATTAGTGTTAAAGCTTGTATCGACGTAACTCCTTACGACGAACTCTTTATCACCTCCATAATCGAGAAACATCTCCTCAGTCTCTTAGTTACTGAGGATAATCTTGACCGATGTCCAGTGATCCACTCCTGGTTCACTCTTGTACCCCCTGACGGACTCATGGCAAGGCATACACAGGTGCGGTACACAACATGGCATAATATAGAGCCTATGGCTAAGGCATAGGGGACGACGTTCATCCTTTCTCTCTCTTCTGCCATTGTCGAGCTTTGACTCTCACTCAACTTTCACACCTTACAAATCAGGCAAGAACTCTTTCTCTGACTGATCCATTTTGAACTCTTTCAAAATCTTGTCAAGGTATGCACTCATTGAAAGTCTCATCGAGCATCTTGATCTATCTCCATAGATTTTGATGCTCAAGAATTAGGTAGCTTCATCCAGGTCTTCCTTTGAAAATCACTTTCCAAATGACCGTTTTATGCTTTACAGAAACTCTACATTATTTCTGATCAACAATATGTCATCCACATATACTTATCAGAAATTCTATAGTGCTCCCACTCACTTTATTGCAAATACAAGTTTCTCGTAAACTTTGTATAAACATCAAAACTTTGATCACCTCATCAAAGCGTATATTCCAACTCCGAGATGCTTGCTTCAATCCATGGAAGGATCACCGAAGCTTGCACACCTTTTAGCATCCTTAGGCCTGACAAAACCTTCTGGTTGTATCACATACAACCTTTCTTCAAGTAAACCGTTAAGGAAACGATGTTTTGACATCCATCTGCCAGATTTCATAATTGAAAACACAGCAACTGCTAACATAATTCCAATAGACTTTAGCACCACTATGAGTGAGAAAGTCTCATCGTAGTCAACTCCTTGAACTTGTCACAAACATCTTTGCAACAAGTCGAGCTTTACAAATAGTGACATTCACCATCAGTGTCTGTCTTCATTTTAAAGATCCATTTGTACTCAACGACCTGCCGTCCAACGAGCAAGTATACCAAAGTCTACACTTGGTTTTCATACATGGATCCTATCTCGGATTTCATGGCCTCCAACCATTTGTCGGAATCCGGGCCCATCATCGCTTCTCCATAGCTCGTAGGTTCATCGTTTGTCCAACAACATGACCTCCAAGACAGGGTTGTCGTACCGCTTAGGAGCAGTACACATCCTTGTCGACCTACGAAGTTCGATAGTAACTTGATCCTGAAGCTTCATGATCATCATCATTAACTTCCTCTTCAACTAACGTAGGCTTCACAGAAACAACATCCTGCGTTGCGCTACTCTCTGGTTGAACAAAGTTTAAACAACCTCATCAAGTTCTATCTTCCTCCCACTTAATTCTTTCGAGAGAAACTTTTCCTCGAGAAAGGATCCGTTTTAGTAACAAACACTTTGCACTTGGATCTGAGATAGAAGGTTCACCCAACTGATCTTAGGGTATTCTATGAAGATGCATTTGTCCGCCTTGGGTTCGACCTCATTAGGTGAAAACATTTTCCACACAAGTGTCACAGCCCCAAGTATTAAGAAATGACAGCTTAGGTTTCTATCAAACCATAATTCACATGGTGTCATCTCAACGGATTTAGATGGTGCCCTATTTAAAGTGAATGTAGTTGTCTCTAATGCATAACCCCAAAATTATAGTAGTAAAATGACAAGAGACATCATAGCACGCACCATGTCCAATAGAGCATAACTATGATGTTCGGACACACCATCACACTATGGTGTTCCAGGTGGCGTTTAGTTGTGAAACAACTTTCACATTGTCTTAAGTTGTATGCCAAACTCGTGACTCAGATATTCACCTCCATGATCATATCGCAGTCATTTTTATCTTCTTGTCACGATGATCTTTAAACTTCACTCTGAATTTTCTTGAACCTTTCAAACGATTCAGACTTGTGTTTCATTAACTAAATATACACTATATCTACTCAAATCATCAGTGAAGGTAAGAAAATAACGATATCCACTGCACGCTACAAGACTCACTAGATTGCATACATCAACATGTATCATTTCCAATGAATCACTTGCCCGCTCCATCCAACGGGGTCCTTTAGTCATCTTGCCCAAGAGGCATGGTTCGCATGTCTCAACCGATTCGAAATCGAATGAGTCCAAATATCCATCACCATGGAGTTTCTTCATGCGCTTTATACCAATATGACATTTTGCGGCAGTGCCACAAGTATGTGGTACTATCATTATTTAACTTTGTATCTTTTGACATCATTGTTATGAACATGTGTATTACTACGATCAAGATTTCAACAAACCATTCTCACTGGGTGCATGACCATTGAAGGTATTATTCATGTAAACAGGATAACTATTATTCTCTGACTTAAATGAATAACCGTATTGCAACAAACATGATCTAATCATGTTCATGCTCAACGCAAAACACCAAATAACATTTATTTAGGTTCGTCACTAATCCTGAAGGTAGAGAGAGCGTGCGATGTTGATCACATCAACCTTGGAAACATTTCCAACAGACATCGTCACCTCACCCTTAGCTAGTTCTCCGTTTATTCTGTAGCTTTTATTTCGAGTTACTAACATTTAGCAACCGAACCGGTATCCAATATCCAGGTGCTACTAGGAGTACTAGCAAGGTACACATCAATAACTCGGATATCAAATATACTTCTGTCGATGTTGCCAGCCTTCTTATCTACCAAGTATCTAGGGTTGTTCCGCTTCAGCGACCTCTCACCTCATAATAGAAGCACTTAGTCTCGGGTTCGAGTTCAACTTTGGGTTGCTTCACTGGAGCAGCAACTGACTTGCTATCCATGAAGTTTCCCTCCTTGCTCTTTCCCTTTTCGAAACTAGTGGTTTGATTAACCATCAACACTTGACGCTCCTTCTTGATTTCTACCTTCGCGGTGTCAAACATCGCGAACAGCTTAGGGATCAATACTTCTATCCCTGGTGTATTATAGTTCATCACTAAGTTCTAGTAGCTTTAGTGACAGTGACTTGGAGAACTATATGAATCACTATCTTATCTGGAAGATCAACTCCCACTTGATTCAAGCGATTGTAGTACCCAGACAATCTGAGTACATGCTCAACGATTGAGCTATTCTCCTTCATCTTACAGGCAAAGAATCTTGTTGGAGATCTCATATCTCGCAACACAGGCACGAGCCTGAGATCACAATCTATGCTCCTAGAACATCTCATATGTTCCGTGACGTTCAAAACGTTTCGGAGCCTCAATTCTAAGCCGTAATGCATGACGCACTAAACTATCAAGTAGTCATCGAAACGTGCCTGTTAGATGTTCACAACATCTATAGACGACGCTAGAGGGGGTGGCGCACGAGCGGTGCATTAAGGACATAAGCCTTCTGTGCAGCAATGAGGACAATCCTCAGATCACGGAGCCAGTCCGCAATATTTCTACCAACATCTTTCAACTCTATTTCTCTAGGAACATATAAAAATTTAAGGGAGCTACAGCGCGAGCTAGTAATCTACAACATAATTTGCAAAGACCCTTTGACTATGTTCATGATAATGAGTTCAATTAATCATATTACTTAAGAACTCCCACTCAAATTGACATCCCTCCGATCATTCGAGTGATACATGATCCAAATTCACCAACTCAAGTCCGATCATCACGTGAGTTGAGGTGGCTGCAATGGTGAACATCATTATGTTGATCATATCTATTATATGACTCATGTTCGACCTTTCGGTCTCTCACGTTCCGAGGCCATGTCTGTACATGCTAGGCTCGTCAAGTTTAACCCAAGTGTTCTGCGCGTGCAAATCTGGCTTGCACCCGTTGTATGTGAACGTAGAGTCTATCACACCCGATCATCACGTGGTGTCTCAACACGACGAACTTTCGTAACGGTGCACACTCGGGGATCACCTTATAATGCTACCGCCGTACTAAGCAAAACAAGGTGCATAAAAGGATTAACATCTCATGCAATTCATAAGTGACATGATATGGCCATGAACTTGTGTTTAAGATCTCCATCTTCGAAACACCGACATGATCTCCATCGTCACCGGCACAACACCATGATCTCCATCATCTTGATCTCCATCAATGTGTTGCCATTGGGGTTGTGGCGCCATCCCTGCTTCTACTTCTATTGCTACCGCTTAGCGATAAAGTAAAGCATTACATAGCGCTTAATGATTGACACGCAGGTCATACAATAATTAAAGACAACCCTATGGCTCCTGCCGGTTGCCGTACTCAACGACATGCAAGTCGTGAAATTCTATACATCACATGATCATCTCATACATCACATATATCTCATTATGTAATTGGCCATATCACATCACAACATACCCTGCAAAATCAAGTTAGACAACCTCTAATTGTTGTTGCATGTTTTACGTGGCTGCTACGGGTATCTAGCAAGAACGATTCTCACCTATGCATAAACCACAACGGTGATACATAGATTGCTTTTCAACCTTCTCAAGGACCGCCTTTGTCGGATCCGATCCAACTAAAGTGATAGAAACTATCACCCGCAAGCCATCTAAGCAACAAGTTGCGTCGAGGGAACCGGTCTCTCGTAAGCGTACGAGTAATGTTGGTCCGCGCAGCTTCATCTCACAATCCTATTGAACCAAAATCCGACCAAGGGAGGAATCAATCTAAGCATCAACGCCCACAAACCTTTTGTGTTCTACTCGAGATCTCATCGAACCATCAACCTAGCTCATGATGCCACTGTTGGGGAACGTCGCATGGGAAACAAAAATTTTCCTACGCACACGCAAACCTATCCATGGTGATGAGCATCTACGAGAGGGATAGTGTATCTACGTACCCTTGTAGAACGCTAAGCGGGAAGCGTTAAGAAACGCGGTTGGTGTAGTCGAACTTCTTCGCGATCCAAATCGTCGAGCGTCCCGCGATCCAATCACGAACCATCCCGCGAACACATCATGATCCGTCCCGCGAACTCATCACGATCCGTCTCACGATCTTGATCACGATCTGTCTCGCGAACTCATCACGATCCGTTCCATGATCACATCACGAACCGTCTCGCGATCTCGATCACGGTCCTTCCGATCTAGCGCCGAACAGACGACACCTCCGCGTTCAGCACACGTGCAGCTTGATGACGATCTCCACCGTCTTGATCCAGCAAGAGGAGGTGGAGAGGAGAGAGAGTTCACCGGCAGCGTGACGGCGCTCCGGTGATGGTGGTGGAGCAATTCCGGCAGGGCTTCGTCTAAGCGCTGCAGAAAACCGATCTAGAGGAGAAACTATGCACCAGTGTAACGGGTAGCACGTGGCCGGAAATTCTGTCCAAAAACCACCCAATACACTAGTATATATAGGAGGAGAGGAGAGGAGAGGCATCCAAGGCCTTTGGGTCGGCCAAAATAGGAGGTGGGAAGCAATCCTACTTCACCTCCAATCCTAGTTGGAGTAGGATTGCCTCCTATTGGCTGATTTTCCACTTTTTGCTTTAGGACTTTCTCTCCTGCGCCATAGTCCTTTGTGGCTGTTTTCCCATCCCACTAAGTGCTGGTTATTATTCTCCCACAGCCCATGGACCTCTTGGGGTCGAAATACCCCTCCCGGAGGCCTCCCGGTACACTACCGGCACTCCCGGTACACTACCGATGAGCCCGAAACTTTTCCGGAAACCAAACTGGGACTTCCTATATATGAATCTTTACCTCCGGACCATTCCGGAGCTCCTCGTGACGTCCAGGATCTCATCCGGGATTCCGAAAAAACTTCGGTCACCACCATACATAACTCTACACTACCGAAACGTCACCGAACCTTAAGTGTGCAGCCCTGCGGGTTCGAGAACTATGTAGACATGACCGAGACACCTCTACGGTCAATAACCAATGGCGGGACCTAGACGTCCACATTGGTTCCTACATATTCTACGAAGATCTTTATCGGTCGAACCACTATGTCAAGGATTCAGTTAATCCCGTATAACGTTCCCTTTGTTCTTCGGTATGTTACTTGCCCGAGATTCGATCGTCGGTATCTCCATACCTAGTTCAACCTCGTTACCGGCAAGTCTCTTTACTTGTTCCGTAATACAAGATCCCGCAACTAACAATTAGTCACATTGCTTGCAAGTCTTATTGTGATGTTGCATTATCGAGTGGGCCCTGAGATACCTCTCCGTCACACGGAGTAACAAATCCCTGTCTCGATCCATGCCAACTCAACAGACACCATCGGAGATGCCTGTAGAGCACCTTTATAGTCACCCAGTTACGTTGCGACGTTTGATACACACAAGGCACGCCTCTGATATCTGTGAGTTGCATGATCTCATGGTCATAGGAACACATACTTGACATGCGGAAAACAGTAGCAATAAACTGACACGATCATATGCTACGTTTGCGGTTTGGGTCTTGTCCATCACATCATTCTCCTAATGATGTGACCCCGTTATCAAATGACATCTCATGTCCATGGCTAGGAAACCTTAACCATCTTTTGATCAACGAGCTAGTCTATTAGAGGCATACTAGGGAAATGGTTTTGTCTATGTATCCACACATGCATCTAAGTCTCCGATCAATACAATTATAGCATGGATAATAAACAATTATCATGAACAAGGAAATATGATAATAACTAATTTATTATTGCCTCTAGGGCATATTTCCAACAGAAGACAGAGGGAAGTTGCAGATGGTGGTGCTACCGAAGCACAACCGGTGATGATGGTTGATGGGGTTTATACCCCTAGGTAGGACAAAGCAACGGGGTATTCCCCCTTCACGTCGAAGGTAAACTACGCGGCCAGCTGGCCGTGGCCGGCTGGAGGAAGTCTAGCGCAAGCTAGTGCCGGCTAGCGCCCTGGTCGGCTGGTCAAGGAGCCGGTTGGGCGCGGCCGGCTACCCACGGGTCGGCTCTTCCATTGACATCGGGACAGACATGCCCCGTCCCGTCCCTCTGCGTGCAGGTACGACGACGCGAAGTGACCGGCATGACGGGTGGCCTTGTGGCTACAGTGGCCGCTTATGCACCGTAGCGCGTGGCTAAAGTCCAACCGTCTCGGCTGCTGACCTTGGTGAGCGTGACCGAGCGGGGGAACAGTGCCGGCATGCCCTCGCCACTCGATTACCTGCCTCGGCGTGGCTACAGTACCACCGGCCGTACCGGAGACTTCGGTCGGCTGGCACTAGACGACGCCCCCCGGGCGGCCCGTGCCACGGCAGGTGGGCCAGGGCCAATCACAGAGCCGGCTGGTGGGCCCCAACTGGAGATGGGACCGCTCGGCCCGCGGACCCCTCTAGCGACGAGACGCCACGAGCGGCGGGACCCCCTGACTAGCCGGAGAGGCTGCCAACCGGGTCCCCCCACCTTTGTACTTATGACATATTGTAAGAGCCGGGGGGTTGGCCTATAAACCCCCCCAAGCCCCCCATGCAACAGGGACGGACGGATAGTCGCTCACACACACACACGGAACTCTCATTCCATTCTCTTGTGGCAGAGGAAGACGAGCTGGCTACTCCTTCTTCCTCCTCTAGACACAGCTCCAGGAGCATCCTTGTACACATACTCATCCATCCAACTAGACCAAGCAAGACTAGGGGTGTTACCTCCCACGGAGGGCCCTGAACCTAGGTACATCGTGTGTCACATCGCTTGTGCCCAAACTCGCACCCGGAGCCCGTTGGCGTCCTCCGGCCCCAACCACTTACGATAAGCCACCCCATGGCATCTGTTGTGAGAAAATGACGACAGTTGACGCCCATCGTGGGGCCATATGCGGCGCCGGCCAGATTCATGCTCCGGGCAGGACCCCTCGCCATTCCCCGCCGCCGCCGCTCGTCCCGGCAAAACCGTGGGGAGCTCGTGGGGCTTGCCCCGGCACACCCTGCGGGCAACTGCGTCGGCCTCACGGCCGACATCGACGTGCTCACCGAGTGCTTCGGCAGGCTCAGCCTTGCTGAGGCTCTGGCCGCTAACGAGTACCCTACGGCGGTGCTCGTCTGCGTTGGTCCGCCCACAGTAGTGGGCGCACTCGCTGCGGCTCAGCCCAGCGGGTACCATGATCACACGGGGGTGATGGCCATCACTTCCTCCACCGCATCCTGACGAGCGCGGGTCGTGGCTACCGCTACCGCCGCCCGCGTTGGCATGTCCGACCCGCTCGGTGCGGCCCTCCGGAACTTGAGCACTCCGATCACCCTGACGACGAACCCCGACACCGCCGCGGCCGATCTCGAGAGGCATCTCAACGCATCCTATTCGATGATGCCACCGCCCTCGCTGCCATGAGGCGCCGCATGGAGGTGGCATAGAGGGAGTATGCCTCCGCCTACGGACTCACCCCGGCTGGCACCGAGCCCAGCCGGCGTGGGGCTGTGTGCGACCGCGACCGCGTGGTTGCCGAAATCCATGCCAGCAAAATTCCCGTCTACGCCACCCCTGCAGCTAACCTTGCATACTCTCAAGGTGGCCTACGAGGAATTGGCCACCTTGGAGGGTGAAGAGCGTGCCGCCCACGAGCGCCACATCAAGGAGCTCATCGATGATGCCGATGCGCAGCAGCATCTGCTCGCAACGGGCGTCGCCGCCACTGAAGGCCCTCGGCCCGAGCGCGAGGGCACGGGAACTGTCGGCCGCCAGGCAACCCAGTACTCCTGCTCCCCTCGCGTTTCCGACCGCCGGGCCAAAGCGAACAACCCTCGGCCCTCTCAGACGCCGGGGGGTGAGCAGCCGGCTGTTAGTAGCGTGCGCACCAACAAGCCGCCTCGAAGCGGCCGCCACCACGAAGCACCGGCATCAAGAAGCCGGCGCAGCAAGGGGCACATGCCACCTCCGCGGCACGAGTCGCGGCAGTCGGCGCCACCCACCGTCCGCCCCAAACTCTCGACTCGGCACGGACCACGCATCCCCCGCAGCGAGAATGATGCCCGCAACCACATCGACAAACTCGCGCAATCTGCCCTCCTCGAGGAGGAGGGCTCGATTGGTCCGGCCTGCTTTGGGCAACGGATTCGCACCGAGCCGTTCCAAACCGGCTTCACGCTCCCTAGGGACACCCCGAAATACAACGGGCCGCCAAACCCGAAGACTAGCTGATCGACTACACCACCGCGGTGGGCATCGCCAGGGGGAATAAGCGTGTAGCCGTGCGCTACGCCCCCCTTATGCTGATCGACTCGGCCTGCACCTGGCTCAACAGCCTGGCGGCCGGCAGCATCAACACTTGGACGGACTTCCAGGAGGCCTTCGTCCGCAACTTCACTGGCACCTACAAGCGGCCTGGCCGTCCCCGCGAACTCGCCATGTGCATTCAGGGGCCGGACGAATCCCTCCGCGACTACCTCACCCGGTGGACCGAGCTCCGGAACTCCTGCGAGGGGGTGCACGAGGTCCAAGACGTGTGTACTTCATCGAGGGCTGCTGGGACGACACCCCTCTCAAGCACAAGCTCCTGTGCTCTGTGCCGGCCACGCTCGCCAAGCTCATGACCAAGGCGGACAAATACGCCACGGTCAATTTGGCCATCTGGGTCAAGACGACCCCACCCGCCAAGGCAGCGATGACGCCAGCCACAACCCGGCCGGTTGCTGACAACCGGCAGCCGCAAAACAACAAGCGCAAGAACGACCAGCCGGATCCCCGCTACGAGAGCCGACATGTCAATACCATTGAGGATCAGGAGCCGGCTGCCCAGTCTTCCGGCCAGCGCCAGCACACCGACAAGGCTGCGTGGCAGCCGAAGCTCACCTTCGAGCAAATGCTCGATCTCCCCTTCAAGAACCATTCAGGGGGCAAGGCCTCTACGCACACGCTCCGGCAGTGCAGCTTCTGACAGCGATTGGCCCGGGGGGACGGCCTTCCGGCTCCTCCCGCGCCACCAGCCCGCGCGCCGGCCCCGACCCAAGCGGCCGCCCCGGCGACGGCAACGGCTCCGAACGACGGTTGTCTGATTGACCAGTTCCCCTACGAGGACGTTGCTATGTCGTCTTTACTAGTGAAGAGACGGGTAAACACGGGCAGCACCGGCTCCGCCGTGAGGTGAACGCCACCATGTTGGCAACTCCCCACTTCATGCACTAGTCGGAGAAGCCGGTCACTTGGAGCCAGGCCGATCACCCTGCTGTGATGCCGAATCCTGGCAGCTACGCCTTGGTCCTCGACCCCACCATCGCCCCCAAGGAGCGAGCTTGCCGCTTCTCGCGGGTGCTAATAGATGGTGGCAGCAGCATCAACATTTTCTAATAGATGGCGGCAGCAGCATCAACATTCTATACCTCGACATGATGCATAAGCTGGGGCTGAAGATAGAAAACCTACAGGCGAGCCGGACGGTTTTCCATGGCATTGTGCCTGGGAAGTCCTACTCCCTTGTCAGCAAGATCATGCTCGACGTCCTCTTTGGCGGACCCGGCCATTTCCGCCGTGAGCCAGTGCTGTTCGAGGTCGTGGACCTCGCGAACCCCTACCATGCGCTGTTGCGTCGGCCGGCTCTTGTTAGCTTCCTGGCGGGCCCCCATTATGCTTACCTCAAGCTCAAGATGCCGAGCCAAAAGGGGATCATCACCATCAAGGGCGACTACAAGATGTCGCTCGAATGCACTCGAGACGGCAACCGGCTGGGCGAGGCCCTAGAGATTGCTGAGGAGAAATGGTAGCTCGACCGGCTCGTGGCCCTTGCTCCCAGCCAGCCAGCCGTGCCGGCTCCACCCTCGCAATCACCGGTGAGGCCTCCTTCCAGCCATCCAAAGACACCAAGCAAATCCAGCTAGATCCGGCCAACCCGGCTCAGTGCGTCACCATCGGCTCCTGCCTCAACAGCAAATAGGAAGGTGAGCTCGTCGACTTCCCCCGTGAGAATCAGGACATCTTTGCAAGGTCCCCCATGGATATGCCGGGTGTTCTGAGGAAGTTCACTAAGCACAAACTTCTTGTCCGGCCGGATGTCAAGCCGGTCAAGCAACCCTTGTGCCGTTTCTCCAAGGAAAAGCGGCATAATATAGGCGAAGAGATCGCCCGGCTGCTCGCAGCCGGGTTCATCATGGAAGTATTCCACACGGACTGGCTGGCCAACCCAGTCCTGGTACTAAAGAAGAACAAGACCTGGCGCATGTGCATCGACTACACTAGACTGAACAAGGCATGTCCCAAGGAACCGTTCGGCCTATCGCCGATCGATCAAGTCATCGACTCCATGGCCGGCTGTGACTTGCTGTCCTTCCTAGACACCTACTCAAGCTACCACCAGATCAAGTTGGATCTGGATAACCGGCTCAAGACCTCCTTCATCACGCCCTTCGGGGCCTACTGCTACATCACCATGTCCTTTGGCCCGAAGAATGTTGGCGCCACCTTCCAACGATGCATGCAGAAGTGCCTCCTGCCTCAGATAGGCAGGAACGTCCAAGTCTATGTCGACGACATCGTCGTCAAAACCAAGAAGCACTTCAGCCTCCTCGACGACCTTCGGGAGACCTTCACAAACTTACGCGCGTACAAGATCAAGCTCAACCCAGAGAAGTGTGTCTTCGGCATCCCCGCCGGACAACTCGTGGGTTTCTTCGTGTCCGCCCGCAGCATCGAAGCTAACCCCGAGAAGATCAACGCGATCGAGCGCATGCCGAAACCGACCTGGCTCCGCGAGGTCCAGAAATTCACCGGCTGCCTCGCCTCGCTCAGCCGGTTCATCAGTCGGCTGGGAGATAAGGCCCTACCCCTCTACGGGCTCCTTCGCAAGACGGCTCTGATTGAGCCGGGTCAAACCTGTTGGAAATATGCCCTAGAGGCAATAATAAATTAGTTATTATCATATTTCATTGTTCATGATAATCGTTTATTATCCATGCTATAATTGTATTGATCGGAGACTTAAATGCATGTGTGGATACATAGACAAAACCATGTCCCTAGTATGCCTCTAATGGACTAGCTCGTTGATCAAAGGATGGTTAAGGTTTCCTAGCCATGGACATGAGATGTCATTTGATAACGGGATCACATCATTAGGAGAATGATGTGATGGATAAGACCCAAACTACAAACATAGCATATGATCGTGTCAGTTTATTGCTACTGTTTTCTGCATGTCAAGTATATGTTCCTATGACCATGAGATCATGCAACTCACGGATATCGGAGGAGTGCCTTGTGTGTATCAAACGTCGCAACGTAACTGAGTGACTATAAAGGTGCTCTACAGGTATCTCCGATGGTGTTTGTTGAGTTGGCATGGATCGAGACTAGGATTTGTTACTCCGTGTGACGGAGAGGTATCTCAGGGCCCACTCAGTAATACAACATCACAACAAGCCTTGCAAGCAATGTGGCTAAGTGTTAGTCATGGGATCTTGTATTACGGAACGAGTAAAGAGACTTGCCAGTAACGAGGTTGAATTAGGTATGGAGATACTGACGATCGAATCTTGGGCAAGTAACATACCGAAGAACAAAGGGAACGTTATACGGGATTAACTGAATCCTTGACATAGAGGTTCGACCGATAAAGATCTTCGTAGAATATGTAGGAACCAATGTGGACGTCCAGGTCCTGCCATTGGTTATTGACCGTAGAGGTGTCTCGGTCATGTCTACATAGTTCTCGAACCCGCAGGGTCTGCACACTTAAGGTTCGGTGACGTTTCGGTAGTGTAGAGTTATGTATGGTGGTGACCGAAGGTTGTCTGGAGTCCCGGATGAGATCCCGGACGTCACGAGGAGCTCCGGAATGGTCCGTAGGTAAAGATTCATATATAGGATGTCCCAGTTTGGTCGCCGGAAAAGTTTCGGGCTCATCGGTAGTGTACCGGGAGTATCGGTAGTGTACCGGGAGTGCCGGTAGTGTACCGGGGGACCTCCGGGAGGGCTATTTCAACCCCAAGAGGTCCATGGGATGTGGGAGAATAATAACCAGCCCTTAGTGGGCTGGGAAAACAGCCACAAAGGCCCATGGCGCAGGAGAGAAAGTCCTAAAGCAAAAAGTGGAAAATCAGCCAATAGGAGGCAATCCTACTCCAACTAGGATTGGAGGTGAAGTAGGATTGCTCTCACCTCCTATTTCGGCCGACCCAAAGGCCTTGACTGCCTCTCCTCTCCTCTCCTCCTATATATACTAGTGGATTGGGTGGTTTTTGGACAGAATTTCCGGCCACGTGCTACCCGTTACACCGGTGCACAGTTTCTCCTCTAGATCGGTTTTCCGTAACGCTTAGGCGAAGCCCTGTCGGAATCACTCCACCACCATCACCGGAGCGCCGTCACGCTGCCGGTGAACTCTCTCTCCTCTCCACCTCCTCTCGCTGGATCGATACGGTGGAGATCGTCATCAAGCTGCACGTGTGTTGAACGCGGAGGTGCCGTCCATTCAGCGCTAGATCGGAAGGACCGTGATCGAGATCGCGAGACGGTTCATGATGAGATCGCGGAACGGATCGTGTTGAGTTCGCGGGACAGATCGTGATCAAGATCGTGAGACGGATCGTGATGAGATCGCGGGATGGATCATGATGAGTTCGTGGGACGGATCGTGATGAGATCGCGGGACGCTCGGCGATTTGGATCGCGAAGATGTTCGACTACACCAACCGCGTTTCTTAACGCTTCCCGCTTAGCGATCTACAAGGGTATGTAGATCCACTCTCCCTCTCGTAGATGCTCATCACCATGGATAGGTTTGCGTGTGCGTAGGAAAAATTTTGTTTCCCATGCGACGTTCCCCAACAGTGGCATCATGAGCTAGGTTGATGGTTCGATGAGATCTCGAGTAGAACACAAAAGGTTTGTGGGCATTGATGCTTAGATTGCTTCCTCCCTTGGTCGGATTTTGGTTCAGCGGGATTGTGATATGAAGCGGCCCGGACCAACATTACTCGTACGCTTACGAGAGACCGGTTCCCTCGATGCAACTTGTTGCTTAGATGGCTTGCGGGTGACAGTTTCTCTCACTTTAGTTGGATCGGATCCGACAAAGGCAGTCCTTGAGAAGGTTGAAAAGCAATCTATGTATCACCGTTGTGGTTTATGCGTAGGTGAGAATCGTTCTTGCTAGATACCCGTAGCAGCCACGTAAAACTTGCAACAACAATTAGAGGACGTCTAACTTGTTTTTGCAGGGTATGTTGTGATATGATATGGCCAATTACATGATGTGATATATGTGATGTATGAGATGATCATGTGATGTATAGATTATCACGACTTGCATGTCGACGAGTACGGCAACCGGCAGGAGCCATAGGGTTGTCTTTAATTATTGTATGACCTGCGTGTCAATCATTAAGCGCTATGTAATGCTTTACTTTATCGCTACGGTAGCAATAGTAGTAGAAGCATGCAGGGCGTGACAACCCCGATGGCGACACGTTGATGGAGATCAAGATGATGGAGATCATGGTGTCATGTCGGTGACAATGGAGATCATGCCGGTGCTTACTAGATGGAGATCAAAAGCACAAGTTCATGGCCATATCATGTCACTTATGATTTGCATGTGATGTTAATCCTTTTTATGCACCTTGTTTTGCTTAGGACGACGGTAGCATTATAAGGTGATCCCTCACTTAATTTCAAGATAAATTGTGTTCTCCCCGAGTGTGCACCGTTGCGAAAGTTCGTTGTGTTGAGACACCACGTGATGATCGGGTGTGATAGACTCTACGTTCACATACAACGGGTGCAAGCCAGATTTGCACGTGCAGAACACTCGGGTTAAACTTGACGAGCCTAGCATGTACAGACATGGCCTCGGAACACAAGAGACCGAAAGGTCGAACATGAGTCATATAGTAGATATGATCAACATGATGATGTTCACCATTGCAGCCACCTCAACTCACGTGATGATCGGACTTGAGTTGGTGAATTTGGATCATGTATCACTCGAATGATCGGAGGGATGTCAACTTGAGTGGGAGTTCTTAAGTAATATGATTAATTGAACTCATTATCATGAACATAGTCAAAGTGTCTTTGCAAATTATGTTGTAGATTACTAGCTCGCGCTGTAGCTCCCTTAAATTTATATATGTTCCTAGAGAAATAGAGTTGAAAGATGTTGGTAGCAATATTGCGGACTGGGTTCGTGATCTGAGGATTGTCCTCATTGGTGCACAGAAGGCTTATGTCCTTAATGCACCGCTCGGTGCGCCACCCCCTCTAGCGTCGTCTATAGATGTTGTGAACATCTGACAGACACGTTTCGATGACTACTTGATAGTTTAGTGCGGCATGCATTACGGCTTAGAATTGAGGCTCGGAATCGTTTTGAACGCCACGGAACATATGAGATGTTCTAGGAGCAGAGATTGTGATCTCAGGCTCGTGCCTGTGTTGCGAGATATGAGATCTCCAACAAGATTCTTTGCCTGTAAGATGAAGGAGAATAGCTCAATCGTTGAGCATGTACTCAGATTGTTTGGGTACTACAATCGCTTGAATCAAGTGGGAGTTGATCTTCCAGATAAGATAGTGATTGATGTAGTTCTCCAAGTCACTGTCACTGAGCTACTAGAACTTGGTGATGAACTATAAAATGCCAGGGAAATAAATGTTGATCCCTGAGCTGTTCGCGATGTTTGACACCGCGAAGGTAGAAATCAAGAAGGAGCGTCAAGTGTTGATGGTTAATCAAACCACTAGTTCCGAGAAGGGCAAGAGCAAGGAGGGAAACTTCATGGATTGCAAGTCAGTTGCTGCTCCAGTGAAGCAACCCAAAGTTGAACTCAAACCCGAGACTAAGTGCTTCTGTTATGAGGCGAGCGGTCGCTGAAGCGGAACAACCCTAGATACTTGGTAGATAAGAAGGCTGGCAACATCGACACAAGTATATTTGATATACGAGTTATTGATGTGTACCTTGCTAGTACTCTTAGTAGCACCTGGGTATTGGATACCGGTTCGGTTGCTAAATGTTAGTAACTCGAAATAAAAGCTACGGAATAAACGGAGAACTAGCTAAGGGTGAGGTGACGATATGTGTTGGAAGTGTTTCCAAGGTTGATGTGATCAACATCGCACGCTCTCTCTACCTTCAGGATTAGTGAAGAACCTAAATAAATGTTATTTGGTGTTTTGCGTTGAGCATGAACATGATTAGATCATGTTTATTGCAATACGGTTATTCATTTAAGTTAGAGAATAATGGTTATTCTGTTTACATGAATAATACCTTCAATGGTCATGCACCCAGTGAGAATGGTTTGTTGAAATCTTGATCGTAGTATTACACATGTTCATAACATTGATGTCAAAAGACACAAAGTTAATAATGATAGTACCACATACTTGTGGCACTGTCGCTAAATGTCATATTGGTATAAAGCGCATGTAGAAACTCCATGCTGATGGATATTTGGACTCATTCGATTTCGAATCGGTTGAGACATGCGAACCATGCCTCTTGGGCAAGATGACTAAAGGACCCCGTTGGATGGAGCGGGCAAGTGATTCATTGAAAATGATACATGTTGATGTATGCAATCTAGTGAGTCTTGTAGCGTGCAGTGGATATCGTTATTTTCTTACCTTCACTGATGATTTGAGTAGATATAGTGTATATTTACTTAATGAAACACAAGTCTGAATCGTTTGAAAGGTTCAAGCAAATTCAGAGTGAAGTTTAAGATCATCGTGACAAGAAGATAAAAATAACTGCGATATGATCGTGGAGGTGAATATCTGAGTTACGAGTTTGGCATACAACTTAAGACAATGTGAAATTTGTTTCACAACTAATGCCACCTGGAACACCATAGTGTGATGGTGTGTCCGAACATCATAGTCATGCTCTATTGATATGGTGCATATTGTGATGTCTCTTATCATTTTACTACTATAATTTTTGGGGTTATGCATTAGAGACAACTACATTCACTTTAAATAGGGCATCATCTAAATCCGTTGATATGACACCGTGTGAATTATGGTTTGATAGAAACCTAAGCTGTCATTTCTTAATATTTGGGGCTGTGACACTTGTGTGGAAAATGTTTTCACCTAATGAGGTCGAACCCAAGGCGGACAAATGCATCTTCATAGAATACCCTAAGATCAGTTGGGTAAACCTTCAATCTCAGATCCTAGTGCAAAGTGTTTGTTGTTTAAACGAATCCTTTCTCGAGGAAATGTTTCTCGCGAAAGAATTAAGTGGGAGGAAGATAGAACTTGATGAGGTTGTTAAACCTTTGTTCAACCAGAGAGTAGCGCAGCGCAGAAAGATGTTTCTGTGAAGCCTACGTTAGTTGAAGAGGAAGTTAATGATGATGATCATGAAGCTTCAGGATCAAGTTACTATCGAACTTCGTAGGTCGACAAGGATGTGTACTGGTCCTAAGTGGTACGACAACTCTGTCTTGGAGATCATGTTGTTGGACAACGATGAACCTACGAGCTATGGAGAAGCGATGATGGGCCCGGATTCCGACAAATGGTTGGAGGCCATGAAATCCAAGATAGGATCCATGTATGAAAACCAAGTGTAGACTTTGGTAGACTTGCTCGTTGGACGGCAGTTCGTTGAGTACAAATGGATCTTTAAAATGAAGACAGACATTGATGGTGAATGTCACTATTTGTAAAGCTTGACTTGTTGCAAAGATGTTTGTGACAAGTTCAAGGAGTTGACTATGATGAGACTTTCTCACTCGTAGTGGTGCTAAAGTCTGTTGGAATTATGTTAGCAGTTGCTGTGTTTTAAATTATGAAATCTGGCAGATGGATGTCAAAACATCGTTTCCTTAACGTTTACTTGAGGAAAGGTTGTATGTGATACAACCAGAAGGTTTTGTCAGGCCTAAGGATGCTAAAAGGTGTGCAAGCTTCGGTGATCCTTCCATGGACTGAAGCAAGCATCTCGGAGTTGGAATATATGCTTTGATGAGGTGATCAAAGTTTTGATGTTTATACAAAGTTTACGAGAAACTTGTATTTGCAATAAAGTGAGTGGGAGCACTATAGAATTTCTGATAAGTATATGTGGATGACATATTGTTGTTCAGAAATAATGTAGAGTTTCTGGAAAGCATAAAACGGTTATTTGGAAAGTGATTTTCAAAGGAAGACCTGGATAAAGCTACCAAATTGTTGAGCATCAAGCTATAGAGATAGATCAAGATGACTTGATGAGACTTTCAATGAGTACATACCTTGACAAAGATTTTGAAAGAGTTCAAAATGGATCAGTCAGAGAAAGAGTTCTCGCCTGATTTGTAAGGTGTGAAGTTGAGTGAGACTCAAAGCTCGACCACGGCAGAAGGAAGAGAAAGGACGAACGTCGTCCCCTATGCCTTAGCCATAGGCTCTGTATAGTATGCCATGCTATGTACCGCACCTGTGTGTGCCTTGCCATGAGTCTGTCAAGGGGTACAAGTGGTCCAGGAGTGGATCACTGGACAGCGGTCGGAATTATCCTTAGTAACCAGAGGACTAAGGAAATGTTTCTTGATTATGGAGGTGACAAAGAGTTCGTCGTAAAGAGTTACGTCGATGCAAGCTTTAACACCTATCCGGATGACTAGTAGTAGCAATCTGGATACGTATAGTGGAGAAACCATTTGGAAATAGTACCAAGTGGAGTGTGGTAGCAGTGTTTACGGTTTGACATAGAGATTTGCAAAGTACACACGGATCTGAATATCGCAGACCCATTGACTATAAGACCTCTCTCACATGCAAAGCATGATCGAGCCCCAGAACTCATTGGGTGTTAGATTCATAACAATGCGAATCACATGGTGATGTGAACTAGATTATTGACTCTAGTGCAAGTGGGAGACTATTGGAAATATGCCCTAGAGGCAATAATAAATTAGTTATTATCATATTTCCTTGTTCATGATAATCGTTTATTATCCATGCTATAATTGTATTGATCGGAGACTTAAATGCATGTGTGGATACATAGACAAAACCATGTCCCTAGTATGCCTCTAATGGACTAGCTCGTTGATCAAAGGATGGTCAAGGTTTCCTAGCCATGGACATGAGATGTCATTTGATAACGGGATCACATCATTATGAGAATGATGTGATGGATAAGACCCAAACTAAAAACATAGCATATGATCGTGTTAGTTTATTGCTACTTTTTCTGCATGTCAAGTATATGTTCCTATGACCATGAGATCATGCAACTCACGGATATCGGAGGAGTGCCTTGTGTGTATCAAATGTCGCAACGTAACTGAGTGACTATAAAGGTGCTCTACAGGTATCTCCGATGGTGTTTGTTGAGTTGGCATGGATCGAGACTGGGATTTGTTACTCCGTGTGACGGAGAGGTATCTCAGGGCCCACTCGATAATACAACATCACAACAAGCCTTGCAAGCAATGTGGCTAAGTGTTAGTCATGGGATCTTGTATTACGGAACGAGTAAAGAGACTTGCCAGTAACGAGGTTGAATTAGGTATGGAGATACTGACGATCGAATCTCGGGCAAGTAACATACCGAACAACAAAGGGAACGTTATACGGGATTAACTGAATCCTTGACATAGAGGTTCGACCGATAAAGATCTTCGTAGAATATGTAGGAACCAATGTGGATGTCCAGGTCCCGCCATTGGTTATTGACCGTAGAGGTGTCTCGATCATGTCTACATAGTTCTCGAACCCGCAGGGTCTGCACACTTAAGGTTCGGTGACGTTTCGGTAGTGTAGAGTTATGTATGGTGGTGACCGAAGGTTGTTTGGAGTCCCGGATGAGATCCTGGACGTCACGAGGAGCTCCGGAATGTTCCGGAGGTAAAGATTCATATATAGGATGTCCCAGTTTGGTCGCCGGAAAAGTTTCGGGCTCATCGGTAGTGTACCGGGAGTATCGGTAGTGTACCGGGAGTGCCGGTAGTGTACCGGGGGACCTCCGGGAGGGGTATTTCGACCCCAAGAGGTCCATGGGATGTGGGAGAATAATAACCAGCCCTTAGTGGGCTGGGAAAACAGCCACAAAGGCCCATGGCGCAGGAGAGAAAGTCCTAAAGCAAAAAGTGGAAAATCAGCCAATAGGAGGCAATCCTACACCAACTAGGATTGGAGGTGAAGTAGGATTGCTCCCACCTCCTATTTCGGCCGACCCAAAGGCCTTGGCTGCCTCTCCTCTCCTCTCCTCCTATATATACTAGTGGATTGGGTGGTTTTTGGATATAATTTCCAGCCACGTGCTACCCGTTACACCGGTGCACAGTTTCTCCTCTAGATCGGTTTTCCGCAGCGCTTAGGCGAAGCCGTGCCGGAATCACTCCACCACCATCACCGGAGCGTAGTCACGCTGCCGGTGAACTCTCTCTCCTCTCCACCTCCTCTCGCTGGATCGAGACGGTGGAGATCGTCATCAAGCTGCACGTGTGCTGAACGCGGAGGTGTCGTCCATTCGGCGCTAGATCGGAAGGACCGTGATCGAGATCACGAGACGGTTCGTGATGAGATCGCGGAACGGATCGTGATGAGTTCGCGGGACAGATCGTGATCAAGATCGTGAGACGGATCATGATGAGATCGCGGGATGGATCATGATGAGTTCGCGGGACGGATCGTGATGAGATCGCGGGACGCTCGGCGATTTGGATCGCGAAGATGTTCGACTACACCAACCGCGTTCCTTAACGCGTATGTAGATCCACTCTCCCTCTCGTAGATGCTCATCACCATGGATAGGTTTGCGTGTGCGTAGGAAAATTTTTGTTTCCCATGCGACGTTCCCCAACAAAACCAAGAGTCCGGACGCCTTCGACTGGCCTGACAAGGCGGACGAGGCCTTCTGCGGCCTCAATAAGGCTCTCACCCACGCGCCCATCCTGGCCGCGCCGGCTGAGAAGGAACCGCTGCTCGCCTACATCACGGCGACCACCCGCATCATCAGCGTCGTTCTGGTGGTCGAGCGGCCAAAGGAGGGCAAGCCCCTACCGGTCCAACGACCCGTCTACTACCTCAGCGAGGTCCTCTCCGCGTCCAAGCAAAACTACCCCCACTATCAAAAGATATGCTACGGCATATACTTCGCCGCCAAGAAGGTCAAGCAATACTTCCAAGAGCATACCATTACCGTGGTGAGCACGACCCCGCTTGGCGAGATCATGAGCGGCCGGGACTCCACCGGCCAGATCGCCAAGTGGGTCATCGCCCTCGCCAATCATGAGATCCTGTATGAGCCAAGAACCGCCATCAAGTCGCACGCGTTGGCAGATTTCCTCGTCGACTGGGCAGAGATGGGGTTTGTCCCGCCTCCCCCAGACTCCACGCATTGGCGCATGCACTTCGACGGCTCAAAAATGAGGACCGGCCTGGGTGTCGGCATAGTCCTCTCCTCCCCGAAAGGTGACCAGCTCAAATACGCCCTACAGATCAACTTCGCCGCCTCCAACAACATGGCTGAGTACGAGGCCATTGTCCATGGCCTCCGGCTCGCCAAGGAGATCGGCATCAGGCACATCCTCTGCTTCGGCGACTCCGACCTCATGGTGCAGAAAGTCTCTGGTGAATGGGACACAAGGAACGCCAACATTGCCAGCTACCGCTTCCTCGTACAACAGCTCACTGGCTCCTTCGAGGGCTGTGAGTTTCATCATGTCCCATGGGCGGACAAGGAGGCGGCGGATGCGCTGGCAAAGATCGGCTCCACCCGGCAGGCCATCCCAGCCGACGTCTCCCTCGAATGGCTACTCAAGCCGTTGATCAAGCCTAGCCCTAGAATCGGAGTCAATCTTTGTGCCGGCGGGTGTCGCCGGCCCATCGACGGCCCCGGCCGCCTCTCCGTCAACTTCACCACCAGCTCTCAAATCGTCGGCCGCCCAGCCGGCTCCGATTGAGCCGGCGGCGCCCGAGGCGGCCAGCCCTGGCGGCACGGCCATCAAGATGATCACCAACCAGTCGGCCTTGGGGACCGGCGAGCCAAACCCGAAGGCTGACCAACCAGCCTCGGGGGCTCCTGAGCCGTTCCCGGGGGCTGGCGAACTGGCCCCAGGGACTGATCAACCACTCCCGGGGACTCCAGAGCCGGCCGCCATCGCGGCCCCCTCATGGGCCCAACCCATCTTAGCATTCCTTCTGCGGGGCGAGCTGCCTCCAGACGAGGCTCTGGCTAGGCAAATCCAGCGCCAGGCCACGGCCTACGGTATCATCAACAACTAGCTCGTCCACTGCAGCATCACCGGTGTTTTCTAGCGAGGCGTCAATACGGAAAGGGGTCTGAAGATCCTCCTCAACATTCACCAGGGCGAGTGCGGGCATCATGCCGCCTCCCGGACCCTAGTGGCCAAGGCTTTCCGCCACGGATTCTTCTAGCCGACAGCTCTTGAGGCGGCCAAGAAATTGGTCGATGAGTGCGAGGGCTGCCAATGCTTCCGCATGCAAAGCCACCTGCCGGCAACGGCCCTCCAAACCATCCCCCCTCTCGTGGCCTTTTGCCGTTTGGGGGCTGGACATGGTAGGCCCATTCAAGACCTCTCGAGGCGGCATGACACACTTACTGGTGGCCATCAACAAATTCACCAAGTCAATCGAGGTGCGACAAATCAAGAAGCTGGACACCCCACGGTCGTCCGGTTCATCGATGACATCACGGTACGCTACAACGTTCCCCACAGCATCATCACCGACAACGGCACCAACTTGGCCAAGGGCACACTCGCGTGTTTCTAATCCAAGCAAGGAATACGGCTCGACCTGGCCTCCGTCGCTCATCCACAGTGAAACGGCCAGGTCGAGAGGGCGAACGGCCTCATCCTGTCCGGCATCAAGCCCCGGCTCGTGATGTTGCTAGTAAGGTTGGCTAGATGCTGGATCGACGAGCTGCCGGCTGTCCTTTGGAGTCTCAGGACCACCCCAAACCGGTCAACCGGCTACACGCCCTTCTTCCTTGTGTATGGGTCTGAGGTGATCATCCCCACTGACATAGAGTACGATTCGCCTCGGGTCGCCCTATACACGGAGAGGGACGCTAAGGAGGCAAGAGAAGACAGTGTCGATCTACTCGAGGAAGCTCGCGAACTGGCCTTGAGCCGGACGGCGATCTACCAACAGAAGCTTTGGCACTACCACATCAAGCGGATCCGGCTACTCTCGTTCCGCGAGGGGGACCTGGTCCTCAGACGGATCCAGCGAACCGCCGGACAGAACAAGCTGTCCTCCCCATGGGAGGGCCCATTCATCATCAGCAAGGCGCTACACAACAACGCATACTACCTGATAAACCCCAGAAGCCACAGAAGCGCAAAAGAGATGCTTCCGGTGAAGAGACGGAGCGCCCATGGAACGCAGCACTCTTGCGCCCGTTTTACTGCTGAGGAAAATCAATGTATGTATGTATCCCCATCCTTTTGGGCTTATGAAGGCAATGGTCTCCCCAAGCCGGCTCGTGGGGCGCACCCCATTTCGTTTCTTTCAAAAGTGTTCCTCACTCCCCGGCTCCCCGGCCCGGCTCCTGGGCCCGGGGGCTAGCCGGCTGGGCCTAGAAGCGCCTCTCTGAAAAAACAACTAAGTAATGTGAGCCGGCTAAACTTCCCCTCCCTTACAAGCTACAGAACCGGCCCTTGGTTGTCCGGCTGATGGGCCCCCGGGGCGACAAGGTTTGGCTCACACACAAGGTCGAAACAAAGGGAGACCGCTTCGGGGCCCAGCCAAACCATCGCCGCGTCTCTGCCGCTCTACTTATCCCGAAAAACCCCTCGCGATTCCTAAGTTTTGAACCGGCTCCCCTAGAGCGAATGCTCCGACCCAGCTACAGACCGGCTCCCGGCTGTCGGGCTGGCGGGGCCAAAACCAAAGGGGAAAAGGAATAGAAACGGAAAGAGTCGAGGCAGGCGAAAAGGGATAAGGACGAGGCAGTATGAGTCACAAGGCAAACACAACAGAATATTCATGGCATAAACATTAAGGCAAAAGTGGCCCACGGCCAGCATTCGGTTCATTACACAAAAACCCCCAGTGGGTAGATTCAAGTTTTTTACATGCAGGAAAAAAAAGATAAAAAAGATGCCCGTGGGCTTAGGCCACCGGCGCGTCGCCCGCTGACGTGCCCCCAGCCGGCGCGTCGTGAGGCGGCTCGGTCCTCGCCTCGGAGGTGGTCGCAGTCTTCGGGTTGGCTTCCTTGGCCTTTGAGGTGGGCTCCTTGGTCTCGGACGTATCGCCGCTCGAGTCGGTGCTCTCGTCGGCGACTTCGTCATCCATCGGGCCTTGAGGGATGCCGAAGGAGTCCTTGGGCAGCGGCTCGCCATCCTCGCCAAGGGCCGGCAGGAATTCGTCCGCGTCAACGTATGACGCGAGCTTGTTGGCCTGCTGGACAATGGCCAGCTCGCGGGCCTCCCACTCTGCAACCGTCATGTCCCGCATGGTCGCCAGCCGGCCCAGGTCCATGCCACGGTACCAAGACATCATGAACCGGAGTGCCATCTGTGCCCTGGCTCAGGAAGCCGCTGCCTTCCAAGCCTCGAGGCGGGCGACGACATGCTCCAGCCACTAAGCCACGCGGTGCGTCGGAGCTCCCCCGCGGCCCAGCCACAGCGCGGCGATGACCTCCTTGTGGGCGGTCTTGAGCCGCTCCACGCTCTGCTCGAGATGGGTCATCCGCATCTCGACGGCGATCGCAATCTCGTCCATGTCCCACGCGGCATGCTCCTCAATGGAGCGACCGCACTCCCGAAGGTATTCCCGGTGCTCCTCAACGGCGCGCGTAGTGCGGCGATGAGTTTTTGGGCAACGCCCTGGAAGGAAGAAGAAGAGAAGGAAAGAAAAAGCAAGCTGAAACACGAGAAACAGCAAGGGGAACAGCAACCGACAGAGGAAGGAGAGAGATTGGCACCTACCTTCGATTGCGTCGTCCACCCCAATGGCAAAGTGGAGCGCCGCCTCGCGCTCCGACTTTCGGGCTACCTCCGAGGTGGCGAGGGAACCCTTGACCTCCTCTAGCATCCTCTCGATGCGGGTCACCTCGCCTTGAAGGGCGGCGGTCCTCAGGGTTGTGTCAGCCGCCTCCTGGACGGCCGCCTCCCGGGCCGCCACCTCCTTTGCCGCCTCGGCCTTGAGCCGGTCCTGGGCCGCCTCCCCGTCGACCAGCAGCGCGGCCAGCCGGTCTGTCTCCTGCACGGCCGCCTGGACGTCTCGCGTCATCCGGTCCCGTTCGGCAACAATCCCGGCCTTCTCCCCCCGAAGGGTGGCTAGCTCGCCTGCAAGACACAACCAACATCAGCCGATTCCCGGGGGCTATATGCTGCTCCTAGAAAGTGCAACCCACCTTGCACGCGCGCCAGCTCCTCCTCCAGGCGGTAGAAGCCATATTTGTCGCGGTCGTGGATGGTGACCGCTTCCGCAAACAGCTTCTTCCGTAGAGAGGTTCCCTCCTATCGCAAAAAAGGGGGGCAAAGGTCAAGACATGCTCAAAGGAGATCCGCCCTGGCTGCCCGTCAGCCGGTCAGCTGGTCCGCATCTCCGGGGCTACACCCAGTGGGTGCGCTCGCGCGCCCCCACTAAAAACTCTAAGGCAAAGTGTCGGCATACCTCCGCACGCTGAAGGGCGGCATCCGCCGCCTCCACAAACCAGGCCAGCTCCTGCCGGCATCGGTCCAGGACACTTCTCAAGTCCGCGAGGGAAGGGACCAAGCCGCCTGCCTGGCATGCCGGCAGGGATGGATAGCTCGCCAGCGTGTCCCAGTCCCGGATGACCTCCTGCATCGACCGCAGGGTCCTCCAGGCCCGGCCGACGCTGCCGCCCGGGCTCGCCACGGCTCCGGCCGCCGGGGGTGGGTTGATGATGGCAAGGGGCTGGGAGTCGCCTCTCGCCGACCCCCCGCCCGGCGCCGGCGCCGCCTCCTCTTCTGGCCACTCTGGCGTGTCGGTCGCGCCGGAAAGTACCTCCACCTCCATGGCCGCCGCCTCCGGGGCCGCCGGAACCTCCGACACCTCAACCCGGGCCGGCTCGGCCGCAGGCGGGCCACCTCCGGCACCTCAGTCCGGGTTGCCTTGGGAGCCGGCTCCGTCGACGCCTCCATCGCCTAGACCGTCTCTTACGCGGGTGGAGGCGTTGGTGGGTCCATAGCCGCCCCTCGCGCCTCACTCGACGAAGGCCTCGACATGTGGATGGACTCCGCTGCCGAGTCCGAAGCCCGCAGAGGCTCGGCCGACCACCTTTGTTGTCGGCCACTCGAGGTCCCAGACTGCACGGCCCCTGCTCGCGTCCCGGACCTGGAGGCTTGCATCTCTGCGAGCCTCCTCTTCTCCTCCCGCTGGGTGGCCGCGTGCTCACGGTCCAGTCGGCCGGCGGCATCCGTCTGCTCCCTCGCCGGCTCCTCCTCGTGGAGCTCGATGGGGTCGCTGCAATGCCCAAGGACCAGTCATTAAACGGCTCGTGGGGCAAAAGCAAAAAACTTACACAGAAACAAAGAACTTACGCGATGACGAGGGGGAAGGCCCGCTTGGCATGTGGCAACGGCTTCCGCGCGGCCATCTTGACCCGTTTCAGACTGGGCAGTAGGGCCGCCGGCCCTTCCTGAGCCGGCCTCTTCCCCTGGCCGGCCGCTTCGGCTGCCGGGCCTCGAGCCAGCCGCTCCTTGCTCCTCCGGTCCTGGCGCGCTGCGGAGGAGGCCCGTCTAAGATCATCAAATCGTCATCATCATCGTCGTTGACTGTCCAGTCCCTGATGGAGGGGGCAAGAGGGAACTCACCCGCTCCGCTGGGCTCCCCGGCTGCTCCGGACCCTCTGGCTCCACCAGGAGCGCTGCCTCGTGGATCCACCGGCTCGTCAGCTCCTCCCGAGGGGTCCACTGCTTCCTTCGGGGGATCTCCCGTCTAGAAGTCTTCAAAGTTGGAGTCCTCGCGCTCCGCCTCGAAGATCTGTGGGTGCGGGCCATCCGGCGTGTTCTGTCGCACCAGCAGCTGCGGTCAGCACTTCAACATAAGTTCTCCAGCCGGCTGCCGGCTGGGGAATTCCAAACAAGAAAGAACCATCTCGACAAAAAAAACTCACCATCGGAGGCCGGTTGATGCGGTCGTACGGCTCCATGCCGAAGGACCACGAGGCGGGCTTCAACTTGAACGTCGTGAGGGCGTTCACCCGCTTCGCCACCTGAGCAGGCGTCAGCTTGACGGTGGACTGCCGGTAGGGGTCATGCCGGCCGGACATGTCGCAGATCCGGTGTGGTCGCATCTGGAGGGGCGACACCCGGCGTAAGACGAAGGCCACCGCAAGGTCGGCAGCGACCAACCCCTCGCCGCTCTTCAGTTGTGTGAGCCAGGCAAGCTCATCCAAGGCCACGCCGTGCGGGATGTACTTCGTCCTTGGGTCGACGTTCTTCATGTAGAAGAACATCCGGTGCCACCCTTTGACGAAATCGATAAGGGAAAGAGGAGGAAAGCGAGCAACCCTGCGGCAGCACACCACCGTGCCCCTGCATGCGTCACTCTTCAAAGGATTGAGGTAGAAAAGGGCATTCAAGAACTCGATGAAAGGAAGCATACCGAGGTACCCCTCGCACAGCGTTACGAAGGCGGAGAGGTACAAAATTGAATTTAGACCGAGGTTGTGCGGCTAGAGGTCAAAGGTGTCAAGCAGAAGACAAAAAAAGAGACTCCTCGAGACTCCAAAGCCCCGGGAGAAGTGCCAGAGGAACACGACATGTTCCCCTGGCTGTGGCACCGGTGCTATCTCATCGCCCGGCACGTGTGCGGCCACCCGCTCCGCCGATGACAACATGCGGTGCAGCGCAGCTCGGCGATGTCCGCCTCAACCACGAAGGAACCAGCCCAACTGCCTTCGCATCCATCAGCCATCGCGGCGGCGGTGCGATGTGCGGGCGAGGGTGCGGGCACGGGCTCGGGTGCGACGGCGTGCAAGGGAAGGAAAGAGGCGACGAAGAAGGGAAGCGAGGAGGCAAGTGGGGCGCGGGTACCTCTGCCTCCTGCCCTTCCTCCCCTTTTATAGGGGAGGCCATGACCGGGGGACGTGGGATCGATTGTGCCCACTCCACCCGGAAACTCTACACGCGTGGGTGGGCCCAGGCCGTAACGGCCGCTTCGGGGCGCAGAGGATCCGGCCCTGCGCCCCAAGAACTACTGGGCTACGCCTGGGTCCTAGCAGGCTAGGCCGAGGCGACGTCCCGTCTCCCCGCATGTGCGGGACCCACCACATCATTACATGACGTGTGGCATGCCGCGTGCCGGCGCGGGTCTCGGGGCGGCACGCCGGAACCCGAGGTGTCGGGTCCAATGGCCGACCCGGCTACCCCTTCGCCTTCGAGCTGGAGGCGGCTGGTGCTGAGGGGAAGCCGCCGTCTCCCCACCGCCTGCCAGACGCGGGCCCCTGCCCACTTTGGGGACTACTGACAGGGATTATAACCCTAGGTAGGTGACGGGGCTCATACCCCGGGGTAGGCCAAGGCGACGGGGTCCTCCCCGCTCCACTTCAAAGAAAAACCAAATGGTCGGCTGGACGAGGCCGGCTAGGGACATTCCACATGAGCCGTCTCCGGCTGGTGCTTCGTCCGGCCGGCCTAGCAACAGGGCGAGCTCCCGCCCGGCTGGCCAAGCAGCCGAACGTCCACGAGTCGGGCAGCCCATAGACTTGGGGACGGACACGCCTTGTCCCGTTCCTTTGACCGCAGGTACAGCAGCGCAATGTGACTGGCGGGGCGGGCGACCCTGTGGCCACAGTGGTCGCCGACGCGCCGTCCCGCATGGCTACAGTCCATCCGTCCGACCCGCTGACCTCAGTGAGCGTGACCGGACGGGGAACAGTTCCAGCACGCCCCTGCCCCACTGTGGCTACAGTGCTGTCGGTCGTACCGACGACCTCGGTCAGCTGGTGCTGGGCGACGCCTCCCCGGTCGGCCCGTGCCGGAGCAGGTGGGGGAGGGCCAATCGCGGCGCCCGTCGGCGGGTCCTAGCAGCGATGGGACGGCTCGACTGGCAGGCCCCGCCCGCAACGAGATGATACAAGCCACGGGACCCCTTGGCCCGGCGGAGAGGCTACCAGCCGGGTCCCTCCACCCTCGTACCTAAATCATATTGTAAGAGCGGGGCGGTTGGCCTATAAAACCCCCCGAGCCGCTCATGCAAAAGGGACGAACCCCCGATCGAGAACACACACATAGAGAGCCCCCATACTCTTCCCAACGGTAGAGGGAGACGAGCCGGCTGCTCCCTTCTTCCTCCTCTGAACACAGCTCCAGGAGCACCTCTGTATACTTATCCATCCATCCAATGAATCCAAGCAGGACTAAGGGCATTACCTCCCACGGAGGGCCCCGAACCTGGGTACATCGCGTGTCTCCACCTTCTTGTACCCAATCCCGCACCCAGAGCCCATCGGCGTCCAATGGCCCCAACACCACCGATAAGCCACCCTATGGCATCTGTCGTGAGAAAACGACGACAGTTGGTGCCCACCGTGGGGCCATCCGCGACACCGTTCAGGTTCATGCTCTGGGCGAGACCTCTCGCCATTCCCCGCCGCCGCCGCTCGGCCCGGCAAAATCGTGGGAGGCTCGTGGGGCTTGCCGCGGCATGCCCTGTGGGCGACTCCGACGGCCTAGCGGCCGATATTGACGCGCTCACCAAGCGCTTTGGCAGGCTTAGCCTTGTCGAGGCTCCGGCCGCGGGTGAGTACCCCGCGGGGGTACTTGTCGGTGTCGGCCCACCCATGGCCGTGGGAGTACTCGCTGCGGCCCGCCCAAAGGCTCCCGCCACTGTGAGGGGGTGATGGCCATCACCTCCTCCACCGCCTCCGAACGGGTGCAGGTAACAGCCACCGCCGCTGCCGCTCGCGTCGGCACGTCCGACCCGATCGGTGCGGCTCTCCGGGGCTTGAGCACCACGATTGCCCCGACGGCAAACCCCGATACCGCCACGACCGACCTCGAGGCGGCTCATCGCATCCTCTTCGAGGACGCCACCGCGCTCGCTGCATTGCGCCGTAGCTTGGAAGCGGCACAGCAGGAAAACGCCTCCGCTTACGGCCTTACCCCGACTGGCACTGAGCCCAGCCGGCGTGGGGCCATGCGCGACCGTGACCACGTGGTCGCCGAGATCCTCGGCGGAAAAATGCCCGTCTATGACACCCCCGTAGCTAACCTGTGGGCCCTAAAGGTGGCCTACGAGGAACTAGACATCTTGGAGGGCGAAGAGCATGCCACCCACGAGTGCCACATCAAGGAGCTTATCGATGCTGCTCACGCGCAGCAGCAGCAGCTCGCGACAGGCGGCACCGCCGCCGAAGGCCCCGGCCCGAGCACGAGGGCACGAGAACTGCCGGCCGCCAGCCGGCGCAGCACTCTTGTTCCGCACGCGTCTCCGGTCATTGGATCGAGACGCAATACCCTCGACCCTCTCAGGCGCCGGGGAGTGAGCAGCTGGTTGTAAGCAGCCGGCGCATCGGCGAGCCGCCTCATAGCGTCCGCTACCATAAAGCGCCGACATCCGATAGCCGGTGTGGCCGGGGGCACACCCCACCCCCGCAACGCGGGTCGCGACAATCAACGCCGCCCATCATTCGCCCCGAGCTTTCAGCCCGGCACGGGCCACGCGTCCCCCGTAGCAAGGATGATGCTCACAACCGCATCGACTAACTCGCGCAATCCGCCCTCCTCGAGGAGGAGGGCTCGATCGGCCCGGCTTGCTTCGGCCCCCGGATCCGCACCGAGCCATTCCCGAAGGACTTCACACTCCCTAGGGACACCCTAAACTATAACGGGGCCGCCAAGCCAGAAGATTGGCTGATCGATTACACCACCGCAGTGGGCATCGCAAGGGGAAACAAACGCGTGGCTGTCCGCTACGCCCCCCTCATGCTCATCGGCTTGGCCCGCACCTGGCTCAACAGCCTGGCGGCCGGCAGCATCAACACGTGGATGGAATTCGAGGAGGCCTTCGTCCGCAACTTCATCGACACCTACAAGCGGCCGGCCTGGCCCCGTGAACTTGCTTTGTGCGTTCAGGGGCCGGACAAATCCCTTCTCGACTACCTCACCCGGTGGACCGAGCTCCGTAACTCCTGCGAGGGAGTGCACAAGGTGCAGGCCATGCAATACTTCATTGAGGGTTGTCGGGACGGCACCCCTCTCAAGCACAAGCTTCTGTGCTCCGAGCCGGCCACGTTGGTCGAACTCATGACCAAGGCGGACAAGTATGCCACGGCTGATTTGGCCATCCGGGTCAAGACGGCCCCGCCGGCCAAGGCGACGACAACGCCGGCCGCGGCCCGACCGGCTGCCGACAACCGGCAGCCGCACAGCAACAAGCACAAGAACGACCAGCCGGATCCCCGCTACGGGAGCCAGCAGGTCAACACTGTCATGGATCAGGAGCCGGCTGCCCAGCCTTCCAGCCAGCGCCAGCGCGCCCCCAATGCTGCCTGGCAGCCGAAGCTCACCTTCGAGCAGATGCTCGATCTTCCATGCAAGAATCACTCGGGGGCCAAACCCTCCACGCACACGCTCCGGCAGTGCATCTTCTCACAGCGATTGGCCCTGGGGGACGGCCTTCCGGCCCCTCCCGTGCCGCCAGCCCGTGCGCCGGCCCCGGCCCAAGCTGCCGCCCCGGTGCCGGCAACGGCCCCGAACCACGGTCGCCTGGTTGACCAGTACCCCAACCAAGATGGTTGCTACGTTGTCTTCACCAGTGAAGAGACGGGCAAGCACGCGGAGTGCCGGCTCCGTCGCGAAGTGAACGCCACCATGTCGATGACGCCCCAGTTCATGCACTGGTCGGAGAGGCCAGTCACGTGGAGCTAGGCCGACCATCCCGTGGTGATGCCGCATCCTGGCAGCTATGCCTTAGTCCTTGACCCCACCATCGCCACCAGGGATCGAGCCTGCCGCTTTACACGGGTGCTGATAGACGGTGGCAGCAGCATCAATATCCTCTACCTCGGCATGATGCACAAGCTGGGACTAAAGATAGAAGACCTGCAGGCGAGCCGAACGGTTTTCCACGTCATCATGCCTGGGAAGTCTTGCTCTTCTATAGGCAAGATCATGCTCGACGTCCTCTTCGGGGGACCTGGCCACTTCCACCGCGAGCCAGTACTATCCGAGGTCGTGGACCCCGCGAGCCCCTACCACGCGCTGCTGGGTCGGCCGGCTCTAGTCAGTTTCATGGCAGTCCCACACTATGCCTACCTCAAGCTCAAGATGTCGGGTCCCAAGGGAATCATTACCATCAAGGGCGACTACAAGATGTCGCTCGAATGAGCTCGAGACGATAGCCGGCTGGCAGAGGCCCTAGAGATCGCCGAGGAGAAGCGGCAGCTCGACCGGCTCGTGGCCCTCGCCGCCAGCCAGTCGGCCATGCCTGCTCCCCCCTTGCAATCCACCGATGAGGCCTCCTTCCAGTCGTCCAGGGACACCAAGCAAATCCCACTCGACCCGGCTAACCCGGCTCAGTGCGTCACGATCAGCTCCCGCCTCGACAGCAAATAGGAAGGTGAGCTCGTCGACTTCCTCCGTGAGAATCGGGACATCTTCGCATGGTCCCCCAAGGACATGCCGGGTGTCCCGAGGAAGTTCGTTGAGCACAAACTACACGTCCGGCCGGACGTCAAGCCGGTCAAGCAACCATTGCACCGGTTCTCCGAGGAGAAGCAGCGCACTATAGGAGAAGAGATCGCCCGGCTGCTCACGGCTCGGTTCATCATGGAAGATTTTCACCCAGACTGGTTGGCCAACCCAGTCCTGGTGCTGAAGAAAAACAAGACCTGGCGCATGTGCATCGACTACACCAGCCTGAACAAGGCATGACCCAAGGACCCATTCGCCCTGCCACGGATCGATCAAGTTATCGACTCCACGGCCAGCTGCGACTTGCTGTCTTTCTTGGATGCCTATTCCGGCTACCACCAAATCAAGCTAGACCCGGAGGACCGCCTCAAGACCTCCTTCATCACGCCCTTTGGGGCGTACTGCTACATCACCATGTCCTTCGTCCTGAAGAATGCAAGCGCCACTTTCCAACGGTGCATGCAGAAGCGCCTCTTGCCCCAGATAGGCAGGAACGTCCATGTCTATGTCGATGACATCGTCGTCAAAACCAAGAAGCACTTCATCCTCCTCAACGACCTCTGGGAGACCTTCACGAACTTGTGCGAATACAAGGTCCAGATCAACCCGGAGAAATGCATCTTCGCCGTCCCCGCCGGTCAACTCTTGGGTTTCTTCGTGTTCGCCCGCGGCATCGAGGCTAACCCCGAGAAGATCCGCGCGATCGAGCGCATGCCAAAGCCGACCCGGCTCCACGACGTCCATAAGTTCACCAGCTGCCTTGGCTCGCTCAGCCGGTTCATCAGCCAGCTGGGGGAGAAGGCTCTGCCCCTCTACGGGCTCCTTCGCAAGACGGCTCTCATCGAGCCGGGTCAAACCAAGAAGTCGGACACCCTCGACTGGCCCGACGAGGCAGACAAGGCCTGCTGCGGCCTCAACAAGGCTCTCACCCGCGCACCAATCCTGGCGGCACCAACTAAGAAGGAACCACTGCTCGTGTACATTGCCGCGGTGACCCAGGTCATCAACGTCGTGCTGGTGGTCGAACGGCAGGCCGGCAGGCAAGGCCCTGCCGGTTCAGCAGCCCGTCTATTACCTTAGCGAGGTCCTCTCCGCGTCCAAGCAGAACCACCCCCACTACCAGAAGATCTGTTACGGCATATAATTTGCTGCCAAGAAGGTCAAGCAATACTTCCAAGAGCACATCATCACCGTGGTGAGCACGGCCCCGCTCGGCGAGATCATGAGCGGCCGAGACTCCACCGGCCGGATTGCCAAGTGGGTGATCGCCCTCGCCGATCACGAGATCCGGTACGAGCCGAGAACCGCCATCAAGTCGCAAGCATTGGCGGATTTCCTCGTCGACTGGGCAGAGACAGAGTTCGTCCTGCCTCCCCCGGACTCCACGCATTGGCGAATGCACTTCGACGGCTCGAAGATGAGGACCAGCCTGGGTGCCGGCATAGTTCTCTCCTCCCCGAAAGGTGATCAGCTCAAGTATGCCCTCCAGATCCACTTTGCCGCCTCCAACAATGTGGCGGGGTATGAGGCCATCGTTCATGGCCTCCGGCTTGCCAAGGAGATCAGCATCAGGCACATCCTGTGTTTCGGCGACTCTGACCTCGTCGTGCAACAAGTTTCCGGCGAGTGGGACACCAGGGATGCCAACGTGGCCAGCTACCATTTCCTCGTGCAGCAACTCACCGGCTCCTTCGAGGGTTGCGAGTTCCACCATATCCGCCAAGTGGATAACGAGGCGGCGGACGCGTTGGCAAAAATCGGCTCCACCCGACAGGCCATCCGGCTGGCGTCTCCCTCGAGCGGCTGCTCAAGCCGTCGGTCAAGCCCTCCCCAGGGTCAGAGTCAATCTTCGTGCCGGCAAGCACCGCCGGCCCATTAACGGCGCCGGCCACCTCCCCAGCAACTCTGTCGTCGGCTCTCAAACCGCCGGTTGCCAAGTTGGCCCCGGTCGAGCCGGCGGCGCCCGGGGCGGACGAACCCGACGACGCGGTCGCCATGATGGTCATCAACCCGCCGGTTCCGAGGGCCGGCGAGCTGGGCCTAGGGACTGACCAATCAACCTCGAGGGCTCCTGGGCATGCCTGGGGGGCTAGCGAGCCGGTCTCAGGGACTGTCCAACTAGCCTCGGGAGCTCTCTAGCCGGCTACTGTCATAGCTCCCTCATGGGCCCAACCCATCTTGGCGTTCCTTCTATGGAGCGAGCTGCCCCCGGACGAGGCTCTGGATAGGCAGATCCAGCGCCGAGCCTCGGCTTACCGCATCGTCAACAGCGAGCTCATCCATCGCAGCACCACCGTTGTTTTCTAGTGGTGTGTCGAGTCGGGAAAGGGCCAAGAGATCCTCCTCGACATCCACCAGGGGGAATGCGGTCACCACGCCGCCTCCTGGGCCCTGGTGGCCAAGGCTTTCCACCACGGCTTCTATTGGCCCACGGCTCTCGAGGCGGCCACGAAATTGGTCGACGAGTGCGAGGGCTGTCAACGCTTCAGCACGCAAAGCCACCTGCCGGCAACAGCCCTCCAAACCATCCCCCTCTCGTGGCCCTTTGCCGTTTGGGGGCTGGACATGGTGGGCCCCTTCAAAACCGCTCGAGGCGGCATGACGCACTTGCTGGTGGTCATGGACAAATTCACCAAGTGGATCGAAGCGCGGCCCATCAAGAAGCTGGACGGCCCCACGGCCGTCCGATTCATCAATGACATTACGATACGCTCTAGCGTCCCCCACAGCATCATCACCGACAATGGCACCAACTTCGCCAAAGGCACGCTGGCGCGTTTCTACTCCAAGCAAGTGATCCGGCTCGACCTGGCCTCCGTCGCTCATCCGCAATCAAACGGCCAGGTCAAGAGGGCAAACAACCTCATCCTATCTAGCATCAAGCCCCGGCTCGTGACCCCGCTGGTCAGGTCGACCGGCTGCTAGATCGACGATCTGTCGGCCGTCCTTTGGAGTCTCAGGACCACCCCTAACCATTCAACCGGCTACACCCCGTTCTTTCTCATGTATGGATCCGAGGCAATCATACCCACCGACATTGAATTTGACTCGCCTCGGGTCGCCCTATACACGGAGAAGGACGCCAAGGAAGCAAGAGAAGACGGCGTCGACCTGCTCGAGGAGGCTCGCGAACTAGCCTTGAGCCAGACGGCAATCTACCAACAGAAGCTCCGGCATTACCGTAGCAAGAGGATCTGGCCGCTCTCATTCCACGAGGGGGACCAGGTCCTCAGACGGATCCAACGAACCGCCGGTCAGCACAAGCTATCCTCCCCATGGGAGGGCCCGTTCATCGTCAGCAAGGCGCTACACAACAACGCGAACTATCTAATAGACACCCAGAAGCCTCAGAAGCACAAGAGAGACGCCTCCGGCGAAGAAATGGAGCGACCGTGGAACGCGGCACTCCTGCGCCCGTTTTACTGCTAAGGAAAAACCAACGTATGTATGTATCCCCATCCTTTTGTTCTTATGAATGCAATGGGCGTCCCAAGCCGGCTCTTGGGGTGCGCCCCATTTTGTTTATCTCAAAGCTTTCCACACTCACCGGCTCCCCGGTCCGGCTCCCGCGGTATGACCCGCCTAGAGGTGTCCAGGTTATACCTGACGGCTTGTGAGTCGGCCCAAGAATAAGCCATGAGACATACGGCCCAGGAAGATAGGCGGCTCATGGCGTAGGGCCGTCAGGTGACAGAGAAGACCCGGGTGCGTAAGCCGCCCGGAGGTAACTTCTTAGGGAAGATAGAGGAAGACTCGGATAGATAATGAGTGTCGGTTACAACTTGTATGACCCGGAGTCTTTACATCCTATATAAAGGTAGACCCGGGGCGACTTAGAGATCAGGTGATCGAGGACTAGGTCAAGCTTTAGCTCCCTTGTAATCGATACAACAAGTAATACAAGCACAAGCAGGACGTAGGCTATTACCTCGCCTTGAGAGGCCGAACCTGGGTAAATTTGTGTCCTTCGTCCTAGCCAACCCCTTTCAGTCCATCACATTAGCGATGGCCTCGAATCCAAGTCCGTTCACCCGGACATCTGCCGTGATAAACCCACGACAGTTGGCGCCCACCGTGGTGCTAACGCTTGGTGGTGTTGATTTCTCAAAGGGCTCTCTCCCGGGGCTCGAAGGATACGTGGTCGGAAGGATCAGCAAGAGTCGCCGTAGCCGGCTCTACATCGAAGATGCCGGATGGGGGCTTGATGTTGAGTCCGTGGAGTATGGATTCCGGGTTCCTTTCGGCGGGATCCACGTCTTCATCGGAAAGGTTGATGGATCTACACCCGGGCCAGACGTCTGCACCGACATCATCGAGCCGGCTCGGCGTCTGCAACCTGCGCGTAACATGCATCCTGCCCGTGCTAATCTGGGTCAGAAGCATGTCTTCATAGGCTTCACTCAAGGTACGGATCTGGAAGCTTCCGGATCACAGGAAACTCTCGTCTATTCAGAGGACGAATCTTCAAGTGGAGAAACGGAGTCAGTGTACCAGCTCCGCAACGATCGCCTTGGGGGCTACGGCGACATCTGCCCTGAGTCAGATCGCTCTGAGTTGGATGATCTTGGGCTTTCGGTTCATGCTGCCATGTTCATGGCGGGGTCAGCCCCAGGCACAGGTAGTACAGCCGCGGGAGCGGCCACCTCGGGTAATAACCCGCCGCCGGCGGCTCAAGTTCTTGTGGAGCTTATGGACAAGCTCGTGGCTTTAATGGCCACTAAGGTCACACAAGATAATCAAGCATCTCGGAATTTAGAGATCGCAAGGATCAAGGGCCGAAAGATAGAGGAACGGCAAAGGATGGCTGAGCTAAAGATCCAGATGGAAGAAGAGGCAGAACGTATCAAGGCAGATGCTTTCCGTCTAGGGCTGGAGCAAATATCAGCAGCAGCGGTACATCGGAGGAGGCATCAATCCCGTCTACCAGAGCGCTATGAAGCAAGGAACCTCTTCAATACTCCTGGCGCATGGAGAGTAACAGACGCGCCCGAAAGCCGCCCGACGGAGCGGCCAGCGACTCATCCGACCCGGCGTAACCAAGCTTCACTTGGGGGCTTTCCAACGCTAACGAGTCATTATTCTAACCCAGCCGAGAATATGGTGGCAGCGGCCACCCGGCTTGAGACAATTCCTATCCCGGATGAAGCACCCTTTGCGGAGGATGTGCGGAACGCCATCGGGTACCTGCAGACGGTCGTGGCCCAGCAGGAGAAATATACTCACAGCCGGAGCCGTATTCATTCAATCCCTCTCCCCAGTCGCAGCTTTAGCCGGCGCTACGAGTCACCAGCAGGTTCCAGCAGCAACCGGCACAGAGAGATTCCAACGGGTCACCGGTCGGGTAGAGACACACCAGCATTTGTAAACCATGCGAGAAGCCCGCAAGAGGCGCTAGCTAGGCCGGCTTACCAGGAGCCCGTGCCTTCCATTTCGGTAGGGGCAGGAGTAAACTCCAGGACGGTAGGGCTGCCGTGTTTGTCACCGGCTCCGCGGAGCGAACGGTTGCCGAAAGACTTCGAAGGGCTCCGCAAGGTCCCAAATTATACCGCTGATTTACCCCCGGAGGCCTGGGTAGAAAGTTATGAACTGGCCATGGAGATGCCGGATGTCAGTGAGGCGGTTTGTGCCAAGTATTTTGTCATGATGCTTGAAGGCCCGGCTCGCATGTGGCTAAAGGGGTTACCACCTAATACCATCAATACATGGGTGGAGCTAAGGGCCTGGTTCATTAAAAACATTCAAGGGACATGCAAGTAGCCTGTGACCATTGTGGATCTTGATAATTGTGTCCAAGAGGAGAATGAGTCGGCCCATCATTGGGTACGGCGGGTCTCGACAATCATCCACTCATCAGAGCAGATCACGGTGGCCCAAGCGGTGCTAATCTTGGAGAAGAATTGCCACTTTGTTCCTCTGAAGCAGAAACTTGGCCGGCTCAAACGTACGTGTCAGGACATGGGAGATCTCATGATGGCTCTCACGAAATATGCCGACTCTGACAACATGAAGGATCCGGGTTCTGATGATGAGAAGGCTGGCCAAGGTAAGAAGAGCAATCAAGGCAAGGGTGCGGCAAACAATGGTAGCCAGAGCAAGCGTAAGAATCCAAAGGCCGGGTCAGAGCTGGTGGCTAATACAAACACCCAGCAGAATTACCCCAAAGGCAATAGGAGGTTCAGATCGTCCTTTGGCAAGGATAACTCTTCCTTGAACATGGAGGAGTTACTTAAGCGACCTTGTCCAAATTACAGTCTGCCTGATAAGCCGGCAAACCACACATGGGAGAATTGCAATTTCATGCAGAAGTACAAGTGGTATTTCACACAACCTAACAATCGAGATGGTGGCCCGCCAGGCGGCTCAGGACATGTCGCGGCAGGAGCTGGGTTTGGTGCGGCGGCTCAGGATCCAGTCATCCGGGTCAGGCTAATCAGGGGAGACACCAGCCGCATTCTGGTAACAATAATCAACAACAATAGGAACAGCGTAATCAGTCTGGTTATCACAGTAATTCAAAGCAGCTCAGCTCCGGGCAGTACCACATTTTCACGACCAGTCTCAATAAACGGGACCAGAAGTTACGTAAGCGGGTAGTTAATGCGGTTGCACCGGCTCTTCCGCGGTACTTAAAGTGGTCTGAATATGACATAACATGGAGCCGAGAAGATCACCCGCCGCGTGTCGATGACCCGGGGCGGCTAGCTTTGGTTGTGGCCCCCCAGGTGGGCGGATATATGGTGAACAAGGTGCTTATGGATGGCGGCAGCAGCATAAACATCCTTTATTATGACACTTTCCGGCGGATGAAGTTGCTTGACAAGGATTTAAAACCTTCATCCATTGTCTTTCATGGTGTGGTGCCGGGTAAGTCGGCGTATCCGATGGGCAAGATTTCGTTGGAAGTGGCTTTTGGCGATGAGTACAATTACAGGGTCGAATCCTTGTGGTTCGAGGTGGTGAAGATCAAGAGTCCTTATCATGCGTTATTTGGACAGCCGGCTTATGCTAAGTTCATGGCTACGCCCTGCTATGTTTATTTGCAGCTCAAGATGCCCGGCTTAAACGGTACCATTACCGTTCATGGTGACCGAAATACGGCTATTGAGTGTGAAGAAGGAGATGCGGCTTACGCAGAGTCCAGTTGCGCCCAGGAGGAACTTAAGTTCTATAAGGAGAATGTTGATCCAGAGGATAGGACCCCACTGAAAAAACCCACCACGGAGGTTGAGCCGCCCCTCAAGTTTTCAGCGGATGATAACAAGACAGTAGATTTCACTCCGGGCGACTCATCTAAGCCATTCATCATTGGGGCTCACATGGATCCCAAATAGGAAAGCGCGCTCATCGAATTCATCCGTGAGAATCGGGACATCTTCGCATGAAAACCTTTTGACATGTCGGGTGTACCGAGAGAGTTCACTGAGCACAACCTTAATGTGGATCCAAAGTTTAAGCCGATTAAACAGTTTTTGCGGCGGTTCAATGAGGAGAGACGCGAGGCTATTGGGGAAGAAGTTACCCGGCTTTTGGCAGCAGGTTTTATCGTTGAAGTTTTTCACCTGGAATGGTTGCCTAACCCGGTGCTTGTGCTCAAAAAGAATGGCACATGGCGTATGTGTGTGGTCTACATGGACCTTCACAAAGCTTGTCCGACTGATCCATTTGCCCTCTCTCGTATTGATCAGATCATTGATGCTACGGCGGGGTGTGAAAGTTTGTGCTTCCTGGATGCTTATTCAGGTTATCATCAGATCAAGATGGCGGTTAAAGACCAGGAGAAGACGGCTTTTATTACACCCTTTGGGGCATTCTGTTATGTCTCTATGCCTTTCGGGCTCAAGAGTGCCCCGGCGACTTATCAACGATGCGTGCAGAACTGCCTTCACATTCAGATTGGTCATAATGTTCATGCTTATGTAGATGACATCGTGGTCAAATCCAGAAAGAAGGAGACTCTCTTGGAGGATTTAAAGGAAACTTTTGATAATCTCTGGGTCTACAAGATGATGCTTAACCCGACCAAGTGTGTCTTTGGTGTTCCGGCAGGCAAGCTTTTGGGTTTCCTGATCTCTGAGCGTGGTATCGAGGCTAACCCAGATAAAATCAAGGCTATTACCTCTCTGGGAGAGCCGGCTTGCATTAATGATGTTCAGCGCTTGGCAGGGCGGATTGCTGCGTTGAGCCGGTTCATAAGCCGTCTTGGAGAGAAGGATATTCCTTTATATCAAATGATGAAGAAGACAGACAAATTTTTCTGGAGCAAAGTGGCAGGTGAAGCACTTGAGGCGCTTAAAAAACAGCTCACTGAGCCGCCAGTGCTGGTCGCTCCGGCTGAGAAAGAACCGTTACTCCTTTATGTGGCGGATAATAACTGGGCAGTGAGTGCTGCAATTGTGGTCGAGCGCAAGGAGGCCGAGAAGGAGTATCCAGTGCAAAGACCGGTTTATTATATCAGTGAGGTCCTAACAGAGTCTAAGCAAAGGTATCCGCATTGGCAGATGCTAGTATATGGGGTCTTCATGGCTAACCACAAGTTAAAATGCTATTTCTTAGGGAACCAGATAACTGTGGTCAGTTCTGCTCCGCTAGGGGATATTATCCAGAACAGAGAAGCCACGGGAAGGATTGCTAAGTGGGCATTGGAGCTGGGACCTCTCAATTTAAAATATGTGCCTCGCACGGCTATCAAGTCCCAAGCCCTTGTGGATTTCGTAAATGATTGGACGGAGTGTCAAGCTCCCGAGGAAAAGCCAGATGACACATACTAGACTATACACTTTGATGGATCCACGTAGTTGGAGGGATCAGGGGCAGGAGTTGTTCTGACCTCCCCCAAGGGTGATAAGTTTTGTTATGTGCTCCGGCTGATGTTCCCCTGCACTAACAATGCGGTTGAGTATGAAGCTTTGCTTCATGGTCTTAGGTTAGCCAAGGAGATGAATTTGAGCCGAGTTAGGTGTTTGGGCGACTCAGATCTGGTGGCTCAGCAAGTTTCTGGCACTTGGGATTCCAAAGACCCGTGGATGGCGGCTTATCGTCGGGCGGTTGATATCATTGCGGGTCACTTCAAAGGATATCAGGTAGATCACATTGATCATCATAGGAATGAGGCGGCTGATGCCTTATCACGGTTAGGTTCTCAACGAAAGCCGGTGCCACCCAATGTCTTTCTGGACGTCTTACACCATCCAACTGTCAAGATACCTTCAGAAGAAGATTTGGCTGTTCCTGACCCGGAGGCAGAATTGGTGGCGGCTCTGCATGCTATCCCAGATTGGACTATTCCGTATTTGGCCTATTTGTCTCGGGGCGAGTTACCTGAGGATGAAGACCTAGCCAGAAAGATCAGCCGACGTTCTAAGTCCATGACAATAGTTAATGGTGAGTTGCATAAATGCAGCGTGACGGGAGTTTTCCAACGTTGTGTTTCATCAGAGGAGGGCCGGCAGATCTTGAATGAAATCCATGCTGGTGATTGTGGACACCACGCCGGCTCGAAGTCTTTGGTGGCCAAGGCTTTCCGGCACGGGGTTTTCTGGTTGACGGCTCATAAAGATGCAGAGGACCTAGTCCGTAAGTGCGACGGCTGTCAGAAGTTTGGCCGGCGTGCTCATATTCTGGCTCAGGAGTTAAGGATGATACCAATTACTTGGCCGTTTGCGGTTTGGGGGCTTGACATGGTGGGACCCTTCAAGAGATCCAAGGATAAGAAAACACACCTCCTGGTGGCGGTGGACAAGTTTACCAAGTGGGTAGAGGCTGAGCCGGTCAGCAAATGTGACGCGGCTACGACGGTTTTATTTATTAAAAAGTTGATCTACCTTTTTGGTTACCCACATAGCATCATCACTGATAATGGTATAAATCTATCCAAGGGGGCTATGGAAAAATTCTATGACGAAGAGCATATCCGGCTTGATGTTTCAAGAGTGGAGCATCCACAATCCAATGGTCAAGCAAAGCGTGCCAATCAGGAAATTCTAAGAGGGATTAAACCGTGGCTTATTGTTCCTTTGTAGCGAATGCCCAGGTGTTGGGTAGAAGAATTACCCTCTATCTTATGGAGCATCAGGACCACACCTAACAGATCCACGGGTTTCACGCCTTTCTTTATGGTGTACAGGGCCGAGGCAGTTTTGCCCAGTGACATCCGACACGACTCGCCAAGAGTGGCGGCTTACGGTGAGGCAGACAATGAGACAACATGTCAAGATGCATTGGATGCTCTGGAAGAGGCGCAAGAGCTAGCAGCGGCCTGGTCGGCGATTTATCAACAAGACCTGCGTCGCTATCACAACCACAGGGTCAAGACCCGGACGTTCTAGGAAGGCGACTTAGTGTTCCGGCTGATTCAGGACCAGACAAATATGGTAAGCTCTCTCCTCCATGGGAAGGACCTTTTGTAGTCAGCAGAAATCTCAACAACGGGTCATATTACCTCATCGATATCCGAGACGACTCAGATACGACGGGTCAGGAGACCTGCCGGCCATGGAACATCGCGCATCTCCGGCCTTATTTCACTTAAGGGTGTAGAGACCCTTCATTGTACACTATCATTGTACATGTCATAGTTATATAAATAAATAAAGAAGTATCACTGTAAAAGTGAAGTCCCTGCTGTTTTACACATCCTCATATGATAGAAGGTTAAACAATGTTCCGGTTGATGTATCAACTAAGATTGGCGAACGACGGCTTTTTACCTTCGGGTATAGCTTATAATGCCTATTAGCCAGGCGCGATGCCACAAAAGCCCAGCTCAGGAAAATGAGTCGCGGTGCCTGGCGATTATGCCACAAAAACCCGGCTCAGGAAAATGAATCGCGGCACCAGGCGGTATGCCACAAAAAAACCGGTTCAGGAAAATGAGTCATGGCGAGGGCGGCTTCTTACCTTTGGGTACAAAACGCCTATCCTCCGGCGTTTTACGCCGTACTGCTGAAGGGGGCTTCTTACCGATGGGTATCGCTTCTAACACCCTATCGGCCGGCTTTATGCCAAGTTTCCAACTAACACGTTTAGCCGCGGTTGTGAGGGGTTCTTTACCGACGGGTAGCTAACACCTAATAACCTGCGAACGGCGGCTTCTTACCTTCGGGTATAGCTTATAATGCCTATTAGGTGGCTTCATGCCACGTAAAACCGGCTAAGAAAAATTAGCTACGGCAAATGGCGGCTTCTTACCTTCGGGTATAGCTTATAATGACTATTAGCCGGCCTTATGGCACAAAAATCCGGCTAAGGAAAATTAGCCACAGCGAGGGTGGCTTCTTACCTTCGGGTACAGCTTCTAACGCTTATCCGCCGGTGTTTATGCCGTATTATTACCTTCGAGTACAACTCATAATGCTTGTTAACTGGCTTTATGCTACAAAACTCCTATTAACATGATTATCCGCGGATGGAAATTATTAAGTCCTTTCGGCTGACTCTCGACCCAAGAAGAGGAGACAAACGACGACAAGTCAGGAATGCATACAAGGAAGATGGCACTTTGGAAGCCAGATTTCTTGTCATGTAAAAAAGATCAGCAGAGCAAATGTCATGGGAAACATATTACAAACGATCTATGTAGAGCCCAAAAGTGTTGATCAAGTCTTTCAAGTCCCCTACGACGAGTTAAGGAGAGACGGCTATTACAAAGTGGAGTTAATTAACTGGCCGGCAGCTCATCCTGCTCCGGCTCTTCGGGTGCCTAGATCTGAAGGTTGTCCAAGTTCTAGTTGCAGTCAGCTAGAGCTGCAAAAGTCCCTTCTTCAAAGAAGGGAGACGGGTCAAGATCAGAAGCGAAGAGGTCCTTACTGCGGGTGGGCGTCAAGTCGTTCCATTCATAGAGTGGGCCATGAACTCTCTTCTGGTCAGCATCATAAGCCGCCTGGTAAGTGTCCAGGTCAGCCTCTTCTGCTAAGACGGAAGCCAAAATCCTGGAGTCCTTGACGCACCGGATGTAGTCGGCCTTTGTGAACTCAGAGCAGTCATCCTTCTTGGAGGGGAAGCCTTCCATCATATCAGTCGGAGTAAGCTCCGGAGCAAAGGCCAGAGCCCGGCTTATGCCTGCGATTGCTCCCTGGCGGGCAGCTGATTTGTTCAATTCAACGATCTGCTTTGGCATGCTGGATAAAAGTTCTAAGACCCCTTTGAGAGTTGAAGGGATCTTGTCCTTGTATTGAACAGACTTGATGGTGAACATCGCGCCGCAGTAGAGCTACTCCGCTAGGGTGTAGATAGCCTTCAGAGGCAGTAAGCTGTCGGACGCTAGTTAACGGCTTCTAGGACTTGTATAAGCCGGAGGTTTTCATGATAAGTCGCCAGTTCAGATGTTATAGCAGCAATTAAGGAAAAGTTGTCAAGAGCTCACCGAAGAGGGCGGTTGTCATCTTTGTGATATGGCATTTCAAGGATTGCAGCTCGTCAGAGACGATCATCAACCGCCGATCAGCGTCGTCTGCCCTTTTGGTCAGCGTGGCCTTCTCAGACACGGCAGACTCTCTGAAAGTGGCGAACTCCGCCTTGACTTTAACCAGCTCTTCGGTCAAGAGCCGGCATTTATCATCGATGGCGCTCCGAGCAGCCTGTTGATCAGCCAGGTTGGTCTTTAAGCCGGCCAACTGTGACCCGGCTTCAGTCAAGGATTCTTGCAAACATTTCAATGCAGAGAGTAAAATGGACAAGTCTCAAACAGATTGCAGGCAATATGCATGACACTTGGGGGCTAATGTCTGTTTTTCAGAAGTTCACTATGAGAAGTCCCGACTCAACTTTGAACAAGTTTGAGCCGGCCCTTGGGGGCTACTATTAGCTCTTTTAAATTGTCTTCTAAGAAGTCCCGACTCAACTTTGAACAAGTTTGAGCCGGACCTTGGGGGCTACTATCGGCTCTTCTGATTATCTTATACAGATTAATTTTATCTAAAAGATAACTATGCAAAGTCCCAACTCAATATGTCGAGAGATTAAGCCGGCACTTGGGGGCTACGTAGGGATATAAGGAGGAAAAGAATACCTCATACTTCCTCTTCATGAGGTTAACCAGTAGGAGCTCCAGGTCCCGTCTGGTGGATAGGCGGGTCATGTAGCCAGCATGAAGCTCCTCAGCTGTCATCTTCTCCAACGTAGAAGACTCAAATTCTAGCTTCCTAGAAGCTTCAGCTGTTTCAACCCGTTTGGTCAGCACGTGAGCCTGGGGAGAATGCAGACCAGCGCCAGTGATTTCAACTTCTAGGCCAGTCGTGTCCTTAGCCGCCGGGGCAGGGCTCGGTGGCTTAGAAGGATTCTTTGGTGGACTACCTAGGACAATGTCATCAGCAGTCGGCTCTGTAGAAGCTGCTGGGTTATCTTCAGCCGGTCGCGAGTCATCTGGCTTTCAATACTCTCGCTCTTGGGCAGCAGGGCCGGGGGAGGACTTGTTGGTTTTCTGACGCTTGGCTTGAGCACTGTACAATGTGAGGATCAAAATCCAAAGGATACTACTGCTGCATAAAGAGTCGGATGTCATAGCGAGAAATACTTATAGCGAGTTGATCTTGGGAGGTGGCAGAGCGGTCACCGAAGAGTCGCCAGAAGAGGGTGATTTCTGTGAGACAATTCAAGAAAGATGAGACAGTGTCGAGGTCGCGAAGTAAAATTAGTTAAACGGAGATACATACCTCTGCGGGGCATTTCTTTGGAGCCGGCGAGTTTGGCAAGCCGGACATAAGATCAGTAGAACCAACGCTCCGGGTCTGGCGACGCTCGGCCTGTTGTTGCTTTTTCAAAAGAAAGTTGGGAGCCAGATAAGCAAGAGGATGAGAAAGAGGAACTTTTCCAATAACCCGTCGCGGCTTTCGGGGGACAAAACATTCGGAGCTGGAAGAAGTGTAGATTACCTCAAGGGCATTGGCGCGGCTTGTTTCAACGTCATCCTGTGAGTAAAACAAGTGTAAGTAAAATAAGATAATAAAATGGCAGAAAGCAGCCAAGGTTTACCTCTGAGTCGGACGATTGCGGTGGGTCAAACCATCCTTCTTGCGGGACGTTCTGCTTGGACTTCTTAGCCGGAGCTTTCTTCTTGAGCTTCTTCAAGGGAGGAACATATTCTTTCTTCCAGAAATTAGAGTTGGCCTGGAAAGGTAAACCGGTTAAACGGTAATGAGTCTAAAAGGTATGAGTGGCAAGGAGAAAAAGGGGTGAAGAGTCGCCTTACATCTGGAGCCGGATTTTTGTCGTTAAAAGGCGCTAGGCCAATGGTGCTGCATGATCCGGATGCTTCATGGACAAGGCTCCGGATGACGGTGGTGATGTCATCCTCTATCAGTGTTGATTTGCTGAAGCATAATGAACTATCATACTTGCCTTCGTATTCACACATGAGCCGGCTTCTATGACTTAAGGGCATAATCCGCCAGGAAATCCAACAGAGGATCAAATCCAGTCCGGTTAAACCATTGGCCATGAGGGCCTTGATCTTGGCGTGAGCCGGCTCGTACCTTGCACGTTCCGAAGCTGATAGCCGGCCAGGAAGCCCTGAAGTTGTCTTGAGCCAGCAGGGACGATAACCCGGCAATGGACGCTCATTCTCAGGAGAGGTATCCTTGCAGTAGAACCAAGTCTTGTTCTAGTCCTTTGGATGACTCGGCATCTGCATGGCCGGAAAAGTAATATCCCTACGCCATTGGATGGAGATCCCGCCAAGCTCTAGACTCGGACCGGCTTTCATCTCAGTTTGCTAGTTGGCATAGAAGAATTCTCGAAATAACCCCACAGACGGCTTGGCTTGCAGATAGACTTCACAGAGCACTTGAAAATTGCATATATTTGAGATGGAGTTGGGGGCCAAGTCTTGGGGGTGAATCTTGTAGAAGTGAAGGACGTCACGAAAGAACTTCGAGCCGGGAGGCACGAATCCTCGCTCGATATGGTCAGAGAAGACCACTACTTCGCCTTCTAGAGGAGTGGGCCGCATTTCATCACTTGGGGCTCGCCAATTAAAAACCTCCTTGGAAGGAAGGGTACTCGCGTGAACAAAATCCAGTAAGAATTCCTCCGTGATGCAAGACCCGACCCAGTTGCATGAGTTGGAGGCGCGAGACATGCTGGCGGCTCGAAGACTGTGCAAATTAAAAGTACGGCGAGTCAAGAGCAAACAAATATCTGCAACGGCTTACAATTTTAAGGGCTCTACAAATAATATGCCATGGTCCGGCTGATGAGAGCTGGAGAGGCCTGGCGGGTCAACAAACAAAGGAGGAGGAGGAGCGAAAATCGGCTAAGTCCTAGGAAACAGATTTCGTAAAGTTCAGCTAAAATGATGGATCTACAAAAACAGGGTAAATGCCTTTTATTTTCAGACCTAAGGACGAACAGGCGAAGCGGACGAAATCCTAAATGGCAAGCGGAGCAAGGATCAATCTATGTGTTCTTGTTTACCGCCTCTTACCTAGCGGCGCCGTGAAGACGAGCGACGGTCCGGAGTTCGTATGCTAAAGCGCGGACGGAAGCAATGGAGTTCGAGCTCTAAAACGATGGCGGTGGCGAAGTTCTATAGAAACCCTACCGGAGACGGCTATGGATCTACGGGAAGAAGACTTACTGGCGACGGCATGACGAGCGCAAGATGAACTCTGGTTCGCAACAGGTTGATGCAGCGGCAGGTCGACAGCGAGACGAGGACGGCACCGGAGCAGGAGCGGAAGCATTGGAGAGAAAGAAGATGGAAGCGCGAGCGGGGGAAAGGAAATTCCACCCGCAGCGGTCCTATTTCAAAGGAAAACGGGCAGGCGCGAAAATCCAGGCGACAGAAATCATTCGACCGAGGCAGACGCCTTGATTTTCGGGCTAACCATTTAATAAAAGATTTGTTGGTACGTCAGCGGATTTTTTGCAGGTCCCATGTGACGTCACGGCGGGTCATCACTGGGCGACTCGCCTAGGAGCAGTAGAAAAGGATGAAGTGAGCAAGCTCAAATCAACCTGGGGCCTAATGTTGGGGATATAATCCCGCGGTATCACCTGCCTAAAGGGGTCCGGGTTATACCTGACGGCTCGTGAGCCGGCCCAAGAATAAGCCGTGAGACTTACGGCCCAGGAAGATAGGCGGCTCATGGCGTGGGCCTCCAGGTGACATAGAAGACCTGGGTGCATAAGCCGCCCGTAGGTAACTTGGCAGGGAAGATAGAGGAAGGCTCGGATAGACAATGAGAGTCGGTTACAACTTGTAATACCCGGAGTCTTTACCTCCTATATAAAGGTAGACCCGGGGCGACTTAGAGATCAGGTGATCGAGGACTAGGTCAAGCTTTAGCTCCCTTGTAATCGATACAACAAGTAATACAAGCACAAGCAGGACGTAGGCTATTACCTTGCCTTCAGGGGCCGAACCTAGGTAAATTTGTATCCTTCGTCCCAGCCAACCCCTTTGAGTCCATCACGTTAGCGATGGCCTCGAATCCAAGTCCGTTCACCCGGACATCTGCCGTGATAAATCCACGACATTTCCACACTCACCGGCTCCCCGGTTCGGCTCCCGGGCCCGGGGGCTAGCCGGCTGGGCCTAGAGGTGTCTCTCCGCAGAAAAGACTAAGTAAATGTGGGCCGGCCAAGCCTCCCCACCCTTACCAGCTACAGACCAACACCCGGCTGTCCCACTGACGGGGCCTTGGGCATGGCAAGGCTCGGCTCGCACCAAAGGTGGAAACGGGATGGGACCTTTTCTAGGCCCAGCCGGACCCTCGCCGCATCTCTAGCCGCTTAACTTACCCCGAAAAAACCCTCCGCGATTCCTAAGTTTTTGAAACGGCTCCCTCGAGGCGGATGCCCCGACCCAGCCACAGACCTGCTCCCGACTGTCGGGCTGGCAGGTCTAAGGCCAAAGGGGAAACGGAGTAGAAATGCAAAGGGGCGTGGTGGGTGAAAAAGGGGTAAGGTGGAGGCGGCAAGATTCATGAGGCATCAAACAGAAAGTACTCATAACATAAAGCAAAACGGCCCATGGCCGGCGTTCAATTCATTACATACACACCCCCAGTGGGTGGATCGAACCCAACTTCAAAGTGCAGGAAAGAAGAAAAAGAAAGAGCAAAACAGGAAGATGCTCGGGGGCTCAAGCCACCGGTGCGTCACCAGCCGGCGTGTCGCCAGCCGGCACATCGAGAGGCGGCTCGGTCCCCGTCCCGCAGGTGCTCGCGGTCTTCGGGCCGGCCGCCTTGCCCTTTGCAGTGACCTCCTTGGTCTCTGCTGTCTCGCCGCTCGAGTCGGTGCTCTCGTCGGCAACTTCGGCGTCGTCCGGGCCCTAGGGGATGCCAAAGGAATCCTCGGGCAGCGGCTTGCCGTCTTCTCCAAGGAGCGGCAGGAACTCATTCGCGTCGACATACGACACGAGCTCGTTCGCTCGCAAGACAAGGGCCGGCTCGCGAGCCTCCCGCTCCATGACTGGCACGTCCCGCATCGTCGCTAGCCAGGCGAGGTCCACCCCCCGGTACCACGAAGTGAGGAATCGAACCGCCATCTGCGCTCTGGCTCGGGCGGCCGAGGCTTTCCAAGCCTCGAGGCGGGAGACGGCGTGCTCAAGCCACAGCGCCATGCGATGCGTCGGAGCTCCTCCGCGGCCCGGCCATAGCGCGGCGATGACCTCCTTGCCGACAGTCTTGAGCCGCTCCATGCTCCGCTCGAGATGGGTCATCCGCATCTCGATGGCGAGCCCGATCTCGTCCACATCCCATGGGGCGTTCTCATCAATAGAGCGGTCGTACCCCCGGAGGTGCTCTCGGTGCTCCTCAACAGCCCGCACGGCGCGGCGGTGGGTGTCTGGGAACCGCATTGAGGGGAAGAAGGGAAGAAGAAAAACCAGATGAAGCGCAAAGAGGCGGCAAGCAGAAGGCAACCAATCAAAAAAAGAAAGAAACAAGCGCTTACCTTCGATCGGATCATCCACACTGATGGCGAAGTTAAGCGCCGCCGCCCGCTCGGCCACCCGAGCCGCTTCCGAGGTGGCAAGAGAGCTCTTGGCCTCCTCGAGCGACTTCTCGAGGCGGGTCACCTCGCCTTGAAGGGCGGCAATCCTCAAGGCGGCGTCAGCCGCCTCCTTGACGACCGCCTCCCGGGCCGCCGCCTCCTTTGCCGCCTCCGCCTTAAGCCAATCGCGGGCCGCCTCGTCGTCAACCAGTAGTGTGGCCAACTGGCCCGTCTCCTGCGCGGCCGCCTGGACATCCCGCGCCAGCCGGTCCCGCTCGGCGGCGAGCCCGGTCTTTTCCTCTCGAAGCGCGGCCAGCTCGCCTGCGTAACAAGGATAGCATCAGTAAAACAGGCGTGAAGCCGCCAACCCCCGAGGGCTACACGCCTCCACCCACAAAACACAACTCACCTTGCACATGGGCTAGCTCCTCCTCCAGACGATAGAAGCCGCGCTAGCTACGGTCGTGGATGGCGACTGCCTCCGCGAAGAGCCTCTGCCTAAGGGAGGCCCCCTCCTATTGCAAAAGGGGGAGAACGTCCAAAAACGCGCTCGAAGGAGATCCGGCCCGGCTGCCCGGCAGCCCGTCAGCCGGCTCGCATCTCGGGGGCTACACCCAGTGGGTGCACTTGCGCGCCCCACTAAGAATACTAAGGATGGAAGGAGAAGCTTACCTCAGCACGCCGAAGGGCGGTGTCCGCTGCCTCCACAAACCGGGCCAGCTCCTGTCGGCACTGGTCCAGGACCCTCCCCAGATCCCCAAGGGAGGGGACCGGGCTGCCTGGTGGAGGCGCCGGTAGGGCCGGCACGTTCGCCAGCTGTGACAGCCCAAGTGTTGTCCCTACCTTATTTGGCATGTAACCCCATGTATGAACCTTGTGTCATGAACTATGAGGTGTATGGTTGCTCCTTGCCATTCAATGTGCTTGCATTCATGCATCATCATGCATCATTCTCATTTCAATTCTATGAGCATGTTGGTTTTCTTGTGCTTGCTAGGATGTATGGTGGTGAGGTGTGGTTTTGTGATGTGTGAGATGTTTGTGAGTGATTGGATCCATGGGTGCAACTTATTCCCTTCCCCTCTCTTTTCCCTTTGCAACATCCCCTCCAAAACCCCTTTTCTAATATTATTTTGATCTTCAGATTCAAGTTGTTTTAAAAATTGTCAAAAATGTTCATGAGGTGGCCACAAGTGTTTTATGAAATGTGAGTATGTTGGATTTACTGTTTGGGGTTTGTTTGAATTGTGTTTTAAATTAACAGGAGCTGCCATTTTAAATATCAAATAAAATACTTGTTTTATAATTCAACTTAACATTTTAATAATAGGTGCACATTATTTCCTCCGTAGAATTATTTTTTTCGCTCAAAACCCTTTTAAATTGCTCTAAGGATTGTCTTGTTTGTGACTGGTTTTATTGAATGGGAAAACCCCCCCTTTTTATTTCTCTGTTTTATTGAGAGTGTGTGAGAGGGAGGCTAGTGGGCCGCGGCCCAGCCTAGCTAGCACAACGGTCACCTGCTCCCGTCTCCTTCTCCGTCAGTGAGCTTCAGAGAGAGCGCGTGCGTCGCCGTCGCTTTTCCGTCGCCGTCGCCGTCAGCCTGAGGCTATAAAGCCTCCCCTTGGCGTCCGTGTCGCTTCGCTAGGGTTTCTTCTTCCTCCCTCCGCTGCTGCAGCTCCTCTCTTCCTCTCCTTCCTCCTCGTCCCTTCCCCTTCTCTAGCAGTGAGCACAGGCGCAAGTGGGTTCAGAGAAGTTCAGAGGCGCAGTGCTCATCATCGTCGTCGCATCCGACGACCTCGTCCCCGCTGGTGATGGCGTGGAGCTCGCCGCTGCCGTCCGCGTCCCGTTCCCGGCGCTAGGAGGCCTCGAGAGGCCTTCTTCTTCCTCCTCATCGCCGGAGCATCGCCGTACCTTCTTCCTCTCCGATCGTGTTGCCTCCGCCTCTCCTTCCCCTTCGCCGTCGCTAGTCGCGTCCTCGTGTGCCCGTGAGACCCTCGGTGAGCAGCCCGTCCTCGCGTCCCCTCTCCTCGCCGTAATTCGCAGTCACGTCACCGTAGTGCCGTTGCCGTCGCTCGAAAACCCCGGGCTTGAGCCCACCTCCGGTCCCCCTCGTCGCGAGATGAGGTGAGGGATGGAGCCCCCGTTGCTTCCTCTTTCGATTCCGCCGCTCCCCGTCGCCGGAGACCCCTTGCATCGCCAAGGATCGCCGTCGCCATGCTGATGTTGCTCTGTCATGTGCGTGTGTATGATTTCAGTTTCGTCAGGCTGTATTTGCGCGTGTGTGTACTAGAGTTGTGGATCCCCCTCTCTGTTACGAGCCGGCTCGCTAGCGTAGTGGTGTGGGCGTGTGTGTTTGACCCAGAGGTCAGGGGTTCGACCCCCTGAACCTCCCCTTTCCTTTTTTTGTTGTTTTTTTTATTTTCTTTTCTTCTTTGTTTTCTCTTTCCTCTTGCTTATATATACATGTGTGTGTCTGCCCTGTGTGTATGTGTGCATTTTTTTCTTTTGCCATGATCTCTATGTGTATGTGTAGTGCATATGCACATGTTTGTGTGTGTGTGCTTGGGCATACACATATGTGTGTAGGTGGCATGGTGAGAGGTGTGTGTCTCCATGTGGTTGTGTGGGTGTTCTTGTGGTGCTTGTGTGTTAGAGTGTAGGTGCATGTGAGTAGATGTGTGTGTATGCTATGCATACAAACATGTGTAGGTGGCTAGCGCATGTGTGTGAGTGAGTGTGTAGGGGTGTGTATGTGTATGTGGGCATACATGTATGAAAGTGCATGTGTGCCTATATACACACATGCTTGAGGGGAAGGTGTGTGTATGTTATACATACACACACACATGTGCATGAGTAGATATCCAGCTAGTTTTATCCTTTATATTGTTGCTATGCCATGATATCATGTTCCTAGGATGCTATGTTGCCATTTCCAACATGTGTCAATAGACTTCATGCCATTTTGGTCCATTTTCATTCATGTGCATAAGTGCCTTAAGTCACTTCTGGCTTATTGGGTCAAATTTCGACCTAGCTTTTCCCCCTCTTGCTCAAAGTAAGTATATGGGTATGAGTAATGCATTTGGGGTAGAATCAACCCATGAATGCACGTGTGAAGTCAGATTTGACTTTGGGGCAACTTGACAAAAGTGCATTTTCATGCTGTGATGCCCTTTTGTTTTTTTTATTATGATTTAATATAGACATGATTTCAAGTTCTTGCCAACATGAGATTGCTAGTTAAAGTTGTTGGGAATGTCCTAGTATTTTTTGTTATTTGTGGTAAGTCACCATATAAGTGGGAACCATGTTGTTTAGTAAGTAACTTTATGTTTCTGTCCAGCTGCTTAAAAATGACCAAGTCTGGGAGAACTGTTGTTATTGTTTTGCCATATAGAGTTGGTTGTAGCTAGTGAAGTGTTTGGAATTTGAGCATGCTCAGTGCTACTTATTTGTAGTATATATTGCCTTCTACCGTCCTGGTAATTTTCATGTCGATAGGAGCTTTCTAGCATATGTAGCTACTGCTAACAACTTGCTACTTTATAATCACAGATTCCAGAAAACTGCAATTTTCACTAAGTCCCAGAAAACTGATTCATCATGCCAACTTGTTTGGCTTTTCTTATTGATGTGTGGCTCCTTTGCTGGTGGTGTAATTGGATGAATTGATGGGTGTGTTGAGTAGATTCAGTCAACATCTTGTTTGTGGTTGTAAGCTTCCTGTAGCTCCAGATGTGAGCTGTAGAAGTTGCTATGTTGCTGTTTAGTGGCAGATTTAGTGTTTTATTGTTTTGTGGATTGTGGGAGCTATGCTCCATGGAATTTATTGATTATTGAGTCTATTGTGATTGATTTTTCATCACATGTCCAGTGGCTGCCTTGGAATGCCAAGAATCAGCCCATGGCTTGGTGATCTTGTGATGTTACCTCTGTACCTTGTTGTGAGCATATCGTGAGAACCGTAACTCCGTTTCTTATGATCTTTATATGCATTTCTATCGATTTTGCATGTTGCATCCATATTTTCCATGTACATGCATGACTAAATAATTTAACATGAGGTTCTGTCCAGATTCACTAATATACAAACTTGCATGTGAAACTGGACTAGTTTGTGGTTGCCATGTTATAATTATTCATAAATGGTCATGCATCATTTTGGTTGTGCATTACACCTTGGTTGGATGTTTATTGTTGCTGTTTCTATTGGGTAGACACGAGTGTTGATTCTGAGTATGAGGAACCAGGAGAGTACCACTACGAGGATCCCGCTACTTGTTTCACTGAAGAACCAACAGGCAAGATGATCGTTCCCGGATCCCGATACTATTTTTGCTTGCTAGTTTATCGCTCTTATCGTTACAATTGCACTACCTACCACTTGATATCAGCCCCCATGTTGCCATGATAGCCTCTAACCTCCACATCCTAGCAAACCTTTAATTGGCTAAGTTATCGCTGTTCAGCCCCTCTTATAGCATTTTAGTTGCAGGTGCAGGTTGTTCCATGTGGTAACATGGATTTGGATATCACAATAAATTCTGTTATATAATTTAATGCACATATATATCTTGGTATTGGTGGATGGCTTGGCCTTTTGCTCAGTGATTTGTTCCGCTATTACCGCCATTAGTTCCTTGTTACCAGTGTTATGTTTTCCATACTTTGCGCTCCTAACATGCTCGGGGTTGTATGGGGACCCCCTTGTTCATTCGGTTGAGATTAAAACTTGTCTGGCAAGACCCAACATTGGTACTACATTTGCTTTCAACTTAATAAAATTGCATAGGGTCTTGCAAACCCATGGATAATTTAATCAACCCCCGGGCCAGTGCTCCGCATGAGTGTTGGTCCAACCCAGAGCAGCTTATTAACGCCACCCAGGGCAACTCGATGATTGGCGTGGTAACCATCGCTCATCTGTCGTGTCCTGAGACTGAGATACGCGGCTCTTATCGGGTTCATCGACACGTCGGGTGGTCTTGCTGGATTTATTTTACCTTTATCGAGTGTCTTGCGTGTGAAGTCTGACTTTCTTCGGGTTTACTCGAGGTGTTGGAATTCCTTTGGAATTACCTATGATGATCGCGAGATCCACGATCGAGGCATTCCCACGGAGTGTGGTTAATTTGGTAATGGATTAGTTGGAGCACCCCTGCAGGGTTAAATCTTTCGGAAAGCCGTGCCCGCAGTTATGTGGCAACTTGGATATTTGTTTAACACCCGGTTATAGTAAACTTGAAGTAAACTCTAATTAAAATACACCAACTGTGTGAGTAACCGTGATCGTCTCTGCTCGTGAACATGATCCGAGAGAGAACACGGTGGGGTTATGATTGACGTAAGTAAGTGTTTAGGATCTCATAGAGATTATACTAGATTCGATCGTTCTTCGTAGGCCACTCATATTTATTTCATGTTGCGTAAGTTAGCCACCACATATGCTTAGTGCTGCTGCAAACTAAACACTTACCCCTTCCCAACCTTTAAGCTTGAATAGTCTCGGCACCCGGGCACATGATAGCTGAGTCCTCTGTGGCTCACAGTTTACTACAACAATCTAGGTATAGGTTTAGATGAGTTCGTGCAAGATGATCTTACCCAGCTCCAGTGGGAGTACGATGAGGAAAGAGGAAGGATGTACGTGATGTATCCGGATGAGTAGAGGACCTGGTCATGATCTTTGGGGCAACGAGATAGTTTCATTTGCATCTATTGACCGTATGGTTTCGTCCGTAGCGGGACCCTGTTTTCATCTTGATGATTGAACTTTGAGTGGAATTGTAATTTAGCATGTGGCGAGTGTAAGCCAACTTGTATACTCATCTCTTCTATAATGTATGATGCAATGTTACTCTACTTGCTAACGGCAAGATGCGCCTCTATCCCTCGCGAGGCCCTCGTGTCTTAAAATGGATAGGCGCGCATCTTGGGCGTGACAAGTTGGTATCAAAGCCATACAACCATAGGAGCCTTTGCTTGTTCGAACTTGGCTGAGCCGTGTCTAGTAAAAACTATTTTGAGTCTAGTTATATCACAGAGTAGGATTCTGTTTACTCCTCTTCTATGCTCTGGTGAGGTTTCCGACTTAGGAATTTTGTTTCTACTCCTCTTCTCGCTCAAAAAAAAAAATTTAGGATCACGCGGGTATTTTGGAGTCTATATGATGCCGATGTGACAGGGTTCTGTCTTGGTGCCTCCTGTCTGACTTGATTTCTTCCGAGGAGTCGAGCTCCAGGGAATGTTGGCACATCGTTATCATTCAGCTTCCTTGATATCCCAGGACGGAGAATGTTCAGAACTACTTCAATACTTATCGTGGTGAGATAAGGTCGGAGTCACCCAGTACTGGGGAGGCGTCCGGGGTACCACCATGGTTTAGTATCGTTGTGAGTTCGAGGATTCGAGATTAGACGAGTTTGCGGAATTTCTTGAATTATGGTGTGGAAGGTTGCGGATGTAGTTGCAGTGATTGCCTAGGGCAGGTTCCTGATTCCACAACCCAAATCGCATAAACAAGAAAGTTTTCGGAAGTTCATAGGTGGGAAATCTTGTAGTCATCTAGGATCATCTTCTCCAGGTGTATTGGGCATGTACATTTGTTCCGAGCGCTTAGCTCAATATTTTTGTGTTATTGCAAGTGGCTTATTATGTCTGATGATGTTATCATGATCCGAAGAAGCATTCTTACTAATTCTTCAGTAGGAAGGCTATGTTGTTAATTGTTAAATTTATTTCAAGCATTTGATTCAGCTTTTGATTCATCTTACCAATGAGGTGCTGATGCGTTTTGTCCATCTTCAGGATGCTCCACCAACTCGCAACAAACCGGGTCGTGGTGAGGAGCAGACTGATGTTCCACCACCACCCCCGCCACCGCCTCCTCCTCCAGAAGCTTGGCAAGCTGTGATGGCTGCGACCAATGTGAACACTCATATGTTGCTCAGACTGTTGCAAGAAAGGGAGCAGGGTCAGCAAGGTTTTCAAGGAAATTTTCAGAATCAGCTTCAATTTGCGACACTTAATCAGTTCCTTGCCAACCAGCCCAAGACTTTCACCTGTTGTGAGCAGCCTCTAGATGCTGATGATTGGCTTCATGATATGAGTAAACATTTTGAGTGCAGCAATGTCAGGCCAGAGGACTTTGTCAGGTTTGCATCGTTCCAGCTAAAGGGTCAAGCAGCTGATTGGTGGCGGCAGTACAAGGATTCCAGGGCCGATCGTGTTGTTACTTGGGACGATTTCCGTCGTGACTTCAGGGCTCATTACATTCCGACAAGCTTTGTCGAAGAAATTTGTGAGAAGTTTAGGCACCTGAAGCAGGGAACCAAGTTTGTCTACCAGTACAACGTCGAGTTCCAGAATCTAGCTCGTTATGCCAAGCAAGATGTTCCAGATGATAAGGCTATGATATATCAGTTCAGAGGTCGTCTCAAGGATGAGCTTCTGCCAGGCCTAGTTCTTCAAGAGCCTTGTGAGTTTGATCAGTTCTATAACATGGCTTTGAAGATTGAAGCAGCTCAGCTCAAGTTGGAGAACTCCAAGAAGCGTTCAAGGGATTCATATTCTTCTTCCAGCTCTCAGATGGTTCCAAAGTAGCAGAAGTATTGGGCGCCTAATCCTCCTCCGTTTCTTCCTCCTCAGTAGCAGAAGCAGTTTGGTGGTCGTGGTTCTTCCCACCCACCCAACCCAGGATTCCATCAGAGATCCCAGGCGTCCAAGGGAGTTCTTGTTCCTCCTCCAGGCAATGTTCGTCCGCTTTCTGAGGTGACTTGTGACAAGTGTGGTCAGAAGGGCCACTATGCAAACAAGTGCAACCAGCGGCGTCTTCCGCCTCCTCCCCCTGTCAAGCCTCTAGGCAATGCTATGGTGAAGCATAATCCCAAATCAGTCAGAGTGAATATGGTGAATGCAGCTAAAGCAGAGCAGTCCAATGATGTGATTATCGGCAATCTCTCAGTTAATGATTTTCCTGCAAAAGTTTTTTTTGATTCTGGTGCATCGCATTCATTCATATCCAAGCCTTCTGTCGCTATGCATGACTTTTCTGTGGAGCATTTAGCTAGTCCATTTTGCGTGGTTTCTTCGGGAATGCGCATGAGTTCGCATATGATCGTTCCAGATGCTTCTATCAAGATGGGCAATTATTCTTTTCTGGCTTCTCCAATTGTTCTCGGGAATTCTGATATTGATCTCATTTTGGGCATGGACTTCCTGGCTATGAATAAGGCTCATATTGATTGCAAAGCAAAAGAAGTCAAGCTAACTCATCCTTCAGAAGACATGATTATTTTCGCGGCTGGCGATGACACAATCCGTCTCTTTGCTCTTAATGAGAAGGGTGAAATCTCCGCGATTTCTCAAATTCCGGTGGTTTGTGAGTATGAATATGTCTTTCCAGAAGAATTGCCAGGAATGCCTCCGCACCGGCCAGTTGAGTTCGTGATTGATCTCGAGCCCGGAACTGAACCGGTCTGCAAGCGCCCGTATAAACTTGCTCCCGAAGAGCTGAAAGAGTTGAAGAAGCAGCTAGATGAGCAAGAACGTCTGGGTCTGATTAGACCAAGTTCTTCTCCATGGGGTTGTGGTGTTTTGTTTGTCAAGAAGAAAGATGGCACGGATCGTCTTTGTGTCGACTACCGTCCATTGAACAAGAAGACAATCAGAAACAAGTACCCACTTCCCAACATCAATGAGTTGTTTGAACAACTGAAAGGTGCCAAGGTTTTCTCGAAGCTTGATCTTCGCATGGGTTATCATCAGATTCGCATTCGCGAAGAAGACATTCCCAAGACCGCTTTCAGGACGAGTTTTGGCTCTTATGAGTACACCGTCATGTCGTTTGGTCTTGCTAATGCTCCTCCAACCTTCTCAAGAATGATGAATTTAATTTTCTCTCCTTTCAAGAATGAGTTCATCTTGGTCTATCTCGATGATATCCTTGTGTTCTTAGAGACACAAGAAGATCATGCGGAGCATCTCCGCCTTGTGCTTGACAAGTTAAGAGAGCATCGGTTCTATGCCAAGTTTTCCAAATGTGAGTTCTAGCTCAATGAAGTGGTGTACCTCAGGCATGTCATCTCTGCCGAGGGAATTAAAGTGCACCCTGAGAAAGTTGAGGCAATCATGAAGTGGGAACCTCCTCAGAATGTGAAGCAGCTTCGGAGCTTCCTTGGGCTTGCTAGTTATTGTAGAAGATTCATGGAGAACTTCTCTCAAATTGCTAAGCCTCTGTCCAATCTCCTCCAGAAGAGCGTCAAGTATGTTTGGTCTCCTGAGTGTGATGTGGCGTTCAGTACACTCAAGCAGAGATTGACTTCAGCTACAGTTCTTGTTCCTCCTGAGCAGTCCAAGCCTTTCCAAGTTTTCTGTGATGCTTCTCTCCAAGGTCTTGGTGGTGTTCTCATGCAAGACAAGAAGATTGTTGCTTATACCTCGTGTCAGTTGAAGCCTGCCAAGAAGAACTACCCCACTCATGATCTTGAGTTGGCGGCAGTTGTTCATGCTCTAATGACTTGGAGGCATTTGTTGTTGGGTAGACCAGTTGAGGTGTACACCAATCACAAGAGCTTGAAGTACATTTTCACTCAACCCAATCTCAACCTTCGGCAATCTCGTTGGGTGGAAATGCTTGAAGACTTCAACCCAAGCATTGAGTATACTCCGGGAAAGCAAATGTCATTGCAGATGCGCTCAGCCGTAAGGTGTACTGCAATAGTCTCATTCTGAAGCCTCTTCAGCCCGAGCTTTGTGAAGCCTTCCGCAAGCTCAACCTTCAGATGATTCCGCAAGGATTTCTTGCAAATCTTCAAGTCTCTCCGACTCTGGAAGATCAGGTTCGCCAAGCGCAGCTTTTGGACGCTATGGTGAAGAAAGTGAAGAAAAGTGTGGCCAAGAGCATTTCGAAGTATAAGTGCTTTCGTTTCGATGACAAAGATACCTTATTCTTTGAGGACCGTCTTGTGGTTCCTGAAGGTGATCTCAGAAAGGTTATCATGGACGAAGCACACAATTCTCTGCTATCCATTCATCCAGGCAGTTCCAAGATGTATCAGGATCTCAAGCAAACCTTCTGGTGGACTCGCATGAAATGTGAAATTGCTCAGTTCGTGAACGAGTGTGATGTTTGTCGCAGGGTGAAGGCGGAACATCAACGTCTAGCAGGTCTTCTTCAGCCTTTGCCTATCCCAAAGTGGAAATTCGATCATGTGGAGATGGATTTCATAACTGGGTTTCCCAAGTCCAAGAGAGGCAACGTTGCCATCTTTGTGGTTATCGACAAGCTGTCAAAAGTTGCTCATTTCCTGCCAGTCAAAGAATCTATCTCGGCAGCTCAGCTTGCAGAGTTGTATACGTCAAGGATAGTGTCTTTGCGTGGTATTCCTCAACTCATCTCTTCTGACCGTGGAAGCCTCTTTACTTCCAAGTTTTGGGAGTCCTTCCAGACTGCTATGGGTACCAAGATCCGTTTCAGCACGGCGTTCCATCCATAGACAAGTGGTCAAGTTGAGAGAGTCAATCAGATTCTTGAAGATATGCTCAGAGCCTGTGTGATTTCGTTCGGCATGAAGTGGGAAGACTGCCTTCCATATGCTGAATTCTCATATAACAATAGCTTTCAAGCAAGCACAGGCAAGGCCCCTTTCAAGATTCTCTACGGCAGAAAGTGTCGTACCCCGCTTAACTGGTCTGAAACTGGTGAGCGTCAGATATTGGGCAATGACATGATCACTGAGGCAGAAGAAATGTGCCATGTCATTCGTGAGAACCTCAAAGCAGCTCAGTCCCGACAGAAGAGCTATTATGATAGCAAACATCGGGATGTTTCTTTCCAAGTGGATGATCTAGTCTATCTCAGAGTCTCTCCCATGAAAGGCACTCAGCGGTTTGGAATTAAAGGGAAGCTAGCTCCTCGTTTTGTTGGTCCTTTCAAAGTTGTTGGCAAGAGAGGTGGTCTTGCTTATCAACTAGAGCTTCCTCCAAATTTCACAAATGTGCATGATGTCTTCCATGTTTCTCAGCTCCGGAAATGTTTCAAGACTCCTGAGTGGACCATTGACCTCCAAGACATCGATCTCCAAGCAAATCTCTCTTATCGTGAGCACCCAGTTGCAATTCTTGAAGAAACTGAGCGTAAGACTCGCAACAAGTCTATCAAGTTCCTCAAGGTGAAGTGGTCTCATCATTCCGACAAAGAATCTACTTGGGAACGTGAGGACCTTCTCCGTTCGGAATTTCCAGACTTCTTTCGTTCCTAGATGTCGGGTCGAGATCCTCTTGTAGTGTGGGAGAGTTGTGACAGCCCAAGTGTTGTCCCTACCTTATTTGGCATGTAACCCCATGTATGAACCTTGTGTCATGAACTATGAGGTGTATGGTTGCTCCTTGTCATTCAATGTGTTTGCATTCATGCATCATCATGCATCATTCTCATTTCAATTCTATGAGCATGTTGGTTTTCTTGTGCTTGCTATGATGTATGGTGGTGAGGTGTGGTTTTGTGATGTGTGAGATGTTTGTGAGTGGTTGGATCCATGGGTGCAACTTATTCCCTTCCCCTCTCTTTTCCCTTTGCAACATCCCCTCCAAAACCCCTTTTCTCCTATTATTTTCATCTTCAGATTCAAGTTGTTTTAAAAATTGTTAAAAATGTTCATGAGGTGGCCACAAGTGTTTTATGAAATGTGAGTATGTTGGATTTACTGTTTGGGGTTTGTTTGAATTGTGTTTTAAATTAACAGGAGCTGTCATTTTAAATATCAAATAAAATACTTGTTTTATAATTCAACTTAACATTTTTAATAATAGGTGCACATTATTTCCTCCACAGAATTATTTTTGTTTCGCTCAAAACCCTTTTAAATTGCTCTGGGGATTATCTTGTTTGTGACTGGTTTTATTAAATGGGAAACCCCCCTTTTTTATTTCTCTGTTTTATTGAGAGTGTGTGAGAGGGAGGCTAGCGGGCCGCGGCCCAACCCAGCTGGCACAAAGGCCACCTGCTCCCGTCTCCTTCTCCGTCAGTGGGCTTCAAAGAGAGCGCGTGCATCGCCGTCGCTTTTCCATCGCCGTTGCCATCAGCCTGAGGCTATAAAGCCTCCCCTCGGCGTCCGTGTCGCTCCGCTAGGGTTTTTTCTTCCTCCCTCCGCCGCCGCAGCTCCTCTCTTCCTCTCCATCCTCCTCCTCCCTTCCCCTTCTCTGGCAGTTAGCGCAGGCGCAGGTGGGTTCAGAGAAGTTCACACGCGCAGTGCTCGTCGTCGTCGTTGCCTTCGACGACCTCGTCACCGCTGGTGATGGCGTGGAGCTCGCCGCTGCCGTCCGCGTCCCATTCCCGGCGTTAGGAGGCCTTGGGAGGCCTTCTTCTTCCTCGTCCTCGTCGTCGGAGCGTCGCCATACCTTCTTCCTCTTCGATCGTGTCGCCTCTGCCTCTCCTTCCCCTTCGTCGTCGCCAGTCATGTCCCCGTGTCCGCGTGAGACCCTCGGTGAGCAGCCCGTCCTCGCCGTCCCCTCTCCTCGCCGTAATTCGCAGTCGCGTCGCCGTAGTGCCGTCGCCGCCGCTCGAAAGCCCTGGGCTTGAGCTCGCCTCCGGTCCCCCTCGTCACGAGATGAGGTGAGGGATGGAGCCCTCGTAGCTTCCTCTTTCGATTCCGCCGCTCCCCGTCGCCGAAGACCCCTTGTATCGCCGGGGATCGCCGACGCCATGCCGCTGTTGCTCTGTCATGTGCGTGTGTATGATTTCAGTTTCGTCAGGCTATATTTGCGCGTGTGTGTACTAGAGCTCTGGATCCCCCTCTGTTACGAGACGGCTCGCTAGCGTAGTGGTGTGGGCGCGTGTGTTCGACCCAGAGGTCAGGGGTTCAACCCCCTGAACCTCCCCTTTCCTTTTTTTTGTTGTTTTGTTTTATTTTCTTTTCTTCTTTGTTTTCTCTTTTCTCTTTCTTATATATACATGTGTGTGTATGCCCTGTGTGTATGTGTGTGTTTTGTTTTTTTCTTTTGCCATGATCTCTGTGTGTATGTGTAGTGCATATGCACATGTTTGTGTGTGTGTGTGTGCTAGGGCATACACATATGTGTGTAGGTGGCATGGTGAGAGGTGTGTCTCCATGTGGTTGTGTGGGTGTTCTTGTGGTGCTTGTGTGTTAGAGTGTAGGTGCATGTGAGTAGATGTGTGTGTATGCTATGCATACAAACATGTGTAGGTCCTAGTATTTTTTGTTATTTGTGGTAAGTCACCATATAAGTGGGAACCATGTTGTTTAGTAAGTAACTTTATGTTTCTGTCCAGCTGCTTAAAAATGACCAAGTCTGGGAGAACTGTTGTTATTGTTTTGCCATATAGAGTTGGTTGTAGGTAGTGAAGTGTTTGGAATTTGAGCATGCTCAGTGCTACTTATTTGTAGTAGATATTGCCTTCTACCATCCTAGTAATTTTCATGTCAATAGGAGCTTTCTAGCATATGTAGCTACTGCTGACAACTTGCTACTTTATAATCACAGATTCCAGAAAATTGTAATTTTCACTAAGTCCCAGAAAACTGATTCATCATGCCAACTTGTTTGCTTTTTCTTATTGATGTGTGGCTCCTTTGCTGGTGGTGTAATTGGATGAATTGATGGCTGTGTTGAGTAGATTCAGTCAACATCTTGTTTGTGGCTGTAGGCTTCCTGTAGCTCCAGATGTGAGCTGTAGAAGTTGCTATGTTGCTGTTTAGTGGCAGATTTAGTGTTTTATTGTTTTGTGGATTGTGGGAGCTATGCTCCATGGAATTGATTGATTATTGAGTCTATTGTGATTGATTTTTCATCACATGTCCAGTGGCTGCCTTGGAATGCCAAGAATCAGCCCATGGCTTGGTGATCTTGTGATGTTGCCTCTATACCTTGTTGTGAGCATATCGTGAGAACCGTAACTCCGTTTCTTATGATCTTTATATGCATTTCTATCGATTTTGCATGTTGCATCGATATTTTCCATGTACATGCATGACTAAATAACTTAACATGAGGTTCTGTCCAGATTCACTAATATACAAACTTGCATGTGAAACTGGACTAGTTTGTGGTTGCCATGTTATAATTATTCATAAATGGTCATGCATCATTTTGGTTGTGCATTACACCTTGGTTGGATGTTTATTGTTGTTGTTTCTATTGGGTAGACACGAGTGTTGATTCTGAGTACGAGGAACCAGGAGAGTACCACTACGAGGATCCCGCTACTTGTTTCACTGAAGTACCAACAGGCAAGATGATCGTTCCCGGATCCCGATACTATTTTTGCTTGCTAGTTTATCGCTCTTATCATTACAATTGCGCTACCTACCACTTGATATCAGCCCCCATGTTGCCATGATAGCCTCTAACCTCCACATCCTAGCAAACCTTTAATTGGCTAAGTTATCGCTGTTCAGCCCCTCTTATAGCATTTTAGTTGCAGGTGCAGGTTGTTCCATGTGGTAACATGGATTTGGATATCACAATAAATTATTTTATTTAATTTAATGCACATATATATCTTGGTATTGGTGGAAGTCTTTGTGATAGCCTGGCTTATTAGGGATGATAGACTACTCATATCAATAAGGAATTCCTTCTTTTTCGGGAGCCCATTCGAACAGAACTCCCAGGTTAAGCGTGCTTGGCTTGGAATAGTTCTACGATGGGTGACCGACCGGGAAGTTGGTCCCGGGTGCGCATGAGTGAGGACAAAGTGCGTAGAAAAGACTAGTATTGATCTGTGAGACCAGTTTAGATCCCGCCAGGTGTAACGACTACCGGCGGGTGTGTCCGGGGCGTTACAAGTTGGTATCAGAGCCGACCCTCACGGTTACATGGATGTTTGCCGACAGGTGCGCGGTCATGTTGTTCATGAAGTTTGTGACCCGTCGTGGCACACGGAATGACACATGTATTGGACTGGAAGCACAGACGTTTGTGCCAAGAGGAAACGTTCCTGTGACCCGACGAGGATGTCGGTTCCTCTGAGTGGTGGTGTATGTGATAGCCTGGCTTATTAGGGATGGTAGACTACACATATCAATAAGGAATTCCTTCTTTTCCGGGAGTCCATTCGAACAGAACTCCTAGGTTAAGCATGTTTTGCTTGGAATAGTTCTAGGATGGGTGACCGATCGGGAAGTTGGTCCCGGGTGCGCATGAGTGAGGACAAAGTGCGCAGAAAAGACTAGTATTGATCTGTGAGGCCAGTTTAGATCCCGCTAGGAGTAACGACTACCAGCGGGTGTGTCCGGGGCTTTACAGTATTGCCTTTTGCTAAGTGATTTGTTCCACTATTACCGCAATTAGTTCCTTGTTACCGGTGTTATGTTTTCCATACTTTGCGCTCCTAACATGCTCGGGGTTGTTATGGGGACCCCCTTGTTCATTCGGTTGAGATTAAAACTTGTCTGGCAAGACCCAACATTGGTACTACATTTGCTTTCAACTTAATAAAATTGCATAGGGTCTTGAAAACCCATGGATAATTTAATAAACCCCCGGGCTAGTGCTCCGCATAAGTGTTGGTCCAACCCAGAGCAGCTTATTAACCCCGCCCGGGGCAATTCGGTGATTGGCGTGGTAACCATCGCTCATCCGTCGTGTCCTGAGATTGAGATACGCGGCTCTTATCGGGTTCGTCGACACGTCGGGTGGTCTTGCTGGATTTGTTTTACCTTTATCGAGTGTCTTGCATGTGGAGTCTGACTTTCTTCGGGTTTACTCGAGGTGTTGGAATTCCTTTGGAATTACCTATGATGATCGCGAGATCCGTGATCGAGGCATTCCCACGGAGTGTGGTTAATTTGGTAATGGATTAGTTGGAGCACCCCTGCAGGGTTAAATCTTTCGGAAAGCCGTGCCCGCGGTTATGTGGCAACTTGGGTATTTGTTTAACACCCGGTTATAGTAAACTTGAAGTAAACTCTAATTAAAATACACCAACTGTGTGAGTAACCATGATCGTCTCTGCTCGTGAACATGATCCGAGAGAGAACACGGTGGCATTATGATTGACGTAAGTAAGTGTTCAGGATCTCATTGAGATTATACTAGATTCGATCGTTCATTGTAGCCCATTCCTATTTATTTCATGTTGCGACTGCCTTTAGCAGGGCTCCACGCCCACAAGCCGGTGGACCCTCCGTCCGTGCCCGACGGCGCCTTGTGCTCGACAGCCGACGGACCCCACGTCCTCCTTCGGTGGGGCTCCACGCCCACAAGCCGGTGGACCTTCCGTCCACGCCTAGCGACGCCTCGCGCTCGACAGCCGGCGGACCCCGTGTTTGCCTTCGGCAGGGCTCCACGCCCACAAGCCGGCGGACCCTCCGTCCGTCCCCGACAGCGCCTCGCGCTTGACAACCGGCGGACCCCGTGTCCACCTTCAGCAAGGCTCCACACCCAGAAGCCGGCGGACCCTCTGTCCGCGCCCGGCGGCGTCTCACGCTCGACAGCCGGCGGACCCCGCGTCTGCCTTCGGTAGGACTCCATGCCCGCAAGCCGGCGAACCCTGCATCCGCCTTTGGCAGGGCTCCACACCCACAAACTGGTGGACCCTCCGTCCACGCCCAGCGGCGCCTCGCGCTGGACAGCCAGCGAACCTCACGTCCGCCTTCGGTAGGGCTCCACGCCCACAAGCCAGTGGACCCTCCGTCCACGCCCGGCGGCGCCTCGCGCTCGACAGCCGGCGGACCCCACGTCCTCCTTCGGCAGGGCTCCACGCCCATAAGCCGGTGGACCCTCCGTCCACACCCGGCGGCGCCTCGCACTTGACAGCCGGCGGACCCTCCGTCCGCGCCCGGCGGCACCTCGCACTCGACAGCCGGCAGACCCCGCGTCCTCCTTCGGCATGGCTCCACGCCCACAAACCGATGGACCCTCTGTCCACGCCCGGAGGCACCTCGTGCTCGACAGCCGGCGGACCCCGCGACCGCCTTCGGCAGGGCTCCACGCAGCCGGTGGACCGTCCGTCCGCGCCCGGCGGCGCCTCGCGCTTGACAGCCGATGGACCCCACGTCCTCCTTCGGCACGGCTCCATGCCCACAAGCCGGTGGACCCTCCGTCCATGCCCGGTGGCACCTCGCACTCGACAGCCGGCGGACCCCGCGTTCGCCTTCGGCAGGGCTCCACGCCCACAAGCCGATGGATCCTCCGTCCACGCCCGGCGGTGCCTCACACTCAATAGCCGGCAGACCCCGCGTTCGCCTTCGGCAGCGCCTCGCGCCCTTCAGTCGGCGGACTCCGCGTCCACGCCCGGCATCCTCGACGCCACCGTCTACTTCAGCAACGGCAAAGACCCTCCGCCCGACTCGTCGAGTTGCCCGAGGCTCGGAGTCTACACCCAGCGGGCGCGCTGACGCGCCCCCACTGGAAATTGCTAGCCGGCGGACTCCGCATCCACGCTCGGCATCCTCGACGCCACCGTCTACTTCAATAACAGCAAAGACCCTCCGCCCGACTCGTCGAGTCGCCCGAAGGCTGGGAGACAACACCTAGTGGGTGCAATGGCGCGCCCCCGCTGGAAGCAAGCCGCATCATCCCCAACCCACGATCAGCCGTCATCGACAACTTCTGCAACAACAACCCCACCGGCATAAACCCTCTGCCCGACTTTCCGAGTCGTCCGGAGGCTCGGAGACTACTATCAGGGGGATTACCCTCGGGTAGGCTCACGGAGATGACTCAACATTTTAAAACATCGAGGGACCCATCCCCGGTATGCAAAGCCTTGAGAATCAACAAGGCAAACGAAGAAGTGAGCTGACGACACTGTAGTCGTCCGGCTTGGCAGCCTCCATCCATCCGGCTCGGCAGCCTCCCATCCAGCTCGGCAGCCTCCCGTCCTGCTTGACAGCCTCCATCCGTCCGTCTCGACAGCCTCCCGCCCGGCTCGGCAGCCTCCCGTCCGGCTCGACAGCCTCCCCTCCGGCTCGGCAGCCTCCATCTATCCGACTCACCCTGTCCGGCTCCTCCCGTTCGGCTCCTCCTGTCTAGCTACGCCCTGACAAAGTCTGCTCCTGACGTCCCAATGGACACATGCGGACCGGACGGCCGTATCTCATGGCGGTACGCTATTGGCGAGCAGGAGCACACTGTACGCGCGTCATGTAATACTCTCTACAGTGTAACCTACCCCCTAGATACTAATTTATAAAGTACACCAGGGGATAGACATAGCTTAGTCCACAAGCTACATGTGGCTTGACTTGTAAGCTACCCAAGGTAGCTTACACCTCAAGCTGCTTGGGATGTAAGCTACCCACTATGGCTTACATCCCAAGATACCCATCCATGCCTATATAAAGGCCCCCTCTCACTCTCTCAAGGGGGCTAGCTTCCCTCACACCCTCTCATCCCCACTCTCACACTCATGTATGAGGCAAGAAGCCTCACGGCTCTCCTCCCCAAACAGCTCCAGGAGCAACCATGTACAAAATGTACCTCAGTTATACAGACATGCAGGAGTAGGGGAATTATCTCTCCGGAGAGCCCCAAACCTGGGTAAACCAATGCACGCTATTCGCATACCCGTCCCGGATCATCCACGATAGCCTTGCCCTCGCCTCGATGAGCCACCCCGTGGCATCTGCTGTCTCGCGTGACCCCCCATGAGAAAACAACGACACAACCTATCCTCTATATATAGTGGAGGCTCGGGTCCTCTTCCCTTATCACAATGGCGGGAAGGAATCCCACAATGGCCAATTTTGAAGGAGGACAAGAGTACGTGCTCGTCCTGCCCAAAGGCGGTCTTCACCTGCAAAGTAGCTATCGATGGCACAGGGATTGGCTCGGCGATGACATCCGCCCTGCGGGGGCAGGTGGTTGTGGTCTTGTAGCACCGGAATGAAAACCTTTGGCGGGTGCTTTGGGAACCCGCATACGTCCTTGCCCCCTTTGCACCAAAGGGGAAACAGCTCTGCCTGACGTGCTGGCGCCCGCCTGTCCTTCCCTGTGTCACCCTTGACTCCCGAGGCCGGACCTTGCAAATAGATCTTCGCCGCTCCGGAGGGGGCCTGAGAAGGCCCACCCCTTGCTGGTCCTGACGCCGTTCTTCCTCGCGAGGCAAGGGCCCTCGCGAGGGCCTTGTCTTGAGTGCGACCATGCCTGGCCGCGCTTGGTCGATGAAGTGGGTCATGTCGTGGGCCGCATGTCACGCCCAAGATGCGGTCCTATCCTTATTTCGGCATGAGGGCCTCGACAGGGATAGAAGTGCATCTCATCGTGTTGCAAGAATGGATATCATTACAAATACATGTACAGAAGAGATGAGTATATGGAATTGGCTTACACTCGCCACAAGCTACATCAAGGTCACATCAAATACAACGACATACTCAAACATCATACAGAAGAGCAGGGTCCGACTACGAACGAAAACGAACGACAAAATTACATCCATCCTTGCTATCCCAAGCTGCCGCCTAGAACCCATCCTAGATTGATGATGAAGAAGAAGAACTCCAAATCAAACAAGCATCACACTCACATGAAAGCACCGCATTACCTGTACCTGCAACTATTGTTGTAGTAATCTATGAGCCACAGGGACTCAGCAATCTCATTTCCAAGGGTATCAAGACTATTAAAGCTTAATGGGTGTGGTATGGTTAAGTGGTGAGGCTGCAGCAAGCGACTAAGCATTTATTTGAGTGGGTAACTTACGATACAGAATGTAAAGTGGGTGGTCTACGCGTAACGGACGTGAACTAGTAATGATCACTAACTGATCCTGAACACCTACTTACGTCAAACATAACCCCACCGTGTTCTCCCTCGGATAAGGACTCACGAGAGGACACAGTCACAGTTACGCACACAGTTGGCATGAGGTCCTCAACAGGGATAGAAGCACATCTCGTCGTGTTGCAAGAATGGATATCATTACAAGTACATGTACAGAAGAGATGAGTATATGGAATTGGCTTACACTCGCCACAAGCTACATCAATGTCACATCAATACAGCAACATACTCAAACATCATATAGAAGAGCAGGGTCCGACTACGAACGAAAACAAACGACAAAATGACATCCATCCTTGCTATCCCAAGCTGCCGCTTGGAACCCATCCTAGATTGATGAAGAAGAAGAAGAACTCCAAATCGAACAAGCATCACGCTCACGTGAAAGAACCGCATTACTTGTACCTACAACTATTGTTGTACTAATCTGTGAGCCACAAGGACTCAGCAGTCTCATTTACAAGGGTATCAAGACTATTAAAGCTTAATGGGTGTGGTACGGTTAAGTGGTGAGGCTGCAGCAAGCGACTAAGCATTTATTTGAGTGGCTAACTTACGATACAGAATGTAAAGTGGGTGGTCTACGCGTAACGGACGTGAACTAGTAATGATCACTAACTGATCCTGAACACCTACTTACGTCAAACATAACCCCACTGTGTTCTCCCTCGAATAAGGACTCACGAGAGGAGACAGTCACGGTTACACACACAGTTGGTGTATTTTATTAGAGTTTACTTCAAGTTTGCAATACCCGGGTGTTAAACAAAGTTTCCAAGTTTGCCACATAACCGCGGGCATGACTTCTCGAAAAGATCTAACCCCTGGAGGGGTGCTCCAACTAGTCCATCAAAAATTACCACAAGCTGCACCGGAAAACCTCCACCTCGAGATAGCTCAAGGTATCCTTAGAGTCGGTACACAAGACATTCGAGAAAGGTAAAACAAATCCAGCAAGGTCGCGTGACGTGTCGACAATCCCGATAGGAACCGCGTATCTCGTTCTCAGGATACAGCGGATGAGCTAAGCGTATAGTAACCGACGTCCCGAGTTGCCCTAGGTAGCCCGCATAGTGCTCTAGTTTGGGCCAGCACCAGCAGCACTGCCCCCCTATATTATGTAGAATAACGAACCTCGGGTAGCGCTAACTCCCTATGCGTTAAATTTACTATCAATATTATTATGTTGGGCAAATGTAGTACCTTTTTATCCCAAAACGAATTATCAAGGGGTTCCCCAGAACAACCCCAAGCATGTTAGGAGCGCTCAATTATGGAACATAACACCGGTACGCAAGTAACTAGGGAGGAAACATGAAACAAAACACCGAGCAAAAGGCCAAGCCTTCCACCTTTTACCAAGTATATATGTGCATTAAATTAGATAGCAATAATATTGTGATAACAAAGAATGCCCATGTTGTCACATGGAAGCAATTGCACCTGCAGCTAGAAACGCTATAAGAAGGCTGAGCAAGCGGTAACATAGCCAAACAAAGGTTTGCTGGGATGTGAAGGAGTTAGAGGCTTTCATGACAATGTTGGAAGGCTTGTCAAACAAGTGGTAGGTAGCGTGTCATAGCGATAGAAAACGAGACATCTAGCATGGCAATGATAGTAGTGGTATCCAAGGAAATGTGTCATCTTGCCTGAGATCCCGCTCGGAAGAAGAACGAGTCCATGAAAAAGACGAGCCAACGTAGTCGAACGAATCCTCACACTCCGAACGCTTTTGGAACTCTATCAAGCAGAAGCAATCCGGAAACAACAATCAACACAAGATACACCACAACATATGCATGACACAATGTGCAAACAAATATGATGCATGTCAGGTTTAATATGCAACGCATGGCATGACATGGCAAGAACAACAAACAACTAGTACACATTAAGTGAAGTTCAATATGCAACGAGTTGCATATTGATGAAACTCCACGTTCGAATTACTTAGTTCACTCTCGTTTAGGTACTCATCAATATTAAATGTTGTTAAACATGGCAGGAGATGAAGCATGAACAACTATATCACCTAGGCATTTTAAATGGGGCCGGAAGCAACATATAGCATTCCCAAAACATCCCCATAAGCATATTATGATTTAGGTCCAGATCTGTACTCAACATATTTTAGAGTTATTAACAGCAATATAAATGTCACCATGAGACTCTACACATTTTTCTAGTTAAGTTACATATGTGGAACATTTTTATCGGAGCTACGGTTTAAAATTTATTAAACAATTCATATCGACGTGAAAATTATGCAAATTGCATAAAAAGAACAAGTTAAACATTTTAAACACATGTGAAAGCTGGATATTGTGAATCTACACAAAAACCTAGTCACTTTACATATATAAAGTTTTTACATGCGATGCACGGTTGAAATTATATGGTTTTTTGGAAAATGCTATAATAATTTGCAAAAGAAGAACAAACGTGCACATAAAAGAGACGTAGGGCTGGGCGAGCCCTAGTCAATGACCAGTGGGGCCCGTGGGCGGTCAACCTGGTCAACTTTACTGGTCAACCCGGTCTTTGGGACCAGGTGTCAGTGCCACAAGGAAAATAAAAGGCCTAAACAACACAAAATGTGTGTAACGAGGGAATCGAACCCTTATCTCTTGGTTGTGACCGAGTGCGGCTAACCAGTGGGACTGGCTGGGTGCACGTGTTGAAACAGGATGCCAAATCTAAGTAATCTCTACAACCGGAACGGATCTATGGAAAATACAAGTTCAGGTATGATGCTCACATCGGGAAAACAGAGGCTGATGCCCCCGACTGTGCTGGGAACGGGCGAGGGAGGTCGGGACCGGTGGAGCCGCGGTCAACAGGCTCGCGGGAGCGGCGGATCCGGGCGCAGGTGGAGTTCCCCCCGGACGGCTGGGCTTGGAGCAGATCAGGCGCGGTCATGGCGAGGCTTGAGCTCCTAGACGGTGGAGTTGCAGCTTCAGGCGCCATGACTGAAGCTGGTTCTCCGGCGGGAGGTCCTGCAGGTGCATCCATGGAAGCAATTATAGAAGGAGACGGGAGAGAAAGGGAGGAAGGAGGAGATGGAGAGAAAGGGGCCGGCCTGGATGAGGTGCCCGGTGCGCGTGGCGCGGCTACAGGGAAGGCGCACGGGGTGCTCCTGCAGCTGGTGGGAGGGAGGACCTCGGGACAGCGGAGGACTTGGCGCAGGTGTAGAGGCGAGCGTACTCGCTGGCGACGGGGACGACGACGGTTGCTCGAAGATGCTCGGGTCGGTCCTTCGATTGGGTCCAGTGGGAGCTCGGCTGTGGCTGCGGGCTGGCTCTGCTACGGGGACATACGCGTCCCGGCGTAGGGCGCTGGCCAGGGTTGGAGACGAGGCGACGGGCACACGCAGAGGAGCTCGAGGAGAGCTGCTAGTCTCGGACGCGAGTTCCTGGTGGCACCGCAGAAGCTCATGCCCATGTGGTCACGCGAATCAAGGTGGCTGCTCTGGTTGGATGCGGCGCAAAACGAGGAGGGTGAATCTGGGAGGATCCCAAGGTGGGAGATGAGATAGGAGGTGTGACGGCTGGCGGCGGAGAGGGATAAGTTCCCTAGAAATTAGGGTTGAACATGTTTAAATAGGTAGTGGGTTAGTTTAGGGTTAAAAAGAACCCTCCGATTAGATCGGACGGTTAAGAAAAAATAGGTTAGGATATCCCGTTGAAAAAAAATGAATGATGGTTGCGGGAGTTATCGGACGCGCGCAAGGGTGCACTGTGCAGAGAGGGGCTAGGCATAGAAGAAAGGGAAGGTGTGAGGCCCGATGACAATTGAAACTCCAAAAACGTCTGACATTTTACCGGCTATAGTGTCGCTATAGGTTTAACGGATCGGGTATCGAACGATCTCTGACCGCGACGAAATTTGGGAGGCGGTCTACCAACAGTATAATAAGACCTCATGCCAGGTTTCGACCCAATCCGAGAAGGTTTTATGCGCGCCTTAAAAACAATATTTTTATCGATACCGCGGGCACGTGCATGTGTGGTTGGTCTCGAAACGGTCGGAGACACGAACGGAGAGAACCGGCAACTACGAACGGATGCAAGTTTTCGAAAACGAGTTATGATGCTATGCATATGATGCGAATGATGCAATGATGAATGCAACAATCAATCGAATCACTCGATGACAACAGAATAAAAGGGAATCTTCTGGAGCGTCGGTCCTGGGCTGTTACAACTCCCCTCCACTACACGAGGATCTCGTCCACTACACGGACATGGCGCCTCTCAAGAAGGTTGTCGTCGTCAAGTCGACAACGAGGATGCGGTCCGGGCATCATCGACGTTGAGAAGAAATTCCTATGCAATAATAAACTTTTATAACTTATAAACAAATTACTACTCAAACTTGATCCTCACCAGCGATCGTCGGGGACTCCTCACGATATCGCGTAACCCTAGGATTTTTTCACTCGGCTTGTTTTCACTCTTGTTGTACTTTCCTTATAAATGTTTGTTTGACAAATCACAAACAAAACTTTTATCAAATTAAACATTTTATGATTTTTTCCCTATACAAGAAACTTAATAAGATTGCACTAAATCGATCCCTAAAAGAAAAAAACAACATTTTTTGGTGCTACAACCACACATACACTACTATATTTTGCAACAAGATATCCACAATACCACCACAAAAATCCCATGACATGTGAAGGAATTATGCTAATTGTTATACATCCACGTATGAAGAAACATGTAACTAAACTTAATTAATCTTGCAACATCATTGAAAAATCAAACATGTAACTATACTTAATCCCACCACAAATTTCTATCTTGCATAGATCTATTGGACCAAGAAAAACTGATTAATCTTGCAACATCATTGCATGTAGCTCTTGATGATTTTTGGCAGAGAAGCAATCCAAAGACCGTTGCCGTTGCCGCTGCCGCTGCCATCCACGGTGATGGCAGCATGCTCGCATAGAGGGAATGTGCCAGGGTGAAGAGGAGCTCACCACAGTGCACACAAGGAGAGGGGGTCAGGGATGCCGCCGGACTGGAAGGGACGGTCCGCGTCGTAGGCCTTCGCTGGCGGAGCTAAGGGCGTAGGAGGAAGTTGATGATGACGACGGAAGGTGGAAGTGGTGGCAATCTCTAGAGGGGAAGAAGGGTGAGCAGCCTGATGACGGAACGATGATGGCGATCTCTGGCAGCCTGGCGGCGTCGTGGTGTCGTTCAACGTTGGGGGAGATAATGAGGAGGAAGGAGAACGCGCGGTTAAATACCCCAGGACTCTTTAGTCCCAGTTGGTATCACCAACTGGGACTAAAGGTCCATCTTTTCGATGGCCCAAATTTCGCGCGGGGATTTACAATTTTTTGTTTTGTTTTGTTTTTCGAAACAGGACAATTTCTGTTTTTAGATTTGGTATAAGTTTTAGAATATTTATAGTTGAATGAATCTTTTTGCTTTATATCAAAAAATTATAAAATTTCTTGTAGTGCCAATAGTTTTCAAATTTAAATTGTTTAAAATTGAATTCTTTTGAAATTTGTGTGAATCACTAGTTTGTGAATAACTTTAGTTTAAAAATAGATTTTTTAGTGATTGTTTTTCGTGTTGTTTAATATTAGTATGTTTTATCATTATGTTAAATCTGGGGAAATTTTAGGATACCTTAAATAGGTGTATTAATCAAACCAGATTCTGTTTAACTCTTTTATTTTATACCTTCATTTTGTTTTAGTCAAAAGCAGTACAAATGAACTTTGAATAGGTTGAAACTTGGCATGGTATCATTATTTCACCCACATAGCATGTGCTAAAACTTTGAGAAGGTTACGACAAAAACTAGATGCACTTCATGTACAAACTGGACCATCTCCTTTGAAGTATGGGGGTTTCGGACGAAAACTCATCTGTTACAAAGGCATTCCATTATTTTAACTTATTTCAACTCCAGACTTTTTGTGCATTCAATTGCATCATTCAAAGCCATATCCTAAAATTTCAAACATTTCTAACTTCATTTGCTATTTTTCATGCATTTAATGAATTTTTTTTGTGCTGAATGTCCCTGAAATTGAAAAGCAATACAAATTAACTATGAAAAGGTTAAAAATTTGCATGGTATCATTATTTCACCCACATACCATGTGCTAAAATTTTTGAGAGGGTTACGGAAAAAACTGGATGCACTTCGTGTACAAACTGGACCATCTCCTTTGAAGTATGAGGGTTTCACACGAAAACTCATCTGTTACAAAGACATTTCATTTTTCTAAACTTATTTCAACTCCAGACTTTTTGTGCATCCAATATGCACCATTCAAAATCACATGCTCAAATTTCAAGCATTTCTAACTTCATTTGCTATTTTTCATGCGTTTAATGATTATTTTTTGCGTTGAATGACCCTGAAATTGAAAAGTACAAATGAACTCTGAAAAGATTGAAACTTGGTATGGTATCATTATTTCACCTACATAGCATATGCTAAAAAGTTAAGAGGGTTACGACAAAAAATGGATGTAGTTCGTGTACAAACTGGAGCATCTCCTTCGAAGTATGATGGTTTCGGATGAAAACTCATCTGTTACAAAGGCATTTAATTTTTTAAATTGTTTAAACTCCAGAATTTTTGTGCATTCAATATGCACCATTCAGAGCCACATCCTAAAATTTTAAACATGTCTAACTTCATTTGCTATTTTTCATGCGTTTAATGATTTTTTTACGCCAAATGACCCTGAAATTGAAAAGAAGTACAAATGAACTCTAAAAAGGTTGAAATTTGGCATGGTATAATTATTTCACCCACATAGCATGTGCTAAAAAGTTGAGAGGGTTACGACAAAAATTGGATGCACTTCGTGTACAAACTGGACCATCTCCTTCGAGGTATGTGGGTTTCGAGCGAAAACTCATCTGTTACAAAGGCATTTAATTTTTTAACTTATTTCAACTCCAGACATAATGTGCATTCAATATGCACCATTCAAAGCCACATTCTCAAATTTCAAACATTTCTAACTTCATTTGCTATTTTTCATGCATTTGATTATTTTTTGCGCTAAACGACCCTGAAATTGAAAAGGAATACAAATGAACTTTGAAAAGGTTGAAACTTGGCATGGTATCATTATTTCACCCACATAGCATATACTAAAAAGTTGAGAGGGTTATGGAAAAAACTAGATGCACTTTGTGTAAAAATTGGCCTATCTTTTTTTCCTCGCGTGCGTCCCTTTGTGCCGTAATCATGGTCAATCTTCATCATTTAACAAGACGCTTGAGTCAATCTTCACTATCAAGGGAGGAATTTCATGAAACTTTTCATAATCTTCTGACATGTCTGTCTTGTCCTCCACTCCCACAAACTTTCTTTTCCCTTAAAGAACTATGTGGCGCTTTGGTTCACCGTATGATGTATTCGCTTCCTTATCTTTCCTTTTTCACATTTTGGTAGACATGTCATTCACATAAAAACATGCGCCACATCATTGGCTAGGACGAATGGTTCCTTTGTGTACCCAAGATTGTTGAGATCCACTGTTATCATTTTGTACTTCGGGTCTACCTTAACCCCTGTCATATTGACCCATTTGCACCAAAATAAAGGGATCATGTCCATAGTCAAGGTCCCATATATCCTGTATGTAACCATAATATGTGTCCATTTCCCTATTTTTGTTTGTTGCATCAAAGCAGACACCGCTTTTTTGGTTGGTGCCCTTCTTATCTTGGGCGATCGTGTATAATGTATTCCCATTAATCTTGTACCCTTCGAAATTCAATATAGTCAAAGATGGTGATTTGGACAACAAGTACAGCTTATCTCCAACAATGTCGTCATTCATGAGATATGTTTGCAAACAACCGCCGAAAGTCCCCATGTGTTCACGTGTAATCTAGTCGTCCGACTGCTCCAGGTGTTTGTAGCGTAGAATATTCTTGTGTTCATTGATATACGGGGCCACCAAGGTGGAATTTTGGAGAATTGTGTAGTGTTCTTGGGCCCAAGAATTTCCGTCCCTACATATTACTGATGTCTTTCCTAGCGGGCCTTTTCCACTCAGTCTCCCCTCATGCCGCAATTAAGGAACACTAATCGACATAAGGTGACGAATAAAGTGAACACAAAACTCAATAACCTCCTCTGTTTCATGGCCCTTGGAGATGCTTCCTTCTGTCCTAGCACTGTTATGAACATATTTCTTTAAGACTCTCATGAAACTCTCAAAGGGGAACATATTGTGTAGAAATGCAGGACCCAGAATGGCAATCTCTTCAACTAGGTGAACTAGGACGTGTTTCATGATATTGAAGAAGGATGGTGGAAACACCAACTCGAAACTGACAAGAAATTGCACCAAATCATTTTGTAACCTTTGTAGGATTTCTGGATCAATTACCATATGAGAAATTGCATTGAGGAATGAACATAGCTTCACAATGTCTAATCGAACATTTTCTGGTAGAAGCCCCCTCAATACAACCGGAAGTAATTGCGTCATAATCACATGGCAGCCATGAGACTTTAGGTTTTGGAATTTTTTCTCCGGCATATTTATTATTCCCTTTATATTCAACGATAAGCCAGATGGGACCTTCATACTGAGCAGACATTCAAAAAAGATTTCCTTCTCTTCTTTGGTAAGAACATAGCTGGCAAGACCTTCATACTGCTTTGAATGCATGCCGTCTTTTTCGTGCATACGTTGCTGGTCCTCCCGTGCCGTGGGTGTATATTTTGTCTTCCCATACACACCCAGGAAGCCAAGTAGGTTCATAGAAATATTCTTCGTCACGTGCATCATGTTGATCGTAGAGCGGACCTCTACGACTTTCCAATACTCTAGCTCCCAAAATTTAGATTTCTTCTTCCACATGGGTGCATGCCCGTCAGCGTCATTCAGAACAGATTGACTGCCAGGACCCTTTCCAAAGATTACTGTTAAATCCTTGACCATATCAAGTATACCAACACCGGTATGGTGGCCAGGCTTCTTCCGGTTATCCGCCTCACCTTTGAAATGCTTGCCTTTCTTTCTTAAGGCATGCTTGATCGGAAGAAACCAACGATGCCCCCGGTACACAACCTTCTTATATTTATCCAAATATATACCTTCAATCTCATCTAAACAGTGTGTGCATGCATTGTACCCTTGTATGTCTGTCCTGGAAGGTTACTAAGAGTAGGCCAATCATTGATGGTTACAAACAACAACGCTCATAGGTCAAATTCCTCCTGTTCGTTCTCATCCCATACACGTACACCTTTTAAATCCCACAACTATAAAAGTTCATCAACTGATGGCCTTAGGTACACATCAATGTCGTTTCCGATTTGCTTACGGCCTTGGATAAGCACTGGCATCATGATGAACTTCTGCTTCGTGCACAACAAAGGAGGAAGGTTATAGATACATAGAGTCACATGTCAGGTGCTAAGATTGCTTCTCTGCATGCCAAAAGGATTGATGCCATCTACACTTAAACCAAACTAGAAGTTCCTTGCGTTATCTGCAAAGTCCGGCCACATTCCCTCGATTTTTCTCCACTGTGACCCATCAGTGGGTACTCTCAACTTCCCGTCTTTCTTACGGTCATCTTTGTGCTATTGCAACAACTTGGCATGCTCTTTGTTTTGGAGTAAACATTTCAACCATGGTATTATAGGAGCATACCACATCACCTTGCAGGAATCCTCTTCCTGGGGCGCTTGCCCTCAACATCATCACCAGAGTCATCGCCCTAGATCTTATAGCACAATGCACCGCATACCGGGCATGCATTCAAATTGTCGTACTCCTCAAAGCAGAGGATGTAGTCATTACAGCATGCATGTATCTTCTGAATGTCTAATCCTAGAGGGAAGACAACCTTCTTTACTTCATACGTACTTTTGGGCAATTCTTTGTCCTTTGGAAGCTTATTCTTCATTATTTTCATCAAGTTTTCAAATCCCTTGTGAGATACACCATTCTCTGCCTTCCATTCCAGAAATTCCAGTGTGATACCCATATTTTTCTATTCATCTTCGCAACTTGGGAACAACAATTTGTTTGTGATCCTCTAACATGCAGTGCAACTTCAACTTCTCCTTTTCACTTTTGCAATTTCGCTTTGCATCAGCAATGGCCCAACCAAGATCATCAGCAAGCTCATCTGATGCCTCTTCTTCAGCTTCTTCTTCTTCTTCATTCTCTCCCCCCATTGTAGTACCATCGTATTTAGGGAACCCAGGATAGTTCTCATCATCCTCTTCTTCTTCATTCTCTTCCATTAGAACCCCTCTTTCTTTGTTCTTGGTCCAACAGTTATAGCCGGACATGAAACCAGACGTAAATAGGTGGGCGTTAATGTCTTTTGAGCTAGAGTAATTCTTATCATTCTTATCCACAAGACATTGAAAACACATAAAACCATTCCGCTTGTTTGCCTCAGCCGCATACAAAAAACTATGCATGCCATTAACTAACTGGGGAGAGCGTCGATCATCGTACATCCATTGCCGACTCATCTTCATTACATAACATCAAAGTGACCAAATAATACAAATTCATACATAAAATTCATACACACTTATTCCATAAAACAACATACAACTATCTAGCTAAAGCATTTAAATGCAACAACAAATGCGATCAAAATCGCAACTAAGGTAACAATTGATCCAACAACATAATGATACCAAGCCTCTTTATTAATGGCATATTTTCTAATCTTTCTAATCTTCAAGCGCATTGCATCCATCTTTATCTTGTGATCATCGACGACATCGGCAACGTACAACTCCTATTTCATATTCTCTTCTTCAACTCTTTTCAATTTTTCTTTAAATAATCGTTCTATTTTTCAACTAAATATAACTTCTCGACAATAGGGTCGGTTGGAATTACTGATTCACATACCTCCTAGATAAAAATATCTATGTCAACTTGATGGTCATAATTGTCAGTAACACAAAATGAAACAAATAGTTATAAAAGAGAATATACCACATCCGAATCATACACCGGACGAGGGTCGACGTGCACGCATACCAAAACCATGGCACTATGTATAACAAACAATCATACAAGTAAGAAAATTATACAAATAACTATCTAAATCATACAAATAAGTTTTTTTATAAAAAGGATAAGAACAAGAGGCTCACCAAGGTGGTGCTGGCGACGGGACGGTGCAGGCAATCGACGATCGTTAGGACAGGGATGGGAAGGCACTAAGTAAACCACACCTACACATATGCAAACTAAGGAGTTTATTTGATCTCAAATTGCATATAAATCAAATAAACTCCCAAATAATTATTCCCAAACTAAAACCCACAAATCATTATAATTATACAGCATTGCATGAGCTAATTTAGCAATGAGAGATGAAAGGACAAAGTTGCTAACCTTTGTGAACATTTGGATGGATGGGGTGCCTCAAATCTTGACAGATCTGGGAAAAAATGGAGGATGAGCTCAAGCAAGGGAAGAGAACAGAGGAGAGAAAGGAGAAAACTGAGAGCTTGGGCTCGGGCTGGACGAATCACTTTTTATAGTGATACCTTTAGTCCCGGTTGGTGATACCAACCGGGACTAAAGGGCCTCGCAGGGGCCCCAGCCTGACGCAACCCTGCCACCCCCCTTTAGTCCCGGTTGGTAACACCAACCGGGACTGGGGGTTCCTCATGAAGCGGGACTAAAGACTATCCTCATGAACCGAGACTAGTGGACACATTAGTCCTAGTGTGGAACCCGACCGGGAATAATGCTCTGGTCCAAAGGCATGTTTTCTACTAGTGTAGCAAAGTCCCTTCTCTCTTTTTCTCTCATTTTTTTATTTTTTCATGCTGGGTTTTTGTCTTTTTTTCCTCCCCCATTCATTTTTTATATGGCGGGATCATTTGACCTCCCCCATTTTTATTTTATTTTTCGTCCGGAGTCTGATCCCAACTTGTGGGGGAGTAATAGTCTCCATCATCCTTTCTTCACTGGGACAATGCTCTAATAAGGGTATCGTCACACTTTTATTTACTTACAACTCAATATGAAGAACTAATTGGAAGATATGACACTGTATGAATGCCTCTAGCAGCGTACCAGGATGTGCAATGATCTAGCATGACACGTATCGAAAACATGATGAACGGTGGCTTTGCCACAAATACTATGTCAGCTCTATATGATCATGCAAAGCAATATGATGATGAACAAACTATTCATGTGAAGTGACGATGGAATTTGCATGGCAATATATCTTGGAATGGCTATGGAAATGCCATAATAGGTAGGTATCGTGGATGTTTTGAGGAAGATATAACGAGGCTGATGTGCAACAGAGCGTATCATGTCACATGGTTTGGATGCACCGGTGAAAGTTGCACCGATCCTCGAGGTGATAACGGGCTATGGACGGTACCGAAGAGCCTAGAAAATATGAGAAGGTGAGTATGCGTATGTCCATGGTGTCACATTAGTCCTAAACAACTCATATACTTATCGCAAAGTTTTATTAGTTTTATCACAAATCAAAGCACTCCTCGCATGCCCCGAGGCAGGAGGTTGGTAGGAGTTAACAATCGCGCGCCCCCGACTCGTAACAACACTAGGATTTAAATGAGGAATAAAAATGCTCATGCATCATCACTGTGGCTCTTTAATTTTTAGATGAATGACAAGTTAACACCTCTTAATCTCGACACTTTTACGAATCAATAATTGTGGACTCACAACTTTTTCATATTACAGTTAATGTCATTAACACAAAATTTCTCTATATGTCCTACATGGTGGTTGGGATTATCACTCATTGAGGACATACTATTTTTGGACTAGTCTTATGACCCATGGAAATTACTGTCACTATTCACTCAGCTCTCAAACAAATATAAGTGAAGAACGAGAGCATATTGTTTCTATAAAATATGCATGCTACCGTGTGATAACCCACAAGTATAGGGTATCAATTGTAGCCTTTCTCGATAAGTTAGAGTGTCGAACCCAACGAGGAGCTAAAGGTAGAACAAATATCCCCTCAAGTTCTATCGACCACCGATACAACTCTACGCACGCTTAACGTTCGCTTTATCTAGAACAAGTATGAAACTAGAAGTACTTTGTAGGTGTGATATTATAGGTTTGCAAGATAATAAAGAGCACATAAATAAAAACTAGGGGCTTCTTAGATAAAGAAACAATTAAGTTAGTTTAACGAGTGCAGAAAAGTGGTGGTAGGAGTTGCGGAATTGTCCCTAGGCAATCGATAACTCGACCGGTAATGATTATTGCAATTTTATATGAGGGAGAGGCATAATGTGGGGACCCCAACTCATAAGTCGTGATCACCGAATGCACGTGTATAGTGATACTAGAGATCAATGCTCACTGAACACACAGAAGCTGAATAACAAGAGTCTTACATCCTTACATATCGTCTTACACAAATAAAGGCCAGGTAGGCGAAGTCTTACATAGATAGGGCCACAAGGGCCAAACAATTAAACATAACAAACAATGGAAATCTTGGTCGAAAGCGTGAATCCATGCCATCTACCTTAAACCTGTAGGCATTCTGACTGGGAAGGGTCCTAGCTCGCATGTTCGTCACCAACGAACTCTTCACCAAATTCCTGCTCTTCCATGCCTGGCCAATTAAATAACCAGTGGCAAGCCAATGAGTACTTTGAATGTACTTGCAAGCAACCCATGTGTGTAACAGGGTACAACAATGCATGATATAGCACTAAGTAGGTATGTTTTGCAGAAAGCTAACTTTGAGTGCAATGACGTGATCAAATATCTATGTAAGCATGTGTCAACAGTTGGTAGACATCCTAGTGATCGAATTATTCATATCACCATAAGCAAGGGTTGAACATGTCATGTTCATCATCATGCCAAGTCATCGGACTTGGCTCAAGTAGCATCCTTGTGTCATCCACACACCCACCCACCAAGTTTGTGAAAATATCGGACGGAGTTTAAGCAGGACCTCCAACTGTCCATGACCATGGACACGGCTATTCGAATAGTTTTACACTCTGCAGAGATTGCACACTTTACCCACAAGACTCGGGGAACTTCTGTGTCATCCATGACTCGTGGTATATTACATACCCGAGGTAAGCACCCGAACAATGCCTTTCCCCTAGCGATACTAAACAAAGAGTCCACTCGTTGGTGCCATCCCTCATGATATACATCACGCATATCATCTATGACGACACGCAATGGTATGCCTAGTGCCTGTGAAGATAGTGCATGATCGTCCATTCCGGTATGACCTCATATCGAGAGTGACCACTTCACTCCTGCCACTAGTAATGTGAGCTCTATGCTAGTACCCACCAAGGTAATCAACAAAGCCCAGTCCCATAAGGGGTATCGTGGTTGTGCATGTAAGGTTTGGACAGTCAGCAAATCTTAAAACTCTCCATTTTTGAAAACACACACACAACTTGTTCCGGTACACCACTTCTTCATCAAGTGGTTACCTAGGTCATCATCATCTCCCTAGGGCATTTGTGGCACCTGACGGTGTTGTCGAAGAGTCTTTGAAATCATCTTGTTTCGAACACCATGCACATTCCTATCCCACTTGTGTAGCAACTACTAGCAACATAACTACTCCCACCTGCATAACCCTCATAAGGAGGTAGGATCATGCACGATGCAAGTAGTAACAAGAAAGTATCGGAGGCATGTGATAGCCTAGCTTATTAGGGATGATAGACTACTCATATCAATAAGGAATTCCTTCTTTTCCGGGAGCCCATTCGAACAGAACTCCCAGGTTAAGCATGCTTGGCTTGGAGTAGTTCTAGGATGGGTGACCAACCGGGAAGTTGGTCCCGGGTGCGCATGAGTGAGGACAAAGTGCGCCGAAAAGACTAGTACTGATCCGTGAGGCCAGTCTAGATCCCGCCAGGAGTAACGACTACCAACGGGTGTGTCCGGGGCATTACAAGTTGGTATCAGAACCGACCCTCGCGGTTACACGGATGTTTGCCGACAGGTGCGCGGTCATGTTGTTCACGAAGTTGGTGACCCGTCATGGCACACGGAATGACACATGTACATTCCTGTGACCCAGATGATAGACTCATATCAATAAGGAATTCCTTCTTATTCCGGAGCCCATTCGAACAGAACTCCCGGTTTAAGCGTGCTTGGAGTAGTTCTAGGATGGGTGACCGACCAGGAAGTTGGTTCTGGGTGCGCATGAGTGAGGACAAAGTGCGCAGAAAAGACTAGTATTGATCTGTGAGGCCAGTCTAGATCCCGCCAGGAGTAACGACTACCGGCGGGTGTGTCCGGGGCGTTACAAGGCATCCCTCCAAAGGGGGAAACACCACATCAATATGATCAACATCACAGAAGTAACAACTATATGCCATGCAAATAAAAAGGGTTCATAGTCATAGTCCCTGCTTTCCTGGCTCAACAAAGTCTTCGGGTCCAACTCCCTCGTCAACAACGCAATCTATCGTCGCGATAAATAACAATAATAATAAGCATCACACAAAAACAAACCACAAAAATCTACTACTAAAATGCTACCCTACTTTGATAAATACTACAAACTATTCGAAAAATATTTGTCTAGGGTTTTGTTGTACAAAAGATTTTGAAAACTATTTAAACATGAGCTAAAAAATATTAAAAACTAGGTTTTAAATAAAACCAACACATAAAATATTTTCAAATATTTACACAAGTGGCACCATAAAATTCTACAGAATTTTACAAGATTTGTGGTGGAAAAATATTTGGAATAGGACAAATATTTATTTGTGTGGGATTATTACAAATAATGCCAGAAAAAGAAAAGTAAAAGGGCTCCAGTGCCCTAGGCCAGTTCTGACCCCAGGTGGGCCAGTCCAGTGGCCAGCCATCCCAGGCAAACCGACGCGCGCGCGCCCGTGTTCAAACCTGACGGCTGGGGCCCGAAGGCTAGCGATAGAGAGAGGAGTGGGAGGGAGGTGAGGATGACAGGTGGGCCCCGCCTGTCATCTCCAACCTTGCGTCAGGGAGGCCGGCGAGCTCACTGGCAAAAACGTAGGGCACAGAGAGGGCTGGGGAGCACGGGTATGGACTCAGGGGCTTGTCGTTGTTCCAGGGGAGGTGCAGGTAGTCGACGGGGAGGTCCTGGTCGCCGGCGACAAAGAAGCCACGGCAGAGGAGCTTCGGGCGTGATCCAAGCCGACGGTTCCTACAGCAATACGCATGGGAGGAAGGGGAAACGCATCAGCGCACTGATGTAGAAGTAGGGGAAGAAGAATGGGGTCCGAAGGGGGCTTGTACCCGGAGATCTCTGGCGAACCGAGCTGGCGGAGGTTGGGTTCGATCTCGAGCTCAGGCAGCTTTGGGGTCGATTTGGTGGCACTGGAGGGCGATTGGGAAGGAGAGAGAGCCAACAGAGAGGAGAGGGGAGCCCAGGTTGGCTTTATATAGCCGAGGGCGCTAGCGCACCATGCACAGGGGCTTGGGCTCTACGGCAACAGCGCTGGCGACCATTGGAGGAGGAGGGAGAGAGCCTGGGTGCTCGTGGGACTTGTCCACGACGCGGGAAGGAGAGAGGGATAGGGAGAGAGACATCAGGAGCGCGCGCGTGTGAGCCCGCACATTGGCCAGTTCGAGCGATGCTCGGTACGTGAGACACGGGAGAGAAGGAGGAGGGGAGAGGAGGGGGATAGGGTCGTGGCGTGTCCCGAACGTCGAGGTGCATCGACTGGCACAAAGGGGAGGCCCAAGGTGACTGGGCTTGGGCAGGAGAGAGAGGTCAACTCTCTAGAGCGCGGTTGTGCGCTCTAGAGTGCGACTTGGGCTAGCATGATGAGGCTTCAGTGTGCTCTGACGCGTCCACTGATGTCCAACGGCTGCCGGAGGGAGTAAACAATGGGAAAAACAAGCATAGGATGCTCTAGGATGGCCAGGAGTGTGAGAGAGAAGTGAGAAAGGAGAGAAATATGCTGTCCAGAGAGGATCTTGGGGCTTTACCCTGCCAATCATGGAGTTGTGGCCATGGGAAATTTACTAGAGGTGCTGGGGGGTTGTAGGATTTTGTAGTAAAACTTTTGGGTGGTTCTAGTGAGTGGAAGTGAGGGAAACCAAGGTTTTACTTTTCTGGCAGAAGGTGTTTGATGTGTGTTTGGGCAAGCAAAAGGAGGTTGCTGGTTGATAAAGTTAATATGATGAAATGGGGGTAAGAATTGGGCTTGATCACCAAGTTTGAGGTTAATTGAGCAAAGTTGATAGTACAAACCTTGCATACCCTAGAAATCAACAGAAACTGACTTTTGTAGATCCAGGTGAGTAAATCTATTGCCCTATATGCACCACTAGGTGTAGCATCCATATATGGATAGTAGATCAGGTTCACAAAGTTTGGGGTCAAGGGAAGAAACTTCACAATGTAAAGTTGTTCAAACTTGACTCTAGTCAGGAATGGTTTTGGGTTTTTTTGTCAAGCAAAACAAGGGGTAATGAGATGAAACTTTACAAGATCATCACAAATGGAATGAGTGCCTTGCCTTAATTTATTGAGAATATTTCTTATAGAAATATTTCAAAAGCTTGATTTGGACAGAAAGGGTTTTGAGGGGGTTTGCCCATGATTTTGAACATGACCATGTGTTGAAACTCATATATATGGAAAATATATGTCCACTGAGTTTCCCTAAATTTTCTCAAATATTTTTAAATTATTTAAATAATTTTTCCCTATAAAAGACCATTTCTGGACTTAAGAAAAAGCTTTAAATAAAATAGTAAAATAATCTTTCAAATTAATATTTGGTGGTTTTGGGAAGTCATATATATAGTAGGTTTCAAATAAAGCCTTTGGGGGAAAAGGATCCACCCAATTTGAGGACTTGCAGTGCAAACCTCAACTCAGGGGTTTTTGAAAACCTAATTTGGATAAATTCTTTTTGGTCAAAATAAATTTTGATAAAAATAGTTTTGGGTACTATTCACATGGCATGATCATTGGGCAAGAAGTTTGTATCAAGGAAGATGAATATGGAGAGGAGTAGAACCTAAGAGTGCCCAACATAATAATCCAAACAATCAAACAATCAACAGTTCAAACAAGCATGCACTCAAAAAGATTTAATTGGTTCCAAAATTTGTAAATCCAAACATAGTAAAGTGATACAAAGATATGGTGTGACAGACCTACCCCCCTTACAAGAATCTCGTCCCTGAGATTCCTAGGCTAAGCGCTAAAAAGATAAGGGAACTCAGTTCTAATATAATCTTCACGCTCCAAGATTGCTTCTGCTTCAGTGTGGTTGCTCCATTGGACCTTGAAGTACTTGATGGTGCGGCTTCGGGTGCAACGCTCCACTTCATCCAGAATGCGAATTGGCCTCTCACGATAAGTGAGGTCTTGCTGAAGGTCGATGGCTTGATGTTTGATGTCCTTGTAGAGGTTGGGGCAGTTGGGAACTTGAAGACACTTCGAGAGTTGTGACATGTGAAAGATGTTGTGCACAAATGATAGCTCGGAAGGTAGCTCTAGCCGGTAGCAAACTTCTCCTCGTGTAGCAGTGATCTTCAAGGGGCCGATGTATCTGGGTGCTAGCTTTCCCTTGTCGTGGAAACGCTTGGTTCCCTTGAGGGGCGTGACTCGGAGGTAGACATGGTCACCGACATAGAAGTTTACTTCTCGACGGTGAGAGTCAGCGTAACTATTCTGTCTTGACTTGGCGGTCTCTAGACGTTCTCGGATGAGTTAAACTTGCTCTTCTGCTTTGCGGAGGATATTTGGTCCAAAGACCAATCCTTCTCCGGTTTGTGACCAGTTGAGGGGAGTACGACACTTGCGTCCATACAACACTTCAAATAGCGCCATCTGAAGACTTGACTGATAGCTGTTGTTGTAGGAGAACTCGGCGAATGGTAGGCAACCTTACCACTTGGCTCCATATGCCAAAACACAAGCACAGATCATATCTTGGAGTAACCGATTTACTCGTTCTGTTTGCCCACGGGTTTGGGGGTGAAAGAGGTCCTGAAGGAGAGCTTGGTTCCCATTGCTTCTTGAAACTTCTTCTAGAACCTTGAGGTGAACCGGGTTCCTCGGTCTGATACAATCTCCTTAGGAACCCCATGGAGGATCACAACACGCTCGATGTAAAGGTTTGCTAGCTTGTTACCATCATAGGTGGTCCTGACGGGAATGAAATGGGCTACCTTGGTCAGGTGATCTGTGGGGACCCCGACTCATAAGTCGAGATCACCGAATGCGCGTGTACAGTGATCCCAGAGATTAATGCTCACTGAACACACAGAAGCTGAATAACAAGAGTCTTACATCCACACTTAACGTCTTACACAAATACTGACCACGAAGGTCTTAGTCTTACATAGATAGGGCCACACGGACCAAACACTTAAAATAGAACAAGCAGTGGAAATCTTGGTAGAAATAGTGAACTCATGCCATCTATCTTGACCTACATGCATTCTGACTAGGAAGTGTCCTAGTTCGCATGTTTGTCTCCAACGAACTCTTCAACATACTCTTGTTCTTCCATGCCTGGCAATTAAATAACCAGTGGCAAGCCAATGAGTACTTTGAATGTACTCGCAAGCAACCCAAGTTGTGGAACAAGGTAACAATGATGCATGATATAGCACTAATAGGTAAGTTTGCGGAAAGCTAATTTTAAATGCAATGACATGGTCAAGTATGATGTAAGCATGCATCAACAATAGGCAGATAACCATACGAACAAGATACAATTATCAACATAGTAGAGGCTGAGCACCTCATATTCAGTCATCATACTAAGTCATCGGACTTAGTTCAGTTTTCATGATAAGTCATCAGACTTAGTTCATATGAACACTTTGTCACCATCGTATCCAAGTCACGCCCAGTTTTATGAAAACATTCGGACGTAGTTTAAGAGGGACCTCCAACTGTCCATGACCGCGGACGCGGCTATTCGAATAGTTTTACACTCTGTAGAGGTTGCACACTTTACCCACAAGACTCGGGGAACTTCCGTGTCATCCATGACTCATGGTATATAACATACCCGAGGTAAGCACCCGAACAATGCCTTTCCCCTAGCGATACTAAACAAAGAGTCCACTAGATTGGTACCCAACCCTCATGATGTACTTCACACGAGCCTCGCTCTAAACCATACCATCCATGAGGGGACCAACGGTGTGCCCGGTGCCTATGAAGACAGCGCATGATCGTACATACCGGTACGACCCCGTATCGAGAGTGACCACACCACTCCCGCCACTAGTAATGCGGGCTCCTTGCCAGTACCCACCAAGGTAATCAACAAAGCCCCGTCCCATAAGGGGTATTGTGGTTGCGCATGTAAGGTTGGGACAGTTAGCAGACCTTAAATCTAATCCGTTTTCAAAAACACATAATCAACTTGCCCCGACACACCACTTCTTTCTCAAGTGGTCACCCTACTCATCATCATCTCCCTCATGCATTAGTGGCACCCGACGGGTTTTTTGAAAGAGTCTTTGAAATCATTTCTTTCTTTCCATCACCAACCATAAGTCCCATCCCCACTTGGGTAGCATCTACTAGCATCCTAACTACACCCACACGCATAACCCTCATAAGGGGTAGGGTCATGCACGATGCAAGTGCCAATGGAGAAGTACCGAAGGCATCCCACCGAAAGGGGAACACCACATCGCACGATCAAATATGATGAAAGTAAAGTGCTATATGACATGCAATAAAATGGTTTCTCATCATGGTCAAAGGGCTGTTTGCCTGGATCAATAAAGTCTCCAGGGTCTTCGAAGTCTTCGGGTCCAACTTCTTCGTCAACCGCGCAATCTATCTCGCGAAATAAAGCGATAAAAATAAGCAACACACAAAAACAGAGCACTCATCTACATATTAAAAATGCTAATCTATTCTGATAAATACCCAATGTCATGCTAAAAATATTCTCCTAGGGTTTGGTTGTTAAAAATATTTTGGAAATAAATTAACAGAGGGAAAAAGGTGCCCAAATATAGGTTTTAAAATAAAATAGTACTAAAAATATTTTCAAACGTTTTTACAAATGGCACTAATAAATTCTATGGATTATTCTAAGAATTTAGGTGGAAGAATTATTGGCATTGGATAAATATTCAAATCTGGGGGATTTTTGAAAGTGAAACAGAAAAAAGAAAAGAAAAGGGGCTACTGTGCCCCTCGGGCTAAAAGTGCCCTGCCGAAACCGGCCCAAGAGGGAAGCCGGCCAAGGCAAGGAGCCGCACGCGGTAGGTTTGTTTTAAACCTGCCCGCAGGCCCGGCCTGCTAGTGAGAGAGGAGAGGGTGAGGGGATGAGAGGTGGGCCCCACCTGTCATCCCTCTCCTCGCTACAACAGTAGAGGAGGGGCTCACCAAAGGGATTCGGGCCACGGCGGAGGGAGCTGAGGGCACTGGCGTGCTCGCGGGGCTCCCATACGTTGGCGGGAGGTTGCGGGGCCACCAAGTGGAGAGGGGAACGCCAGCGAGGGGAGAGCCCGACGGTGTTGGTGAGGGTTTGGGTCAGGTGAGGGCTCCCGACCACGGGGGAGAGCACGCAGGGCACGAGCGAGAAGCGGAGGAAGAGGGGAAGCGAGGAGGGGGGAGCAGGAGGCGCGGGGAGGCCTTAAATAGGCGGGCCACCGGCTCACCGTGGATGCGATGCGCCGGTGATCACGGGTTGCTCGCCACGGGCCACGGGGGAGAGAATGGGCATGTCTGGGGGCTTTGTGGGTGAGTTCTAGGCCGGGGGAGAGAGGAAAGAGAGGCGGGGGCGCGCGCGTGCGAACCCGTTGGTTGGCCGAGCCGCATGGTGCTGGGCACGCGCGCAGGAGCCGCCGGAGAGACAGAGAGGAGGGGGCCGACTAGGCAGCGTGTTGCGGACGCCGAGGGGGGGCAGAGGGGACAACCTGGGGCAGCCCAAGGTGGTCGGGGACAGCCATTGGGCCGCGGCTACAGTGCAGGTGCACACTGTAGCGCGCTCCAGAGCGTGAGCCTTGCATGCCAAGGCATGCTCTTGGCATTTCCTGCGCGGCCGCCTGTGCCCAGAGGATCTAGGGGAATAGGCCTTGGATGCTCTGGTGAAGCCTTAGGGTAGAAGGAAATGGGGAGAGGGGTAGAAAAAGATGCTGCCAGGGGTAGAAATAGGGGTTTTACCCCACGTCATAGTGTCCTGATGACTTGGCACTTTTACTAGGGGTGAAAGGTGACTACAAGAGGCTCTGGTAAAATATTGGAGGCCAGGGTAAAAGGGAATGGGGTGAAAAAGCTGGTTTTACAAAATTACCAGAAGATGTTTGATGGAGTTTTGGGCAAGAAGATGTTACCAACTTACAGAGACACTCACCAGGGTCAAGGGGTAGGTAAAGATGAGAGGTTTCACCAAGTTTGAGCCCAAGGGGAAAAAGTTGACAATGGAGATTTGATAAACCCTAGAATTTAGCAGAATCAGATTTCTGTAGATCCAATGATGCTAGGCTTTTACCCTTGATGTACCACTTAGTGTATCATCACTATTCGGCCATTAGAGCATGCCCACAAAGTTTGAGTCCAAGGGGAGACACTTCACAATGTAAAGTTGCTCAAATTTGATTCTGGACAAGAATGGTTTTGGGATGGTTTGATGAACCAAATCAACTTGGATTGAGATTAAAATTTTCAAGATCATCACATATGATAGTGTTGACATGCTAGAATTTTCCTGGAACTTATTGAGAATATATCTTATAGAAATATTCCAAAAGTTTGATTTGAACAGAAAGGGTTTTGAGGGGTTTTGCCTATGACCTGATCATGTCGTTGTGTTGAGACTCATATATATGGAAAATATATGTATACTGAGTTTCTCTAAAAAAAATCAAATATTTATAAAGCTTTTAAATAATTTTTCCATATGAAAGACCATTTCTAGCCTTGAGAAAAAGCCTTTAAATAAAATATAAAGATAATCTTTAAAAATAATATTTGGTGGTTTTGGGAAGTCATATATATAGTAGGTTTGAAATAAAGCTCTTGGGAAGGAAGGGTCCACCTAATTTGAGGACTTGCAGTGCAAACCTCATTTCAGGGGGTTTTGGAAGCTTAAATTAAATAAATCATTTTTGGTTAAAACATTATTTGATAAAAATAGTTTTGGACACTATTCACATGGCATGATCATTGGGCAAGAGTTTTGGAACAAGGAAGATAAATATGAAGTGGAATAGAACCTAGTAGTGTGTGACAGCCCGAGACAGACGTTCCAGAAGATTCCAGAAGATTCCCCTTTCTTTCCGTTCTCGTCATGTGTTTCGTTGTGTGTTGCAGTCATCATCGCATCATTCGCATCATTGGCATTGCATCGTCATCCCTTTTTCGAAAACTTGCATTCGTTCGTAGTTGCCGATTCTCTCCGTTCTGCCGTTGTTTGTCTCGAGACCAGCCACACACGCATGCACCCGCGACATCTTTTAAATAAAACCGTTTTTAAGCGCGCGCAAAAATATTCTCGGATCGAGTTGAAACTTGTCGTGCGGTCTTGTTATAGCATAGGTAGACCGCCTGTCGAATTTAGTCGCGTTCTGAGTTCAATAGATACCCCGTCGGTCAGTTGCAGCAGAGAGGTTATCAGTAGATATCGGTTTCCGTCAGACGTTCTCGGCGTTTTAAATCCTCGTGTCACGGGTCGCATTGCTTCTCTCTCTCTTCCCCTCTTTGCCCGTCTACACAGTCACCGCAGCCGACCCTCCGCTTCCGGATCGTCGGACTGACAGCTGGCGGTCCGCAGACAGACATCGCAGCTAACCCTAGCCCCTAACCTATATATAAACCCTCGGTTCCCGTGCCCCCAAACCCTAGCTCCTTCCTCCTCTCAGCCGTCAGCCCGCCAAGCCCATCTGGAAGCCCGGGAAAGCCCATCTGGGCCCGTTCCCGGAGCTCTCCCGAGCTCCTCCCATGGCAGCCCGTGCCCTCGCGTCGCCGGAGTAGGCGCAGTTCGCCGTAGCCAGCCTCCGCCGCCGTTTCTCCTCTCCCTACTTCCCTTCTCCTCCCTTCCTCTAACCCCGCCGGCTTCCCTGCAGGAGCTCGCCGCCTCCGCTCCGCCAGCCGCCGCCATGGCCCCAGTCGCCGTCGTCCTCCGCCTTGCGCCGCCGGCCGGCGCCTCCTGCCGCCGAGATCCGGTTCCCCCGTGGCCGAGCCAGCCGTCCTCACGCCGGATCCTCCCCCTGCCGCCCCTGCCTCGCCATGGCCGGCCAGCGCCGCCGCCTCCTCGGTCCCGAGCGGGATCGGGAGGACAGGGACGAGCACCCCTGCGCCCCGTTGACCGCCCGAGTGGGCCGGCCCATCCCTCGCCTGCCCAGCGCCCAGCCACAGCCGGCCCAGCCGGCCAGATTCGGGCCCAAGGTGAGCCTCCCCTCCCTTTTGCCTTTTTCCCCTTTATTATTTCTGTTGCGTTTTAAAACCCGCGATAGATAATTAACCGTGCCCCGTGTCAAAACATTTTCAACATGAAACATGGTTAGAAAAATATGTAGAATTTTAATATGTCATTTGCACCCATGTAAAATTAATTTAACATGTCATTTCCGCATTATTGCATATATGTCATATTTGCATTTTGCATATTTAAATCAACGTGTATCGGGATTAATGATATCACATATTAAAAATGTCCGTCGCATTTGCATCGCATTTTCATGCATGGGATAAATGGTTTCAACATGTTTGCACATTATTTTGCATTAACGAATCGCTATAACATGAATAGGCCTAATACCGAATATTTAATTGTGAATAAGTTTCCATGTGAACCTAATCATATTATATATGTTTTCGGGGTAGAAAAATATATAGGATTTAGTTGTGCATTTAGTTTCGTCATTTGAGCATGTTTGAGTGCATGTCTTTTTCACCATGATGCCCTTTTGTCATTTTCGTAGGAATTAATCCGGTCATAATATGAATTATTTTTCCAACATGAAAGTTTCTCATTGATGTGTGTCCTAGCCCGTGGACATTTTGTTTGTCATAGAAATGCATGTTTAGGTGTTGTTTCGCTGTTGTCAACTTGCTATGAAAATCTGTTATTTTCAGGGTCAAAAATATTTCTAAGTCTGAATCTGTTATATTTTGTTGCTGTCTTGCCATGTGATTTGCTAGTGATCTAGACCTCTTTTGTGGTTGATGCAATGGAGTTATTTGTTGTTGGTATTGTCCTTTAGTATGCTGTTAAGTTTCATACCATTCCATGATTTGTAGCATATAGTTTTACTGTTGTAAATATGCCTTCGTGATAAACACTGCATTGTCTAAAACTGCTATTTTCACTAAGTCTGAAACTGTTATTAAGTTGCCTTCTTGTGAGCTTCCTACTAAGTGATCCATGCTTGTTTTGCATATGATATGTGAAGATGAAATGAAGTAGGTGTTGCATGCTATTGCCCCATGCTTAGTTTGTGCATTTTATAATATTGTATCTTGTTGTTTTCACATGTTCAAAATGCCATCTTGCTGTTTTTGGCAGATTTAAACTAAAACTTGTTTTGTTGGTTGTGGTTGAACCGTAGCTCCGTTTTGAGCGTTCCATATATGAAACTTGCTTAGAATCTCATGTAGTTTCATAATAACCTGTTGCATTCATGATTTGAGATGTTTGTGATCGCATTTCCCATGCATTTGCATTCATGACATGTGCATCTTGAATTGCTCATATCTTTTGAACCGGAGCTCCGTTTGAGATGTTCTATATATGTAAATCGACTAGAATAACGTGTAGAACAACATGGTATGCTTTATTCTTCTGTTTAACAAGTATAAAATATGTTTAGTTCAGATCTGGACCAAATTCATAATTAACATATGAGGTCATATCGGAAATGCTATAAGTTGTTTCCGACCTCATTTAAGATGCCTAGTTAGTTAGTTTACTTAAGCTTCACCTCTTGCCATGCCCAACAACATTTAATATTGTCGTGTACCTAACGAGAGTGAACTAAATAATTCGAACGTGGAGTTTCGTCAATATGCAACTCGTTGCATATTGAGCTCCACTTAATGTGTAGTATTTGATTGTTGTGAATTGTCATGCCTTGCATATTAAACCGGACATGCATCATATTTGTTGTGCATCGTGTCTTGCATATGTTGTGGTGCATCTTGTGTTGATTGTTGGTTTCGGATTGCTTCTTCTCGATAGAGTTCCGAAAGCGTTCGGAGTGTGAGGATTCATTCGACTACGTTGGTTCTTCTTCTTCATGGACTCGTTCTTCTTCCGAGCGGGATCTCAGGCAAGATGACACATTTCCCTGGATACCATTACTATCATTGCCATGCTAGTTGTCTCGTCTTTTTACCGTTATGTCTCGCTACCTACCACTTGTTTGATAAGCCTCCCAACATTGCCATGATAAGCCTCTAACCTCTCCACATCCCAGCAAACCTTTGTGTGGCTATGTTACCGCTTGCTCAGCCCTTCTTATAGCGTTGCTAGTTGCAGGTGCAATTGCTTCCATGTGCCAACATGGACCTTCTTTTGTTATATCACCATATTGCTGCTAATTAATTTAATGCACATATACACTTGGTAAAGGGTGGAAGGCTTGGCCTTTTGCTTGGTGTTTTGTTCCACTCTTGCTGCCCTTAGTTACTTGTGATCCGGTGTTATGTTCCAGAAATGAGCGCTCCTAACATGCTCGGGGTTGTTATGGGGACCCCCTTGATTTTCGGGTTAGATTAAAACTTGTCTGGCAAGGCCCAATTTTGGTACTACATTTGCCCATCATAATAAAACTGATCACCTTTTAAATGCATAGAGGGTCGCCCCCTCGTGGATTAATTTAACATAATACAGGGGGGCCAGTGCTGCTGGTGCTGGTCCAAAACAGAGCACTGTGCGGGGCCAACCCGGGGCAACTCGGGAGATTTCTATCAGGCCACTGTACGCGTAGCTCATCTGTCGTGCCCTGAGAACAAGATACGCGGCTCCTATCGGGATTGTCGGCACGTCGGGCGGCCTTGCTGGATTTGTTTTACCTTTCTCGAACGTCTTGAGTGAGGAACTCTGATTTTCTTCGGGTTAACTCGAGGTGTCGGATTTCCTTTGGAATTGCCTAGGAAGATCACGAGATCCGTGGTTGAGGTTATTCCCGCTGAGTGTGGTTACTTTGTGATGGACGAGTTGGAGCACCCCTGCAGGGTTAAATCTTTTCGAGAAGCCGTGCCCGCGGTTATGTGGCAAACTTGCATACTTTGTTTAACACCCGGTCATAGCAAACTTGAAGTAAACTCTAATAAAATACACCAACTGTGTGCGTAACCGTGACTGTCCCTTCTCGTGAGTCCTTATCCGAAAGAGAACACGGTGGGGTTATGTTTAACGTAAGTAGGTGTTCAGGATCAGTTAGTGATCATTAGTAGTTCACGTCCGTTGTGCGTAGACCACCATACTTTAATTTCTGTACTCGTAAGTTAGCCACTCAAATATATGCTTAGTCGCTTGCTGCAGCCTCACCACTTAACCATGCCTTACCTATTAAGCTTTAATAGTCCTGATACCCTTGGAAATGAGATTGCTGAGTCCCTATGGCTCACAGATTACTACAATAACAGTTGCAGGTACAGGTAATGTGATGATTCGACGTGAGCGTGTTGCTTGATTTGACTTGGAGTTCTTCTTCTTCTTCTTCTTCAATCTTGGATGGGTTCCAGGCGGCAGCCTGGGATAGCAAGGGTGGATGTCATTTTATCGTTTGATTTCGTCCGTAGTTGGACTCTGCTCTTATGTATGATGTTTGAGATGTTATTGTGTTGCTGTGACTCTGATGTAGCTTGTGGCGAGTGTAACCCAATTCCATATACTCATCTCTTCTGTACATGTACTTGTAATGATATCCATTCTTGCGAACGCATCGAGATGCGCTTCTATCCCTGACGAGGCCCTCGTGCCCAAATAGGGATAGGACCGCATCTTGGGCGTGACATAGTGCCACATAACACAATCAACAAGCAAGCAAACAACATAGCAAAAAAGCACCTTGAAAAGTTTTAGTTGGCTCCAAATTTTATAAACCCAAACATAACAATGTGCTACAAACACAGGGTGTGACATACCTTCCCCCCTTACAAGAATCTCGTCCTCGAGATTCCTAGGCTAAGCGCTAAAAAGATAAGGGAACTCTGATCTAAGATAATCTTCACGCTCCCAGGTTGCTTTAGGTTCAGTGTGGTTGCTCCATTGGACCTTGACGTACTTGATGGTGCAGCTTTGGGTGCATCGCTCGGCTTCATTTAGAATGTGAACTGGCCTCTCACGATAAGCGAGATCTGGCTGATGATCGATGGTTTGATGGTCGATGTCCTTGTAGAGGTCGGGACGGTTGGGAACTTGCAGACACTTTCGGAGTTGTGACACATGGAAGACGTTGTGCACATCCGACAGTTCGGGAAGTAACTCCAATTGGTAGGCAACTTCTCCTCGTCTTGTGGTGATCTTGAAGGGGCCAATGAACCTTGGTGCAAGCTTTCCCTTGACGTGGAAACACTTGTTCCCTTTCAGAGGCATGACTCGGAGGTAGACATGGTCCCCAACATGGAAACTCACGTGACGACAATGAGAGTCGGCATAGCTCTTCTGCCTAGTCTTGGCGGTCTCAAGGCATTCTCGGACAAGTTTAACTTGCTCTTCGGCTTCACGGTTGCGAGGATGTCCGGTCCAAAAGTTAATCATTCTCCGGGCTCTGACCAGTTGAGGGGAGTACGACACTTGTGTCCATACAACACCTTAAATGGTGCCATATGAAGACTCGACTGATAGCTGTTGTTGTATGAGAACTCGGCAAAGGGCAGGCAATTCTCCCACTAGGCTCCGTACGCCAAAACACAAGTGCAGAGCATATCTTTGAGTATCTGATTTACTTGTTCCGTTTGCCCGCCGGTCTGGGGGTGAAAAGCAGTGTTGAAGGAGAACTTGGTTCCCATGGCTTCTTGAAACATCTTCCAGAATCTTGAGGTGAACTTGGTGCCTTGATCTGACACAATATCCTTTAGAACTCTATGAAGGATCACGATATGCTCGATGAGAGGCTGGCTAACTTGTTACCGTCATAGGTGGTCTTGACAGGAATGAAATGGGCTACCTTGGTCAGGTGGTTGACAACGACCCAAATGGAATCATGTCCCTTGCTTGACCTTGGTAAACCGGTGATGAAATCCATCCTGACTTTATCCCACATCCATTCGGGCACTTTGAGGGGCTGCAGTAGTCCAGCGGGTCGCTGATGCTAAGCCTTGACCCTCTGACATATGTCACACTTAGCCACGAACGTGCCTATCTCCCGTTTCATGCCATGCCACCAGAATCTTGCCTTGAGGTCTTGATACATCTTGGTTCCTCCAGGATGGATGGAGTACGGAGTGTCATGATCTTATTGCAAGATCAGGTTCTTGAGTTCCTCTTTGTTGGGTACGCAGATGCGATTCCCGAACCATACAACTCCTTGTTCATCCATTGAGAATCATGGGGCCTTGCCTGCCTTGATCTTCCTCTTGATGCCTTCAATGCTCTCGTGTCCCTTCCGGGCTTCCTTGATATCATCCATCAAGGTAGGATTTTCTTTGAAGTTGGCGAGGAATCCTGGTGCAACTAGTTCCAAGCCGAAGCTCTCAAGTTCTTCATACAGGGCGGGGAGTCTTTCCTTAATCATAGCATTCAAGGAACAAGCCTTTCTGCTTAAGGCGTCTGCTACCACATTGGCCTTTCCGGGGTGGTATTGAACACTGAGGTCATAATCCTTGATCAATTCCAACCATCTCCGCTGCCTCATGTTCAATTCCCTTTGAGTGAAGATATACTTCAAACTCTTGTGGTCTGTGAATATCTCACATTGCTTCCCTAGAATGTAATGTCGCCATGTCTTCAAGGCATGAACCACGTCTACCAACTCGAGATCATGAGTTTTGTAGTTCTCTTCATGGGGTCATAGCTGTCTGGATAGATGTGCTATGACTCTGCCTTCTTGCATCAGAACACCTCCAAGTCCGGTTCTTGATGCATCACAATATATCACAAACTCCTTGTGAATATTAGGGGTGGCCAAAACTGGGGCCATGGTCAATCTCTTCTTGAGATCTTGGAAGCTTTCCTCACACTTGACTGTCCATTCGAACTTCTTGTCCTTCTTCAAAAGCTGGGTCATGGGTCGGGCAATGCTTGAGAACCCTTCCATGAACTTGCGGTAATAACCCGCGAGTCCAAGGAAGCTCCTGACTCCCTTCACGGTGGTTGGGGTTTGTCACTCGGTCACGGCTTCAATCTTGGCAGGATCCAATGATAATCCTTCTGCAGTCAATACATGACCCAAGAATCCAACTTCATGCAGCCATAATTCACACTTGATGAAGTGGTCATAAAGCTGGTGCTCTCGAAGCTTCTCTAGGACCAATCTCAAGTGTTCCTCATGTTCTTCTTCAGACTTGGAGAAGACAAGTATGTCATCAATGAAGATGACAATGAACTTGTCCAAATACTCCATGAAAACTTTATTCATGAGGTACATGAAGTAAGCAAGGCCATTAGTTAACCCAAGTGACATGACCGTGTATTCATACATGCCTTACCGGGTTACAAACACTGTCTTCGGAATGTCTTGGGGTCTGATCTTCAGTTGGTAGTACCTAGACCTGAGGTCGATCTTGGAGAACACCTTGGCTCCATTCAACAGATCAAACATGTCTTCAATCTTGGGGAGTGGGTACTTGTTCTTTATTGTGACTTCATTGAGAGAACGGTAATCGACACAGAGTCTGATAGTTTCGTCCCTCTTTGACACAAATAGAACAGGCAATCCCCAAGGAGAGGCAGTAGGGCGAATAAATCCTTTCTTGAGTTGCTCTGCTAGTTGCTTCTTCAACTCAGCTAACTGTTCGGATCCCATCCTGTAGGACTTCTTATAGATGGTCCTTGATCCGGGCATAAGCTCAATGATGAACTCAATGTCGCAATCAGGAAGCATTCCGGGCAGCTCATCAGGGAACACATCCGGCTATTCACATACCACTGGCACTTGATCCAACTCAACTCCCGACAGACAGTTAGCATGCGGGGCTTGAGTGGGGGCAGGGTTGGGAACATACTTGACTTCCACTCCTTGGCTATTGGTCATGGTGACAATCCTCTTGGCATAGTCTAACAAGACTTGGTGCTTGGTTAACCAGTCCATGCCTAGGATCACATCCAAGCCTTCTTACTTCAGGACGATAAGGTCGGCTAGGAAGTTGTCGGGACCCCAATCCTAAGCCATAAGAATCCAGCCTGTAACACATCACATCACTTTGCGGTCTCACGCACGGTTATCTCCACGGCTGCCACCTTACCTGGGCCGAGACCGTTTGCGTATTTTGACTCACGTATGTGAATGTGTCGCTAGCATTAACATGTCAAAGAACCCGGGCCGACATGACTAGTCATAGAACCCAAGTGGCACATCCGTACAGGGACAGGCATACGTAACCCAACAATGCAGGTGTCGATCTCTAACGTGTGTAGACGAGTCATAGCAAGCTACAAGGACTCCATTACGTCGTCGGACATAAATGTTATCACCGCACGTAGATGAGTCGTAGCAGGCTAGAAGGACTCCATTACACTGCGAGACATTTCCCCGAAGGGACAGACACAACAGCAAAGAAGGATACATGCTGGTTAATCAATGTGTCCGGAGCAGTAGCAAGCTACCAAGGCTCGGTGGAAGCACAAAGAGGCATTTCCCCATAAAGAGTACTACTAAAGGCACACAACTAGGTGTCGAATCCCATACATACCATTGCACGTCACACGTATACATGACATGCCCGATATGCATAGATACAACTATGGCATCACAACATAACCATACAACATTACAACATTTATTTAGAAGGCTCGGAAGAGCCAACACAATAAGATGTTACAAGCAGAGGTCACAAGACCCAATATTCAGAGCATTCAAACACTCAAGCGGAAGTTAAACATGTCTGGGTACAGACATCTACAAAAGTGGCTAAAGGAGCCTGAAAAGCTACAACGACCCTACCAAAGGAACCAGACCTCTGTCTGGGATTCCCAAGCTAATCCGGTCAACATCGAACTTCACGTCATAAGTGCCACTAATGAGACTGACGTCTCCTCTACAAAAACATATTTAAGCAAACGTGAGTACAAGGGTACTCAGCAAGACTTACATTAGAACTAACTACAAATGCATCAATATCAATGAAGGGGGGTTGTGTAGTTTATTGTAGCAAGCTAGCTTTGACTATTGGCTAACCTATACTATGACTACAAGTAGTATCTTTGAGGTGGGATAGCGCACACGAGTCCATATATTCTCCAATCAATACACCACTATGGATCCACTTCCGTCTCCCTACGAGAAGGCCATCCATAGCATTCACACTTATCTTGTGTATTTTTAGAGTATCCACTTTACTTGTCTATGAACCACATAAGTTCTCCAAGTAGTCCATATCCGAGGACGTGGCTATTCGAATAGATTATTTCACCCTACAGGGGTATACTTCTTCACACACGCTCTCACCACTTATCACCATATGCACGTCATGCATCTCAGCAACCTTCAAGCGGAAGCACTAGCATGGGCGTCGGCCACGACCGTCAACCATACAAGACCCTAGTCCAGGTTTATCACCTATTTGAGACTGAACCCGCACGGAAGTCCAGCCGAAGTTTCCGCTATGGCCTCAAACGATGAGCACAGGGTTCCCAAGCCCACCTCGACACATGGTACTATGCTTGACACCGTGCCACGGTGCATCTACCGTGCCATAGCCTACCCCTCCGGTCAGCGCTATGCACGACCGCCAGCACATCCTACGCACCTTGTTGTTGATACTTCGGAGACAATCATCTGCATCTAGTGGCTCAATGGAGTGATGGAAGGTGGGCGGTTGCAACTTGATGAAGTCTCTGATGGATACTAGCTCATTGCGACGATGCGCTGTATTCTGCTCGATGTGCTCCAACAGACGGTTGGTGGGATGCTTGTTCCTCTCAACTTCTAGCATGACCTCCGTCACTAAAGGCGGGTTGGGAGGATCTGCTTCATCCCTACCATCTCCATGGTTCTGACTATTATCGACAGATCTCTGATTGACTGGCAACATCCTGAAGGAAACAACCAGGGTTCAGAATCAAGGGAGAATTCTAACACATGAATAATCATAGGTGAACTCGGACAACATAACGGCTGTACAGGCATGAAATATGAGGCAACCTGCACAAGATTTGGCCAGCATAACAGCTCAACACCATGGTTCAAGGCATAGAGAGAACATAGGCATCACTTCTCATAACTCTGATGGGACAAAACTTGTCAAAACAACCATTCTATGAGTTTGTGGTCTAGTAACTTGTCATCCTAGCATATAGGTAGAGGAGTCTAGTTCTTAATCCCCGTAGAAAGAAGGAGAGTGACCCAGAATAGAGTAACTGGAGGAAAGGAGTAAAAAGAGCCTTATGTTCCCTTCCACAATCAATTCCCTTATATGTAACTAAAGCATTTCTAGACTCAAAATCGACCAGTTTGGCTACGTAAACCTATAGGCAGTTCATCTCTGATACCAACGCTGTCGGGACCCCGATCCTAAGACATATGAATCCAGCCTGTAACACATCACACCACTTTGCGGCCTCACGCACGGTAACCCACGGCTGCCACCTTACCTTGGCCGGGACCGTTTGCACCTTTTGGCTCACGGATATGAACGTGTCGCTAGCATTCACACATCAGAGAACCCGGGTCGACATGACTAGTTATAGACCCAAGCGGCACAACCGTACAGGGACAGACATGCGTAACCCAGCAATGTAGGTGTTGGTCAACTACGTGTGTAGACGAGTCATAGCAAGCTAGAAGGAGTCCATTATATCGTGGGACATAAATGTCATCATTGCACGTAGACAAGTCGTAGCAGGCTACAGGGACTCCATTACACTACGAGACATTTCCCCGATGGAACAAACACAATAGCAAAGAAGGACACATGCCGGTCAATCAATGTGTCCGGAGCAGTAGCAAGCTACCAAGGCTCGGTGGAAGCACAAAGAGGCATTTCCCTGTAAAGAAGGCTACTAAAGTCACACAACTCGATGTCGAATCCCACGCATACCAATGCATTTCAATCATACACGCACTATGCACGATATGCGTAGATACACCATGTCATCACAACAAAACTCTACAACATAACATTTATTTAGGAGGCTCCACGGATCCAACATAGTATAATGTTACAAGCACAAGGGGTCACAAGACCCAACATTCATAGCATACAAACAACAAGCGGAAGTTACATGTCTGAGTACATACATCTACAAAAGCGGCTAGAAGAGCCTGAAAAGCTACAACAACCCTACCATAGGAGCTAGACCTCTGTCTGGGTTACTAAACTAATCCTTCGATGTCAATGTCAGGAGAACATAACTGATCACAATGTCTAACTCTGCAAAGATGTAAATAAGCAACAGTGAGTATGAAGGTACTCAGCAAGTCTTACATCAGAATTATCTACATATGCATCATGTATCAATGAACAGGATTATGGGGTTTACTGCAGAATGCCAGCTTTGACCTTTGTCTATCCTAGACTATGACAAAGTAACCAACGTATTACTACTCTCCCGTCTCCCTACGAGAGAGCACACACGATTCCACATGTTCACCATCTCAATACACCACAATGGATCCTCTCTCGTCTTCCTACGAGAAGCCATCCATAGCACTCACACTTGTTCGGTGCATTTTAGAGTTTCCACTTAAAGTTGTCTATGAACAATGCAAGTATCCAAGTAGTCCATATCCGCGGACGCGTCTATTCGAATAGAATAGTTTACCCTGCAGGGGTGTACTTCGTCACACATGCTCCCGCCACTTATCGCCATGTGCATGTAAAAAGGCACCTTGACAACCTTCAAGTGGAAGCCCAACAAGGGAGTCGGCCACAGATGTTAACCTTCAACGACTCATGTCCAAGGCAGTCGCCCATCTGAGTTGGAACCCATAATGGAAGTCCGGCCGAGGTTTCCAACATGGCCTCAAATGTTGTGAGCAGGGCCCCAAGCCGGTCCCGATTGGGCCGTTCATCCACTTCGCAGGCCGTGCCACACCTATCAACATTTCGAACTACTACGACTCCTGGACTGAGAACAGGGTAGGTTAATAGGCTGAGAGAGCTTGAGTTACCGGAGCTCAGTGTGCGGTAGTAGCTAGTCTTGGAACACAAACATGGAACTCAGCTCCTATGAGCAGTTTCAATGAGGCAACCCACCATGTACTCCTACATGGCCTCTCATCGCCACCTTTACCAAAACAGGTTCATCACTTAACTCTCATCATCAGGACACATTCATTTCACTCCGGTTCATCTCCCAGATGAATCAGACCTAACACAACTCTAAGCATAGCAAGCATAACAGGATTATAGCAAAACATGGCTAAAGCATCTACCAAGTTTGCAAGGTTGCTTGGTTTAGCTATTTACTGTGACAATGACAGGTCATCCAAAGGAGTGGGTTCATCTATTGCAACACAAGTAGCAGTTGGAAAGCGTTGTCCTAATGCATTGAAATGAGAGCAAGAGCGAGATATGGGATTGTATCGAATATGCTCAAGGGGGGTTGCTTGTCTGTTTATCAGTAGAACTCAGCTGTTCTTCGATGTCGTCGATAACTACGTCTCACAAGTCTATCGACAAGATCAAACAAGGTACAATTTAAGCAAGGCAAATGATTCACAATGATGCATGATAATAGCATGGAAATATGTTTCTGGTTTGAGCTAATGCATCTATCAACATGTTAAATGAAGATGGTTTGAACCCGATGTTCAAATTCAACTACATATGAGAAGTGACCTATTGTGGTTTGAACAAAATGTCCAAGTTTGCCTATTTATATTGCTCTAACATGTATGAAAATGCCACCATTAGATTCATTGGATTTTTCTGATAAATTTTAATATATAACTTATTTTAATCCGACTTACAGATTATTTTCTATGAATTTTTGACATTTTTATTAATTTCTGGAATTTTCTGATTTATTTTTATTCTATAAATTAATTATTACGTCAGCATGACGTCATCACGATGCCATCCGGTCAAAGGCTCTAGGTTAGGGTCAAACCTGACGACCCGAACCCACACGTTAGTGACACGGGTCTAATCCCCACGCTGACGGGGGGTTTGACCCACCGCGGGGCCCACTGGTCAGCGGCTGGGGCTGGGTTAGCGGCTAATTAGCCGGGCTAATGACGGCCACGTCGGCGCCTGCCAGAGCGGGGCCGGCGGCGACCAAATCCGCGACGGAGGACCGCCGGAGATGGCCGGAGACGCACTATGGGGGGCTCGGTTTCGCGCCCCGAGAGCATCTACGAGACACCCACGCTCGTCCGTATCCAACTAGACAAGCGGTAGGGCCCGAGGTGGCCCAGAACGGCGACGGTGACGAGCTAGTCGATGATGAGCTCTCGGCCACGATGGCCGTCGTGGCTAGGGGCAAAAAGGGCCACGGTGAGAGGGGAGAGGGACGGCGAGCTCATAGGTAGGCTGCAGGGGTGCTTGGCGGGCTCGGGGAGGTCGGAGCGGCGACGAATCACCGAGCGAGCTACGGTGGCCGACGGGGAAGAACGCCGGCGGCTCGGCTTCGAGGAGCTTCCGGCGGCTTCTGGGTCCACGGGGAGGACCAGCTCGAGGTGGCGGAGCTCGGGGGCGCGACAGGGAGGCGAGGGGTGGCCGGAGGCCGCGGCGGCATCAAGCAGTGTCGACGGCGGCGCTCGGGCAGAGGACAGGGGAGAGAGCAGGGGAGAGGGAGAGGAATAAGAGGGAGAGAGCGATAGGGGCACCGTGGCACACCTAGGTGAGGCCAGCAGCAAGCAGGCAGGCAGGAGGTGGTCGGGCGCGTGGCCGACCGTGCTCGACTTCCCCTCTGCCTATTGGCAGAGGTGGAAGACGACTCTGCCCCTGGGGCGGGCCACTTCTGCTATAGGGAGGTCTAGGTAAGCCTTTGCCTTCTTTCTTATTTTTTGTTTTTCTATTTTTCTGACATTTGTGCTGGCTAAATAAAATAGCTAGCCATTTTTTTTAAATCCTGAAAATTATTATGTGACCTAGACATAGATGACTTATGCTACATAATTAATTTCAAAATTATCTCACATCTATTTCATATATAGAAAAATATATATCCAACGCAAGTAGAGTTAATTTAATTCAAAAACCCAATATAAAATATTTCCGTGATCCCAAAATATTGGTTGACAATTTTAACTCAAACCATTATTTTATTAGAGAACTAGGAACATTTTCTTGGAATTGTTTGAAGCAATTTTTATTATGCTTATTTGACAAAATTTTGAATTATGAGGCTTGATCATTCCTCATTTCATCTTCATTTGATAATAAAAATGCATGCATGAATGCACTTGCAATCATAAAGAAACTAGGGTTGTGACACCTCGCTTCTCCCTCTAGCATGCTACAGCCCCGTGCCAGAGCAAGTCCGAGTTGCTGCCGCTGCAAAGCTCGTCGTCGCCGCTGCTGCAGTCCACCCTGCATCCTCCCGTTGCCACAAATGGATGCACGCGAGCCTGAGCTTTGCATAGATGGTGTCCTCCACGCGAATGCTCACCGGAGGGGTTTTTCCGACGAACCCCGCCACGGTTTTGGTCACCGCCGGTTGAACTCCGATGAAGCCGATGTGGCACCGTCATTAACCGCTAATGACACCCCTAATGAAAACCCTAACCCATTGACACTGGGACCCACCCGCTAATTTAAACCTCTAGTTAATTCGGTAAGTTAAAATAACCCCCTGATTAACACTGAGTCGATGACATGCGGGCCCCACAGGTCAATTTGACCTGGAATGGTCAGCTGACCAGGATGACGTCATGCTGGCATCTGGCTGATGCAATAATTACATTTCTACGATTTAAATAAATTCGAGAGAAATTGTTGAAAACTTGTAAAAAATCATAGAAAATAATCTATAAGTCAAATGAAAATAATTTATATATGAAAAATTATCAGAAAAATCCAATGAATCTGTTTATGCCATGATCATGCATGTTTGAACAAGTTAACACCATAAAGTAGGACATTTTGTGATCAGGGCAGTATATGATTTATCATTTGGAGTTGGAATTCAAACTTGTTTGAATTCCACTTCAACTAACCGGGCTAATTATTCCTCTAGGTCAATTCAGTACCTTAATTTGTCATGTCATGCATCATGTTTGTTGCATTGCTTTGAATGTGTTCCTTTCTTGTTTTACCGGTGGTGTTCCCTCTCGGTAGACGATGGTACTGACGATGTGAATGTTGACACTAATGAAAAGAAGTAATATCTTCAGGACTGTCAGGCAAGCAAACCCCCTGGTGCATACTGATGTGAATCCACTCTCTCGCTCCTTCTCTCTTTTATTGCATTAGGACAACAATGATTCAAATGTTACATGTTTCCGGTAGTTGAACCTATTCCTTTGCATGACCTGTCTTTGCCACAGTAAATAGTTAAAACCACTTAGCATGAGTAGCAACTGCTTGAGCCCCGTTGTGCTTACTCATCCATGCTTGATTACTATGCCTGCTATGCTTAGAGTTGTGTCGGGTCTAATCCATCTGGGCGATGAATTGGAATGGTGGTGAACATGTCCTACTGTGTGAGAGCTAAGTGTGTGAACACGTTTTGGTAAAGGTAGCGATGAGAGGCCATGTAGGAGTACATGGCGGGTTGTCTCATTGGGACCGTCTTTAGGAACTGAGTTCTATGTATGTTATCCAAGACAAGATACTACTGCGCATTGGGATCCTTAATTGACCCTCTCGGCTTATTAATCGCCTTGATCTCTGTCCAGGAGTTGCAACTAGTTTCTGGTGTTTGTAGGATGTGCTGGCGGTCGTGCATAGCGCTGACCGGAGGGGTAGGCTATGGCGTGGTAGATGCACCATGGCACGGTGTCAAGCATAGTACCATCTGTCGAGGTGGGCTTGGGAACCCTGTGCACATCGTTTGAGGCCATAACAGAAACTTCGGCTGAACTTCCGTGCGGGTTTAGTCTCAAATAGGTGATAAACCTGGACTAGGGTCTTGTGTGGTTGACGGTCGTGGCCAACGCCCATGCCAGTGCTTCCGCTTGAAGGTTGCTGAGATGCATGACGTGCATATGGTGATAAGTGGCGAGAGCGTGTGGTAAGAAGTATACCCCTGTAGGGTGAAATAATCTATTCGAATAGCCGCGTCCTCGGATATGGACTACTTGGAGAACTTATGTGGTTCATAGACAAGTAAAGTGGATACTCTAAAAGTACGCAAGATAAGTGTGAGTTCTATGGATGGCCTTCTCGTAGGGAGACGGAAGTGGATCCATAGTGGTGTATTGATTGGAGAATATGTGGACTCGTGTGCGCTATCCCACCTCAAAGATACTACTTGTAGTCGTAGTATAGGTTAGCCAAGAGTCAAAGCTGGCTTGCTGCAATAAACTCCACAACCCCCTTCATTGATACCGATGCATATGTAGTTAGTTCTGATGTAAGTCTTGTTGAGTACCCTTGTACTCACGTTTTCTTAAACATGTTTTTGCAGAGGAGATGTCAGTCTCATTAGTGGCACTTATGATGTGAAGTTCGATGTTGACCGGATTAGCTTGGGAATCCCAGACAGAGGTCTGGTTCCTTTGGTAGGGTCGTTGTATCTTTTCGGGCTCCTTTAGCCATTTTTGTACATGTCTATATCGAGACATGTTTAACTTCTGCTTGTTTGTTTGAATGCTCTGAATGTTGGGTCTTGTGACTTCTGCTTGTAACATCTTATTGTGTTGGCTCTTCCGAGCCTTCTAAATAAATATTATAATGTTGTATGGTTATGTTGTGATGCCATAGTTGTATCTATGCATATCGGGCATGTCATGCGTACGTGTGACGTGCAATGGTATGTATGGGATCTAACACCTAGTTATGTGCCTTTAGTAGTACTCTTTACGGGGAAATGCCACTTTGTGCTTCCACCGAGCCTTGGTAGCTTGCTACTGCTCCAGACACATTGATTGACCGGCATGTATCCTTCTTTGCTGATGTGTCTGTCCCTTCGGGGAAATGTCTCGCAGTGTAATGGAGTCCCTGTAGCCTGCTATGACTTGTCTATGTGCAGTCATGAAATTTATGTCCCATGGCATCATGGAGTCCTTGTAGCTTGCTATGACTCGTCTACACACGCTAGAGATCGACACCTGCATTTTTGGGTTACATATGCCTGTCCCTGTATGGATGTGCCACTTGGGTTCTATGACTAGTCATGTCGGCCCGGGTTCTTTGACATTTGAATGCTAGCGACACATTCACATACGTGAGTCAAAAGATGCAAACGGTCTCGGTCCAGGTAAGGTGGTAGCCGTGGAAATAATCGTGCGTGAGACCGCAAAGTGATGTGATGTGTTACAGGCTGGATTCTTATGGCTTAGGATCGGGGTCCCGACAGAAGTCTACCCCGTTGATGTTAATCTCAACTCCCTTACAACCTATCCTAGACTTCATAACTCAACCGGGGGTTTGTATCAACATACGACTACCCAGGGGTGTAGGCTTCATGCCACTCTCTAGTGCAAACTTTTGGGTGACAAAAGAATGTGAAGCTCCACAATCAAACAATACTATTGCTGGGGTTGAGTTGATGAGGAACGTACCCAGTATGATGTCCGTGTCTTCCTGGGCTTCCTTTACGGTGACGTGATTCACACGACCCTTTCTATTGTTGGGCTGGTTACGGGGAGCGGGTTCCTTGGTGGTGCTCCACGGGCTTGACCTTAAGCTAGTGCATTGGGGCATGGGGCATCTGGCTTCTTGTTGGGACATAGCCGAGAGATGTGTCTTGGCTGACCACATCCAAAGCAAGCGACTTGTCCAGGGTTGTTGTTGAAGTTTCTGCCATCGTTGTTGTTATTGGGGTTGTTGTTGTAGGCTGGCCTAGGATTGGCATACTGTTGAGGCTAGTAGCTCGGACGAGGCGCAGGAGGTCTAGCCTGCTGTGGCCGATAGGTTGGCTTGGCCGGGGCTGGCTGCCAGGGGTGAGGCTTTTGGTGGCTTGAGCTTACCTTGCTGATCATCTTGCGCTTGTGAGTGTCGTCTATGGCATGACGCTTGTCTTCCAGCATGAGGGCCTTGTTCACCAAGTCGAAGAAGGTACGACAATCGCGGATGATGAGCTGATACTGCAGGACCTGTTGAAGTCCTTCCATGAAGCGTTCCTTCTTTGCAGCCTCTGTGCTAACGTCTTCAGGTGCATACCTTGACAGCAGGTTGAACTTCTATAGGTACTCCTTGACAGAGCCACTTCCTTGCTTCAGCGCTCGGAATTCTCTCTTCTTAATAGCCGTGATCCCAGAAGGAATATGGGAAGTGTGAAATCCTTCCTTAAAGTCGTTCCACGTGATCACACGTTCTCCTTGCATGACCTTGAATCCATTCCACCATGCTCGAGCGGTACCTCTGAGGCAGTGAGAGGCATAAAGCACCTTCTCACAGTCCTCATTGCAATTGACCAGTGCAAGGAGGTCCTCGATGGTGCGGATCCAGTCATCAACATCCAACGGTTCAGAAGTCTCGGTGAAGGTTGGGGGCGAGTTCCTCATGAACTCAGATAGCATGGAGCGGCCATTGCCGTTCCTGCCTTGCTGCTGGTTGTTCACAAGGGCCTGAGCCATCTGCTGGATAGCAGCATTGTTGGCTTGGCATTCCTCCCGAAGAACTTGGAGAAACTGAGCTATGGTCATGTTCTCCGGTGGAGGTGGTGGCGAGGGAATGTCGCGTTGTGGCTGCTCCTGGTGTCCTCCAGCATGAGCAGCCCCACCAGCTCCATGTTGCTGGCTCGAGGTGCCGGCTTCAGGGTTGGTGAAGGAACTGTTGCGGATAGCAGTCGCCATCATGTTTGGAGCAGCCAAGTCAAACAACTGGGATTGACAAGAGGATAAGCAATACGGAAAAACACACCTAAGGGGGTCGGTCAAGTGCAAGTGTGTTAAAACAAAGGTCGAAAGACCAACATATATTAAGATAGACGATGGAGTCGCTTACATGTTGCCTAAGGCAAAAGCGCGACTTGCATCGAAACACAAACAACAAGTAAAACAACAAGCACACATGATTTCATGTGAACCATTACACAGACTCGACTTCGCATGAGGGATATATGACTGATATTACCCTAGGGGTTCTCGGACTCAGGTGGTGGAGTGCTCGGTCTCGTAGTCACGCTCCTCTGGGTCTTCCTCCTGTTCATCATCTGAATGGGCGTCATTCCCGGTCGAAGGGGTCGAGGAACGAGGAGGTCCATCCCGATGATGCTTTGCTGGCGTGTCGGTGAAGAGCTCATGGTACTCCTTCGCACTCATGCGATGACGACGTGTGGGTGCATCACTAGCTGGGGGTACTCCTCTCGATAAGTGACAGCTGGTCGTCCCTCGGGGGCTCCATCCTTCTTGATCTTGTCTGGATTCGTCTTGGCTTGTCGAAGTAGCTCTCGGGTGTGGTGAAGTTCCTCGTGGAGCTTCACGGACTCCTTCATCAGGTTATGAACCAGACTATTGGCGGAGAGGCTGAAGTAGGTCTAGAACCTGAGTGGTGTGCCATCCTCCTTGGTCGGAATCAGCGTCCAACTCTTGCCAAATTCATCCGTCCTGAAGGGAAGGTAGCGAGTGGCCGGCTCGTCAGCCATCTCTGGAATGATGTCCCAAAGGTGTAGGAGTGCCTTGCTTGCAGCTGTCTCGACGGAAAACATCATGGTCTCCATCCGTGGTCCTTAAAAGAACCAACTAGTCGGGGAGTCGCTTGCCTTCACGACCACATCTACGTGGTACTCCTTCGTGACGGCATCGACCCAGTGCTCGTGGTAGAGGAAAATGCGTCGTTGGCGGAACTGGCACTTCTGCAGGCTATCCCCAAGGAGTAAGTGAAAGTCGGATGTCAGGAAGGCTTCGGTATGACGGCCATCTACAAAGATTTGAAAGGAGGAGAGTCAGTAGAGTGTTGTGTGAAGATGAGAAGAGGTAAACAATACATAATTCCAAAGTACAAATGCTAGATGTAGTTTTGAAAGTCGGTTTTATCCTAACTAACGTCCATGCTAACTAACGGCTTCCTATAGTCAGGATGGCTCTGATACCAAATCTGCGGGACCCCGACTCATAAGTCGAGATCACCGAATGCACGTGTACAATGATCCTAGAGATCAATGCTCACTGAACACATAGAAGATGAATAACAAGAGTCTTACATACACACTTAATGTCTTACACAAATACTGACCATGAAGGTCTTAGTCTTACATAGATAGGGCCACACGGGCCAAACACTTAAAATAGAACAAGCAGCGGAAATCTTGGTCGAAAGCGTGAACCCATGCCATCTGCCTTAACCTATAGGCATTCTGATGTTGGAAATGTGGCCTAGAGGCAATAAATAAAGTGTTTATTATTATATTTCCTTGTTCATGATAATTGTTTATTATCCATGCTATAATTGTATTGATTGGAAACACATTACATGTGTGGATAAATAGACAACACTTTGTCCCTAGTATGCCTCTAGTGAACTAGCTCGTTGATCAAAGATGGTCAAGGTTTCCTAGCCATTGACATGTGATGTCATTTGATAACGGGATCACATCATTAGGAGAATGATGGGATGGACAAGACCCAAATTATAAATGTAGCATATGATCGTGTCAGTTTATTGCTATAGTTTTCTGCATGTCAAGTATATGTTCCTATGACCATGAGATCATGCAACTCATGGACACCGGAGGAGTGCCTTGTGTGTATCAAACGTCGCAACGTAACTGGGTAACTATATAGGTGCTCTACAGGTATCTCCGAGGGTGTCTGTTGTTTGGCATAGCTCAAGACTGGGATTTGTTACTCCGTGTGACGGAGAGGTATCTTAGGGCCCACTCGGTAATACAACATCATAATAAGCCTTGCAAGCAATGTGACTAAGTGTTAGTCACAGGATCTTTTATTACGGAATGAGTAAAGAGACTTGCCGGTAACTAGGTTGAACTAGGTATAGAGATACCGATGATCGAATCTCGAGCAAGTAACCTACTGAAGAATAAAGGGAACATCATACGGGATTAACTGAATCCTTGACATAGAGGTTGGACCGATAAAGACCTTCGTAGAATATGTAGGAACCAACATGGGCATCCATGTCCCGCTATTGGTATTGAATGTAGAGGTGTCTCGGTCATGTCTACATAGTTCTCGAACCCGCAGGGTCTGCACACTTAAGGTTCGGTGACGTTTCGGTAGTATAGAGTTATGCATGGTGGTGACCGAAGGTTGTTCGGAGTCCCGGATGAGATCCCGGACGTCACGAGGAGCTCTAGAATAGTCCGGAGGTAAATATTGATATATAGGAAGTCCTGTTTTGGTCGCTGGAAAAGTTTCGGGCTCATCGGTAGTGTACCGGGAGTGCCGGTAGTGTACCGGGGGACCATCGGGAGGGGTATTTAGACCCAAGAGGCTACATGGGCTGTGGGAGTATTAATACCAGCCCTTAGTGGGCTGGTGGAAGTCCCACACAAGGACCATGCATCTGGGAAGAAAATCCTAAAGAGAAAAAGGTGGAAAAAGGCAAAAAGAGCAAATAAGGAAGGAGTCCTAGTCCTACTAGGATTGGAGGAGGATTCCTCCTCTCCTCCCGTCGGACGAAGCCTAGAGGGATTGGCCCTTGTGCCAAGTCTTCTCCTCCTCTCCTCCTATATATACTATAGGGTTTTAGGATTTTGGCACAAGATTTTCAGCCACGTGCAACCCTACCCTCTAGTTCGTAGTTCCTCCTCTAGATCGGTTTCAGCTGTGCTTATGCGAAGCCCTGCTGAGATTACTCCACCACCATCACCGCAGCGCTATCATGCTGCCGAAGAACTTGTCTACCTCTCCACTCCCTCTTGTTGGATCAAGAAGGCGGAGATCGTCATCAAGCTGTACGTGTGCTGAACGCAGGGGTGCCGTCCATTTGGTGCTTGATCGGGACGTATCGTGATTAGATCACGAGACGCTCGGCGATTTGGATCGCGAAGACGTTCGACTACATCAACCGCATTTCTTAACGCTTCTCGCTTAGCGATATACAAGGGTACGTAGATCCACTCTCCCTCTCGTAGATGCTCATCCCCATGGATAGATCTTGCGTGTGCATAGGAAAAAATTTGTTTCCCATGCAACGTTCCCCAATAGTGGCATCATGAGCTAGGTCTATGTGTAGATGAGATGTCGAGTAGAACAGAAAGAGTTTGTGGGCATTGATGCTTAGATTGCTTCCTCCCTTGGTTGTGTTTTGGTTCAACGGTATTGTGGGATGAAGAGGCCCGGACCAACCTTACTTGTACGCTTACGAGAGACCAGTTCCATCGACTGTTGTGTAACTTCATTGCACAAAGATGGTTGGCGGGTGTCTGTTTCTCCTACTTTAGTTGGATCAGATTCGACAAAGGCGGTCCTTGAGAAGGTTGAAAAGCAATTTATGTATCACCGTTGTGGTTTTGCGTAGGTGAGAATTGTTCTTGCTAGATACGTGTAGCAGCCACGTAAAACATGCAACAATTAGAGGACGTCTAACTTGTTTTTGCAGGGTATGTTGTGATGTGATATGGCCAATTACATGATGAGATATATGTGATGTATGAGATGATCATGTGTTGTATAGAATATCATGACTTGCATGTCAATGAGTACGGCAACCGACAGGAGCCATAGGGTTGTCTTTAATTATAGTATGACCTGCGTGTCAATCATTAAGCGCTATGTAATGCTTTACTTTATTGCTAAACGATAGCAATAGTAGTAGAAGCATGGTGGGCGCAACAACCCTGATTGCGACACGTTGATGGAGATGAAGATGATGGAGATCATGGTGTCATGCCGGTGACGATGGAGATCATGTCGGTGCTTTCAAGATGGAGATCAAAAGCACAAGTTCATGGCCATATCATGTCACTTATGACTTGCATGTGATGTTAATCCTTTTATGCACCTTGTTTTGCTTAGGATGACGGTAGAATTATAAGGTGATCCCTCACTTAAATTCAAGATGAATTGTGTTCTCCTCAAGTGTGCACCGTTGTGAAAGTTCGTCGTGTCGAGACACCATGTGATGATCGGGTGTGATAGACTCTATGTTCACATACAACGGGTGGAAGCCAGTGTTGCACATGCAGAACACTCGGGTTAAACTTGACGAGCCTAGCATGTACAGACATGGCCTCGGAACACAAGAGACCTAAAGGTCGAACATGAGTCATATAGTAGATATGATCAACATGATGATGTTCACCATTGAAACCACATCAACTCACGTGATGATTGGACTTGAGTTGGTGAATTTGGATCATGTGACACTCAGATGACCTGAGGGATGTCAATTTGAGTGGGAGCTTTAGTATTTTGATTAACTAAACACATTATCTTGAACAATAGTCTAAGTAACATTTGCATATTTATGTTGTAGATCAATGGCTCGCGCAGTAGCACCCTTGAATTTAAATGCGTTCCTAGAGAAAGCTAAGTTGAAATATGATGGGCCTGGATTCCGAGAAATGGCTAGAGGCCATGAAATCCGAGATGGGATCCATGTATAAAAACAAAGTATAGACTTTGGAAGTATTACCTGAAGGGCGAAAGGCCATTCAGAACAAATAGATCTTTAAGAAGAAGACGAACGCAAACAGTAATGTCACCGTCTATAAAGCTCGACTTGTGGCAAAGGTTTTTTCACAAGTTCAAGGAGTTGACTATGATGAGACCTTCTCACCCGTAGCGATGCTTAAGTCCGTCAGAATCATGTTAGCAATAGCTGCATATTTCTACTATGAAATTTGGCAGATGGATGTCAATACAACGTTCCTCAATGGTTTCTTTGAGGAAGAGTTGTATATGGTGCGACCGGAAAGTTTTGTCGATCCAGAGAATGCTGACAAAGTTTGCAAACTCCAGCAATCCATTTAAGGACCGGTGCAAGCATCTCACAGTTGGAATAAGCACTTTGATGAGGTGATCAAATCGTTTGGGTTTATACAAGTTTATGGAGAAGCTTGTATTTACAAGAAACTGAGTGGGAGATCTATAGCATTTCTAATAGTATATGTAGATGACATATTGCTAATTGGAAACAATATAGAAATGCTAGAAAGCGGGAAGGAATATTTGAACAAGAGTTTTTCAATGAAGGACCTAGGAGAATCTGCTTTCATATTAGGCATTAAGATCTATAGAGATAGATCGAGACGCTTAATAGCACTTTCACAGAGCACATACCTTCATAAAGTTTAGAAGAAGTTCAAAATGGATCAGTCCAAGAAGGGGTTCTTGCCTGTGTTACAAGGTGTGAAGTTGAGTAAGACTCAAAGCCCAGTGACTGCAGAAGATAGAGAGAAGATGAGTGTCATCCCCTATGCTTCAGCCATAGGCTCTATCATGTATGCAATGTTGTGCACAAGACCCGATGCCAGCCTTGCCATAAGTATGGCCGGAAGGTTTCAAAGTGATCCTGGAATGGAGCACTGGACGGCGGTCAAGAATATCCTTAAGTACCTGAAAAGGACTAAGGAGATGTTTCTCATTTATGGAGGTGATAAAGAGCTCGTCATAAAGGGTTACGTCGGTGCAAGCTTTGACACTGATCCGAATGACTCTAAGTCGCAAACCGGATATGTATTTATTCTCAACGGGGGAGAGGTAAACTGGTGTAGTTCCAAGCAAAGCGTGGTAGCCGATTCTACATGCGAGGCAGAGTACATCGCAGCCTCGGAGGCAGTGAAGGAAGGTGTCTGGATGAAGTAGTTCATGACAGATCTTGGAGTAGTGCCCAGTGCACTGAATCCAATGACTCTATTCTGTGACAACACTCGTGCCATTGCTCTTGCCAAGGAACCAAGGTTTCATAAGAGGACAAAACACATAAAGCGACGCTTCAATTCCATCTGCGATTACATCGAGGAGAAGGACATAAACATTTGCAAAGTGCACACGGATCTGAATGTTGCAGACCCGTTGACTAAACCTATTCCAAGGGCTAAACATGATCAACACCAGAACTGCATGGGTGTTCGATTCATTACAATGTAAATCACATAGTGATGTGAACTAGATTATTGACTCTAGTGCAAGTGGGAGACTGTTGGAAATGTTCCCTAGAGGCAATAAATAAAGTATTTATTATTATATTTCCTTGTTCATGATAATTGTTTATTATCCATGCTATAATTGTATTGATTGGAAACACATTACATGTGTGGATAAATAGACAACACTTTGTCCCTAGTATGCCTCTAGTGAACTAGCTTGTTGATCAAAGATGGTCAAGGTTTCCTAGCCATTGACATGTGATGTCATTTGATAATGGGATCACATCATTAGGATAATGATGGGATGGACAAGACCCAAACTATAAACGTAGCATATGATCGTGTCAGTTTATTGCTACAGTTTTATGCATGTCAAGTATATGTTCCTATGACCATGAGATCATGCAACTCACGGACACCGGAGGAGTGCCTTGTGTGTATCAAACGTTGTAACATAACTGGGTAACTATAAAGGTGCTCTACAGGTATCTCCGAGGGTGTCTGTTGGGTTGGCATGGATCAAGACTGGGATTTGTTACTCCGTGTGACGGAGAGGTATCTCAGGGCCCACTCGGTAATACAACATCATAATAAGCCTTGCAAGCAATGTGACTAAGTGTTAGTCACGGGATCTTGTATTACGGAATGAGTTAAGAGACTTGCCGGTAACGAGGTTGAACTAGGTATAGAGATACCGATGATCGAATCTCGGGCAAGTAACATACCGAAGAACAAAGGGAACATCATACGGGATTAACTGAATCCTTGACATAGAGGTTCGACCGATAAAGTTCTTCGTAGAGTATGTAGGAACCAACATGGGCATCCAGGTCCCGCTATTGGTTATTGACCGTAGAGGTGTCTTGGTCATGTCTACATAGTTCTCAAACCCGTAGGGTCTGCACACTTAAGGTCCGGTGACGTTTCGGTAGTATAGAGTTATGCATGTTGGTGACCGAAGGTTGTTAGTAGTCCTGGATGAGATCCCGTACGTTACGAGGAGCTCCGGAATGGTCCGGAGGTAAAGATTGATATATAGGAAGTCCTGTTTTGGTCACCGGAAAAGCTTCGGGCTCATCGGTAGTGTACAGGGAGTGTCGGTAGTGTACCGGGGGACCATCGGGAGGGGTATTTCGACCTAAGAGGCTACATGGGATGTGGTAGTATGAATACCAGCCATTAGTGGGCTGGTGGAAGTCCCACACAAGGCCCATGCGGCTGGGAAGAAAAGCCCAAAGAGAAAAAGGTGGAAAAAGGCAAAAAGACCAAATAAGGAAGGAGTCCTAGTCCTACTAGGATTGGAGGAGGATTCCTCCTCTCCTCCCTTCGGCCGAAGCCTAGAGGGCTTGGCCCTTGCACCAAGTCTCCTCCTCCTCTCCTCCTATATATACTAGAGGGTTTTAGGGTTTTGGCAAAAGATTTTCAGCCACGTGCAACCCTACCCTCTAGTTCGTAGTTCCTCCTCTAGATCGGTTTCAGCTGTGCTTAGGCTAATCCCTGCTGAGATTACTCCACCACCATCGCCGCAGCACCGTCACACTATCATAGAACTCATCTACCTCTCCGCTCCCTCTTGCTGGATCAAGAAGGAGGAGATCGTCATCAAGTTGTACGCGTGCTGAAAGCGGAGGTGCCGTCCGTTCGGTGCTTGATCGGGACAGATCGTGATTGGATCGCGGGACGTTCGGCAATTTGGATTGCGAAGACGTTCGACTACATCAACCGCATTTCTTAACACTTCCTGCTTAGCGATTTACAAGGGTACGTAGATCCACCCTCCCTCTCATAGATGCTCATCACCATGGATGGATCTTGCGTGTGCGTAGGAAATTTTTTGTTTCCCATGCAACGTTCCCCAACGTCTGACTGGGAAGCGTCCTAGTTTGCATGTTCGTCTCCAACGAACTCTTCAACATACTCCTGTTCTTCCATGCCTGGCCAATTTAATAACCAGTGGCAAGCCAATGAGTACTTTGAATGTACTCGCAAGCAACCCAAGTTGTGGAACAAGGTAACAATGATGCATGATATAGCACTAACAGGTAAGTTTGCGGAAAGCTAATTTTAAATGCAATGAAATGGTCAAGTATCCCGTAAGCATGCATCAACAATAGGCAGATAACCATATGAACAAGATATAGTTATCAACATAGTAGAGGTTGAGCACCTCATATTCAGTCATCGTACTAAGTCATCGGACATAGTTCAGTTTTCATGCTAAGTCATCAGACTTAGTTCATTTGACCTCTTTGTCACCATCATATCCAACTCATGCCTAGTTTTATGAAAACATCCGGACGTAGTTTAAGAAGGACCTCCAACTGTCCATGTCCGCAGACGCGGCTATTCGAATAGTTTTACACTCTGTAGAGCTTGCACACTTTATCCACAAGACTCGGGGAGCTTCCGTGTCATCCACGACTCGCGGTATATAACATACCCGAGGTAAGCACCCGAACAATGCCTTTCCCCTAGCGATACTAAACAAAGAGTCCACTCGATTGGTACCCAGCCCTCATGATGTACTTCACACGAGCCTCGCTCTAAACCGTACAATCCATGAGGGGACCAACGGTGTGCCCGGTGCCTATGAAGACAGCGCATGATCGTATATACCGGTATGACCCCGTATCGAGAGTGACCATGCCACTCCCGCCACTAGTAATGCGGGCTCCTTGCCAATACCCACCAAGGTAATCAACAAAGCCCCATCCCATAAGGGGTATCGTGGTTGCGCATGTAAGTTTGGGATGGTCAGCAGACCGTAAATCTAATCCATTTCCAAAAACACATACTCAACTTGCCTCGGCACACCACTTCTTTCTCAAGTGGTCACCCTTCTCATCATCATCTCCCTCAGGCATTAGTGGCACCGACGGGGTTTTCGAAAGAGTCTTTGAAATCATTATTTTATTTCCATCACCATGCATAAGTCCCAGCCCACTTGCGTAGCATCTACTAGCATCCTAACTACACCCACCCGCATAGCCCTCATAAGGGGTATGGTCATGCACGATGCAAGTGTCAATGGAGAAGTACCGGAGGCATCCCACCGAAAGGGGAACACCACATCGCACGATCAAATATGATGAAAGTAAAGTGTTATATGACATGCAATAAAATGGTTTCTCATCATGGTCAAAGGGCTGCTTGCCTGGCTCAACAAATTCTCCAGGGTCTTCAAAGTCTTCGGGTCCAACTTCTTCGTCAACCACGCAATCTATCGTCACGAAATAAAGCGATCAAAATAAGCAACACACAAAAACAGAGCACTCAACTGCTTATTAAAAATGCTAATCTATTCATATAAATACCCAATGTCATGCTAAAAATATTCTCCTAGGGTATTGTTGTTAAAAATATTTTAGAAATAAATTAACAGAGGCAAACAGGTGCCCAAATATAGGTTCTAAAATAAAAAAATAGTAAAAATATTTTCAAACATTTTTACAAATGGCACTAATAAATTCTATGGATTATTCTAAGAATTTAGGTGGAAGAATTATTGAAATTGGATAAATATTCAAATTGGGGGATTTTTGAAAGTGAAACAGAAAAAAGAAAAGAAAGGGGCTACTGTGCCCCTCGGGCTAAAAGTGCCCGGCTGAAACCGACCCAAGTGGGAAGCCGGCCCAGGCGAGGAGCCACGCGCGGCAGGTTTGTTTTAAACCTGCCCGCAGGCCCGGCCTGCCAGCAAGAGAGGAGAGGGCGAAGGGATGAGAGGTGGGGCCCACCTGTCATCCCTCTCCTCGCGACAGCCGCAGAGGAGGGGCTCACCAGAGAGATTCGGGCCACGACGGAGGGAGCTGAGGGCACTGGCATGCTCGTGGGGCTCCTATACGTCAGCGGGAGGTCGCGGGGCCGCCGGGGGGAGAGGGGAATGGTGGCGAGGTTTTGGGTCGGGAGAGGGCTCCCGACCACGGGGGAGAGCACGCAGGGCACGGGCAAGAAGCGGAGGAAGAGGGGAAGCGAGGAGGGGGGAGCAGGAGGCGCGAGGAGGCCTTAAATAGGCGGGCCACCGGTTCATCGTGGACGCGGTGCGCGGGTGAGCACGAGGTGCTCGCCACGGGCCACGTGGGAGAGAATGGGCATGTCTGGGGGCTTCATGGGTGAGGTCTAGGCTGGTGGAGAGACGAGAGAGAGGTGGGGGTGCGCGCGTGTGTGAGTCCGCTGGTTGGCTGAGCCGCGCGGCGCTGGGAACGCGCGTAGGAGCTGACGGAGAGAGAGAGGAGGGGACCGACCAGGCGGCATGTTGCGGACACCGAGGGAGGGCAGAGGGGACAAGCTGGGGCGGCCCAAGGTGGTCGGGGGCAGCCATTGGGCCACGGCTATAGTGCGGGTGCGCACTGTAGCGCGCTCCAAAGCGCGAGCCTTGCATGCCAAGGCATGCTCTTGGCATTTCCTGCGCGGCCGCCTGTGCCCAAAGGATCTAGGGGAGGCTAAACAATGGGGAATAGGTCTTGGATGCTCTGGTGAAGCCAAAGGGTAGAAGGAAATGGGGAGATGGGTAGAAAAAGATGTTGCCAGGGGTAGAAATAGGGGTTTTACCCCACCTCACAGTGGCCTGGTGACTTGGGACTTTTACTAGGGGTGAAAGGTGACTATAAGAGGCTCTGGTAAAATATTGGAGGCAAGGGTAAATGGGAATGGGGTGAAAAAGCTGGTTTTACAAAATTACCAGAAGGTGTTTGATGGATTTTTGGGCAAGAATATGTTACCAACTTATAGAGACACTCACCAGGGTCAAGGGGTAGGTAAATATGAGAGGTTTCACCAATTTTGAGCCCAAGGGTAAAAAGTTGACAATGGAGATTTGATAAACCCTAGAATTTAGCAGAATCGGATTTTTGTAGATCCAATGATGCTAGGCTTTTACCCTTGTTTCACCACTTACTTTATCATCACTACTTTGCCATTAGAGCATGCCCACAAAGTTTGAGGCCAAGGGGAGACACTTCACAATGTAAAGTTGCTCAAATTTGATTCTGGACAAGAATGGTTTTGGGATTGTTTCATGAACCAAACCAACTTGGATTGAGATGAAACTTTTCAAGATCATCACCTATGATAGTGTTGACATGCTGGAATTTTCGTGGAATTTCTTGAGAATATTTTTTATAGAAATATTCTAAAAGTTTGATTTGAACAGAAAGGGTTTTGAGGGGTTTTGCCTATGATATGATCATTCCCTTGTGTTGAGACTCATATATATGGAAAATATATGTCCACCGAGTTTCTCTAAAATTTTTAAAATATTTTTAAAGCTTTTAAATAATTTTTCCCTATGAAAGACCATTTCTGTCCTTAAGAAAAACCCTTTAAATAAAATATAAAGATAATCTTTAAAAATAATATTTGGTGGTTTGGGGAAGTCATATATATAATAGGTTTGAAATAAAGCTTTTGGGAAGGAATGGTCCACCTAATTTGAGGACTTGCAGTGCAAACCTCATTTCAGGGGGTTTTGGAAGCTTAAATTAAATAAATCATTTTTGGTTAAAACATTATTTGATAAAAACAGTTTTGGACACTATTCACATGGCATGATCATTGGGCAAGAGGTTTGGAACAAGTAAGATCAATATGAAGTGGAATAGAAACTAGTAGTGCCACATAACACAATCAACAAGCAAGCAAACAACATAGCAAAACAAGCACCTTGAAAAAAATTAGTTGGCTCCAAATTTTATAAACCCAAACATAACAATGTGCTACAAACACAGGGTGTGACATGATCGACAATGACCCAAATAGAATCATGTTATTTTCTTGACCTTGGTAATCTGGTGATGAAATCCATCCCGACTTTGTCCCACTTCCATTCAGGGACTTTGAGAGGTTGCAACAATCCAGCGGGTCGCTGATGCTCAGCTTTGACTCGGTGGCATATGTCACACTTAGCGGCAAATGTGCCTACTTCTCGTTTCATGCCGTGCCACCAGAATCTTGCCTTGAGGTCTTGGTACATCTTGGTTCCTCGAGGATGGATGGAATATGGAGTGTCATGAGCTTCTTGCAAGATCAAATTCTTGAGCTCGTCTTTGTTGGGTACGCAGATGCGATTCTTGAACCATAAAACTCCTTGTTCATCCACTGAGAATCCTGGGGCCTTGCCTGCCTTGATCTTCCTCTTGATGCCTTAAATGCTCTCGTGTCCTCTTTGAAATTCCTTAATATCATCCATCAAGGTAGGCTTTGCTTTGAGGTTGGCGAGGAATCCGGGTGTTGCAAGCCAAAGCTTTCAAGCTCTTCATATAGGGTGGGTAGCCTTTCCTTAATCATGGCATTCAAGGAACAAGCATTTCTACTTAAGGCATCTTCTACCACGTTAGCCTTTCCGAGGTGGTACTGACCACTAAGTTCATTATCTTTTATCAACTCCAACCATCTTCGCTGCCTCATGTTCAGTTCCCTTTGGGTGACAATATACTTCAAACTCTTGTAGCCTGTGTATATCTCACATCGCTTCCCTAGAAGGTAATGTCTCCATGTTTTCAAGGCGTGAACTACGGCTGCCAACTCAAGATCATGAGTAGCGTTGTTCTCTTCATGAGGACGTAGCTGTCTGCATAGATATGCTACGACTCTGCCATCTTCCATCAGAACACCTCCAAGCCCGGTTCTCGATGCATCACAATATATCACAAACTCCTTGTGAATATCGGGGGTGGCCAAAACTGGCGCTGTGGTCAATCTCTTCTTGAGCTCTTGGAAGCATTCTTCACACTTTGGCATCCATTCGAACTTCTTGTCCTTCTTCAAAAGCCGAGTCATGGGGCGGGCAATGCTCGAGAATCCTCCGACGAACTTGCGGTAATATCCCACGAGTCCGAGGAAGCTTCTCGCTTCCTTCACATTGGTTGGGGATTGCCATTCAGTCACGGCTTCAATCTTGGCAGGATCCACTGACAATCCTTCTACAGTCAACATATGACCCAAGAATCCAACTTCATGTAGCCAGAATTCACACTTGCTGAATTTGGCGTAAAGCTAGTGCTCTCGAAGCTTGTCTAAGACCAATCTCAAGTGTTATTCATGCTCTTCTTTAGACTTGGAGAAGACGAGTATGTCATCAATGAATACGACAACAAACTTGTCCAAGTACTCCATGAAGACCTTGTTCATGAGGTACATGAAGTAGGCAGGGGCATTGGTCAACCCAAATGACATGACTGTGTACTCATACAGGCCATACCGGGTTACAAACACCATCTTCAGAATGTATTGGGGTCTGATCTTCAACTGGTAGTACCCAGACCCGAGGTCTATCTTGGAAAACACCTTGGCTCCGTTCAGCTGATCGAACAGGTCCTCAATCTTGGGGAGTGGGTACTTGTTCTTTATTGTGACTTCATTGAGACAACGGTAATTGGCATAGAGTCTGGTAGTTCCATCCCCTTTGACTCAAATAGAACAGGTGATCCCCAAGGGGAGGCACTAGGGCGAATGAACCCTTTTCTAAGATGCTCTTCCAGTTGCTTCTTCAATTCAACCAACTCTTCGGATCCCATTCTATAGGGCTTCTTATAGATGGGTCCTGGCCCGGGCATTAGCTCAATGATGAACTCAATGTCGCGGTCAAGAGGCATTCCGGGCAGCTCATCAGGAAATACGTCCGGGTATTCACATACCACTGGCACTTGACCCAACTCTATTCTCGATAGACAGTTAGACTGAGGGTCTTGAGTGGAGGCAGGGTTGGGAACATACTTGACTTCCACTTCTTAGCTATTGGTCATGGTAACAATCCTCTTGGCATAGTCTAACAAGCCTTGGTGCTTGGTTAACCAGTCCATGCCCAGGATCACATCCAAGCTTTCTGACTTTAGGATGATAAGGTCTGCTAGGAAGTCTACCCCATTGATGTTAATCTCAACTCCTTTACAACCTATACCAGACTTCATAACTGATCCCAGGGTTTGTATCAACATAAGACTACCCAGGGGTGTGGATTTCATACCACTCTCTAATGCAAACCTTTGAGTGACAAAAGAATGTGAAGCTCCACAATCAAACAGTACAGTTGCTGGGGTTGAGTTGACGAGGAACGCACCCAGTATGATGTCCGGGTCTTCCTAGGCTTCCTCAGCGGTGACGTGATTCACACGGCCCTTGCCATTGTTGGGATGGTTGTGGGGAGTTGGGTTCCTTGGTGGCGCTCCATGGCCTTGACCTTGGTTTATCGCATTTGGGTGCGGTGCATCTGGCTTCTTGTTGGGGCACAGTTTGGAGATGTGTCCAGGCTGACCACACCCAAAGCAAGTGACTTGACCATGGTTGTTGTTGTTGCTCTAGCCGCTGTTGTTATTATTAGGGTTGTTGTAAACTTGCCTGGGATTGGTATACTCCTGAGGCTGGTGGCTCGGACGAGGCGCTGGGGGTGTAGCCTCCTATGGTTGATAGGCCGGCTTGGCTGGGGCTGGCTGCGAGGGGCGAGGCTTCTGGTTGCTGGAACTACCCTTGCGAATCATCTTGCGCTTGCGAGTGTCGTCTATGGCACGATGCTTGTATTCCAGCATGAGGGCCTTGTTCCCCAGATCAAAGAAGGTCTGACAGTCGTAGACAATGAGCTGATACTGCATGGTCTACTAAAGTCCTTCCATGAAGCGTTCCATCTTGGCAGCCTCCGTGTTGACATCTTCAGGTGCATACCTTGACAACAGGTTGAACTTATGCACGTACTCCTTGACAGAGCCACTTCCTTTCGTCAGCGCTTGGGATTCTCTCTTCTTGATAGCCATGATCCCAGAAGGAATGTGGACAGTGAGGAATCCTTCCTTGAAGTTGTTCCAAGTGATCACTCGATCGCCTTGCATAACCTTGAATCCATCCCACCAAGCTTTGGTGGTACCTCCAAGGCAGTGAGAGGCATACAGAACCCTCTCACGATCCTCATTGGAATTGACTAGTGCAAGGAGGTCCTCGATGGTGCAGATCCAGTCGTCAGCATCCAAGGGTTCAGCAGTCTCGGTTAAGGTTGGGGGAGAATTCCTCATGAACTCAGACAGAGTGGAGCGGCCATTTCCATTCCTGCCTTGTTACTGGTTGTTCACAAGGACTTGAGCCATCTGCTAGATTGTAGCAGTGTTGGCTTGGCGTTCCTCCCGGAGAACTTGGAGAAACTAAGCAATGGTCATGTTCTCCGGTGGAGGTGGTGGCGAGGGAATGTTGCCTTGTGGCTGCACCTGGTGTCCTCCAGCCTGAGCAGTCCCACTAGTTCCCTATTGCTGGGTGGAGTTGCCGGCTTTGGGATTGGTGAAGGAGCTGTTGCGGGTTGCAGTCACCATCCTGTTTGTAGCTGTCAAGTCAAACAACTTGAATAGCGAGAAGGCAATGATGGAAAAAGCGCACCTAAGGGGGTTGGTTTAGTGCAAGTGTGGCAAAACAAGAGTTCAAAGACCAACACATATATTAAGATAAGATAGACGATGGAGTCACTTACATGTTACCTAAGGCAAAAGCGCGACTTGCACCGGAACACAAATAAAATCAAACAACAAGCACACATAGCTTCATATGAACCATTACACGGACTCGACTTCGCATGAGGGCTACATGACTGATCCTACCCTAGAGGTTCTCGGACTCAGGTGGTGGAGTGCTCGGTCTCGTAATCACACTTCTCTGGGTCTTCCTCTGATCATCATCCGTACGGGCATCGTCTCCCTTCGAAGGAGTCGGAGAACGAGGAGGCCCATCCTGATGATGCTTCGTTGGTGGGTCTATGAAGAGCTCACGGTACTCTTTCGCACTCATGTGATGACGATGTATGGGTGCAACTCTAGCTGGGGGTACTCCTCCTCAGTAAGCAACAACTGGTCGTCCCTCAGGGGCTTCATCCTTCTTGATCATGTATGGCTTCATCTTAGCTTGTCGAAGTAGCTCCCGGGTGTGGTGAAGTTCCTCGCGGAACTTAACAGACTCCTTAATCAAGTGGTGAGCCAAACTGTTGGCGGAGAGGCCGAAGTAGGTCTAGAACCTGAGTGGTGTCCCATTGGCCTTGGATGGAACCAATGTCCAACTCTCGCCAAGATCATCCTTCCTGAATGGTAGGTAGCCAGTAGCTGGCTCATCAGCCATCTCTGGGATGATTCCTCGAAGGTGTATGAGTGCCTTGCGTGCAGCTGTCTCGACTGCGAGTGCCATGGTCTCCATCTGTGGTCCTTCAAAGAACCAACTGGTCGGGGATTCGTTTGCCTTCACAACCACATCAACATCGTACTCCTTCATGATGGCATCGACCTAGTGCTCGTGATAGAGGAAAATGGGTGATCAGCAATACTGGCACTTCTCTAGGCTATCCTCAAGGTGTAGGGGAAATCCAGATGCTAGGAGGCTTCAGGTACGATGTCCATCTAAAAAGGTTTGAAGGGAGGAGAGTCGGCAGTGTGTTATGAGAAGAATAGAAGAGGTAATAAGTTCATAACTCCTAAGCCTAGGTGCTAGGTGTAGTTTTGAAAACGGTTTTATCCTACTAATGTCCATGCTAACTAAGGGCTTCCTATAGTCAGGACGGCTCTCATACCAGCTCTATGGGGACCCCGACTCATAAGTCGTGATCACCGAATTCACGTGTACAGTGATCCCAGAGATCAATGCTCACTGAACACACAGAAGCTGAATAACAAGAGTCTTACATCCTTACATATCGTCTTACACAAATAAAGGCCAGCTAGGCCAAGTATTACATAAATACGGCCACAAGGTCCAAAAACTTAAACATAACAAACAACGGAAATCTTGGTCGAAAGCGTGAACCCATGCCATCTGCCTTAAACCTACATGCATTCTCACTGGGAAGCATCCTAGTTCGCATGTTCGTCACCAATGAACTCTTGACCGTATTCCTGCTCTTCCATGCCTGGCCAATTAAATAACAAGTGGCAAGCCAATGAGTACTTTGAATGTACTCAATAGCGACCCATGTGTGGAACAAGGTACAACAATGCATGATATAGCACTAAGTCGGTAAGTTTTGCAGAAACCTAACTTTGAGTGCAATGAAGTGATCAAATATCTATGTAAGCATGCATCAACAGTTGGTAGACATCCGAGTGATCGATTTATTGATATCACCACAATCATGGGTCGAACATTTCATGTTCATCATGATGCCAAGTCATCGGACTTGGCTCAAGTATCATCCTTGTGTCATCCACACACACACCCAACAACTTTGTGAAAACATCGTACGCAGTTTAAGAAGGACCTCCAACTGTCCATGACTGTGGACACGGCTATTCGAATATTTTTACACACTGCAGAGGTTGCACACTTTACCCACAAGACTTGGGGAACTTTCGTGTCATCCACGACTCGCGGTATATTACATACCCGAGTTAAGCACCCAAACTATGCCTTTCCCCTAGCGATACTAAACAAAGTGTCCACTCATTGGTGCCATCCCTCATGATATACATCACGCGTATCATCCATGAGGGCACACAATGGTGTTCCCGGTGCCTGTGAAGACAGCGCATCAGCGTCCATTCCGGCACGACCCCGTATCGAGAGTGACCACTTCACTCCCGCCACAAGTAATGCGGGCTCCATGCTAGTATCCACCAAGGTAATCAACAAAGCCCCATCCCATAAGGGGTATCGTGGTTGTGCATGTAAGGTTGGGACGGTCAGCAAATCTTAAAACTCTCTGTTTTCCATAAGACACACACAATTTGTTCGAGTACACCACTTCTTTATCAAGTGGTTACCTAGATCATCATCATCTCCCTCGGGCATTAGTGGCACTCGACAGAGTTTTCAAAGAGTCTTTGAAATCATCTTGTTTCCAACACCATGCACATTCCTATCCCACTTGCGTAGCAAATACTAGCAACCTAACTACTCCCACCCGCACAACCCTCATAAGGATGCAAGTAGCAACAAGAAAGTATCGGAGGCATCCCTCCAAAGGGGGGAAACACCACATCAATATGTTAAGTGCTATATGCCATGCAAATAAAAAGGGTCCATAGTCATGGTCAAAGGGCTGCCTTCCTATCTCAACAAATTCTTCAGGGTCTTCAAAGTCTTCGGGTCCAACTCCCTCGTCAACAATGCAATCTATCGTTACGACAAATAACGATAATAATAAGCATCACACAAAAACAGAGCACAAAAATCTACTACTAAAATGCTACCCTACTTGAATAAATACTACAAAATATTTTAAAAATATTTTCCTAGGGTTTTGATGTGCAAAAGATTTTGAAAACTATTTAAACAGGAGCTAAAAATATTAAAAACTAGGTTTTAAATAAAACCAGCACATAAAATATTTTCAAATATTTACACAAGTGGCACCATAAAATTCTACATAATTTTACAAGATTTGTGGTGCAAAACTATTTGGAATAGGACAAATATTTATTTGTGTGCGATTATTGCAAATAATGCCAGAAAAAGAAAAGGAAAAGGGCTCTGGCACCCTAGGCTAGATCTGACCCTAGGTGGGCTATTCCAGTGGCCAACCAGCCCAGGCGAACTGACATGCGCGCGCCCGTGTTCAAACCTGACGGCTGGAGCCCGAAGGCTAGCGACAAAGAGTGGAGGGGGAGGGAGGTGAGGATGATAGACGGGCCCCACCTGTCATCTCCAACCTCGTGACAGGGAGGCCAGCAAGCTCACCGATGATGATGCAGGGCACGGAGAGGGCTGACGAGAGCGGGAATGGACTCGGGGGCTTGTCGTCGTTCCAAGGGAGGTGGAGGCAGTCGACGCGGAGGTCTTGGTCACCTGTGACGAAGAAGCTGCGGAGGAGGAGCTTCGGGCGTGCTCCAAGCCGACGGTTCCTGCAGCCAAACGCATGGGAGGAAGGGGAAACGCATCAACGAGCTGATGGAGGAGTAGGGGAATAAGAATGGGGTCCGGAGGGGGCCTATACCCGAAGATCTCCGGTGAGCCGAGCCGGCGGAGGTTGGGTTCGATCTCGAGCTCAGGAGGCTTCGGGGTCGATTTGGTGGCACCGGAGCGCGATTAGGGAGGAGAGATAGCTAGCAGAGAGGAGAGGGGAGCCCAAAGAAGGAGGAGGGGAGACGAGGGGGACAGGGTCATGGCATGTCCCGGACGTCGAGGTGCATCGACCGGAGCAAGGGGGAGGCCCAAGGTGACCGAACTTGGGCAGGAGAGGGAGGTCAACTCTCTGGAGCGCGGTTGTACGCTTTAGAGCGCGACTTTGGCTGGCATGATGAGGCTTCAGTGCACTCTGACGCGTCCACTGATGTCCAACGGCTACAAGAGGGAGTAAACAATGGGAAAAGAGGCATGTGATGCTCTAGGGTGGCCGGGAGTGTGAGAGAGAAGTGACAAAGGAGAGAAAGATGTTGTCCAAAGAGGATCTTGGTGGCTTTACCCTGCCAATCATGGAGTTGTGGCCGTGGGAAATTTACTACAGGTGCTCGGGGGTTGTTGGAGTTTGTGCTAAATATTTGGGGTGGTTCCAGTGGGTGGAAGTGTGGGAAACCAAGGTTTTACTTTTCTGGCAGAAGGTCTTCGATGTGTGTTTGGGCAATCAAAAGTAGGGGGGCAAGCAAAAGTTAATATGATGAAATGGGGGTAAGAATTGGGCTTGATCACCAAGTTTGAGGTTAATTGAGCAAAGTTGATAGTACAAACCTTGCAAACCCTAGAAATCAATAGAAACTGACTTTTGTAGATCCAGGTGAGTAAATCTAATCTCCTTGATGCACCACTTGGTGTAGCATCCTTATTTGGGTAGTAGACCAGGTTCACAAAGTTTGGGGTCAAGGGAAGAAACTTCACAATGTAAAGTTGTTCAAACTTGACTCTGGACAGGAATGGTTCTAGAGTATTTTGGTCAAGCAAAGCAAGGGGGATAAGATGAAACTTTGCAAGATCATCACAAATGAAATGAGTGCCTTGCTGGAATTTTCATGGAATATATTGAGAATATTTCTTATAGAAATATTTCAAAAGCTTGATTTGTACAGAAGGGTTTTGAGGGGGTTTTCCCATGATTTTGAACATGACCATGTGTTTAAACTCATATATATGGAAAATATATGTCCACTGAGTTTCCCTAAATTTTCTCAAATATTTTTAAATTATTTAAATAATGTTTCCCTATGAAAGACCATTTCTGGACTTAAGAAAAAACCTTTAAATAAAATAGTAAAATAATCTTTAAAATTAGTATTTGGTGGTTTTGGGAAGTTATATATATAGTAGGTTTCAAATAAATCCTTTGGGGAAAAAGGATCCACCCAATTTGAGGACTTGAAGTGCAAACCTCAACTCAGGGGTTTTTGAAAACCTAATTTGGATAAATTCTTTTTGGTCAAAAGAAATTTTGATAAGACTAGTTTTGGGTACTATTCACATGGCATGTTCATTGGGCAAGAAGTTTGGATCAAGGAAGATGAATATGGAAGTAGTAGAACCTAAGAGTGCCAAACATAATCATCCAAACAATCAAACAAGCAATGGTTCAAACAAGCATGCACTCAAAAAGTTTTAATTGGTTCCAAGATTTGTAAATCCAAGCATAGCAAAAGTGATACAAAAACAGGGTGTGACACATAAGCTAACATGCTTTATCTACTTGGGTCATATGCACTTATGATTGGAACACTAGCAAGCATCCGCAACTACTAAAGATCGTTAAGGTAAAACCCAACCGTAGCATTATAAGGTGTCAAGTCCTCTTTACTCCCATATGCAACAACCCACCTACTCAGGTTTATGCTTCTGTCACTCAAGCAACCCACCATAGGCGAATCATGAACACATTGCAACACCCTATAGCGAGGATCCCTCACGCTTGCACGACACAGAGAGCACCATAGGACAGCACCAATAATAAAACATGCAACTCAAACTAATCATGATCATCAATCAACCCATAGGACAACAAAAATCTACTCAAACATCATAGGATGGCAACACATCATTGGATAATAATATGAAGCATAAAGCACCATGTTCAAGTAGAGGGTACAACAGGTTGCGGGAGAGTGGAGTGCTGTAGATAGATGGGGGAAGGTGATGGAGGTGTTGGTGAAGATGATGGAGTTGTTGGAGTAGATCACCGTCACGATGATGGCCTCAAAGGCGTTTCGGGGTCACCGGGAGAGAGGGGGAGAGAGCCCCCCCTCCTTCTTCTTCTTCCTTGACATTCCCCTAGATGGGAGAAGGGTTTCCCCTCTGGTCCATGGCCTCCATGGCGGCGGAGGGGCAAAAGCCCCTCCGAGATTGGATCTCTCTCTCTGCTTCCTTCTATTTTCGCGCTCCCAAATTCTGGCCTTTCACCGTTTATCAAATATCCAGACATCCGTAACCCGATCGGGCTGAAATTTTGAGGGGATTTTTATCCGGATATTAGTTTTCTTGCGTCGAGAGAAGAGGTCCAACTGACCTAAGGGCTAGCCACAAGGGCCCAGGGCGCGACCAGGGGGTAGGGCGCGCCCCTGTCTTGTGGTCACCTCGGGCATCGTCTCGCGTTGATTGTTTTCTCAAAAATCACATATATTCCAAAAAAAATCTACGTAATTTTTTATCGCGTTTGGACTTCATTTGATATGGATTTTCTGCAAAACAAAAAACATGCAACAAACAGGAACTGGCACTGGGCACTGGATCAATATGTTATTCCCAAAAATAGTATAAAAAGTTGCCAAAAGTTTATGAAAGGTGTAGAATATTGTCATGAAACAATCAAAAATTATATATACGACGGAGACGTATCACCGTGCTCAAAAATATATAAGTGAAGTACTAGAGCAACTGCCAAGCTCAAAAGATATAAGTGAAGCACATATAGTGTTATAGCAAATTACGATGAAGGTGTGTCTCTCTCAAATAGTTGTGTCCATCAAATTATGATTGTAACATACTGAAAGTAAAAAAGCCAAAAAAGCAAATGACACTCCAAGCAAAACACATATCATGTGATGAATACAAATGTAGCTCCAAATGACATACCGATGGATTGAGACGAAAGAGGGGATGCCTTATGGGGCATCCCCAAGCTTGGACGCTTGAGTCTTCCTTATAATATTACTTCAGGTGCCTTGGGAATCCCCAAGCTTAGTCTCTTGCTACTCCTTATTCCGTGGTCCATCGTGATCACACCCAAAACTTGAAAACTTCAATCACACAAAACCCAGGAAAACTTCGTGAGAATCATTAGTGTAAGCAATATATTGCGTACTCTAGGTTCTGTTATAAATTGATTCTTAATTATTATTTTGATAATAGGTACTATGTTATAACTTCTCCATCACTTATACCCCCCGATACAATACATAGCATAATCAAAACAAGCAAACTATGCAAGCAAAAAAGAATCTGTTTAAAACAGATCCGTCTGTAGCAATCTGTAAAGAGTCCATACTTATGTAACTTTAAAAATTCTAAAAAATAGGAAATGTGGAGAATTTTTACATAAATACCGTGTAAACAATTAAAATCATTATCACACTCCATTAAAAAATGAAAATTCATGTACTGGAATCAAAGTTTTTGTTATGTTTCAGCATTGTTTCTACTCATCTTATGAGTCATACCAAAGGCTTTACTTGGCACAAACACTAATTTAAATATAAAAAATAATCATCACAGAGGCAATAATCATCTTATCACGAAATAATAGAAAGTAAGAAACAAAATTTAAGATACATATTGGGTTGCCTCCCAACAAGCGCTATTGTTTTATTCCCCTAGCTAGGCATAATGCATAGTTTCAAGTGTTGTCATCTTTGACATCAAGCTCCTCAATAACACAAATATGATTAATGGGAACAATGAGAGGCTTGAAAATAGTATCCTTTATCAAGTTCACAAAATTGGGGTGAACACTAATAATTTTGAGATCTTTGTTTTTAGAAAGAGGTGTACTAATGCTCTTAGGAATGTATATGAACTTGGGATTTTTGTCTCGTGGGGTACTAGCATTAGTGTTAGATGGTGTCAAAGCAGAACCCACTTTGTAAATGACCTCATCCATTTTATCAATTCTACTCAAATGTTGTGCTACCCTTTTATCAATAATGGTGTCCTTTTCTTTTAAGGTTTTCAAAGTCATTCCTACCCGTGACCCAAATTGAGTGATATGATTATGAAGTTTTGTATCTAACTCCTCAATTGGTTCACTAGTGATCATTTTCTTTTCAGTAGCATCAAGCCTTTGCATAACATGTTCCAAGGTTAAATTGGTTTCATTAACAATAATGGGTTGTGTTCCCACAATATTTTCAATTGCATTATAAGCATCCAACATGTGACACATTAAGATATTCCCAACGGTGATGGTGTCAAGGAAAAACCTATACCAAGTTGTCACACCAACATAAAAAATATGAAGAAAAGTAGTGGTAGATAGCTTATTAGTTCCTTTATTTTGAGTGTGGTTAATTGTATACCATGCATCCTTCAAACTTTCTCCTCCCATTTTTCTAAAGTTGACAACATCATTATTGGGAGTAACACGAACAAAAGAAGAACTAGCCATGACTTCAAACAAGAAAACTAGTAACAAGCAATGATAAATATTTTTGTATTTTTTATTTTTATGAAACAAACTAAATATAATCTCTACCTAATACTAAAGCAGCTATTGCTTCTGCCCGCTCACCGTCGCGTTTCTTTTTGCGAAAAAGACCCTGCTGTTTTATGAAATTAACCTGCACTCCACATGTAAGTTATTCGTATACGGTAATAAAAATGATTTGCTCGTGCCTCCCCCACCTAGGAGTCCAGGACCTCCTCTGCCTCTTTGCTGCCGCGCCCGTGAATGTGATCTATGCGTCCTGGCGACCGGACGTTGCTATGCTCCAGCGCTTGGCTCCGTCGCACTGGAAGAAGTGCGGTGGCGGCTCTTCAGGGCTTGCGACGGGGCGACATGTATCCGATAGGGACGGCCTAGATCTGGAAGTGTTTGAGGAGGGCGGCGTTTCCATGGTTGGACTGTTGGACTTGAGCTCGGTGCAACATACATGGTAGCTTGAGGTCCTGTAGCAACGAGAAGAGATAGATAGAGTTAAGAGAGAGAGAAGAAAGAGGAAGGAGGCAGAAGAAGGAGAAGGGAGGATAATGCATGTGGTGTCCTGGCTTGCTCTGGAGCTAGCTGGTGAAGGCAACTCTGGGAGGATCGGACGCTCGTGCAGCTCCATGGGAGGAGCTCACATATGGCAGAATGGATGGATAGAAAGGAAAGATAGCAGCGCTGGTAGGAGGATTGGATCAGTTTCACGCTGTGGGAAGCTCTCGGTGGGGATTTCTTTCTATGGTTTGCCTTTTTGTAATGGCTGCACCGACAAGCTGCTGGTTTTGTTTAGAAAAAGAAGCCGTTGGATGTTGCTATGTGTGCTAGCTGCTACTCCAGCATCGACTGCAAAAAAATATTCTAAATGAACACCAATATAATTACTTGTTGTCGTTTGTTGTTAGAGCATCTACAAACGAGCTTCGCAAATTCGACACCTCAAACGTTTGTTCGTGGACACGTTGCCTGGTCACGCAAATAATTCATTCTACAACCAGATACCTTAAATTAAAAATCTCAAATTCATATTATTACATGCAACATAAACCTAATACAAGCGAAGCTTGTCCAACTCCGTCATGCTCATGTCTGGTGGCTAGATGCGCCTCTCGTAGTGTCGGTCCGGTTGTCGACGACGTAGAGTAGGACATGGGGCACTAGCCGACTCATGGGAGTTGATCTCATGTCGTCTCACATGCCCTACAATCCGATGTCGGATCCCATAACCCGGATGGTGCCGATGGACGTCAGGTCGATGATGGATCCTTCCTGGGAGGAGATGACGTCCACCACGACGTGGTTGCAGCGCAAGTACCTATGCATTATACGGGGGCGGAGAGTGTGACTCCGCCTCTCCAACGCCCATCGCCGCGAGGGCCTCCGCCGCCTCCCGCGCCCGCTGCCTCGCACGACGGGCACACCGTGCCATGTTAGCATCTGAGGATGCCCATGGTGCATCCTCAGTGCGCCAACAGAGGGGTTACACGTTTGCCACAACGTTCGGATGTCGGACGGACCGCATTGTATCCGGTGAGGCAGCAACGCCGGATCCAAGCACAAGTTATTTTGACACAATGGATTCCCGACATTGCGAGTCCGAGGATTACCGTCGGGCAGCCAACTCCTGGTAGAGGCAGAGCACAAGATGGACAGTCATCTCCTCCATGGAACCGATCTGGAGGTGACGGACTCAGATCCGTTGCCCGCCATGCCGAAGAAGGTCGAAGACCACCGGAGGTGACCTTGGATGAGAGTGGAGGGAAGTGGGATGAAGTGGCTCGGGTTTGGTCCGACGAGCGGATGGAGACGAATATATGCGGGGTCGATGCAGGCCAGCGTATAGCTGGCCAAATGGGTCGGCCTAACCAAGCCATCACACAAGCACACCGGCACGGCCCGCCATGGGCCAGACACGGCACGATCGTAAACGGGTTGGGCCCAGCACGCGGCACGCCTCGGGTCATGCCTGGGCCTAGAGGCTGGGCATGCGGGCCGACACGGCTCGACCCGATTATTCTTTTTATGTATTTTTAGATATATATTTTCATATATATATATATATACTTAAAATATAGCCTAATAGGCCTAAATATGAATCCAACAGGCTGAAAAAGTGGATCCCATCATGCTAAATGGGCCAACATGCCGGCTCGTTTAGTAATCGGTCGTGCCTGGGCCTGGAAGCACGGCCCATGGGCTGGCACGACACGACTCGTTTACTAAGCGTACATGGGTGCCATGTTGTGCCGGGCCTGTTTACGGCCGGGCCGTGCTAGGCCGGGCCGGGTCGGCCCGTTTGGCCAGGTCTGGGCTAGCGTGGGCCAAACCAACCATATTTGGGCTGGTATTTGAAATAAATATTTCTTAAGCGAGAAGATATTTGGAGCTCACCGGGACTTGCTAACAATTAACTTGTTCACATTTTTTTTCTAAATGAGGATCGTTATAATTACTTGCTGTTGTTTGTTGTTACTGTCATAGTTTAATGTTCATGCCTATTAGATCATGAGATATAGTAATGAAAAATGAGTGAAATATTGAAAATAATTATTTCTTAAGTGAGAAGATATTCAGAGCTCACCGGGACTGGAAGACAATTAACATATCCTCAACTCAGGATGTCATAGATGTGTTGGTGAGACATGGAGGAGAGAGGGAGGGATGAAGACTATAGAGAATGTAACAATGGTGCATCTTGCTCGAGTCCTGTTTCGTCTCGCACACCAGTTATGAGGGGATCCGTTGTACCATCTCTCCTGCTGCTCTGTGTGCCCTAATCCTAATCCCAACAAGGCCCGACGATGATTTCCAGTAAAGTGGCCATGTTGGCATGGGAGGTGTCCTCCTTTTGCTGGCGGCAATGCGTCAACAAAAGAACCTCGGGCATGGTAAACTCTTTACCTTTCGGGCATCATTTTTTGAAGTTGGAAAATTTAAGTATGAATTAATGTTAATAGGGATTCTGGAGGAGCGGAGGACAATAGGGCTAGCCAAAGGAAAATAAGTGGACGCATCAAACGGGTAACAATGTCTCCCGGTGCAACTCACGGGCATTTGTGCTAGGAGCAAATAAAAATAAGGTCAAGTGAATGAAATTTTGTGCGAAGTAACTTGATACTTGGTGATGGTATTCCCTGACAACGGTGCCTGAAATCCTTCCTGATCTTGTGATCTACGTTGGATTTCCGTGAAGAGGAACAGGTTATCGCAGCATAATGTGGGTAGGTATTTCCCTCAGTTATGAAACCAAGGTTTATCAAACCAATAGGAATACCAATCCTCATCCGTCTTCACCGGCTACACACAAAAGAACAAATAACTTGCACGCAACGCTGGCAAGAGGGTTGGCAATCCCCTTGATCTCGTTATTTGCAAGCAAGTTAATTGTGGAGATAATTATAGATTATAATAAATTGCAAAATAAAATAAAATAAATAACAACAAGGTATTTGATTTCTACTACACAACTTGTTCTTGTAGACTCGTGTTGGGCCTCCAAGGGCAGAATTTTATAGGACAGTAGCAAATTTCCCTCAAGTGGATGACCTAAGGTTTATCAATCTGTGGGAGGCATAGGATGAATATGGTCTCTCTCAAACAACCCTGTAACCAAATAATAAAAATGCTCTTGTGTCCCCAGTACACCAAATACAATGGTGAATTGTATGGGTGCACTAGTTCGGCGAAGAGATGATACAAGTGTGGTAATGATAGTAGATATTGATTTTTGTAATGGTAACAATAAAAAAACAGCAAGGTAGCATGTAACAAAAGAGAGCATAAATGGTATTGCAATGCTTGAAAACAAGGCCCAGGGTCCGAACTTTCGCTAGTGCAATCTCTCAACCATGCTAATATAATTGGATCACATAACCATCCATCAACGTGCAACGAAGAATCACTCCAAAGTTCTTATATAGCGGAGAACATAAGAAGAAATTATTTTTAGGGTACAAAACCACCTTAAAGTTAGCCTTTCCGATCGATCTATCTAAGAGTTCATACGAAAATAACACCATATTACGCATCAACCAACTCTAATGTCACCTAGATACTCCAATGTCACCACAAGTATCCATGAGTTAATTATACGATATGCATCAAACAATTTCAAATTCATAATGCTCGATCCAACACAAAGAACCTCAAAGAGTGCCCCAAGATTCTTACCGGAGAAGGTAGGACAAAAATGTGCATCAACCCCTATGCATAGATTACCCCAGTGTCACCTCGGGAATCCGCGAGTTGAGTGCCAAGACATACATCAAGTGATCTCAAATCCATAAAAGTATTCAATCCGGTAATAACAAAATCTCAAGGGGAAAACTCAATTCATCCAAAAAGATAGAGAGGGAAAACACCATATGATCAAACTATATTAACAAATCTCGCGATACATCAAGATCGTGCCAAATCAAGAACATGATGGAGAGAGAGAGAGAGAGATTGAACACATAGCTACCGGTACAAACCCATAGCTCTAAGGGTGGACTACTCCCTCATCATGGAGACCATAGGGATGATAAAGATGGCCTCCGGTGATGATTTGCCCCTCCAACAGGGTGCCAGAATGGGTCTAGATTGGTTTTTTGTGGCTACAGAGGCTTGCGGCGGCAGAACTTCTGATCTAGGGTTATTTTCGGGGGTTTCTAAATATATCGGATTTTTGGGCGTCGGTTTCCCGCGAAGATGGACCATGAGGGGCCCACAAGACATGAGGGCGCGCCAAAGGGGGTTGGTGCACCCTGGTGGGTTCTGGCCACCTCGTGGCTCTTCTGGCCCTCCCATGAAGCTTCTAGTGCCTCTTTTGTTCCAATTTTTTTTCTAAAAGTTTCGTTGCATTTCGAGAACTTTTATTTCTGCACAAAAAACAACACCACGATAGTTCTACTGAAAACAATGTCAGTCCAGGTTAATTCCATGCAAATCATACCAAAACCATATAAAATTATAGTAAATATAGCACGAATACTTCATAAATTATAGATACGTTGGAGATGTATCAGCATCCCCAAGCTTAATTCCTACTCGTCCTCGAGTAGGTAAATGATAAAAATAGAATTTTTGATGTGGAATGTTTCCTAACATGTTCATCGCATATTCTTTTCTTGTAGCATGGACATTTGGACTTTTTAGATGGTTCAAAGAAATAGTCTAGTTTTGACATGATAACTTTAATACTCAAGCATACAAACAAGCATCCATGTCTTTCAAAATACAACACTAAAGCAAGCTATCCCTAGCCCATCATGCTCAATCATTGATCCATTCATGAAACACACTCAAATATTAGGTACACCTAATGCTCAAGTACGATCATAGTGCCTCCTAGTTGGTGCTTTATCAAAGAAGATGGAGACTGAAATTGAAAATAAAAATTGCATAAAGTAAATAGATATTCCCTTCGTAGAGGGAAGTAGGAATTTGTAGAGGTGCGAGAACTCAAAGTTTAAATTTATAGATAAAAAATATTTTTGTGGCATGCCTTCCTTGTCAACGAAAACAATCAAGAAATTTCAATATCTTTCCAGGCTAGATACATCATAAGTAGTTCCCAAACAGAAAATAAACTTTATTCCTTTTTCCACCATACTTTCACTTTCCATGGCTATCCAAATCCACAGTTGCCTTCCATACCAACATTTTCCAAGGAATTTATCATTTGACCACATAAAGTAAAAATATTCTTTCTTTTCATTTCGGGACTGGGCATCCCTATTACCACCATACTCTCGTGCAATGACAAGTTAATAAACACTCATCTTGAGAATAATACATCTAGCATGGAAAAATAACGGTCACCCCCTACTGTTTCATGAGCGGTACGAGCACACAAAAAGGAAAATCTGTTTTGAAAATTAGAGATGGCACATACAAATTTGCTTTTAACGGCATGGAAATACCGTATATAGGTAGGTATGGTGGACTCATATGGCAAAAGTGGGTTTAAGAATTTTGGATGCACAAGTAGAATTTCTACTTAATACTAGTGAAGGCTAGCAACTAGATTGAGAAGCATCCAACCAAGAAACAAAAATCACATAAGCGAGCATTAAACATAACTAACACCGAATAACGCAACATAAGTAGGATGCAATTTCATAGCACAACTATTGACCTTTGTGCTTGCATAGGGAATCACTAACCTTAACATCAATATTCTTACTAAGGATAATTACTCACTAACATAACTCAGATATTACTATAATCATGTCTCAAGACTATTACAAAGAATCAAGTTTAATTTGTCCAATGATCTTAATGAAAGTTTTTATTATATTCGTCTTGAATATCTATCACTTCAGGACAATTTTCATATATTGCAATTGCTTTTGACAAGCTCGCGTGGATATAAGTGAAGAACATGAGCATACAATTTCATGTCTCAAAATAATATAAGTGAAGCATGAGAACATTTCTTCAAACATTACTAACTCTCAAAATAATATAAGTGAAGCATGAGAGAATTTATTCAAACATTACTAACTCTCAAAACAATATAAGTGAAGCATGAGAGCATTTCTTCAAACATGTAAAAGCACGTCGTGCTCAAAAAGATATAAGTGAAGCACTAGAGCAATTTCGTAGCTCAATAGATTTAAGTGAAGCATATAGAGAAATTCTAGTAAATTCTAGCATAATTTTGGATAACTCAAATAGGTGTGTGAATCAAGGATAAAAAGCAAATAAAACAAATATACAAGACGCTCCAAGCAAAACTCATTATATGTGACGAATAAAAATATAGTTCCAAGTAAAATACCGATGGTTGTTTGAAGAAAGAGGGGATGCCACTCGGGGCATCCACAAGATTAGTTGCCTATTACTATTTGGATAATATCTTGGGGCATTGTAGCATACGCATGCTTAGGCTCTCATTACTCCTTATTCCTTCATCCATCGTGATCTCACCCAAAACTTGAAAACTTCAGTCACACAAAACTTAACAACATTCTCGTGAGATCCGTTAGTATAATAAAGAAAATTACCACTCTAAGTGCTATTTTAAAACCATTCACATTTTATTGTATAATTATATCTACTGTATTCTAATTTTACCATAACTTATACGCTCCAATACAAGCCATAGATTCATCAAAACAAGCATGCAATCCAACGAAAACAGAATCTGGTTCAGACAGAACAATCTGTAGTAATCTGTACTATACACATACTTATGGAACTCTATTTTTTGAAAAATTAGTAAAGCATAAATAATTTAAATATAAATATTGTGTTAAAAATTCAGGTCATTATCTCATTCCAGTAAAAGATGCAAATTCGTGCATTGGAGACAAAGTTTCTGTTTCAGATTTAGCATTGTTTCTACTCATCTTATGAATCATCCTAGAGGCTTTACTTGGCATAAACACTAAATAAAACATAAAAGAACAATCATAACAGAAGCATAATTGTGAAAACACTCAAAAACATAAAGGAAAAATATAAAAATATGTTATTCATTGGGTTGCCTCCCAACAAGCGTTGTCGTTTTACGCCCCTAGCTAGGCATAATGCATAGATTCAAGTATTGTCATCCTTAGTTTTCACTCCATAGAAGGATGTCATGATTGATTCATATGGTGGATTAATTCATGTTCCAGGGAACTATTCCATACCCTTTCTAATTGGAAACTGAAACTTAATGTTGCCTTCTTTCATATCAATCACGACACCTATAGTGCGTAAAAACGGTCTACCAAGTATGATAGGACAAGACAAATTGCAATCAATAAAGATAAAAATTAAATCAATGGGCACATAGTTCCTATTTGCAAGAATAATAACATCATTAATTCTTCCCAAATTCTTTTTAATAGTAGAATCCGCGAAGAGCAATTTAAGAGAACATTTTTCAATATTGGTAAGACCAAGCACATCACATAGAGATTTCAGAATTGTGGAAACACTAGAACCAAAATCACACAAAGCAAAGCATTCATAATTTTTAATATTTACTTTAATGGTAGGTTCCCACTCATCATGCAATTTTCTAGGAATTTAAATCTCTGATTCCAACTTTTCTTCGAAGGATTTCATCATGGCATCAACAATATGTTTAGTAAAAGCTTTATTTTGTCCATAAGCATGGGGTGAATTTATCATGGATTGAAGCAAAGAAATACAATCAACCAAGGAGAAACTCTCAGGAATAAAGTCTTTGTAATAAAAAATACTGGGCACATCACTAGTTAAAGTTTTGACCTCTCCAAACCCACTTTTATCAAAAAATTCATCAAGATTTTCACCCTCCAAACTATTTGGAAGCCCTCTAACTAAAGTTGAATATTATTCAGTCCCTTTATCATCAATTTTAACATTTCTAAACAAGTAATCAATAGAGCAAACAACAATCATTTTAAGATCTTCATCACTATTATGAAAGTAATCGCTAGAAAACGCTTTTTCTAAAAATTCTCTTTTAGCTCTAAGCATACCGGTTCTTTTCTTACTTCCATACATAGAAATGTATAAATATTTAATTTATTCATTAATATTGGGTTGAAAAGCATTCAACTTGAGATTTTCTATACATGGGAAATTATATCAATGCTTCTAGATATACCATCAATCTTATTCAACTTTTCTTATATCGTAGCATTAGAAGAATTTTGAGCATTGATAAATTCTTTAAAATTACTCTCAATATCATAGGTGTTCCTATTATTATTATTATTATTATTATTATTATTATAAGAATTACCATAATTATTAGAGGAATTACCATGAAAAGGCCTAGGATTAAAATTACCTCTATAAGCATTGTTATTGAAATTGTTTCGTGAGATGAAATTCACATATACAAAATCACTATTTTTATCAATCAAAGTAGACAAAGGGACATAATTAAGATCAATAGGAGAATTTTTACTAGAAACCAACTTCATATGGTTATCAAGTTTTTCACTCAAAGTACTAATTTCTTCCACCGAATTAACCTTTTTACTAGTAGGTTCAGCATGCCATTATGAATAATTTGCCATAATATTATCTAGCAATTTAGTAGCTTCACCCAAAGTAATTTACATAAAATTACCTCACGCGGCAGAATCTAAAAGATTTCTAGAGACAAAATTCAATCCCGCATAAAAAAATTGTATGATCAACCAAAGATTTAAACCATGAGTAGGACAATTTCTTAGCATCAATTTCATTCTTCCCCAAGATTGTGCAACATGTTCATGCTTAAGTTGCTTAAAATTCATGATTTGAGTTCTAAGGGAAATAATTTTCGCGCATAGGGGGGCATACTTAGTAATAAAAGTGTCCTTGCACTTATCCCAAGAATTAATACTATTGCGAGGCAAAGAAGAAAACCAAATTTTTGCACGATACCGCAAGGAGAAAGGAAACAATTTCAACTTCACAATATCAATGTCCACATCTTTTTCCTTTTGCATATCACACAATTCTACGAATGTGTTTAGATGGGACGCGACATCCTCATTAGGAGTACCGGAAAATTGTTCTTTCATGACAAGATTCAACAAAGTGGCATTAATATCACAAGACTCCGCACTAGTTGCGGGAGGAGCAATAGGAGTGCTAAGAAAATCATTATTATTGGTATTGGAAAAATCACACAACTTGGTGTTTTCTTGAGTCATCTTGACTAAGCAAACAAGATTGCAAGAAAACAAGAGATCTGGAAAGAAAAAGGCAAACAAAAAACAAGGAGAATAAAACGACAAATTAAGTGGGGGAGAGGAAAACGAGAGGCAAATCGCAAATAATGTAAATTGCAAGGAGATGAGATTGGTGATTAGAAACCTGGTAGATGAGATCACAAAAAGTACAACAAGGTATTTTTGGGTTTTTTGGATTAATAAATCCGAAAACAAAATGGCAAAATAGTAGATCGAAAAGTAATATGTTGGAAAAATAGACCCGGGGCCGTAGGTTTCACTAGTGGCTTCTCTCATGATTATAGCACACGATGGGTGAACAAATTACTATTGGGAAATTGATAGAAGAACAAATAATCATGATGATATCTAGGCAATGAGCATTATATGGGCATCACGTCCAAGATTAGTAGACCGAAATGATTCTGCATCAACTTCTATTACTACACAAATCGACCGCTATCCCGCATGCATCTAGTGTATTTAAGTTCATGGAAAAATGGAGTAATGCAATAATAACGGTGACATGATGTAGGTAAGATCTATTCATGTAGGAATAGATCCCATCTTGTTATCCTTAATTAATGGCAACGATACATGCGTGCCTTGCTGCCCCTTCACTAGGAAAGAAAACCGCAAGATCGAACCCATCAGAAAGCACCTCTTCCCATGGCAAGAAAAAACGATCTAGTTGGCCTAAATAAACCAACAAGAAATATGAGGCTATAAGTAATCATGCAAATAAGAGATCAAAGAAGACTCAAATCATATTCATGGATAGAAACTGATCATGAACTCAAAATTCATCGGATCCAAACAAACACACCGCAAAAGTCATTACATCAAATAGATCTCCAAGAGACCATTGTATTGAGAATCATAAGAGAGAAAGGAAGCCATCTAGATACTGCCTACGGACCCGTAGGTCTGGTGGACTACTCACGCATCATTGGAGAGGCACCTATGATGAAGATGACCGCCCCCCCCCCCCCGCGCGCGTAATGGTGTTAGATTGGATCTCGAGGTTCTGGAATTTGCGGCGGCTGGAATTGTGTTTCATCGACTCCTCTACGCTTTTCTGAATATTTGTGAATTTATAGACGCGATAGTCAGTGGAGGGGTTCCCGAGGTGGCTCGCAGAGGAGAAGAGTCGTGACCTCCTCACGCGGGCGTCTTCTCGTGTCTTCAGCCATCTTCTTTGCCTCAACCCCAACTTTGACTTCGAGTCCATGATAGTCCCCATGCCCGAGGTGATTCGGAGCGCCCTGGTGGACTGGGTAGAGGATGACATGGACGACTTGATCACGGAGTTTGCCCTGCTGAAGGCAAGGGTCATCCTGGCATCGAGGAGCGTGAGTCCAGTGACGGTGGCAGCGATGGCGACAGTGACAGCGGCGGTAGCACCTCTTCTTAGGTTGTTCTTCCCTGTTTTCCTGTAAAGATTTTGAACATGGCCCCACGGGGGCGTGAATGTACCTTAGGAGGAACCCCTTTATGATGTATTAAGTAATATTGTACTCCCTTTCTCCACGTTCCCTTGCTTGTTACACGCTTACGGACCCTGAAGAGGGCGGAAGTTCAATGGAGCCCCCGTGCCCCATACACATGCTGGCTCGCTTGAGAGAGGGCGGATGCCCAAGGCTTGGCGAGGTGTGCGCATGGGTTGATCCGTTATATTCATGTCCAGGGCCCCTGGTGGGATCCCTTGGTGCCTTTGTTACTGCCGATGGGCTGGACCACATGTGTGCACAGTGGCCGGCTCTTGCTCTCGGGGCGCACGAAAAAGCTAAGGCTGGCATCTCCCAATCTCTTCAAAATGAGACTCAAGACGCAGATGCAGGACAAAGAAAAAGTCGTCCCCTTTTTCAAATAAGACACAAAAACTTCAACTTCTTTCCCAAAGATGGCAAATTCTGTTACAAAAGAGGGCGAATAACAGCCGTGTCCGGCGCCTAGACCCCAACGCGGAGCATGTGGTATCCACTGGGCGTGGGCATAGTCGTTGAATGATAGTGTCGTCTGCCAGCGCGGAGCATGGGGCTTTCACTTGGGCGTGGGTGAGAGCCCCTCCGCGGCCTCTTACAACGCTCCTCGGGGGTTGCTGGCATGTACAGCTCACTCATTCTTATGTGTGAGTGTCACGGATGGAGATAGTTGGCCGGGTACTCCTGGCGCAAGGCCCTGGAGTTCCCGACCGGGTTCCTGTGTCACCCCGCTCATTTCGGCGCAGTTGCGTGCTCCCACAGTACAAACATGAGTGTATTGCTCCCCGCGCGACCGTGGGATTGTGCTCCCGCGGCCCAAACACGAGTGCAACACACCCCGCATGACTGTGCGAGTATTGTGTCGGTGTAGTCGCCTCGGGAGGCGCCGTGGTGCCAGCCAAGCCTCACCCTAGAGACCTCGCGAGCTCCCAATCTCTCAGGGCCTTGCCATCCCCCAGGGCATGGCGCCGACAACGGGTGAGGGCTCCCGTCGTGGTATTGACCTCTCGTGGCCCCGTAGCTTGGCACCCTGTTCCCTGCTCGTGAGGGCTCTCGTCGTGGCGTGCCCTCACTCGACCTCGGGCGTCCCCTTCGTCATGCCGACTGGACCTGGTACTCCCGTGGTGGGATCCGCCATGCCTGGCTCGACGTGGAGCACGGGTGCGCCCTCCAAGGCCTGGAGGGCATTGGTGTCTATGGCGCTGGTGTTTGTCGTGGCTCTGATTGGGGTGTATGCCACCGCGTGAGGGTTTGGGTTCCTCCCTGGTACCTCACCCGATGCCCAGGGGCCGGCTTCCCCTGGTAGCGACATGATGTTGCCTTAGGTACGCATCCCGTGGGCGTGCCCGCATCGAGCATCTGCCCGAAGTTGGCAGCCTCCCATGCTGCCTCGAGGTTGGTTGCGCCCGTCTTGGCGAGGCTGACTGCCGTTGTCATCCTCATGTGGCTGCCGTGATCTCCTTCGCGCGCGGCGGCGTGAGTTGCCCAATCCCAGCGCCGATTGACGCGCTCACACCGAGGGGGCACGAGCAGGCGGTGGTCCTCCATGTTGTGGGCTTGTTCATCGTGGTGGGCGCAAGACACCCTGTCACCTTCCTCGGGCTTGCCGCTGCTGGGGCCAGGCGGCTGCCCGAAGTCGGTCATTGGTACCCTGAGGAGAAGTAGTATGTGTCTGGCGGAACCTGCTCGTGTTCCTCGGGTTGGGGGCCATGTGTGTTGACGCACGACTGTGGTGGTGGCCCACTGGCCGAGGCCTCTGCTCCTCGTGCTAGGGGCCGTAGACAGAGGTATGGAGCTAGAGCCCTCTTTGCGATAGTGACCAGCTCGGCGATGTGATCTGCCCAGGCGTCGTAGCCTCCTTCCGTCGAGCGACAGCGAAGGAGCTCGCTGGCCATGAGAAATGCATCCTGCCCATTCATGTCCCCCACATGGACAAGGGCCGTGGGGCGGGCGGCGTAGTGGCCGCTCAAGCGCTGTTGCGGGCGCGGGGCCCCTTGTCGCGCGCGGGTGGCATGAGCGGCGGTGGTGACGGCAAAGATGTTGGTAGCCTGGTAGTGGCTGCCCAGCATGGAGCCTCCGAGTTGCGCGTGCCCGGAGTTGGCCATGGCGCCGGTGAAGCAGGAGCGGAAGGTGGCCGACTGTCGAGGAGGCAGGAGTAGACAGGACCGAAGGACGTCGGCGCACCCCTACCTGGCACGCCAAATGTCAGAATAGGGGCTCCGCAAAACCCAACAAGGTTCGAACACTGGGTTGCGCTCGTTCTGCAGTCCCAATCTACCTCTCAGCCTCGTTGTGGCTCATGGAAGGGAAACCAACATACGCTCTCTGTTTTACCCAGGTTCAGGCCACCTTGCGGTTTAAAACCCTACTCCTGTTTTGTGGTGGATTGGCCTCACGAGGAGGCTAAGAATGAACTAATACAGTGGTGGGGTGGCCTCACGAGGACCCTTGGGTGGTGATGAACTCGCTCTACTGAACCTACCTTCCACGATGTGAGCGGGTGTCTGTTTATAGAGGCCACAGGCCTCTTCCCTTATTGCATAAGCGGGAAGGGATCCACAATGGCCAAATTTGAAAGGGGACAGGAGGTACATCTTATCCTGACTAAATGTGATCTTCGCCTACAAAGGTTTGAGGGTGACGTAGTGGTGGGCTCGACGATGACATCCTTCCTGCTGACCTCGTGGTCTCGGTCTTGTTGCACCGGGAAGGAAACCTTTTGGGGATTCCTTGGGAACGCGTATGTCCTTGTCTCCTTAGCACCAAAGAGGAAACTGTCCTCCTCATGCGCCTGCTGGCGCCCGCCTGGCTTCGTCGTCAGAACCCACGTCACCCCGTCCTCGGGAGGTTGGTGTATAGGAATCTCCGCTCCTCGGGTGGCAGCCTGGGGGACGACACTCTTCGGAGGTCTTGACGTTGTCCTCCTCGCGAGGTGGGGGGCTCTTGCGAGGGCCTTGACTTGTGGGACTTGTCGCTGGGTCATACCGAGCCATTGTGGTGGGCCGCGCGCTGGGCCATAGACAGGCAGGTCTGGATACCCCCAGTTCCAGAACGCCGATAGCCATGATAGCCCCGGGCGGAACTGACTTGGGGGTCCACAGGCCGGCCTACCCGGCTTGCAACCGACATTGTGAGGTACCTTTTGGCCATAACACCGCCAAGAGCCGGTTTCAAACAATATACATATTTTGAAATTCATAACAACTTTTGAATTTATGAACACGTTTTCGCAAAATAAGAACATCTTTTCAAAATTAAAATAATTTTTGAAACAATGACCATTTTTTGAAATTCTTGAATATTTTTTGAATTTGTGAACAAACTTTAAAAAAATGAGAATTTCTTTTTTGAAACCATGAATAGTTTCTAAAATTCCCTAAAATATTTTGAATTTGTGATTTTCTGAAGCAAACAAGATTTTTTCTGAACTGCCAACATTTTTTGAAATTCCTGAACATTTTTTAAACTTTTTTAACAAAAGTTTTCTTTTGAAATGCAGACAATATTTGAAACACAATCCCTTTTTTTAATTTGTGAACAAATTTTAGAACCAGTTTTGTTTTGAAATTACACGCAAATACTAGAAACTTTTTCGAAAAGGAAAATAATTTTGAAAATAAAAACATAGAGTAAACAAATAGACAAACGTGTATTCGCTAGTTCCTCGATGTGAAAGTCAGCCTGCCATGACGGTCGCTAGGCTCCCTGCAAGCCGGCCATCTTTTCTTTCGATTTTTCTATATCTTCTTCTCTATTTTTGTTGGTTTTAGTATAATTTTAAACATGTTCACCAATATCAATAAATAATATACATAAATTTGATAAGTAAATACAGTATTACAAAAATATTCATGAAATAAAAAAGTTCACAAAATTTTAAAATATCCATGACTCTAAAATTGTCCGCAGTTGGCGTTTTCAAAGAAAATCTTGAACTGATATAATATGTTCACATACTAAAAATAAAGTTCGCGACGACATAAAAGATGTTCAAGAATTTGACCTTTTCATGGATTTTTAACTGGGTATTCAAAATATGTCCTCGAATTTAAAAAAGTCACAAATTCAAAAAATGTGGGTGAATTCAAAAATCATATTTTATAATTTGAAAAGGTTCAAAAAATTTAGAAGTTTTCAAGAAGTTGTAAAATGTGCATGAATTTGATAAAAAGGTTGGAAATTCAAAATTTTCGCTAGTAGAAAAAATGTTCAGGAATAAAAAAATGTTCATAAATTTTAAAAATTGTTCACGAAGTTGATATTTTTTCATGAATTTGAAAAATGCTCGGAGAAACTGTGAAGTGTTCACGGATTCAAGAAATATCACATATTTGAAAGAAGTTCATGGATTTACGAATATTTCATCAAATTTAAAAAGTTCACCGATTTCAAAACCGCCTTTGCAATGACGGATGCAAGTGTGTCAAGTGTGCTAAGAAGTGGTAGATGTTGATCGTTTTCTTGTTTATGTAACTATGCAATGAGATGTGCAGTTGATGTTTTGTTCAATCATGCAATGATGTTTAATAAGTATATGTTGTTGTTATGCATAAATAATACGTTGTTGTTCTGCAGACAGAGCAAGCCATATCGCAGACGATTCAACTCAAGAGCACATGTGCGGTGGTTACAATCTTTCACATTGTTCATTCAGCTAAATTGTTTGCGAAACTTCACACACGGCAGACAGATTACACAATGTTTGCGATGCTCCGATCTCACATACCATTGGTTCATACACTCCATTTGCCAGGCAACGCACACGGCTTGTGCGGCTAAATCATGTATGTTATTTAGACTTATCGCACACAGTTCTTCTGACAGAACCATGTGTCTCATTCACACACGCATCTCCTTTTCAAATCGTGTTGTATGGTTCGGCCATCGGACATGTTTATTTTTCTGGCAGACAATTTTTTTTCCGACCGTTTGTGATGCTGCATTGCTCATAGTTCGGCTCAAGAATATATGTAGGCGTGTCTTCATAACACGGTTCTGTGCTAGTGGCCAGTGGCCATCGTCTCGGTGTCTCCATTATTTGAAATAAAGTGAATCATTTTTGTGTTTTTCATCTAATAGAGAGAGAGAGACTATTCTGAGTGCTCCCCGTGTTCTTAGTAAATTATTAGCCTAAGCTAGTCCAGCGAGGCTAAGATGTCAACCTTTTCTTGCTGCAAATTCCTATTACAGCCTGATGACACAAAGAATATGGTGGTTGGGAGTTCAAAAGTATCACAAGCAATAAAACTTGTAGGATTAAAATTCTGCTCGACCATGCTAGTCCACATATTTGACTGGCATGCTAATCTCTCCCACACACTGGCACATGGCTATTACTACTCTCTTCTGTAGTGGCAAGAGGCAACACGTAGCTGGATGTGGAGTTTCTACACCCAGGATCAAATGCTCCTGGTGTGAAAAGTAGAATCAAAAAAATTCAAAAAACATTCAAAAAATCCTGAATTTTGTTATGGCATACTTTCACAAATGTTTGTTGTGCATGCAAAATTTCATTGCCAAATCACATTGGTGGAAGACGCGGTAAAAAACCAAACTCGATGTTCTGAGAATGTTACTTACAAAAGCATTTTGGAGATCTGATTTTGTTTTTTTGGCACGACTTTCATCAATATGATTTTGCGATGACATTTTGCATACATAACAAACATTTGTAAAAGTATGTCAACAAAAAATTCAGATTCTTTTTGAATGTTTTTTGAATTTTCTTGATTTTACTGTTCACACGAGGAGCATTTGTTGCTGGGTGTAGAAAGGTACTTGTGGAGTTTCTACATCCAGGATCAAATGCTACTGGTGTGAATAGTAGAATAAAAAAATCAAGAAACATTTAAAAAATTCTGAAATTTGTTATGGCATACTTTCACAAATGTTTGTTATGCATGTAAAATTTCATCGCAAAATTACATTGGTGGAAGGCATGGTAAAAAAACAAACTCGATGTTCTGATAATATTACTTACAAAAGCATTTTGGAGATCTGATTTTTTTTGGCATGATTTCACCAATGTGATTTTGCAATGAAATTTTGCATGCATTACAAACATTTGTAAAAGTATGCCAACAAAAAAAATTAGAAATTTTTGAATGTTTTTAAAATTTTCTTGATTTTACTGTTCACACCAGGAGCATTTGCTACTCGGTGTAGAAAGGTATTTTCGCACGTAGCTACGATTCAGATATATCACAGGAACACAAGGATATGTTCGTGCCTAGCTGGGCTACTTGCTAGTATGCCTGAAGCAAAATAACACTTTTTTTTTGCAAGAAACCTTTGGCGGTTCATGTAAACTCCGGAAAACCAAAGGGGAAGGAGATGATAGGCAAGTAGACACATATACGTGCACAACTAGATGTTCTTTGTAACCTGGAGTCATCGAACGTTTTCACATCAGCGTTTTTTCAACTTGATTATATTGACTGCTGAGGTGAGGCAGCAAATTAAAGTGGTGGTGGTGATTAATAAGTTCGGACAGAAACTGGTAAAATCAGCTAGAAAATAATTATAATGCAATGAAAAATTATATTGCACACTCTAGTCTAATTACTATATGCACCATTCCCATCGATCGGTCAATCGATCATCATATGATCTATATGTTCATGGATGGATCAAACGATGGGAATGGTGCACAAAGCCCCTGTTTGGTTTAGCTTTTCTAGCTGGATTCCGCTGCTAGAAAGCCGAATTGTAACCAAAGGGCAAAACTACCGGCTCGATTCCATCGCAGCGCTGCGGAAAATATACGTACGAGAGAAATCGGCCGCCGAGGTGCTTTCCTAGCTTCCGCTGCGTGGCTCCTCTAACATACCCTGAAGTTCGGCTGAAATTACCCACCTTTGCCATCCATCGATCCACACGACCCGACCCGATTCACCCCGCTCGACAGAACTCATCCCGCTCGACAAAACTCACCCGGACCGATTCTCTCGCGATTAGGGTTCCGCCGCCGCCGCCATGTGCTGACCACCGGCGTGGCTCGTCGTCACAGCCGTCGCGCCAACGGCGCCTCCGCTCCCGCCCCCTCCGCCCGCTGCGGATCTCACGCCCCTCCTCGCGCCGCCGGCCGCTAGCCTCCGACCTCATCCCGCCGTGGATCTCACCCCCCCCCCCCCCCCCCGTGCTCTTCTTCTCTTCAGGCAGGTGAGCCCCATGATCCCTGTCGAGCTCTGCCTCCCTTATCCTCTTTAGTCTTACTGCTGGTCATGCTCTCTTGCTGGTGGTGGACTGGTGGTCATGCTCTCGTGGTACTGCTGCTCTGCTGGTGGTGGTCCGTGGGCATGCTCTGCTTGTTACTTCGATTGCTCGCTGCCTTTTGCTAGTGCTAGTAGTTCTATAGTGTAGTTCCTGCTGCTCTGTTGTGTCATATACAGATATGCTTATGGCCTTATGGGTGGTCCTGTTAGTGTTAGTAGTAGTGTTCGGCACAAATATGTGCATTAACAAGTGCTTGGAAATAAGCTTATAGGCTTGAAACCTTTGTTATGAATTAGATAGAAAAGGAGAAGGCAAGTTGGGATGGACATCACATAACCTTTTTTGTGAGATATGCAAGGAAGAGGTGGGGAAAGGTAATAGGCCAAAGGGATGTTTGACCCGTAGAGGGTACAAACATGTTGAAGAGAAGTTCTTTGATAGGATTGGGAAAAGATGTACTCAAACTTAGTTTAAAAACAAATGGGACATGTTGAAGAGACAATATATACAGTTCATGGTATTGAAAAATCATGTAACGGGGATAGGTTGGGGTGATGTGAACATTTGGAGTGCTCAAAGCTAAATGGCGCATCTTGAAGGGCGTACCTAGTTTCAACCATCATACAGAAAAATAAATATTATTGCCTGTATGTCATGGCACAATTACATTCGTGAGACCAAGTTGCCTGTTAAGGAGTTTGACAAATGTGATGAAGATGAGGATTATGTTCTCGATGAGGACTTGCGAGTATGGTCACTCCAAGGAGATAGTGCTCCGGCGATACTTGACATCGTCGACATGAACATAGTTCGTGACGGAATTGCGGACTCCTTGATGATCTCAAGTGGATAGAGTTCTTTCATCTGCTCCTGTGTAAAAGTGTATATAATATTTTGTGTACATATGTATTGACGAGTGATGAAATATTTGGGTTCAATCGCTAGTTCATTCTGCAAAAATTTGTGTGCTATTTATATTTGTGTGGTACATATTGATACAATGCTATCACTATGTCAAAAGATACTGTTGATCATGGTATAGTTGGATAATTATTCAATTAGATTTTATTAGTGTTATAAATCAATATGTAATGTCATAATTATCATTAAACAACGTGCAACCAATCTCTAAGCTCTTAGGGGTATTTCAGACATTTATCTTTACAATCACACCTCATACAGCTGCCTTGCCAAATGACCTAGAGCTTTTCCACAACAAATTTTCAATAGCAGATTTTCCACAACTGCTTTTAGAAATCCATAGCCGAACCAAACACCACCATAGTAACTAGACTAGAGTGTAGTTGATGCTAGTTGACATGCAAGTGTATTCTTTCCTTATGTGCTCTAGTTTGCACAAGCATATAGTGAATCCCATGATCCCATTTGCGTACTGCTGCACCTTCCATTCTTGGGTCTGAGTGTTATTTTCGTCCACACAACCCTGACACCGCATATGGGCGCAACATTCTGGAATTTTAGCAAAAATAAAATAAAATACGTAGAGCAAAAAGTAATGAAGGGAATACTACTTCTAGACAAATGTTGGTAGTAGTTGGTAGGAGTAATGCTAGACTCATGCAAGATTGCTATAAGTTTTTACGTAAATTTAAACATGAAGGATTATGATTGGGTTTATAGAGAGGAACCGATGCACTCACCTGAAATGGGGGCGGGGGGCGGGGGTAAGTTTATTAGTTTGGAAGGTTATGTTTTATGTAAGTATAATATTTTCGCAGTTTGTAGCACTTGTGGGATCACTAGAAGGGATGTCTAGAGGAGAGTTGTGTGAATAAACTACTTGACAAAAATTAAAACCTGACATTTTCCCAAGTTAATTGGTTGGCATATTTTAGCAATTCTAACAAGTCTAATGCACCCTACACATGCTAGTCAACAAGTATGACAGCAGAAAGTAAAGACAATCATATGTAAGGAGTAGAGGTAGGAAGATCAAACGCAATTGGAGACACGAAGATTTTTTCCATGGTTTCGATACGTTGTGATATCGTACATCCACGTTTATGGAGATTTCAACCCACAGAGGGTAATGGTCGCGAGAGTCCGCGGAGGGCTCCACCCACAAGGGGTCCACGAAGTAGCAACCTTGTCTATTTCATGATGGCCTACGTCCACGGAGGACTAGCCTTACTCGGGGTAGATCTTCACGAAGTAGGCGATCTCCTTGCCCTTACAAACCTCTTGGTTCAGCTCCACGATCATGAAGAAGGAGGCTCCCAAGCAACACCTAACCAATCTAGGAGGCACCACCCTGTAAAAGGTAATAGATGTGGTAGTATGATGAACTCATTGCTCTTGTGCTTCTAAAGATAGTCTCCTCAACACTCAATCACTCTCTCAAAGGTTTGGCATGGGTAGAAGATATTGATTGGATGGAAAGCAACTTGGAGAGGCTAGAAATCAAGATCCATATGGTTGAAGTGGATGATCTTGATCTCATCACAAGGGTAGGTGGCTCTCTCTCAAAAAATTAGATATGGCAAGCGGGTGTGAGTTCTGAGTGCTTCTCTTGCGAGTGAGAGGTGGTGGAATGGTATATATATGCATCTCCAAAAATCCAACTGTTACAACATTATTGCCCAACTCGGTGAAACCAGACTAAAACTCGGTTGCACAGACTAGTGAAAAAGTGGCAACTTTGGCCTTTCTGGTGCGACCGATATATAAATCTTGGTGGTATCGATATGGGTGACCTAGGTAGTTACCAAGTCTTGGTGTCACCGATTCCTTATACTCGGTGGGACCAATTTTAAGAAATTGGTTAACAGAAAGTTGGTCATTGTTTTTCGGTTGCACCTAATGAAAACTTGGTAGTACCGAGATTCTAGGGTTTGGCTCGGCTTCTGTCTAGGGTAAAAATCGGTGGATCCGAATGGAAAATATTGGTGTCACTCAATTTTGACTTTTGTCTTTGGACATAAGGTTTTTGTTGGAAAGTGGATGAGTATTTTTGGTGCCTAATCTCTAAGCACTTGCGCAACCAGATCATCATAATTCCTCATCCCCTTTCAATAGTATTGACTTTCCTATGGACTCTAAAGTGATTTCTCACAAAATGTAGATGTAGAATCCTAAATCTTGAAGCATGGCCAATTCTATTATTTCCTTCCCTTGGGGATTCTCCTCACAATACTTAGCCAATCCTCTCTATGGTCTAAACTTGAAATAAGCTAGGTAAAACCATTAGTCCAAGAGACAATGTATGTTGTCATGAATTATCAAAACCACCAAGGGAGCATATGTGCTTTCAATCTCCCCATTTTTGGTAATTGATGAGAACGTACAATCAAAGATTCAAATTAAGATATGAAGAAATATAATGAAGACTTTGAGAGACACGTGACTAAGATAGACTCTCCCTAAATGTGTGCAATCCTTTTAAAGTATAGTTGCTTTGGAATGCATGGACACACACTTAGTAGAGGGTATATGGTGAGTCATGTGTATCTTCGCTATATGAATCAAGTATATGTGAATGAAGTATCTCCATTTTCAAGACTTAGTCTTGCAAACAATATGTGCAAGAAACAAGAGATTGTCTTGACCAAGGATATGATGCATATACTTACCTTGAAATTCTTGTGCATTCTAATAGTCGAAACAAACTTGAGAAAAAAATGTTAGGAAACACAAGAGTACTCTACAATTCCAAGCGCAATAGAGATCAACAGTACCAAGATGTGGAAGACAATAGAAGACAGGGTTTCATAAGATTGATATGTCTCCAAAGGTATTTAGAGCTTTCTCCCCTGAATATGAAGTTGACATTCTTCCTCTCCCCCTAAATCTTAGCATGTAGATATTGGGAGTATGTAGGATGAGATAAGTCTAACATAAAATCAATCAAATTTGAAAACCATTTTTGGTTTGCTCTCTCCCCCTTAAGTAGTGTTTCTCCACTTTGCGTGATCATAATTTTTTTACCTTACGGATAGGCACAAGCTTTGATATTCTACTTATAGTCCCCCTATTTATATTCTCCCCCGTTATTGATATTCTCCCCTTGATAATCCCCCCTATATAAAAGCATAAGCTTTGATATTCTCCCCATTTGGCATTAATTTTCAAAAAGGGTTAGAGGGTAAGGGATCCTTGAGGATAAGGGTCATTCAAAGTAGGGATCATAGAAGGTAAGGATCATACAGAGCATTTGAGACTAAGGGATACTTGAGTACTATTTATACCTTCTGTTATCAAAAATCGTTTATGATTTGTCCTTCTTTGTCATATGGATCCTTGAACGAATTGGGAGTTTTCAAAATTTGACAAAGATCACATAAGATAGAAAAATCGGTGGCTCCGAGGCAAAGTGAGTCGATGGAACTGATATATGATTGTGCAACCTATCTGCACTATTGGTGACACCGAGTTATTTGGATCGGAGGGTCCAAAATGCAAAATAGAAACTTGGCACAGGTGCAATTTGTCATAGATTTCAAAAAGTCTCAAAGATTCAAGAAAATTTGAAATGAATTTTCAGAAAGATTTGCAAGGAATTTTCAACTAGGTGTAGACTGAGTGGTTCTAAGAAAGCATGCAACTAAAACATGAACCAAACAAGATATTTCATCTATATGATGGTCGGTGACCAAGTCACCTATATTAGAGTATATTTACTTAGGAGTCAAGAAAGAATACTTTATCATAGGTCATACTAATCATTAAGCTCAAAATGGGGTTACCATTTTTTGTTTAAGCATTTTAATGTTTTCATATCGCTTGAGTTTCTTTATCTCATGACTTGGAGTAAATCTGTTATAAGGATATTATCACATACCTTTGAATGATGTAGGTGACGTAGCATGTAGGAGAACTTGTTGTGGATGCTCAATGTTGGTGAAGATCATCTTGACTTGAGGGATATCCTTGATCGTTTTGGTTCTCTTTCCACCTACTTGGGTTAGTCTTGCAAGAAAGAACAAGATATCCCAATTAAAAGAATGATTTTTTTATCAAATGATTGTCAAGGATATGGTTTGTGTTGTCTTCTTCCTTCCATCAGCAAAGAAGGGTTCTGGATACTTGGCCATGACAAGATTGCTTGTGATATGAGTTGTTGGCAATCTTGTGGAGTGTATTTCTTCCAAGTACCCACAAAATGTTAGTTGCAATACAATGGAGCATAGATTTCCAAGATATAAGATTGTATGTCAATGGTATCTAGGAATAGTCACATATGCTCATGCCCTTGCATGCATGCGAGTGAGTCTAGCTCAAGTTTGAAGCATCAATGATTTTTAACTCACTCCTCAAGTGACAAAACACTTTCTCATCAAGTGGCTTAGTGAGGATATCGGCCAATTGTTTTGTTAGTACGAACATGCTTGATATTTATATCTCCATTAGCAACATGATCGCGAATCAAATGATGTCAAACTTGAATATGCTTAGTTCAAGAGTGTTGCACGGGATCATGAGAAATTTTGATTGCACTCTCATTGTCACATAACATTGGTACATGTTTCACATGTATGCCATAATTTTTAAGAGTTTGAGTCATCCATAACAATTGCGCACAACATAATCCGGCGGCAATGTATTCCGCTTCGACGGTAGATAGAGATATCGAGCTTTGTTTCTTGGATTACCAAGACACAAGAGATCTACCAAGGAATTGGCAAGTACTCGAGGTGGATTTTCTATCAACCTTATCTTTGACATAGTCCAAGTCGGAATAGCCTAAAGAAGATCCCTTGGGATACCATATGCCAAAGTTTGGTGTATGTATCAAGTATCTCACAATTATTTTCACAGCCTTAAGATGACACTCTTTAGAAGCATCATGATATCTAGCACACATGCACACACTAAGCATGATATCGGGACATGAGGCACATAGATATAGCAATGAACCGATCATTGATCGTCCTCCTTGGTAATCTCAACATGTCCACTAGTAGGCATAGGAGTTTTCATACCTTTACACTCTTGCATGTTGAACTTCTTGATCAAGTCCTTAATGTACTTGGTTCAAGAGATGAAAGTTCCTTCTCTCGTTTGCTTGATTTGCAAACCAAACAAAAATTTAAGCTCACACTTCATTGACATCTCATACTTTGCGGACATCAACCTTCCAAATTTCTCACTAAATTGTGGGTTTGTAGATCCAAAGATAATATCATCCATATAAATTTGGCACACAAATAATTCACCATTAACTCAGTGAATAAGGTTGCATCAATTTTACGAATTTCAAAACCCTTTTCAAGTAGAAACTTCGTTAGACATTTGTACCAAGCACGAGGGGCTTGCTTAAGTCCATAAAGAGCTCTACTAAGCTTGTAAACATGGTAGGGTTTCTTAGGATTCACCAAACCGGGGGGTTGCTTATCATAGACTTCTTCCTCAATCTCCCCATTTAGAATGCACTTTTGATGTCCGTTTGGTAAAGTGTGATGTCATGGTGATTGGCATAAGCAAGTAATATTTGAATAGCTTCAAGTTTAGAAACTAGGGCATAGGTCTCAGCTTAGTCCATACCTTTGACTTGTGTGTAGCCTTGTGCCACGAGACATGCCTTGTTACGAATGACTTGACCGTCTTCGTCTTGCTTGTTCCGAAACACCCATTTGGTTCTGATGATGTTTTGCTCATCTTTGGGATTCCCCACAAGTGTCCACACTTTGTTCATCTCGAAGTTGTGTAGATCTTCATGCATACAATTCACCCAATCTGGGTCTTCAAGCACTTCTTCCACCTTCATAGGCTCAATACTAGAGATGAATGAGTAGTATTCACAGAAGTTAGCTAGGCGAGTCTTGGAGCGAGTGATTCTTTTGGTTTGAATGTCACCGAAGATTTGCTCTCAGGGTGATTCCTGTTCACTCTTTCTCGAAGTCAAGGTAGCTATTTCTTGTTGGACGGTGGAGCTTCCTGATCATCATCTTCTTCTGCATTGTTTGTTGTTGAAGATGTTGTGTCCTTGAGGTGGTGGTGAAGAAGGTTGAGGTGGATCATCATGATGTACTTCTTCCTACTCTTCATCTTGTCATGTGCGGCTTGTGGATGCCTCCATGTCATTTTGAGGTTCGCCATGACGCAAAGTAGGAGCTTACACTTGGGTCGATGAAGTACTTTCCTTTAGCTCCATGGGACAAATCTTGCCAATGGATAAGTCTTGGATGGCTTCCGAATGTTCCTTATCTCCTACATCATTTGGCAATTGTTCGACTTGCGAACGATTAGATTCATCAAACTTCACATCTACCGTCTCTTCAACTTTTTGAGCGAAGTTGTTGTAGACATGATACATGTGAAGGTTTAATCCGTAACCGAGTAAGAAGCATTCATGATAGTTAGGAGCAAATTTAGAATGACGATGCTTATCAAGAATGTAACACTTGGAGCCGAATACCCGAAAGTATACAACTTGGGGCTTGTTACCGGTGAGTAGCTCGTATGCTGTTTTACCAAGAAGCTTGTGACGATAGAGTCGGTTCATAGTATGACAAGCTGTTTCCATGGCTTCTACCCAAAAGTTTGTTGGCGTCTTGTATTTTTCGTGCATCGTTCTAGACATGTCAATAAGAGTTCGGTTCTTCATCTCAACAAATCAATTTTTTGAGGTGTGTACGTAGCCGGGAACTCATGTGAAATCCCTTCTTTGTCAAGAAAGATATCCACATTGGTGTTCTTGAACTCTGATCCGTTGTTGCTCCGAACCTTCTTGATCTTCCCTTCAAATTGATTTTGCGCTTTGCGAGCGCTGTTCTTGAAGATATTTTGCACTCGCGACTTATCATCAGGAAAGAATACCCACATAAATCTAGAAAATCATCAACGATAACTAGACCAGAGGAATATCCACTGAGGCTCTTGTAAGCATTGCGACTAAAAAGGTCCATGTGAAGCAACTCGAGTGGTCTCCTAGTAGTCATGATATTCTTTATGGGGTGACTTCCACCTACTTGTTTTCTGGCTTGACAAGCACTACAAAGTCTATCTTTGTCAAAGATAACATCTTTAACACCAAGTATATGATCACCTTTGATGAGCTTGTCTAGATTACACATACCAACATGTCCTAGTCTTCTATGCCAAAGCCAACCTTTAGAAGATTTTGCAATAAGACAAGTATGAGGTTTGGATCTCATAGTGAAGTCAAAAATGTATAGATAACCTCTACGGAAACTGGTAAAGACCATGCTATGATGTCTTGACGAAACACTTGGCAATCTACTTTGGTAAATAGCACATTAAAAACCGAAGTCGGCAAGTCTAGATGTGGAAAGAATATTGTAGCCAAGGGATTCAACAAGCATGAAATTTTGAATAAAACTATCATGAGATATGGCCGCCTTACCAAGACCGAGTACCTTACCCTTGGAGTTGTCTCCAAAATTCACATACCTTCGTAGTCAATGGTTTGGTGTGATCTCTTGAGACATGTCTCTATCTCTGGTAATGTGAGTAGTGCATCCACTATCAAGAATCCCCTCTTTTCCTCCGAACATGTAGTCTTTGAAGTTATCCATGAGACTTAGAGTCTTCATAGTCTTCTCACATTCGATGTCGAGCAACTCATCTTCATCATAGTAGCCATGTACCACATCGTCATCATAAAAGTGTGATATCCTCATCATAAGAGACAAGACATTCGTTAGGATTGTGATAATGACAATGTTCATGTTTATGAATGCGAATGGCTTCAACAATGATGTTATTGATGATAATGCCATCTCCTTTATCACGCATGAGGTCACGAAGCTCAAACAAGCATTTATCGAAGTTAGGATCACTAGGCTTCATCTTGTGAAAGGCAATAGCTTTATGAAGAATTTCATCAAGATTACTTAACGAATAACTTGGATATCGTTTCTCCAAATCATTCCACAAAGTATATGCACATTCAAAATTCTTCATTTGATTGAATACAATTCTTGGCTATCCTTCATAATAAGATTAACAGTTCTAAGATTGCGATGCATGTCAATTTCCTCTTCGTGTGTGGGATGTAAGGGGTCAATGGGATGTAGATAGGGAATCTTAACAAACTTGCTCAAATGGAATTCATTGGATAGCTCAAGAATCTCATATTTCCATTGACTATAGTACTCCCCATCAAGAATGGGAACTCTACAAGTAAGACTCTCAAACTAGACACATCCATCTTCCTCCAATGGTGATTAAACCAAGGCCAATTGTGGGATCACTAGAAGGGATGTCTAGAGGGGGGTGAATAGACTACTTGAAAAAAATTAAAACCTAAACTTTTCCCAAGTTAATTGGTTGGAAGGTTTTAGCCATTCTAGCAAGTCTAATGCACCCTACACATGCTAGTGAACAAGTATTGCAGCAGAAAGTAAAGACAATCATATGTAAGAAGGAGTACAGGTAGGAAGATCAAACACAATTGGAGACACGAAGATTTTTCCGGTGGTTCCGATAGGTGTTGCTATCGTACATCCACATTTATGGAGACTTAAACCAACAGAGGGTAGTAGTCGCGAGAGTCCATGGAGGGATCCACCCACAAGGGGTCCACGAAGTAGCAACCTTGTCTTTTCCATGATGGCCTACCTCCACGGAGGACTAGACTTACTCGATGTAGATCTTCACGAAGTAGGCGATCTCCTTTCCCTTACAAACTTCTTGGTTCAACTTGTTGAATTTCGGGCTCTGCAAAACCCAAAGAAGTTCGAACATAGGGGCGTGTGCGAAGATACCCAACAGCCTCAACCCACTAGCTCACTACTCAATGGTTACTACGACAAAATCACACGATGACGAGGAAAAAGATGCACATGGTGATTTACTCAGGTTCGGGCCGCTACGAAGCATAAAACCCTACTCCTGCTTTGGTGGATTGCCTCGCGAGGAGGTTTGTGGATGAACTAGTACAATGGTGAGTTGCCTCGTGAGGGCACTCTGGTGGTGTTGCCTCTCCCCTATTGTCCCTCTGTTTCGTTGTCCCTCTCAACGGTGTAGCCAAGCCTCTATTTATAGTGGCCCGGACCCTCTTCCCTTATCGCTATGGTGGGAAGGGATCCCACAATATCCAAATTCGAAGGGGGGTAGGAATACATGTTTATCCTAACGAAAAGTGGTCTTTGCCTACAAAGTAGCTGTTGGTGATGTAGAGGTGGGCTCGGCAATGACATCCTTCCTGCTGGGCTTGTGGTCATGGTCTTGTTGCAACGGAATGGAAACCTTTCGGGGCGCTTTGGGAACTCGCGTACGTCCTTGCTCCCTTTGCACCAAAGGGGAAACTATACCGCCTGGCATGCTGGTGCCCGCCTGTCCTGCCTTGCGTCATCCTTGGCCTCCTGAGGACAAGGTTGCATAGAGATCTCCGCCACTACGGAGGGGGGCTAAGGAGGCCCATCCTTGCTGGTCTTGATGCTGCTTCCCTCGCGAGCTCAGGCTCTCGCGAGGGCCTTGTCTTGAGCGCGATCGCGCCAACCGTGCTTGGCTGACGTGGTGGGCCATGCCCTAGGCCGCAGGCAGGCAGGTCTGGGTACCCCCGTTCCTAGAACGCCGACAGTAGCCCCCCCAGGCCCAAGGCACGCTCGAGATGGCTTCCGGGTGAAGCCATTGAGGATGGTCCAAAGCACAGCGCACCCAAAACACCTACAGGCCAGGCTCGACATGCGTCGCGTGCCAGGGTGCCGACGCCCCACTCCCCGAGGGCGTCATGAACCGCCCCAAGTCAAACTGATGCGACACCCTTGCGCTGCGCCGACCATCATTACCCTTCCTTGAATGTTGCTAGTCCCTTGGGCCTTCACTCCTCGGGCCATGTTGATGTGACCTGACAATGGCAGGTGAGGCGACGCGAAGCTGGACTGCGTGCTGATCGAGCTGGCCCTGCTGTGCCCGAGGAGCGCACGACTCCTACTCTACGACGACACCTCGTGGCCGTAGTTGCGCCTATAAATCCGCCACGCTCCATGGGGCCATGCAATCTCGAAGTGTCTGTCTATTTTCGTAGCTCCAGAGTAAACCCTCTTTCTTCCTAGCTTCCCCCTTTCCCCAATGGCGTATGGAGGAAGTGCAGCAGGCGCAGTGAAGCGCACAGGGCCGTCGGCTTCCTCGCCCTCTTTCGGAGGCAGCGGCGGGGGGCCCTAGGATCGTCACAACTTCGCCGGCGCTGGGCCATGGTGTATGATTGAGTGCTCCGCCATCTCCTTCTTTCCTTGCTAACATGTCGAGTGTGTCGGACCTGATCATCTCCTCCTTTCAGGGCGCCTGTGGCTAAAAAGCACAGGCTCAGCAAACTCCAGGAGGAGGTGGATGCGCTGCGGGCCCAGGTGACGAGGGTCGAGGCTGCCCTCGAGACCGCTCTCACGGGCAATAGGGTGGCCAGGGCGGAGCTGGCGTCCCTCCAGGCCCAGGTCAAGGAGGCAGCTGATGCCGTGCAGGCCACCTAGGATGAGGCGACATATGCCAAGATGTTGGAGTCCCAGCGTGCGAAGTAGTACCTTGGCATTGCCCGCTGCACAGCCGGCGCGGTGAGTCGGTTCATCAGGGAAGTCCCCGCACTACCATGTGCCCACGGCGATGGAGGCTACCTCGACTTCTTCTGTAGGGTGGTGGAGGCGCTGAAGACCGGCGTCTCCTGCGTGAATGTAGAAAACGAGGCCGATACGCGTGACCTCCTGGACCTTGCCTTAACGCGTGTCTTCTCCCACCTGCGCCGCCACGCCCTAGAGCTCGACCTCTGGCGCGTCGGGGAGTGGGCACTCGACGAGCTCCAGAGGCCCCTCCGAGATGAGGTGCACCCACACATGTAGTCCCTGGTGGAGCGGTTCGTCCAGGTGCCCTCCTCTCTTGGGGAGGACGGCTCCGATGCCGAGACGACCGACGACTCGGACGACGACAGCGACTCCTCCACCTAGGCCTCCCCTGTATTCTTTTCCTGGCACCTATTATACTTAAGAAGAACCCGGTCCCTGAGGGCGTCAGCCTTTCACATATTACCTTCATTCTCTTCCTACCTTCTCTTAAATCGCCGATCACTTTCTTGCCGTGACGTGACTCAATTTCTTGCGCAGCGCTTGGCGCCATTGTCGATGCGGTCCTGTGATGGTGCCGGCGGGATCCTCACAAGGCGCTCTCTCCTGAGGGGAAGCTTGTGTCCGTCAAACCCCGGGTTCGTGGCCTTGCTGCTCATCGGGGCAGGATTCCTCCCCTTGCGCCGTCTTTCCTGGCGCCTAGGGCCTCAGGAGTCTTAGTAGTTGTACGCGGTGGACCGCAGTGCCTACATCCTCACATTAGTGCACAGAACCCCTATCCCGTATTCGGGCCACCATTTGATCAGAGGGTTCTTGCTCGGTTCGGTAGTGTACTTAGCTTGTAGGGCGGTGGGGATCTCATGCGTCGCGAGGTACGGCTGGGTCGTCCAGATAGTTCGCGATCCCGCCTGGGGAGATTCTTCCTTGTTTGCGGAAATGTTTGGTGGCCCTTTGTCACTATGTGTCTGTAGGACTCAACCACGGGCAGACCTCGACGATCGTTGGGGTGTCCGAATCACCAGGACGATACCAAAGGAGCAAGTCCTCGGCCGCCGCTGGAGCGTCCAGATCGCTAGGATGTGGCCACGGGGCATAGAGCCACGAGATTTATAAGGTTTCCAAGGCATGTTGCCCATGAAACCCCCCTTGACAGTCAAGAAGCGCTCCACATCGGCAGTACCCATTCTTGCACATTCCCTGACCATAATTGGGTCGTCCGGATCACCAGGACATGACCAATGAGGCGGGGGGCCTCGACACCCTTGGGGGCATCCGGGTCGCCGGGACGACACCAAGGGGCGAGTGTATATATGACTGGGAAGCCTCCTGAGGCGCGTTGCTCAGGAGCCCCCCTTGACGCTCGAGCGACCCTCGTACCATTCCGCCGGCCGCTGCCTTGGGAGGTACGTGAGCCTCCCGAGGCTCTATGCTGTGGCGTTGCCCTTTGGTCGGGCCCCTGAGCGGGGGTCGACCGTCAAAAGATGCAAGTTCCCGAGGCGACAGGTCCTTACTAGCCTACTCCGAGGCGCATCGGGGAGGGCTAGAGCACGTAGGCCCTTGCGAAACACCTATTCAGAAAAAGAGACTCCAAGACCGAAAAAATGAGAGAATGATGAGAGAAAAGTTCCCGCCATTTTTTTAAAATAGAGTTCCTAAATTCTCAAACTTCATTCCTAAAAGTGGAAATTTGAACACCAAAAAGAAGCAAGTGGGCAGTGTCAGCCCCCTAGGGTAGTCTTCGTCTTCATTTTCCGCCAGCACCGAGCATAGGGCATCCATGTTGCGTGGGCATAGCCAGTGGTGGGCAGTGTTGTCCGCCAGCACAAATCATTCGAATGCCACTTGGGCGTGGGATGGAACCCCTCCGCGTCCTCGGGGGGCGCCGGGCGTATACAACCCACTCATTATTACGTGAGAGTGTCTCGGCCGAAGATAGCTGGGCAAGCCCCTAAGCGCACGGGCTGGTTGCTCCCAACTCTGTTAAGAGACATCCCGTTCATTTCTGCCCGGTTGTGCGCCTCTATGACACAAAGCAGAAGGCATTGTTCCCCACGTAGCCACGGGATTGTGCTCCCGCGGCCCAAACATGAGCATAATGCACCCGGCATAGCCGTAGAGGTGTTTTGTCGATGAAGCCGCCTCATCAAGTGTCGGGGCGCCGGCCGGACAACTTCTTGAGGACCTCGTGAGGCCCAGCCTCCTGAGGCTATGCCGGCTCTCCGGTTGCCATGGGTAGCCTGCACTACTTGTATCCTGTTACACCCGCAGACCGTTGCTCCTAAGGCCTCGGGGCTTGGCTCGGTGTTGCTTGCCCGTGAGGGCGAAGGCTTGCGCCATGCCCCGCGGGTCCGGGGACATTCCCCCTTCCCCTCCCGCTCGCGTTATCCAGGCCTAGTGCTCCCTCAATGGGAGCCTCCAGGCCCGGCTTGTGGAGGACGCCTGGGGTATCGCTCTACTCCGAGAAGGTGCCGTCACGTATGGGAGGCGTCTGGGCCATCTCACCGTCCGCAAGTACGATGTAACTTGGTACATAGGGTTCTACATAAGGGTCATGTTCTCCTCCTGAGACATCTCCCGTCTCACTGGGAACAGCCCCTTCGGGCGGCGATGGGACGCTGCCATGTGCGCAGAGCCCACAGACCCTCCTGCGGTGGGCTTCATCCAGAAGTTGCTTACCTCTGCCACCGCCGTTGGGTGGGCCGCGCATTTCTTGATGTGGATTGCTCCCTTGGCGATCCAACGCGCCTTCGCCATGGTTGCCTGCTTGTCCTGACACCTATGCCGCCTGCTCCCTACGTCGGTTGGCGCGCTCCCGCCTAGTCAACCTAGGTTGTTGATGGTCCGCCGGGGCACGAGAGTGTGTGTCGGCACGAGCAAGGGGCGCCCCATCGTTTCCTACGTAGGCTCCGCCGTTGAGGTCGTACAATGCCCCGAAACCAGTCATCGGAATTCGGAGGAGTAGGAGCATGGCGTGTGGCGGGCCCTGCCCAGGCTCGCCGAGGGTTGGAGGGGGCACGCCATTGGCGGACGTGGCGACAGGCCCGGCGAACGAGCCCCCGGCGCCTGACGCCTGCGGCTATGAAGAAGGGTGGGGAGCCATGGCCCTCCGCACGACAGCGACCAGCTCAGCGATGTGGTCGGACTATGTGTAGAAGCCCCCGTGCATCGGGCGGTGGCCAAGAATCTTGCTCGCCATCAGCAATGAATCGTGCACGTCGATGTCCCCCACGTAGGTACAACGCGTTGCCGGTCTCGGGGTAGCTGCCCGTTCGCTGTGTGCTTGTCAGGCGCAACGAGCGACGACGGTGGAGACGACACTCGTGGCTTGGTACCGACCGCCCAACGCCATGCCGCAGGGGCGTGGGTCTCTGACGGCAGCGGAGGGATTGGTGAAGGCAGATCTACCACGGTCGGAGGAAGCTTGTTGGGCGTGGCCATCGGAGTGATGAAGTCGGGGAGGAGTGAGGCTTGAGGAAGACTTTGACATGCCCCCTACCTGGCGTGCCAAATGTCGGATTCTGGGCTCCCCAAACCCAAACAAGTTCAAACACAGGGGCTTGTGCGAAGATCCCCAATATCCTCACCCCACCTAGCTCACTACTCAATGGTTACTACGACGAACTCGCATGATGACAAGGAAGAAGATGCACACGGTGATTTACCCAGGTTCGGGCCGCTGCGAAGCGTAAAACCCTACTCCTGCTTTGGTGGATTGCCTCACGAGGAGGTTTGTGGATGAACTAGTATAGTGGTGAGTTTCCTCGCGAGGGCCCTCTAGTGGTGTTTCCTCTCCACTCTTGTCCCTTTATTTTTTTGTCCCTCTCTACGGTGCAGCATAGTGTGAGAGCCTGGCTTAATAGGAATGATAGGCTACTCATATCAACAAGGAATTCCTTCTTTTCCAGGAGCCCATTCAAAAAGAACTACAAAGTTAAGCATGCTTGACTTGGAGCAATTCTAGGATGGGTGACCAACCGGGAAGTTGGTCCCGGGTGCGCACGAGTGAGGACAAAGTGCGCAGGAAAGACTAGTATTAGTTTGTGGGGCCAGTCTACATCCCGCCAGGCGTAACAGGGTGTTACAATTAGTATCAGAGCCGACCCTTGCGGTTACATGGGCATGCGCGGGTCAGGTGCACGGGCATGTGGCGCATGGCACGTGTGGCCCGTCATGGCACACAGCATGGCACATGTGCCGGATTGGACGCACATACATGTGCCAAAAGGGAACGTTCCTGATGGGCCGACGAGGACGTCGGTTCCTTTGAGTGGGGGTGTATGTGAGAGCCTGGCTTAATAGGAATGATAGGCTACTCATATTAACAAGGAATTCCTTCTTTTCCAGAAGCCCATTCGAAAAGAAGTCCAAAGTTAAGCGTGCTTAGCTTGGAGCAATTCTAGGATGGGTGACCGACCGAGAAGTTGGTCCCGGGTGCAAACGAGTGAGGACAACAGTGCGCAGGAAAGATTAGTATTGGTCTGTGGGGCTAGTGTAGATCCCACCAGGCGTAACAAGGTGTTACACCCAGCCTCTATTTATAGTGGCCCAGGCCCTCTTCCCTTATCCCTATGGCGGGAATGGATCCCACAACAGATAAATTCGAAGGGGGACAGGAGTACATCTTTATCCTGACGAAAGGTTGTCTTCGCCTACAAAGTAGCTGTTGGTGATGCAAAGGTGGGCTTGGCGATGGCATCCTTCCCGCTGGGCTCGTGCTCGTGGTCTTGTTGCACCGGAATGAAAAGCTTTGGTGGCGCTGAGGGAGTCCTAGTTTAAGGGGTCCTCGAATGGCTGACCTGTTTCTCATGGACCGGACTATGTGGGCCGCTGGATGAGCATTGGATGATCAAAGGCCTCGTCGCCAGGGTGGAAGCTTCAAGGGGTCGTGGCGTGTCCTCCAAGCTTTCGATAGTAGATAGGCATGTTTTTTTCCTTCGATGTGCAACCAAACATTTGTAAACCCTAGTACCCCCCGGCGTCTATATAAGCCGGAGGGTTTTAGATTGTAGGGAAGAGAACATCTCATCTAGGGTTTAGCTATTCGATCTCGAGGTAGATCAACTCTGTAACCTTCATATCATCAATATAATCAAGCAGGACGTAGGGTTTTACCTCCATAGGAGGGCCCGAACCTAGGCAAACATCGTCTACTTCGTCCCCTGTTACCATCGATCCTAGCCTCACAGCTCGGGACACCCTAACGGAGATCTGCCAATTTTGACACCGACATTGGTGCTTTCATTGAGGTTCCGTTGTGATCGCCAAAGGAATCAATGGCTCGCCTTGTCACAAGCAACGAGATCTGCAGTGAGGATATTCTCATCCCTGATCAGATCTCCATGGGCGGCGACGTTTTGTCACATGCTGACCCGACAGACCATCTTGGCCAGATCGGAAGCTTCGCCCTCGATCAAGGAATCAGATTCGGAACCTTAGAGTTCGTCGCTGATTCACGGGGAGAACTTTTCCTAATAGGACCCTCAACTCTCATGGAGGAGCCCGCGGATCCCGACGTCTCGATGCTGAAGACATCGGGCCCCACCTCTGAGATGACCTTCGCCCTCGGGCTGTCTGGAACGCCCAATCCAGTTGTTGTGCCCGGATCCGCTATGGCCGAATAGGACCCATATCCGCCTTCAAGCGACTCTAGAACCGCGACGCTGCAGATTGACCCAACTCACTTCAGTGACATGCATCCTACCATTGCCTCGTTCCTAAACGAGATGTTTGATCGGATTCAGACCATACGTATGACTAACGATCAAACCCCGGTCTATGACCGGCTCGAGCTTAAACCCGACAACATGGAGATTCTCATCCCACGATCACTCACTTAGTCGCCATCGTCGAGTGTCCGGCAGGGGGCTCGTCCCCCCAATGACCGGAATGAAAAACGGTTTATACCCCAATCTCCGATCATCGAAACCTCGCTTGCAACCCACACCCCGGAGTTCGCTCCAGAGATAAATCGACATCGGTCCCTGATCTAGCACGCAACTGGGAACCAGCAGTTCCGGACTCACATCATGGCGTGGAATAAAAAACTTTCCCATCTACCACGCCAGTCGAGCACTCAAGCATCGCAACAGTGTCAAAGTCTTCGGACTTACGAGATGTTAAACAGTTACCACGAGAGTCGGTTCAGCATTTTTGGGACTCCTCCTCACTAGAAACAAGGCACGAGGTCTTAGTGACCAGGAGATAATGGCAGCCTTCAATCACAATTGCCATGACGAAGGGATTCTGAATGCCTTGGCTCATCGGCACATTCGTGACTTCACCGAGCTGTCGGACTTGGTACAAAAATATTGTGCCATGGAAAGCGCCTGGCAAGCCGAACAACTTTTTTCGGAACCAACTTTTACCGAGTAACCTAGAGGATATCGGAAGAAGAGGATACCTCTGAAGTGGCGAGCCAAACTCGAACCCGGCGAAAAGAGAAATAGGCCCCTTATAGGGGTCAGTATTGTCCTTGACAGGCTATTGGATAAACCATGCCCTATACATTCTATATTGCTGAACACAAGCACGACTCACGGCCTTAGAGCTTGTTGGGTCATTAGGCAGGTCGCAAAAAGCGGTGAAGCCATTCTTGAGGCACTACCATTGAATAAGCGCTCCATACCGCCACCAGAATACAATGCCGAAGTCCTGACGATCTACGAAATGTTCCCCTCAAGGAACAGGAGGAAAAGAGCTCTTGGAGCACTCGAACAGTTCTATCATGTGGTAGCAACAAGTGCATGGGCCGACCTACCCATTACCTTTGGAGATACTGACAAACCAGCCATTCGCCCCGGTCATACACCGGCCGCACTAGTCCAAAACCCCATCGTCGATGGCTTCAGGTTACACAAAGTGCTAATGGATGGCACCAGTGGTTTAAACCTTATCTATGAAGATACCCTGGAAAAAATGTAGTTCGACCGATCTCACATTGAGCATAGCAACACGACATTCCGGGGGATCATTCTGGGGAAAGAGGCGCATTGTTTAGGACGTATTGCCCTGGACGTAGTGCTCGGCACGCTCGAAAACTACCAATCCGAAGAACTTCTCTTCCATATCGTGCCCTTCCCCAGCGGCTACCACGCCCTGCTGGGACGTTACACCTTCACAAAATTCTAGGCTATACCACATTACGGGTATTTGAAACTCAAGATGCCAGGACCAAACGGAGTAATAACAATCGCTAGTAATCCAAATATATCCCTTCGAGCCAAAAACAAAACAACAGCGCTCGCCCTCGAGGCACTACCTGAGACCTTCGCTGCAGAAGGACTGACCGCACTTCGGTCAATAGTACACAAGGACGATATGATCCTTAGAAAAAGGCCAAAACCTTCGTCCTTTAATCCTGCAGATGAAATCGTTAAATTTAAGGTACACCCGACGGACCCCAACAAGACAGCGTCCATCGGAGCTGAGCTGGACCACCTAGTGGACGAACCACTACGAGCATTCTTACGAGAAAACTGGGACATCTTTGCCTGGCATCCTTCCTATATGCTTGGAATCCCACGACGGCTAACAGAACATAGTCTAAACATCATCGAAGGCTTTAAGACTGTTAAGCAGACTCTGCGCCGCTTTTCCGAGCCCAAATGACAAGCTATCGGTGAAGAATTAGCCAAATTGCTAGTGGCCGGATTCATTCGGGAGATCAAGCACCCCGAATGGTTGGAAAACCTGGTGATGGTACCAAAGAAAGACAAATCCTGGCGGTTGCGTGTCGACTTTAAAGACCTCAACAAGGCCTGCCCTAAGGACCCTTTCCCCTTACCACGTATAGACCAAATTATTGACGACATAGCCACACATGACTCATTGTGTTTCCTCGATGCTTATTCCGGATACCATCAAATTAAAATGACGGAATCTGATAAAGCTGTAACCGCATTCATCACCCCTTACGGGCCATTCCGTTTCAACATGATGCCTTTTGGGCCAAAAACGATGGGGCTATGTACCAGCGAATGATCCAAACTTGTCTCGCAAAACAAGTGGGTAAAATAGTCGAAGCATACGTGGACGATGTGGTAATCAAAACCAAACACATCAGCCAGCTGATCGATGAGCTAAGGCAAACCTTTGCCAGCCTACCTGAGTATGATATACGACTCAATCCGGAGAAATGTGTATTCAGAGTTCCCGCTGGTAAACTTCTCGGATTCATCATTTCCCATAGAGGAATAGAAGCCAATCCGGCTAAGATCCGTGCTCCTTCAGAACTTGCAGTTCCGACAGAGCTAAAGCATGTCCAGAGATTGGCTCGTTGCATGGCGGTGCTAAGGCGCTTTATCTCCAGCCTCGGGGTAAAGGCTTTACCGCTCTACAGACTACTGGAATAGACCAACAATTTCGAATGGACCGATGAAGCAATGGCTGCGTTAGAAGAAATTAAAACACTCCTCGCAAGCAACCCCATACACAAAACACTAGGCACTGGCAAACCCATGTTATTATACATATCTGCCACCAACCAAGTCGTTAGCGTAGTGCTCGTCGTCGAACGAGAGGAGGAGGGACACAAATTCCAGATACAGAAGCTGGTCTATTACGTGTCAGAAGTACTAACGCAGTGCAAGTCCAAATACCCACACTACCAGAAGATTGCCTATACAGTATTTATGGCATCACAAAAACTCAAACACTACTTTCAAGAGTGTTCGGTTATGGTGGAATCCGAAGTACCCCTGAATGATATAATCAACAATAGGGATGCCACCGGCCGCATAGCCAAACGGGCCATTGAGCTCCTTCCCTTTGAAATTGCCTACAAGCCACGATGAGCTATCAAATCTCAGGTGCTGGTAGATTTCCTTGTTGAATGGATAAAGGCTAAGCTCCCCAGGGAATATAGTACATACACTCGTTGGACCATGTACTTTGATGGATCCAAAACTATGGCCGGACTAGGGGATAGAGTTATTCTCACATCCCCCACGGGTGACAATGTTCGATACGTGTTGCAGATCATGTATGCCGATTCCAACAATGCAGCCGAATACGAAGCACTCCTACACGGTCTTCGGATGGCGGCATCAATGGGCATACAACGGCTACAGGTACGGGGAGACTCCAACTTAGCTATCTCCCAAGTCAACGGCAAATTCGATGCCAAAAACCCGAAGATGGCGGCATACAGAAACAATGTCCTCAAGATATGCGCACGGTTCAAGGGACTAGAATTTCACCATGTCGCTAGAGAAAACAACCAAGCCACCGACATACTGGCCTACATGGGGGCCAAACATGACCCTGTCCCAAAAAACACATTCCTGGAACGGCTCTTTAAGAAATTAGTGGTTTGGCAGGAGGATAGTAAGGGCACTGGTCTCACCAACGCGGAAGAGGTTGATCCCCCTGCAAACGAACCAGACATCCAAATCATCGGTGGCTCCGTAATGGATGAAACGCCTTCGGCTCATGAGCTCATGGCAGTAATCGCGCCATGGACCGAGCCCTTCCTCACCTACATTCTTCGCAAAGAACTCTCCAACAATCAGACGGAGGCACGACACATAATTCGGTGATCCAAATCCTATAAAGTACATGAGGGTGAGTTATACAATAAAAGCATCACCGGAATTCAATACCGTTTCATATCTCAGGAAGAAGGACGACACCTCTTAGCTGAAGTCCACCCAGGGATGGGCGGGCATCACGCTGCAGCAAGAGCCTTAGTTAGCAAGGCCTTCCGGGCTGGTTTCTTCTGGCCCACTGCTCAAGCGGATGCCCAGTCACTTGTCAAATATTGCGTGGGGTGTCAACTTTCTGCAAATCAAAGTCACATGCCCCCAACAGCTCTCCGGACTATTCCGATTACCTGTCCCTTTGCGGTCTGGGGGCTGGATATGGTCGGATCACTTAATGTTGGGGAATGCAATAGTAATTCAAAATTTTCCTACGTATCACCAAGATCAATCTATGTGAAACCAACAACGAGTAAGGGGTTTGAGCATCTTCATACCTTTGAAGATCTTTAAGCGGAAGCATTACTATGAACGCGATTTGTGGAGTCGTACTCGCAGCGATTCAGATCGCCATGGATTCCGATCTAAGCGCCGAACAACGGCACCTCCGCGTTCAACACACGTGCAGCCCGGTGACGTCTCCTACGCCTTGATCCAGCAAGGAGGAAGGAGAGGTTGGGGAAGACAACTCCAACAGCAGCACGACGGCGTGGTGGTGGTGGAGAAGCGCGGTACTCCGACAAGGCTTCGCCAAGCACTACGGAGGATGAGGAGGTGGAGAGGTAGGGCTGCGCCAAGAGAGAGATCTATGTCCACAGCCCCAAAACCCTCCACTATATATAGGAGGAGAGGGAGGAGGGTGCGCACCCTCTAGGGTTCCCACCCTAGGGGTTGCGGCATCCGTAGATGGCCAGGAGGGCCGATGGCCGAGGTGGGGAGGAGGGGCGCACTACAGGAATCAGCTACTTTGCTGTCAGCCATCCCTGACGGCAAAGGCATGCATGGCGGACGACAAAGACTTTGCCGTCCGCCAGCAGATGGCGAACAGTTCGGGTGAATAAGCCACGGTAAAGGGCGCTTTGTCGTCTGCTGGCAGACGGCAAAGATCCTTAGGTCTTTGTCGTCCGCCAGCGGACAACAAAGACCATGGACAACACACATGGTAGCTTACGACCGTTATGGGGTTAATGGCCTGCTTTGCCGTCCGCTGGCAGACGACAAAGACCTAAGGTTCTTTGTCGTCTACCAGTGGACAGCAAAGCACCTATTTCTTTGCCGGCCTATGTGGTTTCTTTGCCATCCGCTGGTAGACGGCAAAGAACCTTAGGTCTTTGTTGTCTGCCAGCAGACGACAAAGAAACCACCTAGGACAGCCTAGTGCTACCGCAGGTTGCACAGGTAGCTGCCACGTGGCAGCTTTGCTGTCTACTAGCTGATGGCAAAGACCTTTGTCGTCGGCCAGCAGACGGCAAAGTGGCTATATAGCCCCTGTTTTTTCTGTTTTTTCTTACATTCAGTCAATTTGACAGAATTTCACATATATATATATATACACATTTCAAAATAATTTCAACAAGCATACAAACAATAAGTTTCCAACAACATATCCAACATACAAGTTTCCAACAACATATCCAACATACAATGGTTTCCAACAACATATCCATACATACATATCCAAAACAAGTTTCCATAAAAAAAGTGAGCACAAGTAGAAGAGTACAATCCATCAATGCAAGCTTCTTCATCTATAGCAAATCTGCAAATTAGGAAAGATGAAAGTTAGAAGAAGAAGAAGACTAGCTAGAAGAAAAAGAAGAAAAAGAAGAAGAAAAAGAAGAAGAAGAATTTATCTTCTCTTTCTTTTTCTCCTCTCCTCTTCATCTTCTTCTTCTTCTAACTAAGGTAGGTAAAAATGACATTTTTTAGCTAAGGTAGGTAAAAATGCTAAGTGTGTAGGTCATTTAAGATCTAAGATAGGTAAATATGTCATTTTGGAGCTAACCTAGGCAGTTATGCCATTTTTAGCTAACTAAGCATATTTATTCATTTTGGAGGGCAAAATGGTAAGTGTAGGTCATTTTAGAGCTATCCTAGTTAAAATCGGTCATTTTGAGCTAGGTAAGGTTATTTTGTCATTTTGGAGGAAAATAAACTAATTATATGATAGTTTGGAGCTAAACCAAGGTTATTATAACATTTTTTAGCTAAGTAAGCTAATTATGTCATAAATGAACTAGGTAAGCTAAGTATAGATTATTATTTAGCTATCCTAGGTATTTATGACATTTTTCAGCTAACTAAGCATATTAAGTCATTTAGGAGGAAAAATGCCAAGTATAGGTCGTTTTATAGCTATCCTGGGTAAAGTATGTCAGTTAGGAGCTAAGTAAGGTTATTATGTCATTTTCGAGGAAAATAAGCTAAGTATAAGTCATTTTGGAGCTAAACCAAGGTTATTATGCCATTTTTTTACCTAAGTGAGCTAATTATGTAATAAATGAACTAGCTAAGCTAATTATAGATCATTATTGAGCTATCCTAGGTAGTTATGCCATTTTATACCTAAGTGAGCTAATTATGTCATAAATGAACTAGCTAAGCTAGCTATAGATCATTATTGAGCTATCCTAGGTAGTTCACCATTTTCTAGCTAACTAAGCATATCAAGTCATTTTGGAGGAAAAATGCTAAGTATAGGTCATTTTATAGCTATCCTAGGTAGATTATATCATTTTGGAGCTAAGTAGGGTTATTATGTCATTTTTGAGGAAAATAAGCTAAGTATAGGTCATTTTGGAGCTAAGTAGGTTTCTTAAGCTAAGTATGCATTTGTTAAGAAAAACACTCGGGAAAACTTACCATCATCACGGAGGTGAAGGAACGGTCGGGTTTGTGCCAGGGTGAGACATAGAAGGACCGGTCGGGGTTGCGGCAAACGCCGAAGGGTCGGTCGATGCTTGTCGGGAGGCACGCTGCACCAAAGATCATTTGCAATGTCTCCTTAGCATGATGCAACTCAAATGTGAATACTAGTAACTAATGACCATTCAAATGAAGCTCATCATGGGAGCTATAGCAATATGGGGCATCGACGGAGGGGTCTGACCATTGTTCTGGCACACGGTCTGCACATTTTGTTTTCACGAGTCATTCATATTAGTTAGTGATGAAACGAACATTACGTACATGATTTGGCTAATATGCAGGAGAAACTTACCACGAGGAGCTCGTATAGGGCCCGGTGAGACACGTCGTTCCGGTTCCTCTCCTCCTCCAACAGCCTAGCCGTCCTCTCCTTCATGTCCCTCTCGCTCTACGCCGCTTGCCTGTTTGCCTCCGCTAGAAGCTCCTGGGCCCTAGCCTCAATGGCGAGCTCCATTGGACGTGGACGAGGTGTTATCTCAGGATCAGAGCTCGTCTGGCGCTTCTTGATCTCCGGGAGAGTTCTAGGACAACATATCAGTCCATCCCCAATGGCTATCGAGCCATGGGGCCTCCCGCCACCAGATATCATCATGAGTCTAGATCAAAAGGACTCTGGCTCGGGTTGAAGTCCTCACCTTTCCTCGCCTTCCCCTCATCTCTATACCTCACGAGATTGTTGTGGGAGGAGATGTTGCTGAAGCTCTCTGGATGATCGAGGTCATCCTCAAAGAATGCCTTGGCCTTCTTGTACGAGGCAGTATGGGCCATGGCATAGAGGTCGAACAGAGGTGTCACCTCCTTCTTGTTTTCTCGCACCTAAAAGAGAGGAACAAAATATTAGTTAAGGGCTCAAGCTAGCATGAATAATGAAATTGCATGAATCATGTAGCAAACCACATACCCAGTGATCCCCATACTCAAACAGGTTGGAGCTCCCTTGATGGTGTGGCACACCTTTCATTTGGGCACGCTTATCCTTGGCCTTGTTGTGTTTGTCTAGCCATTCGGGAGAGCACCACTCATCCACCAATGCCTCCCAACAGTCCATACTATCCGCACACCATCTCAAGGGCACCTAAGTTAGACAAGAGAAATTTCAGCGCTACGCCTACGAATCAAATGAAGGAAACTAAGTACAAGGCCTTAAGAATAGATAATTACCTTCATTAACTTCTCCTTACTCAGATAATTTTTGTGCCACTTCTTCTTGGCCCTCTTAATGTTAGTCGAGGCGTAGTAGTCTCGAATAGCCTGCACCAGAGCCTCGTGCCGTAAGTTCTGAAGTAGGCGCTTGCACTCGGCTACGAGAACAACAATCGCTTTCACCTCGTGCCATAAGTTCTTTTTGGTAGCGGCGTCGTATGTCTTGATCCCATTATCCCAGGCTTCTTGTAATTCATCCTTAAGCGGCTGCATGTACACATTCATATTCTTCCCCGGATATTTGGGCCCTGGAATTATCAACGTGAGGAAAATGTTCTTTCTTTTCATAATCTCTCCGGGGGGAGATTGAGTGGAATGACAAATACAGGCCAACAACTGTATTGTGCTGTCATCATACCATACACATTGAACCCATCCGTGCTGATGGCAACTCGAGGATGCCTTGGATCTACCGCTTTATCCTCATGTAATGCATCGAAGTGCTTCCATGCAAAAGCGTCTGAAGTGTGTCCCAACATCGGATTCCCATCCGCATCTAGTTCTGTTCTTTTTCCCAATTTATGCCACGTCGTCTGTCTGGCCGTCTCTTCAACCATGAAAAGACGTTGAAGTCTTGGTATGATTGGCAGATACCGAACAACATTAATGGTGATTTTGGTCTAACTCTTCTCACCCATACCGTTGTTTACTAGAACATACCTGGAAGCATTGCAAATGGGACAATAGTTCAAGCCCGCATACTCAAGCCGAAATAAGGCACATCCATTCTCACAGGCATCTATCTTCTCATAGGGCATCTTAAGCGCACGTAGGATTTTGTCCGACTAGTACAGGTTTGCTGGCAATACATGGCCTTTGGGTACAAAGCGTCCAAATATCGTCATCATCGCGTCATAGCATTCTCTGCCCAGGTTGAACTGAACCTTCAAAGCCATTACTTGCACGATGGCATCCAGCTGACAAAGCTCAATGTGCTCGTGGAGAGGACGTTTTGAAGACTCCAACATTTCATAAAAGGCCTTTGCATATTCCTTTATCTCATCGTCTGAATCCCGAGCATCATCAAAGTCTTGCACCATGTCTTCGATCCCGGTACCATGCTCGTCGGTGCGACGACGAACCACCTTAGCTCTGGCACGTTGGGCAGATTCACCATGAAATGTCCAGACCATGTAATTAGGCATAAAACCGCACTTCTACAGGTGTTTGATCATTTCAAAGTCTGAATTCTTCTTACAGTTGTCGCAATCGACACAAGGGCACCAGGTTGTTTTTTGTCAATTTGGAAATGCGACTCTCAAACACTCCTTGGTTTTTGTTATCCATTCACGGGTCATGTCTTTCTGACTAGTGTGACCGGTGTACATCCACCCACGATCACTCATCTTGCCTAGCTACTGGACACACACAAAATATATACATAATTCAGCAAAACATATTCATCAGTTAATAGAGTTTGTCAGTTTTATTACGTCAACGCAACATAGACGCTATTAGGTAAAGATAGGTCCGGTTCGTTTCCCATGTTCCGCTCCAGATCCGACGCACAATTTTGGCAGCACCTCCCTGATGTTTTCCTGATACACAATTCAGCAATAAGCAGAGAGGATGTGTACCCGGGGAACAACAGGGAGGCACTGACGAAATTCTGCATCGGATCTGGAGCAGAGCATATGGGAAAACGAACCCAATCTACACATACTCGGGTTGTCCATGGATAACGTTGGACAATTCGAAAGAATCACGGATATAAATATGCTAATGAATGCATATTTATAGATGCAACCCTTTCGAACGGGAGACGCATAGTGGTCACGCATACTGATGATTGAATACACCTATAGCTAGCAAGTTTCATCGGCATGAAGACCGGAACAGAGGAAATGAAGGGGGCAGGAGGAGATGTCATTTGTGCTTACCCACAAATGCAGGGGCGAAGCTCGTCTAACGCACGGGGAGGTCGTCGAACACCAGACCCTCGCAGCGATGAAACAACTACACATTTAAATTCACCCGATCAACATAAATATGATGTTCTGTATAATAAAATCGAAAAATATATGACCTAACTCATAATTCACAAATATATGACCCGAGTCGTGTCGGGGTCGGGGTGTTTGGGGTGTCGTGTCGGGGTCGGGGTGTCGGGGGTGTCGTGTCGGGGTAGGGGTGCTGTGTCGTGGTCGGGGGTGCCGTGTTGGGGTGTCGGGGTGTCGTGTTGGTGGTCGGGGTGTCGTGTCGGGGTCGGGGTGTCAAGGGTGTCGTGTCGGGGTGTCGGGGGTGCCGTGTCGGGGTGTCGGGGTGTCGTGTCGGGGGTCGGGGTGTCGGTGGTGTCGTGTTGGGGTCGACCCTTGACTCCTTTTCCCTTCGATCCTTGACCCCCGACAATCTAAATAAACCTAAACTAAATCTAGGGGTGTCGCCAGTGTCGAGGCTGTCGTGTTAGGGTAGGGGTTCTGTGTCGTGGTCGGGGGTGCCGTGTTGGGGTGTCGGGGTGTCGTGTCGGGGGTCGGGGTGTCGTGTCAGAGTCGGGGTGTCGGGGGTGTCGTGTCGGGGTTGGGGTGTCGGGGGTGTCGTGTCGGGGTTGGGGTGTCGGGGGTGTCGTGTCGGGGTCGGGGGTGCCTTGTCGGGGTGTCGTGTCGGGGGTCGGGGTGTCGGTGGTGTCGTGTCGGGGTCGACCCTCGACTCCTTTTCCCCTCGATCCTCGACGCCCAACAATCTAAATAAACCTAGCTAAACTAAATCTGAATAAACCTAGCTAAACTAAATCTAAATAAACCTAGCTAAACTAAATCTAAATAAACCTAGCTAGACTAAATCTAAAAAACAGAAAAAACAGGAAAAAAATAAAAAATCACCTTAGGGTTTAGGCAACGGTGCGGCTCCGGCGGCAGGGCGGGGCTGGGCGGTGTAGCGCCGGTGGGGCTGGGCGGTGGGGCGGAGCAGCGCGGTGGCCACGGCCTGCGTCCGCTGGGAGGGGCGGTCGGGGCGCGGCGGGCGTCCAGCCGGCGACGAGGCGGGCGCTGGTGGGCGGGGTGGCCGGTGGCGGTGGGGGCTCCGGGGGCGGCTCGGGCACGAGGCGGCACACGCTGGTGAGCTGAGGGGAGAGAGAGGGGTGGGGCAACGGGGCGGGCGGCAATGGGCGAGGCCGGTCGGCGACGGTGGGGGCTCCGGGGGGGTAGCGCGGGGGTGGCGGCGGCTCGGGCATGGGGGACGGCGTGGGTGACATGAGGGAGAGAGAGAGGGGAGAGAGAGGGGTGGGGCGTGGGGGTTAGGTAGGTTAATCTCTTTGTCGTCTGCTAGCAGACGGCAAAGAGACTAGCTAGTTGGGTGGGGCCGGGGGGGGGGAACGAATGTTAATTCTTTGCCGTCCGCTAGCTAACGGGAAAGAATCTTTGCCATCCGCTAGTAGACGGCAAAGAAAATGTCCGTTAGCTCATACCCGTTACTGGGCCACCCTTCCTCTTTGCCGTCTGCTCGCAGACGGCAAAGAACTAGCTGATGGCAAGGAGCTTCTTTGCCGTCAGCTAGTTCTTTGCCGCTTGTTTTCTGGAAACTGATGGCAAATAGCTTCTTTGTCGTCTGCCAGCTGACGGCAAAGAACTAGCAGACGGCAAATTTGCTATTTCCAGTAGTGGCGGCGCCCTAGGGTGGGCCTAGGGCCCCTCCATGCCTAGGGTTTGCCCCCTTCCACCCTTTGCTGCACCTTGGGCTGAGGTGGGAGGCACACGAGCCCAACTAGGGGCTGGTTCCCTCCCACTCTTGGCCCATGTAACCTTTCGGGGCCGGTAGCCCCTCCTGATGGAACCTCGGAACCCTTCCGGTGGTCCCGGTACATTATCGGTGATGCCCGGAACACTTTCGGTGACCAAATCCTCACTTCCCGTATATCATTCTTCACCTCCGGACCATTCCGGAACTCCTCATGACTTCTGGGATCTCATCCGGCACTCCGAACCACCTTCAGTAACCATGCACACAATTCCCCTATAACCTTAGCGTCATCGAACCTTAAGTGTGTAGACCCTACGGGTTCGGGAGGCATGTAGACATGACCGAGACACCTCTCCGGTCATTAACCAACAACGGGATCTGGATACCCATGTTGGCTCCCACATGTTCCACGATGATCTCATCGGATGAACCACGATGTCGTGGATTCAATTAATCCCGTATAAAATTCCCTTTGTCCATCGATATGTTACTTGCCCGAGATTCGATCGTCGGTATCCCCATACCTTGTTCAATCTCATTACCGGCAAGTCTCTTTACTTGTTCCATAACACATGATCTCGTGACTAACTCCTTAGTCGCATTGAGCTCATTATGATGATGTATTATCGAGTGGGCCGAGAGATACCTCTCTATCACACGGAGTGACAAATCCCACTCTCGATTCGTGCCAACCCAACAAAAACTTTCTGGGATACACATAGTGTACCTTTATAACCACCCAGTTACGTTGTGATGTTTTGTCACACCCAAAGTATCCCTACGGTATCCGGGAGTTACACAATCTCATGGTCTAAGGAAATGATACTTGACATTAGAAAAGCTTTAGCAGACGAACTACATGATCTTGTGCTATGCTTAGGATTGCGTCTCGTCCATCACATCATTCTCCTAATGATGTGATCCCGTTATCAACGACATCCAATGTCCATGGTCATGAAACCGTGACCATCTATTGATCAACGAGCTAGCCAACTAGAGGCTCACTAGGGACATGTTGTGGTCTATGTATTCACACATGCATTATGGTTTCCGGTTAATACAATTATAGCATGAACAATAGACAATTATCGTGAACAAGGAAATATAATAATAATCACTTTATTATTGCCTCTAGGGCATATTTCCAATAGTCTCCCACTTTCACTAGAGTCAGTAATCTAGTTACATTGTGATGTATCGAACACCCATAGGTTTCTGGTGTTGATCATGTTTTGCTCGTGAGAGAGGTTTAGTCAACCGATCTGCGACAGTCAAATCCGTATGTACTTTACAAATGTCTATATCTCCATCCTGGACATATCCACGAATGGAGTTGAAGCGGCGCTTGTTGTGTCTTGTCTTCTTGTGAAACCTGGGCTCCTTGGCAAGGGCAATAGCTTCAGTGTTGTCACAGAGTAGAGTCATCGGGCCCGGCGCATTGGGAATCACTCCTAGGTCGGTGATGAACTCCTTCATCTAGACTCCTTCCTGTGCTGCTTCCGAAGCAGCTATGTACTCCACTTCACATGTCGATTCCGCCACAACACTTTGCTTGCTGTTGCACCAACAGACTGCCCCTTCATTCAAAATAGACACATATCCGGTTTGTGACTTGGAGTCATCCGGATATGTGTCGAAGCTAGCATGGACGTAACCCTTTACGACGAGCTCTTCAGCACCTCCATAAACGAGAAACATGTCCTTGGTCCTTTTCAGGTACTTCAGGATATACTTGACCGCTGTCCAGTGTTCCGCTCCGGGATCACTTTGGTACCTCCCTACCAAACTTATGGCAAGGTTCACATCTGTTCTGGTACACAGCATAACGTACATAATAGAGCCTATGGCTGAAGCATAGGGGATGACACTCATCTTTTCTCCATCCTCTATCGTGGTCGGGCATTGAGTCGTACTCAATCTCACACCCTGTAACACAGTCAAGAACCCCTTCTTGGACTGATCCATATTGAACTGCTTCAATATCCTGTCAAGGTATGTGCTTTGTGGAAGACCTATGAGGCGTCTCGATCTATCTCTATAGATCTTGATGCCTAATATGTAAGCAACTTCTCCAAGGTCCTTCATTGAAAAACACTTATTCAAGTAGGCCTTTATGCTTTCCAAGAGTTCTATATCATTTCCCATCGACAATATGTCATCCACATATAATATGAGGAATGCTACAGAGCTCCCACTCACTTTCTTGTAAATACAGGGTTCTCCATAAACCTGTATAAATCCAAATGCTTTAATCACCTCATTAAAGCGAATGTTCCAACTCCGAGATGCTTGCACCAGCCCATAGATGGAGCGCTGAAGCTTGCAAACTTTGTTGGCATCTTTAGGATCGACAAAACCTTCTGGCTGCATCATATACAGTTCTTCCTTAAGGAAACATTAAGGAATGCCATTTTGACATCCATTTGCCAGATCTCATAATCATAAAATGCGGCAATTGCTAACATGATTCGGACGGACTTCAACATTGCTACGGGTGAGAAAGTCTCATGGTAGTCAACTCCTTGAACTTGTCGATAACCTTTAGTGACAAGCTGAGCCTTATAGACGGTCACATTACCATCCCCGTTAGTCTTCTTCTTAAAGATCCATTTATTTTCTATGGCTTGCTGATCATCGGGCAAGTCCACCAAAGTCGATACTTTGTTCTCATACATGGATCCTATCTCGGATTTCATGGCTTCAAGACATTTGTTGGAATTCGGGCCCGCCATCGCTTCTTCATAGTTCGAAGGTTCACCGTTGTCCAATAACATGATCTCCAGGACAAGGTGGTCGTACCACTCTTGTGTGGAACGTGTCCTTGTGGACCTTCGAGGTTCAATACCAACTTGATCTGAAGTTTCATGATCATCATCATTAACTTCCTCTCTAGCAGGTGCAGGCTCCATAGAAACAACTTCCAGTGCTGCGCTACTCTCCGGTTCGAGTGGAGGTACAATTACCTCATCAAGTTCTATTTTCCTCCCACTTACTTCTTTCGAGAGAAACTCTTTCTCTAGAAAGTATCCATTCTTGGCAACAAAGACGTTGCCTTTGGATCTGAGGTAGAAGGTATACCCAACAATTTCTTTGGGGTATCCTATGAAGATGCAGTTTTCCGCTTTGGGTTCAAGCTTCTCAGCTTGAAGTTTCTTCACATAAGCATTGCATCCCCAAACTTTCAGAAATGACGGCTTAGCTTTCTTTCCAAACCATAATTCATACGGTGTCGTCTCAACAGACTTAGACGGTTCCCTATTTAAAGTGAATGCGACAGTCTTTAATGCATATCCCCAAAATGATAGCGGTAAGTCGGTAAGAGACATCATAGATCGCACCATATCCAATAGAGTGCGATTACGACGTTCAGACACACCATTTTGCTGAGGTGTGCCAGGCGGCGTGAGTTGTGAAACAATTCCACATTTCCTTAGGTGCGTGCCAAACTCGTGACTCAAATATTCTCTACCACGATCAGATCATCGACACTTTATTTTCCTTTCACGGTGATTATCTACCTCACTCTAAAATTCCTTGACCTTTTCAAAGGTTTCAGACTTGTGTTTCATTAAGTAGACATACCCATTTCTACTTAAGTCATCGGTGAGGGTGAGAACATAACGGTAGCCACCGCGAGCCTCAACGCTCATTGCTCGGCATACATCGCTATGTATTATCTCCAACAAGTCAGTTGCTCGCTCCATTGTTCCGAAGAACGGAGTCTTGGTCATCTTGCCCATGAGGCATGGTTCACACATGTCAAATGATTCAAAATCAAGAGACTCTAAAAGTCCATCAGCATGGAGTTTCTTCATGCGTTTGACACCAATATGACCAAGGCGGAAGTGCCACATGTAAGTGGGACTATCTTTATCAACCTTACATCTTGTAGGACTCACACTATGAACATGTGTAACATCACGTTCGAGATTCATCAAAAATAAACCATTGACCAGTGGGGCGTGACCATAAAATATTTCTCTCATATAAATAGAACAACCATTATTCTCAGATTTAAATGAGTAGCCATCTCGCATCAAGCGAGATCCAGATACAATGTTCATGCTCAAAGATGGTACTAAATAACAATTATTAAGGTTTAAAACTAATCCCGAAGGTAGATGTAGAGGTAGCATGCCGACGGCGATCACATCGACCTTGAAACCATTCCAGACGCGCATCGCCACCACGTCCTTTGCTAGTCTCTGCTTATTCCGCAACTCTTGCTTGGAGTTACAAATGTGAGAAACTACACCGGTATCAAATACCCTGGAGCTACTACGAGTGCTGGTAAGGTACACATCAATAACTAGTATATCACATATACCTTTAACGTTGCTGGCCTTCTTGTCCGCTACGTACTTGGGGCAGTTCTGCTTCTAGTGACACGTACCCTTGCAATAAAAGCACTCGGTCTCAAGCTTGGGTCCATTCTTGTTCTTCTTCCTGGCAACTTGCTTACCGGGCACGGCAACTGCTTTGCTGTCGTTCTTGAAGTTCTTCTTACCCTTGCCTGTGTTGAAACTAGTGGTCTTATTGACCATCAACACTTGATGTTCCTTTTTGATTTCCACCTCTGCTGATTTCAGCATCGAATATAACTCAGGAATGGACTTATCCATCCCTTGCATATTGTAGTTCATCACAAAGATCTTGTAGCTAGGTGGAAGCGACTGGAGGATTCTGTCAATAACCAAGTCATCCGGAAGATTAACTCCCAGCTGAGACAAGCGGTTGTGCAACCCAGACATTTTGAGTATGTGCTCGCCGACAGAACTATTTTCCTCCATCTTACAACTGAAGAACTTGTCGGAGACTTCATATCTCTCGACCCGAGCATGATCTTGGAAAACCATTCTCAGCTCTTGGAACATCTCATATGCTCCGTGTTGCTCAAAACGCTTTTGGAGCCCCGGTTCTAAGATGTAAAGCATGCCGCACTGAACCAGGGAGTAATCATCACTACACGACTGTCAGGCGTTCATAACGTCTTGAGTTGCTGGGAAAACGGGTGTGTCACCTAGCGGTGCTTCAAGGACATATAATTTATTGGAAGCTATGAGGATGATCCTCAAGTTACGGACCCAGTCCGTATAGTTGCGTCCATCGTCTTTCATCTTGGTTTTCTCTAGGAACGCGTTGAAGTTGAGGGCAACATTCGCATGGGCCATTGGATCTACAAGATAGATTGTAAATACATTTTAGACTAAGTTCATGATAATTAAGTTCACATAATCAATTTTTTTAATGAACTCCCACTTAGATAGACATCTCTCTTGTCATCCAAGTGACACATGATCCACGTCAACTAGCCCGTGTCCGATCATCACGTGAGACAGACTAGTCATCAATGGTGAACATCTCCATGTTGATCGTATCTTCTATATGACTCATGTTCGACCTTTCGGTCTCCCCGAGGCCATGTTTGTACATGCTAGGCTCATCAAGTCAACCTAAGTGTATTGCCTATGTAAATCTAGCTTACACCCGTTGTATGCGAACGTTAGAACCTATCACACCCGATCATCACATGGTGCTTTGGAACAACGAACCTTAGCAACGGTGCACAGTTAGGGGGAAAACATTTCTTGAAATTTTAGTGAGAGATCATCTTATTTAAGCTACCATCATTCTAAGAAAATAAGATGTAAAACTTGATAAACATCACATGTAATCATATAGTGACATGATATGGCCAATATCATCTTGCTCCTTTGATCTCCATCTTAGGGGCACCATGATCATCATTGTCACCGGCACGACACCATGATCTCCATCATCGTGTCTTCATGAAGTTGTCTCGCCAACTATTACTTCTACTACTATGGCTAATGGTTAGCAATAAAGTAAAGTAATTACATGGCATTTTTGATTGACACACAGGTCATACAATAAATTAAGACAACTCCTATGGCTCCTGTCGGTTGTCATACTCATCGACATGCAAGTCGTGAATCCTATTACAAGAACATGATAAATCTCATACATCACATATATCACATCACATCCTTTGGCCATATCACATCACATGACATATGTTGCAAAAAGAAGTTAGACGTCCTCTAAATGTTGCTGCAAGTTTTTATGTGGCTGCTATAGGTTTCTAGCAAGAACGTTTCTTACCTACGCAAAAACCACAACGTGATATGCCAATTTGTATTTACCCTTCATAAGGACCCTTTTCATCAAATCCGATCCGACTAAAGTGGGAGAGACAGACACCCACTAGCCACCTCATGCAACAAGTGCACGTCAGGCGGTGGAACCAATCTCACGTAAGCGTACGTGTAAAGTCGGTCTGGGCCGCTTCATCCCATAATGCCTCTGAATCAAGAGAAGACTAGTAACAACAAGAAAATTGACCAAATAATCACCCACAACTACTTGTGTTCTACTCGTGCATAGAATCTACGCATAGACCTAGCTCATGATGCCACTATTGGGGAATGTAGCAGTAATTCAAAATTTTCCTACGTATCACCAAGATCAATCTATGTGAAACCAACAATTGTAAGGGGTTTGAGCATCTTCATACCTTTGAAACTCGCTAAGCAGAAGCGTTACTAAGAACGCGGTTGGTGGAGTCGTACTCGCAGCGATTCAAATCGTGGTGGATTCCGATCTAAGCGCCGAACAACGACGCCTCCACGTTAAACACACGTGCAGCCCGATGACGTCTCCTACGCCTTGATCCAGCAAGGAGGAAGGAGAGGTTGGGGAAGACAACTCCAACAGCAGCACGACAGTGTGGTGGTGGTGGAGCAGCACAGTACTCCGACAGGGCTTCGCCAAGCTACGAAGGACGAGGAGGTGGAGAGGTAGGGCTGCGCCGAGAGAGAGAGATCTATGTCCACAGCCCCAAAACCCTCCACTATATATAGGATCAAAGGGAGGAGGGTGCGCACCCTCTAGGGTTCCCACCCTAGGTGGTGCGGCAGCCCTAGATGGCCAGGAGGGCCGGCGGTCGAGGTGAGGAGGAGGGGCGGCGCCCTAGGGTGGGCCTAGGGCCCCTTCACGCCTAGGGTTTGCACCCATCCACACTTTGCTGCACCTTGGGCTGAGGTGGGAGGCGCACCAGCCCACCTCAGGGATGGTTCCCTCCCACTCTTGGCCCATCTAACCTTCTGGGGCCGTAGCCCCTCCCGATGGACCCACGGAACCCTTTCGGTGGTCCCGGTACATTACCGGTGATGCCCGGAACACTTCCGGTGACGAAATCCTCACTTCCTATATATCATTCTTTACCTCCAGACCATTTTGGAACTCCTCGTGACATCTAGGATCTCATTCGGGACTCCGAACAACCTTCGGTAACCTTGTACACAATTCCCTTATAATCCTAGCGTCATCAAACCTTAAGTGTGTAGACCCTACGGGTTCGGGAGGCATGTAGACACGACCGAGACACCTCTCTGGTAAATAACCAATAGCAGGATCTAGATACCAATGTTGTCTCCCACATGTTCCATGATGACCTCATCGGATGAACCACGATGTCGTGGATGCAATTAATCCCGTATACAATTCCCTTTGTCCATCGATATGTTACTTGCCCGAGATTCGATCGTCGGTATCCCTATACCTTGTTCAATCTCGTTACCGGCAAGTCTCTTTACTCGTTCCATAACACAAGATCTCGTGACTAACTCCTTAGTAACATTGATCTCATTATGATGATGTATTACCGAGTGGGCCGAGAGATACCTCTCCATCACACGGAGTGACAAATCCTAGTCTCGATTCGTGCCAACCCAACAGATACTTTCGGGGATACCCGTAGTGTACATTTATAGCTACCCAGTTATGTTGTGACGTTTGGCACACCCAAAGTATTCCTACAGTATCCGGGAGTTGCACAATCTCATGGTCTAAGAAAATGATACTTGACATTAGAAAAGCTTTAGCAGACGAACTACATGATCTTGTGCTATGCTTAGGATTGGGTCTGGTCCATCACATCATTCTCCTAATGATGTGATTCCATTATCAATGACATCCAATGTCCATGGTCATGAAACCACGACCATCTATTGATCAACGAGCTAGCCAACTAGAGGCTCACTAGGGACATGTTGTGGTCTATGTATTCACACATGCATTACGATTTCCGGTTAATGCAATTATAGCATGAACAATAGACAATTATCATGAACAAGGAAATATAATAATAATCACTTTATTATTGCCTCTAGGGCATATTTCCAACACTTAAAGGGGGGACCAAGAATAATAAATACCTATTGGTCATGGTTGATAAGTTCACCAAATGGATAGAGGAAAAACCTGTCAAATCAGCCAAGTCCGGACCAGTAATCAACTTTATATACAGAGTGGTACACCATAACGGTGTCCCGCACAATATAATAATGGACCATGGATCCAACTTCAGAGACCAAGTGGTCAAAGACTAGTGCGTAAAAATGGGCATGAAGCTCGATTACACATCGATGTATCATTTGCAGACGAGTGGACAAGTCGAACAAGAAAACGGCCTCATCATGAGTGGAATTAAACCACATTCAGTTTGATCTATTCATGAGTCCAACTGTCATTGGGTAGAGGAGCTTGACTCCGTTCTATGGGGCCTGCGCACCACCCCGAAAAGATCAACGGGATACACACCGTTTTCATGGTCTATGGGGCAGAAGCAGTCCTCCCCTGTGACATTATGCATGACGCACCAAGGGTGCGCATGTATGAGGAAAAGGAGGCCAAGTTATATTGGCACGACGACCTGGACTCCTTAGAAGGAGAGTGCGACATAGCTCGGTCTCGCTCTACTTTTTATCAACAACAGGCCCGACGTTACCAGAGTAGGGAGGTCAGGGCAAAAGCATATAATGTGGGTGAAATATTCTTACGGCTCCCGGAGAAGCATAAGCATAAACTCATCCCCAAATGGGAGGGCCCCTTCATAATTGACGAAGTGCTCGCGGGAGGGGCCTACCGTCTTCGAAACCCGTCGGATAACCGCCTTGAACCAAATCCGTGGAATGCAACTTGACTTCGACACTTCTACGGATAAACCAGTGTCATCATACTCTTTACCATTTACCTCCTTTTTCCCTTTTTTCTTTATTTCTTCCTTTCCCTCCCGCCTTGACTTTTGGCAGGTTTGAATTTTTTCCTTTTCTTCCCAAGTCTATGTCCCGTTGTAACACCACAAGGGATGTATTCTCTACTGAAGAGTCTGAACGCATCTGGTGATGTCGGCGGCCATGACATCTATCATGGTCAACTTGTGATGGGCTATTACCCTTACATGGGCAGCCAAGCGTTGGATTTCAACGCCGTCCTCTTGGGATGATCTCTTCGGTCGCTAGTTGTACCTTTTCTTCAAGGGGCGTCGGAGTATTCGGGCAAACCCCTCCGAGCTAGATCAAATAGGGGGACGTCCTCAATGTAGAACCATTCTAAAGACCATTCTTCGGACTCCATCAGTGTTCCCATTGGATACCCCATCCCCACTATGCGGCATATTTCGGCTCTTCCGACCTCTAAAATTGCCTTGTCCCGAGTACGAGGGAAGAGGTAGAAGTACTTCCTCCATAATTCAAAGTGTGCATCGTAGCCTAGGAACATACCACAAAAGATTGTCTGGGTATACCTCAGCATTGGAGGCTAGTCCGGGGGCTACTGAGGGAGTCCTGGTTTAAGGGGTCCTCGGATGGTCGACCTATTTCTCATGGGCCAGACTATGCGGGTCGCTGCATGAGCATTGGATGATCAATTGCCCCGTCGCCAGGGTGGATGCTTTAAGGAGTCCTGGCATGTCCTCCAAGCTTTCGATAGTAGATAGGCATGTTTTTTCCTTCGATGTGCAATTGACCATGTGTAAACCCTAGTACATCCCGGCGTCTATATAAGTGGGAGGGCTTTATATTGTAGGGCAGAGAACAACTCATCTAGGGTTTAGCTATTCGATCTCGAGGTAGATCAACTTTGTAACCTTTATATCATCAATACAATCAAGCAGGATGTAGGTTTTTACCTCCATAGGAGGGCCCGAACCTAGGTAAACATCGTCTCCTTCGACCCCTGTTACCATCGATCCTAGCCTCATAGCTCGGGACACCCTACCCGAGATCCACCTGTTTTGACACCGACGGAGAGGTCAAAACTTTAAATAGTGGTGTGCCCACTATCTTGGATTACAAGGAATTTAATTATGAAAGTTTCTCTTTGATAGAATTTATTTCCTTGTTGCAATCCATTATGAGCTCACCCAATTCTTATGAACAAAATAAAGCTTTTACTCAACATATAGTAGAAGCGATGATAAAACCTTATGATGAGAAACTTGAGCTAGAAGTTTTTATTCCTATAAAATTGCATGATGGATGGGAACTAATATTAAAATAAATCTTAAATAATATGAATGCAATGCTTTGTGTGACCTTGGTGCTAGTTTTTCCATTATACCTAAATCTCTTTGTGATGTGCTTGGTCTCACTAATATTCAGGATTGTACCCTTAACTTGCCTCTTGCGGATTTTACCATTAAGAAACCTTTGGGTAGAATAAATGATGTTCTTATTATTGAAAATAAGAATTATGTGCCTATATATTTCATTGTGCTTGATATTGAATGCAATCCTACTTGTCGAATAGTACTTGGAAGACCTTTCTTACAAACTATAGGTGCAATTATTTATATGAAAGAGGGAAACATAAGGTTCCAATTTCCATTAAATAAAGTAATGGAACACTTACCTAGGAAGAGAATTAAACCACCTTATGAATCTATCATGATAGCTTTATGGTTGGAGTGTCAAAGATGACAACACTTGAATCATAGGCATTATGCCCAGCTAGAGGCATTACACAATAGCGCTAGTTGGGAGGCAACCCAATAGTTATCTTATCTTTTTTGCTTTTTAATTTCTGTTTCTTTTTTATAACATGATTATTTATAATATATTTATTGTGTTTTTGTGTTTAAATTATTATTTGTGCCAAGTAAATGTTGGGGAACGTCGTATGGGAAACAAAAAATTTCCTACGCACACGCAAACCTATCCATGGTGATGAGCATCTACGAGAGGGAGAGTGGATCTACATACCCTTGTAGATTGCTAAGTGGGAAGCGTTAAGAAATGCGGTTGGTGTAGTCGAACATCTTCGCGATCCAAATCGCCGAGCGTCCCGCGATCTCATCACGATCCGTCCCGCGATCCAATCACGATCCGTCCCGTGAACTCATCACGATCCGTCCCGCGATCTCATCACGATCCCTCTAATGATCTTGATCACGATCTGTCCCGCGAACTCATCACGATCCATTCCGTGATCTCATCACGAACCGTCTCGCGATCTCGATCACGGTCCTTCCGATCTAGCGCCGAACGAACGGCACCTCCGCGTTCAGCACACGTGCAACTTGATGACGATCTCCACCGTCTTGATCCAGCAAGAGGAGGTGGAGAGGAGAGAGAGTTCACCGGCAGCATGACGGCGCTCCGGTGATGGTGGTGGAGTGATTCCGGCAGGGCTTCGCCTAAGCGTTGCGGAAAACCGATCTAGAGGACAAACTGTGCACCGGTGAAACGGGTAGCACGTGGCCGGAAATTCTGTCCAAAAACCACCCAATCCACTAGTATATATAGGAGGAGAGGAGAGGAGAGGCAGCCAAGGCCTTTGGGTCGGCCGAAATAGGAGGTGGGAAGCAATCCTACTTCACCTCCAATCCTAGTTGGAGTAGGATTGCCTCCTATTGGCTGATTTTCCACTTTTTGCTTTAGGACTTTCTCTCCTGCGCCATGGGCCTTTGTGGCTGTTTTACCAGCCCACTAAGGGCTGGTTATTATTCTCCCACAGCCCATGGACCTCTTGGGGTCGAAATACCCCTCCCGGAGGCCTCCCGGTACACTACCGGCACTCCTGGTAGACTACCGATGAGCCCGAAACTTTTCCGGAAACCAAACTGGGACTTACTATATATGAATCTTTACCTCCGGACCATTCCGGAGCTCCTCGTGACATCCGGGATCTCATCCGGGACTCTGAAAAAACTTCGGTCACCACCATACATAACTCTACACTACCAAAACGTCACCGAACCTTAAGTGTGCAGACCCTACGGGTTCGAGAACTATGTAGACATGACCGAGACACCTCTACGATCAATAACCAATGGCAGGACATGGACATCCACATTGGTTCCTACATATTCTACGAAGATCTTTATCGGTCGAACCTCTATGTCAAGGATTCAGTTAATCCCGTATAACGTTCCCTTTGTTCTTCGGTATGTTACTTGCCCGAGATTCGATCGTCGGTATCTCCATACCTAGTTCAACCTCGTTACTGGCAAGTCTCTTTATTCGTTCCGTAATACAAGATCCCGTGACTAACACTTAGCCACATTGCTTGCAAGGCTTGTTGTGATGTTGTATTACCGAGTGGGCCCTGAGATACCTCTCCGTCACACGGAGTAACAAATCCCAGTCTCGATCCATGCCAACTCAACAGACACCATCGGAGATACCTGTAGAGCACCTTTATAGTCACCCAGTTATGTTGTGACGTTTGATACACACAAGGCACTCCTCCGATATCCGTGAGTTGCATGATCTGATGGTCATAGGAACATATACTTGACATGCAGAAAATAGTAGCAATAAACTGACACGATCATATGCTATGTTTGTAGTTTGGGTCTTATCCCTCACATCATTCTCCTAATGATGTGATCCCGTTATCAAATGACATCTCATGTCCATGGCTAGGAAACCTTAACCATCCTTTGATCAATGAGCTAGTCCATTAGAGGCATACTAGGGACATGGTTTTGTCTATGTATCCACACATGCATTTAAGTCTCCGATCAATACAATTATAGCATGGATAATAAACGATTATCATGAACAAGGAAATATGATAATAACTAATTTATTATTGCCTCTAGGGCATATTTCCAACAGTAAATTCTTTGGGATGACTTGCATGATGAGTAGAATTGATACGGTGGAAAAACAGAAACTTTAACATTTAGTGAAGAATTTCTTTGATTTTACTAGACCTTCTTTTTGGTCTGAAAATTTTACACTGTATTAATATAAAAATTTCCCAACTTTTCCATATTTTTAGAATGTTTGGAGTTACATGAGTATGGTTCCTTAAAGATCATTTCAAACTGTTCTATTTTAGACATATTCTATTTTTGCTTGCATAGTTTGCTTGTTTGGATGATTCTATGGATTGTATCGGGGGGTATAAGGCATGGAGATGTTAGAATACAATACCTTATGCAATAATAAAATATGATTCAATTTATAACAGTACCTAAATTATTTGATATGTTTGTTATACTAACGAATCTCATGAAGGTTTCTGTTGAGTTTTGTGTGCTAAAGTTTTCAAGTTTTGAGTGCTATCACTGTGGATGAAGGAATAAGGAGCGGTAATAGCCTAAGCTTGGGGATGCCCAAGGCACGCCGAGTAAAATTATAGGAATACTCAAGTGTCTAAGCTTGGGGATGCCCCTGAAAGCATCCCCTCTTTTGTCTCAATCCATCGGTATGTCACTTGGAGCTATATTTTTATTCATCACATGATATGTGTCTTCCTCGGAGCATCATTAGATTTAGTTTGTTTTTATTTATTTTTCCACAATAATTTTTTCCTATACAAACCTACTTGAGAGACATACAAAATCACCATGATTTATTAGAATACTCTATGTGCTTAAGTTATATCTCTTGAGCTAAGCAATTGCTCTAGTACTTCACTTATACCTTTTCTAGCAGGAAGGCATGTAGATTTTATAGAAATAATTGCACTATCGTTCTTCACTTACATTTGTTTGAGATTTTATACAAAGTGATAGTAATTTGCATGGGTTATAATACTAGTCCAAAAATAATAGGTATTCAAAGAGTACATAATCAAAACCTTCATGTAGCACATAAAAGAGAAATCTTGAGTTAATGATACTAATGTGGTAATGTGAATGGGCATGCGTGCATGATTATTAATTAGAAAGAATATATTTAATTAGAGGTTGTTAACTTGCTGTTCACCTAAATATTTAATAGCATGGTGATGATGTGTGAGCATTCTTATTCCTCCTTGAAATCTTAGTGTTGTTTGAGTTGGAGGCCCGCGATGGTTAACTCCTACCAACCTCCTCCCTAGGGGCATGCGAGTAGTCCTTTTCTTAGATATAGCTAATAAAATCTTTAAATAAGTATGTGAGTTCTTTATGACTAATGTGAATCCATGGATATACGCACCCTCACCACTTCATATTTGCTAGCCTCTTCGGTACCTTGTATTGCCCATTCTTACCTCGAGGATCGGTGCAACCTTCGCTGGTGCATCCAAACCCCGTGACATGATACGCTCTATTGCACATGAGTCACCTTATATCCTCCACAAAAGAACCACCATACCTACCTATCATGGCATTTCCATAGCTATTCTGAGATATACTGCCATGCAACTTCCATTGTTACATCATACGACTTGTACTTCCATTGTCATATTGATTTGCATGATCATATAAGATAACATAGTATTTGTTGCAAAGCTACCGTTCATAATTTTTTGATACGTGTTATGCTTGATCATTTCACATCCTGGTATAGTGCCAGAGGCATTCATATAGAGTCATATCATCTTATCAGTTTTTCATATCGAGTTGTAAGCAAATAAAAGTGTGATGATCGGCATTATTAGGGCATTGTCTCAGTGAGGAAAGGATGATGGAGACATTGACTTCCCCACAAGTTGGGACGAGACTCCGGATGAAAAATAGAAAAAATAAAAAATGGAAAAAAGAGCAAAAGAGAAAAAATGAGAGAAAAGATAGAAGGGACAATGCTACTACCTATTTTACCACACTTGTGCCTTAAAGTGGCATGATACGTCTCCAATGTATCTATGATTTTTGATTGTTCCATGCTATTATATTATATGTTTTGGATGTTTTATATGCATTGATATGATATTTTATATTATTTTTGGGACTAAGGTATTAACCTAGAGCCTAGTTTCAGTTTCTCTTTTTTCCTTGTTTTTTGAGTATTGTAGATAAGGAATATTAAACGGAGTCCAAATGGAATAAAATCTCCACGATGATTTTTCTTGGACTATAAGACATCTACAAGACTTGGAGAGGTGGCCAGGAGACCTGCCAGGAGGTCACAAGCCTTGGCTTGTGCCCCCCAGCAGATCTCCTAACCCTAATCTTTGGCCTACAAATTCCCAAATATTCCCCCAATACCAAAAAGAACCACACAAATACTTTTCGGTCGCCAGAAGCCTCTGTTCCCAAGAGATCCAGTCTTGGAGCCTTTTCCGGTAATCTCCTGGAGGGGGATTTGATCATGAAGGGCATCTACATCAACTCCATTGATGCGTGAGTAGTCCACCACAAACCTATGGTTCCATAGCTAGTAAGTAGATGGCTTCTTCTCTCTCTTTGTGCTTCAATTCCATGTTCTCCATGATCTTCATGGGGATCTATCCGATGTAATACTCTTTTGCGGTGTGTTTGTCGAGATTTGATGAATTGTGGGTTTATGATCAGCTTATCTATGAATATTATTTGGTTATTATCTGAATTCTTATATGCATGATTTCATATCTTTGCAAGTCTCAGCCAACTAGATTGGTAATTCTTGCAATGGGAGAAGTGCTTGCTTTTGGGTTTAGTCTTGCGGTGTCCTCACCCAGTGCCAAAGTAGGGGTAGCGAGGCACGTATTGTAATGTTGCCATCAAGGGTAAAAAGATGGGGTTTTCATCATATTTCTTGAGTTTATCCCTCTACATCATGTCATCTTACTTAATGCGTTACTTTGTTCTTCATGAACTTAACACTCTAGATGCAGGTAGGAGTCGGTCGATGTGTGGAGTAATAGCAGTAGATGGAGAATTGTTTTGGTCTACTTGTCATGGACTTGATGCCTATATGCATAATCATTATGTTGGATATCTTCATATATGCACTTTTGTATCAATTGCTCGATAGTAATTTGTTCACCCACCATGTTATTTTCCTTCAAGAGAGAAGCCTCTAGTGAAACCTATGGCCCCTAGGTCTATTTTCCATATTATATATTCAGATCCATATACAAAAAATACCAAAAATACCTTGCTGAAATTTATTTACCTTTTTTACTTTCTGCAATCTTTTACATCTATCTCTATGAGATCTATTCCTTGCAAGTAATCGTGAAGGGATTGACAACCCCTTTATACCGTTGGGTGCAAGAGTTTGATTGTTTGTGTAGGTGCATCCATTGGTGAATTTCTTGTTCCTCCTTCTGGATTGATACCTTGGTTCTCAACAACTGAGGGAAATACTTATCTACTTTGTTGCATCACCCTTTCCTCTTGAAGGGAAAACCAATGCAAGCTGAAGAGGTAGCAACAAGGATTTCCGGCGCCGTTGCGGGGGAGGATACACATCAAGCCTACCAAGTACCCATCATAAACTCATCTCTTGCATTTACACTATTTGCAATTTGCCTCTCGTTTTCCTCTCCCCCACTTCACCAATTTTCCATTTTATTTGCATTATCTTTTTTGTTTGCCCTTTTTCTTGTCGGATCTTTTTCTTTTTACTATGACTAGCGTTGCTACCTCCCCTTTGTCACCAGACTTTGAAGTTCTATATTTCAAGCAAGAACAAGGGGAAAATCTAAAAGATGCCTGGTATAGGCCAATGGAATCCCATCGTATTTCCAATCTAAAAGGAGATACAAAAGTTCTGTTTAATTTGTTTTACATTGGATTGGCTTTACATCATAGAAAGCTTTTGTATTTTGCCTCACAAGGGAATATTATCGAACTTGATGCAAGTGCCGCTCATAAAGTTTTGGAAGGAATTTTGGGGTCCCCCACAAAAAGGGGCTTACCTTTTCACAAGAGGGAGTTCAACTCCTCAACGCATTGTGTGACTTGCATAAACACTTAGTCAAGTTACAAAAATATCACGAACCCCCTCAAAACATTAATGGGAATCAAAATCGCTTGAACACTTTGATTACCCTTTGCAATAAGCGTTTGGATATTTTGGATCTTAAGATGGTTCCTTTGCCCGAAAACCCGGGGAAGAGAAAAGTGCCCCCCGGATTTGAGAAGGCCCTCACAAAGGTAGCTAATACCAAAGATGAAAATACCTAGATCTATTCCGTTTTGCCTAGCTAGGGGCGTTAAACAATAGCGCTTGTTGGGAGGCAACCCAATTTTATTTTTATGTTATGTTTTTTGCTTCTATTTCTGAGTGTTTCACACATTATTACCACTTTACTAATTGTGTTTTGGTGTTTTAATTAGTGTTTTAGCCAAGTAAAACCTTTGGGATGGTCTATGGTGATTGTTGATTTGATCTTGGTGAAAAACAGAAACGTTTGCGCCTAGTCCAGGAATTTTATAGATTTATCAAAGCGTCGAATGAGCCTGAACATTTTACAAAAGATTTACATAAAAAGTTTCCATAATTTCCTAATTTTTCAGAATTTTTGGAGTTACATAAGTACACGAAGTTTCCAGATTGTTACAGACTGTTCTGTTTTTGACAGATTCTGTTTTCAATGTGGTGTTTACCTATTTTGATGTATCTATGGGTCGTATCGGGGGGTATGAACCATGGGGAAGTTGGAATACAGTAGATATTACACCAATATAAGTAAATAATTAGTTCACAACAATACCTAAAGTGGTGATTTATTTTCTTATACTAATGGATCTCATGAATTTTCTGTTAAGTTTTGTGTTGTGAAGTTTTCAAGTTTTTGGTAAAGATTTGATGGGCTATGGAATAAGGAGTGGCAAGAGCCTAAGATTGGGAATTCCCAAGGAACCCCAAGGAATCAAGGATGCCAAAAATTTAAGCTTGGGGATGCCCCAGAAGGCATCCTCTCTTTCGTCTTCAATCCATCGGTAAATTTACTTGAGGCTATATTTTTATTCACCATATGATATGTGATTTTCTTGGAGCGTCTTGTATGATATGAGTCTTAGCTTTTTAGTTTGCCACGATCATCCTTTCTTCACCCATATTTTGAGAGAGACATGCATGCATCGTGAATTTACTGGAATACTCAATGTGCTTCACTTATATCTTTTGAGCTAGGCAATTTTGCTCTAGTGCTTCACTTATATCTTTTTAGAGCACGGTGGTGTTTTGTTTTATAGAAATAATTGAACTCTCATACCTCACTTATATTATTTGAGAGTCTTTAAACAAAATGGTAATTGGTTTAGGTTATGAATTTATTCCTAATATAATAGGCATCCAAGAGGGATATAATAAAAACTTCCATATAAAGTGCATTGAGTATTATGAGAAGTTTGATTCCTTGCATAAAGTTTTGAGATATAAAGATGGTAATATTAAGAGTCATGTTAGGAATTAATTTTGAATTGGTAAAAATACTTGTGTAAAGGTTTGTGATTCCCGTAGCATGCACGTATGGTGAACCGTTATGTAAGGAAGTCGGAGCATGATTTGTGTATTGATTGTTAGCCTTTGTGTGAGGGTCGGGAGCGCGCGATGGTTTACTCCTACAAACCTCTCCCCTAGGGGCATGCGTATAATACTTTGCTTCGATGAATAATAGACTTTTGAAATAATTATGTGAGTTCTTTATGACTAATGTGAGTCCATTGATTATACGCACTCTCACCCTTCCACTTTTGCTAGCCTCTCTAGTACCGCACAACTTTTGCCGGTACATTAAATCCACAATATATCCTTCCACAAAACAGCCACCATACCTACCTATTATGGAATTTCCATAGCCATTCCGAGATATATTGCCATGCAACTTCCACCGTTCCGTTTTTATTATGACACGCACCATTATTTTCATATTGCTTTGCATAATCGTAAGATAGCTAGCATGATGTCTTCATGGCCTGTTAGTTTTTTGATTTCATTTGCTACGCTAGATCATAGCACATCCTGGTACACCACCGGAGGCATTCATATAGAGTCATATTTTGTTCAAGGTATCGAGTTGTCATTCTTTAGTTGTAAGTAAATAAAAGCGTGATGACCATGATTATTAGAGCATTGTCCCATGTGGGGAAAGGATGATGGAATCTATGATTCCCTCACAAGTTGGGATGAGATTCTTGACTTTATGAAAAATAAGAGAGGCCAGTGAAGCCCAAATAAAAAAAAGAGGCCAAATATGCCCACCAAAAAAATGAGAGAAAAGAGAGAAGGGACAATACTACTATGTTTTTTCCACACTTGTGCTTCAAAGTAGCACCATGATCTTCATGATAGAGAGTCTCCTATTTTGTCACTTTCATATACTAGTGGGAATTTTTCATTATATAACTTGGCTTGTATATTCCAATGATGTGCTTCCTCAAATTTCCCTAGGTCTTCATGAGCAAGCAAGTTGGATGCACTCCCACTTAGTTTCTTTCTGAGCTTTCATACAATTATAGCTCTAGTGCATATGTTGCATGGCAATCCCTACTCACTCACATTGATATCTATTACTTTGCATCTCCATAGCCCATTTATACACCTAGTTGATGTGAGACTATCTTCTCTTTTTTTCACAACCTCCAGCATATTCTATTCGACCTATAGTGTTATATCCATGGCTCACGCTCATGTATTGCGTGAGAGTTGAAAAAGTTTGAGAACATAAAAGGTGTGAAACAATTGGTTGGCTTGTCATTGGGGTTGTACATGATATAAATACTTTGTGTGGGGAAGATGGATCATAGCCAGACTATATGATTTTGTGGGGATAACTTTCTTTTGCCATTATATTTTGAAGAGATACAATTGCTTTGTTAGTATGCTTGAAATATTATTGTTTTTATATCAACATTAAGCTTTTGTTTTGAGTCTTATGGATCTGAACATTCATGCCACAATAAAGGATATTACATGGATAAATATATTAGGTAGCATTCCACATCAAAAATTCTGTTTTTATCACTTACCTACTCGAGGACGAGCATGAATTAAGCTTGGGGATGCTAATACGTCTCCAATGTATCTATAATTTTTGATTGTTCCATGACATTATATTATCTGTTTTGGATGTTTTATATGCATTAATTTGATATTTTATATTATTTTTGGGACTAACCTACTAATCTAGAGCCTAGTGCCAGTTCTTGTTCTTTCCTTGTTTTTGAGTATTTTAGATAAGGAATATTAAACGGAGTCCAAACGGATTAAAATCTTTGCAATGACTTTTCTTGGACCAAAAGACATCTACCAGACTTGAAGAGGGGGCCAGGAGACCTGCCAGGAGGTCACAAGCCACCCTAGCGCGGCCAGGGGCGCCCCTTGGCTTGTGCCCCCCTCCCAGCAAATCTCCTAACCCTAATCTTCGGCCTATAAATTCCCAAATATTTCCCCAATACCAAAAAGAGGCACGCATATACTTTTCCTCTGCCAGAAGCCTCTATTCTCGAGAGATCCAATCTTGGAGCCTTTTTCGGTAATCTACCAGAGGGGATTCGATCACGAAGGGCATCTATATCAACTCCATTACCCCTCCGATGATGCGTGAGTAGTCCACCACAGACCTATGGGTCCATAGCTAGTAGCTAGATGGCTTATTCTCTCTCTTTCTGCTTCAATACCATGTTCTCCATGATCTTCATGGGGATCTATCCGATGTAATACTCTTTAGATCCGATGAATTGTGGGTTTATGATCAGCTTATCTATGAATATTATTTGGTTCTTATCTGAATTATTATATGCATGATTTCATATATTTGCAAGTCTCTTCGAGTTATTGGTTTGGTTTGGCCAACTAAATTGGTAATTCTTGCAATGGTAGAAGTGCTTAGTTTTGGGTTCAATCTTGCGGTGTCCTCACCCAGTGACAGAGTAGGGGTAACGAGGCACGTATTGTATTGTTGCCATCAATGGTAAAAAGATGGGGCAATCATCATAGTCCTTGAGTTATCCCTCTACATCATGTCATCTTACATAATACGTTACTCTATTCTTCATGAACTTACTACGCTAGATGCAGGCAGGAGTCGATCGATGTGTGGAGTAATAGTAGTAGATGCGGAATTGTTTCGGTCTACTTGACATGGACGTGATGCCTATATGCATAATCATTGACTTGGATATCGTCATAACTATGCGCTTTTCTATCAATTGCTTGACAGTAATTTGTTCACCCATCGTGTTATTTTCCTTCAAGAGAGAAGCCTCTAGTGAAACCTATGGCCCCCGGGTCTATTTTCCATATTATATTTTCAGATCTATATACCAAAAATACCTTGCTGCAATTTATTTACCTTTTTTACTTTCCGTAATCTTTTACATCTATCTCTATCAAATCTAATCCTTATAAGTAATCGTGAAGGGATTGACAACCCCTTTATAGCATTGGGTGCTAGAGTTTGATTGTTTGTGTAGGTGCATCCATTGGTGACTTGCTTGTTCCTCCTGCTGGATTGCTACCTTGGTTCTCAACAACTGAGGGAAATACTTATCTACTTCGCTGCATCACCCTTTCCTATTCAAGGGAAAAACAACGCAAGCTCAAGAGGTAGCATGTCACCATGTTCTTCATATAGAGAGTCTCTTGTTTTTTCACTTTCATATGTGATACTTGTGATTTGCATTGGGTTTTCCTTGAAGAGGAACAACCTTTTGCAGCATAATACATGTAACTATTTCCCTTAGTTATGAAACCAAGGTTTATCAAACAAATAGGAATACCAATCCACAACCACCTTCAATGGCCGCACACAAAAGAGCAAACAACTTGCACCCAACGCGGGTAAGAGGGTTGTGAATCCCCTTGATCTCGTTATTTGCAAGCAAGTGAAGTGTGTAGACAATAGTAGAAAAATATAAATTGCAAAATAAATTAAAAGGTAAATAAGAACATCAAGGTATTGATAGGTTTTTAAATATATAAGTGAATAGACCCAGAGGGCATAGTTTGCCCTAGTGGCATCTCTCATGAAAGTAGGCATGCGGTGGGTAAACAAATTACCGTTGGGCAATTGATAGAAAAGCGCATAGTTATGTGATATTCACGGCTATGAACATGTGTATATAGGCATCATGTCGAAATAAATAGGCCGACTCCTACCTCCACCTATTACTATTACTCCACTTCAAGAGCGCTTCTATGGTTGCCTATCTACGTATTAAGTTCATGACAAACAGAGTAATGCATGGAGAATGATGACATGATGTAGACAAAGTAAACTCAAGCAATATGAATAAACCACATTATGTTATCCTTAGTGGAAACAACACAAAGACGTATCTTGTGCCCTTCTGTCATTGCAATATAGAAACTCGTCAGGTTGAACCCACTACAAAGGACCCCTCTCACCGAAGAAAGATCGATCTACTTGGCCAAACCAAATCAATTGAGCACAGAGATTTGCGAACTTATAATGATCATGCAAATAACAATCATAATAATATCAAAGAAGACTTAGATACTTTTCATGAATAATCTGAACATAAACCCACAATTCATTGGATCCCAACAAACACACCGCACAAAAGAATTACATTAGATAGATCAAAGCGAAGATGCGACGATCATTGTATTTAAGATCGAGAGAGAGAGAGAGAGATGGCCATCTAGATACTTACTACTGACTTGTAGGTTATGGTGAACGACTCATACATCATCATGAGGGCAGCAAGGTTGATGAATAGGCCCTCCGTAATTGATCCTCCCCTCTGATAGGGTGCCGAAATGGAGCTCCCGATGAGATCGCGTCGGAACAGAGACTTGCGGCGGCAGAAAAAGTGTTTTGGGATGCCCTCTAGGGTTTTTGGAATATATATGAATTTATAAGCCAGAGAGTGGGGCCAGGAGGGCCACCAAGGAGGGACAAGCCATCTAGGCATGGCCAGCCCCACTAGGCATGCCCTGTTGGCTTGTTGCTCCCTTGTGCGGCCTTCGGTCTTCTGCTGAAGCTTCTAGGACTTCTTTTGGTCCAGAAAAACATATAAAAAAGTTTTGGGGCAATTGGACTTCGTTTGGTATTGAAAGCTGAAAAGTAAAAAAAACACAGAAAACATGAACTCGCACTGGGCACTATGTCAATAAGTTAGTGCTCAAAAATAATATAAATTGGTAAATTATTACTCAAAAGCATCCTAGAATCATAATATAATAGCATGGTACAATAAAAAATTATAGATACGTTGGAGATGTATCAAGCATCCCCAAGCTTAATTCATGCTCGTCCTCGAGTAGGTAAATGATAAAAATAGAATTGTTGATGTGACATATGCTCACTGAGAAAATATGAATTAACAAACATCAACACAGTAATATTTATAAGCACAAGCAACAAAATCATCAATCTCTCAAATTATACGATCCTAAAAGCATGTTTACCCCTATTCATCTTAAAATATTAGCAAAGCATGGCTCCATCTTCACCACATTAATACAAATTTCAAGCACCATGGTGTCCAAGTCAGGCAATAGGATCGCACTTTTTCAAAGTGCATCAAATTTTTATTCTTTACGCAATATATGAGCGTGAACCATGGACATAGCATAAAGGTGGAATAGAATATGGTGGTAGATATCAAAGGGGTAAAAGTGGAGAACATAATCTCACATCAACTAGGCGTATCAATGGGCTATGGACATGCCCATCGATAGATGTCAATGCAAGGAGTAGGGATTGCCATCCAAATGATGCACTAGAGCTATAAGTGTATGAAAGCTCAACTGAATCTAAGTGGGGTGTGCATCCAACTTTCTTGCTCATGAATACCACAGGCATTTGAGCAAGCCTAACATCGGAATATACAAGCCAAGTTTATAATAATGAAAAGGTGATTCCAAGTAGCATATGAAAATGACATAACATGAGACTCTATATATGAAGAACAAGGTGCCACTTTGAGGCACAAGTGTGCTAAAGGATAGTAGAAAAGTCCCTTCTCTCTTTTTCTATCATTTTTATGGTGGCTCGTTTGGCCTGTCCCATCTTTTATTTCCTCTCTAGGACAATGTTCTAATAATGATGGTAATTACACTTTTATTTACTTACAACTCAATATGAAGAACAATATGACTAAATATGAATGCATTTGGCAGTGTACCAGGATGTGCAGTGATCTAGCATGGCATGTAAAAATATGATGAATGGTGCCTTTGCCACAAATACTATGGCAGTTCTGTATGATCGTGCAAACCAATATGATGATGAACAAACTAGTCATATGATGTGATGGTGGAATTTGCATGGAAATATATCTTGGAATAGCTATGGAAATGCCATAATAGCTAGGACTGGTGGCTCTTTTGAGGAACATATAATGAGGCTTATGCTTGACAGAGCAGATCATGTCAGGGGGTTTGGATGCACCAGTGAAGTTTGCACCGATCCTTGAGGTGAGAATGGGCAAGGCACGATACCGAAGAGGCTAGCATAATATGAGGAGGTGAGATTTGGTATGTCCATGGTTTCAAATTAGTCATGAAGACCTCATATACTTATTGCAAAGTTTTATTAGTATTATGACAAATCAAAGCACTACTCGCATGCCTCGAGGGAGGAGGTTGGCAGGAGTTCACCGTCACGCGGCTCTGACCCAAAACAACACTAGGATTTTAACGAGGAATAGAAATGCTCAAACACCCCCACCATGCCTTTTTAATATTTAGAAAAATAAGAAATTAACATCTCTTAATACCGATACTTCTACGAAGAAACAATGATGCACTCACACCTTTTTCATATTACCACATCAGTATCATTAACCCACAATTTCTCTTTTATGTGCTACATGATGGTTTTGATTATCACTCACTGAATACCTATTATTTTTGGACTAGTCTTATGACCCATGCAAATTTCCGTGACTATTTATTAACTCTCAAACAAATATAAGTGAAGAATGAGAGTGCAATTATTTTTATAAACTCTATAAGCCACCATGCTCAAAAAGATATAAGTGAAGTTCTAAAGCAACTGCTAAGCTCAAACGAAACAAGTGAAGCACATAGAGTATTATAACAAATGATGAAGATGTCTCTCTCTCAAATAGGTGTGTCCAGCAAATGATGATTGTGGAAAACTAAAAATAATAAAAGCAAACAAAATCAAACGACACTCCAAGCAAAACTCATATCATGTGACAAATAAAAATGTAGCTCCAAGTGACCTATCGATGGATTGAGTCAAAAGAGGGGATGCCTTCCGGGGCATCCCCAAACTTAGATGCTTGAGTCTTACTATAAGATTACCTTGGGGTGTCTTGGGCATCCCCAATCTCAGGCTCTTGCCGCTCCTTATTTGTTTCTCCATCGTGATAACATCCAAAACTTCAAAACTTACATCACAGAAAACTCGACAAAACTTTGTGAGATCTGTTAGTATAAGTAACATATCAAATACTTTAGATACTATTATAAATTGATTAATATTTTTTATTTCATAATAGGTGCAGTATTCTAAATTCTCCATGTGTGCGATCGAAACTAGGTGTAGAGGGGGATGATTAGATTACTTGACTAAATAAAAATTCTACCTTTTCCGAATTTTAAGTTTTGGCAGATTTTAGCGATTCTAGTGAGTCAAGCACACTCTACCCATGCATGTCTTCGAGTATAGTAGTGGAAAGTAGAGACAAGCATGAGTAGTAAAGGAAGGTTAGGAAGATCAAACACAATTTGGAGACACGAAGATTTTTCCCGTGGTTCCGGTAGGTGGTGCTATCGTACGTCCACGTTTATGGAGTCTTCAACCCATAGAGGTTAACGGTGGGAGTGTCCACGGAGGGCTCTACCTAAGGAGGGTTCCACGAAGAAGGAACCTTGACTATACCATGATGACCTACGTCAACGGAGGACTAGCCTAAGTCGGGGTAGATCTTCATGAAGTAGGCGATCTCCTGGCCCTTACAAACGTCTTGGTTCACTCCACAACATGAAGTGGGAGTCTTCCAAGCGGCACCTAACCAATATAGGAGGCACCACCGTCCAAAAGGTAATAGGCTCGATAATGTCGATGAAGTCCTTGCTCTTGTGCTTCAAGATTTTAGACTCCTCAACACTCAATCACTCTCTCACAGATTTGGCTTTGGTGGAAGAGATTGATTGGGTGGAAAGCAACTTGGGGAGGCTAGAGATCAAGATTCATATGGTAGGAATGGAATGGCATGATCTCAACACATGAGTAGGTGGCTCTCTCTCAGAAAATCTGATTGGATAAGTTGGGATCTGTTATGAGTGCTTCTCTTGCGAGTGAGTGGTGGTGTAGGGTTATATATCGGCATCTCCAAAAATTCAACCGTTACACCTTAAGTGACCAACTCGGTGACACCGATGTGTGAATCTCGATGGTACTGAGTTGCTCCAAAGGTAGCAACTTTCGAATCTTGGTGATACTGATATATAATTCTCAATTGTACGGATCAAGTGTCCAACATTCAGAATCCACATCTCGATGACACCGATCCAAAAACTCGGAGATTCTGATTTTATGAATCGAGGCAACCAAAATTTGGCAGCCTAAACTCGATGGAACCGATGTGCTAGGGTTTGGCATGGGTCTGTCTGAGTTTGGGAATCGGTGGGACCGAGTGGAAATTGTTGGTTTCACCGATTTGAGTGGTAGGGCTCTAGACAGAGTATGTGGGGAGTTTGTGGGTGTTTTTGGTGACTATCTCTTGTGCACATTTGAGCATCTTGTTCACCAATAGTACCTTACCCCCTTTTAATAGTATTGGCTTTTCCTATGGACACAAAGTGATTTCTCACAAAGTAAAATGTAGAGTCCTCTTTGCTTGAAGCTTTGCCAGTCCATTTCCTTGCATCTAGGGGTTTCTCCACAATCCTTTTGCCAACCCATCATTGAACTTTTCCTTAAATATACTTAGTGTAAATATTAGTTCAATGATATATATGTTGTTATTAATTACCAAAACCACCAAGGCAGCAAATGTGCTTTCAGTCTCCACCTTTTTGGTATTTGATGACAACATATAGATCAAAGCTTCGACATATGATATAATCAATGAATATAATCGTCCCTTTGAGAATTATGTGATAAGAAAGAGCTCCCCCTAAATTTGTGCATTATTTTGAATTTGTGTTTGAATGCAAATGCACAATAAAATAGGCACATGGGGCACTTCTTCCATGTCACATACATCTTGGTGGTGTGCGAGAATAATAAGAGTAAATATCATAGCACAACACAATCAGGCAAAGTGAATGATCATCCCATAAGCATCATAAGGATGGGAAATAGTAGCACCACACGTACGTGTATGATCAAATACCGACAAAGTTTAACACATAGCATTTTTTGAAAAAGCGATAAAAAACCAACGCTCTCTCTCGCGTGAAGCCCTAATGATCTATTCAACTTCTCCCCCTTTGGCACAAAGTTACCAAAAAGTCCAAAGGTATAGAGCTAATTGTTCTTTTGGGGTTGATCACCTTCGGTAGCTGAAGTTGGAGTCGACAGAACTGCATTGGCAAAGACCTCTGCTGATGTCACGGATGGAGTTGGTGTAGCAACTTGAGGAACTGGTGGAGTTGATGGAGCTGAAGTGTGTATAGTTGGTGCTGATGAAGACAGTCTCATCTGGAGCAGTCACTGTAGGTGTCCTGACCTGAGTCCTGAATTGAGCGGTCATCCTGACAGGTGCACTAACCTCATCATCAAAAGAATCATCATCAGTGGAGTGTGGGATAGGCACAACATCAACTTCCTTCTTGAGCTCATCACAATCACTGAGAGCTCATCCACCTTGTTGTTGAGACTATGGAACTTGTCGTCAACAATCCTCAAGAGGCTCTCTTGGTTCTTCAAGATGTTGGTGATGTCCTTCTCCATACTGAGCATAGAGCTGAGAAGTATATCCATCTGCTGACTCCTGGTCATGGGCGGTTGAGCACTAGTATCTTTGGTTGCCTTAGCATGCGCCTATGTTGCAACTGATGTGGGATGATATGGATTCATCACAACAACATTGTATTCCAGCTCCGTCAAGAGTGGAAAATGTGGTCGATCAAGCGCAATGATATGCTTCTCCAACTTGGAGTTGATGAGCATTTGGATGTAAGGTGCATAGAAGCATGAGCACTTCTTGTCAGCAGCAACCTTCTTCACAGTCTCCACAATCAGATCCATCACTCTGAATCTCATATGCTGGTCTAGATGGAGCAGCATATTGATGGATTAGCCTTGTATCATCTTCTCGTCTCGTGACTTAGGCATCAAGGTGTGCCTCAGAGTGGTGTTGATAGCGTGAAGACTTGCCTGGAGGAAATAGATTGATCCTAGCTTGTGAGACTTCATGTGTGCAGTAGGGATCTCATTGTACATGTTCTTCATCTGATTATGGCTTGACTTGGGCTCAGAGTACATGAAAATATCTCCATCTTCCACTTCTGGGACTCCTAAGATGGTAGCCCACTGCCTAAGTGTGGACTCATACCTGACACCTTTAGTTGTCCATACAATTCTACCATCTTCATAGAACTAAGCAGTGGAGTCGAATTGCATGATCATCTCGTCATTCCAGGCTATGAACTCCTTGCTAATAAACTCATTTAGGCCAATGCAATGAAAGTTGTCTTGTAGTCTCGGGAAGTAATCTTCACTGTCCTTGATATACTTCCAATCCACATATCTCATATCACTTACAGCAGGGCTCTTGTCAAGCATAATGGTCTCATAGAAGTCTTGTTGTTCTTTGGTGTAGAACCTATAGTCCACAACAGCCTTCCTCCTCTGTGAGTATGGATCAACAGCTCTCCAATCTCTTAGCCCTTGGTACTTCCTTTTCTTCATGTCCTCAGCCTGTAGGTGGCTGGCATTATGCACAGGAAGGTGGGGTCTTAGATTCATCAAGGTAGACATAGCATCCTCATCTGGATCTCTAGATGATGATCCCTTGTTCTTCTCAGAAGCTGGGATGTCTCTGGTAGACCTCTTGGGCTTGGGTGCAGAAGGCTTCTTGTAACCAGTTGTCTTGCCCTTGGTTGTTGCTTGGCTGGGCATAGCATCAGACAACAGTTTCTTCTTCTTCTTGGGAGGAGCCTTTGCAGTTGTATCTTCCTCCTACTCCTCGGCAGCAACAACCTCTTCTGGGTCCTCAAACATGGAGGTAGGCCTGCCAACAACATGGATGATCCTCTTTCATCTCTTCTTCTCTCCAGCCTTCTTGGGCATGGATTTCCTAGGAGGCTCAATGGTCATGGTGCCCCTGGATCTCTCAGGTGCTCTCGTAGTGTCAGAGGGGGCATACTACTTGCTGACCACCTTCATCTTGGAAGAGGTAGCCTCATCAGTGGGCTTCCTAACAGTCTTGTCCTGCTTGGTCTTCCGAGGCACTTCATCAGGTATGAAATATTCATCCTCCTCATCTAAATTGATCTTCCTCCTTGCTCTGGTTGCTGCCCTGGGCAGATCAGGTGACCTTGGAACATCATCAAAACAAGATGAGCTCTTGTTTGGACTAGTGCCAGAATCTGTGTCAAAACTGAGCTCCTTCAAGTTTTTCTGACGGTCCTCTGAAACAAACATCTCTGACCCTGTGAATAGAATATAGAGGAGTAGAAGGGTTGAGTCATCAAAAAATGCAGACAATTTTCAAAGTTTGAACAAAGAATTTCTTAAGATTTGCATTCTGTCAAATGAATTTCGGTACCACCGATGCAAACTTTTTGCATCCACCAAGACTGACAACCTGCTAAACAGAAACTTGGCACAACATGTCGGTGAGACCGAAAATGGGCACTCGGTTTCACCGAGGTTGTTTTCAGTTGACCGAAAAAGTGAATCAGTGAAACTGATTCTTGTGCTTCAGTGTCACCAAGATTCAGGTGGCGGATGGCAAACCCTAAAAAATCAGTCATTCTCTAATCTAAGGAACATCTAGTGGATTGAGATGATTGCAAACGGTGGCTCCTTGATAAAAACTTCCTAGTGCGCAAGAATCGGAGGTGGAACGCACAAGGGATTGGATTTGTACCCTAATTATGTGACAGATCCCAACAACGATGACGGCAGAGAAGATTCTCGTTGACGGTGAAGACTTCCAACGACGGAGGCGCTCGGGAAGATGAAGGCTATCACCACGGTTCATTTTTCGGTAGCTTAGGATTTTGGAGAGCGACAGTTTGAAAATTGGAATTCAAATCATCGGAGTCACAGTATCTATATACGCCTTGCTGTCGGTGACACCGATTCTAAGTTTTTGGTGTCATTGAGTTTCTCAATTGTCAATTGACAGGGAAACTCGGTGTAACAGAGAAAATGCAATTGGTGATACCAAGGTGAAAAACCAGATCAACCCTAGGCATTCGGTGAGACCAGGAATTTTGGATTTGTTCCACCGAGATGCACTTGGGAGGTTTTAATGGTTAGTCCTTTGTCGATACGGAACTCCGAGTGCTACTCATACAGAGGGATCGAAAAGTACTTGTTCAAATTTTGTGATGCAGCAGGAATAGAATTTGAGACAAGAAAGCATAGATAGCTAGAGAAGGGTCCTAGGCATTCTTGTCCATCCAATTTGCAAAAACAAAACCAAAGTCCAAATAGCAACAATTGGATGTCCTCGAATGGATAAACAAATGCAAACCAACATGCTCACACAATAAGATGTCAAGTGAAATCATGGCAAACATGGACATACATACTAGCATCTATAAATCATTTTGGCGATGACATAGTCATCTATATATTAGTATATTGACTTAGGAGTCAAGTAAGAATACTTGATCATAAGTCATACTCATCGTTTAAGCATGAGTGGGGTTACCACTTTTACATAAAGCTTGTTAATGTTGTCACATTATTTGAGATGCTTTGACTTAAGTCTTAGAGTAAATCTCCCCCTTGATGTGACATCCCACCTTGAGAGGGATAAACTAACCTTGGGTTTTGTCGATGAAGACTTCATGTAGGTGAAGTAGTGGTGGATGCTCAAAGTTGATGAAGATCACCATGAATTGGAAGCATACATGTTGTTTCTTACTCTTCTCACCTACATGGGTTAGTCCCAACACACAAGAGACAAATACAAGGATATATATGGACATGGAGTGTAAAGCATACATAATGATGTCCATGTATTTGTCGATTACCTTGTCCCATGCTTACCTTTGAGGGAATGTGTGACTCCTAGAATTATTGCATGATGTTGAAGTTGATTGAAACTAGTTCTTGCCAATAATGAATGTGAGTGAATTTCATTGGCGGAGTCACCCCTCAAGAACTTCTCTAGTTATTCTTCTTGGGGACCCACATCAAGTTGATGGGGATCCTTGGTGTTGAAGTGGCACTTGTAGAAGTTGAGCTTGAAGTAGCCTTCGGAACCCACTTCACCAAAGCTTGGGATTCATCTTCATATGAGTCAATGTCCTCTTGAAGCTTGTTCTTGCCCTTGAACTTGTGATCTTGTGGTGGAAGGTCATCTTGAGCTTTTGTTCCCTTAGAAAGAGTATTTTCATACTTCTCCTTTTGAGGAAAAAACTTGGGCTTGGGGTATTGACCTTCTTCCCATTCAACTCCATTAGCATTGAAGTAGCCAATGCCATGGTTCTTCTGGTATCCTCTGTTGGAAATATGCCCTAGAGGCAATAATAAATTATTTATTATCATATTTCCTTGTTCATGATAATCGTTTATTATCCATGCTATAATTGTGTTGATCGGAAACTTATATACATGTGTGGATACATAGACAACACCATATCCCTAGTATGCCTCTAATAGACTAGCTCGTTGATCAAAGATGGATATGGTTTCCTAGGCATGGACATGAGATGTCATTTGGTAACGGGATCACATCATTAGGAGAATGATGTGATGGACAAGACCCAAACTACAAACGTAGCATATGATCGTGTCAGTTTATTGCTACTGTTTTTTGCATGTCAAGTATATGTTCCTATGACCATGAGATCATGCAACTCACTAACACCGAAGGAGTACCTTGTGTTTATCAAACGTCGCAACGTAACTGGGTGCCTATAAAGGTGCTCTATAGGTATCCCCGAGGGTGTCTGTTGGGTTGGCATGGATCAAGACTGGGATTTGTTACTCCGTGTGACGGAGAGGTATCTCAGGGCCCACTCGGTAATACAACATCACAATAAGCCTTGCAAGTAATGTGACTAAGTGTTAGTCATGGGATCTTGTATTATGGAACGAGTAAAGAGACTTGCCAGTAACAAGGTTGAACTAGGTATGGAGATACCGACGATCGAATCTCGGGCAAGTAACATACCGAAGAACAAAGGGAACATCATACGGGATTAACTGAATCCTTGACATAAAGGTTCGACCGATAAAGATCGTCATAGAATATGTAGGAACCAATATGGGCATCCAGGTCCCACTGTTGGCTATTGACCGTAGAGGTGTCTCGGTCATGTCTACATAGTTCTCGAACCCGCAGGGTCTGCACACTTAAGGTTTGGAGACGTTTCGGTAGTATAGAGTTATGTATGGTGGTGATCGAAGTTTTTTCGGAGTCCCGGATGAGATCCCGGATGTCACGAGGAGATCCAAAATGGTCCGGAGGTAAAGATTTATATATAGGAAGTCCTGTTTTGGTTGCCGGAAAAGTTTCGGGCTAATCGGTAGTATACCGAGAGTGCCAGTAGTGTACCGGGAGACCATCGGGAGGGGTATTTCGACCCAAGAGGCTTCATGGGCTGTGGGAGAATAAATACCAGCCTTTTGTGGGCTGGTGTAAGTCCCACACAAGGCCCATGCAGCTAGGGAAGAAAATCCCAAAGGGAAAAAGGTGGAAAAAGGCCAAAAAGGAGGAATCCTAGTCCTACTAGGATTGGAGGAGGAGTCCTCCTCTCCTCCCCACTTCGGCCGAACCAAGGAGGCTTGGCCCTTGGGCCAAGTCCTCTCCTCCCTCCCTCTTATATATACTGGAGGTTTTAGGGTTTTTACACAGAATTTTTAGCCACGTGCTGCCCGTTCGTCCAGTGCATAGTTTCTCCTCTAGATCGGATTTCTAAAGTGCTTAGGCGAAGCCCTGCCAGAATAGCTCGACCACCATCGCCGGAGCGCCGTCATGGTGCATGAGAACTCTTCTACCTCTACGCTCCCTCTTGTTGGATCAAGAAGGTGGAGATCGTCATCAAGCTGTATGTGTGCTGAACGCGGAGGTGTCGCCCGTTCGGCGCTAGATCGGAAGGATTGTGATGAGATCGCGGGACGGATCGTGATGAGATCGCGGGACGGATCGTGATAAGTTCGCAGGATGGATCGTGATGAGATTGCAGGACGGATTGTGATGAGTTCGCGGGACGGATTGTGATTGGATCGCGGGATGGATCGTGATGAGATCGCGAGATGCTCGGCGATTTGGATCGCAAAGACGTTCGACTACACCAACCGCGTTTCTTAGCGCTTCCCGCTTAGCGATCTACAAGGGTATGTGGATCCACTCTCCCTCTCGTAGATGCTCATCACCATGGATAGTTCTTGCGTGTGCGTAGGAAATTTTTTGTTTCCCATGCAACGTTCCCCAACATCCTCCATGCTTACGAACAATTTCCTCAAATTTCTTACACCCGACAAGACTCTTGTAGATACCTTTCTCTATAATCCCTTTCAATAGTTCATTTTCTTGCTCAAGTGTAACTTGGCTAAGAGAAGTGAAAGTGGGATCAATAGAACTAATAAAAGCAATATCATTGGATTTATCATTTTTATTTCTACTAGTTGAAGAACCTTTCTTTCCTTTGTTACTGGTTTGCTTAGCCTTAACTTATGGAATAAATGTAGACAAGAGAAGTCGTTTGGCTAGATAAGGGGAAGTCTTCTTTCGAAGATCATCATTGATAGCTTTAAGGAACTCATGCTCTTGCTCCAAATTGAGCTTCTTGAAGCGGAGCTTCTCATTTGTCCTTTCAAGCTCTTTATGATCTTGTAGAGTAGACTCGTGAGCTAACTTATGAGTGTTTATTCCTTGAGTTAGTCGTTCTATTTCCAACTTATCATCACAAGATTTATCCATACTAGAGTGATTACTAGCAAGTTCATCTTGCCTAACATTACTAGATTTGTCAAAAAGCAAGTCATCATCTTCTAATAAGTCATCCTCATAACCATTGAAATCAAGATACTCGAGGTGTCATACCTTGGGGCCTTTAGCCATGAAGCAACTTCCACTCCCTACATTTGGTGAATCAAATATGTCGTAGGAGTCGGTTGTCACCTGTGCAAGTACGGCAACACCCTCATATTGACTATAGTCGGAGTTGGAGTGATAGCTTCTCTCGGAGTGGTTGTTGGATTCGGAGCCGGAAACCCATCCACCAACATGAGCTTGATGTCTTCTTCTTGAGTAGCTCTGTTGGAGATATGCCCTAGAGGCAATCATGTATGATGATATTTCCTATGTTTTTATGAATAAAGATAGTCTTTGGACATTATTAGGATATGTATTAACAAGTCTATTACATGTTTGTGAGACTATGCATCGTATGATTACTTTCCTAAATGGTCCTTAGTCGAAAGGGTTGTGGGGACACACAACTAATAAGACTAGCATATGGCACGGTGGATGGTTCGGTCTCACTGACCATGTAGCATTGGATGCTAGCCAGATAATATGGACTCAGAAAGATCTGGTCGGATTCAACATAGCCAGATCCGAGTCAAGATAAGGTCTGAGTTCGACAGACCCAACTATGAGACACGACGATAGGTCATCTATGAGTCTCTAGTGCAACATACGTTCTATGTCCTAAGACCTGAGGTGGCGCATGTACTCGGGATGCTGACAAACTTGCTTTGGGCCGACCAAACGCTACTCCGTGACTGGGTAGTTACAAAGGTAGGTTTCGGGTTTGTCCAGACCCATGCTGTAAGACATGGTAGAGCAAGATGGGATTTGCGCCTTCGATCAGGAGAGATATACTCTGGGCCCTTCGGGTGATCTGACCTCGATAAGCTTGGCCATGCGATGAGGATTGTGAGATAATCCGAAGTGTTGGTTGGATTCACCGAAGAGAAAGAGGTTGTGCTGCAACAAGGATGACCATGTCGCCTTGTGCACAACAACATATATCGTGTGGTAAAGGGAATAGAAATGTGAAGTACAGGTTCGCCTAACCAGCTTCATCAGACACTTGGAGTCGGCACACCTTGCTAGAGGCCAATACCGATTGGTCAAGCCGGATGTGATCTGACTCGCGACTAAGTGAATGAGAACTTAAGGGGTCGCGCGCTTAAGGGAAGGAACACATGGGCTTTAGGATCCGTGCGAGGTCCAAGAGTTGAGCCCGCACCGGATGCCTATATATAGTGGAGGTGCGGCACACCTATCGGGTTGATCGCTTCGGCGCCGTCAATGAGGGCTTTGCATGTGTTGCAACTAGCCACCTCCACTTGCCGCCACCGACTGTGTGATCGGACCTAGCAGTCCGCCGCATGGTGTTCCTCCTGCACGCGCGGGTAGCATTAGAGGCAGTGCACCTGTGCCACTCCGGCAGACCTGTACGTGGGATCTGGTGATCGGCTGTTCGAGGGAGATCAAACTCTACTTCTGCTGCACGGCACTGTGCGTCTAGTGGTAACGATCTGTGATCCATCTCCATAGCATGCTCTTGGATATTCTGCGCATAGGAAAATTTTCATTCGTTTGCGATGCACCTATGGTAGAACCCAACAGTGGTATCAGAGCCTCCGTTATAGGATTTGGATTCAGATCAGATGCATATTTGATATGTGGAGGCGGCGGATGAGATCCGTCGTCGTTCATGAGATTGGCTATGTGCAAGGTTGATGACATCAACTGCACATCGGGATAGATTGAGGCTATGTTTTCTGTCAATCGAAATCGATGAGGTCGTGACACAACCTACTCCTACCGGTCGGTATCCTCCATCGGGGTTAACCGTGAAACGTAAATCTGAATCGGGTTCGCAATGATGGATTAGATCGGTCAGATGCGATCTGTGATCGGAGTGCAGATGCGATCTGGGACCACCATATGCATAGCACCTTGTATTTCATACACGAACACACAAACCGGTAGAATGCGATTCTATGCATAAGTTTGTTTTGCACGTTCGATGTGAATAGTATGGCTCATATGTATGTTATGCATGTGTGTAACTTAACATGACCTGCGTGTCTTGATTGTCCGCCGGCAGGAGCCAAAGTGCTGTCATTATATTATATAATGACCTGCGTCTTGACTTGTGATTCTCTGTAAATTCATTACTAGTTGAAGTAGTTGGAGGACAGAGATCAAATTCAAAGCTTTGGTGTCCCGATGTGACGAACAAGATGGAGTTCCTCCTTGGTCATCGGAGTAGGAGCCGGCCATGGAAGGACGCCCATGAATGAGCCATACTATTTCACATATTTATGTTTATATGTGATGGATATTGTTCTAAAAAATCGAAAAACTTAATAATTTGTATATCAATACTGTGTAAAAAATTCAGATAAAAAATACGTTCAACTAAAATCAGAGAAACTCTGCACTAGACGCTTAAGTTTATGTTTTTGCACTGTATCAATTCTACTCATCTTGTGAGTCATCCCAAAGGCTTTACTTGGTGCAAACACTAATTAAAACAATCATTACATAGGAAATAACTATGTTATCACACCAAAAAAAAAAGTAAAAACAAAAATAAAGTTAACTATTGGGTTGCCTCCCAACAAGCGCTATTGTTTTATGCCCCTAGCTAGGCACAATGCATAGTTTCAAGTATTGTCATCTTTGTTCATCAGGGGTCCAGTCCCCTTCACAGTCTTATTCCCATGCACAAAGAACATCAAGCTTTTGTTCTATGGTATCAAGCCTCATATTGTGCAGCATGATGTTTCCATGGATTTTAGAGATAAAGTTGAACAACCCCCCAAAATTAGACTCCATACTAGTTCTAGCCTCTTTGATTAGCTCAGTTTACTAGTATAGCAGGTTCAATGGTTTCTATTTCAGGTTGCCCAAATACATTTTTCATCTTATCATAGGTGTCAAAAGCATTGTTCCCAAGGAAATCTTTTTTGAACATAGAATCCAAGACACGTCTATGAGAAAGAGATACACCAACATAAAAACTTAGAAGGAGCAACTTAATATGACTCTTAGGATTAGCTCTCGCGTGTATTACTAGTAATCTATCCCAAGCTTCTTTAAGGGACTCATCAACTACTTGCTTAAAATCCAAGATTGGGGAACCCTCTCCAAAGTAAGGAGGGTGAGGCATATCTGTAGGAGGGCTAGCCATGGCATCAAACAAGTAAAATAGTAACTAGCAAAGATATTTATTTTTTGTTTTTATGAGGCAAACTAAATATAACATCAAATAAAAAGAAGAACAAGTGAATGATAATTTGTGTGAAGTTACTCTATTGTTGGTGATGATATTCCCCAGCAACGGCGACAAAAATCCCTCCTGATACTTGTGATCTATGTTTGGTTTTCCATGAACAGGAACGGGTAATTGCAGCACAATACGTGTAAGTAGTTCCCTTAGTTATGAAACCAAGGTTTATAGAACCAATATGAATATCAATCCACAACCGTCTTCAGCGGCTGCACACAAAATACCAAACAACTAGCACCCAACGTGGGCAAGAGGGTTGTCAATCCCCTTGATCTCGTTATTTGCAAGCAAGTGAAGTGTGTAGATAATAGTAGAAAGATATAAATTGCAAAATAAAATAAAAGGTAAGTAAGAACAACAAGGTATTGATAGGTTTTTAAATATATAAGTGAATAGACCCACGGGCGTAGTTTTCCCTAGCGGCATCTCTCATGAAAGTAGGCATATGGTGGGTAAACAAATTAGTGTTGGGGAATTGATAAAAAGCACATAGTTACGTGATATTCATGGCTATGATCATGTGTATATAGGCATCACGTCCAACACAAATAGGCTGACTCCTGCATGCACCTATTACTATTACTGCACTACAAGAGCGCTTCTATGCTTGCCTCTCTATGTATGAAGTTCATGAAAAACAGAGTAATGCATGGAGAACGATGACATGATGTAGACAAAGTAAACTCTAGCAATATGAATAAACCCCATCATGTTATCCTTAGTTGAAACAACACAAAGATGTATCTTGTCCCCTTCTGTCACTAGGATATAGAAACTCGTCTGGTTCAAACCACTACAACACACCCCTCTCACTAAAGAAAGATCAGTCTACTTTGCCAAAGCAAATCAATAGATCGGAGAGATTTATGAAGCTATAATGATCGTGCAAATAAGAATCATAATAACTTCATAGAAGACTCAAATACTTTTCATGAATAATCTAAACATAAACCCTCAATTCATAGGATCCCAACAAACGCATCACACAAAAGAATTACATCGGATAGATCAAAGCAAAGATGCGATGATCATTGTATTGAAGATCAAGAGAGAGAGAGAGAGAGGCATCTAGGTACTTAGTGTGAACCTGTAGGTCTGTGGTGAACTACTCACACATCATCACGAGGGCTGCAAGGTTGATGAAGAGGCCCTCTGTGATCGATCCCCCCTCCGGCAAGGTGCCAGAACGGAGCTCTAGATGAGATCACAGCGAAATAGAGACATGCGGCAGTGTCAATAGGGTTATAGTGCTCAAAAGAATATAAATTGGTAAATTATTACTCAAAAAGTATCCTATAATGACAATATAATAGCATGAAACAATCAAAAATTATAGATACGTTGGAGACGTATAAATATGCTAGTGGGAATATTTCATTATAGAACTTGGCTTGTATATTCCGATGACGGGCCTCCTCAAATGCCTGAGGTCTTCATGTGGAAGCAAATTGGACGCACACCCACATAGCTTTAGTTGAGCTTTCGTACAATTATAGCTCTAGTGCATCTGTTGGATGGCAATCCCTACCCCTCACATTGATATCTATTGATGGGTATCTCCATAGCCCGTTGATACACCTAGTTGATGCGAGACTTTCTTCTCCACTTTTACCCCTTTGAAACCTACCACCATTTCCTATTCCACCTTCATCCTATACCCATATATTGCGTGATTAATAAAAATCTGAAGCGCGATAAAAAGTACAATCGAATTGCTTGACTTGACATGTGGTGCTTAACATTTGTATTTATATGGTGAAGACGGATCCATGCTATACTTATATGAAAAAATGAATAGGGGGTTAACATTCTTTAAGGATCATATATTTTGAAACTTGATGATTATGTTACTTATGTTTATGAATATTACTATGTTGATGTTTATTAATTCATTGTTTCTCAATGATCATACCTGCAATAGATTACATGTTGGGTAGCATGTCACATCAACATTCTACTTTTATCATTTACCTACTCAAGGATGAGAAGGAATTAAGCTTGGGGATGTTGATACCTCTCTAATGTATCTATAATTTTTGATTGATCCATGCCATAATATTATCATTCTAGGATACTTTTTGGGTAATCATATGTCAACTAAAATTATTTTTTAGCACTAACCTATTAATATAGTGCCAAGTGCCAGTTCTGTTTTCTGCGTGTTTTTATATTTTCGGGTTTATAGTACCAAACGAAGTCCAATTGCCAAGAAACTTTTTTATGATTTTTTATGGACCAAAAGAAGACCTTGAAGCTTGGGCACGAGGGAGCGAGCACACAACAGGGTGCGCCCAGGGGGGTCGCACCCTGTTATGTGGAGGCCCCCTCGCCTATCTCCCGACGCCCCTCTCTGGCCTATAAATTCCAATAAATCCCAAAACCCTAGAGAGCCTTCTGAAACACTTTTTCCTCCACCGCAAGCTCTGTTCTGCCGTGTGCCCCTCTGGAGCCCTGTTCCAGTGCCATGTCGGAGGGGGGCTCGATCACGGTGGGCATCTACATCAACCTTTCTGCTCCCATGGTGATGTGTGAGTAGTCTACCATATTCCAACATGTCCTTAGTTAGTACCGGATGGCTATATATCTCTCTTGATCTTCAGTACAATGATCATTGCATCTTTTGGTCTATCCGATGTTATTGTTTTCTGCGGTGTGTTTGTTGGGATCCGATAAATTGTGGGTTTATGTTCACATTATTTTTGAAAAAGATTTGAGTCTTCTCTGAAATGCATTGTGATTCTTATTTGCATGATTATTATAGATTCAAAATCTCTCCGACCTATTAATTTGCATTGGCCAAGTAGATAGATCTTTCTTCGGTGAGAGGGGTGCGTTGTGGTGGGTTCAATCTGGCGGTGCTCTATATCCCAGTGAGAGAAAGGTACAAGACACATATTCGTATAGTTTCCACTAAGGATAAATTGATGGGGTTGGTTCATATTAATTGAATTCCCTTTGTCTACATCATGTCATAGTTCTACAAGCATTACTCTGTTTTACTTAATACTCTAGATGCATGTTGGATAGTGGTTGATGGGTGGTGTAATAGTAATAGGTGCCGTCAGGAGTCAACCTATTTGCTTACGGACGTGATGCCTATATACACACGATCACTGCCATGAATATCACATAACTATGTACTTTTCTAACAATTGCCCAACAGTAATTTGTTTACACACCGTATGCATATTTTCATGAGATATGCCACAAGGGAAAACTATGGCCCCCATATCTATTCACTTATATATTTACAAAAGCTTTCAATACCTTGCTGCCATTTTTTACTTTTTATTTTATTTTCCAATGTACAATTATCTACTACCAACCACACTACTTATAAGCTTGCAAATAATGAGTCCAAGGGGATTGACAACCCTCTTGCCCGTGTTGGGTGCAAGTGTTTGCTTCTTTGTGTGCGGTTTGCTGAAGACGAGGGTTGCGTGTTACTCCTATTGGTTCAATAAACCTTTTTTTGATTATGAGGTTCAGTACTATGTTATTAACTAGGGGAAATACTTATCTGATTGTGCTGCATCACCTATTCCTCTTCATGGAAAACCCAACGCAGATTATGAGTATCAGGCATGTCATCAACGCCAACCGCAGCCGGGATCCCCGTGTTGCCACCGACCCGGGGCCGGGGAGGCGCAGGACTCCTCCGCCCACCCTTCCATGTAGGTGAATAATCCGTACGCGCACATCCCAACCGAGTCTTCGCACGGTAGCCATGGCGTGCCAGCTCCGCAGGCCGCGCTCCTCATGGCGCAGGAGTTGCTGCACTACCACCCGACTCCGGTCGGCTACGACGTCAGGCTTGCGTGCATCACCGAGCTTGTCGACACCGCCGGAGACGTCCCAGCCTTCACAAACTCCCTGACCCCTCCACCCCCGTCGGAGGGCGCGGGGGCAGGGCAGGACAAGGCTCCTCCACCCGCCGAGGAAAGAGGGCATCATTGTGGTGCACGTGTTCTAGTGCTGTCCCATAGGTCTTCTTCCCCACCTTAGACAGTCCGAGCTGCTAGATCATTTGTTGCTGTAACACCCCGTTATGCCCGGCGGGATCTAGACTGTCCCTACAGACCAACACTAGTCTTTCCCGCGCACTTTGTCCTCACTCGTGCGCACCCGGGACCAACTTCCTGGTCGGTCACCCATCCTAAAATTGCTCCAAGCCAAGCATGCTTAACTTTGGAGTTCTTTTCGAGTGGGCTCCCTGAAAAGAAGGAATTCCTTGTTGATATGAGTAGTCTATCATTCCTATTAAGCCAGGCTCTCATAGTCGCACGGCCCCTAAAGCACGCGTAATCCTCAAGAGTCAACACGAGCACCAAAATTGTACCCTCCAGGATGTTGTCATGGTTGGGTGCCAAAACCGTGCCTCTCTCACTGGTGGCACCCCTTCCATCAGAGGAGTCTGTCGAGCCTTCACTCCTGAGTTGCACCGCGTGGTGTGTCATATGCCCTTCAAGCCAGAGCTACCTCCTCACTATGAAGGCTCCCCAACCCCACTGAGTTCCTGTAGGTCTGCGCCATTGGCATAAAGGCTGTTGGTGGTGACGACGAGGTTATGCCCAACTGGTTCCCTATTGCCCACAAGGATGCGGCACGCTCGTGGCTGATGAACCTCCCTGAGATCTCCTTCTCCTCGTGGTACCAGCTATGCGTGTAATTCTTCTCCAACTTCAAGGGCACGTACGAGCACTCTCTCACCCTCAATGACTTGCGTGTCGTGCGCCAGCAACCTGGTGAGACTCTCTACTAGTACATCAGGCGTTTTAGCCAGGTGCACAACAAGATCCCGAGCACCACCGACACCGCAATCATCTCTGCATTGTATGTGGGCGTCACGTATGTCAAGATGCGCAAGAAACTCTCCATCAATGACGACCTTGACTCAATCGCCATGCTCTTTGACCCCACCGACCAATGCACCAAGGCTGAAGAGGGCCGCCTTTTCTCTCGTGACGATCCATAAGCGGTCCTCGACGCCTCCAAGGCAAAGAACAAGGAAATGAAGTGCATGGCCCCGTTGTGCTTGCGACCGAGCCCAAACAGAAGCGTGGGCACGATCGCGATGACGTCCCGCCCAGGAAAGATGGACGACCCGTGTGTGCCTTCCACAACGTGAACACTCATCGCGCTGAGGACTGCCAGGAGCTCACGATGCTCCAATGTTACCGCCAAGGAAGGCGCAATGATCGCAATGACCATGGTGGAGTGAAAGCATGATGTGCTGCCTTGGTGGTTTTGATAATTCATGACAACATACATTGTCTCTTGGACTAATACTTTCATCTAGTGTATTTCAGAAAAGTCCATAGAGAGATGGTTTGGCCAAAAGGAGTGTGGAGAGTATCCCCATGAAGAAGAAGGAGAAGGGATAGCATTGGAAAAGCTTCAAGCAAGAGGAATCTACATTTTACTTTGTGATAAATCACTTTGAGTCCATAGGAAAGCTAATACTATCAAAAGGTGGTAAGGTACTACTGGTGAACAATATGCTCATACGTGCACAAGTGATAGTCACCACATACACCCATATGCTCTTCCACAAAAATCTGTCCAAAGCCAAATATCCAAAATCGGTGCAACCAACACTTCCCTCTTGGTGCCACCGATTCTCAGCCTCAGACAAACTCAACCAAACCCTAGCCCTTCGGTGCAACAGATTCCATTTCAGTGCCACCGAGTTTGCGTTGCCAACTTCCTGTTACGCAAATACACAAAATCGGTCCCATCAAGTTTGTTGAATCGGTGTCACCGAGTTTGGCAATCTGACCATTGGTCACCTTATCGGTGCAACCGAGTTTTATGTATCGGTCTCACCGAGATTTAAAATTTGCTACCTTTGAGGCAACTCGGTACCACCGAGATTAAAAATTGGTAAAATTGACGCAACCTTATTCACAAAGAGAGTTAATGGTGAATTATTTGTGTGCCAAATTTATGTGGATGATATAATCTTTGGATCTACTAACCACAATTTAGTGAGAAATTTGGAAGGTACATTCATCTCTCAAACCAAGTACACCAAGGACTTAATCAAGTACAACATGCAAGAGTGCAATGGTATAAAAACTCCCATGCCCACTAGAAACTCCCATGATGATCTTACTAAGGAGGGTGAACCAGTTGATCAAAAGGTTTATCGATCAATGATTGGTTCATTGCTATATCTATGTGCTTCCCATCCCGATATTATGCTTAGTGTTTGCATGTGTGCTATATATCAAGATGCACCCAAAGAATGTCATCTTAAGGTTGTGAGATACTTGATACATACACCAAAGTTTGGCATTTTGTATCCCAAGGGATCTTATTTTAATATTGTTGGCTACTTCGACTCGGACTATCTCCGTGACAAGGTTGATAGAAAATCCACCTCGGGAACTTGTCAATTTCTTGGTAGATCTCTTGTGTCTTGGTCCTCCAAGAAACAAAACTTGGTATCTCTATATACTACCGAAGCGGAATATATTTCTATTGGATCATGTTGCACGCAATGATTATGGATGACACGGACACTTAAAGATTATGGAATCTATGTTAAAAATGTGCCATTACTTTGTGACAATGAAAGTGCTATTAAGATTGGTCATAATCTTGTGCAACATTCTAGAGCCAAGCATATACAAGTTCGACATCATTTCATTCATGATCATGTTGCCAAAGGAGATATTAATCTTAAGCATGTTCGCACTAAAAAGCTATTGACCGATATCTTTACGAAGCCACTTGATTAAAAGGTGTTTTGTCACTTGAGGAGTGAGTTGAACATCATTGATGCTTCAAACTTGAGCTAAGCTCACTCGGATGCTTGCAAGGGTATGAAGTTTATTGTCTATTCAATGCTAATATCCTATGCTCCCTTGTCTTGCATCTAACCCTTTTGTAGGTACTTGGAAGAACAACACTCTACAAAATTGCCATCAACTCATATCTTAAGCAATCTTGTCATGACCAAGTATCCACAACCTCCCTCTGATGATGAAAGGAATAAGAGAACAAAGCATATCCTTGACATATATCCCATAATTGCTAAACCTCAATTCGTATCATGTCATTTGGATATATTATGTTCTTCCTTGCGTGACTAACCCATGTAGGTGAAAAGTGAAAGAAATCAACAAGGATTGCTCCCAACTCAAGATGATCTTCATCAACTTCGAGCATCCTCATCAGGTTCACCTACAAGCTACGTCAACAACATCACTCAAAGGTATGTACTCATATCGTTGATATAGCTTTACCCCAAGTCATGAGATAAAGCAACTCAAGTGATATGAAGACATTAAAATGCTTAATCAAAAAATGGTAACCCCATTTTGAGATTAACCATGTGTATGACCTATTATCAAGTATTCTTGCTTGGCTCCTAAGTCAATATACTCTAATATAGGTGACCTAGTCACCGCCCATCATCTAGTTAAGAATCTTGTTTGGTTCATTCTCTATTGCAAGCCTTCTTGTAACCATTCAAATCTTCTCTAGTTGATATTCTTTGTACAATTTATTTTACAAATTTGCAAGTTTCTCAAACTTTTCAAAATCTCTGTTTTATGCCTCGGAGCCTCCGATACAAAGGACTCGGTTCTACCGATTCAGCAGATGAGCTGCATAACATCATATCAGTATAACCAACAAATATATCTCAGAGCCACCAACTTTCTATCATATTTCAGTCTGTTTTTGTTTTTGTAAATCTTTACAATCCTTCTGTGATATTTTCAATTTTTTTCGATGATCCCTTTTATTTTATAAAAAATGGAAAGGGAGAGAAATACATTCAAGGATCCCTAACTCAAAGGAGGAGAAGTTTTGCAAATTCTCAGTTTAGCCAAAGGAAGAGAAATTATTTTCAATGATTCCTTCATTTTTCTCATGATTTTCATATTCTATCAATCCTACATTCTATGACCCTTGTTCTCAAGGATCCCTTCTTAATCAATGATCCCTGTATGTGACACTATGTCTGACCTTTTTGGCAATTAATGCCAAAGGGGGAGAAATATACAAAGCTTCAATACTAAATAGGGAGATACATGCTTATGCAAGGGGGAGATATGATTTAGGGGGAGAGGAGAATATCAAAAGTTTATACTTATATAAACAAGGGGGAATACCAAAGTCGGGTGAGAAAAGTATGTTTTGGAGATAGATGTGTTTATTTCATTTGATTTCTCATGTTAGAATCTTGTCACCCTATCCAATCCCAATATCTACATGCTAAGATTCAGGGGAGAGGATGCCCTACCATTTTCATATCTAAAGGGGAGAAAGTACCAATATATGGTGTTTACTTTTGAGTTCTATTACTTTTTATTAGGAGAATACTCTTGTGTTTCCTAACATTGTCTTCTCAAGTGTATCTGTATTACTAGAATGCTCAAGAACTCAAGGTATATATATGCATCATATCTTTGATCAAGATGATCTCTTGCTTCATGCACATATTGTTTGCAAGAGTGAAATATTGAACAAGGATAGGCCTTATTCATATACATTTGATGCATATAGCCAAGATACACATTACTTATTATATCCCTTCTACTATATCTTTGTCCATGCATTCCAAAGCAACTATCCTTTAAAGGGATTGCACATATTTAGGGGGAGCAAGTCTAAGTCATGTGTATCTCAAAGTCTTCATTATATTTGAAGCTTTGATTGTATGTTTTCATCAATTACCAAAAAGGGGGAGATTGAAAGCACTGCTCCCTTGGTGGTTTTGATAATTCATGACAACATACATTCTCTCTTGGACTAATACTTTCATATAGTGTATTTCTGATAAAGTCCATAGAGAGATATGGGTTGGCAAAAAGGTGTGTGGAGAGTATCACCATGAAGAAGAAGGATAAGGAATAGCATTGGCAAAGTTTCAAACAAGAGGACACTACCTTTTACTTTGTGAGAAATCACTTTGAGTCCATAGGAAAGCCAATACTATCAAAAGGGGGTAAGGTACTACTAGTGAACAATATGCTCATACGTGCACAAGTGATAGTCACCACATACACCCACAAGCTCTTCACAAAAGTTTGTCCAAAGCCAAATATCCAAAATCGGTGCAACCAACACTTCCCTCTCGGTGCCACCGATTCTCAGCCTCAGACAGACTCAGCAAAACCCTAGCCCTTTGGTGCAACCGATTCAATTCGGTACCACCGAGGTTAGGGTGCCAACTTCCTGTTACGCAAATTCAAAAAATCGGTCCCATCGAGTTTATTGAATTAGTGTCACCGAGTTTGGCAATCTGACCATTGGTCACCTTATCGGTTCAACCGAGTTTTATGTATCGGTCTCACCGAGATACAAAAGTTTCTACCTTTGAGGCAACTCGGTACCACCGAGATTAACATATCGGTGTCATCGAGTCTAACTTATTAGGTGTAACGGTTGGATTTTTGGAGATTCCTATATATACCCCTCCACCACCACTCACTCGCAAGAGAAGCACTCAAAACAGTTGCCCACTCGTACCTACTGATTTTCTAAGAGAGAGCCACCAGTCATGTGTTGAGATCATGCCATTCCATTCCAACCATATGAATCGTGATCTCTAGCCTGCCCAAGTAGCTTTCCACCCAATCAATCTCTTCTGCCATAGCCAAATCTGTGAGAGAGTGATTGTGTGTTGAGGAGTCTATCATCTTGAAGTACAAGATCAAGGAGTTCATCGACATTATCGAGCCTATTACCTTTTGGAGGGTGGTGCCTCCTAGATTGGTTAGGTGTCGCTTGGGAGACTCCTACTTCGTGTTGTGGAGTGAACCAAGAAGTTTGTAAGGGCAAGGAGATCGCCTACTTTGTGAAGATCTACCCCGAATAAGGCTAGTCCTCCATGGACGTAGGCCATCATGGTATAGTCAAGGTAGCTTCTTCGTGGAACCCTCCGTAGGTAGAGCCCTCCATGGACTCTCGCGACTGTTACCCTTTGTGGGTTGAAGACTCCATAAACATGGACATATGATAGCACCACCAATCGGAACCACGGGAAAAATCATCGTGTCCTTCATGCGTTTGATCTCCCTATCTCTAGTCCTTTCTTCCATGTGCAATGTCTTTACTTTTCACTGCTATACTTGATGACTTGCATGTGTAGGGTGTTCTAGACTTGCTATATATGCCAAAATCTGCCAACATTTATCTTTGCCCTTGTGTAGATTTTAAATTGCTACAAGTAGTCTATTCACCCCCCCTCTAGACATACCCTTCTAGTGATCCCGCATGGAGGCCACGGTGGCGACCGCAACGGCAGCCGCTGGAACGACCGCAACAGGAACAATAATTTTTGGCGGGGCTGGTGGGGTCAGCCTCAATAAGCCGTCCCTCCTCAAGTCAATGTTGCCCCGCTCCGTGCTAATAGGGATAATATGCCTGATGAAGATTTTGGGGTCTATCAGGAGCCTCTTGAGGTGATGTGCATCCTTGGTGGAGCTCAGGCTCCTGCCTCAAACCGCCACTTCAAGCAGTTCTCCTGGGAGGTTAATGTTGCATTTCCGGCAGTCGATGTTTCCAGGCCACAATTCCACAAAGAGCTATGGGGACAATTCCCCTGGCATGCACACCCACCATCAAGAATGTCACAGTTACCCAGACTCTCATCAACGACGGTGTTGGGTTCTACCATAGGTGCGTCGCATGCAACTCAAAAAAATTCCTATAAGCAGAACAACCAAGAACATGCTACGGATATCGATCACGTGTCGTTACCACTAGACACGCAGTGCCGTGCAGCGGATGTAAAATTGGGGCAACGCTCTCGTGTGGTCCATCTCCTCCTTGTCTGACCCTCGAATAGTCGGTCGTCGAATCCCGCGTACAGGTTTGCCGGAGCGGCACAAGTGCACCGCCTCTAACGATATCCGCATGTGCAGGAGGAACTCCGTGCGGCAGACTGCTAGGTCCGATCACACAGTCGGCGGCGAGTGGAGGTGGCTAGCTGCAACACATGCAAAGCCCTAATGACATCATCAAAGCGATCAACCAGATGGGTGTGCTGCACCTCCACTATATATAGGCATCCGGCGCAGGCTCAACTCTTGGGACTCGCATCGATTCTAAATCCTGTGTGTTCCTTCCCTTAAGGGCGTGACCCTCTAGGTTCTAGTTTACTTGGTCGCGGGTCAGATCACATCTAGCTCGACTAGTCGGTAGCGGCCTCTAGCAAGTCGTGATGACTCCAAGTGTCCGATGAAGCTAGTTAGGCGAACCTCTACTTCACACTTCTGTTCCCTTTGCCACACGATATATGTTGTCGTGCACAAGGCGACATGCTCATCCTTGTTACAACACGACCTCTTTCTCGTTCCGGTGAATCTGACCAACACTTCGAATTATCTCATAATGCTCATCGGATGGCCATGCTTATCCAGGTCGGATCACCCGAGGGGCCCAGAGTATATCTCTCCTGATAGGATGGGCAAATCCCATCTTGCTCGACCATGCTTTGCAGCATGGGTCTGGACAAGACCGAAACCTACTTTTGTAACTACACAGTCACGGAGTAGAGTTTGGTCGGCCCAAAGTAGTTCTGTCACCCTCCCGAGTACATGCGCCAGCTCACGTCTTAGGACATAGAATGTATGTTGTACTAGAGACTCACAGATGACCTATCGTTGTGTCTCATAGATGGGTCTGTCCAACTCAGACCTCATCTCAACTTGGATCCTACTATGTAGAATCCGACCAGATCTTTCTTAGTCCATATTATCTGGCTAGCATCCAATGCTACATGGTCAGTGAGACCGGACCATCTATCGTGTTGTATGCTAGTCTAACTGGCTGCACGTCCACACAACCCTTTCGACTAGGGACCATTTAGGACAGTCATCATACAATGCATAGTCTCACAAACAAGTCACGTACTTGTTAATACACATCATTGATAATGTCCAAGGACAATCTTTATTGAAAAACACATAGGAAATACCATGATAGATGATTGCCTCTAGAGCATATCTCCAATAGGAGGTGCGGTCCTCCATGTGCTTTCTGTGGAAACCTTCGAGGTGCTCCAGGTGCCTTACGAGCACCTCATGCCCATGACGTCGTTCTTGGGTTTGACTGATGGCTGCTCGATGCCACTGGGTAAAGTGTGTCTTCTTGTTATCTTTGACAACCGCAAGAACTAATGCACCGAGCTCATCGACTTTGATGTGGCGCACATCGGCCTGCCCTACAACGCCATCTTGGGCTACCCTGCGCTTTCCAAGTTCATGGCGGTAACTCATCATTCCTACAACACCTTCAAGCTTTCGAGATGCAGCAGCACCATTACCATCCATTGTGATGAGAAGGATGCGGCACACACCCATGAGAGAGCTTACAAAGCCGCCACCATCGCCCATCCCGCTGACGAGGGAGACATCAAACCGACATCATCCAAGAAGAAGAAAATGTTCTCTCAGGACCATGCGAAAACCAAGAAAGTGTAGTTCGATGGCACTGGATCCGGGCCCACCATCACCATCGGCAGCAACTTCTCCGCCAAATAGGAAAGCGAGGTCATCACCTTCCTTCGGGAAACTGCTGATATGTTTGCCTGGACACCATCAGACATGCTTGGAGTGCCAAGAATGGTGATCGAGCATCATCTCGGTGTGTGCCCAAATGCACAACCTGTGAACCAAAAGCCATGATGCCACGCAATAAAGAAACATAAATTCATTGTTCAAGAGACTAAGAAGCTTCATGAGGCAGGATTCATCCAATAGGTAATCCACCCCAAGTGGGTTGCATGAGGTAATCCACCCCAAGTGGGTTGCAAGCTTCAGGAGGCAGGCTTCATCCATTGGTCATGGTCCAGAAGCACAGTGGAGAGTGGTAGATGTGCATTGACTTCACTAATCTCAATAAATACGGCCCTAAGGACCAGTTCCCGCTGCCGTGCATCGATCACATCGTGGACTCCATGGTCGGGTGAAAGCTGTTGTGCTTCCTAGACGCCTTTTCAGGCTACCACCAGATCAAGATGATCAAGCAAGATGAGGAGAAGATCGCCTTCCTTACTCCTTGTAGAGTGTACTGCTACATCTGCATGCCCTTTGGCCTGAAGAGTGGAGAAGCCACCTTCTAGAGGCTCATGCACAAAGCATGGGGCCTCAGATGGGAATAAACATGGAGGCCTACGTTGACGACATCGTTATCAATACACGCGAAGAAGATTCCCTCATTGCGGACCTGGAGGAGATCTTATCCAACTTGCACAAGATCAATCTCAAGATCAACCCCGCCATGTGCGTCTTTAGAGTCCCCTCAGGAAAGCTCCTTGGCTTCTTGGTCTCCCACCACGGCATTGAGACTAACCCTGAGAAGATGCAATCTCCATGCAACCTCAAGGAAATGCAGAAGCTGACCGGATATGTGGCTTCACTAGGATGCTTCATCTGCAAGTTTAACAAAAGGGCTCTGCCTTTCTTCAAGCTCTTGAAGAGAACATGTCCCTTCAAATCGACCCCTAAAGCCAATGCAGCTCTTGAAGACCTCATGAAGTATCTGACAAGACGTCTCCTCATGGTAACCCCGCCAGCTCGCGAGCCCTTGCGCTTGAATTTGGCAGCCACCCCTAGACGGCCCGTGCGACCCTGGTGGCGGAACGAGAGAAGCTAGTCTTTATCAAGTATAAGCATGCTGCTTTTGAGCCTCCCGAACCTCCTGAGCCCATGCTTACCTAGGACCCTTCAGAGCCTTCTGAGGTTGAAGCAGAGCCTACCGAGGCATCCCCTCAAGAGATCCTTGAAGAGCCACCGATGATCTCCCTAAAGTCCAAGCTACGGCCACTACAACCACAAGCCTCGTTGAGCAGCCCATCGACTTTGTGAGCATGGTGTTACGAGATACATGCGACCAATACGCCATGTAGTAGAAGTTACTCTTCATGCTCCTCATCGCCTCAAGGTAGCTGTGGCACTAATTTCAAGGGCATACTGTAAAGGTGGTCATGTCATACCCCTTGGAGCAAGTATTTTGCAGCCCCAAAACTATGGGCCGCGTTGCAGAATGGGATGTGGAATTTCAGCCTTTTAAGCTAGAGTTCCTCACCACAAGGATGATCAAGGCAGCTTCTCTAGCTGACTTCATGGCGGGGAAAGATGAGCCTCACGAGGCTAAGTCCCTCCTTCCTGGGAAAGATGTCGGGACCCCGATCCTAAGTCATATGAATCCAGACTATAACATATCACATCACTTTTTGGCCTCACACACGGTAAGGTCCACGGCTGCAACCTTACCTTAGCCGGGACCGTTTGCGTCTTTTGGATCACGTATGTGAACATGTCGCTGGCAATCAAAAGATAGAGAACCCGGGCCGACATGACTAGTCATAGAACCCAAGTGGCACATCTGTACGGAAACAGGCATACGTAACCCAACAATGCAGGTGTCGGCATCAAGCGTGTGTAGATGAGTCATAGCAAGCTACAAGGACTCCATTACGCCGTGGGACATAAATGTCATCACTGCACGTAGAAAAGTCGTAGCAGGCTACAGGGACTCCATTACACTGCGAGACATTTCCCCGAAGGGACAGACACAACAGCAAAGAAGGATACATGCCGGTTAATCAATGTGTCCGGAGCACTAGCAAGCTACCATGGCTCGATGGAAGCACAAAGAGGCAGTTTCCCATAAAGAGTACTACTAAAGGCACATGACTAGGTGTCGGATCCCATACATACCATTGCACGTCACACGTACGCACGACATGCCCGATATGCATAGATACAACTATGGCATCACAACATAACCATACGACAACACAACTTTTATTTAAGAGGATCAGACGAGCCTTGCATAATATGTTCTTACAGATAGGGGTCACATGACCCGACACTCAAGTCATATAAACAAGTTCATACAAACCAAGCGGAAGCATAAAGCTATCTAAGTACAAACAGATGAAAGGGTAAAAAGGCACATGGCCTGACTATCTACCGCCCGCCACAGGGCATAAGGTCGTAGCTGGGACACCAGCTATTCGGCATCGTCGACATCTAGATAGAACCCACCTCATGGGTCCTGGGTCTCATCTGCAACATTTATTAAGCAAACGTGAGTACAAATGTACTCAACAAGTCTTTAGAACATACCTAGTCTATTCATGCTCATGTATCAACAAGGGGAGTGGCGGAGTTTATGCAGCAATGCCAGCTTTGACTCATGGCTAACCTACACTACACAATTTTAACTCTTTGCTTACATTTTATATATCGCACACGAGTCCACTAACTCCATGATAATACACCACCATGGATTCACTTCCCTCTCTTGGGAGAGTGACATCCACGGTACTCACACTTGTCTTGATATTTTTATGTGTATCCATTTGATTATCTATGAACAACATAAGCTTTCCAAGTAGTCCATATCCGTGGACGCGGCTATTCGAATAGTTTCATACCCTATAGGCGTGTACTTCTTCACACACACTCTCGCCACTTATCGCTGTGTGCTCATAAAACAATGCACCTTGGCAACCTTCAAGCGGAAGCCCAGCGAGGGAGTCGGCCACGACCGTCAATACATAAGACCTCTAGTCCAGGCTATCGCCTATTTGAGACTGAACACGCACGGAAGTCCGGCCGAAGTTTCTGCTATGGCCCCAAACGATGTGCAAAGGGTTCCCAAGCCCACCATTCGGGTGACCTTTGGTACACCGTGCCATTGCCTACCGCGTCGTAACCCAGCCCTAGGGTCAGCGCTACGCACGGCCTCCAGCATGCTATAAACACCAGAAACTACTTGCAACTCCTGGACTAAGGACTAAGCGACTGATAAGTCGAGCGGGGTCATGTTTCAGGGCCCAGCATGTGGTAGTATCTAGTCTTAGATCACAAACACGGAACTCAGTTCCTAAGAACGGTCCCAATGAGACAACCCGCTATGTACTCCTACATAGCCTCTCATCGCTACCTTTACCAAATCGGGTTCATCATAAGCTTATCACATAAGAACAACATTGTTTCACCCCAGTTCATCACCAGATGAATCAGACTTGACACAACTCTAAGCATAGCAAGCAAAGTAAGCTAAGCACATCATGGCACAAGCATCTACCAGGTATGATAGGTTGCAAGGTTTAGCTATTTACTATGACAATGACAGGTCATGCAAAAGAATAGGTTCATCTACCGTGTATGATAGACAGGTGAACGTTTGTCCTAATGCAATAAACAAGAGCAGGAGCGAGAGAGTGGGATGTTATCGGAATGATCAAAGGGGGTTGCTTGCCTTGCTGGGTAGCGGGAAGGTTCTCTCCTTTGTTGGAATACTCAGGGGTATCCTCAGAAGCAGGGCCTACCGCAATGAAGATAAATAGCAATCAATACATGCAAGTGCAACAATATGATGCAAGATCATGACATGGCAACATGTATGGATGCGCTAATGCAACTATTGTCCAAGTTAATTTGAAGTGAGTTTGAATATAGGTTCAAAGTCGTTCTTCATTTCATATTCTGTATATTAGCATATAAGTAAATGTCAATGTTCATCTACATAGCTTGATCTAACATGCATGATAATAGCACCATTGGATTCATTGGATTTTTCTGATAAATTTTCATATATAAATTGTTTTCATCTGATTTACAGATTAATTTATATGAATTTTTGAAGTTTTAAACATTTTCTGGAATTATTTTAAAACAAGAAAATGAATTAGGGCGTTAGCCTGATGTCACTACGACGTCAGCAGGTCGGCTGACCAGACCAGGTCAAACCTGACAGGGTGGGGCCCTCATGTCAGTGACTCAATCACTTAACCAGAGAATTAAAGCTAATCCTAATTACTTAATTAACACTAGACCCACTGGTCAGTGACTCATTAGGTTAATTAATTTTGTTAATTATTTTTCTTAATCTAATTATAATTATAAGGGTAAGGCCCACTTGCCAGTTGACCCGGGGTCAAACCCTGTGGTCAACACCGGTTGACTCACCGGCGTTGAGCCGCCAGCGACGTCCGAGACGGCGGAGGGGGTGGGAACCCCTCCTTCGGTGACCAAACGGACGGCGGAGAGAACTGGGAGGACCTACGCTCGAGCGTGTGTCGATCTAGCCCCAATCCAGAGGCTGGGGTGGTCGGAATCGACACCGGCGTCGAGGGCAGCGGCGGCCAGAGCTCGGGCAGGACCGGCTACGGCGCTAGAGGGCACAGGAGAGAAGGGGGAAATGGGGAGGAGCACCAGTGGCTCACCGCGGTTCCAGTAGAGGCAACGGCAAGGTCGGGGAAGGTCCGTACGGGGCGAAACGCCGAGGCGGGGCTCCGGTGGCCGGCGGGGAGGAACGGCAATGACGCGGTGTAGAGGGGCGCCTGGTGCCTTCTAGCTTCACGAGTAGGACGAGAGGGTCGCGGCGGATCTCGGTGGCTACTCTACAAGGCGAGGGGGTGGCTAGAGTGACAGCGATGAGCTCGAGCAGGGCTCGGCCATGGCGGCAGGGTGGGGGGAGAAAGCGAGAGAGAGAGCGCGTGCAGGGGAGAGAGGGAGAGGAGAAAAGGGCCACGACATGGCCTCGCGTTGGCGCGTCTGGGAGCCTCCAGGCAGCAGCTAGGCAGGGAGGAGGTGGCCGGGCGCATGCCCGTGTCCTCCTGGCGAGAGGAGAGGGACGACTGGCATGAGCCAGCTGGGCCGGCTCCCCTCTGGGCCTCTTTCCTTTTTTTTTCTTTTCTTTTTCTCTCTGTTTTCTAATTCTGACATTTGTTTTATTTCTTTTTCAGGAAAAAATGCTTTTATAAAATATCCCAAAAGTTTTATATAAGGAATAATTGTATTTGTGCCCTTAGTTGTGTCACCGTCGACAGGAATACCCCTAGTTTCCGAAAATACGCGGTCATGCCCACACCACTCCGCTCGTCTAGTGCTTTTGCCCTTTGACCGTTTGACTGCCATTTTGAAAACTTCATAACTATTTCATACTAACTCGAAAAAATGCAAATAAGATATCAAAATGTTCGGAAACACATCACCTATACGTGCATGTCATTTGCAGTCATGACAAAAGTGTTGGAAAGTCCCCATCACCTATATGAGCTAAAACTGATATGGATACTTCCCAACAATTTTCTCATGAATGCAAATGTCATACACATATAGGTGATGTCTTTCCGAACATTTTGATATCTTAGTTGCATTTTTTTGAGTTAGTGTGAAATAGTTATGAAGTTTTCAACATGACAGGCAAACGGTCAAAGGGCAAAAGCACAAGATGAGCAAAGTGATGTGGGCATGAACGCGTGTTTTCCAAAATCAGGGGTATTCCTATCGATGGTGGCACAACTAAGCGCTCAAATACAATTATCCCTTTATATAATTAAGTTTCAATATTTCAAACTCCTATAAAAAGTTTCAGGATATTTTGAAATATAAAGTAATGATAATGCTTTATTTGGCATTTTCAAAGACTTTGGTATTTATTTTTAAATTGCTATAATTGTTCAAATATTTAAAATGGCGCCTGATATATTCATGTCCATATTTATCAGACATAGGGAACATTTTGTATGGGCATTTTGAGTTTGTTGAGTTTTCACAAACTTTTAACTAATTTGATTACAATGTGAGCTTGGGGTTTCTTTTAATCCCCATTTCATGTTGATGCAAAATTGAAATATGATGCACACATAGGCTGTCCTATGACATCTAGCTAGGGATGTGACAAAAGATGCCCCTGATGGTTGGACCATTCACTTCAATGAAGCATTCTCTCGGCAGGGCGCGAGGGCTGGCATGATGCTCACCTCGCCTACAGGGGATAAGTTGTACTATGCAGTGCAACTCGGTTGCAAGCACAACGACAAGGTCTCCAATAACATTGCTGAATACGAGGGCCTCGTTGCTGGACTCAAGTCCATCATCGCGCTCGGCTAATAGCGGGCGCTCATTAAGGGTGTCTGGCAACTTCTCGTCAACTTCTCCAACATGATCTACAAAACCAAGGATGAGCACATGGACGCCTACCTCGAGGAGTACGCAAGCTCGAGAAGCATTACCTAGGCTTGGAACTTCTACACATCCCTCATAGTTACAACCAGGAAGCCGATGATATTGCCAAGGAATCATCACGCCACGAGCGTCAAGACCCAGGAATCTTCGGAGAGCGTCTCCTAAAGCCGCCTGCCACGCCACCAGCCATCATCACCATGGCACCTCAGGAGAAGCTGCCTCCCATGCCTTCTATAGGGTTGTCCCAGTTTCCCCAACTATGGCCCACCCTCGAGCGCTCGCATGCTTTTGGCGCTTGAGCCTTAGGAGGAAAACTGGGCCACAAAGTTTAGGATCTACTTGGAGAATGACACCCTCCTAGTAGACAACAACGAGGCCGAGCGTGTGGCCCGCCATGCCGCATCCATTGCCTAGTTAATGGATATGTCTATAGGAGACGCCCCAATGACATGGCACTATGTTGTATTTCTAAGTAGCAAGGTCGCGAACTACTTACTGACATCCACAATGGTGACTACAGCCATCACACTTCATCTCGCACCTTTGTCGACAAGGCTTTCCACAGCGGTGATGGCACTGAGCTAGTCCACTTCTGTGAAGCCTGCTAGTTCCATGCCAAGCAGACTCATCAACTAGCGCAAGGAATCTAGACCATCCCCCCACGTGGACCTTCGCGGTCTATGGGCTGGACATCCTGGGTCCCTTCCTGCGCGCAGCTGGAGGCTATCGCTATCTCTATGTCACCATCGAGAAGTTCACCAAGTGGGCAGAAGTGGAGCCTCTTCGATCCATCCCATCACAGTCCGTTGTCAAGTTCATGAAGAGCCTAGTGTGCCGCTTCGGCATTCTCAACCGCATCATCACCTACAATAGCTCACGGTTCACTAGTGGCCTCTTCAGGTCCTACTACAACAACCTTGACACACAGATCTGCTACGCCTTCGTGGAGCACCCGCGAAGCAATGGCCATGCCGAGCATGCAAATGCTAAGGTCCTCAAGGGCCTCAAGGAAAAAAGCTTCAGCAAGACGCTCGCCACCTGCAGCAAAGGCTGGCTCGACCAACTCCCATATGTGCTATTGTCGATACACACAATAACGCCCAAGCTTATCGGTGAAACTCCCTTCTTCCTCGTCTATGGGGCGGAAGCGGTCCTTCCCACTGAGCTCAAGCATCGGTCCCCGTAGATCTTGGCCTTCCAAGAACACAACGAAACCGGCCTGCGAGAAGCTGATATGCTCCTCCTCAAGGAAGCACATTGCCAGGTTGCCCTGTGTGCAGCTCGATATCAGCAAGCATTGCATCGCTGCCATAGCCACAACATATGCCATCACACCCTTGAAGCTGGCAACCTTGTCCTGCGACGGATCCTCTCTAGAGAACAACTCCACAATCTCTCGCCAATGTGGGAAGGCCCGTAAAGGGTTGTCCCTGTTAACCGGGCTGGTGCAACAAGACTGGAGATACAGGAGGGTGTTCCGGTGCAAAACACATGGAACATCCAACACCTGTGGCAGTTCTATCCATGATCTCACAGAGTACAGAACGACTAGGGGTTGTACACGCCCCGGGACTTTCTACATGCGTTGCCATGCGGCCGCATGAGCTCCTCACCCATGACCTAATGGAGCCCCATGCTCAGTCATGGCAGATTTTTTGAGATGAGGGCGCTTCTCAGCACATCATCCTCAGGCTGACCTGTGTCCGTCATGACAACGTTTTTGTCATCTTTTGAGGGGAGCCTCTCAGACACAACCTCAAGCTGACCCGTGTCTAGCACAACAGCACTTTGTCATTTTTGGTTGTGTAATGAAGTTCACCATGCAACAATGAAGCTTATGTTTGTTAAAGTATATTGTGTGTTTGGTAAGCCTCATTTTCTGCCTCTAGGAGCCGTTCGCTCTCGCGATTTCACTCGTGTGTTTCACACAAGTGGGGGCTGGACATAGTGCATGTGCTTGGATCAGTCCCAGCAGTGCTGCAAAACCCAAGTGACTAAGCTCTTGCTCACGGGCATGCTCCCCTGCAACTGCAAGTCACCTCAACAAGGTCCTTGGTGGCTTGTCTCCTCACGTGACACCAACAAGTGAATTAGCGAGTGTGCACGGCTCGACCATTTGTTGGTGTGTTGTTGCCGAAGGTGTAGCTCAAGGGACTTCACGAGCACTACCTGACAATGCTAATCACAATGGACACCAGTGCCAAATGCCACTAAAGGTTTCGTAGGTCCAATCCGTGAGAGGCATCTGCCCCGCAAGTCACCGGGCGTCGAGCATCAGGCTATGAAGGAAGCTAAGTCCAAACACTTTGCGAATTCATTGCATCGTCTTGAGCTTTTCTCACTTGTTAGCTTGTTGGGCATCACTGTTTCCTCCTTGGCACTTGCCGCTCACACAACAAAGGGGGGCATTCAAAGCATCACGCCTCAGGAGCCCTTACCACCCCACGGAGCCCTACATCTTGTGGCCTTGTTGGACTATGTCACAACATACCAGCAACGGTCGTAGAATGCTCGGGGGATGGGTCCAAGCGACGCAGAGCAATAAGAATGTAAAAAGGGAAATGAATCTCACAAGAAAACATCGGATAAACAACAAGAAGTTAAAACTTAACCTTGCTATTACAAAACAAAATTGTCTTTACGCCCCTGTAGGGACATGCAAATGGTACAGCGGGAAAAGGAAGATAAAGCCTCGGATAGAGGAGGAGCCGTCTTCATCATCGTCGGGTTGGTTTGTGCCAAGGCTGTCTCTCTCCTCGAAAGGCTCGAGCTGCACAAATCGCTCGACTAGGGAGTCCACGTGCTCATGCACCTCCCTTCTGAGAAAGTTCTGGAGCTCGACAAGCACTCTCTCCACCACGCGGGCAAGGTCGAAAGCAAGATCGTGGCAGAGAAAGTTGCTGAAGACGTGTGTCACCGCCTTGTACATGAGCTCGCGAGCCCCTCCCATGATGACGGGGTCCTTCCTGGAAACCCGATGCTCCAGTGCCTTAACCACCTTGGTGAAGAAGTCGAGGTAGCCGACATCATAATCTACAATGGGAAGCACGTGGATGTCCTCAACAAAGCGGCCGAGCAACCCGCAAGAGTGTGCAGCGAGCCACAAGAACAACTTGGAGCGTTGTGTCTGCATCGTCCGCGCCTGTGCTACCTCATCCTTGGACCTCGGGACAACCTCGAAGGCTTGACCAAGGAGCGTTGTGTTTGCATCATCTGCTCTTGTGTTGCCTCATCCTTGGACCCAATTCACCTAGAAGAACCTCCAACTTTCCCGGAAGGGCAATGAGGATGCTGAAAGGGGCCTATCGTAGCTCGAGGCGCAAGTTGGTACCCCTTATGGCCAAGGAGGACCTCCTCCCTCTTGGCCAGCTCGCCCTTCCAAGCGGCGTAGTGATGCTCACGTGTGACGCCCGCATCCTCATGAGCCTAGAGCTCTTGCTCCTCCAGGGAGATCTTCTCCTCCACCTTCTGGGCATGGGCCTCCTCCTCGCGCTGCTGGACGATCGCATCCACCTCACGGACGGTGTTGCCCCAAAGCTCCTTGGCGTCATGGGCGACCTTGTTCCTCTTATCCCTGGCAACCTCGTACTGCCGCCGTCCTAGCTTGATGTCCGTCTAGAGGTGGCGCCACCTAACAGTGAGATTCTGGCGCTTGGCAGCAAGGCGTGCCTCCTCGGCCTGAAGGTCGGCCTTGAACTTGTCGAGCACAGCCCGAGAGCTCTGGAAGGCTCCCCACTTGACAAGGGTGCTGCCGCTGATCACCTGCAGTGCCAGGAACAGGCGCTCGCCAACGCTGCCTCTTGAGGCAATGGCCCACGAGGACCCTGCGGGGGTCTTCTCCAATACAGGTCCCTTGCCCATGGCAAGGGCCTCTTCGCCGGCCATGCACTGGGGGCTGAGTGTAGCCTCCTCCTCACCCTAATGTGGCGGTGTGTGTAGGGGGCTTGCCACGACCCCTTGGCTGGCGTCATCCTCCCCACCAAGTGTGGAGCTGACAAGGGGGTTAGCCTTAGTCTTCACCTCCATGTTGGAGGCGCCCTTAGCATTGGGAGCCTCCGGAGGCGCATCTCCCTCCCCACCTGATGGAGGTAGGTCTTCACGCAGAGCAGTAGGCATCACGTAGTCCTCCCCCTTCTTGTGGTGCGCCCCGCCTCGGCCTTCGGCCGGCAGGTGGCTTATTACTGCCTCGCAAGGCCTGGCAGGGGAATATGGGCTCCCCCAATGTCGTGGCCCTCTGCTTCTTGCGTGCAGGCGAACTGCAGAACTAACAACTCAGCCCTGTGGCTCCAAACGCATCAAGCAGAAATCAAGGAAAGACATGTAAAGGAATTTACTAGTCGGTAGTGACCCACCACTTCCTCTTCGGGAGGGACCTGGAGCAGCTGCTACCGCCGGTCCCACGAGCCCTGCCAGAGCTCCTCCCTGATGGTGCTCCATGAGGCCTGCTGGAGCTTGCGCTAGCGCCGCCTGGCTAGCCCATCTCCTTCCGGGGCCCAGAGCCCCCTCAGTCTCCCCCTACAGGGGTCTCCCACCAGCACCACCTCGTCGTCTCCCTCCTCCTTGCCCCTGGAGGGGGCGACCACATACTAGTGAAGGTCTCCGTCGTTGCTAGCCCCGGTAGCAGCTGGTGGCAGCTCGACATGAGCCCCTACTACTGGCAGTGCCGATGCCGGAGGAGGGTCCTGCGTCCTCAAAGCCCCTCCAGCGAGCATCATGAGGACAGGGTTGTTGCGGGACTCCTCCTGACCTTCAGGGATCAAGACCCACTTGTCGAAGGCAATAATAAATTGGTTATTATTATATTTCCTTGTTCGTGATAATCATTTATTATCCATGCTATAATTGTATTGATTGGAAACTAAATACATGTGTGGGTATATAGACATCACTATGTCCCTAGTATGCCTCTAGTAGACTAGCTCATTGATCGAAGATGGTCAAGGTTTCCTAGCCATGGACATGAGATGTCATTTGATAATGGTGTCACATCATTAGGATAATGATTTGATGGACAAGACCCAAACCATAAACGTAGCATATGATCGTGTCAGTTTATTGCTATAGTTTTGTGCATGTCAAGAATCTGTTCCTATGACCATGAGATCATGCAACTCACTGGCACCGGAGGAGTACCATGTATGTATCAAACGTCGCAACGTAACTGGGTGAATATAAAGGTGCTCTACAGGTATCTCCGAGGGTGTCTATTGAGTTGGCATGGATCAAGACTGGAATTTGTTACTCCATGTGACGGAGAGGTATCTCAGGGCCCACTCGGTGATACAACATCATAACAAGCCTTGCAAGCAATGTGACTAAGTGTTAGCCATGGGATCTTGTATTACGAAACAAGTAAAGAGACTTGTCGGTAATGAGATTGAACTAGGTATAGAGATACCGACGATCGAATCTTGGGCAAGTAACATACTGAAGAACAAAGGGAACTGCATACGTGATTAACTGAATCCTTGACATAGAGGTTCAACCGATAAAGATCTTCGTAGAATATGTAGGAACCAATATGTGCATCTAGGTCCCGCTATTGGTTATTGACCGTAGAGGTGTCTCGGTCATTACTACGTAGTTCTCGAACCCGCGTGGTCTGCACACTTAAGGTTCGGTGACGTTTTGGTAGTATAGAGTTATGTATGGTCATGAACGAAGGTCGTTCGGAATCCCGCATAAGATCCCGGACATGATGAGGAGCTCCGGAATGGTCCGGAGGTAAAGATTGATATATAGGAAGTCATGTTTTGCTCACCGGAAAAGTTACGGGCTCATCGGTAGTGTACCGGGAGTGTCGGGAGGGGTACTTGGGAACATCGGGAAGAGTGTCTCGACCCAAAGGGCCTCATGGTATGTGAGAGGAGTCAAGCCAGCCCTTAGTGGGATGTCCGAGCCCTCCACTAAGGCCCATGTGGCTAGGGGTGGGAAAAACCCAAAGGTGGAGAGGTGGAAAGAGTTTCCAAACTGAAAGGAGGAATCCTACTCCTAATAGGATTGGAGTAGGACTCCTCCACCTCCAATTTCGACCAACTCTTGAGGGTTTGAGGCTACCTCCTCCCCTCCCTCCCTTCTATATATACTAGAGGATTTAGAGGGGAAAGCTAACCCTAATTGCCACATACTCCCTCTAGTTCATCTAGATCGGTTTTCTCCTCTAGTCTAGTTCGGCGGTGCTTAGGCGAAGCCCTGCTGGAATAGTTCCACCATTATTGCCGCCAGGCTGTCGCGCTGCCGGAGAAATCATCTACCTCTCCACTCCCTCTTGCTGGATCAAGAAGGTGGAGATCATCATCGAGCTGTACGTGTGCTGAATGCGGAGGTGCCGTCTATTCGGGGCTAGATCGGAAGGACCACGACAAGATCGCGGGACGGATCATGATGGGATCACGGGACGGATTGCGATTTGGATCGCAAAGACGTTCGACTACATCAACCTCGTCTCTTAACACTTCCCGTTTAGCGATCTACAAGGGTATGTAGATCCACTCTCTCTCTCTCATAGATGCTAATCACCATGGATAGATCTTGCGTGTGCATAGGAAAGATTTTGTTTCCCATGCAACGTTCCCCAACAAAAGGCCCGCATCTGGGCCCGAAGCTCCTCTCCATCGCCCAGGCATATAGAGGCTCTACCCCCCCAACCGGCAAATCCACCGACACGCCTTTAGCAAAGAGGACCTGCAGGATCGCTTCCAGCACTAGCGCCTGCAGGCTGTCGGTGCATAGCTAGGTCCGGTCCTTGCGGCCCTAGTACTCCAGGCGGGATGCAAGCACTTTTTTAGCAGGGTGATGGGATAGAGTATGAACTCCCGCACCACCATGACGCTCGTGAGTCCTTCTGCCTGGAGCTCCAGTAGCCTGGAGGTGACGTGTCTGATCTTGGCCTCCTCCATCTTGGCGTGCTCCCAACCCAATCTCTTCACGACAGGCCCGACGGGCGGCGCGAACAGAGTGCTGAACCGGCCTACCTCCATGTAGATCTAGCACACCCGAAGGTTCTCCACCTTTTTAGTGACATCATCCCAGTGAGCCACTCCGACATGCGGTCCACCATGCGGAAGTAGGCACAACCCATGTTGGACCCCTGCTCGCACTTCATGCTATAGAAGGTGTGTAAGAGGGCCACCAAGGGCATCACCCCCTGAAAACCCTCGCAGGGGTAGGCAAAGGTGGCGAGGACGAAGATGGAGTTGGGATGGAGATGGAGCAAGTGGACCTGGTAGTGCTCTGGCACCGTGCTGAAGAAATCCGAGAACAGAGGGAGCGGACCTCCAAAGATAGAGAGGGAGAAGAACCGGAACGTCGTCGCCGATAGCTTCTTGGTCGGCTTCGAGCCCAGCTAGATCTTGGTGGCCCCATGCTCGTTGTGAGCATTGGCCGTCATTAGAACGAGCTTTTTCAAACCCTCCTTGTTCTTGATGGTGGAGGGCAGTAGCACCGGATCCACCTATGCCCAAGAGGCAGCGGTGATCCTCTTCTTCGGTGCCATGGCGGTCGTGAAGCAGCGGCAGAGGTGGACAAGGAGGCGACCAAGGAGAGCAGCCGATGTTGTGTGTACAAGGGAGGCATCGGAGGAAGGAAGTCAATGATGGTGGAACCCGATGCGTGTGGTAGTCTTAAGGCATACGTGTAGTTACCGATGCATCGTGGGAGAAGTGGGTATGTCTTATCTCATCGCGGCCGCCACACGTCACCTCCTAGCCTGGCAGTTCGTCAGGCCCCGTAGCATTTCAACCTGCACCGTTTCGTGCTCCACTTGTGGAACATGCGCGCCGCAGGCCCGAGGGCTACTATCGGTCCAATGGAACCAGGGTACCATGGCCCATCTATTGCCAGCCCAATCGTCTATGCAAAGAAAGCCCACTCTGATTGGTGGTCCGATGTTTGACTCCAAGATCCCCCCCCCCCCCCAATGAGGCTTTAGCGCCGCGAGGGCCTTTCCCTATCCGGGAAGGACCTAGGTCCAGGAAGCCCCGCACGGATTCCCCCGCAAAGCAACCATTGCAAGGCCATCAGGCATGCTGGCAGTCACATACCCGTTTCCCATCATGTGAGTGACGTGGCGAGGCTGAAGTGATGGAAAGGATGGCGCCAGCGGGCGTGTGCAGAAGAATATTTCATGTTTGTGATTAAAGGGCAGAGAGCAGTTGCCCCTCTCCAAAACGAGTTCCAACACTTACCTCTTTGGTGCAAGGAGACCAACGTGATACTGGTCTCGAGGACGAGCGTCATCAATGAGCCCACGAGCACATCACGGATGGCTCCTTTGCAGGGTGAAGAGCACCTTTGTCAGGGTGGTCTAAGTGCTTGTCCCCCTTCGATTTTCCACCTTATGGATGTCCTTTTCCCGCCAATGTTTTGGGGAAAGAGACCCGAGGCAAGTATAAGAAGGGCAAGCCACCACGATAGCTAGAGAAAGATGACAGAACTGAGAGACAGACCAGAGGAGAAGAGAGAGAGAGAGTTCTTCTTCCTCCCAAAGCTTTGTAACCTGTGTTGAAATCATCGAGCAATCCAACCACAAAGAAGGAGTAGGGTTTTACACTGCAAGGTGGCCTGAACCTGGGTAACTCTCTGTGTTCATCATGTGCTCCGTGTGCATTGCCATGACCATGACGATGGGAGGTCAGAAATTGTGAGCATCTCCCCTGTGTTCGAACAAGGTTCTTGAGTGGTTTTCTCGACGGGTCTATTTTGTTACTAGTACGAAATAATAGTTTATTACTATCGGGCCCTATATAGAGCGTGCCTATTAGAAAACATGGAAGCATCTTTCGGCCGTCGTGCGCCATCCCCGCTTCCCGCCATCGCGCGCCGTCCCTGCATCCCACCACCACATGCCACCTCCCGCGCACCGCCCCCTCATATCGCTCCCCTCCATGTGCCACCCCTGCATCTAGCCGCCGAGTGTCGCCACTGCATCCCACAGCCATGCGCAACAACGGTCATGCCCCTGCATCCTGCCGATGCGGGCCGCCCCTACTTCCCGTCATCGCATGTCAACCCCACTTACCATCACTACATCTCGCCCCGGCATCCTTCCACCGTGCTAGCTCTACACCCACAGCAGTCATCTCCACATCAGTTCGATCTGGGCACTTGGGGCAGTGCTACCCACGCCTAGATGCATTATATGGTGATTCGCTACACAATTGTTTTTTGCGATTCAACAAAAGGATTCAAATCAGTACGAACTCCAGAGACATAAGTTCAAAGGAAAAAACTCGGCAAGAAAAAGAACCAGGGTGATTCACCAACAAACTTTTGAAAAAGTTCCCAGAACAAAACAACATAAGTTCGGAGGTTCTGACACCGTGACTAGAATGCTTAGTACAAAAACCGCACAATGCTCAGTTTGTACTATCATTTCCGAACAAAACCTGAAACAATGCTCAATACAAACACGCACAGACCTCAGTTCGAACTATCATTCACAAATAAATGATTAAACAATGTTCTGTACAAACCCGCACAAAGCTCAATTCGGATACTCTATTTTCAGGACGGGAAAACAACATAACTACTCACACCATATTTCAAATTACTCTTAAACGCTTCAGAATTTGACAAAATGTTCAACATGAGTTGTGATCACGTTTTCAAGCATTTTCCAAAGGTATATTGTTTGCCCAACTTCGTCAAACTTTAAAAAACTCGCGTTCGAAAGCAACTTTCATTGTATTCGAATTCAAATTTCAACCGTGAGGAATTAGGAAAAACTTTGTATACGCAAAAGCTGTGCATTTTCCATAGATATCAAACTCCATATAATTTGTTTCAATCCGAAAAACCATTTGCAATAATTCATGAAAATACATTTTGCCCAGAATTTCACCGTTATTCAAATTACTTATAAACCGTTTGAAATTTGGAAAAACATTCTATATATGGAAGAAGCGGATTTTCACCCGCTTTCCAATGCTATTATTTTCTCAATTCCAAAAAATCGTTTGACAATTAGGTACACATACGATTCACGCTTTCGAATTAAAAAATGTTTTTTTTCAAAATTGCTGTAAAATTGTGATGATTTTGCAAAAAATGTCATCTATAACTTGTAATCTAGGTGTCAAGAGCTTTCTAGCGATATATTATAGGTCCCGTTCTGTTGAAAAAAATTCTCAAAAATAAGCTGAACTAAAAACGACGTTCATTTCATCAAAACTGAAAACAACAGTTCAACCTCTTGAATTCCTCAATTCAATAATAGTAACAGAATAATATTCTGTTACGCGAAACAGAATAACTCAGCTGTATATCTATGTAGTTGTGTGTGTGTGCGCGTGCCTATGTATGTGTGTGTGTACACACACAAAATCCGTATAGCAGAATAAGGATCTGAAGCTGGGAATCAATCCTCTCGTCGCCTTTTTCAAATCCAACCAGGGTCTCAAGGGCTACAGCATATTCACGTTATAACATATAACTTAAGGCAAATCGATCTTCAAGCCAGTTTGTTAAAGCTACCTTAAGGCTCGGTCGCTACTGCATTTATGCTTTAATAAAGAAAAATCGGATATATGATTTTCGAGTCATAAGAATGTTATCCTCACACGATGTGTAAATGATACTTGTGATCTACGTTAAGTTTTTCTCTAAAGAGGATGGGTTGATGCAACACATTATAGGTAAGCATTTCTCTTAGTGAGAACCAAGGCTATTGAATAAATAAAAGATCACACAATTCTCGTCTTGAGCGCCTACACACAAAAGAACAAGCACTTGCACCTAACGCGGACAAGAGGGTTGTCAATCTCGTTGAACTCGTTACTTGCAAGAAAATGAGTATTGTGGATGATAATAGATAATTATATATTGTAAAATAAAAAGAAAACAAATAAATGGCAGCAAGGTAATAAATCTTTTTGTAATATATATGCAGATAGAACTGGGGGCCATAGTTTACCCTAGAGGCTTCTCTCTTGAATAAAGCATACGGTGTGTAGACAAATTACTGTTGGGCAATTGATAGAAAAACGCATAGTTATGCAATATTTTTTCACGACAATGATCATGTGTATATAGGCATCACGTACATACACAAGTAGATGGACTCCTGCCTGCTTCTACTACTATTACTCCACTTCATGAGCGCTTCTATGCGTGCCTCTCTAGGTATTAAGTTCATGCAAACAGAGCAATGCTTGGAGAATGATGACATGATGTAGACAAAGTAAACTCAATTAATATGAATGAACCCCATCGTTTTATCCTTACTGATAGCAATACAAATACGCGTCTTGTCCCCTACTATGTCACTAGGATATAGAGCATCGCAAGATTGAACCCACTATAGCACATGCCTTTCACTCAAGATAAACCAATCTAGTTGCCCAAATTAACCGATCGGTCGGAGAGATTTACGAAGGCATGATGATCGTGTAAATAAGAATAAATAAGTATTAAAAGATGACTCAAATATTTTTATCATAAATAATCTAAAAATAGACCCACAATTCATCGGATCCCAACAAACACACATCAAATGAAGAGTACATCGAATAGATCACTGCGGAGATGCGGAACTTTGTATTGAAGATCAAAGAGAGAGAAGATGTCATATAGGTATTAGATATGGACCCATAGGTTTGTGGTAGACTACTCACACATCACCATGGGACCAGTAAAGTTGATGTAGAGGCTCTCCGTGATCGATCCCCTATCCGAAAGGAAACCAAAACAGGGCTCCAAATGGGCACACGGCAGAACAAAAACTTGTGGCGGCGGAAAAAGTGTTTTAGGAGGCTCCCAGGGTTTTAGGACATATTAGAATTTATAGACCAGATAAGGGCATCGGGAGACGAGGGGGCATCCACAAGCTAACAGGGCGCGGCCACCCCCCACCTCCCCTGGGTGCACTATCGGTGTCTAACCGGTGGATCTCGGGTAGGGGGTCCAGAGTTGTGGACCTTGGATCGATGGGTAAAAGGGAACGAAGGAGATGATGCTTACCCAGGTTCGGGCCCTCTTGAGGAAGTAAAAACCTACGTCCTGCTTGATTGTATTGATGTGAATGAGAATTATAGAGTTGATCTACTTCGAGATCGTATGATTTAAAACCCTAGATGAGTCAACTTGTGTCTATGAATGAGACCATGTGGTTTATATAGACACTAGGGGTAGCTATGGTTACATATGACTAGCTTTCAACTGGGGACATATGTGCCGATCTTATCTTCAAGACTTGGAGGACACGCCAAGTCTTCGGAGCTTTCCTTCTTCAACACCGGGTCGCCACATAGTCCGTCCTTTCAATAATAACCACAGAGCGGCCAACCAAGCCGGCCCATGAGCCGACGGCCCGATTACCCCTTTGTCCCGGACTCCCTCAATAGCCCCTGAACTAGCCTCCAACGCCGGGGTTCATGACATCCAGTAGCTTCTCGCATCCAAAGTCTCCGTCTTATGGGGTGAGTTCCCTTTATGTTCGGTTGGTTTCTAGTTGATTGTTGATGATGCCCTGTCTTTGGAACAACACATGTTGCTTAGCCTCCAAGGCCAAATGCTTGAGTGTGAATAGTACCTCATCTGACAACTTCTCTAACGAAAGGCCATGGCAATCAATTATGAAAACTTGATTCGCGGTTCGAGGCTGCTTTTCCATTGACACATCTCATCAATGTGGAGATCATGTTCCGTGTTTTGTGGGATACTAATAATGATCTGGGTTATCTCGTGGCGTATAACAACATGATCTTTTTCATGAAGTGACAAGGCCTGCGGTGCAGTAAAAGGGGGCTCTTGGTATTACGACCTCCCTTAAAGGGAGGAAAATCCCCAAAGCCTCTACACGCATCCCAGATTCAATCTCTCCTCCCATCCAAGCTCCAAGCGCTCAAATCCATTTCTCTTCCCGTCCTCTCAAAGCCACTCTTCCCAAGCTCAGCCATGGCCGGCTCGGGTTCATAGGCCAAGTGGGTGGCCTCTCGCGTCACTGACAATGACATTCGGAAGTTGAAGCTCGCTGGGTACCTTTCACCCAATACTGCCACCATGCGACAGATGCACGCCAAGTAGTGCCCACATAGAGGCAAAGTGAGAGGGTGGTGTTCATCATCCACTTTATCTGGGGGCTGGGCTTTCCGCTTCACCCCTTCGTTAGGGGCTTGATGTTCTTCTATGGGTTTGACTTCCATGATCTTCCACCAAACTCATCCATGCATGTCTCGACCTTCATCATCGTTTGTGAGGCCTTCCTGTGAGTCCAGCCGCACTTCGTCATGTGGCTCAGGATCTTCAACATCTAGCCAAAGAGAGTCAGGAGCCAACATGCCGATTGCAGAGGGGCTCTGATTAGCAAACTTCCGCGGGTTGAGTGGTCGGAAGGTACTTTCATCAACACTATCAAGATTTGGCAGAAAGAATGGTTCTACATCACCGAACCACGAGGCACAGACTAGTTGGCACCCTTCGAATTTAGTTCCGGGTGCCCCGCAAGGCTAACCTCATGGGTCAAGAAAGGCCTCGACTGGGACCGCCCACGGAGGTGAGGTCGATGCAGAAGTGCATCTCGCAGATGCTGGAGGCAAAAATCGAGCTCACCAACGTGGTCCAGGTTATGCTCCGCTGAAGCCTCCTCCCTTGCCAGCACTGGGACACTCCAATGTGGTCCTACAAGCTCGACGACCCTGCCATAGTGCACCAGTTTCATCACACAACTCACGAGAATTTATGGAAAGTGTTGTTCAAGCCCCAGAAGGATTTGCGGGCCAAGGAGGAAGACATCGGCCTATACGCTGAAACCCCTCCTACAAAGGTATGACAAAGCTTTTATTTCATTCCCGAGCTCTGCCCTTGAGTAAGGAACTTAACCCCTTGTCCATTGTCTTCATAGAGCTGGCTGGACAAGGCCATGAAGATTAATGGTCCAGCCCACCTGCTCGAAGACCCCAGGTCGGACCTATTGACGGTGATGCTGGTCGTGGCGCCATACTCGGCACCGAGAAGTAGGAGAAGATGAAGAAGAAAGAGGCATGTGAAGGCCTCCGCCCAAGGGGCCCTCCAGACACTAAGTGTGATGAGACCCAGGCCTCTTCCTCTAATGAGGAAGAGTGCGTAGAAGGCGAGGGAGATTGACTCCCCCCAAACAAGGTAGAGGGCGGCGTCAGATGATGCTGAGGAGGATCTGCGTCCTCCCGTCCCGAAGAGGCCCTACAGGACCAAAGTGGTCCTGCCCGATGATAGCCTAGATTCATATGATAATTATGAGGCTTTCGAAAGGGTTCCCCAAAGGAACCCCAGGATCCAGCCCCTTCCCGAGAGGTACGCAGTCTGAACACTTTCTGGTGTACTCATACGGAGTTTGTGTTACTAACCGGATGAACGCCTTTCGTATTGTAGCTCGGCAGGTGATTTCCCAACCGATCAAGTCTTATAGGGGGGTTCTCCACCCACCGAGCTAGTGGAGAGAGGGACTGCGTCATGCACCACACCCCCTCAGACCACCGAGGAGGCTGCAAAGGTGTTATCCCGCCAGACCCCTCCTAGGCCGAACACTTGGGTGAAGAGGTCATGGCCGAGGTTCATACCTCGACTGAACCTCGGCCACCGAAGACCAGGAGGTCGAACCCCTCCTGGCGAGCAAAGATGAGGGCCATGATTCATTCGAGCTCCCTCCTAAGACGGCTCCGGAGACCTGTGTGGCTCCGACGTCTTCAACCCTGTGACCCTAAGAAGGGAGAGCAGAAGTGCCACTACTGGTGCCGCCCATGACAGAGCAGACTGCAACCGGGTGGCTATCCTTGATGGAGGAGGCTTTTTCTAGCTCCTCCATCGCCGAAGATCACCGCACCCTTATGGGTGCGGTTTTGCAAGGCATTCAGTCCATTAATAGCAGACTGAAGGAGGCCTTCAACAGTCTATTGGCGGGCTTCAAGGTAAGCCATGTAATATTATTTTCACAAGAATACATTTATTTGTAAGGTTATGGAGGTCTTTACAGGTATAGTGCCCCCCAAGCCGTGGATGAGTTTGAAAAACTCGCCCGGGGGTCAAAGAACGTAAAAATCACGAACAAATGTGATAGCTCGGAAGTTTGTTTTCACAGTTAATTGAGGTTTTTAGGCTCCCAAAATTGTAACAATTTTAGGGATGATTTAGCGGAGGGTCTAAAACCAACAGCTCGGAAGTTTGTTTCACATAATTTTTTTGTAGTCCTCGTCTTTAGCGGTGGCCACCAACACCGTGGAACTGGCCAAGCTGAACCTGGAGCTTAAGAGCTCCGATGAGGAGCTTGACTGCCTGAACAAGCGGTTTCACAAAATGCAAAGTAAGTTTGAATTATACTGCTAAGACCTTTGTTTCCATAGTTAATTGAGGTTTTTAGGCTTTTGTTCCTAAGATCTACCTTCCAATTATGTCTAGAGCCATAAATGTAGAGGTTGAAAACCTCAAGGCCGAGACAAAGAAGGCCAAGCAGGAGGCCGTAGACCAGAAGACAGTGGTCGAATGAGCGGCTGCCGAGCTAAGCTCGTTGAAGATCAAAAGCAACAAGCATGGAGCTTGAGTGGCCGAGGTGCAGCAGGAGCTCCAGGATGCAATCACGAAGTGCGAGGCCCTTGAGCCAAAGACAAAGGACCAAGTGGCCGATCTATCCTCGCCGTCCTTAGAGCTCAAAGCGGAGCGTGTAGGTAGGTGGTTCTTTGAAGAAGAACTTTGCCAAGTCAGGATGATCCCGGATGGTAAGATGTACTTACTACAACATGCCCTTGGTGGTAATAGGTTTGCCTTGCTCATATGGGTGTGGCGTTCCTTGGGCGCCTTTACGGATCTCCCAAGGACTGGAGTAGATGCGGAAAAGCACTTTGAAACTCAAGATGGGGATGTTGAATGAAGACTGTTCTGGGCGCAATTTCAAACCCCCGAGCCCCATCCCCTTCTCATCTATCAAATGAAGCAGCTAGTGGAGTAGCATAGGATGGCAGAGCCAGCCATGAAGGACCTGTGCACCTTGTTGTGGCCCGTAGAGCCACCATCGGGCAGCTATTTTGGCTTGGTGCAGAAGCTTTGCGACGCCCTGCCTCGGATTGAAGTCCTGAAGTGCTCTGTATGCATTGAGGGAGATCAGATGGCCTTTACAAGGACCATGATGCACTGGCCAAGAGTGAAGCCGTTCGAGATGGCTACTACGCTCCCGCCTCCTAGGAAGGAGCATAGGTGCCTCGTGCTTTACTTCCCTGCTCCGATAGAGGGTGCTAGGGAAATAGAGACCCAATGCTCCAAAGATGTAATTTATGAGTGAGTGCACTATCATGTGTCGTGTGACAATTTCTCTTTATAATGTGTGCGCCCAATGTGTCAGAATCTAGGCTCCGCAAAACCCAACAAGGTTCAAACATTGGGGCGTGTGCGAGGATCTTAACCGGCTCAAAGTCTCAAGCTTGTCACGCTACGACCTAGATACGACGAGCAATACAAGCAAGGAAGAAAGTGGACCCGGTGATTTACCCAGGTTCGGGCCACCTTGCGGTGTAAAACCCTACTCCTGCTTTGTGGTAGATTGGCCTCACGAGGAGGCTAAGGATGAACTAGTACAGTGGTGGGGTGGCCTCACGAGGACCCTTGGTGGTGATGAACTAGCTCTACTCAACCTTCCTTTTACGGTGGGAGTTGGCGGCTATTTATAGAGGCCACTAGCCTCTTCCCTCATTGCACAGGCGGGAAGGGATCCACAACGGCCAAATTTGAAAGGGGACAGGAGGTACATCTTATCTTGACTAAAGGTGGTCTTCATCTGCAAAGCTTAGGGGGGTGACGTAGTGGTGGGCTCGGTATGACATCCATCCTGATGAGCTCATGGTCTCGGCCTCATTACACTGGCAAGGAAACCTTTGGGAGATTCCTTGGGAACCCGTGTATGTCCTTGTCTCCTTAGCACGAAAGAGGAAATTGTCCTCCTCTTGCGCCTGCTAGCGCCCACTCGCACCCCCTGTCTTCATCATTAGAACCCACGTCATCCCGTCCTCGGGAGGTTGGGCACTTGCACTAGTAGAAAATAGGGCATTTGTCCCGGTTCCAGAGGGCCTTTAGTCCCGGTTCTGGAATCGGAACAACGCCAACGGGACTAAAGGTCTAGCCTGTTAGTCCCGGTTCGCTTACGAACCGGGACTAAAAGGGCTCCACGCAGCCGCAGCAGGGCGCCCAGGCCAGAGGACCTATAGTCCCGGCTGGTAACACCAACCGGGACAAAAGGCCATCCATGCGTCAGCACCTGAAAAGCACTAGGCTCTAGGTTTTTTTTTGAAAAGGGTCGCATTTCATTTTGTGTTTTCATTTTCTTTTATATTTATATTGTATTTCCATGTAGTTACACATATTAATATACAACATCATCAATACAAATTATGGAAAAATACATCCAACATCAGTACAAACTAAATGGATGCAATAGACCAAGAGTAGAGGAAAATACGATGTTGCCTTTCGCAACATCATATTTTCCTCTAATTCAACTTGGTGTATTGCATCCATCTAATTTGTACTGATATATGTCCTATTACAACTCATCATCATCTTAATCAACTCTTCATCATTCTAGGTAAAATAACATAAAAAAGTGAACTCCTCATCATTCTGGTTGTTATCATACTAGCAAATGATCAAGATATCACAAGTTAGAAACACTAACTACTGCTCCCTCCTAGGTAAAATAGCATAAAAAGGTGAACTCCTGCATCTCCCCATTGAAGAATACAGATCAACCTATCTCCAACTTCTAGCTTGCGCAATTTATAGTGTCCAAGTGTTTGCCTGGATGTTGTTATTGCCTTGCTCCATCCTTTTATTTTCGTGGTATTCTCACTTTGAGATATCGTGTATTTACCAGGGTAACTCATCGGCATTGGCCGTAAACTAACCATATGCAAATCACCTTTGGTAAACATCCACTTAGGTACGGTCTTTGGCAGGATTACCTATTGAAGAACATAAGTTATAATAGCATAGTTAGCAAACTAGTTTTTCTTAAGAACAATGTATGAAAAGGATGAACTAATGACACAAGAGTAAAAAAATCTTACAAAGTAGTCTCTAGTAATGTTATAAGGGTTTATCTTGTGCACTAGTGGCACATATCCATGATAAATGTTACCAATCATGTAATTTTCCTTATGATGCTGAACAACATGAATATATGAGATGATATGATCTTTCTCCAACCAAGTAAGTTTGGAGTCATAACTGTAGTACGTCCGATCTATTATTTGTCGGGTAGTTTTTGTAGCACGGAAATAAGTTGATAATCAAAAATAAAGAAAATTATTCAGGATGAGTACCAAATACTTTTCAATAATCAATATAAAGTACCTAACAAATCTATTGACAAACACACCTGGAGGTAGCACCAGAATCAAGTCATCATTCGCATGCACCCACATATCTATATTATTATCACGAACATCGTCACTACCAAGATCGAAGGTAATGTTCATGTCCTCATCCAACCCATACGTGTGGCAGAATGCTCTCCAATTAGAACAACCAAAATATGTGTGATCTTCTTTATTTTCACCTTAACAACAAAAGTGTAATGCTCCGTTCTTAGGTGAGCTATCATAGGCTCTGTACTGTCCTTCCTTCGGAAATGGAACTTGTCCAAGAAAACAGATCTTGCATGACAGGGAACGCACTAGTCGAATTGTACACAACAAAACTAAAAGTTAATTTAAGCAAAAAAACACGTCAGACTTCATTAACAAAAAATACATGTCGTCTGTATATACTGTAATTTCACTAAATTCTTCTGTTAGCTTGACGGTAAATGACCTATCATTGTCCAGGATAAGATAAAGGTCGCATAGACCCCTGTCGTCCCAGCAATAAGGGCATTGAGAGATCCTATCGTCATCAGACGACGTCGACAATTCCTCTGTTTATGATTCTAAGATTAAAAATCGACGGCAATCATATAATATGACTAATACATATAATAGCACCGGCGATCGTCGATGACTCTTCATATAATATCACTAATACATCTTGAATAATCCAGTTAATGAAGCATCGAATATTATCATTAATACAAATTAAATATTATCGAATAATCTAGTTCACTCGCGATTCTTGAAGCTTGGGCGGTGGACACCAAAAGAGAAGGAACCATCACGGGATCATAGCTCACGTGAGATCCCTGAAGGAACTGCCAGGTATTAGAGAGCCTTGCACCCAACGCAACCATGTAGCGATGGATGTGATTGTCCTCCTCCCTAACACGGCAACATACCACCTCATCAGTTGTCGGTTGCCTCCGCACCGATAGTGGCCCACGCGATCGCCACCAAAGAAGATCCGGGTTGACGACGATACCCGGATTCCTCACCAAACTGCGCATCCCGGAAGGTAACAACCCCCAGCGCCAGCTCGGCGGAGCCCAGTCCCGAACATGGCGCCTCTCAAACTGGTTGTCGGTAGCGAGTCGACGACGAGGATGTGGGATTGGCATCGTCGACGAGAACAAATTATGGCTATAGCAAATATCATTTTATTTAAAAACAATAAAAAACAATACCATTAGGGTGAGATTTAGTGGTCACAGCTACAGTGCAAACTAGTTCAAAACAAAGAAGGAAAGTCATGGATACGGTAACAACCACGGTATTTATTTACTATAGCATAGTTACTGTTCATATAAACAAATTTAAAATTGATTTTATTTCACCACTATTTTGTTTGTATGTAATTTTGGTAAAAGTATATACTATATTTGTAATGGTGGTGTGGCCGGCAGCTCACCAACGAGGAGGAGGCCAGAGCGGTCTCGGGGAGGCGATGGTGTCGGGGGAGGCAACGGCGTCGGGGCGCCGACGGCGTCGGGGGGCGGCAACGACATCGGGGGTGGCAACGGCGTTGGCGGGCGGTGACAGGGGGCGGTGACGGTGTTGGGGGTGGCGACGGCGTCGGGGGCGGCGACAGGCAGGCGATGGTGTCGAGGGCCGGTGAAGAGAAGGCGACAGCGTCGGGAGGCGGCGACTTGGGGCGGCAACTTCGTTGGGGGCGGCAACGGGGGGCGGCAACAGTGTCAGGGGCGGCTACGAGAAGGCGACGGCATCGGGGGTTGGCGACGATGAGGCGACAGCGTCGGGGGGCGGCAACAGCGTCGGGGGCGGCGACGAGAAGTGAGCGGGCTCGGGGCGGTGACAGCAAGAGCGGGCAGCCTGGCGGTGTCGAGGTGGTTTTCGACGCCATTGGGGGAGAGGGAAAGAAGATGGATTTGGACATTTTTCCAAGTCCCGCTTATATAATCCAACCTTTAGTCCCGTTTGGTTGCTCCAACCGGGACTAAAGGCCGCCTTGTAGTCCCGGTTGCAGCCACCAACCGGGACTATAGGATAATTTCACCAGGCAAAAGGGCGGGAAGCCCAGGCCTTTAGTCCCGGTTTGTGGCCCCAGCTGGGACTAAAGGGGTGCCTTTCGTCTCGGTTGGAGCCACCAACCGGGACTAAAGGGATGTTCCTCGCACCGGCGCGGGGAGGTGGGAGTTTAGTCCCGCCTTGCCAACCGAAGGGCGCTCGCTGTGGTTTATAAGCTCTGCTGCTGCTTCCCTCTCGAGCTCCCATCTTTAGCAGGCCTTGGGCCTAAATTTCTTCTCTTATATGCCCTATTGGGCCTATTTCCCTCGCGGGCCTGTGTCCTGGCCCACGTGTTGTTTGGTTTCTAGTCGTATGCAGGCAGTGGTGGCCTAGTAGGCGGACATTTTTTTTGTCATTTTTTGCATATTAAAGTTTTTAACAAAAAATACTTTGATAATTTTAGTTCATTCTTTTTAGTTGATTCTTTTTAGTTCATTCTTTTTAGTTAATTTTTTAGTTGATTCTTTTTAGTTCATTCTTTTTAGTTAATTTTGTAGTTCATTCTTTGCTAAATGACCCTGAAATTCAAAAGCACTAGAAATAAATTCTGCAAAGGTTGAAAGTTGGCACGGTATCATAATTTCACCCACATAGCACATGCTAAAAAGTTGAGAGGGTTACGGGAAAAACTAGATGCACTTCGTGTACAAACTGGACAATCTCTTTTGAAGTATAAGGGTTTTAGACGAAAACTCATCTATTACAAAAGGATTTCAATTTATTAAACATATTTGAACTCAGGACTTTTTTTGCATTCATTTTGCACCATTCAAAGCCACATCATCCCATTTCAACCATTTTTTGACTTCATTAGCTATTCTTCATGCATTTCATGATTTATTTTGAGCTAAAACGATCTTGAATAGAAAAGCACTGCAAATGAACTCTGAAATGGTTGAAAATTGGCACAGTATCATAATTTCACCCACATAGCATGTGCCAAAAATTTGAGAGGGTTACGGGAAAAATTGGATGCACTTCGTGTACAAACTGGACAATCTCTTTCGAAGTATGAGGGTTTTAGACGAAAACTCATCTGTTACAAAAGGATTTCAATTTATTAAACATATTTGAACTCAAGACTTTTTCTGCATTCAATGTGCACCATTCAAAGCCACATCATCCCATTTCAACCATGTTCTTACTTCGCTAGCTATTTTTCATGCATTTCATGATTTATTTTCAGCTAAAACGACCCTGATTGAAAAACACTACAAATTGAAAAGCATTACAAATGAACTCTGAAATGATCTTTCCCATAGGATTCAAATGGAAAATGTTGCTATGCAATTTTCATAACGTATGAATTATTGATCAGAGATAAGCCCCAAAACTTACCTTGCCCTTTGGAATACCATGACATGTCTCTTGAAACGAAGTTGGATGATGGCAACATCTTTTTGATTGGCCGTGTACTCGAGATCAAGCCCCATGAACTTGTTTTCTTCCTTTGCCTCTTCAAGCCATCCCTCGAAATAGGAAAGCAAAACGCTACACCATGGCGCTGTCGTTCGTGTAAACGACGCTGAGTTTGGTCGTGCCATGTGCGAGTACCTTCCCGTAGTAAGTGATTGGATGATCCATGGTGAAAGATATGGGGAAGAAGAGAGGAGAGAGGGAGACGAACAGGGGGAATGGCCGCAGTTACTGTAGCAGTCGCATTACTGTAGCATTTTCATCGGGCGAACCGCCACGGGATGCGAATGGTTTGGGCCTTTAGTCCTGGTTTTAGCCACGAGCCGGGACTAAAGGGGCTCGCACCAGGAGAACGGTTGCCACCACCCCTTTAGCCCTGGTTAGTGGCGCAAACTAGGACTAAAGGAAAATATTGAACCCGGACAAAAGCCCTGGCCTCACTAACCAGGACTGATGCAACCTTTGGTCCCGGTTCGTAAGTGAACTAGGATCATAGCCCTTATCCTGGCCTCAACCGAAGCCCTGTTTTCTTCCAGTGTTGCATAGGAATCTGTGGTCCTCGGGGGGCAGCCTGGAGGGATGCCACTCTCTGTACGTCTTGACTTTGTCCTCTTCACGAGGCGGGGGGCTCTTGTGAGGGTCTTCACTTGAGATACTTGTCATTGGGTCATACCGGGCCGTGAGTGTGGGCCACATGTTGGGCCACATGCAGGCAAGGTTGGTTACCCCCAGTCCCAGAATGCCGATAGTAGCCCCCAGTCCCAAGGTGTGCTAACCCTGGCATCAAGACGAAGGCAAGGAGCAAAGGGTGAAGCGTCGCGGGCCCCTAACCGCTTGTGGGCCCTGCGCGAGGCGCCTGGTGGGGCGCTAGACCCACCCTTCTCCGCGAGGTCTCATGAACCGCCCTGAGTTGGGTCGATTCATAGCCTGGACACAGCCTTGGTCATCATTGCTCCTCCTCGATTGTCGTTGCCTTCGAGCCATTCTGTCACCTTGGTCCCACGCCAATATGACCAGCCAAGGGAACCGAGGCGACGCAAGGCAGAGCCAACCACGAGTTGAGTAAGGCACGTGACACCCGAGGGGCTCACGTCGCCACCGCTCCCCATGACGCCTTGGGGACTGTGGTTCAGCCTATAAACCTACCCCGCCCGAGGAGTAGTTCCATCCATGCTTGCCTTCTTGTGTGTCTCTTTCCATTGCTGCCCAGCCGCTTCGTTGGAAAACCGCCTTTCCCCCTTTGTTCCCTTGATGGTGTCCAGGGGGAGTGTAGCCGGCACCGGAGCGCGAGCGGGGTCCAATGTGCCGCCACCGCCTCCAAGGAGCGGCAGTGTCCAAGCTTCCAAGCCGATGCAGGTGTGCGGGCGCTGGGCTGCCACCGGCGAGTAAGTGCGTCAGCGCTTCTATTTTTCTTGCACATCCCGTCTGTCTTGTCGAGCCTAATCGTCGATCTTCCTCAGGGCACCCGCGCCCAAAAGGCGCATGCTTGATGTGCTCCAGGGCGAGGCGGACTCCCTTAGGACCTAGCTCCTAGACGCTGAGGCCATGTTTCAGGCCGAGCTGCAGGGCGAGGAGGACGCCAAGGCGAAGTTGGCATCTCTCTAGGCCCATGTCGAGGAGGCCATGAACGTCGTCTAGGCGGCCAAGGACGACACGGCGCATGCGAAGATCATGGAGGCGCAGCACGCCAAGCAGCACCTGGACATCGCCCATCGTGCAGACAGCATAGTGCGCCAATTCGGCACTAAGGCCCCCATGTTACCGCATGCACACGACGACGGGGGCCACCTCACCTTCTTCAAGAAGGTGGTGTAGACGCTAGAATCCGGCCTCTCCTAGGTGGATGAGGAGCTCGAGTCCAGCACACGTGATCTCCTAGACAATGCGCTGACGCGCGTCTTCTCCAACCTGTGCCGCCACGTCCCCGTATTCGACATGTCCTGCGCGATGGAGCCGTTGCGTGAGGCCCTCCAGAGGACCCTCACCAACAAGGTGCGGGAGCACGTAGAGTCCTTGATCGAGCGGTTTTCCCCAGAGGTGTAGTTCGAGGGGGTGACATCTCTGACGACGAGTCCTCCAGGAGCCACAACGGAGACAACGCTTCTTCTGTCTGCTCCAAGCATGCGGCAGAGGCCCCAGTGCAGCAACTCCCGTGCGCCTCCTCACGCTCGTGCTCTCCTTGCTAGGCAGCTGCTGCGCCCTGGGCCCTCCTTAGGTGGGTGGCCTCCGGGGATGCCACGTGGTTTCTCAACACCTGCTGCTCACTCGATCCTCCTGAGGCTGGTCTCCTTGTGACGGTCTCGTTCGTGAAGCTGACAACACACCAGCAGAAGGCTCTTCGGGGCGAAGCCGGTCCCTTGAGAGCGTGCCTTTTAGACTCGAGGGTTGAGGTTGCGAGAGCTCCTGAGGGGCAACGCTTGGGTGTATGCCTCGGGTGCACAGGCGGCCTGCTTCGGGGGGAACATTGTTCGGGAGGCCTGCTCTGTGGGGCCTCCAAACAAAGATCCTACAAGGAAGTCATTCGGTGTCAATGTTATGCGCACGCCCACCTGCATTTGGGCATCCCCGCATGCATCTGGGCGTTACGCGAGAAGGTCTTGGAGGGGCGATGTGTGGGCAATATTGTTGGGGAACGTCGCATGGGAAACAAAAAATTTCCTACGCACACGCAAACCTATCCATGGTGATGAGGATCTACGAGAGGGAGAGTGGATCTACGTACCCTTGTAGATCGCTAAGCGGGAAGCATTAAGAAACGCGGTTGGTGTAGTCGAACTTCTTCGCGATCCAAATCGCCGAGCGTCCCGCGATCCAATCACGAACTGTCCCGCGAACACATCATGATACGTCCCGCGAACTCATCACGATCCGTCTCACGATCTTGATCACGATCTGTCCCTCGAACTCATCACGATCCGTTCCGTGATCACATCATGAACCGTCTCGCGATCTAGATCACGGTCCTTCCGATCTAGCGCCGAACGGACGGCACCTCCGCGTTCAGCACACGTGCAGCTTGATGACGATCTCCACTGTCTCGATCCAACGAGAGGAGGTGGAGAGGATAGAGATTTCACCGGCAGCGTGATGGCGCTCCGGTGATGGTGGTGGAGCAATTCCGGCAGGGCTTCGCCTAAGCGCTGCAGAAAAGCGATCTAGAGGAGAAACTATGCACCGGTGTAACGGGTAGCACGTGGCCGGAAATTCTGTCCAAAAACCACCCAATCCACTAGTATATATAGGAGGAGAGGAGAGGAGAGGCAGCCAAGGCCTTTGGGTCAGCCGAAATAGGAGGTGGGAAGCAATCCTACTTCACCTCCAATCCTAGTTGGGGTAGGATTGCCTCCTATTGGCTGATTTTCCACTTTTTGCTTTAGGACTTTCTCTCCTGCGCCATGGGCCTTTGTGTCTGTTTTCCCAGCCCACTAAGGGCTGGTTATTATTCTCCCACAGCCCATGGACCTCTTGGGGTCGAAATACCCCTCCCGGAGGCCTCCCGGTACACTACCGGCACTCCCGGTACACTACCGATGAGCCCGAAACTTTTCCGAAAACCAAACTGGGACTTCCTATATATGAATCTTTACCTCCGGACCATTCCGGAGCTCCTCGTGGAGTCCGAGATCTCATCCGGGACTCTGAAAAAACTTCGGTCACCACCATACATAACTCTACACTACCGAAACGTCACCAAACCTTAAGTGTGCAGACCCTGCGGGTTCGAGAACTATGTAGACATGACCGAGACACCTCTACGATCAATAAACAATGGCGGGATCTGGACATCCACATTGGTTCCTACATATTCTACGAAGATCTTTATCGGTCGAACCCCTATGTCAAGGATTCAGTTAATCCCGTATAACGTTCCCTTTGTTCTTCGGTATGTTACTTGCCCGAGATTCGATCGTCGTTATCTCCATACCTAGTTCAACCTCGTTACCGGCAAGTCTCTTTACTCGTTCCGTAATACAAGACCCGCAACTAACAATTAGTCACATTGCTTGCAAGGCTTATTGTGATGTTGCATTACCAAGTGGGCCCCAAGATACCTCTCCGTCACACGGAGTAACAAATCCCAGTCTCGATCCATGCCAACTCAACAGATACCATCGGAGATACCTGTAGAGCACCTTTATAGTCACCCAGTTACGTTGTGACGTTTGGTACACACAAGGCACTCCTTCGATATCTGTGAGTTGCATGATCTCATGGTCATAGGAACACATACTTGACATGCGGAAAACAGTAGCAATAAACTGACACGATCATATGCTACGTTTGCAGTTTGGGTCTTGTCCATCACATCATTCTCCTAATGATGTGACCTTGTTATCAAATGACATCTCATGTCCATGGCTAGGAAACCTTAACCATCTTTTGATCAGCGAGCTAGTCTATTAGAGGCATACTAGGGACATGGTTTTGTCTATGTATCCACACATGCATCTGAGTCTCCGATCAATACAATTATAGCATGGATAATAAACGATTATCATGAACAAGGAAATTTGATAATAACTAATTTATTATTGCCTCTAGGGCATATTTCCAACAGTCTCCCACTTGCACTAGAGTCAATAATCTAGTTCACATCACCATGTGATTCGCATTGTTATGAATCTAACACCCAACGAGTTCTGGGGCTCGATCATGCTTTGCATGTGAGAGAGGTCTTATAGTCAACGAGTCTGTAACATTCACATCCGTGTGCACTTTGCAAATACCTATGTCAAACTGTAAACACTGCTACCACACTCTGCTCGGTACTATTCCAAATGGCTGCTCCACTATACGTATCCAGATTGCTACTACGAGTCATCCGGATTAGTGTTAAAGCTTGTATCGACGTAACTCCTTACGACGAACTCTGTATCACCTCCATAATCGAGAAACATCTCCTCAGTCTCTTAGTTACTGCTGATAATCTTGACCGCTGTCCAGTGATCCACTCCTGGTTCACTCTTGTACCCGCTGGCGGACTCATGGCAAGGCACACACAGGTGCGGTACACAACATGGCATAATATAGAGCCTATGGCTAAGGCATAGGGGACGACGTTCGTCCTTTCTCTTTCTTCTGCCGTTGTCGAGCTTTGAGTCTCACTCAACTTCACACCTTACAAATCAGATGAGAACTATTTCTCTGGATGATCCATTTTGAACTCTTTCAAAATCTTGTCAAGGTATGCACTCATTGAAAGTCTCATCAAGCATCTTGATCTATCTCTATAGATTTTGATGCTCAACAATTAGGTAGCTTTATCCAGGTCTTCCTTTGAAAATCACTTTCCAAATGACCGTTTTATGCTTTCCAGAAACTCTACATTATTTCTGATCAACAATATGTCATCCACATATACTTATCAGAAATTCTATAGTGCTCCCACTCACTTTATTGCAAATACAAGTTTCTCGTAAACTTTGTATAAACATCAAAACTTTGATCACCTCATCAAAGCGTATATTCCAACTCCGAGATGCTTGCTTCAGTCCATGGAAGGATCATCGAAGCTTGCACACCTTTTAGCATCCTTAGGCCTGACAAAACCTTCTGGTTGTATCACATACAACCTTTCCTCAAGTAAACCGTTAAGGAAACGATGTTTTGACATCCATCTGCCAGATTTCATAATTGAAAACACAGCAACTGCTAACATAATTCCAACAGACTTTAGCACCACTACGAGTGAGAAAGTCTCATCGTAGTCAACTCCTTGAACTTGTCACAAACATCTTTGCAACAAGTCGAGCTTTACAAATAGTGACATTCACCATCAGTGTCTGTCTTCATTTTAAAGATCCATTTGTACTCAACAACCTGTCGTCCAACAAGCAAGTCTACCAAAGTCTACACTTGGTTTTCATACATGGATCCTATCTCGGATTTCATGGCCTCCAACCATTTGTCGGAATCCGGGCCCATCATCGCTTCTCCATAGCTCGTAGGTTCATCGTTTGTCCAACAACATGACCTCCAAGACAGGGTTGTCATACCGCTTAGGAGCAGTACACATCCTTGTCGACCTACGAAGTTCGATAGTAACTTGATCCTGAAGCTTCATGATCATCATCATTAACTTCCTCTTCAACTAACGTAGGCTTCACAGAAACAACATCCTGCGCTGCGCTACTCTCTGGTTGAACAAAGTTTAAACAACCTCATCAAGTTCTATCTTCCTCCCACTTAATTCTTTCGAGAGAAACTTTTCCTCGAGAAAGGATCTGTTTTAGTAACAAACACTTTGCACTTGGATCTGAGATAGAAGGTTCACCCAACTGATCTTAGGGTATTCTATGAAGATGCATTTGTCCGCCTTGGGTTCGACCTCATTAGGTGAAAACATTTTCCACACAAGTGTCGCAGCCCCAAGTATTAAGAAATGACAGCTTAGGTTTCTATCAAACCATAATTCACACCGGCATGATCTCCATCGTCACCGGCACAACACCATGATCTCCATCATCTTGATCTCCATCAATGTGTTGCCATTGGGGTTGTGGCGCCAGCCCTGCTTCTACTTCTATTGCTACCGCTTAGCGATAAAGTAAAGCATTACATAGCGCTTAATGATTGACACGCAGGTCATACAATAATTAAAGACAACCCTATGGCTCCTGCCGGTTGCCGTACTCAATGACATGCAAGTCGTGAAATTCTATACATCACATGATCATCTCATACATCACATATATCTCATCATGTAATTGGCCATATCACATCACAACATACCCTGCAAAAACAAGTTAGACGTCCTCTAATTGTTGTTGCATGTTTTACGTGGCTGCTATGGGTATCTAGCAAGAACGATTCTCACCTACGCATAAACCACAACGGTGATACATAGATTGCTTTTCAACCTTCTCAAGGACCGCCTTTGTCGGATCCGATCCAACTAAAGTGAGAGAAACTGTCACCCGCAAGCCATCTAAGCAACAAGTTGCGTCGAGGGAACCGGTCTCTCATAAGCGTACGAGTAATGTTGGTCCGGGCCGCTTCATCTCACAATCCCGCTGAACCAAAATCCAACCAAGGGAGGAAGCAATCTAAGCATCAACGCCCACAAACCTTTTGTGTTCTACTCGAGATCTCATCGAACCATCAACCTAGCTCATGATGCCACTGTTGGGGAACGTCGCATGGGAAACAAAAAATTTCCTACGCACACGCAAACCTATCCATGGTGATGAGCATCTACGAGAGGGAGAGTGGATATACGTACCCTTGTAGATCGCTAAGCGGGAAGCTTTAAGAAACACGGTTGGTGTAGTCGAACTTCTTCACGATCCAAATCGTCGAGCGTCCCGCGATCCAATCACGAACTGTCCCGCGAACACATCATGATCCGTCCCGCGAACTCATCACGATCCGTCTCACGATCTTGATCACGATCTATCCCGCGAACTCATCACGATCCGTTCCGTGATCACATCACGAACCATCTCGCGATCTCATGCATGATATAGGCTTGGGGGAGGCTTAAGTCAATGTTATATTCATGCCCCAATCAGGACCTCTCGAGGGAAATTATTATTCAGAATTTTTATGCTCGGCTTTCTCGTAATGATCAATCCATGCTCGATACTTCTTGTGTTGGCTCCTATATGAAGATTGATATTGGTTTCAAATGGGATTTACTGGAAAGAATTAAACACAAATTTGAAGATTGGGAACTCGATGAAGGTAAGGAGTCAGGTATGAACCTTAAGTTTGACTGCGTTAAATCTTTCATGAACACCAATGATTTTCGTGAATTTAGCACTAAATATGGACTTAACTTTGAGATAGTAGCTTCTTTTTGTGAATCTTTTGCTGCTCATGTTGATCTCCTCAAGGAGAAGTGGTTTAAATATCATCCTCCCATTGAAGTGAAAGTAGTTGAACCTATTAAAGTTTAAGATAAAACTATTACTTATAATGTTGATCCTGTTATTCCCACTTCTTATATTGAGAAACCACCTTTCCCTGTTAGAATAAAGGAACATGCTAAAGCTTCAACTGTGGTTCATAAGAGCTGTGCTAGAACACCTACACCCCATGAGAAAATTAAAGTTGAGCCTAGTATTGCTATGGTTAAGGGTCTCTTAGTTGATAATATTGATGGGCATGTTATTCAATTTTGTGGTGAAGCCGCTAGAATTGCTAAACCTGATGCTAAAGACAAACATAGACCCATTGTTGGCACGCCTGTTGTTTCTGTTAAAATAGGAGATCATTGTTATCATGGCTTATGTGATATGGGTGCTAGTGTGAGTGCAATTCCCTTTTCCTTATACAAAGAGATTATGAATGATATTGCACCAGCTGAGTTAGAGCAAATTGATGTTACAATTAAGCTTGCTAATGAGACACTATATCACCAGTTGTGATTATTAGAGATGTTGAAGTCTTGTGTGGGAAAATAAAATACCCTACTGATTTTATTGTTCTTGGTTCCCCACAAGATTATTTTTGTCACATTATATTTGGTAGGCCCTTCTTGAATACCGTTAATGCCATGATAGATTGTGAGAAGGAAACGATTACCGTAAGTTTTGGGAATAGGTCTCATGAGTTTAATTTCTCTAAATTTCGTAGACAACCCCATGATAAAGAAGTTCCTAGTAAGGATGAAATTATTGGCCTTGCTTCTATTTCTGTTCCGCCTACTGATCCTTTAGAGCAATATTTGCTAGACCATGAAAATGATATGCATATGAATGAAAGGAATGAAATAGATAGGATTTTCTTTGATCAGAATCCTATTCTGAAACACAACTTGCATGTTGAAATACTTGGGTATCCTCTTACACGCAAGGGTGATCCCGTGTCTAAGCTAAAACAATTACCAGATACTTTGAAATATGCTTATCTTGATGAAAAGAAGATATAACGTGTTATTATTAGTGATAACCTTTCAGAGCATGAAGAACAAAGATTATTGAAAACTCTGAGGAAGCATTGTGCTGCTATTGGATATACTCTTGATGATCTTAAGGGCATTAGTCCCACTCTATGTCAGCACAAAATTAAAATGGAGCCTAATGCTACCCCAGTTATTGATCACCAACGACGGTTGAATCCTAAAATGAAGGAAGTGGTAAGAAATGAAATATTAAAGCTTCTGGAGGCAGGTATCATTTACCATATTGCTGATAGTAGATGGGTTAGTCCAGTTCATTGTGTCCCTAAGAAAGGAAGTATTACCGTAGTTCCTAATGATAAAAATGAATTGATCCCGCAAAGAATTGTTACAGGTTATAGAATGGTAATTGATTTTAGGAAATTGAATAAAGCTACTAGAAAATATCATTACCCTCTACCTTTCCTTGATCAAATGCTACAAAGATTATCCGAACACACACATTTCTGCTTTTTAGATGGTTATTCTGGTTTCTCTCAAATACATGTGTCAAAAGAGGACCAAGAGAATACCACCTTTACTTACCCTTTTGGTACCTTTTCTTATAGATGTATGCCTTTTGGTTTATGTAATGCACCTTCTACCTTTCATAGATGTATGACTGCTATATTCTCTGATTTTTGTGAAAGGATTGGTGAGGTTTTCATGGATGATTTTTCCGTTTACGGAATTTCTTTTGATGATTGTTTGAGAAACCTTGATCGGGTTTTGCAGAGATGTGAAGAAACTAATCTTGTCTTGAATTTGGAAAACTGCGACTTTATGGTGAATGAAGGCATTGTCTTGGGACATAAAATTTCCAAAAGAGGTATTGAAGTTGATAAGGCTACAGTTGATGCTATTGAAAAAATGCCATGCCCTACGGAGATCAGAGATCTTACGGAAGTGTCATTCCGAGGCCTACAGAGCACAGCATGCTGGAGATAGGACTGCACATAACGTATTACAATCTAGTTTTTATTGGCCTACTCTCGTCAAGGATGCCCGTAAGTTTGTCTTGTCATGTGATGAATGTCAAAGAATTGGAAATATTAGTAGATGTCAGGAAATGCCTATGAATTACTTTCTCATTATTGAATCATTTGATGTTTGGGGTTTTGATTATATGGGACCTTTTCCAACATCCAACGGGTATAATCAAATTTTAGTTTCCGTTGATTGTGTTACTAAGCGGATAGAAGCTATTCCAACTAGTAGTGTTGATCATAACACCTCTATTAAGATGCTTAAAGAAGTTATTTTCCCTAGATTTGGAGTTCCAAGATATTTAATGACTGATGGTGGTTCACATTTTATTCATGGTGCTTTCCTTAAATTGCTTGCTAAGTATGATGTTAACCATAGAATTGCATCCCCTTATCATCCCCAGTCTAGTGGTCAAGTAGAATTAAGCAATAGAGAAATTAAATTGATCTTGCAAAAGACGGTTAATAGATCTAGGAAGAATTGGTCTAAGAAACTTGATGATGCATTATGGGCTTATAGAATTGCTTCCAAGAATCCTATGGGTATGTCTCCGTATGATATGGTTTATGGTAAAGAATTAACTTACCTATAGAGCTAGAGCATAAAGCTTATTGGGCAATCAAAGAGCTCAAATATGACTTCAAACTTGCTGGTGAGAAGAGGTTAATTCACATTAGCTCACTTGATGAATGGAGAACTCAAGCCTATGAGAATGCCAAGCTGTTAAAAGAGAAAGTTAAGAGATGGCATGATAAAAGGATACAAAAGCAGGAATTTTAATGTAGTGATTATGTCTTGCTATACAATTCTCGGTTAAACAAATTTGCAGGTAAACTTCTCTCCAAATGGGAAGGGCCTTATATCGTCGAGGAGGTATATCGTTCCGGTGCCATCAAGATCAACAACGCCGAAGGCACAAATCCGAAGGTGGTAAACGGGCAAAGAATCAAACACCATATTTCAGGTACTCTCATTAATGTTGAAACCAATCAATACCATAACTCCCGAAGAGCATATTAGGGAGACTTACCAGAACGTTTCAAACGCTAAAAAGGAATAGGTACGTGGTACGGTAAGTAAATCGACTCCAAAACTTTCCCAGTAGCAATTTTACTCGGTTCTGGGATATTTAAAAAATTAGGAAAATGAAAAGTAGTCCGAAGGACGCACGGGGAGGCGACAAGCCTGCTAGGCGCGGCCACCCCCTGGCCGCACCTAGGGGGCTTGTCACCACCCTGTGCGCCCCCCGGACTCTGTTTTCTTGTTGAATGCTCCTTTGGGTCAGCAAAAATTCATTATATAATCTCCCAAAGGTTTGCACTTTCATATCACAACAATACCTCCTGTTTTTGTTTTGATCTATTTCTGCAGCAGATCGAGATCGTCATCGTGTCCCCCACAGCTCCGAAGGACAAGTTTTTTGAGAAGGTCATCAACCCTTATCTTGCAGAGGTACTACAACACCCTCAAACGATTGATATGTGTGAGGGGATGCTACACATCAGTGACGTTGAGGGGCCAAAGAAGAGTGGAAGCATGGAAACAAGGCTCGAAGCAATGGAGCAACAAGTATTCAAGTGCCAAGCGATGGTGGAACATGGACTCAATGACAATCATATGATGATCTCGAAGTTTACCCATAAACACAAGATGGACACAAGGACTATTGCGGAACGTTGCATGGGAAACAAAAAAATTCCTACGCACACGCAAATCTATCCATGGTGATGAGCATCTACGAGAGGGAGAGTGGATCTACATACCCTTGTAGATCGCTAAGCGGGAAGCGTTAAGAAACATGGTTGGTGTAGTCGAACGTCTTCGCGATCCAAATCGCCGTGCGTCCCGCGATCCAATCACGATCCATCCCGCGATCCAATCACGATCCGTCCTCTGATCCGATCATGATCCGTCCCACGAACTTGATCATGATCCGTCTCACGAACTTGATCACAATCCTTCCGATCTAGCACCGAATGGATGGCACCTCCGCGTTCAGCACACGTACAGCTTGATGACGATCTCCACCGTCTTGATCCAGAAAGAAGGAGTGGAGAGCAAGAAGATTTCTCTGGCATCCTGATGGCGCTCCAGCGATGGTGGTGGAGCAATTCCGGCAGGGCTTCGCCTAAGCACTGTAGAAAACCGATCTAGAGGAGAAACTATGCACTAGAGATTACGGTTTGCACGTGGCCGAAAAATCAAGTGCAAAACCCTAGAAATCCACTAATATATATAGGAGGGAGGGAGGAGGAGAGGCAGCTTGGCCTACGAGCCTTGGAGGCTTCGGCCGAACCGGGTGGTGGAGGTGGAGTCCACCTCCACTCCTAGTAGGACTAGGATTCACCCAATTTTGCCTTTTTCCACCTTCTCCTATTAGGTTTTCTTCTCCAGCTACATGGGCCTTGTGTGGGAGTTTCCACCAGCCCACTAAGGTCTGATATTCACTCTCCCACAGCCCATGAAGCCTCTTGGGTCGAAATACCCCTCTCGGAGGTCTCCCGGTACACTCCCGGCACTCCCGGTACACTACCGATGAGCCCAAAACTTTTTCGGCGACCAAAATAGGACTTCCTATATATGAATCTTTACCTCTGGACCATTTAGGAGCTCCTCGTGATGTCCGGGATCTCATCCAGGACTCTGAACAAACTTCGGTCACCACCATACATAACTCTATACTGCCGAAACGTCACCAAACCTTAAGTGTGCAGACCCTACGGGTTCGAGAACTATGTAGACATGACCGAGACACCTCTACGGTCAATAACCAATGGCGGACCTGGATGTCCACATTGGTTCCTACATATTCTACGAAGATCTTTACCGGTCGAACCTCCATGTCAAGGATTCAGTTAATCTCATATGATGTTGCCTTTGTTCTTCGGTATGTTACTTGCCCGAGATTCGATCGTCGGTATCTTCATACCTAGTTCAACCTCGTTACTGGCTAGTCTCTTTACTCGTTTTGTAATAAAAGATCCCGTAACTAACACTTAGTCACATTGCTTGCAAGGCTTATTGTGATGTTGTATTACCGAGTGGGCCCTGAGATACCTCTCCGTCACACGGAGTAACAAATCCCAGTCTTGATCCATGCCAACTCAACAAACACCCTCGGAGATACCTGTAGAGCACCTTTATAGTCACCCAACAATAGTAGTAGAAGCATGCAGGGAGTGATAACCCCGATTGTGACACGTTGATGGAGATCAAGATGATGGAGATCATGGTGTCGTGCCGGTGACGATGGAGATCATGCCGGTGCTTTCAAGATGGAGATCTAAAGCACAAGTTCATGGCCATATCATGTCACTTATGAATTGCATGTGATGTTAATCCTTTGATGCACCTTGTTTTGCTTAGTACGACAGTAGCATTATAAGGTGATCCCTCACTTAAATTTCAAGATAAATCGTGTTCTCCCCGAGTGTGCACCGTTGCGAAAGTTCATCGTGTTGAGACACCACGTGATGATCGGGTGTGATAGACTCTACGTTCACATACAACGGGTGCAAGCCAGTGTTGCACGCGCAGAACACTTGGGTTAAACTTGACGAGCCTAGCATGTACAGACATGGCCTCGGAACACAAGAGACCGAAAGGTCGAACATGAGTCATATAGTAGATATGATCAACATGATGATGTTCACCATTGTAACCACCTCAACTCACGTGATGATCGGACTTGAGTTGGTGAATTTGGATCATGAATCACTCGAATGACAGGAGGGATGTCAATTTGAGTGGGAGTTCTTAAGTAATATAATTAATTAAACTCATTATCATGAACATAGTCAGTAGTGTCTTTGCAAATTATGTTGTAGATTACTTTCTCGCGCTATAGCTCCCTTGAATTTTTATATGTTCCTAGAGAAATAGAGTTGAAAGATGATGGTAGCAATATTGCGGATTGGTGTCCTCATTGCTGCACAGCAGGCTTATGTCCTTAATGCACCGCTCGGTGCGCCAACCCCTCTAGCGTCGCCTGTAGATGTTGTGAACATCTGACAGGTATGTGCTGATGACTACGTGATAGTTTAGTGCGTCATGCATTATGGCTTAGAATTGAGGCTTCAAAACGTTTTGAACATCATGGAACATATGAGATGTTCTAAGAGCTGAAATTTGGATCACAGGCTCGTGCCCGTGTTGCAAGATATGAGATCTCCAACAAGATTATTTGCCTCCAAGATGAACGAGAATAGCTCAATTGTTGAGCATGTGCTCAGATTGTCTGGGTGCTACAATCGCTTGAATCGAGTGGGAGTTCATCTTCCAGATAAGATAGTGATTGATATAGTTCTCCAAGTCACTTTCACTAAAGCTACTAGAACTTGGTGATGAACTATAAAATGCCAGGGATAGAATTAATGATCCCTGAGCTGTTCGCGATGTTTGACACCGTGAAGGTAGAAATCAAGAATTGATGGTTAGTATAACCACTAGTTTCGAGAAGGGCAAGGGAAAGTAGGGAAACTTCATGGATGGCAAGTCAGTTGCTGCTCCAGTGAAGCAACCCAAAGTTGAACCCAAACCCGAGACTAAGTGCTTCAATTATGAGGAGAGAGGTCGCTGAAGCGGAACAACCCTAGATACTTGGTAGATAAGAAGGCTGGCAACATCGACAGAAGTATATTTGATATACGTGTTATTGATGTGTACCTTGCTTGTACTCCTAGTAGCACATGGGTATTGGATACCGGTTCGATTGCTAAATGTTAGTAACTCAAAATAAAGGCTACAGAATAAACGGAGAACTAGCTAAGTGTGAGGTGACGATGTGTGTTGGAAATGTTTCCAAGGTTGATGTGATCAACATCTCACGCTCTCTCTACCTTCGAGATTAGTGACGAACCTAAATGTTATTTGGTGTTTTTTTGCGTTGAGCATGAACGTGATTAGATCATGTTCATTGCAACACGGTTATTCATTTAAATTAGAGAAGAATGGTTATTCTATTTACATGAATAATACCATCAACGGTCATGCACCCAGTAAGAATGGTTTGTTAAAACTTGATCGTAGTAATACACATGTTCATAAAATTGATGCCAAAAGGATACAAAGTTAATAATAATAGTACCACATACTTGTGGCACTACCGCTAAATGTCATATTGGTATAAAATGCATGAAGAAACTCCATGCTGATGATCTTTGGACTCATTCGATTTCGAATCGGTTGAGAAATGCGAACCATGCCTCTTGGGCAAGATGACTAAAGGACCCCGTTTTCTGGTTTGATGGAGCGGGCAAGTGATTTATTGGAAATGATACATGTTGATGTATGCAATCCAATGAGTCTTGTAGCATGCGGTGGATATCATTATTTTCTTACCTTCACTGATGATTTGAGTAGATATAGTGTATATTTACTTAATGAAACACAAGTCTGAATCGTTTGAAAGGTTCAAGCAAATTCAGAGTGAAAGTTTAAGATCATCGTGACAAGAAGATAAAAATGTTTGCGATATGATCGTGGAGGTGAATATCTGAGTAACGAATTTGGCATGCAACTTTAGACAATGTGAAAGTTGTTTTCACAACTCACGCCACCTGGAACACCATAGTGTGATGGTGTGTCCGAACGTCATAGTCGTGCTCTATTGGATATGGTGCCTGCTATGATGTCTATTATCATTTTGTTACTATAATTTTGGGGTTATGCATTAGAGACAACTACATTCACTTTAAATAGGGCACCATCTAAATCCGTTGAGATGACACTATGTGAACTTGGTTTGACAGAAATCTAAGCTGTCATTTCTTAATGTTTGGGGCTGCGACGCTTGTGTGGAAAATGTTTTCACCGAATGAGCTCGAACCCAAAGCGGACAAATGCATCTTCATAGAATACCCTAAAGAACAGTTGGGTGAACCTTCTATCTCAGATCCAATCATAAAATGTTTGTTGCTAAAAATTGGGTCCTTTCTCGAGAAAGGGTTTCTCTTGAAAAAATTGAGTGGGAGGAGGATAGAACTTAATGAGGTTATTGAACCTCTGCTTGAACTAGAAAGTAGCGCAGCGCAGAAAGATGTTTCTGTGAAGCCTACGTTAGTTGAAGAGGAAGTTAATGATGATGATCATAAAGCTTCGGATCAAGTTACTATCGGCCTACGAAGAAAATAGAGCTTGATGAGGTTATTGAATCTTTACTTCAACCAGAGAGTAGCGCAGCGCAGAAAGTTGTTTCTATGAAGGCTACGTCAGTTGAAGAGGAAGCTAATGATGATGATCATGAAAGCTTCGGATCAAGTTACTATCGAACTTCATAGGTCAACAAGGACGTGTACTGCTACTGAGTGGTACGACAACCCTGTCTTGGAGGTCATGTTGTTGGACAACGATGAACCTACGAACTATGGAGAAGCGATGACGGGCCCGGAAACCAACAAATGGTTAGAGGCCATGAAATCCGAGAACGGATCCATGTATGAAAACCAAGTATAGACTTTGGTGGACTTGCTTGTTGAATGGCAGTTCGTTAAGTATAAATGGATCTTTAAAATGAAGACAGACGCTGATGGTAAATGTCACCATTTGTAAATCTCGACTTGTTGCAAACAAGTTTACGACAAGTTCAAGGAGTTGACTGCGATGAGACTTTCTCACTCATAGCGATGCTAAGTCTGTTGAAATTACGTTAGGTGTTGCTGCAGTTTCAATTATCAAAACTGGCAGATGGATGCCAAAACATCGTTTCCTTCCTTAAGGAAAGGTTGTATGAGATACAACCAGAAGGTTTAGTAAGTCCTAAGGATGCTAAAAGGTGTGTGAGCTTCAGTGATTCTTCTATGAACTGAAGAAAGCATCTCGGAGTTGGAATATACACTTTGATGAGGTGATCAAAGTTTTTGAGTCTATACAAAGTTTACGAGAAACTTTTATTTGCAATAAAGTGAGTGGGAGCACTATAGAGTTTCTGATAAGTATATGTGGATGACATATTGCTATTCGGAAATGATGTAGAATTTCTGGAGAGCATAAACGGTTGTTTGAAAAGATTTTTTCAAAGGAAGACCTGGTTAAATCTACCTAATTGTTGAGCATCAAGATCTATAAAGATAGATCAAGATGTTTGATAAGACTTTCAATGAGTACATACCTTGACAAGATTTTGAAAGAGTTCAAAATGGATTAGTCAGAGAGAAGTGTTCTCGCCTTCTTTGAAAGGTATGAAGTTGAGTGAGACTCAAAGCTCGACCATGGAAGAAGAAAGAGAAAGGATGAATGCCGTCCCCTACGCCTTAGACATAGGCTCTGTATAGTATGCCATGCTGTGTACCGCACCTATGTGTGCCTTGAGTCCGTCAAGGGGTACAAGAGTAATCTAGGAGTGGATCACTGGATAGCGGTCAAGATTATCCTTAGTAACTGAAACTAAGGAGATGTTTCTCGATTATGGAGGTGATAAAGAGTTCGTCATAAAGAGTTACGTCGATGCAAGCTTTAACACCAATCCGGATAACTCGTAGTAGCAATCTAGATACGTATAGTAGGAGAAGCCATTTGGAATAGTACCAAGTGTGGTAGCAGTGTTTACAGTTTGGCATAGAGATTTGCAAAGTACACACGGATCTGATGGTCACAAACCTGTTGACTATAAGGCCTCTCTCTCATGCAAAGCATGATCGAGCCCCAGAACTGATTGGGTGTTAGATTCATAACAATGCGAATCACATGGTGATGTGAACTAGATTATTGACTCTAGTGCAAGTGGGAGACTGTTGGAAATATGCCCTAGAGGCAATAATAAATTAGTTATTATCATATTTCCTTGTTCGTGATAATCGTTTATTATCCATGCTATAATTGTATTGAATGGAAACACATTACATGTGTGGGTAAATAGACAACACTTTGTCCCTAGTATGCCTTTAGTGAACTAGCTCGTTGATAAAAGATGGTCAAGGTTTCCTAGCCATTGACATGTGATGTCATTTGAATAACGGGATCACATCATTAGGATAATGATGTGATGGACAAGACCCAAACTACAAACGTAGCATATGATCGTGTCAGTTTACTGCTACTGTTTTCTGCATGTCAAAGTATGTGTTCCTATGACCATGAGATCATGCAACTCACTGACATAGGAGGAGTACCTTGTGTGTATCAAACGTCGCAACGTAACTGGGTGACTATAAAGGTGCTCTACTGGTATCTCCGAGGGTGTTTGTTGAGTTGGCATGGATCAAGACTGGGATTTGTTACTCCATGTGACGGAGAGGTATCTCAGGGCCCACTCGGTAATACAACATCACAATAAGCCTTGCAAGCAATGTGACTAAGTGTTAGTCACGGGATCTTGTATTACGAAATGAGTAAAGATACTTGCCGGTAACGAGGTTGAACTAGGTATGGAGATACCGACGATCGAACTTCGAGCAAGTAACATACCGAAGAACAAAGGGAACATCATACGGGATTAACTGAATCCTTGACATAGAGGTTCGACCGATAAAGATGTTTGTAGAATATGTAGGAAGCAATGTGGACATCCAGGTCCTGCCATTGGTTATTGACCGTAGAGGTGTCTCGGGCATGTCTACATAGTTCACGAACCCGCAGGGTCTGCACACTTAAGGTTGGGTGACGTTTCAATAGTATAGAGTTATGTATGGTGGTGACCGAAGGTTGTTTGGAGTCCCGAATGAGATCCCGGACGTCACGAGGAGTTCCGGAATGGTCCGGAAACGAAGATTGATATATAGGAAGGTGGTGTTTGGACTCCGGAAAGATTTCGGGCACTTTCGGTAGTGTACCGGGAGTGACTAATGGGTCCCGGGGGTCCACCAGTGGGGCCAACCCACCCCATGGGCCAAAGTGGCGACCCACCAGCCCCTAGTGGGATGGTGGGGTCGGCCAAGGTGGCCTAGGCTCAGGAGAGAGAGGCCCAAACCGAATTGGGGTGGAGTCCTCCCCAAGTTCCACCTCTCGTGTGAGAGGTGGACTCCCAATTGGAGGAGGACTCCCCCTCCACCAGTTCGGCCAAAGCTAAGAGGGAGCCCTCCCCTTGGGTGAAGCCTCCTCTCCCCTCCTCCTATATATACTAGTGGATATCTAGGGTTTTGGCACTGAATTTTTACGGCCACGTGCTACCCGTTCCACCGGTGCTCCTCTAGATCGGATTTCCGTAGTGCTTAGGCGAAGCCCTGCCAGAATTGCTACACCACCATCACCGGAGCGCCGTCACGCTGCCTATGAACTCTTCTACCTCTCCACTTCCTCTTTCTGGATCAAGACGGTGGAGATCGCATCAAGCTGCACGTGTGCTGAACGCGGAGATGCCGTCCGTTCGGCGCTAGATCGGAAGGACCGTGAACAAGATCGCGGGACGGTTCGTGATGAGTTCATGGGACGGATCGTGATGAGATCGCGGGACGGATCGTGATGAGATCGCGGGACGAATCGTGATGAGTTCGCGGGACGGATCGTGATTGGATCGCGGGACGAATCATGATTGGATCGCGGGACGCTCGGCGATTTGGATCGCGAAGATGTTTGACTACACCAACCACGTTTCTTAACGCTTCCCGCTTAGCGATATACAAGGGTATGTAGATCCACTCTCCCTCTCTTAGGTGCTCATCACCATGGATAGATCTTGCGTGTGCGTAGGAATTTTTTTGTTTCCCATGCAACGTTCCCCAACATAAACACCCTCGGAGACACCTATAGAGCACCTTTATAGTCACCCAGTTATGTTGCGACGTTTGATACACACAAGGTACTCCTCCGATATCTGTGAGTTGCATGATCTCATGGTCATAGGAACATATACTTGACATGCAGAAAACAGTAGGAATAAACTGACACGATCATAAGCTACGTTTGTAGTTTGGGTCTTGTCCATCACATCATTCTCCTAATGATGTGATCCCATTATCAAATGACATCTCATGTCCATGGCCAGGAAACCTTAACCATCTTTCGATCAATGAGCTAGTTCACTAGAGGCATACTAGGGACATTGTGTTTGTCTATGTATCCACACATGTATCCATGTTTCCAATTAATACAATTATAGCATGGATAATAAATGATTATCATGAACAAGGAAATACAATAATAAACACTTTATTTATTGCCTCTAGGGCATATTTTCAACAGTCTCCCACTTGCACTAGAGTCAATAATCTAGTTCACATCACTATGTGATTTACATTGTAATGAATCGAACACCCATGCAGTTCTGGTGTTGATCATGTTTAGCCCTTGGAAGAGGTTTAGTCAACGGGTCTGCAACATTCAGATCGCTGTGCACTTTACAAATATTTATGTCTTTCTCCATGATGTAATCGTGGATGGAGTTGAAGAGTCGCTTTATGTGTCTGGTCCTCTTGTGAAACCTTGGTTCCTTGGCCAGAGCAATGGCACCGGTGTTGTCACAGAACAGGTTTATTGGATTCAGTGCACTAGGCACTACTCCAAGATCTGTCATGAACTGCTTGATCCAAACTCCTTCCTTCGCCGCCTCCGAGGCTGCGATGTATTCCGCTTCGCACGCAGAATCAGCTACCACGCTTTGCTTGGAACTGCACCAGCTTACCGCTCCCCCGTTAAGAATAAATACGTATCCGGTTTGCGACTTAGAGTCGTCCGGATCAGTGACAAAGCTTGCATTGACGTAACCCTTTACGACGAGCTCTTCATCACCTCCATAAACAAGAAACATTTCCTTAGTCCTTTTCAGGTACTTAAGGATATTCTGGACCGCTTGCCAGTGCTCCATTCCAGGATCACTTTGAAACCTTTCGGCCATACTTATGGCAAGGCTGACATCGGGTCTTGTGCACAGCATTGCATACATGATAGAGCCTATGGCTGAAGCATAGGGGATGACACTCATCTTTTCTCTATCTTCTGTAGTTACTGGGCATTGAGTCTTACTCAACTTCACGCCTTGTAACACAGGCAAGAACCCCTTCTTGGATTGTTCCATTTTGAACTTCTTCAAAACTTTATCAAGGCATGTCCTCTTTGAAAGTGCTATTAAGCGTCTCCATCTATCTCTATAGATCTTAATGCTTGATATGAAAGCAACTTCTCCTAGGTCCTTCATTGAAAAACTTTTGTTCAAATATTCCTTCACGCTTTCTAGCATTTATATATTGTTTCCAATCAGCAATATGTCATCCACATATAATACTAGAAACGCTATAGAGCTCCCACTCACTTTCTTGTAAATACAAGCTTCTCCGTAAACTTGTATAAACTCAAACGCTTTGATTACCTCATCAAAGCGCTTATTCCAACTCCGAGATGCTTGCACCAGTCCATAAATGGATCGCTGGAGTTTGCAAACTTTGTCAGCATTCTCTGGATCGACAAAACCTTCGGGTTGCATCATATACAACTCTTCCTCAAGGAAACCATTGAGGAACGTTGTTTTGACATCCATCTGCCAAATTTCATAGTCGAAATAAGCAGCTATTGCTAACATGATTCTGACAGACTTAAGCATCGCCGCGGGTGAGAAAGTCTCATCGTAGTCAACTCCTTGAACTTGTGAAAAACCCTTTTCCACAAGTCAAGCTTTATAGACGGTGACATTACCGTCCGCATCTGTCTTCTTCTTAAAGATCCATTTGTTCTGAATGGCCTTTTGCCCTTCAGGTAATACTTCCAAAGTCCATACTTTTTTTTCGTACATGGATCCCATCTCGGATTTCATGGCCTCTAACCATTTCTCGGAATCCGGGCCCATCACTCCTTCACCATATCTCATAGGTTCATTGTTGTCCAACAACATAACCACCAAGACAGGGTTGCCGTACCAATCAGGGGTAGTACGCGGCCTTGTCGACCTACGAGGTTCAATCGCAGCTTGATCCGAAGCTTCATGATCATCATCATTAACTTCCTCTTCCACCGTCGTAGGTTCCACAGAAACATCTTTCTGTGCTGTGCTACTTTCTGGTTGAAGTAAAGGTTCAATAACCTCATCAAGCTCTATTTCCTCCCACTCAATTCTTTTGAGAGAAACTCTTTCTCAAGAAATGTTCCGTTCTTAGCGACAAACACTTTGCCTTCGGATCAGAGATAGAAGGTATACCTGACTGTCTCTTTTGGGTATCCTATGAAGATGCATTTCTCCGCTTTGGGTTCCAGCTTTTCAGGCTGAAGCTTTTTGACATAAGCATCACATCCCCAAACTTTAAGAAACGACAACTTTGGCTTCTTGCCAAACCATAGTTCATATGGCGTCGTCTCAACGGATTTTGATGGTGCCCTATTTAAAGTGAATGCAGCTGTCTCTAATGCATAACCCCAAAACGATAGTGGAAAATCAGCAAGAGACATCATAAAATGCACCATATCTAATAAGGTTCGATTACGACGTTCGGATACACCATTACGTTGTGGTGTTCCGGGCGGTGTCAACTGTGAAACAATTCCACATTGTCTTAAGTGACTGCCAAACTCATAACTCAGATATTCACCTCCTCGATCAGATCGCAGGAACTTAATCTTCTTGTTACGATGATTCTCAACTTCACTCTAAAATTGCTTGAACTTTTCAAACGTTTCAGACTTGTGTTTCATCAAGTAAATATACCCATATCTAATTAAGTCATCAGTGAAGGTGAGAAAATAACGATATCCACCACACGCTGTAACATTCATTGGACCGCACACATCAGTATGTATGATTTCCAATAAGTCACTTGCCCGTTCCATTGTTCCAGAGAACGGTGTTTTAGTCATCTTGCCCATGAGGCATGGTTCACATGTGTCAAGGGATTCAAAATCAAGTGACTCCAAAATTCCATCAGCATGGAGCTTCCTCATGCGTTTTACACCAATATGACCTAAATGGCAGTGCCACAAGAAAGTGGTACTATCATTATCAACTCTACATCTTTTGGCATCAATGTTATGAACATGTGTATCATCACTATCAAGATTCAATATGAATAAACCCCTCACATTGGGTGCATGACCATAAAAGTATTACTCATATAAATAGAACAACCTTTATTCTCTGATTTAAATGAGTAACCATCTCGCAATAAACAAGATCCAGATATAATGTTCATGCTTAACGCAGGCACTAAATAACAATTATTCAGGTTCATCACTAATCCCGATGGTAATCGAAGAGAGAGCGTGCCGACGGCGATCACATCAACCTTGGAACCATTTCCCACGCGCATCGTCACTTAGTCCTTTGCCAGCCTTCGTTTATTCCATAGTTCCTCCTTTGAGTTGCAAATGTGAGCAACCGAATCGGTATCAAATACCCAGGCACTATTACGAGATCTAGTAAGGTACACATCAATAACATGTATATCATATATACCTTGTTTGTTGTTGGCCGCCTTCTTGTCAGCCAGGTACTTGGGGCAGTTCCGCTTCCAGTGACCAGTTCCCTTGCAATGAAAGCACTCAGTTTCTGGCTTGGGTCCATGCTTGGGCTTCTTTACACGAGTAGCAACTGCTTTGCCATCCTTCTTGGTTTTACCTTTCTTGCCCTTGCCCTTGACTTTGCCATTTTTCTTGAAACTAGTGGTTTTATTGACCATCAACACTTGATGTTCTTTCTGGATTTCAGACTCAGCGACTTTTAGCATTGCAAACAGCTCGGCGACTGACTTGTTCATCCCGTGCATGTTATAGTTCATCACAAAGCTCTTGTAACTAGGTGGCAGTGATTGAAGAACTCTGTCAGTGATCGCCTCTAGCGGAAGGGCAATTCCCAACCCCGCTAGACGAGTTGAATTCCCAGACATTCTGAGTATATGTTCACTGATAGACCCGTTCTCCTCCATCTTGCAAGCATAGAACTTATCGGAGGTTTCATACCTCTCGATCCGGGCGTTCTTCTGAAAGATAAACTTCAACTCCTGGAACATCTCATATGCTCCATGACGTTCAAAAGGTCTTTGAAGTCCCGGTTCTAAGCCATACAGTATTGCACACTGAACTATTGAGTAATCTCCAGTACGTGCCTCCCAAGCATTCTTAACGTCTTCGGAGGTCATGTATTCTGGTTGGTCACCAAGCGGTGCATCAAGGACATATGATTTCTGGGAAGCCGTGAGGATAATCCTCAGATTACGGGCCCAGTCAACAAAGTTACTTCCATCATCTCACAACTTAGCTTTCTCTAGGAACGCATTAAAATTCAGGGGTGCTACTGCGCGAGCCATTGATCTACAACATAAATATGCAAAGTTTACTTAGACTATTGTTCAAGATAATGAGTTTAGTTAATCAAATTACTAAAGCTCCCACTCAAATTGACATCCCTCAGGTCATCTGAGTGTCACATGATCCAAATCCACCAACTCAAGTCCGATCATCACGTGATTTGAGGTGGCTTCAATGGTGAACATCATTATGTTGATCATATCTATTATATGACTCATGTTCGACCTTTTAGTCTCTTGTGTTCTGAGGCCATGTCTGTACATGCTAGGCTCGTCAAGTTTAACCTGAGTGTTCTGCGCGTGCAACACTGGCTTGCACCCGTTGTATGTGAACGTAGAGTCTATCACACCCGATCATCACGTGGTGTCTCAACACGACGAACTTTCGTAACGGTGCACACTCGGGGAGAACACAATTTATCTTAAAATTTAAGTGAGGGATCACCTTATAATGCTACTGTCGTACTAAGCAAAACAAGGTGCATGAAAGGATTAACATCACATGCAATTCATAAGTGACATGATATGGCCATGAACTTGTGCTTTAGATCTCCATCTTGAAAGCACCGGCATGATCTCCATCGTCACCGGCAAGACACCATGATCTCCATCATCTTGATATCCATCAACGTGTCGCCATCGGGGTTGTCGCGCCCAACATGCTTCTACTACTATTGCTACCATTTAGCGAGAAAGTAAAGCATTACATAGCGCTTAATGATTGACACGCATGTCATACAATAATTAAAGACAACCCTATGGCTCCTGCCGGTTGCCGTACTCATCGAAATGCAAGTCGTGAAAATTCTATACATCACATGATCATCTCATACATCACATATATCACATCATGTAATTGGCCATATCACATCACAACATACCCTGCAAAAACAAGTTAGACGTCCTCTAATTGTTGTTGCATGTTTTATGTGGCTGCTACGGGTTTCTAGCAAGAACGATTCTCACCTACGCATAAACCACAACGGTGATACATAATTTGTTTTTCAACCTTCTCAAGGACCGTCTTTGTCGAATCCGATCCAACTAAAGTGAGAGAAACTGCCACCCGCAAGCCATCTAGGCAACATGTTGCATCGAGGGAACCGGTCTCTCATAAGCGTACGAGTAATATTGGTCCGGGCCACTTCATCTCACAATACCACTGAACCAAAATCCGACCAAGGGAGGAAGCAATCTAACCATCAACGCCCACAAACCTTTTGTGTTCTACTCGAGATCTCATCTACACATAGTCCTAGCCCATGATGCCACTGTTGGGGAACGTTGCATGGGAAACAAAAAAATTCCTACGCACACACATATCTATCCATGGTGATGAGCATCTACGAGAGGGAGAGTGGATCTACATACCCTTGTAGATCGCTAAGCGGGAAGCGTTAAGAAACGTGGTTGGTGTAGTCGAACGTCTTCGCGATCCAAATCGCCGTGCGTCCCGTGATCCAATCATGATCTGTTCCGCGATCCAATCACGATCCGTCCCGCGATACGATCATGATCCGTCCCACGAACTTGATCACGATCCGTCGCACGAACTTGATCACGATCCTTCCGATCTAGCACCGAACGGACGGCACCTCCGCGTTCAGCACATGTACAGTTTGATGACGATCTCCACCGTCTTGATCTAGCAAGAAGGAGTGGAGAGGAAGAAGAGTTCTCCAGCAGCCTGACAGCGCTCCGGCGATGGTGGTGGAGCAATTCCGGTAGTGCTTCGCCTAAGCACTGTAGAAAACCGATCTAGAGGAGAAACTATGCACTAGAGATTAGGGTTTACACGTGGCGGAAAAATCAAGTGCAAAACCCTAGAAATCCACTAGTATATATAGGAGGGAGGGAGGAGGAGAGGCAGCTTGGCCTCCAAGCCTTGGAGGCTTCGGCCGAACCAGGTGGTGGAGGTGGAGTCCACCTCCACTCCTAGTAGGACTAGGATTCACCCAATTTTGCCTTTTTTCCACCTTTTACTATTGGGTTTTCTTCTCCAGCTACATGGGCCTTGTGTGGGAGTTTCCACCAGCCCACTAAGGGCTGATATTCACTGTCCCACGGACCATGAAGCCTCTTGGGTCGAAATACCCCTCCCGGAGGTCTCTCGGTACACTCCCGGCACTCCCGGTACACTACCGATGAGCCCAAAACTTTTCCGGCGACCAAAATAGGACTTCCTATATATGAATCTTTACCTCCGGACCATTCCGGAGCTCCTCGTGATGTCCGGGATCTCATCCGGGACTCCGAACAAACTTCGGTCACCACCGTACATAACTCTATACTACCGAAACATCACCAAACCTTAAGTGTGCAGACCCTACGGGTTCGAGAACTATGTAGACATGACCGAGACACCTCTACGGTCAATAACCAATGGCGGGACCTCGATGTCCACATTGGTTCCTACATATTGTACGAAGATCTTTACCGGTCGAACCTCTGTGTCAAGGATTCAGTTAATCCCGTATGATGTTGCCTTTGTTCTTTGGTATGTTACTTGCCCGAGATTCGATCGTCGGTATCTCCATACCTAGTTCAACCTCGTTACTGGCAAGTCTGTTTACTCGTTCCGTAATACAAGATCCCTTAACTAACACTTAGTCACATTGCTTGCAAGGCTTATTGTGATGTTGTATTACTGAGTGGGCCCTGAGATACCTCTCCATCACACGAAGTAACATCCCAGTCTTGATCCATGCCAACTCAATAGACACCCTCGGAGACACCTGTAGAGGACCTTTATAGTCACCCAGTTACGTTGCGACGTTTGATACACACAAGGTACTCCTCCGATATCTGTGAGTTGCATGATCTCATGGTCATAGGAACATATACTTGACATGCAGAAAACAGTAGCAATAAACTGACACGATCATAAGCTATGTTTGTAGTTTCGGTCTTGTCCATCAGATCATTCTCCTAATGATGTGATCCCATTATCAAATGACATCTCATGTCCATGGCTAGGAAACCTTAACCATCTTTAGATCAACAAGCTAGTTCACTAGAGGCATACTAGGGACATTGTGTTTGTCTATGTATCCACACATGTATCCATGTTTCCAATTAATACAATTATAGCATGGATAATAAACGATTATCATGAACAAGGAAATACAATAATAAACACTTTATTTATTGCCTCTAGGGCATATTTCCAACAAGGACATCGGGGAGCACATCTTCAAGATTTACGAGAAAATTGAGCATCTCCAAGCCCAGATCTATGATCTGCAAAACCAAAACTGTGAGTATGAATACAGATTTAAGAGAATGAGTTTGGCTGCAGATTTGAGGATTCTGGAGACTCGTTCACCCTTTTATGATGTAGAGACAATGCCTTGGAAAACGGAGGCCAAATTTCCATCATTATAAACAACTCCACCACCATCACCTCCAAAGAAGGACACTTGACCACATGGGTATGGGCACTCCCCTTGGCTTATGCCAAAGAAGACCGAAAGCGTGGAAACAAGGCTCAAAGCAATGGAGCAACAAGTCTTCACGTGCCAAGGGATGGTGGAACGTGGACTCAATGGCAGTCATATGATGATCTCGGAGTTTACCCATAAACACAAGCTGGACACCAAGGACATCAGGGAGCACATCTTCAAGCTTTACGAGAAAATTGAGCATCTCCAAGCCCAGATCTATGATCTGCAGAACCAAAACTATGAGTATGAATACAAATTTAAGATAATGAGTTTGGCTGCAGATTTGAGGATCTCGGAGACTCGTTCATCCTTTTATAATGGTGAGACAATGCCCTGGAAGACGAAGGAAAAATTTCCATCCTTATCAACAACTCGACCACCATCACCTTCGAAGAAGGACACATGACCACATGGGTATGGGCACTCCCCTTGGCTTGTGCCAAGCTTGGGGGAGGTGCCCCGGTATCGTATCACATCACACCTTTTTTTCCCTTTTGCTTTTTATTATCGTTCCTAGTTCGATCCTTTTTTATCTAGTAGAATAAAAGTTTTTAGTATGATCCACCGTTTAGTTTTTGCTTCTGCTCCCCTTATGTAAGCAAGTCCGAGATGTATATAATAAAAAGTAGTTTTGATGAGAGGGCTTTGCTAGATTACTATGCTCTTGAAAGTAATGAACATGGAACAAGAGAACAAAAGCATAGAGAATACATAATGATCTTATGGGGAGTGATGACTTCACATATAGAAAAGTGTGGTGATTGAAAATTGTTGGGCTTTAACAAACATAGTAATTGGTCATTGGTGCAATTGAAAGGAAGTGATAAAGAAAGAGAGATTCACATATAAATATATTACCTTGGACATATTTTATGATTGTCACTACAGGAATCAGGTAATTTGTCATCCGCCATGGCTGACAGCAAAGGGAAGGACCCCGAACAGCAAAGGCCTTTGTCGTTTGTCAGCATACGGCAAAAACTCCGGCAAAGAAAAAATCGGTAAAGCGGTCCTTTGCCGTCCACCTCAGGACCACGGACGGCAAATAATCTTTGCCGTGGGGGAGTGGATGGCAAAGATCTTGGACGGCAGACCCGGGGGCTACGTTCGTCAAGTGTTAACGGCAGTTCTTTGCCGTACGCTCCCTTTGCCGCCGGCCTTGTGCCCACCTTTGCCATCGGTGGACGGGCGTCAAAGGATAATGCCCTTTGACCCTAGGGTCCCCCTTTGCCATCGGCCTTCGTCCCCACCTTTGTTGTCGGCCTTGGGCCCTCCCTTTGCCATCAGCCTTGTTCCCACCTTTACGTCGGTGGGCCGACAACAAAGAGTAAGGCCATTTGCCCCTGTGATCCCCCCTTTGCCGTCAGCCCACCGACGAAAAAGAGTAACGCCATTTCCCTTTTTCTTTTATTTTTTATTAAAACAATTTTCACAGCAATTTTCACAGCAATTTTCACAGCAATATGATATATATATATATATATATTTCACAGAAATAAATATGTTGCCATACTGATAACCATCTTAAAATAAGTTTCATCCATCCATACATACATATTATAAAAGTTTCATTCGTACCCAACCATATTACAATAGTTTCATCCATACATACATAGTTTCATATACATATGTAGCAAGTGTCAAATTGTTCATCGATACAAAATAAAAAAATACAAGTAACCCAAGCACTCCATCAATGCAAACTTCCGTGAAGTGAATGTAATCTGCAAAATGGGAAGCTCCAAAATTAGAAGAAGACTAGATGAAGAAGAGAAGGTAAAATAGGTAATTTATGAGCTAACTATGCTTATTATTCCATTTTAAAGCTAACCAAGCTAATTACAGGTCATTTAATAGCTAACTTTGGTAAAATAAATCATTTTGGAGCTAGTTAAGCTTATTATGCCATTTTGGAGCTAACTAAGCGAAGTATAGGTTATTTTTGATAAAATAGGCCATTTTGGAGCTAATTTAGCTTACTACGTCATTTAAGAGGAAACGAAGTTAACTATATGTCATTTTAGAGCTAACTTAGGTAAAAATAGGTCACTTAGGAGATAACTATGTTTATTATGCCATTTTGGAGCTATGTAAGCAAAGTATAGGTCATTTCATAGCTAAGCTAGGTAAAATAGGCCATTTTGGAGCTAGGTAAGCTTATTATGTCATTTAGGAGAGAACTAAGCTAAGTATAGGACATATTTGATAAAATAGGCCATTTAGGAGCTAATTCAGCTGCCATTTAGGAGGAAACTAAGCTAAATATATGTCATTTTAGAGCTAAATTAGGTGAAAGTAGGTCATGTAGGAGCTATCTATGCTTATTATGCCTTTTTGAAGTTAACTAAGCTAATTATAGGTCATTTAATAGCTAACTTTGGTAAAATAGGTCATTTTTGAGCTAGCTAAGCTTATTATGCCATTTTGGAGCTAAGTAAGCTAAGTATATGTCATTTAATAGCTAAGCTAGGTAAAATAGGCCATTTTGGAGGTAGTTAAGCTTATTATGCAATTTTGGAGCTAATTAAGCTAATTATAGGTCATTTAATTGCTAACTTTGGTAAAATAGCTCATTTTGGAGCTAGCTAGGCTTATTATGCCATTTTGGAGCTAAGTAAGCTAAGTATAGGTCATTTAATAGCGAAGCTAGGTAAAATAGGCCATTTGGAGCTAGGTAAGCTTATTATGCCATTTTCGAGCTAACTAAGATAAGTATAGGTCATTTTTTATAAAATAGGCCACTTAGGAGCTAATTTAGCGTACTATGTCATTTAGGAGGAAACTAAGCTAAATATATGTCATTTTAGAGCTAACTTAGGTAAAAATAGGTCATTTAGGATCTAACTATGCTTATTATGCCATTTTGAAGCTAACTAACCTAATTATTGGTCATTTAATAGCTAAGTTTGGTAAAATAGGTAATTTTGGAGCTAGCTAAGCTTATTATGCCATTTTGGAGGTAACTACGTGAAGTATAGGTCATTTTTGATAAAATAGGCCATTTTGGAGCTAATTTAGCTTACTACGTCATTTAGGAGGAAACTAAGCTAACTATATGTCATTTAGAAGCTAACTTAGGAAAAAATAGGTCACTTAGGAGCTAACTATGCTTATTATGCCATTTTGGAGCTAAGTAAGCTAAGTATAGGTCATTTAATAGCCAAGCTAGGTAAAATAGGCCATTTTGGAGCTAGGTAAGCTTATTATGTCATTTAGGAGAGAACTAAGCTAGGTGTAGGATATATTTGATAAAATAGGCCATTTAGGAGCTAATTCAGCTTACTATGCCATTTAGGAGGAAACTAAGCTAAATATATGTCATTTTAGAGATAACTTAGGTGAAGATAGGTCACGTAGGAGCTATTTATGCTTATTATGCCATTTTGAATCTAACTAAGCTAATTATAGGTCATTTAATAGCTAACTTTGGTAAAATAGGTCATTTTGGAGCTAGCTAAGCTTATTATGCCATTTTGGACCTAAGTAAGCTAAGTATAGGTCATTTAATAGCTAAGCTAGGTAAAATAGGCCATTTTGGAGGTAGCTAAGCTTATTATGCCATTTTGGAGCTAACTAAGCTAATTATAGATCATTTTATAGCTAACTTGGGTAACATAGGTCATTTTGGAGCTAACTAAGCTTATTATGCAAGTTTGGAGCTACCTAAGCTTATTATGTCATTTAGGAGGAAACTAAGCTAAGTATAGGTCATTCTAGAGCTAACTTGGGTAAAATATGTCATTTTGGATCTAAGGTAAGGTAAGTAACCATCATTATGCGGTTGTTAAGGAAAACACTAGAAAAACATACTATTCTCGTCAACACGGAGGTGAAGCACGGTGGCTCTGGCTTGTTTCACCTGGAGAAGGCTCCCCTGTAGAAGGGTCGTGCGATGCGTTTTGGGAGATATTCTACACCAAACATCATTTGCAATGTGTTGTTAGCATGATGACACTCAAAAGATCACTGCATTGAAATGAAACTCACCATCCCTGCCATGTTAATGATTGGCATGGCTAGAGGGACGTGGCCAGTCATCTCGCACAAAGACTGTACATTTGGTCTCGACAAGTCAAACTTTTTAGTTATTAATGAAATGAACATTAAAATGCAAGATTTGACAAATATGAAGAAGAAACTTACCACAAAGAGCTCGTACATGGCCCTGTTAGACGCATCGTTTCGTTCCCTCTCCGCCTCCATCAACACAGCCGTCCTCTCCTCCAACTCCTTCATCTCCTTATCCTTCGCCGCCAAAAGCGTCTGCGTTGCCTCTCTCTCTATCTCTTTCAGAATAGCAGCTTGCAAGACAACTCATTGTTAGCATTGTAATCATATTGGTTCGCACACACAACATAATGCGGAAATATAGTTGAGTCCATTAAACTCACCTCGGTGGGGAGCTCGACTGGCCATGGACGAGGTTTTATCTCAGGACAGGAGCTCATTTGGCATGCCTGTATCTGTCGGAGAGTGCTAAGACAACGTATAAGGCTGTCTCCCATGGCGTTAGATCCATGGGGCCTCCCGTTGCCAGTTATCATCACCAGCTCTAGATCAATAGGCCCCTGGCTCGGGTTAAAGTCCTCCCTTTTCCTCGCCTTCCCGTGATCTCTATACTTCATGAGCTTGTGGTGGGAGGAGATGTTGGTGAAGTTTTCGGGATGATCGAGGTCAAACTCATAGAATGCCTTGACCTTCTTGTATGAGGTAGTATGGGCCATCGCATAGAGGTCGTACATCTCTAGCACCTCCATCTTATTGTGACGTGCCTAAAAGAGAGAGAGAGAGGAAAAAAGTAATAGTAAAGGGCTCAAGACAGCATTAAGAATGAATTGCATGAGTCATGAAACAAACCACATACCCAGTTCTCACCAAACTCATTTGAGTTGACACTCCCTTGATGGTGTGGCACAACAACCATTTTGCCATGCCTCTCCTTGGCAGTGTTGTGGCTGGCCTCCCACTTTTCGGAGCACCACTGATCCACCAAGGCCTCCCAACAATCCAATTTATCCACACACCATCTCGAGGGAACCTAATTTAATAAAGAGAAATTTGAGCGCTACGCGTAAGAATCAAACCAAGGAAACTAACTACCCGTCAGGGAACATAAACCGCATTTTCACCCACAATAGCATTTCCCTTATAGCTGGCCTTCCAAGATTGAACTATGCCTTTCGCTTCGCTACGCTTTGCTTTCCTTTCCGTTGTCACAAGTTTTGTAACGGTCTATCACATAGAGCCTCCTGGTGATTCTAGCCTTAGGATTATCCTTTGACTTCCCCTCTATGCTGAACAGTGTACCAAAAATGGCCTCCGCCATGTTCTTTTCAGTGGGCATCATGTCGATGTTGTGTGGGAAAATGAGTTCTTTGAAGTAAGGCAGATCCCATAAGCATGACTTGTGAGTCCACGCGTGTTCCGTATTATACCCTTTGAAATACCCTCGCCGCAAAGGATTAGGCTCGAGAGCGTTTAACTGATCAAGGGTCTATTGGCTTGTCAACGTAGGTGGTGCAGTGTTTTTCACAACTATACCTTTGATGAAATTCTTCTTGTCTTTTCTGAACTTATGGTCAGGACTAGGAACTGTCTATGCATGTCGAAGCAAGAAAACTTGTGACCCACCTGCAACCAATGGAACTGGAGAGCTGCCTTGCATGTGGGGCACGGGAACCTTCCATGCACACACCAACCAATGAATAGCGCATACGCCGGATAGTCATGCATCGAGTACATGTACCACACAAGCATTTTGAAGTTCTTTTTGGTAGCGGCATCGTATGCCTTGATCCCTTTATCCCAGGCTTCTTGCAATTCATCCTTAAGAGGCTGCATGTACACATTCATATTCTTCCCCGAATATTTGGGCCCTAGAATTGTCAATGTCAGGAAAATATTCTTTATTTTCATAATCTCTCCGGGGGAGATTGAGTGGAATAACAAATACGGGCCAACAACTATATTGTGTTGCCATCATACCATACACATTGAACCCATCTATGTTGATGGCAACTCGAGGATGCCTTGGATCTGCCAATTTATCCTTATGTAATGCATCGAAGTGCTTCCACGCAAAAGCATCTGAAGTGTGTACCAACATCTTGTTCCCATCCATATCTAGTTCGGTTCTTTTGCCCAATTTGTGCCATGTCATCTGTCTGGCCGTCTCTTGGACCATGAAAAGACGTTGAAGTCTTGGTATGATTGGCAGATACCGAACAAAATTAATGGGGATTTTGGTCTGAATCTTCTCACCCATACCGTTGTCTACCACAATATACCTAGAAGAATTGCAAATGGGGCAATAGTTCAAGGCCTCATACTCAAGCCTAAATAAGGCACATCCATTCTCACAGGCATGTATCTTCTCATAGGGCATCTTAAGTACACGAAGGATTTTTCCTGACTGGTACAGGTTTGCAGGCAGTACATGGCCTTTCGATAGAAAGCGTCCAAATATCGTCATCATCGCGTCGTAGCATTCTCTGCCTAGGTTGAATTGAGCCTTCAGAGCCATTACTTGTGCGATGGCATCCAGCTGACAAAGCTCAGTGTGCTCGTGGAGAGGATGTTTTGAACACTCCAACATTTCATAGAAGGCCTTTGCAGATTCATCCATATCATCGTCTGAATCCCGAGCATCATCAAAGTCTCACACCATGTCTTCGATCCCGGTACCATGCTCGTCAGTGCGATGACGAACCACCTCAGCTCTGGCACATTGGTCAGACTCACCATGAAAAGTCCACACCGTATAATTAGGCGTAAAACCCCACTTCTGTAGGTGTTTACCCATTTCAAACTCTATCCACCTCTTAATGTTGTCACATTTGGTTCAGGGGCACCATGTTTTTTCCTGGTCATTTGCAAATGCGGCTCTCAAAAAACCCTGGTTTTTGTTACACGTTTATTAGTCATGTCTTTCGAACTAGGGTGACCAGTGTACATCCAAGCACGATCACTCATCTTGCCTACCTACTAAACACACACAAAATATATCTATAATTCATCATCTATATTCATCTAGTAATCAAGTTTGTTAGTTTTATTACATCCATACAACCTACACGCTAATAGGTAGAGATAGGTCCTAATCCCACCCGAGTATCTGTAGAGATAGGGTTCCTTTTCCCATGCTCTGCTCCGGATCTGACGCAGAATTTCGGCAGCACCTCCCTGCTGTTCTCCTGATACACGTCTTGGTAATAAGCAGAGAGGATGTGTACCTGGAGAACCACATGGAGGCACTGACGAAATTCTGCATCGGATCCGGAGCAGAGCATATGGGAAAATGAACCCAATATACACATACTCGGGCTGTCCATGGATAATGTTGGACAATTCGAAAGAATCACGGTTATAAATATGCAAATGTGTGCATATTTATAGATGTAACCCTTTGGAACGGGAGACGCATACTGGTCATGCATACTGATGATTCAAGACACATATAGCTAGCAAGATTCATCGGCACGAAGACCGGAACAGAGCAAATTAAGGGGCCCGAGGGAGGAGATGTAATTTGTGCTCACCAACGAACATGGCAGGGGTGCTCGTCAAACATATGGGGAGGTCATCGAACAACTGCACATTGAAATTCACCGATAAACACAAATATGATGTTTTTATAACAAAATCAGAAAATATGTGACCTAACTCATAATTGACAAAACTATGACCTCATCGGCTTTTGGAAGGCCGAACAGCACCTTTTCGGTCAACGGGAGGCAGAATAGGTGTCAGGGGTCGGGGGTCGGGGTGTCGTGTTGGGGTGTCGGGTGTCGGGTGTCGTGTCGGGGTGTCGTGTCGGGGCTTCATGTCGGGGCATCGTGTCAGGTGTTTTTCTTCTAGGTTTTTTCTTTACTAATAAATAAACAAACTAACCTAATAAACCAACCTAAACCTAAACCTCAACTAACCTAAAACTAAAACTAAACTAACCTAAACATAAACTAACCTAAAAACAAAATAAAAAACAAAAAAACTCACCTTGGAGGGGCTGATGGAGGACGAGGCCAGTGGAGGATGGCTGCCATAGGGAGGACGCCGGTGCAACGGCGCTAGAGAAAGTCCACGGGGCGGGGCCGGCTGGGGGAGGGCCGGCCAGGGGCGGGGCCGGTCGAGGGAGGGGCGGCCGGGGGCGGGGCGGGGGGCGTCCAGGTGAGGGGTGGCGCGGGGGCTGGCAGCGGCACGGGGGAGGGGCGACACGAGGGCTGGCGGCGGCGAGGGGGCTGACGATGGCTGTCGCAGGGGTAGGCGGGAGAGAGTGAGGGAGGAGAGAGTGAGAGATAGGAGTGAGAGAGTGAGAGAGAGGAGTGAGAGAGTGAGAGAGAGAGGAGTGGGGGCGGACGGCCGTTAGTAGGGCGTCCCCTTTGTCGTCCGCCCCCGGACGACAAAGAGGGGAAGGGCCAACGGCAAAGGGGACCGGACGGCAAAGACCCCGTCTGATTGGACTTGGCCAGGCCCAAGGTCCAGTGGGACCCACATTAGCTCTCTGCCGTCGGCCCTGGCTGTCTTTGTCGTTTGGGGGTGGACGACAAAGAGCTGGCACATGGCAAAGAGTGCCTTTGCCATGTGCTAGTTCTTTGCCGTCTGCTTTTAACAGCAGACGACAAAGAGCATCGTTGTCATGTGTTAGCAGATGGCAAAGGCCTGGCACATGGGAAATAACTGAATTCCAATAGTGTGTGACCACTGATTAAAATATTACATGCCAAGAAGTTGATGTTGGACAAGGAAGACAACATAATAGGTTATGTTTGCTTGCCTCCGGTTAGAAGTTATATGGTTTTAGATCCTCCAACATGTAGTGCTTGCTTCCACCTATAATAGCCAAAACTTCCGCACCAAGTAGAGATACTACTTATGCATCCAAACACCTCAACCTAGTTTTGCCATGAGAGTCCACCATACCTACCTATGGATTGAATAAGATCCTTCAAGTAAGTTGTCATCGGTGCAAAAAGGCAAAAAAATTGCTCCTAAATAAGCGTTGTACGAACTTGTGACAGTGAAGAAATAAAAGTGACAAACTACATAATAAAGGTTGCTATCACAAAGGGCAATACAACCCGGTGTTCCTCTGCACTAAGAGTTTATGCATCCAAAACAAAAAGCGCATGACAATCTCTGCTTCCCTCTGTGAAGGGCCTATCTGTTACTTTTACTTTCTAGTAATTACCTTTATGAAAGAGTCATGGTGGTCTTAACCACTTCCTCCGTCTCTCTTGGCAAGCATTATGTGTTGGGGAATGATCTAGACTTATATATCCACTCGGATGTGGGTGATCATGAGTTATTATTGTTGACATCACCCTTGAGGTGAATAATTGGGAGGCAAAACTATAAGCCCCTATCTTTCTTTGTGTTCGATTGAAGTTTTGATCTCGTGGGTATCGCGTGAGTGCTAGCAATTGTGAAATATAAAAAGATGATTGAGTGTGTGGATTTTCTTTACAAGATCTTATAATTACTCTTTCCGATGTTATGATAAATTGTCAATAGCTTCAATGACTGAGATCATAGTTTGTTGTTTGTCAACAGAGTTCTTGGTTCATACTTCATCTGGTGAATGAATTGTTACTCTAGCATAAAGAATATCATACAATGAGTATTGCTGTTCTAAAGTTGGTCATGATGCCCTCATGTTCGTATTTTATTTTATCGACACCTGTATCTCTAAACATGTGGACATATTCATCGGTCTCGGCTTTCGCTTGAGGGCAAGCGAGGTCTATTCTTGGGGGATTTGATACGTCCATTTTTCATCATGCTTTTATATTGATATTTATTACATTATGGATGTTATTACACGTTTTGGTACAATACTTATGCCTTTTCACTCTTATTTTACAAGGTTTACATGAAGAGGGAGAATGCCGACAGCTGGAATTCTGGACTGGAAAAGGAGCAAATTTGAGATACCTATTCTACACAACCCCAAATGTCCTAAAAATTTGTGGAGAATATTTTTGGAATTAATAAAAAATACTGGCGCAAGAATCAACCAGAGGGGGGCCACCTGCAGGCCACAAGCCTGCTAGGCGTGGCCACCCCCTGGCTGCGCCTAGCAGGCTCATGGGTCCCTTGTGGCTCCTCCGACGCCCATCTTCTCCTATATGGAGCGTTTTGACCTGGAAAAAAATTAGAGGAGAGCTTTCGGGACGAAGCGCCGTCGTCTCGAGGTGAAACTTGGACATAACCAATCTAGAGCTCCGGCAGGGCTGTTTTGCTGGGGAAACTTCCCTCCTGGAGGGGGAAATCGAAGCCATCATCATCACCAACGATCTTCTCATCGAGAGGGGGTTAATCTCCATCAACATCTTCATCAGCACCATCTCCTCTCCAAATCCTAGTTCATCTCTTGTATCAGATCTTTATCTCAACACCTCAGATTGATACATGTGGGTTGCTAGTAGTGTTGATTACTCCTTGTAGTTGATGCTAGTTGGTTCATATCCTTTATGATAATTAATACTCCTATTATTATGAACATGAACATGTTTTGTGAGTAGTTACGTTTGTTCCTGAGGACATGGGATAAGTCTTGTTATAAGTAATCATGTGAATTTGGTATTCATTCGATATTTTGATGAGATGTATGGTGTCTCTCCTCTAGTGGTATTATGTGAACATCGACTACATAACACTTCACCATTATTTTGGCCTTGGGGAAGGCATTGGGAAGTAATAAGTAGATGATGGTTACTAGAGTGATAAAAGCTTAAACCCTAGTTTATGTGTTGCTTTGTAAGGGGCTGATTTGGATCCATATGTTTCATGCTATGGTTAGGTTTACCTTAATTCTTATTTCGTAGTTATAGGAGTTAATCATAAGTGGTAGGTTTGCCCAAGTAAGGGCAGCACCCAAGCATCGGTCCACCCAGATATCAAATTATCAAAGTAACGAACGCGAATCAAATGAGCATGATGAAAACTAGCTTGAAGAAATTCACATGTGTCCTCGGCAGCGCTTTGCTTTATATAACAATTTGTCCAGGCCTGTCCTTTGCTACAAAAAGGATTGGGCTACCTTGCTGCACCTTTTCTACACTTGTTACTTGTTACTCGTTATGAATTATCTTATCACAAAACTATCTGTTACCGATAATTTCAATGCTTGCAGAGAATACCTTAGTGGAAACCGCTTGTCATTTCCTTCTGCTCCTCGGTGGGTTCGACACTCTTACTTATCGAAAGGACTACGATAGATCCCCTATACTTGTGGGTCATTGACGGCTCGTGTGTGAGCGCCATCGCACACCGCGTAGCCATAGGAGTGCGGTTGCGTTCCCTTATGGTCCAAACAAGGACATCGTGTTGCACCCCGTGCGTCCGTAAGGGCACGTCTGGGGGAGCCACTGTTTATCGTCACGTGTTTAGCGGCTGCATGCCCCTACGGCCCAAACATGAGCATCGTGTCATGCCTCGCGCGTTTGTAAGGGCATGTATGCATGGGAGAAGTCGTTCGCGGGCCGATCCGTCTTCCGTTCCTCCGTCCGCGACGGTTCATAGAGGGGGCGTGGCACTAAAGTAGATAACTAGCATGGGTAGCCAGCCCATGGGTCAGAGCTAGGATGCCTAGATTTTTTGACGATTCACTGTGAGGACGGATCCTACGCAAACGTCGTGCCCATCCCCCATGTGAAACCATCATGGGGCGGTCATGGGGCGTGCCAGCCCCCGATAGCCACGATGTACCAAAGCCTGAGGCTTAGACAGTAATATCATCTCGAGTGGGGGTTATCTGAATTCGTTATGTATTCTAAGGACACCCGCTCAGGGCGATACAAAATACAGAGAATAGCTTGGCAGGGTCAGCCCAAAAGGTCACCTGGCGGCCGTGTCACTGCTAAAGTTGCTAACCTCTTGTCGACACAGGCCGTGGGGGTCCACCTTGTGTGCCAGGGGTTCGGATGACTTCCTTGTGCCTTGAGGGCCCATGGTGCCCTGGCACCTTGCGGGGCTCGTGAGACCTGCGTTTTTCCACTACTCGTCGCCCTCGGGAGCACTGGACTCTCGTGCTCCTGGCACCTCACGCCTTGCTCCTTGCTCACGGGGTCATGCATCGTAGCACGCCTCCGGATGTTGCCCGGGCGCCTCCCCTGCCGCGTCGACCGGCCGTGAGCTTTCCAGGCGACAACCCCCAAGCCTGTCTAGAGGGAGGCACCCTAGTTGCGGATGTGGGGCTGGAGACGCCGACGGTGGGGGCTCCAGCCCCCAGGCGACTCTTGGGCTAGAGGAGTCTGATGGCGCGACTGGAGGCTGGGACCCACGTACCGCCTAGGACGATTGCATGGGGCTCCTGGAAGCCCCTAGCCCCGTTGTCCTACTGGTTGTCATCCTTGTTTGGTGGTGGCGGTAGCGGAGGAAGGCCGGACCTACCCTGAGGCGGACCTCCCGAAGATGGCCGTAGCAAGGTTTGCCACGAGACTCTTCTCGCCCATGATCCTCGCGAGGCCGGTCCCGCTGGTTTTTCCATGGGTCGCGGTTGTCCCAACGTTCATTGCCTTGGTTGCGACGTTTCGGGCAGCGGCCGAAGCGCTCATCGCAAAGCTCCCTGGGCTCCACGCAGCTACAGGTGTTGTGTGTGTTGGTGTAGTGAAGACGCTGAACGGGTGGCTGCCCATGGGGGGCTGCTCCGGGCGTCGACTGTGCTTCACGTCGAGCATGGCTGCTAGCCCGACGGGGTCCTTGTATTTCGCCTCCTTGGCCTTGGACTTCTTGTCCTTGTGGTATGTCTCCGAGAGAGTGTGGTGGGAGACGTGGCCTGCCTCAGCCTTGGTGCACTCGTTCACCATGTAGAGCTCCTTGGGGAGCACACGAGCACTGTCATGTGGCCGCGGCGTCATCTGGTAGCTTGACTTGGCTGTGTTGTGTGATGGTACCACGCGCGGCGGGTCACATGGGAGCGCGTCGCACCTGAGCCCGCGATCAAGCTTCGTAGGGAAGGAGGAGGCGGTGCGCCAAGATCCGCATCATCCTCCCAGAACAGCGGGTGGAGGGGTGAGCAAGCGAGCGTTGGGGCTTTGCTAGCAGCATCAGCAGGCTCGGCAATGCGGTTGAGCCAGGCTTCGGAGTGATCATCATCTGGGTGGTAGCACAGCAGCTCTCGCGCCATGAGCAGTGTGGTTAGTGCGTTCGCCGATCCACGACAGGAGTGAGAAGGTGACACCGCGGCAAGAACGGAGGATGGAGTGACGGTGTATCCGTCACGCCACTCAAAGGGTGGTAGCGGCGAGTCCCGCTGCTCCTGAACAGTCGGGCCAGTAGCGGCGTTGGCTGTCGGAGGAATGGAGTGGCGATGGGCACCGTGGCCCACCAGTGCTGCCTGGGCAACGCGAGTGGCCTTGCGCTCAGCAAGAACTCGGTGGGGGGCGGTCGTCCATGCCTATGTTTATGCCGCACACGCCCAGCTCATGTTGGTCACCGCACAAATAGCAGCGACCTTCTCCGACAAGGGTTGGCAACCTACGCCCAAAGAGTTGGCAATCGCCGAGAGCGCTTGGGCAACCGTCCATTCATCGGCAGCCTCCCTTACAAGGATGGAGACCATCAATGCCCGAACCGTGGCCATCCACGCCAAACTCGTGATGACCTTTTCCAAAGAGATGGCGGACATGGATGGCGAGATGCTTGCAGAGTATGTGGCGATGGATGCCATGGAGCCCCTTCCCATGGAGGTCGTTGAGCGCGAGCTGGTCATGGAGGATGCAGTGGAGATCGGCGAGTATCAGGCGGAACATTAGTCGTTGTTTAGAGCGCTCGTCTTTTGTTAGTGTAATGTTTAGGTCAACCAGCTTGGTTTAATTGCTCGATTAAGTAAGTGCCGGCTGTGGTGTTGGCTCTTTTGTGTAGTGCCCAAATTAGCAATTGATGTTAAATTATCCAATGACGTGGATGACCACTGTAATCAAGGAAATTCAGACCAAAAATTTGCCGCCATATCCCCATTCCATCTTCCAGTTGAAAATGAAATTGAAGTTCATCACACACACTTTCCTGGAATGAACCGTGTGCAATGTAGTACCCAATCTTATCTCCGAAGTTTGGCGACAAACATTTGCACGTCCAAGTTCATCACCCATGGGGTGTATCACATGCTTCGTTTGTGATGTGCTGATATCGAGAATTGTTCTGAAAAATTCGCATGTTCAATTTCATCACACACACGGTATATAACACGGGCTTCATGTGTGATGTTTTGATATCGCACATGGTTCCTGATAAGGGACTGTGTCCGATGGTGCTTTTCGCGCCAGTTTTTCGCTGCACCGAATGAAAATTTTGGGCTGCCGTGGAAATATCTACCAACCTCGCCCCCGGTACCAATCAAAAGCCACATTTACCCCTTTTCCTCTACCTTTCCTAGTTCAAACCTTCATTGCTTGCTTGCAGCACCGCTCCTCACCGGCGACGATCCTTCTTGTTGCTCGGCCTCATCCATCTAGTCAGGTAATCGGCACCTCCCCAATAACCCTCACCCCTCCTCCCCCATCCCACGTGGCCTGACCACTAGCACAACACCTTCCACCCAAATCACCACACCATCCTCCAAATAATCACTGTCGAAAGCCATGGTGCATGCATTATAGCCAGGATCTCAAGGAGCATTTGGATGCGGAGAAGCAAATCATGGCTGCACACGCAGATGAGGCATCTATGGCTTCCATGCATGTTGACCCCGAGATCTTGGAGGATCACCTCACCGTCGAGGCAAACATTGACACCTTGCATGCTGACACCGCCACGCGGTTGGCTGCTATAAACGACAGCTCGTGCTATTTTCTTGAGGGCACCGCCGGTGCGTTCGATGAAGACTTCGATGTGTTTTCTCATTGTGGTCGTGTTTACCTCAACTATAGAGCCGTCATGTTGGTGCCAGGGAAGGATCAGGCCACTCACAACTACGAGGGGTGCACCCACGGTGTGGAGGCCTCGCCCTCTTCCAAGTTGAAGGAGCGCATCATCATCGATATCTCCGATGATGAGGAATAGCTTGTTTTTCTTAGCTTTATCACTAAGGACCTATCACCTAGCTACACCGATTAAGCAGGTTTCGTTTAGCTGTTGCATGTTCCACTACTGCCTTTCATTTAGAAATTCTAGTGAAATGTCTAATGTAATGCTACTGCAACCTGAACTTCTAGTATGTTCTATTTTGCAATGTGGTTCTTAGTTAACTATTTTGTTCATTTGTTGTGGTGATCATTTAACTATTTAATTCAATTCCTAATGTGATGTACAATTTTTGTTGGTACAATTTTGAATTGTTATGCATGTGACGAATAAATCGAATTTAGATGTACTAAATACACGTGCAACATATAGAATTGCTAGATTTCATAGTTCTTAGCATGCTTGGTTTAGATAACTGGATTTTCAATGTGGCTCGATCTAATCTATTGGATCCTCAATGTGTTTATTTTCCATTAACATATTTTAGTGATAGTATGCCAAATATCACTTGTAACCTGATCAACATTTGTCTTAAAGATGTTGCAGGGGGAAACAATGGGGGACACTGAAGTTTTCCATCGAGGTTTGCACATCCATGGTCGTTTGGCTAATAGCACATTATTGTGCAATTTCAGAAACCATTGTAATATGAATGTTTTTACTAATAATATCTTCTTGCACATGTAGGTCCTGCTGTAAGAGGTTTAGACCCACTGTTCGACCCTTCTTGCATGTGAGGAAATGAGGTGTCCTTGAATATCAGTCAAATCAAGAAACTCAGAAAGATTTTAAGATAAAGAAACTAGCTACGAAAAACAACAAGATGTTTGCCTGCACAATGAAAAAGACATCAGTCAACTATAGGATGGTACCATCTCTTTCATCTTGTTCTTTTTCCTTTGCGCCATTTCAAATTTTAGAAAAGATATTTATGCGTATGTTTGTTTTCAGTCCTTCTCAAGGTAGTACATCAGTGATAGTGTATCAAACCACTTGTATGATCAAGAGGCAAAGGTATCCATACATCACCCACGGTATAATCTTGAAGTCTTCCTCAAGAGGACAAAGGATGTGCAAGCAATCATCCACATGCACTGGCCTATAGTTCCGAGGACCTTCAACATCATTGAAGGCTCAATATTCGCCTTACGCTTAACAGTTATCTAAATGAGATTCATCTATCTATTTACCATCTATGATGATACTTAATTTCCAAAGGTTTTAGATGTTGCATTTGAAACTTTGTCTTGTTGTGCAATTGGGTAGCTGGGCAGTGCTACTTCTCAAGCATGCATTGGTTTTCATGAAGAGGAACAGTTGATGCAGCAAAGTAGATAAGTATTTCCCTAAGTTGTTGAGAACGAAGGTATCAAACCAGTAGGAGATACAAGCAAGTCCCCAATAGGTGTACCTACACAAAGAATCAAACTCTTGCACCCAACACTATAAAGGGGTTGTCAATCCCTTTAAGGTTAGTTGCAAGGATGAGATCTGATAGAGATAGATTGCTTAGACGAAAAGTAAAACAATAGGTAAAAGTAATGCAGAAAATTATTTTTGGTATTTTTGGTTTTAGATCTGAAAGTATGAGATGGAAAATAGACCCACGGGGCATAGGTTTCACTAGAGGCTTCTCTCATGATAGCAAGTGTTACGGTGGGTAAACTAGTTACTCTCGAGCAATTCATAGAAAAGTGAGTAATTATGAAGATATTCAAGGCAATGATTATGCATATAGGCATCACGTCTGTGTCAAGTAGACTAAAATGATTCTGCATCTACTACTATTACTCCACAAGTCGACCGATTCCTGCCTGCATCTAGAGTAGTAAGTGCATAAAGAACAGAGTAGCGCATTAGGTAAGATGACATGATGTAGAGGGATAAACTCAAGCAATATGATGAAAACCCCATCTTGTTATCCTTGATGGCAACAATACAATACGTGCCTCGCTACCCCTACTTTGTCACTGGGTGAGGACACCGCAAGATTGAACCCAAAACTAACCACTTCTCCCATTGCAAGAATTACCAGTCTAGTTGGCCAAACCAAACCAATAACTCGAAGAGACTTGCAAAGATATGAAATCATGCATATAAGAATTCAGGAAAGACTCAAATAATATTCATGGATAATCTGAACATAAACCCACAATTCGTCGGATCTTAACAAACACACCGCAAAAGAGTATTACATCAGATAGATCTCCATGAAGATCATGGAGAACATGGTATTGAACAGAAAAGAGAGAAAAAAAGCCATCTAGCTACTAGCTATGGACCCCTAGGTCTGTGGTGAACTACTCATGCATCATCGGAGGGGCAATGGAGTTGATGTCGATGCCCTCCGTGATCGAATCCCCCTCCGACAGATTACCCGAAAAGGCTCCAAGATTGGATCTCTTGGGAATGGAGGCTTCTAGCGGTGGAAAAGTGTTTTAGTGGCTTGTTCTGATAATGATGAAATATTTGGGAATTTATAGGCCGAAGATTAGGGTTGGGAGAGCTGTCGTGGGCCCACAAGCCTGCCCGACGCGCCCCACGCCCTGGGCACACCCCTAGGGCTTGTGGCCCCATGGTGGCTGTCCTGCCTTGGTTCTCAAGTCTCCTGGTTTCCTTTCGTTCTAGAAAAAAATCTTCTGGAGGTTTCATTCCATTTGGACTCCGTTTAATATTCCTTAACTGCAATTCTCAAAAACAAGGAAAACAGAAACTGGCACTAGGCTCTAGATTAATAGGTTCGTCCCAAAAATAATATAAAATAGCATATTAATGCATATAAAATATCCAAAACAGATAATATAATAGCATGGAACAATCAAAAATTGTAGATACGTTGGAGACGTATCAGCATCCCCAAGTTTAATTCATGCTCGTCCTCGAGTAGGTAAATGATAAAAAAACAGAATTTTTGATGTGGAATGCTACCTATCATATTTATTCATGTAATATTCTTTATTGTGGCATGAATATTCAGGTCCGTAAGATTCAAAACAATAGTCTAATATTGACATAAAACAGTAATACTTCGAGCACACCAACAAGGTAGTCGTGTCCTTTCGAAATAACATGTTCTTAGAAAGTTATCCCTACAAAATCATATGGTCTGGCTATGCTCCATCTTCCCCACACAAAGTATCTAAATCATGCACAACCCCGATGAACAAGTCAAGCAATTGTTTCACACTTTTGGTGTTCACAAACCTTTTCTACTCTCACGCAATACATGAGCATGATCCATGGATAGAGCATTATCGACGGAATAGAATATGGAGGAGGTGCAAGGGGAAAAAGGAGAAGATAGTCTCACATCAACTAGGCGTATCAACAGGCTATGGAGATGCCCATAAATAGATATCAGTGTGAGTGAGTAGGGATTGCCATGCAACAAATGCACTTAGAGATATAAGTGTATGAAAGCTCAAAAAGAAAACTAAGTGGTCGTGCAAAATGAATATCCACTTTTTATATGAAAGTGACAAAATAGGAGACTCTCTATCATGAAGATCATGGTGCTACTTGGAAGCACAAGTGTGGAAAGAGGTAGTAGCAATTTTCCCTTCTCTCTTTCTCTCATTTTTTTCTTTTTCTTTTTCTTTTTTTTATGGTGGGCTTCTTTGGCCTCTTTTATTTTTTTTGTTTGGGCTTCGTTGGCCTCTTTTATTTTTTGTAAAGTTCGGATACTCATCCCAACTTGTGAGGGAGTCATGGCTTCCATCATCCTTTTCTCTCACGGAACAATGCTCTATTAATGAAAAATCATCACACTTTTATTTACTTATAACTAAAAGAAATTACAACTCGTTTCCTATGACAAAATATGACTCTATATGCAATATGAAGTGATGATGCAAGTCATAAAGAACTACATGGTGGAAGTTGCATGGTAATATATCTCGGAATGGCTATGGAAATGCCATGATAGGTAGGTATGGTGTCTGTTTTGAGGAATATATGGTGGCTGTTTTGAGGAAGGAGGTTTTGATGTACCGGCAAAAGTTGTGCGGTATTAGAGAGGCTAGCAAAGATGGAAGGGTGATAGTGAGTATAATCCATGGACTCAACATTAGTCATAAAGAACTCACATACTTATTGCAAAAGTCTATTAGTTATCAAACAAAGCATTAGACGCACGCTCCTAGGGGAGAGGTTGGTAGGAGTTAACCATCGCGCACTCCGGACCCTCACACAAAGGTCGACAATCATTAAACAAATCATGCTCCGACTTTGTTACATAACGGTTCACCATACGTGCATGCTATGGGTATAACAATCTTTAACACAAGTATCTATTCCAATTCACAACTACTCACTAGCATGAATCTCATATTACCATCTCTATTATCTCAAAACTATATGCAGAGAATCAAACTTCTCATAGTTTTTAATGCACTTAATATGAAAGTTTTTATTATATCCATCTTGGATGCCCATTATATTAGGACTAAATTCATAACCTAAACAAATTACCATGTTGTTTTAAGAAACTCTCAAAATAATATAAGTGAGGAATGAGAGTTCAATAATTTCTATAAAATATAACACCACCATGCTCTAAAAAGATATAAGTGAAGCACTAGAGCAAAATTGCGTAGCTCAAAAGATATAAGTGAAGCACATAGAGTATTCTAATAAATTCCTGATTCATGCATGCCTCTCTCACAAGATGTGTGCAGCAAGGATTATTGTGGCAAACTAAAAAGCAAAGACTCATATCATACAAGACGCTCCAAGCATAACACATATCATGTGGTGAATAAAAATATAGCCACAAGTAAATTTAACCATGGATTGAAGACGAAAGAGGGGATGCCTTCCAGGGCATCCCCAAGCTTAGGCTTTTTGGTACCCTCGAATATGGCTTGGGGTGCCTTGGGCATCCCCAAGATTAGGTTCTTGCCACTCTTTATTCCATACTCCATCAAATCTTCACCCAAGACATGAAAACTTCACAACACAAAACTCAACAGAAAACTCATGAGATCCATTAGTATAAAAAGATAAATCACCACTTTTAGGTACTGTTTTGGACTCCTTCTTTAGTTTTATTTGTGTAATACCTACTGTATTATAACTTTTCCATAACTCATACCCCCCGATACGACCCATAGATACATCAACATAAGCAAACAACACAAAGAAAACAGAATCTATCAAAAATAGAATAGTCTGTAGCAATCTGTAAACTTTGAATACTTATGGAATTATTAAACTTCTGAAAAATTATTAGAATCGGGTAAATTTGTGTATAAATCTTGTGTAAAAATTTCAGATCAATTCGATGCTCTGAAAATTTTAGAAAATTCCTCGACTTAGCGCAAAAGTTTCTATTTTTCAGCAAGATCAAATCAACAACTACCATAGATCACCCCAAAGGTTTTACTTGGAAAAAACACAAATCAAAACACAAAAACACAATTAATACAGAAGTAATAATGTTACAAACACACCAAAACATAAGCAAAAAGCAGAAACCAAAATAAAATTGGGTTGCCTCCCAACAAGCGCTATTGTTTAACGCCCTTAGCTAGGCAAAACGCAATAGATCTAAGTATTGTCATATTTGGTATGCAATCCATAAGTAGCTCTCATGATAGATTAATAAGGTAATTTTATTTTCTTCCTAGGAAAGTGTTACATGTCTTTCCTTAATGGACATTGGAATCTAATATTCCCTTCCTTCATATCAATAATTGCACCAATCGTTCTAAGGAAAGGTCTACAAGGAATAATAGGACATGTAGGATTGCAATCTATATCAAGAAGAATGAAATCTTGGGGAACATAATTCCTATTTGCAACAATAAGAACATCATTAATTCTTCCCCTAGGTTTCTTTATAGTGGAATCCGCAAGATGCAAATTTAAGGAACAATCATCAAATTCACGGAAACCTAACACATCACATAAAGTTTTGGAATCGTGGAAACGCTAGCACCCAAATGACACAAAGCATGGCACTCAGTCTTTAATCTTAATCTTAGTAATAGGTTCCCACTCATCTTATACCTTTCTAGGTATAGAAACTTCCAACTCAAGTTCTTCTTCAAAAGCTTTCATCATAGCATCAACAATATGTTTAGTAAAAGCTTTCTTTTGATTAAAAGCATGAGGAGAGTTCAACATGGATTGCAACAAGGAAATACAATCAATTAAGTAGCATCTATCATGATCAAAGTCCTTGAAATCCAAAGGAGTGGGTTCATTGCAATTTAAAGTTTTGACCTCTTCAATCCCACTTTTATCAATCTTAGCATTAAGATATATAAACTCCGAATCATTGGGACGCCTTTTAACTAAAGTTGACTCATATCCAGTCTTATCCTAATCAAGGTTAACATTGGAAAACAAATATTCAATAGGAGTCACATCAATCACTTTAAGATCTTTATCAATATTATCACGAGAACACACTTTTTCAAGCCATTCATGCTTAGCACGTATTCTAGTGGTTCTTTCCTTACACTCATCAATAGAAATTCTCATAGATTTTAAAGACTCATTAATATCATTCTTGGGTGGAATAGATCTAATTTTTAAGAATCAATATCAAGAGAAATTCTATCAATGTTCCTAGCCAAATCATCATTCTTGAGCAATTTTTCTTCAATCATAGCATTGAAACCTTCTTGCGTACTAATGAATTCTTTAATATTACTCTCAAGATTAGAGGGCATTTTATTATAATTTCCATAAGAATTGCTGTAGGAATTACCATAATTATTAGAGGAATTACTAGGAAACGACCTAGCATTGAAATTACCTCTATAAGCGTTATTACCAAAATTGTTCCTCCCAACAAAATTCACACCCATAGATTCATTATTATTTACAATCAAAGAAGACAAAGGCATATCATTAGGATCAATAGGAGCACTCTTACTAGCAAACAATTTCATCAATTCATCCATCTTTTCACTCAAAGTATTAATTTCTTCAATAGCATGCACTTTTTTACTAGTAGGAGATCTTTCGGTGTGCCATTGAGAGTAATTTGCCATAATATTATCTAGGAGTTTAGTAGATTCTCCTAATATGATTTCCATAAAAGTACCACCGACGGCAGAATCTAAGAGGTTCCTATAAGCAAAATTCAATCCAACATAGAAAATTTGTATAATCATCCATGAACTCAAACCATGTGCGGGGCAATTCCTAACCATAAGTTTAATCCTTTCCCAAGATTGTGCAACATGCTCATGATCAAGTTGCTTAAAATTCATTATATCATTCCTAAGGTAGATGATTTTAGAGGGCGGAAAGTACTTGGAAATAAAAGCATCTTTACACTTATTCCATGAATCAATACTATTTTTAGGCAAAGATGAAAAGCAAATTTTAGCATGATTTCGTAGTGAGAACGGAAATAGCTTCAATTTAAAAATATCAGTATCCACATCTTTCTTCTTTTGCATATTACACAACTCAACGAAAGTATTTAGATGGGATGCGACATCTTCATTAGCAAGGCCGGAAAATTGTTCCTTCGTAACAAGATTGAGCAAAGCAGCACTGATTTCATAAGATTCCGCACTAGTGGCGGGAGGAATCGGAGTACTAATAAAATCATTATTATTAGTATTAGAAAAGTCACACAACTTGGTATTCTCTTGAGTCATCGTGACAAAGCAAGCAATCAAGCACACAAGCAAAAGAAGGGCAAACAAAAGAAGGGCGAATAAAAAGGCAAATCTTTTTGGCATTTTCTAAAAATCATTTTAGAAGTAGGGTAGAGGAAAACGAGAGGCAAATGGAAAATAATATAAATGCAAGAGATGAATTTGTGATGGTACTTGGTAGGCTTGATGTAGATCTCCTCGGCAACGGTGCCAGAAATCCTTCTTGCTACTTCTCAAGCATGCGTTGGTTTCCGTGAAGAGGGAAGGTTAATGCAGCAAAGTAGATAAGTATTTCCCTTGGTTATTGAGAACCAAGGTATCGATCCAGTAGGAGATACAAGCAATTCCCCAATAGGTATACCTACACAAAGAATCAAACTCTTTCACCCAATGCTATAAAGGGGTTGTCAATCCCTTTATGGTTACTTGCAAGGATGAGATCTGATAGAGATAGATTGCTTAAACGGAAACTAAAACAATAGGTAAAAGTAATGCAGCAAAGTATGTTTGGTATTTTTGGTTTTAGATATGAAAGTATAAGATGGAAAATAGACCCGAGAGGCATAGGTTTCACTAGAGGCTTCTCTCATGATAGCAAGTATTATGGTGGGTAAACAAATTACTGTCGAGCAATTGATAGAAAAGCGAATAATTATGAAGATATCCAAGGCAATGATTAAGCATATAGGCCTCATGTCCGTGTCAAGTAGACCGAAACGATTCTGCATCTACTACTATTACTCCACACATCGACAGACTCCTGCCTGCATCTAGAGTATTAAGTTCATAAAGAACAGAGTAACGCATTAGGTAAGATGACATGATGTAGAGGGATAAACTCAAGCAATATGATGAAAACCCCATCTTGTTATCCTTGATGGCAACAATACAATGCGTGCCTCGCTACCCCTACTTTGTCACTGGATGAGGACACCGCAAGATTGAACCCAAAACTAAGCACTTCTACCATTGCAAGAATTACCAATCTAGTTGGCCAAACCAAACTAATAACTCGAAGAGGCTTGCAAATATATGAAATCATGCATATAAGAATTCAGGAAAGACTCAAATAATATTCATGGATAATCTGAACATAAACCCAGAATTGATCGAATCTCGACAAACACACCGCAAAAGAGTATTACATCGGATAGATCTCCATGAAGATCATGAAGAACATGGTATTGAAGAGAAAAGAGAGAGAATAAGCCATCTAGATACTAGCTATGGACCCGTAGGTCTGTGGTGAACTACTCACGCATCATCGGAGGGGCAATGGAGTTGCTATAGATGCCCTCCGTGATCGAATCCCCCTCCGGTAGATTATCGGAAAAGGCTCCAAGATTGGATCTCTCGGGAACGGAGGCTTCTTGCAGCAGAAAAGTGTTTTCGTGGCTTGTTCTGATAATGATGGAATATTTGGGAATTTATTGGCCAAAGATTAGGGTTGGGAGAGCTGTCGTGGGCCCACAAGCCTGCCTGGCGCGCCCTACCCCCCTGGGTGCGCCCCTAGGGCTTGTGGCCCCATGGTGGCTCTCCTGCCCTGGTTCTCAAGTCTCCTGGTTTCCTTTCGTTCTAGAAAAAATCATTCGGAAGGTTTTATTCCGTTTGGACTCAGTGTAATATTCCTTATCTGCAATTCTCAAAAACAAGGAAAAATAGAAACTGGTACTAGGCTCTAAATTAATAGGTTAGTCCCAAAAATAATGGAAAATAGCATATTAATGCATATAAAACATCCAAAACAGATAATATAATAGCATGGAACAATCAAAAATTATAGATACGTTGGAGACGTATCAGGCAGTATATGCATATATGATATTGTACCCTGGTGTAATTCAATTATGAAATCCTGGTTGCCGTACTACGAATAATAAATATATTATGTGGTTGATATGATATGTTAATTTGAGTACTAAATGGATTATAAATAATTGATCAATCAGCTGATTATTGGGGTTACCATTGCAGACGCATAGTAAGACCACAGCGTGGCCGATGACCTAAACAACCCCACACGGTTTCTAAAAAGTTGGCATGTTGAATCGTTAAGCAACCACACACGAATTCTGGGCAACAACTGTATGCGTTAGGACACCCGATCACAAATGTTTTCACATAGCTAGTGTGCATGATGGGCAGCCCAATGCCAAATAGTTTCTTCTAGACACCGTGAGTGATGTTTTGAGTAATGCAAACGACAGAATTATAACTATCGTGTGTGATGACCACCCCTATCGCAAACGATGTTATGCAGAAAATTGTGTGTGATCTGCAATACGAGCAGAAACGTACCCTTGGGATTCCCTGTGTTGGATGCTAAGATCATCTCACACGTCTTCCCCAATATGTTTGTTTGTGATGGTCCTTCCAATTGCAAACGGTATATGTTTGCTCATCGTGTGCGACCAGGTGCAGTCATCGCTGACGGGTTTTGCTTGTCGTGTGGGATAGCACCCCTCCCTATCGCCCACACATGCAAGGCGACGGTTTAAGGCTACATCACGGAAAGGGGTTAAAAACCGTTTGTATAGCACACATCTGCACTAGTGAGTTTTAAGCTTTCTCCACTGAGGTATTTGGCCAGGCGAGCTGGGAATACAATCGCAATGGTTCTCCCTTTAGACTTTTATCCTAACTAGAGGAACGTCAGAGGGCAAACGCAGGAGCCGGGAAATCCAACCATTGACCCAAGACATAATTCATAACCTATTCATATAGCGCAATATCCGAGATGCCGAACACACACAAAATATTGTGGGGGTGATGCTTGGGGAGGGAGTTATATCCAAGCCCCTGGTCTATTAGCCGGTCGCACCTAACATGTACCGAACAGTTTTGCTTTGGCACCAGCGGGTGGAAAATAATTTATGTAAAATAAAGTAGTGCAAAAAGGCCGTGAAGGACAATCTTTATTTTTGCTAAATTCTTATAATTCATAATGTCGGGGCAACTGTTATAGGTGTTTTTGTTTAAAAATAAACTTTGCAGGGTAGCGGTTTACCTAGGGTCTTCGACGGGTGGCTTGACATCCTCCATGTGCCCTGCTACGCATCTGCTTCCTTGCTCTCAAGAAAGTGAAAAATGGGTGCTCCTTTAAAGGTGATTATTGTCGACGAATGGACCTTGAAGAGGGGGTCTTGAGAAGTCGTCGCAATATGGCTAAGCTTCACGCTTGGGAGGTTCTGGATGGTACCTTCTTTTGGTCTGAAGACACGTTTTGACTATAGTTCGGTTGAGCCGAACAACTGGTCTTTGTTAGTGGGCCCCACAGCTGCCCATGGTATTTTGAGCGCAAAATTGTGCCTTCTAGGAACGTACCTTACGGGTAGTCGGGTCATGCCATGGGGGGCGTATCCCTATTTATGTTCAGCCAGGGATGGCTCCGGGGATCGGGTTGAGCTTTGGCTCGCTTGCCCACCTCTCGCGCCTTGATGGCTGATTGGGGCCTTGGTGCTTCGTTGTCATACTGGCATTCAGCTGCCAAGGCGGCAGTGTGTTCGTCAGGTCAGAGGGAGCGCTCTGTATTGCCGTTGACAGTGATGACCCCCTTGGTCCGGGCATCTTGAGCTTCAGATAAGCGTAATGGGGAACGGTGTTAAAGCGGGCAAACGTTATTCGGCCAAGTAGTGCGTGATAGCCACTGGGAAAGGTGACAATGTAGAAGATTAAGTCTTTGCTGCGGAAGTTGTCGGGTGAGCCGAACACTACTTCCAAAGTTACCGTGCCTGAGAAGCAGGCCTCGACACCTGGGATTACTCCTTTAAAGGTAGTGTTGCTAGGTTTGATCCTTGACGGCTCGATGCCCATCTTTTTCACAGTGTCAGAGTAGATCAAGTTTAGGCTACTTCCTCCATCCATGAGGACTCTAGTGAGGTGGTACCCAACGATGATGGAGTCTAAGATAAGGGTTCCCAAACCTCCATGACGGATACTGGTCGGATGATCCCTGCTGTTGAAGGTGATCGGGCAAGCCGACCATGGGTTGAATTTCAGGGCTATGGTCTCTATGGCGTAGACTTCCCGAAGGGCACGCTTCCTCTCCTTCTTTGGTATGTGTGTGACGTATATCATGTTCACAGTTTTTACCTAGGGCGGGAACTGCTTTTGTCATCCATTGTTCAAACCGCAGGGCTCTTTGTCATCCTCGATGCATGGCCCTTGCCTTTCTCCTCGGCTGCAAGTTTGTCGGCCTGCCTAAACACCCGACAATTATGGTTGGTGTGGGTGGTGGGCTTGTCTTGGGTGTCATGGATATGGGAGGGCCTTTCCATGATTTCGTCCAATGCGATGGGTCCGTCTCTGTTCCCTTTAGAGGGCTTCTTCTGTTGTCCGGATTTTGAGCTATGGAATTCGCCATTTAAGGTTGTGTCCTCGACGTCACCGTTATTGTGGTGATGTTTGTTCTTGTTTCGCCGTGGTTTTTCATTTCCATCACGAACTTCGGAGGTGTAGGGTTCTTCGGGATTGTGGCCATGACGGGCTAGCCAATTGTCCTCGCCCGCGCAAAAGCGATTCATGAGTGAAGTGAGGGCAGACATTGTTCTTGGCCTATCTTCGCCAAGATGACGAGATAGCCATTCATCTCGGATGTTATGCCTGAAAGAGGCTATTTCCTCGGCATCCGGACAATCAATGATCTTGTTCTTCTTAGTCAAGAACCGATGCAAAATTGCCTGGCTGATTCACCAAACTTTTGGATGACATTGCTCAAGTCGGAGGAGTCAGGGGCCGGATATAAGTGCCTTGGAAATTAGACTGAAAGGCATCCTCGAGCTCTTCCCAACTTCCAATGGAGTTTTCGGGGAGACTAATTAACCAGTGTTGTGCTGGCCCTTTAAGCTTTAGCAATAAGTACTTGATGGCATGGAGATCATCTCCCCTGACCATATTAATGTGGAGAAGGAAGTCTTCGATCCACACAGCGGGGTATGTTGTCTCGTCGTATTGTTCTATATTTACATGTTTAAACCCTTCGGGAGATTGATGTTGCATAACCTCGTCTGTGAAGCATAGTGGGTGGGCCGTGCCTCTCACCCGGGCTACTTTGTGCCGGAAATCGGTTGTTGCATGTGCCCGATATAGCTCCCGATCTCTATCGCTATGGTTAAGCCAGGGTTTGTGTTTGTCCCGTCTAGCGGGGGAGTACCCTCTAGATCCATAGATGGATCTGGTGTGACCTACTCTATAGTCCAGGTCCTGCCGTAATTCATGCCTATCCTTATGCGGGGTAACGCAGGTATGTACTCGAACTCTATAGCCGTTCTGTCCCATCCTCAAGGGGGCGGTCCGGCTGGTCATACTGAGTGCGCTTGGGAGATATGGGCTCGAAGGCCTCATCACCGAATTGCGGCAGCAGATGCCGACGCGGGTAGCTTTTGTTTTGATCTGGCTGCTTAGTGTCGTACACTTCTTTGGCTCCCAGGACCTCTGTCCATCTATCGTTGAGGGTAACTTGTTCGGCTCTGAGCTGTCGCTTATTTTCTTTTAGGCTTCGGGCGGTGGATATGAGTTGCCTCATGAACCGTTCCTGATCCTGAAGGTCTTCAGGGACGGTGAAGTCTTCGTCTTCGAGGTTGTCATCCTCGTCGACTCGGGGGGGTAGTTGTCTTCCTCGGAATCGTTGAGGTTCTCGGGGTCTCGCTAATCATCGGGCCTCTCGGGGTCCTCCTATGGTTGCTCGAGGGCTTCGAGGTCATTGGGATCTTCCAGCATTTTCACGGCTCCTCGGATTTGTTGCCATTCTGCTTAGGGGTGTGGTCATCCTTGTCAGTGGGGGTGTACACCATATAGACGTTGTAGAATGAGGTGGTTGTCCACCGTACAGTATTGACAGGGGTCGAGGCGCCGACCTCTTCATCCATGTCCTCCGCCTCGTCGAAGGCGTAGTCCAGCATATCGGTTATATCTTCGACGTTGGCTACCAAGTGGGTGGTGGGTAGTGGGTGGGTTGTGAAATTCCTCGTGACTTGCCCTCAGACCGATCTAAACATAGGTTGAGGTTAGATCGTCCATGATTTCCAACGACTGGATCTGGTCAAGCGTCTTGTTTAATAGCAAGAGGCTATCCGGATCAATCTTCCGAGGGCTTTCGGAGCTGACCTTAGGAGTATCCATGCGGGATATATGTTTTTCGAGAGCCGAACCCTGGTACTCGGGTGCTACAACCGTATCTGAGCACAAGACCAGGTCTCCAGCAGGGATGGACCCGAGAGCGGGGCCGAGCAGGGGAACCAAAGTTAAAGCTTCAGGATTTACGGGCTCATCGGACGAGACCGAGAGCCAATAGGGGACAGATTGCCCTGGGAGTCGGCGGAGAATTCTAGATTCCTGAACCTGATCTCTTAACCGGGGGAGAATCTTCCGATCTGGCCAAGGCAGTCGGTGGAGTCAGCACGCATCATGATGTTGCCAAACGCGAAAATCTGCCCAGGGACGAAAGTGTCCCTATTGCAGACTTGATCGCTAGTGTTTAGGCAAGCCATCAACCCTTCTAGCGATCTCACAACGAAACTCTAAATGAAAGCACCAATGTCGGTGTCAAAACCAGTGGATCTCGGGTAGGGGGTCCCGAGTTGTGGACCTTGGATTGATGGGTAACAGGGAACGAAGGAGACGGTGTATACCCAGGTTCGGGCCCTCTTGAGGAGGTAAAACCCTAAGTCCTTCTTGATTGTATTGATGTGAATGAGAATTACAGAGTTGATCTACCTCGAGATTGTATGAGCTAAAACCCTAGATGAGTCAACTTGCATCTACGAATGAAACCCTCTGGTTTATATAGACACTAGGGGTACCTAGGGTTACATATGACCAGCTTTCAATCGGGGACAGATGTGTCGATCTTATCTTCAATATTTGGAGGACACATGAAATCTTCGGAGCTTTCCTTATTGAACATGGGGTCGCCACATAGTCTAGCCTTCCAATAATAATCACAGAGCGGCCCACCAAGCCGGTCCATGAGAAACGAGCCGACGGCCCGAGGACCCCTTAGTCTCGAACACCCTCACGCACCCTATTTGCTTGTGGGGCCCTCGTGTGGCCGTTGGCCTCGTCTCGAAGCTTCCAGGTCGTCTTTTGGCCCAGAAAAGATCACCAAGAAGTTTCATGGTAATTGGACTTCCTTTGGTACTGTAAATTTGAAAAGCCCAAAACATGCAGAAAACAACAACTGGCCCTTGGCATTGGGTTAATAGGTTAGTTCTCAAAAATAATATGAATCAACAAATAAATGCCCAAAAGCATCCTAGAATGATAATATTATAGCATGAAACAATCAAAAATTATAGATATGTATGTGACATGCTACCCAAGATGTAATCTATTGAAGGTATGATCATTAAGAAACTATGAATAAATAAACATCAACATAGTAATATCCATAAACATAAGTAACATAATCATCGATGTTCAAAATATACAATCCTTAAAGAATGTTTACCCCCCCCCCCATTCATTTTCTCATATTAGCATGGCATGACTCCGTCTTCACCACATAAATACAAATGTAAGCACCACAGTGTTATGTCTAGCAATTGGATCGTACTCTTTAATGCGCTTCAGCCTTTTATTACTCATGCAATACATGAGCGTGAACCATGGATATAGCATATAGGTCGAATAGAATATGGTGGTAGGTTTCGATGGGGTAAAAGTGGAGAAGAAAGTCTCGCATCAACTAGGCATATCAACGGGATATGGATATGCCCATCAATAGATATCAATGCAAGGAGTAGGGATTGCCATGCAACGGATGCACTAGAGTGATAAATGTATGAAAGCTGAAATGAAGCTAAGTGGGTGTGCATCCAACTTGCCTACTCATGAAGACCTCGGGCATTTGAGGAAGCCTCTCATCGGAATATACAAGCCATGTTCTATAATGAAAAATGTCCACTAGCATATGAAAGTGACTAAACAAGAGGCTCTCTATATGAAAAACATGGTGCGACTTTGAGGCACAAGTGTGGAAAAAGAGGTAGCAGCATGGTCCCTTCTCTCTTTTCTCTCATTTTTCTTTTCTTTCTTTCTTTTTTCTTTCTATCATTTTTCTTTTTCTTTTTCTCTTTTTTTATTTTTCGTCCGAAGTCTCATCCCGACTTGTGGGGGAAACATTGTCTCCATCATCCCTTCCTCACTGAGACAGTGCCCTAATAATGATGATCATCACATTGTTATTTACTTATAACTTCATATGAAAAACTAATAAGCAATATGACTATATGAATGCCTCTGGCAGTTTACAAGGATGTGCAATGATCTAGTGTAACATGTATAAAAATGGTGAATGGTGGCTTTTCCATGTATATTATGCCAGCCACATGATCATATAAAGCAATATGACAATAAAAGTATTAGTCATATGATGTAACGATGGAAGTTGCATGGCAATATGTCTTGGAATGGCTATGGAAATTCCATGAAATGTAGGTATGGTGGCTGTTTTGAGGAAGATGTAAGGCGGCTTATGTTCGACAGTGTGTAGCATGTCACGGGGTTTGGATGCATCTGTGAAGGTTGCACTGATCCTCGAGGTGATAATGGGCAATGCACGGTACCGAAGAGGCTAGAAAATATGAGGTGGTGAGAGTGCGTACATCCATGGATTCACATTAGTCATAAATAACTCACATACTTATTGCAAGGTTTTATTAGCTCTTTCTAAGCAAAGTACTTCTCGCATGCCCCTAGGGAGGAGGTTGTGAGGAGTTAACCATCGCATGCCTCCGACCTAAACATCACTAGGATTTCAACGAGGAATAAGAATGCTCACACATCATCACCATGCCATAACCAATATTTAGACAAACGGCAAATTAACACCCTTCAACTATCGATATTTTTACTAACCAAAAACCATTCACTCACACCCTTTCATATTACCACGTCAATATCATTAATCCACAATTTCTATTTTATGTGCTACATGAAGATTTTGATTATGCATTCATTGAATACCTATTAATTTTGGACTAGTCTTATAACCCATGAAAATTATAGTCACTATTTATTAACTCTCAACAAATTTAAGTGAAGAGAGAGTGCAATTATTTCTATAAAATTTATACGCCATCGTGCTCTAAAATATATAAGTGAAGTGCTAGAGCAACTGCGTAACTCAAAAGATATAAGTGAAGCACAAAGAGTATTCTAATAAATCATGGTGAACATGTGTCTCTCTCAAGTAGGTGTGTCCAGAAAACAATGATTGAGGAAAACTAAAACAAAAACAAACGAAAGCAAATGAAGCTCCAAGAAATACTCATACCATGTGATGAATAAAAATATAGCTCCCAGTGACATACCGATGGATCGACACGAAAGAGGGGAAGCCTTCCGGGGCATCCCCAAGCTAGACTCTTGAGCCTTCCTAGAATTTGACTTGGGGTGCCTTGGGCATCCCCAAGCTTAGGCTCTTCCCACTCCTTATTCTGTCATCCATCATGATAACACCCAAAACTTGAAAACTTCAGGACACAAAACTCAATAGAAAACTCATGAAATCCATTAGTAGGATAGTGAAAGCACATATGTTCCCTTGGTGGTTTTGATAATTCATGACAACATACATTGTCTCTTGGACTAATATCTTAACTATTTTATTTCACATTAAATCCAAAAATAGGATTGGCTAAGGATTGTGAGGAGAATCGCCAAGGAAAGAAGAAGAAGGAAAGGAATAACATTAGCAAGAACACAAGCTTGAAGACTCTACATTTTACATTTTGTGAGAAATCACTCTGGAGTCCTTAGGAAAGACAATAATATTAAAAGGTGAGGTAAATATGATGATCTAGTTGCTCAAGTGCTTAGAGATTAGCCACCAAAAATACTCATCCAATCTCGCACTAATATTCTATCCAAACCCTAAAAGTCCAAAATTTGGTGCCACCAACTTTCTCATTCGGCATTACTGAGTTTTGCCCTAGATAAATCCCATGCCAAACCCTAGCTTCTTGATGCTACCAACTTCCCATTCGGTGCAACCAGAATGAGTGACCAACTTTTGGGTAATCCATTTTCAAGAATCAGAATTTCTGAGTTTTAGAAATCGGTCTCACCGAGATTTGGAAACTGCCTAGGTCACCCATATCGGTCCCACCGAGATTTATACCGGTCTCATCGAAACACCAAAAGTTGCCACATTTTAGACTAGTCGGTGCAACCGAGTTTTTACTTTGGTTTCACCGAGTTGGGAATAAAGTTGTAATGCTTGGTTTTTGGAGATGCCTATATATATCGCTCCACCTACCTCTCACTCACAAAGGAAGCACACAGAACAGACCAACACTTGCCCCATCCATTTTCTGAGAGAGAACCCCGTACTCATGTGTTGAGACCAAGATCTTCCACTCCAACCATATGAATACTGATTTGTAGCCTCCACGAGTTGCTTTCCACCCAATCAACCTCTTCTACCAAACCAAATCTGTGAGAGAGTTATTGAGTGTTGAGGAGACTATATTTTTAAGCACAAGAGCAAGAAGTTCATCATACGTGCCTCGCTACCCCTACTTTGTCACTAGGTTAGGACACCACAAGATTGAACCCAAAACTAAGCAATTCTGCTATTGCAAGAATTACCAATCTAGTTGGCCAAACCAAACCAATAACTCGAAGAGACTTGCAAAGATATGAAATCATGCATATAATAATTCACATAAGATTCAAATAATATTCATAGATAATCTGATCATAAAACCACAATTCATCGGATCTCAACAATCACACTGCAAAAGAGTATTACATCAGATAGATCCCCATGAAGATCATGGAGAACATGGTATTGAAGGACATAGAGAGAGAAGAAGACATTTAGCTACTAGCTATGGACCCTAAGGTCTAAGCTGGACTATGCACGCATGATCGAAAGGGCAATGGTGTTGATGTAGATGCCCTTCGTGATCGAATCCCCCTTTGGCAAATTACCAGAAAAGGCCCCAAGATGGGATCTCATGGGAACAGAGGCTTGCGGTGGCGGAAAAGTATTATCGTGGCTCCCTGTGGTATTGGAGAAATATTTCTGAATTTATGGGCGGAGAATTAGGGTTGGAGGAGCTACGGGGGGCCCACAAACTAGGGGGGCTCCCTGGTGGCTTGTGGCCCATTCGTAGGTCTTCTGGCCTCTTCTCCAAGCCTCCTAGGTTCCTTATCTTCCAAGAAAAATCACCATAGAATTTTATTCCATTTGATATTCCTTTTCTGCAACACTCAAAAACAAGGAAAAAACAGAACGTGGCATTGGGCACTAGGTTAATAGGTTAGTCCCAAAAATAATATAAAATAGCATATTAATGCATATAAAACATCCAAAACAGGTAATATAATAGCATGGAACAATCAAAAATTATAGATACGTTGGAGACGCATCAGCATCCCCAAGCTTAATTCCTGCTCGTCCTCGAGTAGGTAAATGATAAAAACAGAATTTTTGATGTGGAACGCTACCTAACATATTTATCCATGTAATATTCTTTATTGTGGCATGAATGTTAGATCCATAAGACTCAAAACAAAAGTTTAATGTTCACATAAAAACAATAATACTTTAAGCATACTAACAAAGCAATCATGTCTCTTCAAAATAACATGGCCAAAGAAAGTTATCCCTACAAAATCATATGGTCTGGCTATGCTCCACCTTTCCCACACAAAGTATTTAAATCATGCACAACCCCGATGACAAGTCAAGCAATTGTTTCACACCTTTTATGTTCTCAAACCTTTTCAACTTTCACGCAATACATGAGCGTGATCCATGGATATAGCACTATAGGTGGAATAGAATATGGTGGAGGTTATGAGGAAAAGGAGAAGATAGTCTCACATCAACTAGGCGTATCAACGGGCTATGGAGATGCCCATTAATAGATATCAATGTGAGTGAGTAGGGATTGCCATGCAATGGATGCACTAGAGCTATAAGTGTATGAAAGCTCAAAAAGAAACTAAGTGGGTGTTCATTATAATGAAAAATTCCCACTAGTTATATGAAAGTGACAAAATAAGAGACTCTCTATCATGAAGATCATGGTGCTACTTTGAAGCACAAGTGTTGAAAAAAAATGGTAGCATTGTCCCTTCTCTCTTTTCTCTCATTTTTTTATTTTTTTGTTGGGCATTTTTGGCCTCTTTTTTTTATTTGGGATTCATTGGCCTCTTCTATTATTTTTAAAGTTCGGAGTCTCATCCCAACTTGTGAGGGATTCATAGCTTCCATCATCCTTTCCTCACATGGGACAATGCTCTAATAATGTCGATCATCACACTTTTATTTACTTACAACTCAAGAATTACAACTCGATACTTAGAACAAAATATGACTCTATATGAACGCCTCCGGAGGTGTACCGGGATGTGCAATGATCTAGCATGGCAAATAACATTAGCATCACGCTAGTTGTCTTACGATAACGCAAAGCAATATGACAATGATGGTGTGTGTCATAATAAACGGAACAGTGGAAGTTGCATGGCAATATATCTCAGAATGGATATGGAACTGCCATAATAGGTAGGTATGGTCGTTGTTTCGAGTAAGGGTATTTGGTGGTTTTAATGCACCGGCGAAAGTTGTGTGGTACTAGAGAGGCTAGCAAAGGTGGAAGGGTGAGAGTGCATATAATCCATGGACTCACATTAGTCATAAAGAACTCACATACTTATTGCAAAAGTCTATTAGTTATCGAAGCAAAGTATTAGACGCATGCTCCTAGGGGATATTTTGGTAGGAGTTAACCATCGCGCTCCTAACCCTCACACAAAGGATGACAATCAATAAACAAATCATGCTCCGACTTCGTTACATAACGATTCACCATACGTGCATGCTACGGGAATCACAAACTTTTAACACAAGTATTTCTACCAATCCACAATTACTCACTAGCATGAATCTAATATCACCATCTTTATATCTCAAAACTATATGCAAGGAATCAAAGTTCTCATAGTATTCAATGCACTTTATATGAAAGTTTTTATTATATCCCTCTTGGATGCCCGTTATATTAGGAATAAATTCATAACCTAAACCAATTACCATACTGTTTTAAAGAATCTCAAAATCATATAAGTGAGGTATCAGATTTAAATTATTTCTATAAAATAAAACACCACTGTGCTCTAAAAAGATATAAGTGAAGCACTAGAGCAAAATTGCCTAGCTCAAAAGATATAAGTGAATCACATAGAGTATTCTAATAAATTCACGATTCATGCTTGTCTCTCTCACAAGATATGTGCATAAAGGATGATTATGTAAAACTAAAAAACAAAGACTCATATCATACAAGACGCTCCAAGCAAAACACATATCATGTGGTGAACAAAAATATAGCCTCAAGTAAATTTACCGATGGATTGAAGACGAAAGAGGGGATGCCTTCCGGGGAATCCCCAAGCTTAGGCTCTTTGGTATCATTGAATATTCCTTGGTGTGCCTTGGACATCCCCAATCTTAGGCTCTTGCCACTCCTTATTGCATAGTCCATCAAATCTTTACCCAAAACTTGAAAACTTCACAACACAAAACTCAACAGAAAACTCGTGAGATCCGTTAGTATAAGAAAAATAAATAACCACTTAAGGTACTGTTGTGAAATCATTACTTATTTGTATTGGTTTAATATGTAATGTATTCCAACTTCTAAATGATTCATACCCCCCGATACAACCCATAAATACATCAAAATAAGCAAACAACACAAAGAAACCAGAATCTGTCAAAAACAGAACAGTCTGTAGCAATGTGTAAACTTCGAATACTTCTGTAACTCCAACAATTATGAAAAAATTGTACAATCTGGGAAATTTTTATATAATCTTGTGTAAAAATTTCAGAATCATTCGTCGCTCTGGTGAATTTATAAAATTCCTAGACTGAGCGCAAAAGTTTTTGCTTTTCAGCAAGATCAAATCAACAATCACCGTAGACCATCCCAGAGGTCTTACTTGGCTCAAACACTAATTAAACATTAAAACACAATTACTAAAGAGGTATAATGTGTAAATCACTCAATAATAGAAACAAAAAACAAAAACATATAAATAAAATTGGGTTGCCTCCCAACAAGTGCTATTGTTTAACGCCCCTCGCTAGGCAGAACAATTTCAATGATGCTCGCGTAAAAAGTAGTAATTGAGATATGCAAATGAGAATCATGAATATCATTAAAATCACATTTAATTCTAACCCACTTCCTATGCATAGGGATTTTGTGAGCAAACAATTTATGGGAACAAGAATCAACTAGCATAGGAAGGCAAAACAATCATAACTTCAAAATTTTAGACACATAGAGAGGAAACTTGATATTATTGCAATTCCTACAAGCATATGTTCCCCCATCATAATGAATTTCAGTAGTATCTTGAAGTAATTCAACAATATAACTATCACATAAATCATTATTTTCATATTTCACAAGCATAGAATTTCCATTACTCTCCTCATAAGCAAATTCTTATCATCCATGGTAGTGGGAGCAAACTCGACAAAATACCAATCATGGGACACTTGATTGACACATTGCAAATTAAAATCATGATGATAAGTTTCATGGTTATCATTACTCATTATAGCATACATGTCCTCACCATCACCATAAATAGGAAGCATGCAATCATCATGATAAATTTTCTCATCAAAACTTGGGGGACAAAAAAATATCATCTTCATCAAACATAGCATCCCCAAGCTTGTGGATTTGCATATCATAAGCATCATGGATATTTAGAGAATTCATACTAGCAACATTGCAATCATGCTCATCATGCAAGGGACTATCATGAATCACCTTATAAATTTCTTCTTTCAACACTTCATAAAAAATTTCAGATTCATGATTTTCAAATAAAACTACATAGAGATAATCAAGTGCACTCAACTCACTAGCAATTGGTTAATCAAAATTTGGCATTTTGAAAATATTAGCAAGTGGATGAGGATCCATATCAATAGATTTTGTAGCAAGAGAAGATGCAAGCAAATAGAAGGCACATGGCAACACAAGCAAACAAAAAGAGATCTGGCAAGAAAAAGGAGAATAAAACGGAAAATTGGTGAATTGAGGGAGAGGAAAACGAGAGGAAAATGGAAAATAATGTAAATTCAAGAGATGAGTTTGTGATGGGTACTTGGCAGGCTTGACGTAGACTTGTTATGTATCCTCCCCCGCAACGGCGCCAGAAATCCTTCTTGTTAATTCTTGAGCTTGCGTTGGTTTTCCCTTGAAGAGGAAAGGGTGATGCAGCAAAGTAGATAAGTATTTCCCTCAGTTGTTGAGAACCAAGGTATCAATCCATTGGGAGGTGCAAACAAGGCCCCAATCTATGCACCTACACAAACAATCAAACACTTGCACCCAACGCTATAAAGCGGTTATCAATCCCTTCATGGTTACTTGCAAGGATGAGATCTCATAGAGATAGATATAAAAGATTACTAAAAATAAAAGTAAATAAAATTGCAGCAAGGTATTTTTGGTATTTTTGGTTTATAGATCAGAAAATATAATATGGAAAATAGACCCGGAGGCCATAGGTTTCACTAGAGGCTTCTCTCTTGAAGGAAAATAATACGGTGGGTGAACAAATTACTGTCAAGAAATTGATAGAAAAGCGCATAGTTATGACGATATCCAAGGTAGTGATTATGCATATATGCATCACATTTTTATCAAGTAGACCGAAACGATTCTGCATCTACTACTATTACTCCACACATCGACCGACTCGTGTCTGCATCTAGAGTATTAAGTTCCTGAAGAACATAGTAACGCATTAAGTAAGATGACATGATGTAGAGGGATAAACTCAATCAATATGATGAAAACCCCATATTTTTATCCTTGATGGCAACAATACAAATACGCGCCTCGCTGCCCATACTTTTTCACTGGGTGCGGACACCGCAAGATTGAACACAAAACTAAGCACTTCTCCTATTGCAAGAATTACCAATCTAGTTGGCTAAACCAAACCAATAACTCGAAGAGAATTGCAAAGATATGAAATCATGCATATAAGAATTCAGAGAAGATTCGAATAATATTCATAGATAATCTGATCATAAACCCACAATTCATCGAATCTCGACGAACACACCGCAAAAGAGTATTACATCGGATAGATCCCCATGAAGATCATGGAGAACATGATATTGAAGAACATAGAGAGAGAGAAGAATCGATCTAGCTACTAGCTATGGACCAAAAGGTCTGAGGTGGACTACTCATGCATCATTGGAAGGGCAATGGTGTTGATGTAGATGCCCTCCGTGATCGAATCCCTCTCCGGCAGATTAACGGAAAAGGCCTCAAGATGGGATCTCACGGGAACAGAGACTTGTAGTGACGGAAAAGTATTATCGTGGCTCCCTGTGGTATTGGAGGAATATTTCTGAATTTATAGGCAGCGAATTAGGGTTGGAGGAGTTACGGGGGGCCACAAGCCAGCCCCTGCCCCAAGGGCATGCCCTGGTGGCTTGTGGCCCACCCATAGTTCTTCTGGTCTCTTCTCCAAGCCTCCTAGGTTCCTTCTGGTCCAAGAAAAATCATCGTAAAATTTTATTCTGTTTGGACTCCTTTTGATATTCCTTTTCTGCAATACTCAAAAATAAGGATAAACAGAAACTGGCACTCGGAACTAGGTTAATATGTTAGTCCCAAAAATAATATAAAATAGCATATTAATGCAGATAAAACATCCAAAACAAATAATATAATAGCATGGAACAATCAAAAATTATAAATACGTTGCAGGCGTATCAACCAACTAAAAGGCACCCCTCTCACTGAAGATAAACCAATCTAGTTGGCCAAACTAAACCGATAGATCACAGAGATTTACGAAGCTATGATGATCATGCAAATAAGAATCAAATAAGTATTCAAAGATGACTCAACTTTTTTATCATAAATAATCTGAACATAAACTCACAATTCATCGGATCCCAACAAACACACCGCAAAAGAATATTACATCGAATAGATCACCGCAAAGATGCGGTGAACTTTGTATTGAAGATCAAAGAGAGAGAAGAAGTCATCTAGGTACTAGCTATGGACCCGTAGGTCTGTGGTAGACCACTCACACATCATCATGGGAGAAGCAGGGTTGATGTAGAGGCCCTCCATGATCGATCCTCCTTCGGCAGGGCACCGGAACAGGGCACCGGATGGGCACACGGCAGGACAAAGACTTGCGGCGGCGGAAAAAGTTTTCAGGAGCCTTCCTAGGGTTTTTAGGATATATTACAATTTATAAACCAGAGATGGGCATGGGGAGACGAGGGGGGTGGTCACAAGCTACCAGGACACGGCCACCCCCTGGGCGCACCTTGTTGGCTTGTGGGGCCCTCGTGCGGCCCCGGCCTCCTTCCGAAGCTTCGAGGTCTTTTTTTGATCCAGAAAAAATCATCAAAAAGTTTCATGACAATTAGATTTCGTTTGGTACCGTGTAAAAAAATATTTACGTAGTTTAGTAAACTATTCATTACCATAAAAAATTGTTCAATACATATTTTAAAAAAATTACTATGTTTTCGAAAAAGTGTTCTAAACACAATAAATATGTTCATCGTGTATCTGAAAACTATTCAATGTGTATCGCACAACTTTTTTTCATCTAGACGAAAAACTATATATTGTGTATTGAAGAAAAGTATATCTGTGTTACAAAAAAGATAACCAATAAGAACTTACAAAGAAAACATAAAACCAAAGAAAAGCGAAGGAAAATAAATAAAAACTATAAAAAATTGAGAAAGAAACAGAGAAACCTGGTGAACAAAACAGAAAAAAGAATAAAAAAGAACTAAAGAAGACCAAGAAAGAGATATATAAAAGTAGTTAGAAAACAAACAAAAAATTAGTGAAGAAACAACAAAAGGAAAAAAGAAAAACAACTAGCGAATGAAACCAGCGACCTCGATTGAAACTATCCAACTAGAAAAAAAATGAAAATGGACCAGTCTATTAGCTACACGTGCGGTAAAAGAAGCTTTCAGATCTTCTTTTGATCCAAAAAAATCATTAAAAAATTCATGGCAATTAAATTTCGTTTGGTACAGTGTAAAAAAATATTTACCTAGTTTAGTAAACTGTTTATTACCCTAAAAATGTTCAACATATATTTTAGAAAAAACTATATTTTTTAAAAAGTGTTCTAAACATGTACTCCCTCCGTCCCAAAATAAGTGTCATTGTTTTAGTACAAAATTTGTACTAACTTAAGTATTAAATTTGCATCACTTATTTTGGGACAAAGAAAGTATAAAATAAAAATGTACATCGTGTATCTGAAGACTATTCAATGTGTATGGCAAAACTTTTTTTCGTTAGACGAAAAACTGTATATTGTGTACTGAAGAAAAGTATAAGCGTGTTAAGAAAAAGAAAACCAATGAGAACTTCCAAAGAAAAAAAAGAAAACTAAAGAAAAGCGAAGAAACTAAATAAATAAAAATATATAATATAAAAAACTGAGAAAGTAATGGAGAAACCTGGTGAAAAAACAAGTAAAGAAAAGAATAGAATAGAAAAGAACTAAAGAAGACCAACAAAGAGACAGAGAAAAGTAGTTAGAAAACAAAGAAAAACTAGTGAATAAACAGAAAAAGAAAAAAGAAGGAAAAAAAACCTGGCGAATGAAACCAGCGACCTCGATTGAAACTATCCAACCAGAAAAAAAATAAAAACCTTCAGTGAGACGTATGTTAGTCTTGCACTGCGATATACCATTTGCGTTCCTGGCCAGCTATGTCTGTCCCTTACAGAATGTAATACATCTTGCAACATCGTGGTTCTACAAGACCGTCCCAATACTTCGGTTGAGCGTGAGTTTTGTCTGTGACTTTCAGTCGTTTTTGCACTGTTTTCTTTTTTTGAGGGAACGTTTTTGCACTGTTTTTTTTTTCGTTTTTCTATGGTTTAGTTCGCTTATCCTTTTTCAATCTTCCTTTTATTTTTATTCTTTCTTACCTTCAGTTTTCTTTGTTTATTTTTTCGGTTTGCTGAGTGTTATTTATCTATTTTTCTCTTCTTGTTCATTTTATTTTTACTGCTTTTTGTTTTTTAACATGCATAAATTTTGATAGGCATTGTACATTTTTTATCTACATCAGGAAAACAATTATAGACAGTTAACATTTTTCAAATCCATGATTAGTATTTTTTTAATATATTTCTTATGTCTACTTTTTCAGTACACATTATATATTTTTTGTATACATCTAAAACATTGTTGTAATAAATTAAAAAAACAATTGAATACATGAATAATATTCTTTTGAATAATTTTTTGAACATATTTTAATACCTGTTATACAATTTTTCAAATACGTTTTTAACATTTTTTCAGGATGATAGGAAACATTTTTTCAACTATGCGAATGTTCTGTACAATGTACAAATAATTTCTTAAATGTTAAAAATAGATTTATTTTTAAACGCATGAATTTTTTTGACAAATGTCGTGTGCATTTTTCTGAATGTTATGATACACTTTTTAGAATTACACGGACATTCTTTTTACATTGTATAACATTTTATAAAACTGTCACGTACTCCCTCCGATCCATATTAGTTGCCATTGAAACTGATGTATCCAGACATATTTCAGTGATAGATATATCAGTTTAAGTGATGAGTAATATTGATCAGAAAAAATGCATCAATTTTTTAAAATGTCACATACATTTTTTTGGAATGGTACAAACATTTTCTAAAGTTGAGCCAACAATATTTTACACTGCATGACCCTTTTTAAAATGTGCTATGAACACATTATAAAATCAACTAAATCATCAGAATATATGTATTTAGTAATTTTACAAATATAAAAAGTAACACAATGTGTGTCCGTGCAGCATGATGTCAACGTCACGTTAACAACATGGCTATAAGCCGGCCCACTACTGACTCTCTGAAGGCGAGCTCGGCTTCCGAGCTAAAGGCGAGACGTAGCCATGCCCGCATATGTTGACTTCCAGCATAACTCATGTGGTAGTATATTTTAAATCCACCAGGTTTCTTGGATTCACAGACGTTTTGTACTCCAGAACTTGTAACAGCCTTGCTGTAAATGGTGAAATTCAGACTCAAATGTTTAAAGTGCGTGTGCCATGGAACATAGTTCTTCGTCCCGGTTTATTAGGCCCCTCGTATTTGGATCAAATTTTGGGTTATATGTTATTTGCAAAACATTACTGATGTCACAAAATAATATTGTTGAATTCATATTTAGAAAAAGTTTCTAATGGGTACTATTTTTGCTACATATAACTTTAATTCTGTTATGCAAATGTATGATCAAATTTTGGCACAAAATATGAGAGGACCAAATAAACCCAAACAAAAAAGTAGTTAAGTATACATTTGCATGTGTGAGTCAACTCACCAAGGATGCAGGTGCAAGAGAAGGACGATGACACGGGTAGTCGGGAGAGTGGGACCCTCTACGAGAGAACAAATGGAGTTGGTTGAAAAGGAACACGTTGGCACAAACCGCTACCGGGCATTGACCTTCGCGCATGCGCCGGCTTCGCTCTAGTCAGCGCTGCAAATATTTTTTGACAACTAAGTATGACATATTCATAGCAAATGTTAAATATATTAGAGTGTGACACACGCACATTTTTATTTTGTACACAAACCATTACCGTTGCTTGATGTGTTTTTCACCTACGCTAGGTTGGCATTTAATTATGATCCTCGTTAATTATGGTTGTGTTGTTTCTTTTTGTTGATATGGTCTTACTTGGTGCATGCGGTATGTGGAGTTCATGACGGAGTCGGTCACTATGATATTGTTGGACGCTGCAACGTTAGTGTACATTGGTGGTTTCACTTGAGCCTCATACGAATACCACGGTTACCTGCTAGTAGGTCCATACTCCATCAAATAGCAAAACCCACTCTTACAAACGGGCCCCATAATTGACCGTCAAAGCTCCAAGCCACCACAGCCCACCATCCCGAGGGAGGTTAGTAACTTAGTAGATGTTGTATTCGTTAGGTAGATGATGTATTCGTTAGGTTAGACGTCGTTCTAGTTCCTCCGTTTTAAATTGCAGAATTGTTGCTTTGTACTAAGTTAGTTCTTTTATCTGATAGAGTTTATAAGAATGTATATCGAAATATACAACACCAAATGAGTTATAATAGTTCATATTAATATATATTCATGTTGTAAACATTAACTTTCTTATGGACTTGATCAAGTATAGAGAAATTTGATACATGGAAAAAAATTAAGCTCCAATTAATATGAAAGGAGGGAGGAATTCTCTACAACGAGACTAAATCACTACTTAAAACATGTAAATAACCTATGTGTGTGCGTCCCAAGTTTGGGTTCTTGATCCAAAGCGAGGCTCGTTAGTAAATTAATTTTTGAGACAAGCTTGCCAATACTTCCTTTGTCCTAGTTTATTGGGGCCATAAAGCCACAGTGCCATGGAGTCATATGCCTGCCACGCTCTAGTGCACCTTTCAATGGTTGCATGCATAAGACAGTGTATTAGGACATTAATGTGCATGTACCTAAGAAGAAAATTCAATGGAGGCACCTCCAATAGTTGTAAGATAGTCATTGATAGATTTTTGCCACATAGGACTTTTGATGATGTATCGTACAATAAATAAGGAGGAAGAGTAAGATGTATGTACATAAACTAACACTTTGTGTTCAAAGTAGATCGAGACAGAATTGAGACGAATGAGAAATAATGGACTTGTTGTTCTATATTGATGATTCAGGTACAATATACTCTCTTCTCTCACAAATATAACACGTTCTAACTTTTTTATCAATTAGATGTATATAAGCATGTTTTAGTGTGTGTGTGTGTGTATTCATCTCAATCCATATGTTGTCCATATTGAGATAGCCAAAAAATACATTTGTGAACGCAGATAGTATATGTATCATATGGACGTGATGGTTCAAAGAGACATAACCAGAGGTTGGTTGTTACGATATAATTAGAAGTTGCGATCCTTAAGAGAGACAACTGCATGGTGGTTGGGATTAAGTGGATATTATCCACACAATTAACTCTTAATGTTTTGCACAAGATCCAATATAGAATGAAATCAAGGATTCTAATAGAGTCAACAACTAGTTATAACTTATTGCCATACTGTTTATAGCCAACATGTATAGTATTTAGGCATAAATAAAGCCTTCATTACAATCTCACATAATTTATTGAAGCACATGATGCATCTATCTCTTATTCTACAACATGCTTCTCTTCTCTCCCAGTTAACCAAACACAAATATAATATTGAAGTCTTATAGCCTCCTTACATCACCTTACAAGAGCAAGGTTAATAGTATAGCCAAGAACTAGCTATAGGAGTTGTCATGTACTCCCTCCTTTCCGGTTTATAGGGCTTATCTCAATTTTTTCAGAATTCCATTATATTAGGCTCAATTTGAGTCTAATTGAGTTAAAGTGCTTTGATTCTCACGCCATATTTAATTCATAGAGATAAGACAAAGGAAATTAGTGGTCATGCATGCATCTTTTTTACATGCACTATGCAAGTCCAATGAGAGATAAGGTGCTACACTTATTGCTTTGGTAATCAAAACGGTGGGAAATATTTCATTGGCTAGTTAAAACTAGTGCCATCCACTCACAATCCACCTTGGTTGATGAGATTTCAGATTTGAGTCATATAAACCAGAAAGGAGGGAGTAACCTATAGCAAATCTAAATCCCACTTGTTAACCATAATTGTGGGCTATAACATTAATATTTGGTCCATATTGTTCTCTCACAAATGGTGTTGAAGCACGTGCTACAACCAGTTGTAAATCTATAACTTGTTTCTCTTCCCTTTACACTCATCTCTCCCTCAAGTAGGCAAAAACCTGATATTGCATCGTAATAGCCCGTCAAGACCACCTTAGAGTAAGGATAATCATATATCCAAGTTGCCATGCCATATATATCCAGTCTTATAGTCAACGAGTATACTAGTTAGGTATAAGTATGCATTACTTTCTTAAGACATAGTCCACCTCACTCTTTACAAAGTTTCTTGAAATACATGTTGCAATTAGCTCTTAATCTACAGTATGCTTCTCTTCTCTCTCCTCCCTCTTCCAACTCAATAAAATATAATATTTAGTTTCATATAGCATGTTTATATCATCTTATTGTACTAACTCTGAGAGAGCAACATTGTACCACATATTCTAAAAAAATCGGAGCGAAACATCCTAGAGCCACCTAATTTGGTTTGCGCTTTAGAGTGGGGCTAAAATTTAGAAAGCGAAGTAGTCGCAAACAGTACCGAAATACACCTTACTGGAGTAGTTGTAGGATATGTTGATGATTAGCGACATGCATGGCAAGTTTTACCAACAATGTAAAATTGTTGGTGATGCACTAAAGGATTGTAGCTTAACCCTTTCATTAGTTGCATCCAGGAGAGAGTACATTGAAGTTGATCTAGATGAACTAATGCACAAACAATGATTAAATTAACCACCCTTGAGGCCACAAAGCCACGATGCCACAGAGTCAAATGGCTGTCATGCTAGGCCAAAACGGCTCTCTGGCCCAATAAATTTGGATGGGGGAAATAAACCTAAAATTATACCAAGACTTGATACTGAACTTGATATGTATGCCATCAAGGTAAAATTATACCAAGACTTGATGCCCTAGCATATCAAGTTCAATATTAAAAAAACTAGAGAACACTAAGAAGAGACAATCGAGTGATATATAAAAAGCTGAATGCTTTTGAATGTTTTATGATAACGATAAGAGATATGCAATGGAACTTACAAAGAAAAATGTCCATTAATATCAAAGAATTTATTTAATTTAATTAAGAATTAAATTTATGTTTCCATGGAAAGTAATTATGTTTTTACAAAGTGTCCTTAGTAAAATTTGAGTTAATTGAAGGGCCGCCCCTTTTGCCAGTAAAGCACCATGTATCAGAATGCTTTAAGTGGGTGAGATAAAATATGTGTTTTGATAACAAGTAGACGTTTATTTACTAAGAGTGAAGTAAGCAGTTCTATAATACATTTTTCGTTACCACTAAACTGTGTGCATCTTAGAATCTACAATGTTTGCATTGTTTGGAATGTGTTGCGTGTTTCTATTGAATAGCCCCTACATGTCATCATTTCTAAGATCTACTCTACTAGAGTCGCCATGTCAGTCTGACCGGCATAATAACCACCATTATGGTGATTTCATGCAAAAAGCTACTATAGCAGAGTTGACATTCCGCCCTCGATCGCCATAACTTATGGAGTGCACTCCAAACTGAGCATGCGAAACTCATTTGGTGCATGCGGGACATTGTTGATATTTGATGGAAAACCCCAAGAAGTGTAAGTCCAAGAACAAGAAAGGGCATGAATTCCTCTCTATAGTTGGAGGATGGTGAATATGATGATGATGATAGAAAGGAAAGGGCAAAGGTTCATTAAAGTCCCACTATGAGTGCTAGCACAGATCAGCCAGACAATAGACCGAGAAGAAAGAACATACTAAAGAGAGAAGGAGAGGTGAAGGCAATTCAAAACAACTCGATGAGTTGATGTGGGAAAGAAACGAGTATGCCGAGAAGAAGAAGCAAGAAAATGTAGAGATGGAGGAGTATAAGAAGCAAGAGAAGAGGACGAGATGAGATGATATGCAAGAGAGAAGTCGGCGACGGGAAGAGAGGCGATGAGGATCCAAAGTCAGCATGAGATGGAGGCGCGTAAGATGCAACTTAAAGAGAAAGCTCGCCGCAGAGACAAACCACTGCTAGTTGACGAAGCCCCACAGACACGAGCAATGCGAGAAACTAAAATGATTTTAGCAATTGGGTTGTACCTCATGGCGTGCCGACGACGGCCGTGGAGAAGTCGCCTCATCCTCATCCTCATTGGGGAAAGTCATCGACCGTGGCTGCTACCTCCGTCGGGCGCCACCGCAGTGACCTTGCGATGATTTGCTACGAGGAGGAGCGTTCTCGTTGGGCGTGGAAGCCACATGTGGGCCGTGCAGACGTCACTTGTCCTTTTCTTCATGGGGATTCGTCATCCACCATGGATGCCACCACCACCGGGTGCCATCATGACAACCTCGCGTAGATCTACTACGAGGAGTCGGGTGGCACATGGACACAGAGAAATCGCCTCGTCCCCGTCCTCACGCGGCTTGTCGTCAATTGTTTCTACCACCGAAGCGACCTCACGAAGATCCAGTGCGATGATGAGTGATTGGCCGGGCATGTAAGGCGTGCGGCACAAGGACCTCGGTGTGTGGCCCGCATTCCTCCAGCAGCCCAACTCCTTGACAAGATGGCCTCCTAGATGCTGTCGTGACCTGCACGAGGTGTGGTTGAGCTATGCAGGGGAATAGGAAATGGGGATCAACAGAGATACAACATAGGAGATAGGGGATGTATGTGGTGGGAGATTGTTTAGTTAGGGCATCTCCAACGACGACTCACAAACCGCCGCATACGTCTAGACGCATTGTCCGGACCGCAAAAGTCGTCCAATGTGGACCTATATCGATCCGTAGGCGGTCCGGACATATTTTCTCCCACAAACTGGAGACAAACAAGGGGGCATTGCGGGCGTCTATATTGCCCCCAAACCCCTTCCGACCACCCCGCCCCCGACCCTTCTCCTCCTTTGTTCGTGTGCATTCCCATCCAGCGCAAGCTGCCCACATTCATGCCATTATAGATCATGTCGCTCCATGTTGAAGCCGATGCAGGGCGGACGTGACTTCTCACTAGCTCCGCCATTGAAGCAGCGCTTCGGCCAAGGGCGCTGCCTGCTAGATGCCCGGCTAAACATGCCTCCTTGCCACATTCAAATTAATTCATTAAACACCCATTAAGTCGAGAAACCTACTCCAGCCACACGTTTGTTCATGAGTGGGAGACATTAAATACAACAACGGGCAATTTCCTCCCGTCTGCCCGCTATTTAAAGGAGAGTAGACACCGGAGAAGAATCGCACCACTTCGTCGCTCCTCATCTCCTCCTTTCATCATTTTCTCCACCCTATCAATGGCATCCGAGAAGCAGGAAGAGCACGAAGGCATGGGCGTCATTGTTGCCTGATACGTCTCCAATGTATCCATAATTTTTGATTGTTCCATACTATTATATTATCTGTTTTGGATGTTTTATATGCATTAATATACTATTTTATATTATTTTTGGGACTAACCTATTAACCTAGAGCCTAGTGCCAGTTCCTATTTTTTCCTTGTTTTGAGTATTGTAGATAAGGAATATTAAACAGAGTCCAAACAGAATAAAATCTTTGCGATGATTTTTCTTGGACCAGAAGACATCTACCAGACTTGGAGAGGGGGCCAGGAGACCTGTCAGGAGGTCAGAAGCCACCCTGGCGCGGCCAGGGGGCGCCCCCTGGCTTGTAGCCCCCCAGCACATCTCCTAACCCTAATCTTCGGCCTATAAATTCCCAAATATTCTCCCAATACCAAAAAGAGCCACGAAAATAATTTTCCGCCGCCAGAAGCCCCCGTTCTCGAGAGATCCAATCCTGGAGCCTTTTCCGGTAATCTGCTGGAGGGGAATTCGATCATGGAGGGCATCTACATCAACTCCATTGCCCCTCCGATGATGCGTGAGTAGTCCACCACAGACCTACGGGTCCATAGCTAGTAGCTAGATGGCTTCTTCTCTCTCTCTTTGTGCTTCAATACTATGTTCTCCATGATCTTCATGGGGATCTATCCGATGTAATACTCCTTTGCGGTGTGTTTGTCGATATCCGATGAATTATGGGTTTATGATCAGCTTATCTATGGATATTATTTGGTTCTTATCTTAATTTTTATATGCATGATTTCATATATTTGCAAGTCTCTTCGAGTTATTGGTTTGGTTTGGCCTACTAGATTGGTAATCCTTGCAATGGGAGAAGTGCCTGGTTTTGGGTTCAATCTTGTGATGTCCTCACCTAGTGACAAACTAGGGGTAGCGAGGCACATACTGTATTGTTGCCATCAAGGGTAAAAAGATGGGGTTTTCATTATATTGCTTGAGTTTATCCATGTACATCATGTCATCTTACTTAATGCGTTACTCGGTTCTTCATGAACTTAATACTCTAGATGCAGGCAGGAGTCGGTCGATGTGTGGAGTAATAGTAGTAGATGCAGAATCGTTTTGGTCTACTTGACACAAACATGATGCTTATATGCATAATCATTGCCTTCGATATCGTCATAACTATGCGCTTTTCTATCAATTGCTGAACAGTAATTTGTTCACCCACCGTGTTATTTTCCTTCAAGAGATAAGCCTCTAGTGAAACATATGGCCCCCGGGTCTATTTTCCATATTATTTTCAGATGTGTATACCAAAATACCAAAAATAACTTGCTGTAATTTATTTACCTTTTTTAATTTCCGCAATCTTTTATATCTATCTCTATCAGATCTAATCCTTGCAAGTAACCGTGAAGGGATTGACAACCCCTTTATAGCGTTGGGTGCAAGAGTTTGATTGTTTCTATAGGTGCATAAATTGTGACTTCCTTGTTCCTCCTACTGGATTTATACCTTGGTTCTCAACAACTGTGGGAAATACTAATCTACTTCGCTGCATCACCCTTTCCTCTTCAAGGGAAAACTAACGCAAGCTCAAGATGTAGCAAGAAGGATTTCTGGCGCCGTTGCCGGGGAGGATACACATCAAGCCTACCAAGTACCCATCACAAACTCATCTATTGCATTTACATTATTTGCCATTTACCTCTCATGTTCCTCTCCCCCACTTTGCCAATTTTCCGTTTTATTTGCCTTCTCCTTTTCATTTGCCCTTTTTCTTGCCGGATCTTTTGCTTGTTACTATGAATAGCGTTGCTACCTCCCCTTTGTCACCATACTTTGAAGTTCTATACTTCAAGCAAAAACAAGGGGGAAATCTGAAAGATGCCTGGTATAGGATAATGTAATCCCATCATATTTCCAATCTAAAAGGAGATACAAAAGTTCTACTTAGAATTTTTTACATTGGATTGGCTTTACATCGGAGAAAGATTTTGGATTTTGCCTCGGAGGGGAATTTTATCGAACTTGATGCAAGTGCCGCTTATAAAGTTTTGGAAGGAATTTTGGGGGTTCCCCCACAAAAAAGGAGCCTACCTTTCCACAAGAGGGAGTTCAACTCCTCGACGCATTGGGTGACTTGCATAAACACTTGGTCGAGTTATAAAAAATCACGAACCCCTCAAAAACATTAATAGGAATCTCAATCGCTTGAACACTTTGATTACCCTTTGCAATAAGAGTTTGGATATTTTGGATCTTAAGATGGTTCCATTGCCCGAAAACCTCGGGAAGCGTAAAGAGCCCCCTGGATTTGAGAAGGCCCTCACAAAGGTTGCAAATACCAAATATGACAATACCTAGATCTATTGCATTTTGCCTAGCTGGGGGCGTTAAACAATAGCGCTTGTGGGAGGCAACCCAATTTTATTTTTATGTTCTGTTTTTTGCTTCTGTTTTTGAGTGTTTCAAACATTATCACCTCTGTAGTAATTGTGTTTTGGTTTTTTAATTAGTGTTTGAGCCAAGTAAGACCATTGGAATGGTCTATGGTGATTATTGATTTGATCTTGCTGAAAAACAGAAACTTTTGCGCCCAGTCCAGGAATTTTATAAATTTATCAGAGCGTCGAATGAGTCTGAAATTTTTACACAAGATTGATATACAAAATTACCAGGTTTTCCTAACTTTTAGAATTTTTGGAGTTACATAAGTATACAAAGTTTCTAGATGGCTACATATTGTTCTCTTTTTGACAGATTCTGTTTTCTTTGAGTTGTTTACATATTTTGATGTATATACGGGTCGTATCAGGGGATATGAACCATGGAGAAGTTGGAATACAGTATATATTACACCAATATAAATAAAGAATGAGTTCACAATAGTACCTAAAGTGGTGATTTATTTTCTTATACTAACGGATCTCGCGAGTTTTCTGTTAAGTTTTGGGTTGTGAAGTTTTCAAGTTTTGGGTAAAGATTTGATGGACTATGGAATAAGGAGTGGCAAGAGCCTAAGCTTGGGATTCCCAAGGAACCCCAAGGAATAAAGGATGCCAAAAATCCTAATCTTGGGGATGCCCCGGAAGGCATCCCCTCTTTCGTCTTCAATCCATCGGTAAATTTACTTGACGCTATATTTTTATTCACCACATGATATGTGTTTTGCTTGGAGCGTCTTGAATGATATGAGTCTTTGATTTTTAGTTTGCCACAATCATCCTTGTTGCACACATCTTTTGACAGAGACACACATGAATCATGAATTTATTAGAATACTCTATGTGCTTCACTTATATCTTTTGAGCTAGGCGATTCTATTGGAAATATGCCCTAGAGGCAATAAATAAAGTGTTTATTATTATATTTCCTTGTTCATGATAAATGTTTATTATCCATGCTATAATCGTATTGCTTGGAAACACATTGCATGTGTGGATAAATAGACAACACTTTGTCCCTAGTATGCCTCTAGTAAACTAGCTTGTTGATCAAAGATGGTCAAGGTTTCCTAGCTATTGACATAAGATGTTATTTGATAACGAGATCACATCATTAGGATAATGATGGGATGGACAAGACCCAAACGATAAACGTAGCATATGATTGTGTCAGTTTATTGCTACAGTTTTCTGCATGTCAAGTATATGTTCATATGACCATGAGATCATGCAACTCACGGACACCGGAGGACTGCCTTGTGTGTATCAAACGTCGCAACTTAACTGGTTGACTATAAAGGTGCTCTATAGGTATCTTCGAGGGTGTCTGTTGGGTTGGTATGGATCAAGACTAGGATTTGTTACTCCTTGTGACGGAGAGGTATCTCAGGGCCCACTCGGTAATACAACATCACAATAAGCCTTGCAAGCAATGTGACTAAGTGTTAGTCACGGGATCTTGTATTGAGGAGCGAGTAAAGAGACTTGCCGGTAACGAGGTTGAACTAGGTATGGAGATACCGACGATCGAATCTCGGGCAAGTAACATAGCGAAGAACAAACGGAACATCATACGGGATTAACTAAATCCTTGACATAGAGGTTCGACTGATAAAGATCTTCGTAGAATATGTAGGAACCAATATGGGCATCCAGGTCCCGCTATTGGTTATTGGCCATAGAGGTGTCTCGGTAATGTCTACATAGTTCTCAAACCCGCAGGGTCTGCACACTTAAGGTTCGGTGACGACTCGGTAGTATAGAGTTATATATGGTCATGACCAAAGGTTGTTCGGAGTCCCGGATAAGATCCCGTACGTCACGAGGATCTCTGGAATGATCCGAAGGTAAATATTGATATATAGGAAGTCCTGTTTTGGTCATCGGAAAAGTTCTGGGCTCATCGGTAGTGTACCAGGAGTGTCGGGAGGGTATCGGGTGACCATCGGGAGGTGTATTTCGACCCAAGAGGCTACATGGGCTATGGGGTGATAAATACCATCCCTTAGTGGGTTGGCAAAAGTCCCACACAAGACCCATGTGGTTGGGAAGAAATTCTAAAGTGGGAAAGGTGGAAAAAGGCAAAAAGGTGGAAATAAGGAAGGAGTCCTAATCCTACTAAGAGTGGAGGAGGAGGACTCCTCCTCTCCACTTTGGCCAAACCAAAGAGGGGTTGGCCCTTTCTCCAAGCCTCCTCCTCCTCCTCTCCTCCTAAATATACTAGATATTTTAAGGTTTTTGCACTAGATTTTCAGCCATGTGCATCCCTACCCTCTAGTCTGTAGTTTCTCCTCTAGATCGATTTCAGTTGTGCTTAGGCGAAGCCTTGCTGAGATTACTCCACCACCATCACCACAGCGCCGTCACGCTAACGAAGAACTCGTCTACCTCTCCGCTCCCTCTTGCTGGATCAAGAAGGCGGAAATCGTCATCAAGTCATACGTGTGCTGAACGCGGAGGTGTCGTCCATTCGGTACTAGATCGGGACAGATCGTGATTGGATCACGGGACGCTCGGCGATTTGGATCGCGAAGACGTACGACTACATCAACCGCGTTTCTTGACGCTTCCCGCTTAGCGATCTACAAGGGTACGTAAATTCACTCTCCCTCTCGTAGATGCTCATCACCATGGATAGATCTTGCGTGTGCGTAGGAAAATTTTAATTTCCCATGCAACGTTCCCCAACAGTGGCATCATGAGCTAGGTCTATGTGAAGATGAGATCTCGAGTAGAACACAAAGAGCTTGTGGGCGTTGATGCTTAGATTGCTTCCTCCCTTGGTCGTGTTTTGGTTCAGCGGTATTGTGGGATGAAGCGGCCCGGACCAACCTTACTCATACACTTACGAGAGACTGGTTCCATCGACTAACGTGTAACTTCGTTGCACAAAGATGGCTGGCTAGCATCTGTTTCTCCTACTTTAGTTGGATTGGATTCGACTAAGGTGGTCCTTGAGAAGGTTGAAAAGCAACTTATGTATCACCGTTGTGGTTTATGCGTAGGTGAGAATTGTTCTTGCTAGATACCCGTAGCAACCACGCAAAACATGCAACAACAATTAGAGGACGTCTAACTTGTTTTTGCAGGGTATGTTGTGATATGATATGGCCAATTACATGATGAGATATGTGTGATGTATGAGATGATCATGTGTTGTATAGAATATCACGACTTGCATGTCGATGAGTATGGCAACCGGCAGGAGCCATATGGTTGTCTTTAATTATTGTATAACCTACGTCTCAATCATTATGCGCTATGTAATGCTTTACTTTATCGCTAAACGGTAGCAATAGTAGTAGAAGCATGGTGGGCGTGACAACCCCGATAGAGACATGTTGATGGAGATCAAGATGATGGAGATCATGGTGTCGTGCCGGTGATGATGGAGATCATGCTGGTGCTTTCAAGATGGAGATCAAAAGCACAAGTTCATGGCCATATCATGTCACTTATGATTTGCATGTGATGTTAATCCTTTTATGCACCTTGTTTTGCTTAGGATGACGGTAGCATTATAAGGTGATCCCTCACTTCAATTTCAAGATGAATTGTCTTCTCCTCGAGTGTGCACCATTGCGAAAGTTCGTCGTGTCGAGACACCATGTGATGATCGGGTGTGATAGCCTCTATGTTCACATACAATGGGTGCAAGCCAGTGTTGCACATGCAGAACACTCGGGTTAAACTTGACGAGCCTAGCATGTACAGACATGGCCTCGGAACACAAGAGACCGAAAGGTCAAACATGAGTCATGTAGTAGATATGATCAACATGATGATGTTCACCATTGAAACCACCTCAACTCACGTGATGATCGGACTTGAGTTGGTGAATTTGGATCATGTGGCACTCAGATGACCTGAGGGATGTCAATTTGAGTCGGAGCTTTAGTAATTTGATTAACTAAGCTCATTATCTTGAACAATAGTCTAAGTAACCTTTGCATATTTATGTTGTAGATCAATGGCTCGCGCAGTAGCACCCCTGAGTTTTAATGCGTTCCTAGAGAAAGCTAAGTTGAAAGATGATGGAAGTAACTTTGTTGACTAGGCCCATAATCTGAGGATTATCCTCACGGCTTCCCAGAAATCATATGTCCTTGATGCACCGCTTGGTGACCAACCCAAAGACATGTCATCCGAAGACGTTAAGAATGCTTGGGAGGCACGTTCTGGAGATTACTCCATAGTTCAGTGTGCAATATTGTATGGCTTAGAACCGGGACTTCAAAGATGTTTTGAGCGTCATGGAGCATATGAGATGTTCTAGGAGTTGAAGTTTATCTTTCAGAAGAATGCCTGGATCGAGAGGTATGAGACCTCTGATAAGTTCTATGCTTGCAAAATGGAGGAGAACGAGTCTATAAGTGAACATATACTTAGAATGTCTGGGTATTCGACTCGTCTAGTGGAGTTGAGAATTGCCCTTCCGCCAGAGGCGATCACTGACAGAGTTCTTCAATCACTGCCACCTAGCTACAAGAGCTTTGTGATGAACTATAACATGCACGGGATGAACAAGTCAGTCGTCGAGCTGTTTGCGATGCTGAAAGTCGCTGAGTCTGAAATCCAGAAAGAACATCTAGTGTTGATGGTCAATAAAACCACTAGTTTCAAGAAAAATGGCATGGGCAAGGGCAAGAAGGGTAAATCCAAGAAGGATGGCAAAGCAGTTGCTCCTCCTGTAAAGAAACCCAAGGCTAGACCCAAGCCAGAAATTGAGTGCTTTCATTGCAAGGGAACTGGTCACTAGAAGCGGAACTGCCCCAAGTACCTGGCTGACAAGAAGGTGGCCAACAACAAACAAGGTATATATGATATACATGTTATTGATGTGTACCTTACTAGCTCTTGTTGTAGTGCCTAGGTATTTGATACCTGTTCGATTGCTCACATTTGCAACTCAAAGCAGGACCTATGAAATAGATGGAGGCTGGCTAAGAACAAAGTGACAATCCGCGTGGGAAATGGTTCCAAGGTTGATGTGATCACCATTGGCACGCTCTCTCTTCGATTACCATCGGGATTAGTGATGAACCAGAATAATTGTTATTTGGTGCCTACATTAAGCATGAACATTATATCTGGATCTTGTTTATTGCGAGACGGTTACTCATTTAAATCAGAGAATAATGGTTGTTCTATTTATATGAGTAATATCTTTTATGGTCATGCACCCAATGTGAGGGATTTATTCATATTAAATCTTGGTAGTGATGATACACATGTTCATAACATTGATGCCAAAAGATGTAGAGTTGATAATGATAGTACCACTTTCTTGTGGCACTGCCGTTTGGGTCATATTGGTGTAAAACGCATGAGGAAGCTCCATCTTGATGGACTTTTGGAGTCACTTGATTTTGAATCACTTGACACGTGTGAACCATGCCTCATGGGAAAGATGACTAAAACGTCATTCTCTGGAACAATGGAACGGGCAAGTGACTTGTTGGAAATCATACATACTGATGTGTGTGGTCCAATGAATGTTGCAGTGCGTAGTGGATATCGTTATTTTCTCACCTTCACTGATGACTTAAGTAGATATGGGTATATTTACTTAATGAAACATAAGTCTGAAACGTTTGGACAGTTCAAGCAATTTCAGAGTGAAGTTAAGAATCATCGTAACAAGAAGATCAAATTCCTACGATCTGATCGAGGAGGTGAATATCTGAGTTATGAGTTTGGCAGTCACTTAAGACAATGTGGAATTGTTTCAGAGTTGACATCGCCCGGAACACCACAACGTAATGGTGTGTCCGAATGTCGTAATCGAACCTTATTAGATATGGTGCGTTCCATGATGTCTCTTGCCGATTTGCAACTATTGTTTTGGGGTTATGCATTAGAGACAGCTGCATTCACTTTAAATAGGGCACCATCGAAATCTGTTGAGACGACGCCATATGAACTGTGGTTTGGCAAGAGGCCAAAGTTGTCGTTTCTTAAAGTTTGGGGATGTGAAGCTTATGTCAAAAAGCTTCAGCCTGAAAAGCTAGAACCCAAAGCGGAGAAATGCGTCTTCATAGGATACCCGAAAGAGACAGTTCGGTATACCTTCTATCTCAGATCCGAAGGCAAAGTGTTTGTCGCTAAGAACGGAACATTTCTTGAGTAAGAGTTTCTCTCAAAAGAATTGAGTGGGAGGAAAATAGAGCTTGATGAGGTTATTGAACCTTTACTTCAACCAGAAAGTAGCGCAGCGCAGAAAGATGTTTATGTGGAACCTACAACAGTTGAAGAGGAAGTTAATGATGATGATCATGAAGCTTCGGATCAAGTTACTATTGAACCTCGTAGGTCGACAGGGGCGCGTACTGCTCCTAAGTGGTAAGGCAACCCTGTCTTGGAGGTCATATTGTTGGACAACAATGAACCTATGAGCTATGGAGGAGTGATGATGGGCCCAGATTCTAAGAAATGGTTAGAGGCCATGAAATCCGAGATGGGATCCATGTATGAAAACAAAGTATGGACTTTGGAAGTATTACCTGAAGGGCGAAAGGCCATTCAGAACAAATGGATCTTTAAGAAGAAGACGGACGCGGACGGTAATGTCACCGTCTATAAAGCTCGACTTGTGGCAAAGGGTTTTTCACAAGTTCAAGGAGTTGACTACGATGAGACCTTCTCACCCGTAGCAATGCTTAAGTCCGTCAAAATCATGTTAGCAATAGATGCATATTTCAACTATGAAATTTGGCAGATGGATGTCAAAACAGCGTGTTCCTCAACGGTTTCCTTGAGGAAGAGTTGTATATGATGCAACCAGAAGGTTTTTTCGATCTAGAGAATTCTGACAAAGTTTGCAAACTCCAGCGATCCATTTATGGACTGGTGCAAGCATCTCGGAGTTGGAATAAGCATTTTGATGAGGTGATCAAAGTGTTTGGGTTTATACAAGTTTGTGGAGAAGCTTGCATTAACAAGAAAGTGAGTAGGAGCTCTATAGCGTTTCTAATATTATATGTGGATGACATATTGCTGATTGGAAACAATATAGAAATGCTGGAAAGCGTGAAGGAATATTTGAACAAGAGTTTTTCAATGAAGGACCTAGGAGAAGCTGCTTTCATATTAGGCATTAAGATCTATAGAGATAGATCAAGACGCTTGATAGCACTTTCACAAAGCACATACCTTGATAAAGTTTTGAAGAAATTCAAAATGGATCAGCCCAAGAAGGGGTTCTTGCCTGTCTTACAAGGTATGAAGTTGAGTAAGACTCAATGCCCAGTGACTGCAGAAGATAGAGAGAAGATGAGTGTCAGCCCCTATGCTTCAGCCATAGGCTCTATCATGTATGCAATTGTGTGCACAAGACCCGATGTCAGCCTTGCCATAAGTATGGCCGGAAGGCTTCAAAGTGATCCTGGAATGGAGCACTGGACGGCGGTCAAGAATATCCTTAAGTACCTAAAAAGGACTAAGGAAATGTTTCTTGTTTATGGAGGTGATGAAGAGCTCGTCGTAAAGGGTTAGGTCAATGCAAGCTTTGACACTAATCCGGATGAATCTAAGTCGCAAACCAGATACGTATTTATTCTCAACGAGGGAGCGGTAAGCTGGTGCAGTTCCAAGCAAAGCGTGGTAGCCGATTCTACATGCGAAGCAGAGTACATCGCAGCCTCGGAGGCGGAGAAGGAAGGTGTCTGGATGAAGCAGTTCATGACAGATCTTGGAGTAGTGCCTAGTGCACTAAACCCAATGACTCTATTATGTGACAACATTGGTGACATTTCTCTGGCCAAGGAACCAATGTTTCACAAGAGGAACAGACACATAAAGCGACGCTTCTATTCCATCCGCGATTACATCGAGCAGAAGGAGATAAATATTTGCAAAGTGCACACGGATCTGAATGTTGCAGACCCGTTGACTAAACCTCTTCCTAGGGCTAAACATGATCAACACCAGAACTGCATGGGTGTTCGATTCATTACAATGGAAATCACATAGCGATGTGAACTAGATTATTGACTCTAGTGCAAGTGGGAGACTGTTGGAAATATGCCCTAGAGGGAATAAATAAAGTATTTATTATTATATTCCCTTGTTCATGATAAACGTTTATTATCCATGCTATAATTGTATTGATTGGAAAGACATTGCATGTGTAGATAAATAGACAACACTTTGTCCCTAGTATGCCTCTAGTAAACTAGCACGTTGATCAAAGATGGTCAAGGTTTCCTGGCCATTGACATAAGATGTCATCTGATAACGGGATAACATCATTAGGAGAATGATGGGATGGACAAGAGCCAAACTAGAAACGAAGCATATGATCGTGTAAGTTTATTGCTACCGTTTTCTGCATGTCAAGTATATGTTCATATGACCATGAGATCATGCAACTCACGGACACCGGAGGACTGCCTTGTGTGTATCAAACGTCGCAACGTAACTGGTTGACTATAAAGGTGCTCTATAGGTATCTTCGAGGGTGTCTGTTGGGTTGGTATGGATCAAGACTAGGATTTGTTACTCCTTGTGACGGAGAGGTATCTCAGGGCCCACTCGGTAATACAACATCACAATAAGCCTTGCAAGCAATGTGACTAAGTGTTAGTCACGGGATCTTGTATTGAGGAGCGAGTAAAGAGACTTGCCGGTAACGAGGTTGAACTAGGTATGGAGATACCGACGATCGAATCTCGGGCAAGTAACATACCGAAGAACAAACGGAACATCATACGGGATTAACTAAATCCTTGACATAGAGGTTCGACTGATAAAGATCTTCGTAGAATATGTAGGAACCAATATGGGCATCCAGGTCCCGCTATTGGTTATTGGCCATAGAGGTGTCTCGGTCATGTCTACATAGTTCTCGAACCCGCAGGGTCTGCACACTTAAGGTTCGATGACGTTTCGGTAGTATAGAGTTATATATGGTGGTGACCGAAGGTTTTTCAGAGTCCCGGACGAGATCCCGGAAATCACGAGGAGCTCTAGAATGGTCCAGAGGTAAAGATTGATATATAGGAAGTCCTGTTTTGGTCGCCGGAAAAGTTTCGGGCTCATTGGTAGTGTACTGGGAGTGCCGGGAGGGTACCGGGTGACCATCGGGAGGTGTATTTCGACCCAAGAGGCTACATGGGCTGTGGGAGGATAAATACCAGCCCTTAGTGGGCTGGCCAAATTCCCACACAAGGCCCATGCGGCTGGGAAGAAATTCCAAAGTGGAAAAGGTGGAAAAAAGGCAAAAAGGTGGAAATAAGGAAGGAGTCCTAATCCTACTAGGAGTGGAGGAGGAGAACTCCTCCTCTCCACTTCAGCTGAACCAAAGAGGGGCTGGCCCTTGCGCCAAGCCTCCTCCTCCTCCTCTCCTCCTATATATACTAGAGGTTTTTAGTGTTTTTGCACTAGATTTTCAGCCATGTGCAACCCTACCCTCTAGTTCGTAGTTTCTCCTCTAGATCGGTTTCAGATGTGCTTAGGCAAAGCCCTGCTGAGATTACTCCACAACCATCGCCGCAGCACCGTCACGCTGCCGGAGAACTCGTCCACCTCTCCGCTCCCTCTTTCTGGATCAAGAAGGCGGAGATCGTCATCAAGCCGTACGTGTGATGAACGCGAAGGTGCCATCCGTTCGGTACTAGATCGGGACGGATCGTGATTGGATCGCGGGACGCTCGGCGATTTGGATTGCGAAGACATTTGACTACATCAACCGTGTTTCTTAACGCTTCCTGCTTAGAGATCTACAAGGGTACGTAGATCCACTCTCCCTCTCGTAGATGCTCATCACCATGGATAGATCTTGCGTGTGCGTAGGAAATTTTTTGTTTCCCATGCAACGTTCCCTAACAAATTCTGCTCTAGTGCTTCACTTATATCTTTTTAGAGAACGGTGGTGTTTTCTTTTATAGAAATAACTGAACTCTCGTACCTCACTTATATTATTTTGGGAGTCTTTAAACATCATGGTAATTGGTTTAGGCTATGAAGTTAGTCCTAATATGATAGGCATCCAAGAGGGACATAATAGAAACTTCCATACAAAGTGCAGTGAATATTATGAGAAGTTTGATTCCTTGCATAAAGTTGTGAGATATAAAGATGGTAATATTACGAGTCATGTTAGGAATTAATTGTGAATTGGTAAAAATACTTGTGTAACGGTTTGTGTTTCCCGTAGCATGCACGTATGGTGAACCATTATGTAAGGAAGTCGGAGCAAGATTTGTTTATTGATTGTCTCCCTTTGTGTGAGGCTCGGGAGCACGCAATGGTTTACTCCTACCAACCTCTCCCCTAGGGGCATGGGTCTAATACTTTGTTTCGATGACTAACAAACTTTTGCAATAAGTATGTGAGTCCATGGATTATACGCACTCTCACCCTTCCACTTTTGCTAGCCTCTCTAGTACCGCGTAACTTTCGCCGGTGCATTACACCCACCATATATCCTTCCTCAAAACATCCACCATACCTACCTATTATGGCATTTCCATAGCCATTCCGAGATATATTGCCATGCAACTTCCACCGTTCCATTTATTATGACACGCACCATCATTTTCATATTGCTTTGCATGATCGTAAGATAGCTAGCATGTTGTTTTCATGGCTTGCCCATTTTTTGATGTCATTTGCTATGCTAGATCATTGCACATCCCGGTACACCGCCGGAGGCATTCATATAGAGTCATATTTTGTTTCTAGATATCGAGTTGTAATTCTTGAGTTGTAAGTAAAGAAAAGTGTGATGACCATCATTATTAGAGCATTGTGCCATGTGAGGAAAGGATGATGGAAGCTATGATTCCCTCACAAGTTGGGTTGAGAATCTGGTCTTTATGAAAAATAAAAGAGGCCAGCGAAGCCCAAATAAAAAAAGAGGACAAAGATGCCCACCAAAATAAATAAATAAAAAGAGAGAGAAAAGAAAGAAGGGACAATGCTACTATCTTTTTTTCCAGACTTGTGCTTCAAAGTAGCACCATGATCTTCATGACAGAGATTCTCCTATTTTTCACTTTCATATACTAGTGGGGATTTTTCATTATATAACTTGGCTTGTATATTCCAACGATGGGCTTCCTCAAATTGCCCTAGGTCTTCATGAGCAAGCAAGTTGGATGCACACCCACTTAGTTTCTTTTTGGGATTTCATACACTTATAGCTCTAGTGCATCCATTGCATGGCAATCCCTACTCACTCACATTGATATCTATTAATGGGCATCTCCATAGCCCGTTGATATGCCTAGTTGATGTGAGACTATCTTCTCCTTTTTTTCACAACCTCCACCATATTCTATTCCACTTATAGTACTATATCCATGGCTCACGCTCATGTATTGTGTGAGAGTTGAAAAAGTTTGAGGACATAAACGGTGTGAAACAATTGCTTGGCTTGTCATCGGGGTTGTGCATGATATAAATACTTTGTGTGGGGAAGATGGAGCATAGCCAGACTATATGATTTTGTATGGATAATTTTCTTTTGCCATTATATTTTGAAGAGATACAATTGCTTTGTTAGTATGCTTGAAATATTATTGTTTTTATATCAACATTAAGCTTTTGTTTTGAGTCTTATGGATATGAACATTCATGCCACAATAAAGAATATTACATGGATAAATATGTTAGGTAGCATTACACATCAAAAATTCTGTTTTTATCATTTACCTACTCGCGAACGAGCAGGAATTAAGCTTCGGGATGCTGATACATCTCCAATGTATCTATAATTTTTGATTGTTCCATGCTATTATATTGTCTGTTTTGGATGTTTTATATGCATTAATATGCTATTTTATATTATTTTCAGGACTAATCTATTAACCTAGAGCCTAGTGCCAGTTCCAGTTTTTCCTTGTTTTTTAGTATTGTAGATAAGAAATATTAAACGGATTCCAAACGGAATAAAATCTTTGCGATGTTTTTTCTTGGACCAGAAGACATCTACCAGACTTGGAGAGGGGGCCAGGAGACCTGCCAGGAGGTAACAAGACACCCTAGCATGGCCAGGGGGCGCACCCCACTGGCTTGTGCTCCCCAACAGATCTCCTAATCCTAATCTTCGACCTATAAATTCCCAAATATTCCCACAATACCAAAAATAGCCACGAAAATACTTTTGCGCCGCTAGAAGCCTCCGTTCCTGAGAGATCCAATCTTGGAGCCTTTTTCGGTAATCTGCCGGAGGGGGATTCGATCACGGAGGGCATCTACATAAACTCCATTTCCCCTCCGATGATATGTGAGTAGTCCACCAAAGATCTACGGGTCCATAGCTAGTAGCTAGATGACTTCTTCTCTCTCTCTTTGTGCATCAATACCATGTTCTCCATTATCTTCATGGGGATCTATCCGATGTAATACTCTTTTGTGGTGTGTTTGTCGAGATTCGATGAATTGTGAATTTATGATCAGCTTATCTATGAATATTATTTGGTTCTTATATGCATGATTTCATATCTTTACAAGTCTCTTCGACTTATTGGTTTGGTTTGGCCAACTAGATTGGTAATTCTTGCTATGGGAGAAGTGCTTGGTTTTGGGTTCAATCTTGCGGTGTCCTCACCCAGTGGCAAAGTAGGGGTAGCGAGGCACGTATTGTATTGTTGATATCAAGGCTAAAAAGATGGGGTTTTCATCATATTGCTTGAGTTTATCCTTCTACATCATGTCATCTTAATTAATGCGTTATTCTGTTCTTCATGAACTTAATACTCTAGATGCAGGTAGGAGTCGATCGATGTGTGGAGTAATGGTAGTAGATGCAAAATCATTTCGGTCTACTTGACACAGACATGATGCCTATATGCATAATCATTGCATTGGATATCGTCATAACTGTGCGCTTTTCTATCAATTGCTCAATAGTAATTTGTTCACCCACCATGGTATTTTCCTTCAAGAGAGAAGCCTCTAGTGAAACCTATGCCCCCGGGTATATTTTCCATATTATTTCCAGATCTATATACCAAAAATACCAAAAATACCTTGCTTCAATTTATTTACCTTCTTACTTTCCTCAATCTTTTACATCTATCTCTATCAGATCTAATCCTTGCAAGTAACCGTGATGGGATTGACAGCCCCTTTATAGCGTTGGGTGAAAGAGTTTCATTGTTTGTGTAGGTGCATAAATTGTCGACTTGTTTATTCCTCCTACTGGATTGATACATTAGTTCTCAACAACTGTGGGGAATACTTATCTACTTCGCTGCATCACCCTTTCCTCTTCAAGGGAAAATGAACGTAAGCTCAAGAGGTAGCACTGTCGTGGACTACACTACGTCATACTGCGCCTCCCGTGCCTGCCACCGCGCCATTAGCCGTCAACACGCGTGTGACCGCGCCTTACTGACAGAGAAATAATCTGAATGCATGGAGATCGACGAGTCAGTGGGAAGCATGTCCACTTTTGCCGCCAACATCGAGGGAAATTAGAACACATGAGACCGCCGCCACTTGTATCCCAGGAAGGCCACCACTAGCATGTCGCCATCTTGTACAACTGGTGACTTTTCTGGATCTTTATCTCAGACCATCGTCACCTCCGTCTGGGCTCCACGGAAGCAGAGGATCGCCCCTTCCACTCTGGATATAGCACCATCTTCGCCACTCTGATTAGCGGTGTAGCCAGACATAGGGAAGATACAGAGGAATAATATATCTCCGGGGCTCCTAGCAGTACTTCCAGACATGTGGAAGACAAAGCGATGTGCCGTTGTCGGACGTATACTATTGTTTTTACCTTTTTAGTTTAAATATGTCCAAAATATGAATGTTTTCGTCCAGCTTGTATAAAATTCGCAATATTTGCATGAATTTTGTCATGTTGGTTTGGATTGTGTAAATGTATGCGGATAGCATTGGATGACTGTCTTTCGCGTCTGTGTTGACGGACTAGTCCTCTTGTATACAGAAAGATGCGGGAGAAAATTTGTAGGTGACCGTTGGAGATGCCCTTACCTAACGTATCGTCCCCCAGTGAACGTGCTTTTTATCTGCCGTGGTAGTAGACCCCTGCTTTTAGATTTGTACTCGCATCCAATGATGGCCGGGGCATTTTTTTCGGATGCGGTCGTTGTGAACATAAGAAATCTGACGTCCTATATACTACACTAGAGCCTATATACTACACTAGAGCCGAAGAAGCACGGTGAACGTCGCTCTTGTGGGAAGCGTCATTTACATTTTCAATAGTTACTTTATTTATTTTTATTGCATGCATGCCTTTTTTCATGTTTAGCTGGTGGGTTTCTTTTGTTTTGTTTGAATTTTATAGGAAGGAAATGAGGTATAGATTCATTTAGCATGGTTCATTGGTGCAATAAAGTTTTTTGTAACATGTTTACATCCGTCGTAGTTGTTCTTTTTGTTCTTGCGTCTAGATAGGCTTCACTTATTATTTTTTATAGAGTGACAAAGACCGTTGTTGATGGCATCCATTTAATGATTTATATAAAACAGAGGTGTTTTAAGGATCACACGATTGAAGTTTTAAATGAACTGTGATTTATTTATGCCAAAGCGTTAAATAGCACAGGGGCGGTACAAAACAAATCATCTACGATGCAACAAATTGAAAATACATTTTTAGTATATTCATGGGTAAATCATTAGTGTTTGGCCTTTTTTGTCCTTGTGGAATTTCTTGAACATGTGAGGCCTGGCTGCATTCGACAAGAGAAACTGAAGGAGTGCTATATTGTTTATTAACTGTATTGTTTCTTATCTCGGTGGAAGGAACTTCTTCTTCCATGATCTTTGTGTATTCTTCTTGTATGTGGCCTACCATGTCTTCATCACACCGATTTCAGAGTTTTAATAGACGAACAATTTTGGAGGATGGTGAATATAATGATTGTGATAGAAAGGAAAGGCAAGAGGTTCATTAAAGTCCCACTATGACTGCTAGCACAGATAGGCTAGACAATAGACCGAGAAGAAAGAAGATACTCAATAGAGAAGGAGAGGTGAAGGCAATTCAAAACAGCTCTATGAGTTGATGTGGGAAATAAACGGGTACGCCGAGAAGAAGAAGCAAAAAAATGTAGAGAAGGAGGAATATAAGAACCAAGAGAGGAGGACGAGATGAGATGCTATGCAAGAGAGAAGTCGGCGACGGAAGAGAGGCGATGAGGATCCAAAGTCGACATGAGCTGGGGGCGCGTAAGATCCAACTTAAAGAGGAAGCTCGTTGTAGAGACGAACCACCACTAGTTGACGAAGCCCCATAGACAGGAACAATGCGAGAAACTAAAATGATTAGCAGTTGGGGTTGTACCTCATGGGCGTGCCGACCACGGCCGTTTTGAAGTCGCCTCATCCTCGTCCTCATGGGGGAAAGTCGTCGATTGTGGCTGCCGCCGCTGTCTGGTGCCATCGCAGCGACCTTGTGATGATTTGCTACAAGGAGGAGCATTCTCGTTGGGCATGGAAGCCACGGGTGGGCCGTGGAGACGTCACTCGTCCTTTTCCTCACGAGGATTCGTCGTCCACCATGGCTGCCGCCACCATTGGGTGCCATCGTGACAACCTCGCGTAGCTCTACTACGAGGAGTTGGGTGGCGCATGGGCACGGAGAAGTCACCTCGTCCCCGTCCTCTCACGGCTTGTCGTTGACTGTTGCTACCACCGACGCGACCTCATGAAGATCAGTGCGAGGACAAGTGCCTGGCCGGGCATGGAACGCATGCAGCGCAAGCAGCTCGGTGTCTGGCCCACGGTCCACTAGCAGCACACCTCCTCGACAAGACGACCTCCTGGATGCTGTCGTGACCTGCACGAGGCGTGGTTGAGCTATGCAGGGGAATGAGAAATGGCGATCAACGGAGATACCGGATAGGAGATAGGGGGATGTATGTGGTGGGATTTTGTTTAGTTAGGGCATCTCCAATGATGACCCAAAAACGGCCGTATACGTCTAAACGCACTATCGGGACCGCGGAAGTCATCCAACATGGGCTTATATCGATCCGCAGGCAGCCCGGACGTACTTTCTCCCACAAACCGGAGAAAAATGGGGGGCATTGCGGGCGTCTGTATTGTTGCCAAGCCCCTTCTGACCACCCCGCCCCTAACCCTTTTCCTCCCTCATTCACGTGCATTCCCGTCCGGCGCGAGATGCCCGCATCGTTATAGATCACGCTGCTCCACATTGAAGCCGGTGCAGGGCGGACGCGACCTCTCACTCGCTCCGCCATTGAAGCAGCGCTTCGGACAAGGGCGTTGCCCGCTGCATTCCCGGCCAAACACGCCTCCTTGCCACATTCAAATGAATCCATTAAACTCACATGAAGCCGAGAAACCTACTCCAGCCACACGTTTGTTCATGAGCGGGAGACATTAAATACAACGATGGGCAAGTTCCTCCCGTTTTCCCGCTATTTAAAGGAGGTCACACGCCGGACGAGAATTGCACCACTTCGTCGCTCCCCATCTCCTCCTTTCATCATTTTTGCACCCTTTCAATGGCATCCGACTAGCAGGAAGAGCATGAAGGCATGGGTGTTGTTGCTACCACGGATGATGCTGCGTAATACCGTGCCTCCCGTGCCTGCCACCGCGCCATTCACCGCCAACACGCGCGTGCCCGTGCCCTGTTGATAGTGAAAGAATCCAGATGCATGGAGATCGACAAGTCGGTGGGAAGCGCGTCCACGTCCGCCGCCAACATTGAGGGAAATTAGAACACAGGAGAATGCCGCCACTTGTGTCCTAGGAAGGCCACCACCAGCATGCCGCCATCTTGTACAATTGGTGACTTCTCTGGTTCTTTATCTCAGACCATCGTCGCCCCCGTCTGGGCTCCACGGAAGCAGAAGATCGCCCCTTACGCTCCGGCTAAAGCATCATCTTCACCACTCTAATTAGCGGTATAGCGGGGCATTGGGAAGATACAGAGGAAGAATATACCTCCGAGGCTCCGGGCAATGCTTCCGGACATGTGAAAGACTAAGCAATTTGCCGCGGCCGGACATAGACTAGCGTCTTTACCGTTTTAGTTTAAATATGTCCAAAATATGAATGTTTTAGTCCGGTTTGTATGAAATCCACAATATTTGCACGAATTTCGTCAGGTTAGTTCGGATGGTGTAAATGTATGCGGATAGCGTTGGATGGTTGTCTCTCGCATCGTGTTCACGAACTGATTCTCCTGTATACAGAAGGAGGCGGGAGAAAATTTGCAGGTGGTCATTCGAGATGCCCTTAGCTCACATGTCACCCCCGCGAACGTCCTTTTTATCTGACGTGGCAGTACACCCCTATTTTAGATATGCACTCGCATCCAATGATGGTCGGGGTGTTTTTTTCGGGTGCGTTCGGTGGGAACATAAGAAAATCTCACGTCCTAGATACTACACTAGAGCCAAAGAAGCACGGCGAACGCTGCGCCTGTGGGAAGCATCATTTATATTTTTAATAGTTGCTTTATTTATTTTTATTGCATGCATGCATGCCTTTTTTCATGTTTAGCTGGTGGGTTTCTTTTGTTTTATTTGGATTGTATAGGAAGGAAAGGAGGTGTAGATTGGTTTTGGCATGGTTTATTGGTGCAATAAAGTTATTTGTAATATCTTTACATCCGTGCGTAGTTGTTCTTTTTGTTCTTGCGTCTAGATAGGCTTGACTTATTTTTTGTATAGAGCGACAAAGACCATTGGTGGTGGCGTCCATTTAATGCTTTATATAAAATGGAAGTGTTTTAAGGATCACGCGATTGAAGTATTAAATGAACTGTGATTTATTTATGAAAAAGAGTTAAATAGTAGAGGGACGGTACAAAACAAATCATCTACGGTGCAACAAATTGAAAATATTTTTTTAGTCTGCTCGTGGGTAAATCATTAGTATTTTGACTTTTCTGTCCTAGTGCTATATTGTTTCTTAATTGTATTGTTTCTTATCTGAGTGGAAGGAACTTCTTCTTCCATGATCTCTGTGTATTCTTCTTGTATGTGGCCTATCATGTCTTTATCGCACTAATTTGAGAGTTTTAATTGACGAACAATGTTAGTATCGACAACAGGAAAGGCGTCTTTTCTAGGTGTGAGTATTGTTGATAGAATGGGATTTTTCTTATCTTGCATGGTGAGCGAAGGATGATGGGGTTATCGGCGATCATAATGGTTGTAGAGCTTTAATAGATCGTAACACAACGGTAGGTGATAAAAAAGAGTAAAACAATCCTTAACTATTTTTGTAAAGAAACTCGGGTTTTGTTTTTGTATTTTCCTCCAATTATTGTTCAAGTTGATGCACTATGTTAGTACTATTCCGGTCTAAATTTCAGGTACTGTTTGTACAAAATATTGTTTTTGGTGGATATGGTTATATTTAACTTTATTCCGTGGGTGTGGAAACACTCGTTACATGAAGCACAGTTGCATACGAAGTTACTGTTTTAAAAACAATGTTTCGATTTATTCGGGCTAACTGCTCTGCTTTATTAGGTTTACTGTTCTCTTAAAATGGTATTTCACTCAAATTGTTCGAGGAAAATAAAATCATGTAGTTCGTAAGAACGGATCTAAGAAATAAAATAAAATGAGCCATAGCCTTTTAAACAATAAAAAGGTTGAGACCGAAGACGCGATCTTTTCCTTGGATTTTGGCTTCATCGTAAAATTGGAGTGACAAGAATTTCAGTTTTCCGATATGGAACTATCTGTAGATCACATGGATTGACAGCAACGACATGGTACAGATTGCATACCAGGCCAAAAACGAATTTAACAAACCTTTATTCACTGAAGTGGTTTTCTTGACATGGTGGAACATTTGGAAAGTGAGGAATGGTAAAGCTTTCAGGCACATCAGACCTTCCTTCAGGCGACGGGAATATGGTTTCCTTCATGATATTACCCTCCTCACTCACTGGATCAAGACCAAACACAAAGATGTGCTCCTTAAATGGATTGATTACTTACCCCCTTGAAATACTTTACTGTTTTCTTCCTTTTATATATTTTTTCTCTACTTTCCCCCTCTCTTTTCCTCTTTGAGGAGCTTTTGTATATATGTATCTATTTTTTAATAAAATGCTGTGGGGCGTAAGCCCTGTAGTCTTCATGGTCAAAAAAATTGGAGTGAAAGGACGGTCACTTTATTATCACTAAGAGCAATCCCAATAGTTAAAATTAATTATTACATAATATGAATGCATAAAAGAACAAACTAAGTTGGTATTTATTATACCAATTTATTTAACACTAAGAGAAATGCCAATATGTAAAATTAATTATCACATAATATGAATATAGATCATATTAAACTGAATTGTTATTTATTCAGTTTCTTTTACCTCTGTGGTTTAAAGTAATTCATTAGATTTGTGCATTTTTTACTTTAGGTAATTATCTATAAGTAAGTCTAGAAGATAGCATGACATAATTGTATTAGAGGAAACCCGTAAACAATTTACAGAGCAGGAATAATAATAATAATAATAATAATAATAATAATAATAATAATAATAATAATAATAATAATAATAATAATAATAATAATAATAATAATAATAATAATAATAACGTCAGCGTACTTGTACGTGTAAGAGGGATATAAAAGATACATGAAGATCCCTTTTGAAAATATGAAAACCTATGATGATATACAGTGCATAAAAAAAGAAGTCATTTTTTCTGCATACCGTTTATAAGCGTTACTATTCACAAATAATACTTTTCATAAAAATCCTTTTGTGAATGTGAAACCCTATCAAGTTTTTTGCACGTAAAAAAGTCTTTTTCTTCTTAAACATTGTTTACAATCGGGCACTATTCACGCGTGATTACTATTCATCATCACTGTTCACTAGACATGTAAATGAACAGTAGAGTATTGAAAAAAATAAAAAAAATGTTTACAGAGAAGGAATAATAATAATAATAATAATAATAATAATAATAATAATAATAATAATGTGAGAGTACTTGTACCTGTAAGAAGGCACTAAAACATACATGAAGATCTCCTTTCGAAAATATGAAAATCTATGATGATGATATACAATGCATAAAAAAGGAAGTCATTTTATCTGCATACAGTTCATAAGTAGTACTATTCACAAATAATACTTTTCATAAATATCCTTTTGAAAATGTGAAACCCTATGAAGTTTTTTGCACGTTAAAAAGTTAGTTTTTCCTTCTCAAGCACTCTTCACAACCGAACACCATTCACATGTGATTACTATTCATCGTTACTGTTCATTGGACACATAAATGAATAGTAAAAGATAAAAAAAGTCAAAAAATAGAGGAAATTTGAATATGAAGTTTTCTGCACGTAAAAAAGTTATTTTTTCTTCTCAAATATTGTTCACAACCGGAGACTATTCACACGCTATTACTATTCATCATTAGTGTTCATTGGACACATAAATGAATAGTAAAAGATAGAAAAAAGTCAAAAAAGAGAAAAAGGAAAACCTTCCCGCTTTAGTATATGTAATTATTTTACTTCATTAAAGGATCTAGCCCACATGAAGAACCATGAAGTTAGTATATGCTCAAAACTCACTAAACAACCTCAAGTCCTCAACTACACACAACCGAAGACCAAAGAGCAACTCCAACCGGGCGACCCATTTCGTTCGCCTGGCCCTTTGGATTGTTGTAGACACAAAAGTCGGCCCAATGCATCGACCCAAATGGATGCGTGTTCGTTTTTCGTCCGTTTGTGACCCATTCCAGGTCCAAATTTGGGCGGCATTTGCGTCGTCGCGGACACGTGCGTCGCCCGCCCTTCTCTTCCCATGGCACACCAGTCGGTGGCACGTACGCTAGTCTTCTCTTCCTCCTTCGCCTCCAAATCAACTGCCCGCCCTCGCCCGCCTCCTTCCTCGAACCCCCACCGCCCACTTCCGCCGTCTTCCCCAGCCATCTGCCTGCGGACTTACCTTCCCGACAACCTCGTCTCCCGTAACCACCGCCGAGCTCCACCACTTTCTCTCGGCGAGACCTGAGGCTCGTCTCCGACTGGAGTCTTCCACAACGCCCGCAAGGTGTTCGATGCTTTGCCCAAGGTACAAATGGACTCCGATGATGGGTATTTTTTCTACAACTTTCTTTTGGAGTCGGATGATTCTTCATTTGATGATGAGGAGATGGCGACGGCTACGTTGGTCGTCCATGACCACATAAGTATGGAGAGGCCACAGTTTAAGGGCTCAATGCCGGGGCACACGCCGACATTGAATCGCCACCGGGAGAGTGACCATTTCCGACTCTGAAAAGACTACTTCGAAACCCCAAATCCGCTCTTCAGACATCACTTGTTCCGCTATCGTTTTTAGATGACTAGACATGTTTTCAACCGTATTCAAGAGGGGGTGGTTGAGTATGATAACTATTTCGAGTGCAAGACGGATGCCCTTGGAAAGATTGACTTCTCCTCTTATCAGAAATGTACTGCTGTCGTTTGGATGCTTTCATATGGAGTCCCTGACGATCTCATTGATGAGTATGTCCGGATGAGTGGGCCCACCTACGTTGGGTCCATGTATAGATTCTACAGGGCTGTCATATCTATGTTTGGGCAGGAGTACTTGAAAGAGCCAACAGCTGCTGATGCAACACAATTGTTGTCGATGAATGCCACTAGGGGGGTCCCGGGGATACTTAGTAGCATAGATTGTATGCACTGGGAAGTGGAAGAACTAACCTTATGCTTGACAAGGGCAGTATAAGGGCCATGTCCGAGCTTGCATTGTCATACTTGAGGCCATGGCTTCCCAAGATCTTTGGATTTGGCACGCTTTCTTCGACATGATCGGATCTCACAACGATATCAATGTGCTCCAATACACCAATGGATACTATCTAGCTGGCAGTATCTATCCAGAGTGGTCTACTCCTATGAAGACAATCTCCAATCCTGTAGTAGATAATAGAAAGAGATTTGCGCAAAAGCAAGAGAGTGTTAGAAAAGATGTAGAGCGTGTCTTTGGTGTTTTTCAATCTCGATGGGGCATCATTCAGTATCCTGCTAGAACATGGAGCAGAAAAAAGTTGTGGGAGATGATGACAACTTGTGTGATCATGCACAACATGATCGTAGATGATGAATGCCGGAACGTCCCTCTAATCAAGGGTTTGACTTTCAGGGTCACAATGTTGTGCCTGAACATGGAGGAGAGGCAACATTTGCATAGTTCGTTGAGTTTTATCATAAGATGCATGATTGAAATACTCACATGCAGTTGCAAAATGATTTAGTTGAACATACGTGGATTCATGTCGGCAACCAGTAAATGTATCGACAACACTGTCGGGACCCCGACCTAAGTCATATGAATCCAGACTGTAACATATCACATCACTTTGCGGCCTCACGCACGGTAAGCTCCACGGTTGCAGCCTTACCTTAGCCGACACCATTTGCATCTTTTGGCTCACGTATGTGAACATTTCGCTAGCAATCAAACGACAGAGAACCCAGGCCGACATGACTAGTCATAGAACCCAAGTGGCGCATCCGTATGGAAACATGCATACGTAACCCAGCAATGCAGGTGTCGGTCTCAAGCGTGTGTAGACAAGTCATAGCAAGCTACAAGGACTCCATTACGCCGTGGGACATAAATGTCATCACTGCACGTAGACAAGTGGTAGCAGGCTACGGGGACTCCATTACACCGCGAGACATTTCCCCGAAGGGACGAACACACAGTAAAGAAGGATACATGTCGGTCAATCAATGTGTCCGGAGCAGTAGCAAGCTACCAAGGCTCGGTGGAAGCACAAAGAGGCAGTCTCCCGTAAAGAGTACTACTAAAGGCACATAACTAGGTGTCGGATCCCATACATACCGTTGCACATCACACGTACGCACGACATGCCCGATATGCATAGATACAACTATGACATTACAACATAACCATACAACAACACAACTTTTATTTAAGAGGCTCAGACGAGCCTCGCATAATATGTTCTTACAGGTAGGGGTCACATGACCCGACACTCAAGTCATACAAACAAGTTCACATAAACCAAGCGGAAGCATAAAGCTGTCTGAGTACAGATGAAAGGGTAAAAAGGCACATGGCCTGACTATCTACATCCCGCCACAGAGCATAAGGTCGTAGCTGGGACACCAGCTATTCGACATCATCAATATCTAGAAAATAACCCACCTGATGGGTCCTGAGTCTCATCTGTAACAGTTATTAAGCAAACGTGAGTACAAACGTACTCAGCAAGTCTTTAAGACAGACCTAGACTATTCATGCTCATGTATCAACAAGGGGAGTGGTGGAGTTTATGTAGCAATGCCAGCTTTGACTCATGGCTAACCTACACTACACCACATTAACTCTTTGTTTAATTTTTAGATATCACACACGAGTCCACTAGCTCCATAACAATACACCACCATGGATTCACTTCCCTCTCCTAGGAGAGTGCCATCCACGGTACTCACACTTGTCTTGATGTTTTTATGAGTATCCATTTAATTATCTATGAACAGCATAAGCTTTCCAAGTAGTCCATATCCGAGGACGCGACTATTCGAATAGTTTCATACCCTGCAGGGGTGTACTTCTTCACACACGCTCTCGCCACTTATCACTATGTGCTCATAAAACCATGCACCTCGGTAACCTTCAAGCAGAAGCCCAGCGAGGGAGTCGGCCACGACCGTCAATCACATAAGACCTCTAGTCCAAGTTATCGCCTATTTGAGACTGAACCCGCACGGAAGTCCAGCCGAAGTTTCCGCTACGGCCCCAAACGATGTGTGTAGGGTTCCCAAGCCCATCATTCGGGTGACCCTTGGTACACTGTGCCACTGCCTACCACGTCGTAACCCACCCCTAGGGTCAGCGCTACGCACGGCCTCCAGCATGCTATAAACACCAGAAACTACTTGCAACTCCTGGGCCAAGGACTAAGCGATTGATAAGCCGAGAGGGGTCGAGTTACCGGAACCCAATGTGTGGTAGCAACTAATCTTGGATCACAAACATGGAACTCAGTTCCTAAGAATGGCCCAATGAGACAACCCGCTATGTACTCGTACATAGCCTCTCATAGCTACCTTTACCAAATCGGGTTCATCATAACTTATCACATCATAACAACATTGTTTCACTCCAGTTCATCACCCAGATGAATCAGACCTGACACAACTCTAAGCATAGCAAGCATAGCAGGCAAAGTAAGCAAAGCACATCATGGCACATGCATCTACCAGGTATGCTAGGTTGTATGGTTTAGGTTCATCTACCGTGTATGACAGACAAGTGAACATTTGTCCTAATGCAATAAACAAGAGCAGGAGCGAGAGAGTGGAATGTTATCGGAATGATCAAAGGGGTTGCTTGCCTTGCTGGGTAGCGGGAAGGTTTTCTCCTTCGTTGGAATACTCGGAGGTATCCTCAGAACCAGGGCCTACCGCAATGCAGATAAATAGCAATCAATACACGCAAGTGCAACAATATGATGCATGATCATGACATGGCAGCATGTATGGATGAGCTAATGCAACTATTGTCCAAGTTAATTTGAAGTGAGTTTGAATATAGGTTCAAAATCATTCTCCATTTCATATTTTAGAAGTTAACCTATTAGTAAATGTCAATGTTCATCTACATAGGTTGCTCTAACATGCATGATAACATCACCATTGGATTCATTGGATTTTTTGATAAATTTTCATATGTAAATCATTTCAATCTGAGTTATAGATTAATTTGTATGAATTTTCTAAGTTTTAAATAGTTTCTGGAATTATTTTAATTCAGAAAATTCATTACTGGATCAGCCTGACATCATCATGACATCATCTGGTCAACAAAACGTTCACAGGTCAAACCTGACCAGTGGGGCCCACTAGTCAGTAACACAACCTCTAACAGAGCTAATTAATTAACTAATTACTAATTAGTTTAGGGTAGGGGCCCACTAGTCACTGAGTCATTAACATAATTAGTTTAGTTAATTAATTTTCTTAATCTAATTCTAATTAAAAGGGGCGGGCCCACTTGCCAGTTGACCTGGGGTCAAACCCCCATGGTCAACACCTGTTGACTCGCCGGCGTTGAGCCGCCGTCGACGTCAGAGACGGCGGAGAGGGTCGAAACCCCTCCTCCGGCGACCAAATGGACGGCAGAGGGCACCTATCTACTCTGCTCGCTCGCGCGCATCGAGCCGGACACCTTCCAGGGGTTGGGATGGCCGGAATCGGCGTTGGCGATGAGCACGGCGGCTGCCGGAGCTCGGGCGAGCACGGGTCGTCGAGCCGGAGCTCAAATGAGCCACCCAAGGGCTTCTAAGACTGCCTGGGATCATCCTGAGCACGACTACGTGCTTAGGTGCGACCTTGGGCCGCTGCAGCGACGACCATGTCCTTGCCGGCGGCGAGGAGCTCTCGGACCCGAGGGGGTCCGGCGCTAGAATGCGCTAGCGAAGGGGAAAAGGGGAGGGAGAAGGAGCAGGAGCTCACAGCGGATGCAGCGACGATGAGAGCGGGCTCAGGGAGGCCTTGATTGCGACGCACGGCCCCCGGCGGTCTCCGGTGACCGAGGCGGAAGAAGGTGGCGAGGTCGGCGCTGGGGGGCCTCCGGGCTTGATTCTTTCGGCGGAGAGGACCAACACGTCACGGCGGAGCTAAAGGGGGGCTCGGGAGCGAGGGGGCGACTGGAACGGCGGCTACGGCGGCGAGAAGGCGACGGCCATGGCGGGCAGAGAAGAGGAAGAAAGCAGGGGGGCGAATGCGAAAGAGAGAGAGATGGGGACGGCAGAGGCGTCCTCATCCTTTCGCGAGCGCGCCGGGGGATGCAGGCGCGCAGGGTGCTGCGTGCACCGGCGCGAGCGCACGGCGAGCACACGCTCGTCCTTCTGGCCGCCAGGAGGACGACGACGGTGCTGGGCCAGCTGGGCCAGCCCTGGTGCCTCCTCCTTTCCTTTTTTTACATTTCCAGTTTTGTTTTGTTTTTCTGACATTTGTTTTATTTATTTTTAGGCATAATTGCTAAATATAAAATATCCCAAATATTTTATAGAACTAAGTTTGAATATTTCAAACTTCTATAAAAAGTTTCAGAATATTTTAAAATCTGAAATAATGATAATGCTTTATTTGGCATTTTCAGCAGATTTAATATTTATTTTTAAATTGCTATAAATTTTCAAATATTTAAGATGGTCCTTGATATATTCATGTCCATATTTATCAGCCATAGGGACATTTTAGATGAGCATTTTGAATTTGTTGTTTTTCACGTTCATTAAGTTGGTTTAATTCAAATGAATTGTTTGGGTTTTTTTGATCCGCATTTTAAATTGATGTAAAAAAATTGAAATATAATACACATACATGCTGTACTAAGACAACTAGCTAGGGATGTGACAAACCTTTTCTTTTAAATATATTTGACACAATTTAATGTTAAACTATGAGATATTTTTGTAATTCTTAAATCATGTATTTGTATTAAACATTATTAATCTAAAAACAAATTTTATTTTATGTGATATTATTTATCAAAATGATTAAAACATGATCATAAACCTGCCGCGCGAACGAACAATGAATCGTCCCATTAAACGCAGGACGGATCCTTTATAACAGTGGACGGACGAGTGGAGACAAACGGATAAAATGCGGGCAAACGCACGTCCGAAATCTTGCACGTAGCAAACTGGAAGCGTGGAAGGGCAATTCCCGGTCTCCGATCAGCCGCGCGGTCAACCACCCGGCGGCAGGCAAGGGCCTCGTACGTACAATCGTACCACACCGGACGGCGCAAAACACGACGACACACCAGCCGACGCGACGGCGCGGGAAGCCAGGGCGCCACGTGGACGGGCGCTGCCCTGCGGCGACGGGTCACATCGGCGCCCTCGCCCGCCCCACACGTCGGCAGGCACCGCCCCATCCGGACGGCAGCGCTGCGCGCTGACGACGCTGCTTCGCCCCCTCGACGTACTGGACATCGCTTGCCTCGCACGCTTGGTCGTCAGACTGACTTTCTTCCCCCGGCCGTACGGTACGCCTCATCAGTCGTGAGGTGATGCGACCTGAAGGAAGGCCTGAGACCCCGTGAGGGGACGTGTGATGTGCTCCGTCTCCTCCTTGTTTCCCGGCCTGCTATCCATCCATTTGCAGCTAGCCAGCCTGTGCAGGTGGCTCAGGCATCGGTCTCCGTGAGCGAGCGAGCGAGCGTAGCTTCCCGAAGATTTTTGGGTCGTCTGCGTCCCTAGCTTGTCGATCGCTTCGTTTTCATGCATCATTGTCTAAATAATGCATGCGTGCAGCGGTGCAGGGGAGATGCCATGTTTTCAACCCTGTTTCAAACGCGCAAAATCCCAAGCAAGCATGGCATGCGATGGCAGTGCCATAATACTACTTCTCGACATTCAGATTTACAAGTTCTAAAAGAAATCCGAATTTTTGGTGAGTGTTCATAACATATGTAGTATCTACAATCTCTACAAATTTCAAACCCACACCCGAAATACACATAGATAGAGAAATAAAGAAGATAAGTCCAACATTAAAACAGTAACGATATAGAATAAAAGACAAAAGCACGAATGCCACTGGTATTTGTTTCTATATGTGTTTTTCGAATTTGGGTTTAAAACTTTAAGAGATTGTAAACCTACCGTCTGTACATTCATAATTTTAGAAATGTTTCGAAAATTGTGTATGCGGGTTTTGAGATACTGTATCACGGTTTCACGTGAAGCTTAGAATCACCTAGCATACCCAGATTTTCAATCAAGTGATGATCATGCATCATCAAGCACCAACAATGTTGTTATACCACCCTCTCATTCATCATCTTTGGGCGATCCCAGCTCCAGGCTCAACCCCGCAAGGAAGATGAAGGAGAGGGGGAGTACAACAACGACATGTGTGTCAGCAGACTGCTTTTCTGAAGAAATTTGCGGAACGCTCGAAGATGATGAAGGAGAGGGTGGTACAACAATGACATATGTGCCAAAATGCGACTACTTTTCTGAATACTTTTTCATATCTTTAGCCATCAAAACTTGCTCGAGTAAAAAAATTAAACATGATTAATATTGTTGTCAGCAAACTTGGTTTTATCTATTTATGCAGAAAACCATAGTGGACAAATAAAATAAATATAAAATGGGAATATGTGCACCACATGGCGCCTAAGGGCATCTCCAAGGCGGACCGCGCTGTTCGGATCGGTGGAGCCATCCAACGCGACATATGTCGGTCCATGGGGCGATACGGATGTGATTTCTCGTGCAAACCGGAGACAAAAGTGGGGGAGGTTTGCTGGAGTCCGGACACGCAGAATGTACTAATCCGGCACCCCTGTCCCACCCAAAACCCTTCCCGGGCCCCGCTACTCCATCCTCCTCATTTTCTCCTCTTCCTTATTTCTTCTTGCCTTCGCTGCCGCTCCACCACCCCGGCCACCACGCCACACCCCTGCTGGAACTCTGCGTCTCCGTCACCACCGGCGCTTCAACAGGGCTCCCCGCTGCTTTTCTCCGTCTCAGTCCAACCCATGTCCTCCGACCGCCCCGCCAGGTGCCTTCCTCTATTGTTTTGGTCATCATGCCCGACAACTGTTCGATGAATCATAGGAGCTGAAAACAGTTGTTCCCTCTTCTTTATAGCAATGGATTTTGATTTGGAGTGCATATACGAGCAGTATGTTGAGTCGTTTGACGGCTCGTAGGACGAGGAGGATTACTCCTATGAAACGGCGATGATGCAGGAGGTCCTTGAAGACGCGGAGCGGGCGAAGGAGCATGTTCTCAATTTCAAGGGCTCAATCTAGCGCCATCGAGTGCTCAACCGCAGCAGGGCGCGAGGGCATTTGACACTGATGGTCGGCTACTATGCCCCCCATGTACTATTTGTTGACCATTTTCGCCGGCATTTTCGGATGCGCAAGAATGTCTTCGATCGTTTGTACCAAGCGTCCAGTCCTACGATGACCACTTCATCCTGAAGTTGTGGGAACGATTGGCTTCTCTGATTAACAAATATCCACGACCACACTCCAAATGCTTCCATATGGCACGACCGCTGATTCGTGGGACGAGTGCCTATGGATGTCTGAGAGCAAAAGCGGAGATGCCATGGTCAGGTTTGTAACTGTCGTGGTCGAGGTGTTTGGACCTCAGTACCTGAGAGAACCAACTATGGCAGACACCGAGAAACTCTTGGCAATTTCAGAAGTAAGAGGGTGCCCAGGTTTGCTTGGATCTCTTGACACCATGCATTGGAAATGGAAGAACTGCCCGAAGGCTTTACAAGCGCAATATCAGGGTCATGTTAAGAAGCCCACCATCATTCTTGAAGTAGTTGCATCACATGATCTTTGGATTTGGCATGCTTTCTCTGGCATCTTTGGGTCTCACGATGACATCAATGTGCTACAACGAGTCATTGTTTGCGAGGCTAAATGAAAGAATGGCTCCCCCTTGCCACTATACTATCAATGGACATGAGTACAACATGAGCTACTCTCTCATTGACGGTATCTATCCTCCATGGGCTACCTTTGTTAGACCCATCTCTAACCCAATTTTCCAGAAAAAGGCTCACTTTACCCAAAGGCAAGAAGCAGGTAGAAAGGATGTCGAGAGGGCATTTGGAGCTTTGCAGGCCCGTTTTGCAGTTGTTTGTAGAGCTACAAAACAATGGGGTCTGGACGCCTTGTGGGAGGTGATGACATGTTGTGTAATCATGCACAACATGATCGTCAAGGATGAGGGTGGCGATGCTACCACAACTATGCAATTTGAGAACATGGGTGATCCTATCCAACTTCCGGAATAGAATTCGGCCACATTTGAGGAGTTTATTCAAATGCGTCAACAAATTCGACATCGACCAACTCATGAGCATCTGAAGGAAGATTGAATTGAGCTTTAGTGGGTAGTGAAAGGGGACAAAAATGTTGGCTTGTAATATTTCAACTTTTTAAAATTTGAACTAGTCTTGCATGCAACTATTTGAACGTTTGTACCCTTTGCATGCGGTTATTTGATCGTGCAGACTTGAAAAAAATGAGGAAGGTCGGGTGTATACGGCTAGCTTGGATGGACTCCTCCCGCATCCGTCCGCGAACAAGAATCCGAGAGGACGCCATCCAATGCTAGCCGCATGCATTTCAACCCGCATTTGATCAACATGATGAAATTCGTGCATAACCGTCGATATTCATCAAAGTTTGGGTAGAAAATAGTACAAATCATCCATACATAGCATGCAAATTAAGTCTAGTACAACAATGTATCAAATTTGACTAGATTAACCGGATGTCCAACAACTTTTCATATGGGAAGTCATATTCAGGGTTCAGAAAATGTTCGGTATTGTACCAGGAAGGTTCTAGAAGGTTTTGGAGTGAGGTCCACCTGCATGGTGGACTAACACGTCTCCAACGTATCTATAATTTATGAAGTATTCATGTCATATTCACCTTTGTTTACAATACTTTTACATGGTTTTGATGCACTTTATATGATTTATTTATAACTAACCCGGCATGACGCTGTTTTCAACAGAATTACCGTGGTGTTGTTTTTGTGCAGAAAATGGAAGTTCTCGGAATTGCTCGAAACTTTTTGTGATTTTTTCTGGAGAAAATAGGCAACATTGGAGCAAAGAACCACACCTAAGGGGAGACACCCTTGGGTCACAAGCCATCAGGACGCGACCCTGGGGGGTGGCACCCTGATAGCTTATGGGGCTCACGTGGCTCTGTTGCGCGTGATTCCAACACTGAAAAATCTTATAAATCCCACAAACCTCGGAAATAAACAAAGACTCTCCGCTTAGCCACCACAACTCTCTGTATCGATGAAAAACCAATCTGGAGGCGTTCTAGTACCTTGCCAGGGAGGGAAAACCATCACCGGTGGCCATCTTCATCATCCCAGCGGAGGCCATGACGAGGAGGGAGTATTTCACCCTCGGGGATGAGGGTATGTACCAGTAGCTATGTGTTCAATATCTCTCTCTCTCTCTCATGTTCTTGAGATGGCACAATCTTGATGTGTCACGGGCTTTGTTAATATAGTTGGATTGTATGGTATTCTTCCCTCTCTATCTTGTTGTGCTGAATTGAATATTTCCCTTTGACATATCGTTATGTTGGATCGAATATTTTGGTTTGAGAACACATGATGTACGTCTTGTGTGGGATACCTGTAGTGATGTTGGGGTATTCTATTGATTCACTTGATATATGTTGAGGCATCAACTTGCGGATTCTGATGACCTTGGGGATCTATGCATAGGGGTTGATTGCACGTTTTCATACCATGTTATCCTATAGAAATATTGGGGTGTGATGACCCACAAGTATAGGTGATCTATCGTAGTCCTTTCGATAAGTAAGAGTGTCGAACCCAACGAGGAGCAAAAGGAAATTACAAGTGGTTTCCAGTAAGGTATTCTCTGTAAGCACTGAAATTATCGGTAACAAATAGTTTTGGGATATGATAATTTGTAATGAGTAACAAGTAACAAGTGTAGCAAAGGTGCAGCAAGGTAGCCTAATCCTTTTTGTAGAAAAGGACAGGCCTGGACAAACTCTTATATAAAGCAAAGCGCTCCCGAGGACACACGAGAATTTCTGTCAAGATAGTTTTCATCATGCTCATTTAATTTGCATTCATTACTTTGATAATTTATATGTGGGTGGATCGGTGCTTGGGTGCTGCCTTACTTGGAAAAACCTCGCACTTATGATTAACCCCTCTCGCAAGCATCTGCAATTATGAAAGGAGAATTAAGATAAATCTAATCATAGCATGAAATATATGGATCCAAATCGGCCCCTTACGAAGCAACGCATAAACTAGGGTTTAGGCTTCTGTCACTCTAGCAACCCATCATCTACTTATTACTGCCCAATGCCTTCCCCAAGGCCAAAATAATGGTGAAGTGTTATGTAGTCGACGTTCACATAACACGACTAGAGAAGAGACAACATGCATCTCATCAAAATATCGAACGAATACCAAATTCACATGATTACTTATAACAAGACTTATCCCATGTCCTCAGGAACAAACGTAACTACTCAAAAAACATGTTCATGTTCATAATCAGAGGGGTATTAATTATCATAAAGGATCTGAACATATGATCTTCCACCAAGTAAACCAACTAGCATCAACTACAAGGAGTAATCAACACTACTAGCAACCCACACGTACCAATCTGAGGTTTGAGACAAAGATCGGATACAAGAGATGAACTGGGGTTTGGAGAGGAGATGGTTCTAGTGAATATGTTGACGAAGATTGCCCCCCTCTGGATGAGAGGATCATTGGTGATGACGATGGCTTCGAGTTCCCCCTCCGGGAGGGAAGTTTCCCCGACAGAACAGCCTTGCCGGAGCTCTAGATTGGTTCTGTCCAAGTTTCGCCTCGAGACGGCAGCGCTTCATCCCGACAACTTCCTTATGATTTTTTCCAGGTCAAAACCCTTCATATAGCAGAAGATGGGCGTCGGGGACCTGCCAGGTGGGTCACAAGCCTGCTAGGCGCGGCTAGGGGGGTGGCCACGCCTGACAGGCTCGCCACCTCCTGGTGGCCCCCCTCTGGTATCTGTTTCGCCCAGTATTTTTTATATATTCCAAAATAATTCTCTGTAAATTTTCAGGACTTTTGGAGTTGTACAGAATAGGTATCTCAGATTTGCTGTTTTTCCAGTCCAGAATTCCAACTGCCGACATTCTCCCTCTTCATGTAAACCTTGTAAAATAAGGGAGAAAAGACATAAGTATTATACCATAACGTGTAATTACAGCCCATAATGCAATAAATGTCAATATAAAAGCATGATGCAAAATGGACGTATCAACTCCCCCAAGCTTAGACCTCGCTTGCCGTCAAGCGAAAGCCGAGATCGATAAATATGTCCACATGTTTAGAGATAGAGGTGTCGATAAAATACAATACGGACATGTGGGCATCATGAACATCTTTAAAACAACAATACTTAATGTATAAGATTTCTTATGCTAAAGTAACAATTCATTCACAAGATAAAGTATGAACCCAGAATTCTATTGACAACCAACAAACTATGATCTTAGTCATTGACGCAATTGGAAATTTATCATAACATAGGAAAGAGTCAATATAAGAGCTTGTAAAGCAAACCCACGCACTCAATCATCTTTTAGTCTTTCATAATTGCTAACACTCACGCAGTACTCATGAGATCAAAGTTTCAATCGGACACAGAGAAAAATAGGGGCTTATAGTTTTGCCTCCCAACTATTCACCTCAAGGGTGATGTCAACAATAATAACTCATGATCACCAACATCCGAGTGGATATATGCATCTAGATCATTCCGTAACACATAATGCTTGCCAAGAGAGAGGAAAAATATAGGAAGTGGTGAGGATCACCATGACTCTTGCATAGAGGTAAGTACTTAAAAGTAAAAGTAATAGATAGGCCTTTCGCAGAGGGAAGAAGAGGTTGTCATGCACTTTTTGTTTTGGGATGCACAAACTCTTAGTGCAAAGGAACGCCGCGTTCTATTATCCTTTGTGATAGCAACCTTTATTTTGTAGTCCGTCGCTTTTATTTCTTTACTATCACAAGTTCGTACAACACCTATTTCCCTTACAATAAAAGATCAAACATATTTAGGAGCAATTCTTATTGCCTTTTGCACCGATGACAACTTACTTGAAGGATCTTACTCAATCCATAGGTAGGTATGGTGGACTCTCATGGCAAACTGGGTTGAGGTGTATGGATGCAAAAGTAGTATCTCTACTTGGTGCGGAAGTTTTGGCTAATATAAGGTGGAAGCAAGCACTACATGTTGGAGGATCTAAAACCATATAACTTCTATCCGGATGCAAGCAAACATAACCCATTATGTTGTGTTCATTGTCCAACGTCAACTTCTTAGCATGTAATATTTTAATGAGTGGTCACAATCATAAAAGATGTCCAAGATAATATATTTGTATGTGAATCTCTCTTTCTTTATCACTTCCTCTTCAATTGCACGAATGACCAATCCCTATGTTTGTTAACTCCCAACAAATTTCAATCGACATACTAATTATATGTGAATTCATCACTCCCAATAAGATTATTATGTATACTCTTTGCTTTTATTCTATTCTTCTTTTATTTATTACTCCCTCCGTTCCAGAATATAAGGTGTATTGATTTCCGTGCAAGTCAACCGTTTAATTTTTTGACCAAGATAATAGAATAAAATAATAATATTTGCAATACCTAATAGATAAAATATGAAACTACTTTTCGTGATGGATCAAATGATATAAAGTTCATATTGTGAATGTTGATATATTTTCCTAAAAGCTCAGTCAAACTTGCATTCGTTTGACTTTTCAAAAAACAAATACACCTTATATAAAGGAACGGAGGGAGTACTTGCAAGAGCATAGTAAGTTAGCAGAGCCTTCATGTCAAAACTAATTTTAATTATATAACTCCCGGACTTGCTTACATAAGGGGAGCAAAAAGCAAAACTCAAAGCTAGATCATACTAAAATTTTATTCTACTAGATCAAAACAAAATCAAAAAGCATCGAACTAAGAAAAACAAGAGGAAGGAAAAAGGAAAAAGATGTGATGGTGATATGATATCGGGGCGCCTTCCACAAGATTGGCACAAGCCAAGGGGAGTGCCCATATCCATGTGCTCAGGTGTCCTTCTTCGGAGGTGATGGTGGTGGAGTTGTTGATGAGGTTGGAAGCTTGTCCTCCGTCTTCCAAGTCATAGGCTCACCATCGTAAAAATATGAACGAGTCTCCAGAATCCTCAAATCTGCACCCAAACTCATTCTCTTAAATCTGTATTCATACTCACAGTTTTGGTTTTGCAAATCATAGATCTGGGCTTGGAGATGCTCAATTTTCTCGTAGATCTTGAAGATGTGCTCCCCGATGTCCTTGGTGTCCAGCTTGTGTTTATGGGTAAACTCCGAGATCATCATATGATTGGCATCGAGTCCATGTTGCACCATCCCTTGGCACTTGAAGACTTGTTGCTCTATTTCTTCGAGCCTTGTTTCCACGCTTCCGGTCTTCTTTGGCCCTTCAACGTCACGGATGTGCAGCACCCCCTCACACATCTCAATGGCTTGATGGTGTCGCAGCACTTCCGCAAGATAGGGGTTGATGACATTCTCAAAGAACTTGTCCATCAGAGCACTTGGGGATGCCATGACAGTCTAAATCTATCGGTGAACAGGAGGTATTGTCGTGATACGAAAGTCTAAACCTTCGGAAGATTATATAATGAATTTTTGCCGACCCAAAGGAGTGTACCACAAAAAAAACGGAGTCTAGAGGGTGCACGGGGTGGTGGCAAGTCCCCTAGGTGTGGCCAGGGGGTGGCCGCGCCTAGCAGGCTTGTCACCTCCTCATGTGTCTTTTGGACTACTTTTGATTTTCCTAAAATTTTAAATATTCCAAAACTGAGTAAAATTGCTATTGGGAAAGTTTTGGAGTCGGTTTACTTACCGTACCACATACCTATTCCTTTTCGGAGTCTGAAACGTTCTGATAGGTCTCCCTAATATACTCTTCTGGAGTTATGGTATTGATAACATTGGTTTCAACATTTATGGGAGTACCTGAGATATAATGTTTGATTCTTTGCCCGTTTACCACCTTCGGGTTTGTGCCTTCGGCGTTGTTGATCTTGATGGCACCGGAACGAAATACTTCCTCGACAATGTAAGCCCCTTCACATTTAGAGAGAACATTTCCTGCAAAAAATCTTAACCAAGAATTGTATAGCAAGACATGATCACCTACATTGAATTCACGCTTTTTTATCCTTTTATCATGCCATCTCTTAACTTTCTCTTTAAACAACTTGGCATTCTCATAGGCCTGGGTTCTCCATTCATCAAGTGAGCTAATGTCAAATAACCTCTTCTCACCAGGAAGTTTGAAATCATAGTTGAGCTCTTTGATCGCCCAATAAGCTTTATGCTCTAGCTTTAGAGGTAAGTGTCATGCTTTACCATAAACCATTTTATACAGAGACATACCCATAGGATTCTTGTAAGCAGTTCTATAAGCCCATAATGCATCGTCAAGTTTCTTAGACTAATTCTTCCTAGATCTATTAACCGTCTTTTGCAAGATCAATTTAATTTCTCTATTGCTTAATTCTACTTGACCACTACACTGAGGATGATAAGGAGATGCAATTCTATGATTAACATCATACTCATCAAGCACTTTACGGAAAGCACCATGAATAAAATGTGAACTACCATCAGTCATTAAATATCTAGGGACTCCAAATCTAGGGAAAATAACTTCTTTAAGCATCTTAATAGAGGTGTTATGATCAGCACTACTAGTTGGAATAGCTTCTACCCACTTAGTAACATAATCAACAACAACTAAAATATGAGTATACCTTTTGGACGTTGCAGAAGGTCCCATATAATCAAAACCCCAAACATCAAATGGTTCAATAACAAGAGAGTAATTCATAGGCATTTCCTGACGTCTACTAATATTTCCAATTATTTGACATTCATCACATGATAAGACAAACTTATGAGCATCCTTGAAGAGAGTAGGCCAATAAAAACCAGCATCACACATAATTTCAAATGGTAGGTTCCAATCAGGTGGTTGAACAACAGGTGCAGAAATCAAGGCATTCTTAAGAATTTTAAAAGCTTCGACACAATCATCATCAAAAAACGAATGGAACATCTTTTTGCAAGAGATTAGTGAGCGACCTAGAAATATTAAAGAAGTCTTTAATAAATCTCCTATAGAAACCATCATGACCAAGTAAACTTCTTATACCTCTGATATTCGTAGGACACAACATTTTTTCGATAGAATCAACTTTAGATTTGTCAATTTCAATACCTCTTTCAGAAATTTTATGTCCCAAGACAATACCTTCATTCGCCATAAAGTGGAACTTCTCCCAATTCAAGACAATATTAGTTTCTTCGCATCTCTGCAAAACTCGATCAAGGTTGCTCAAACAATCATCAAAAGAAGTTCCGTAAATAGAAAAATCATCCATGAAAACCTCAACAATCCTTTCAGAAAAATTAGAGAATATAGCAGTCATATATCTTTGAAAGGTAGCAGGTGCATTTCATAAACCAAAAGGCATACGTCTATAAGCAAATGTACCAAAAGGGCAAGTAAAAGTCGTCTTCTCTTGGTCCTCTTTTGACACAGGTATTTGAGAGAAACCAGAATAACCATCTAGAAAGCGGAAATGTGTGTGTTTGGATAGTCTTTCTAGCATTTGATCAATAAAAGGTAGAGGGTAATGATCTTTTCTAGTAGCTTTATTTAATTTCCTAAAATCAATTACCATTCTAAATCCTGTAACAATTCTTTGTGGGATCAATTCATTTTTATCATTAGGAACTATTGTAATACCTCCTTTCTTAGGGACACAATGAACGGGACTAACCCATCTACTATCAGCAATAGGGTAAATGATACCTGCCTCCAGAAGCTTTAATATTTCATTTCTTACAACTTCCTTCATTTTAGGATTTAACCGTCGTTGATGATCAACAACTGGTTGAGCGTCGGGCTCCATTTTAATTGTATGCTGACATAGAGTGGGACTAATGCCCTTAAGATCATCAAGAGTATATCCAATAGCAGCACGGTGCTTCCTCAGAGTTTTCAATAATATCTGTTCTTCATGCTCTGAAAGGTTAGCACTAATAATAACAGGATATATCTTCTTTTCATCAAGATAAGCATATTTCAGAGTATCCGGTAATGGTTTAAGCTCAAACGCGGGATCATCCTTGGGTGAAGGAGGATCCCCAAGTATTTCAATAGGCAAGTTGTGTTTCAGAATAGGATGTTGATCAAAGAAAATCTTATCTATTTTATTCCTTTCATTCATATGCATATCATTTTCATGGTCCAGCAAATATTGTTCTAAAGGATCAGTAGGAGGTACAACAATAGAAGAAAGACCAATAATTTTGTACTTACTAGACAATTATTTATCATGGGGTTGTCTACGAAATTTAGAGAAGTTAAACTCATGAGACGTATCCCGAAAACTTACGGTAACATTTTCCTTCTCACAATCTATCTTGGCATCAACGGTATTCAAGAAGGGTCTACCAAATATAATGGGAAAAAAATCATCTTGTGGGGAGCCAAGAACAAGAAAATCAGTAGGATATTTTATTTTCCCACACAAGATGTCGGTGTACTAAAGTTTGGGTCCTTTAGTACCCCTTACTTGTGCACAGGCAGTTATAGCCGCACCAGTGGGAAGGCCCGCCACGCGACTGCTAGATGCAAGTACAAGGAAGTCAAGAAGGCATTCAAGTCAACAGACCGAAGACCGAAGGCTGGGACCCCGACAAGATCTTGCCGGGATAGCCTATGGAGCCCCGGCAAGAAGTGCACCCGGCAAGGACTCACCATCCTGCTAGCGCAGAGACCAGGTGTCATCCCACCTCGGTACGTGTCGAGACGCCAGGGATGGAGGAGGCTAAGCGGTGCCGATGGGACGGGCTCCTATCCCATCCCGTAGAAAGTCAAGGACGCCTGACGGAGCATTAAATGCGTTTGTCTTACACTATCAGTGTTAGGTACGAAAACACTGTAGCACTTTACACCTCATGTATGCGTTGTATGCCACTATTGGTGACCCCTTCGAGAGTATAAAAGGAGGCCCAAGGCACAGCTACAGGGGGACCTTCTCTGGTCGTTTCTGCATGAGTAGCAGTTGTGTACTATAGCACTCCCATAACCCGAGCTAGAACTCATCCAATACAACCAAGTAGGAGTAGGGTTTTATGCATCTTTGCGGCCCAAACCTGGGTAAAATCCCGCGTGTTGATCATTAGATCTGCTCTCTGTGTGAGCCTTCTTCCCTGCCGAACCGTTTGACGCTCACAACCTTGACGCAACCTGGATTGAACCACCTGAAGAGCAGGCGTAGCAATTCTTTGATAACCAGATGGAGAGGGACATCCGCGAAGAAGAGGGCCTCGTCCGCGACACCACTAAGGAAGAAGTGGCATAGATCTGTGTGCTGCATAAATGTCAGGTTGTTGTTCAGTCCAGGGCGCAGCCTCATGATGTCCGCCACATTCTAGAATTCCCAAGCTGGCCTCCCCTTGTTCTGTAGAGGGGCGATGCACCGGCGAAGGAAATTGGCGCCTATCATCTCTACTGTGAGACCGGCAGTTCTGAGGCGGTGAATCCTGGTAGTCATGATCGTCAGCTTCCATGACACTTATAGGTTTGTCCATGACACTTATAGGGATAGCTGATAAGATTGATCAGAAAAGATAACTTTGAGGTGGTTTCATACCCTACAATAATTTCTTCATTAGTTCTCCTCTATTTGTGACTTTGGAGTGAACTCTTTGTTGCACGAGAGGTACTTACATATGATTCAACTATGCCAATATTGTTGAGAGAAATTGCACTAGTGAAAGTATGGACCCTAGGCCTTGTTTCCAAGCATTTATACAACGTTTTGCTTGCCGTTTACTATTTGTTACCTTGCTGTTTTTGTATTTTCAGATTACAATAACCTATATATACCATCCATATTGCACTTGTATCACCATCTCTTCGCCGAACTAGTGCACCTATACAATTTAGCATTGTATTGGGTGTGTTGGGGACACAAGAGACTCTTTATTATTTGGTTGCAGGGTTGTTCGAGAGAGACCATCTTCATCCTACACCTCCCACAGATTGATAAACCTTAGGTCATCCACTTGAGGGGAAATTGCCACTGTCCTACAAAACTCTGCGCTTGGAGGCCCAACACGAGTCTACAAGAAGAAGGTTGTGTACTAGACATCAACAGTACATGAAGTGTTGATTTGTTATTATGTGTACTAACCTATCTCATGATTCTTTTGGGGTTTTGTGTGGATGAAAATTTTGAGACTTAGGAGAAACCAGGATATGAGTGGATTGAACAAGATACAAAAGCTCAAGCTTGGGGATGCCCAAGGCACCCCAAGTAAATATTTCAAGAAGTCTCAAGCATCTAAGCTTGGGGATGCTATGCATCCCACCTCTCTACATCAAACAAATATCGGTTAGCCTATGTTGGGCCTAAATTTTTATTTGTCCACATGACATGTGCTATTCTTGGAATGCATTTTCATTTAGTTTTATGTTTGAATAAAATACTCAGATCTGAAAATCTTTATTGAGAGAGAGTCCTCACATAGCTACTTAATTGTTTGACTATTCACTGATCTTCACTTATATCTTTTGAGAGTAGTTTGATGGTTTTCTCTTGTGCTTCACTTATATCCTAAGAGTAAACTGTGAATGAATGAAATGTCATAAATGTGAAATTATATATGCTTGATATTCTTGTCCCATGGGGAGTAGTGACTTCACATACTAGGAGTATAAGTGCTAAAATTCTTGGAAGTTAGCAAACATAACATTGGTCATTTAAACAATTCATCAAATAATATTGAAGGAAGATAGGTTTCACATATAAATATACTATCTTGGACATCTTCTATGATTGTGAGCCCCATTAATTATTTTCAAACTTGATCAAGTAGTTGACATTGGACAAGAAAGACAATGTAATGGTTATGTTTGTTTATATTCACATAGAAATTATATTTTTATGGATCCTCCAACATGTGGTGCTTGTTTAGAACCTTTTGCTAGCCAAATATTCGTACTAAGTAGAGATACTAGTTGTGCATGCAAATCCTTGAGCCAAGTTTATTCCATGGGAGTCCACCATACCTACCTATATATGGTATTTCACTGCCATTCCAAGTAAATTTGCATGTGCCACCTCCAAAATTTTCAAATAAACATCTGTTTTGTGTGTTCGTACCGCTCAGGGAGCGACTGGGCGGTCATTATCTTCCATGCTAAGCGATTTATTCTCAAGATGAGTGTTTATTCACTTGTCATTGCACGAGAGAGGCTGGTAAAAAGGATGCTGAGTCCTGCATAATACAAAAATAAATAACCCCCCCTAGAAAGTTGATTGTTTGGAGGGCAACCATGGATTCGTCTAGCATGGAATCTGTTTGAATGGTGGAGGGGGGGGGGGTAAAATTTCAATTATGCTTGGGAACCGTCAATAATGTGATTAGCATGGAAGATACTAAAATATCTGTTGTAACGTTGACAGGAAGAGAACACCACTCAAAATTACATATTCATCTCTGTTTTAAACAATGAGCTCTGGCACCTTTGCAAATCCCTGCTTCCCTGTGCATAGGGACAATCTATTTACTTTAATGTTATTTACTTTTTATGTTGAGTCAACTTCTTATTCCAACGTCAATATATTAGTTGGCAAGCATCGTGTTCAGGGAAAGATCCATGCACATATATCCACTTGAACGTAGGAGATCATGATTCATTATTTGTTGACACTACCCCCGATATAAATAAGCTGGGAGGCGAAACATTAAGCCCCTATCTTCCTATGTGTTTGACTGAAACTGTTTGTTCTAAAAATATGCTTTGAGTGTCAACAATTATGGAAGACTAAATGATAGGGGAGTATGTGGAATTTGTTAAACCAAAGCTCTTACATAGACCCTTCTTGAAAATAAGATGAATTGTAATTGTTTGATGACTAAAAACATAGTTTGCTAGTTTTCAAGAAAGTTTATGGTCTATACTTTAACATGTGAATAACTTGATACTTGCTCATGAGAAGTTTTATGATAAATACTTGTTGGTTATGATGCTAGAAAAGAGGCTGAAATTATCCTTGATCAATATTATACATTATGCTAGCATTCACACTTCATAAATTATTTCTTTTATCATTTACCTACTCGAGGACGAGTAGGAATTAAGGTTGGGGATGGTGATACGTCTCCAGCGTATCTATAATTTATGAACTATTCATGCCATATTCAAATATGTTTGTAATAATTTTATATGGTTTTGATGAAATTTATATGATTTATTTAGAACTAACCCGGACTGACGCTGTTTTAAGCAGAATTATCGTGGTGTTGTTTTTGTGCAGAAAATGAAAGTTCTCAGAGTCGCTCAATGCTTTTTTGTGATTTTTTCTGGAGGGAATAAGCAACATTGGAGCGAAAAACCACCAGAGGTGAGCCACCCTTGGGCCACAAGCCATCAGGGTGCGGCCCTGGGGGGTGGCGCTCTAATAGCTTGTGGGGCCCATGTGGCTCCGTTGCGCATGATTCCAACGCTAAAAATCCTATTAATCCTAGAAACCCTAGAAATAAACAAAGACTCTCTGCTCCACCTATGTAACTCTTTGTATCAACAAAAAACCAATCTAGAGGCGTTCTAGTACCCTGTCGGAGAGGGAAAACCATCACCGGTGGCCATCTTCATCATCTTGGCAGAGGCCATGATGAGGAGGGAGTAGTTCACCCTCGGGGCTGAGGGTATGTACCAATAGCTATCTGTTCAACCTCTCTCTCTCTCTCTCTCTCTTTCTTGTTCTTTAGATGGCATGATCTTGATGTATCACAGGCTTTGTTAATATAGTTGGATCATATGGCGTTCTTCCCTCTCTATCTTGTTGTGATGAATTGAATCTTTGCCTTTGAGATCTCGTTATGTTGGATCAAATATTTTGGTTTGAGAACAGTTCATCTTGCATGGGATACCCATAGTGACATTGGGGTATTCTATTGATTCCCTTGATATATGTTGAGGCATCAACTTGAGGATTCCGGTGACCTTGGGGATCTATGATTAGGGGTTGTTGCACTTTTTGATACCATGTTCTCCAATAGAAATGTTGGGGTGCTCCTTGAAGTTCTTTGTGTTGGATTGAATATGATAGATCTGAAATTGTTTGATGCATGTCGCACGATTTACCCATGGATACTTGAGGTGACATTGAAGTATCTAGGTGACATTAGGGTTGATTGATATGTATCATTGGTGTTATTTTACTACGAACTCTAGGGCTATTTGTGACAGTTATAGGAATAGCCCAAAATATTGATCGGAAAGGATAACTTTGAGGTGGTTCTACTACCTACACCAATTTCATCTGTTTGTTCTCCGCTAGATAAAAACTTTCAAGTGATTCTTTGTCACACGTTGAGGGGTGATCATATGATTCAACTATGTTAGCATTGTTGGGAGATTGGACTAGTAAAAGTATGAACCCTAGGCCTTATTTCCAAGCATGAATATACCGTTTTGCTTGTTGTTTACCACTTGTAACCTTGATGTTTTTATATTTTGAGATTACAAAAATTTATATCTACTATCCATATTGCACTTGTATCACCATCTCTTCGCCGAACTAGTGCACCTATACAATTTTCCACTATATTGGGTGTGTTGGAGACACAAGAGATTTCTTGTATTTGATTGCAAGGTTGTTTGATACAGACCATCTTCATCCTCACCTCCCACACATTGATAAACCTTAGGTCATCCACTTGAGGGAAAAATTCTAGTGACCTACAAAACTCTGCGCTTGGAGGCCCAATAGAGTCTACAAGAATAAAATTGCATAGTAGACATCAAGGACCCACATGGACATGGGTAGTGGGGCAAGGCCCCACACCCCTGGTATAGGTGCACCATTATCCCTTCCTAAAAGGAATAGGATCATATCCTGAAGGGATAAGATCAAGATCCCTAAATAGGGGGATAACGTTCGATGGGGAAGGAAATGAGGGATTTCCTTCCTCTCCCTTGACCAACGACCCTAGGGGCTTGGAGGGAATGCCAACATCCCCTCCCATGACTACATAAACGTGGGGATGTGCAAGGGGCAGCACCACTTCCCACAGTCACGGCCCCTTCCGTCTCTCCCATCTCCTCGTCCTGACACCGCTTGGCGAAGCGTTGCTGGTGCTGCACCATCACCATCAACACCATGCCGTCGTGTTGATCACGATCCCATCTACTTGTCTCACTACGCTTGCTAGATCAAGGAGGAGGAGACATCACCGAGCTGCAGATCTACTAAACTCGGAGGTATCGTCCGTTCGGCGCTAGATCGGTTTGGATTGTGATTGGATCATGAAGAGTACGACTACATAAACTGCATGATATATGCTTCCGCTTTTCGGTCTACAAGGGTACGTAGACACACTCTCCCTCTCATTTCTATGCATCTCCATAAATAGATCCTTGATGTTTCATAGGAAATTTTTGATTTTCATACAATGTTTCCCATCAATTTCATCAAGACCTAGGTCTATGGGTAGATGATATGCACGAGTAGAACACAAAGAAGTTGTGGGCATCTATGTGCAGATTGCTTAACTCTTTTTGTTATTTTGGATTCGGCGGTATTCTGGGATGAAGCGTCCTCGACCAAATTTACTTGTCCTAGCTCAAGAGACCGGTTCCACTAACTGACTTGCAACTTGTATTTCATAAAGTGGCTGGTGGGTGTCTATCTCTCCTACTTTAGTTGAATCTGATTTGACAATGGTGGTCCTTGTAGAAGGTTAAAAGGCAACTTGAATATCACTATTGTGGCTTTGCGTACATAATAATTGTTCTTGCATGTTGCCCATAGCAACCACGTAAAATTTGCAATAACAAAGTAGAGGACGTCGAACTTGTTTTTGCAGGGCATGATGTGATGTGATATGCCAAAGACATGATTTGATATATGTTGATGTATGAGATGATCATGTTTTGTAATAGTTCACAACTTTCATGTAGATGAGTATGTCAACCGGTAGGAGCCATAGGGTTGTCCTTAATTTATTGTATGACCTGCGTGTCAATCATTAAATGAGTTAGCAATAGTTGTAGAAGAAATAGTTTCTAAAGACAACCACATGACGACACGATGATGGAGATCATGGTGTCATGCCGGTGATGATGGAGATTGTGTCGGTGCTTTCGAGATGGAGATCAAAAGCACAAGATGATAACAGCCATATCATGTCACATATTGATTGCATGTGATGTTCATCCTTATTATGCATCTTATTTTGCTTAGGACGACGATAACATTATAAGATGACCCCTTCACTTAATTTCGAGATAAATGGTGTTGTCCCTAAGTATGCACCATTGCGAAAGTTCGTCGTTTTGAAGCAACTCATGACGATAGGGTGTGATAGACTCTTCGATAGCATGCAACAAGTGTAGGTCAGTTTTACACATGCATAATACTTAGGTTAAACTTGACGAGCCTAGCATGTAAATACATGGCCACCGAACATGGAGGACCGAAAGGTCGAACATGAGTCATATAGAAGATATGATCAACATGGATATTTTCACCATTGAAACTACCTCATCTCACGTGATGATCAGACTTGGGTTGGTGGAATTGGATCATGTAACACTTGGACAACATGAGGGATGCAGTTTTAAGTGGGAGCTCATTAGTAATTTGATTACTTGAAGTAATTATCACGAATATAGTCTAAATTGTCTTTATAAAATTATGTTATAGATCAATGTCTTGCATTGTAGCTCCCTGGTATTTTAATGCGTTCCTAGATAAAACAAAGTTGAAAGATGATGGAAGAAACTATTCAGGTTGGGTCCGTAATTTCAGGATTATCCTCACAGCTGCACAAAAGGGTTATGTCCTTGATGCACCACTCAGTGTGCCACCTCCTCCAGCGTCATCTATGGATGTTGTGAACGTCTAGCAGACATGTTCTGATGACTACTTGATAGTTCAGTGCGCCATGCTTTACAACTTAGAGCCCGGGTTACTAAGACATTTTGAGCATCACAGAGCATATGTGATGTTCAAAGAGATGAAATTGGTATTTCAAGCTCATGTCCAGGTTGAGAGGTATGACATGTCCGACAAGTTATTCGGCTATAAGATGGAGGAGATCAGCTCCATCAGTGATCATGTACTTAAAAAGTCTTCCTACTACAATCGCTTGAATCAGTTGGGAGTTTATCTTCCGGATGAAGTAGTGATTGACATAGTTCTCTAGTCATTGCCTCTAAGCTACAAGAGCTTCATGATGAACTATAACATGCAAGGGATGGATAAGACCATCCCAGAGCTTTTCCCGATGCTTAAGTCCGCGGAGGTAGAAATCAAGAAAGAGCATCAAGTGTTGATGTTAAAAAAAGGTCCACCAGTTTCAAGAAGGGCAAGGGAAAGAAGGGCACAACCTAAATTTCTTCCTGATTTTTTTGGTTGTTAAAATAGAGCATGTGCATCCATGATTTCATTGCATATTTGGATTTGAGATCAACATAACGAACTTGTGAGTTCAAAACACCAATTTGAATTCAGATGAAGGCCATTGAGACCTCACCCTAAAATCATTTTTCCAAAAATTACATTAGGACACGAAAGCAATTTCCCATGATTAATCATATACCCTACATTAATTCAGTAAACCATGCTTGAAAGTAGTTTATTTTGGGAAAATAAACTACAAGTAAAACCCTGGTGTTTCAAAAATAAATAGGGAAACAAAACTAAAATTCAAACAAATTCATACAGGCCCACTATGAGGCAATTATTTCCGGTGAACAAAATAGTTTAGAAATGTTCACCAAGTCAGAAATAATCACCAAGTATTTTAGGAAGTCTTTTCCATTCCAAAGAAAATATTTGAATTTGAAAACACAAAACAGAAAGCAGAAAAGGAAAACAGAAAAGAAATAGAACAGGAAAACTAAAAAAATAGGTGGCCCGACAGCTAGCTAGTCGGGCCGGCCAGGCCGCATGCGCTCTCTCTCCCCCTCTCACTGATGTGGGGGACCAACACGTTAGGTCGCCCCCTACCTCCCACAACCTCCACGTGATGGGTGCGCCCACGACCGAGCACACACATGCTCACGTTCTCCCCCACTCGCGCACTCCGTTCTCCCCAAGCCTCACGACCATGTACCATAAATATCCCCTACCCCTCTCTCTCAAACCCCTCTGCTCTCGCATGACACTGCCAGAAGGTTGCTTTGTCGCGAGCTCGGCATTGTCGCTCGGGCCCGAAACCCTAGCTACTCAATATTGACCATCGTAGCCACCGCTGAAGCCAGCCACCACCACCACCTGAACCCCCACTCCACGGTGACCCTATGATGACCCACAAGTATAGGGGATCGATCGTAGTCGTTTCAATAAGTAAGAGTGTCAAACCCAACGAGGAGCAGAAGGAAATGACAAGCTGTTTTTAGCAAGGTATTCTCTGCAAGTTCTATAAGTAACAATGATAGATAGTTTTGTTGCAAGATAATTCGTCAGAAGTATTAAGTAATAATAGTAACAAAGGTGCAGCAAGGTGGCCCAATCCTTTTTGTAACAAAGGATCAGCCTGGAAGTTCTCATATATGATGCAAAGCGCTCTCGAGGACACATGGGAATTTCCATCTAGTCATGTTCATCATGTTTAGTTGATTCGCATTCATTACTTCGATAATTTGATATGTGGATGGACCGGTGCTAAGGTGTTGTTCTTACTTGAAAAAACAACCCACTTATGATTACCACGTCTCGCAAGCATCCACAATTACAAAAGAAGAATTAAGATAAATCTAACCATATCATTAAACGCGCGGATCCAAATGAGACCCTTATGGAACATCTCATAAACTAGAGTTTACACTTTTGTCACTCTCGCAACCCATCATCTACTTATAATTCCCCAATGCTTCCCTTTTGGCCTAAATATGTGTAAGTGTCATGTAGTTGATGTCCACATGACACCACTAAAGGAAGAACAACATACACATCATCAAAATATTAAACGAATACCAAGATCACATGATTACTTATAAGAAGACTTTTCCCATGTTCTCAAGAACAAAAGTAACCACTCACAAATCATGTTCATGTTCAAAATTAGAGGTTTATTGAATAAAATTAAGGGTCAGAACATATAATCTTCCACCAAATAAACAAACAAACATCAACTACGAGATGCAATCAACGCTACTAGCAACCCACAGGTACCAATCTAAGGCTTGGAGATAATAATTAAATACGAGAGATAAACTAGGATTTGAGATGAGATGGTTCTAGTTAATATGTTGATCAATTGGTCGTCCCACGATGGAGGAAGTGTTGGTGATGAGGATGGCTTCGATTTCCCCCTCTTGGATGGAAGATTCCCCAGCGGAATCACACCGCTGGAGAGCAAAAGTGCTCCATCCATGTTCCACCTCGAGATGGCAGCGATTCATCCCAAAAGTATCCTATTGATTTTTCTAGGTCAAAACCCATCATATAGCAGAAGAGAAGAACTGGAGACCGCCCGTGGGACCCACAAGGCATCAGGGCGCGCCCAGGGTATGGGTGCACCCTGTTGCCTTGTGGGCTATAGGTGCCCCCTCTGGTATTTCTTGGGTCCATTATTTTTTATATATTTCAGAAATATTCTATGTAAAATTTCAGGTCATTTGGAGTCCACTTGAATAGGTACCTATGATGTAGCTTTTCCAAGTCTAGAATTGTAGCTGCTAGTAATGTTCCTCTGCATGTAATCCTCGTAAATTCAGAGAGAAAAGGCATTAAAATTGTATCATAAAGTGGGTTAATGACCAAAAACAATATAAATAATAGTAGGAATTCGTGAAGCAAAATAGATGTATCAACTCCCCCAAGCTTAGACCTCGCTTGTCCTCAAGGGAAAGATGAACTCGATAATCATGAGTCGGTAAAAATAAATTACGGATATGAAATCATCATGTTAATTATAATAACAACAACATAATATCATCAAATGTCTCAAGAATAAGTAACAATCCATCCACATATTCAGGTATGAATCATAAACTTTATTGAAAACTAGTAAACTATGTTCTTAGTCATTGAAACAATTACAATCCATCATATTTTCAGAAAGAGTCTAGGTAAGAGCTTTGTTTAGCAAGTTAACATGCTCAACTATTAGTCTTCTATGATTGCTGACACTGGCGGGATATTTATGAAGTAAAAAAGTTGTAGTTAGACATATATATATATATAAGAATATAGGGGTTTATAGTTATCACCGTCCAACATTTCATCTCAGGGATAATGTCAACAACTACTCATGACCATCTATATCCAACTGGATATATGTTCCTGGATCTTCTCCCACCATATCATCCTTGCAAAGTATAGAATAATAAGAATGAAATAGGAATTAACATAATTGACTCTTGCATAACAGTAAATACAAAAGGTAAAAGATAGGCCCTTCGCAGAGGGAAGGAGAGGTTGTAACACACTTATTATTTAGATGTGGAAGCTCTTAATGGAAAGGAATGTCACTTTAGATTTCCCCTTATGATAGCAACCTGTATTATGCAGTTTGTCACTTTTATTTCTTGGCCATCGCAAGATCTTGCAAAGTCTATTTTCCCTTCCAATAAAAATCATGCTTTTTTAGGAGCATTTTTTATTGAATTTGCAAAGACGACAACTTACTTGAAGGATATTTTTCAATCCATACGTAGATATAGTGGACTCTTATGACAAGAAACTGGGTTTAAGGGTTTATGGATGCACACGTAGTATCTCTACTTGGTGCGAAGTTTTTTGGCTAGCAAAAGATATGAGCAAACACCACATGTTGGAGGATGCATGACAATATAACTTCTGTGTGAATATAAGCAAACATAACTCATTACATTGTCTTCCTTGTCCAACATCAACAAATTTATCATCATAGAATATTTAATGGGGGTTGACAATCATAAAAGATGTCCAAGATAGTATATTTATATGTTAGATGTAGTGACCCGACCCAAAATGGTCAAGTCTCTGTGTTTCCGTACCATCCTAAGATCATGCTGGTACACACACAATACATCAATGTATATATCAAAGTGCAATCACAACTACTTTATTTCATCGAATATCATATAGAGTCTTTATTACAATAAATTTGGCTGAAGGTCAACTCATGAGATAAAACTACTATAGAAAATGTAGATGCCAGCGAGTTCATCTGACTCCAAGGTCATATCACCAAGCATAGAACGTGTCCTCACTCCTGGTTGGAAAAGTACTCTGCAACATGACATGTTGCAGCTGTGTAGGTCAACATTTTGAATATGTTGGCAATTCACAAGAGAAAACATGTAAAATAATCCTCTACACTCTATGCATATATGGCAGGTGGGGCTCTAAGTTCAAGTTTAGCGAAAAGCTGATTTTTCGTACAACAAAGGGGGCAAAAGCAAAATTATTACTACAAGTTGGTTGTTAGCGAGAAGGTTCCTCCAACCAATTCTCATAGCCCAATTTATCATTAGACCTCGTTCATTTATATTAATTGTGTCAAGAGTTCCTGATAGTTTTAGTTCCAAAGGCTCAACTCGTCCTTAACCAAGGACACGGCTAATTGATTAGGTTTGGTACTCTAGAGAGTCTTGCACACTTTTCCCACAAGATTCGATCTCCTCCCTTGAAGTCCTCGCGTTGCATGGTGTTTAAGAACCGTATGATAGAAACATGGTCTTCCAAAGGGTTCCTCCAAGCCATTGTCTGTGCCCATCAAATCCTACCATTCTTCTAAATATCGTAGCACCGTTCGTCCAAACTCGCCACGATGTCCAACCAAGTCAGAGCCCATAATAGCTTGTGGCTATGCATGTAAGCCTCGGGTCTTGAAGTATCCATCCCTCTCTTCGTGCTTGGGGGGAATTTTCCGCGTGAATACTGACACTTCTCCAGCAACACCTATGCTACCACTAGGTCCTCTAGGGTGTCGTTCAACCAATTTCCACCCAGAGGTATATTGAATCATGAGGTCTTGAAAATCTTGAATTCTTGAGGTCGTCAACATAATTTAGTTCTCATAACTCTCATGAAAGACACTCAACCAACCCCGTCTATTGAAAGCATAGCAAAAATAAAATATCGTCTCCCGGGGCAAAAGTGACAAGGGTTTACGGGGGTGCCTACCACATGATACTACTCAAAATCCAAGTTTCCAGTTACCTACTTTGCAAGCAATGGTGGAACAAGTTGAACTAATGCAATAAAAATCATGGGTAAAACATGATCAAATGACTTGCCTTGGTGACGATCTTCAAACTCAAGCGATTCTAAGTTGCAAGCTTCGCACTCCGGATGATCTAACAAAACAAATAATTCACACAATAAGCATAACATAATCACAAAAAATAATAACAGCAAGTAAAACTAATAGTAAGAAAACAATCAACCATACAAACAAAGAAAATAAATAAAGGCAATCAAAGAACTCTCCAAAAATCCATTGGAAAGCTTACTAAAGTAAAAAAACTATAAATAGTTTTATGCAACTAATATTTCTTCAACACAAAGAAAATTATGGTTTTAATAAAATAATAGAAAGGATTTTACCTAAAGTTTTCTACAGAAAAAGAATGAACCAAAATTCAATTTTCAAACTCTACTTATAAAGAAACAGTGCTACTTACAAAACAAAGAACAAAAATAATAAGATTTTTTTAACATCAAATAAAACTCCTACTAGTAACTAACAAAAACTAATTAGAATATGTCCACAATGCTAAAAGAAAACAAATTAAAAACAAATAACAATACACATAATAAGAACTAAAACCAGTACTGTTTTGCTTTAAACCTCAATTTATTTAAGCCTACAAATTCCCAAATTAAACCTACTAATAAAACTAACTAACACAAAACAGCAGCAAAAAAGAATCACTCAAAAAAATCTATTTTTAAACTAAAGTTATTCACGGACTAGTGATTCAAACAAATTTCAAAGAATTCAAATTTAACTACTCAAATTTGAAACTAATGGAGCTAACCGAAACTTCATAATTGCTGTCACCTAATGCAAAAAGATTTGTTGAAAAACAACAGTTATTCTAAGAGACATTCAAATTCTACAAACACAAACTATTTTGTCAAAATAAAGAAAAATAGATAAAAAGAAAAAAACTAACGCAATGAATAGGGATACGTGACATCTCCTGATTGGACTACGGGTGTGCGCGCAAAATGAAACAAAGCAAACATTCAAACTTTAAAAGAAAATGGTTCGGCAATTAAGGTATCTAATTTTGATCCCTGGGTCTATATCTAATGGCTAAAGAGGGGGGGGGATTTCAAAGTGGCGATGTGGGAGACTCCTTCGAGGTCGACAGCGGTCGTGGCTTCGAGCATGTTCGGTGGAGGTGCTCCGGTGGTCGAGGACGACTCCTGACGATGGCAATCGATTGCGGGAGGCTTCCGATGAAGCTTGGTGTCGTTGGAGTGGGAAAACAGCATCGGGGATGAGCGACACAAGCTTGGCGAGGCTCGAGTGTGGAGGAACTTCAGGGAGGTGGCTAGGTGGCGGTGGTGCGTGGAGATAGGGACTTTAGGGGGGAAACAAGGTGCGGGGAGCTCAACTTTTATATCCAGGGGGTCGGGGGTGTCCTAAAGGAAGCAAAGTGTCGGGATGTGATCGGATCCGCCGATCTCCAGCAAAATAAAGGCTCGAGCGCAGGATAAAAAGGAAGGAGATGAATGTGGCTTGGTCGTGATCGGGAAGGGCCCATGCGTCAGTGGCGGAGAGAGAGGGCGAGGGGATGAGTGACTGATCCGAAGAGATTCTGATCTGGCTGGGTGAGATTTGGGCCCAATTCATTCTATTGGTCCACGCCAGCATTTCCTAATTAAAATACTTCTTCTTTTTATTTAAACACAAAAACAAAAATGCTAAAAAGGAAAATGAAAATAATTCCAAATATAGAAGTGTTATATATTAAAATGATACAAAATATAGTAAAGAGATTAACATTTTTCCAAGGCCAAAACTAAATTATTTTAAAAATTATTTTTCTGAAAATGCCCAAAAATGAATTTGAAATCCTATTTCAAATATTTTTCAAAACCCCTCTGGTTTTAATAGCCAAATGCCATTAAAAAATACTCCTGAATTGGAGGGTCATATTCCTCTTCTCAATTTTCTCCAGAGGTATCCACTATTTGAATTCAAATGAAGGGAAAATTGAAATGGGGTTTCAACATCACACCATATAGCACTCAACAACTTTAATAGTGCAAATTACAAACATGATGAGTGAATGCATAGCCAATAGTCTAACATGCCAAAATGAAATTTTGGGATGTTACATTAGACCTCCCTTTTGTTATTACTTTTTCATTAATTGCATCAACGACTAATGCTATGTTTGCTAACCTGCAACAAATTTCACCAATTGTACTCTTTTTATGTGAAGTTATTACTCCCCATGGGATTAGCATATGAACATTTCATTGATATGATTGATGAAAGAAAGTAAAGAGTACAAACTCCAACTAATCTTTATTATATAACTCAAGCACGAGATTACATAGATAGATCACAAAGAAAAAACTCGAAATTAAATCATACTAGAACTTTATTCATCTAAATCACGAAATAGCTATGGATTGAATTAAGATAGATGATGATAATAAAAGTGATGGTGATACGATACTTCTTGGAACAAAATAAGGGTGGTGCCCATACCTGTGTACTCAAGTCTCCTTCTTAGGTGATGGTGGTGACGAAGTGGTAGGCTTGTCCTTCGAAAGAAGATATCCTAGATTATCAATTATCCCTCGAAGAGTCTGATTCTATTTCCCCAACAAAATAACTTCGTGGGTAAGCATTGTGTTTTGGGCACACATTGATTCCATAGCATTTAATGCATCAATTTCAGGTAAAGAAATATCATCATGAAAATATAATAGCATATCTCCGTTGTTTGAATCTTCAACTAGGGGGTTGGCACAATTTCTTTCAAGTTCCTAAGCCAATCCCCCGTTTCTTTGTGCAGTCTCCTTTAGAATCCTAGATTCATCTTCCCATTCAAAAGAAAAATCATAGTAGAAGGTTCCAGAGTGTTCTAGAAGGTCTATTTTATGTGCTTCTCCAGTGTCATTGTTTGAATAACATTGGTCTGCTCATTAATGTGTGTACCTGAAATATAATGTTTAATTCTTTACCCATTGTCAACCTTATGATTTGTTCCTTCCTCTTTCTTTATGTTTATGGATCCGGAACGATAAACCTCCTCGATAATATAGGGACCTTCCCATTTGGAGAGGAGTTTGCCTGTGAAGAATCTGAAACGAGAATTGTATAATAGAACATGATCACCAACATTGATTTCTTGTTTTTGTATTCGCTTGTCATGCCATCTTTTAACCATTTCTTTAAACAACTTGGCATTTTCATAAGCTTGTGTCCTCCATTCATCTAAGGAGATAATATCAAATAACCTCTTTTCACCAGCAAATTTGAAATCATAGTTAAATTCTTTAATTGCCCAATACGCATTATGTTCTAACTCAAAAGGTAAATGAAAAACCTTGCCATAGAACATTTTATATGGAGACATACATATGGGATTTTTATAAGCATTTCTATATTCCCACAATGCATCATCAATTTTCTTAGACCAATTCTTTATAGATCTATTAACGGTCTTTTGCAAAATTAATTTAGTTCTTTGTTACTCAATTCAATGTGACCACTAGATTGAGGATTGCATGGGGAAGCAATTCTATGATTGACATCATATTTAGCTAAGAGTTTACGAAATGCACCAGGAATAAAACGCGAACCACCATCGGTCATTACATATCTAGGAACTCCAAACCTCGAAAAGATAACGTCCTTAAGCACTTTGACATAGGTGTTATGATCAACACTACTAGTTGGAATAGCTTCTACTTACTTAGTGACATAATCAACAACAACTAGAATATGAGTATATCTATTAGAGGAAGGAAAAGGTCCCATATAATCAAATCCCAAAACATCAAATGGTGCAATACCAAGTGAATAATTATTGGCATTTTCTGATGTCTACCTACATTACCTATTCATTGACATTCATTACAAGAAATGACAAACTTACGAGCATCCTTGAAGAAAGTTGTCTAGTAAAAACCAAAATGTAATACCTTATATGCGGTTCTGGCTCCTACATGGTGCCCTCCATATGCCTCAGAGTGACACTTCTGTAGGATTTGTTCTTGTTTATGCTCAGGTACACAACATCTAATGATGCCATGTATTTCTTCTTTATATAGAGTGTGTCATCCCAAAAGTAATGTCTTAAATCAAAGAAGTACCTTTTCTTTTGTTGGTATGTGAAATCAGGTGATATATATTTGGCAAAAATATAATCACCATAGTCTGCATACCAAGGAGTATTATGGAAAGCATTTATAACAACTAATTGTTCATTAGGAAAACTATAATCAATAGCCAGTGGGTCATCAAGAACATTTTCCATTCTAGATAAGTGATCCGCTACATGATTTTCAGCTCCCTTTCTATCAATAATATGCAAATAAAATCATTGAAGTAAAAGATCCCACCTAATACATCTAGGTTTATTTTCCATGAGATATTTAATAGCAGCATGATCTATGTGAATAGTAACTTTGGAATCAACAATATAAGGTCTAAACTTATCACATGCAAACCCAACTGCTAACAATTCGTCAATAGTAGCATAATTTCTTTGATCAATGTCTAGGGTCTTACTAGCATAATAGATAACATTTAATTTCTTATCAAATCTTTTTTCCTAGAACAACTCCAATAACATAGTCACTAGCATCACACATTATTTCAAAAGGCAAGTTCCAGTCAGGTGGTTGAACAATAGGTGCAGATATTAAAGCTTACTTAAGTATTTCAAAGGCCTCTAAACAACCATCATAAAAAACAAATGGAACATCTTTTTTCAAAAGATTGGTAATAGGCCTAGAAATCTAAGAGAAATCCCTAATAAACTGTCTATAGAAACGAGCACGACCAAGAAAACTTCCTATACCTTTATTATCTTTAGGGCATGGCATTTTCCAAATTGCATCAACTTTAGCTTTATCCACCTGAATACCTTGTTTGGATATTTTATGCCCAAGTACTATACCTTCATTCACCATAAAGTGGCACTTCTCCCAATTCAAGGCAAGATTACTTTCTTCACATCTCTGCAAAACTCGATCAAGGTTACTTAAGCAATCATCAAAAGAAGCACTATAAACAGAAAAATCATCCATGCATACCTTAACAAACTTTTCACAAAAATCAGAGAATATAGCCATCATACATCTTTGAAAGGTAGCAGGTGCATTACATAAACCAAAAGGCATACGTCTATAAGCATAAGTTCCAAAAGCACAAGTAGAGGTGGTTTTCTCTTGATATTTTTTTGACACGGATATTTGAGGAAAAAACAGAATAACCATAAAGGAAACAAAAGTCTGTATGATTAGATAATGTTTCTAATATTGATCAATAAAAGGCAAGGGGTAATGATCTTTTCTACTATCTTTAATTTCCTGAAATCAATTACCATCCTATAACCAGTTATGACTCTGTGCGGAATGAGTTCAATTTCATCATTAGGAACAATAGTTATGCCCCCTTTCTTAGGCACGCAATGAACAAGACTTACCCATCTACTATCAGCTATGGGATAAATAATACCTGCCTCAAGAAGCTTTAATATTTCAGCCCTTACCACGTCTTTCACTTTTGGATTGAGACGATGTAAATGATGAATGACGGGCTTAGCATATGGCTCCATATTAATCTTGTGCTGGCATAATGTAGGGATAATGCCCTTAAGATCATCAAGAGTATATCCGATAGCAGCTTAGTGCTTCTTCAAAGTTTTAAGTAATCTCTTTTTTTCATGCTCTGAAAGGTTAGCACTAATAATGACAAGATATATCTTCTTTTCATCAAGATAAGCATACTTTAATGTATCAGGTAGTGTCTTTAATTAAAACACGGGACCACCCTTAGGTGGAAGGGGATCCCTAAAGTGTCAACGGGCATATTATGTTTTAGAATAGGTGTTTGTTCTAAGAATATGTGATTTATTTCTTTTCTTTTATCCATGTGCATGTCATTCTCATGGTCTAGCAAATATTGTTCTACCAGATCAGTAGGAGGCAGAACAATAGAAGAAAGACAATTTATTCCTCACATATCATGAGTTTTGCTTAGATCATCTTGTATCTTTGCTTTATTTGATTTTTATCCTTGCTGCACACACCTACTTGAGGGAGACAAAATTGTTCTATGATTTACTAGAATTGATCTATATGCTTCACTTAAATCTATTAAGCTATGAAATTGCTCTAGTGCTTCACTTATATCTTTTTGAGCACGTCGTGCTTTTACCTGTTTGAAGAAATGCTCTCATGATTTACTTATATTATTTTGAGATTTAGTAATTTTGACGAAATCCTCTCATGCTTCACTTATATTATTTTGAGAGATGAAACTTTTATGCTCATGATCTTCACTTAAATCTATATAAACTTGTCAAAAGCAATGGTAATATATGAAACTAGTCCCAAAGTGATAGATATTCAAGATGGATATAATTAAACTTTCATGAAGATCATTGGACAAATTAAACTTGATTTTTTGTAATAGTTTTGAGACATGACGATAGTAATATGTGAGTTATATTAGTGAGTAATTATGCTTAGTAAGAATATTGATGTTAAGGTTTGTGATTCCCTATGCAAGCATGAAAGTCAATAGTTGTTCGATGAAATTACATCCTACTTACAGTACATCAATCGGTGTTAGTTATGCTTAATGCTCTCTTATGTGATTTTTCTTTTTATTGGTTGGATGCTTCTCAATCTATTTGCTAGCCTTGACTTGTACTAATTAGAAATACTACTTGTGCATCCAAAATCTTTAAAACCAGTTTTCCCATACGAGTCCACCATACCTACCTATATACGATATTTCCATGCCGTTTCAAGCAAATTTGTATGTGCCATCTCCAATTTTCAAAACAAAATTTCCTTTTTTGTGTGCTCGATAAAACGGTAGGGGGTGACCGATATTTTTCCATGCTAGATGTGTTATTCTCAAGATGAGTGTTTATTCACTTGTCATTGCACAAGAGTACGACAGTAATAGGGATTACCATTCCCGAAATGAAATGAAAAGATTTTTTTAAATTTATGTTGTAAAATAATAAATTCCTTGGAAATTGTTGGTATGGAAGGCAATCGTGGATTCGGCTAACCATGGAAAGTGAAAGTATATTGGAAAAAGGAATAAACTTTATTTTCTATTTGGCAAATCGCTTATGATGTATCTAGCATGGAAATATATTGAAATTTGTCGATCGTTTTCGTTGACAGGATAGGCAAGCCACCCAAAATATTTTTCTCTATCAATTTAAACCTTGAGCTCTGGCATGTCTACAAATCCCTACTTCCCTCTGCGAGGGGCCTATCTATTTACTTTATGGAATTTTTATTTTCCATTTGAGTCTCCATCTTCTCTTATAAAGCACTAACTAGGAGGCACTATGATCGTACTTGAGCATTACGTATAGCTAATATTTGAGTGTGTTTCATGAATGGGTCAATGATTAAGCATGATGGGCTATGGAAAACTTGCTTTATTGCTGATATTTTGAAAGACATGGTTGCTTGTTGATATGCTTGAGTATTAAAGTTTTCATGGCAAAACTAGACTATTGCATTGAGCCATTTAAAAGTCCAAATGTCCATTCTACAAAGAGAAGAATGTGTGATGAACATGTTAGGCAGCATTCCACATAAAAAATTCCATTTTTATCATTTACCTACTCGAGAATGAGTAGGAATTAAGCTTGGGAATGCTTATACGCCTCTAATGTATCTATAATTTTTGCTTGTTCCATGTTGTTATATTATCAATCTTGGATGTTTTACAATCATTTTATAGCAACTTTATATCATTTTTGGGACTAACCTATTGACATAGTGCCAAAGCGCCAGTTATTGTTTTTGCTTGTTTTTTTACTTCGCAGAAAATCAGTACCAAACGGAGCCCAAACACCATGAATTTTTTTGAGATTTTTTTGGGGCCAGAAGACACCAGATGGGCCAGAGAAGTGTCGCAGAGGAAGGCCAAGGTGGGGAACACCCACCAGGGCGCGCTAGAGGCCCCTGGCGTGGTCTGGTGGGTGGTGCCCACCTCGAGAACCCCCTCCACCGACTATCACCTCTATAAATTCTCAAATATTCGGCAAACCCTAGAGGAGACGACAAAATACAATTCCAGCCGCCGCAAGTTCCAGAACCTCGAGATCTAATCTAACACAATCACGGAGGGATTTATCTTCATCATAGGTGCCTCTCCGATGATGCGTGAGTAGTACAGCATAGACCTACGGGACTGTAAGCGGTTGCTAGATGGCTTCCTCTCTCTCTTGGTATTCTTAATACAATGGTCTCTTGGAGATCTATTTGATGTAATGATTTTTGCAGTGTGTTTGTTGGGATCCGATGAATTTTGAGTTCATGATCAGTTTCTATCCATGAATATGATTTGAGTCTTCTTTGATCTCTTATTTGCATGATTACTTATAGCCTCGTATTTCTTCTTTGAATCTTTGTTTTAGTCAGGCCAACTAGATCGATTTTTCTTGCAATGGGAAGAGGTGCTTTGTGATGGGTTCGATCTTGCGATGTTATTTCCATGTGACAGAAGGGATAACAAGCCACACATGTATCATTGCCATTAAGGATAACAAGATGGGTTCTATTCCTACATGAATAGATCTTGTCTACATCAGGTCACCGTTCTTATTGTATTACTCCGTTTTTCCATGAATTTAATACACTAGATGCATTCTGGATAGCGGTCGATGTGTGGAGTAATAGAAGTAGATGCAGAATCGTTTCGGTCTACTTATTGTGGACGTGATGCCTACATAATGATCATTGCCTGGATATTGTCATGATTATTTGATCTTCTATCAATTGGCCAACAGTAATTTGTTCACCCACCGTTCTCTATACTCGTGCGAGAAGCCACTAGTGAAACCTACGGCCCCCGGGTATACTTTTCTAACATATTGCTTTCCGATGTACTATTTTGCCGTTTTGTTTTCAGATATACTAATCCAAAAAACCAAAAATACCTTGCTGCACTTTTTGTTTACCCATTCTATTTTGTGTTCTTGCAAGATCTATTTGGCAAAACTATCACAACCTAATCTATCTTTTTTATCGTTGATAGCTTGACAACCTCTCTTACGCGTCGGGTTGAAAGTATATGTTATTTGTGTGGAGGTGTTGTTTACATAGTTGCTTGATCTTCCTCTACGGATTGATACCTTGGTTTCTTAACTAAGGGAAATACTTACCATCCCTGTGCTGCATCATCCCTTCCTCTTTGAGGAAATACCGACGCAGTCTCAAGCCACGTCACACGCCACCACGGGGCGCGCCCTAATATGTTGTGCCCCCTCGGGCGCCTCATGATACCCCTCTATGGCCTATAAATTCACAGTTATCCTAAAAATTCTGGGAGCGCTCCCTCAACACTTGTTCTGCTACAGGAAGTCTCTGTTCCGAAGGGAGGCCATCTACACCTATGTTCCAGCACCCTGCCAGAGGGGAGATCGATCACTGAGGGCCTCTTCATCAACCTTGCTTCCCTCACCATGATGTGTGAGTAGTTCACCATAGACGTACAGATCCATAGGTAGTACCTAGATGGAAATCTCTCTCTCTCTCTCTCTCTCTCTCTCTCTCGATCTTCAATACAATGCTCATCGCATCTTTGCCTTGATATATCCGATGGTGTGTTTGTAGGGATCCGATGAATTGTGCGTTTATGTTCAGATTATTCATGAAAAGTATTTGAGTCAAATATGAATACTAACATTCTTATTTGTATTATGATCATAGCTTCGTAACAATCTTCGATCTATTGAGATAGTTTGGCCAACTAGATTTATATTTCTTTGGTGGGAGCGGTGCGTTGTAATAGGTTCAACCTGGCGAGTTTCTGTATCCCAGTGACAAAAGGGGACAATTTGCATCTTTGTGTTGTTGATACTAAGGATAAAACAATGCGGTTTATTCATATTTATTGAGTTTACTTTGTCTACATCCTCTCATTATTGTCCAAGCATTACTACGTTTTACTTAATACTCTAGATGCATGCTAGATAGCGTTCGATGGGTGGAGTAATAGTAATAGGTGCAGGCAGGTGAGCTGTCTTGCTTGTTGTTTTTCTTGTGTGGTCACCAAGGACTATACGGAGAACCTTTGCCCACCTAGGGGGAGGCCATGGAGGAGGAAGCACAAGGGGCGGCCCTCTCCCCTTCTCTCTCGATGCAAAGCACAATGGAAGCAAACGTTCTGTGTACGTACAGTCGTACCAGTGGCAAATAGGACTTGAGAGAATATTGATCTTACCTTTAGATCCTTGTGGGTTAGACAATCCATACTTATCACTTCCACCTTTGGAAATTGCTACGATGATTCCTTGCACTTGGGGATTATCAAGCTCTTTTTTGTGCGTCGTTGGTGGGGAGCAATAATGTGTAGTTAATATTTTCGTGTATGCTTGTTTGCTTCTATCACTAAGTAGATCTTGTTTTAATTTTGTTTCCGTTTTCTTGTTTTACTTATTTAGTTGTGGGTCAAACAAACAAAACATTTGAAAAACTAAAAACACAAAAAATATTTACTTGCCTTTTATAAGAGAAGCGATTGAAAAGTTATGCATTGGAGAAGTGAGGGTTGACCTTGAACACTTGTGTTCATGCTCATGGAAACAATGTACAATTTTTATTGGAAGCTTGTCAAAAAAATTATCCCCTTTTATTTATCCATTGTAATATAAAAATTATGTGCCAAGATTTGCTTTTAGGATGATTAGATTGCTTGTTTGGTGTGTGCAGTGCAAAAACAGAAACTTTGGCTGTAGTGCGTGAATTTACATTTTTACTGGAATTTCAAAAGTTTCTAAAAAATTTACACAGTACTGCTATGCAATTTTTTTAATTTTTCCTAATTTTACATATTTGTTTGAGTTACAGAAGTATACAAAGTTTCCAGATTGCTATAGACTGTCCTGCTTTTGACAGATTCTATTTTCTATGCGTTGTTCTCTTATTTTGATGAATCTATGGGTTGTATCGGGGGTATGAACCATGGTGAAGTTGTACTGAAGTAGATATAATGCTAATATGAATCTGGAATGAGTTCACAAGAGTACTTAAAGTATTATTTTGCTTTATTATAATAATGGATCTCACGAGGGTTTTATTAATTTTTGTGTGAATGAAGTGTTCGAAGATCGAGGAGGTATTGATATAAGAAGAATACGAAGAGACAAGAGTTCCATATTGGGGATGACCAAGGCGCCCCAAGTAAATATTTCAAGGAGACTCAAGCATCTAAGCTTGGGGATGCCCCGGAAGGCATCCCATCTTTATTCTTCAACAATTATCGGTATACCTTGGCTTTTGTTTTGTTCACATGATATGCATCTTTAGTGTTTTTTCCATTATGAACCCTTCTAGTATGAGATAGTACTTCATTTATTTGTAGAATGCTTCATGCGCTTCACTTAAATCTTTTGAGTATGGCTTTGTAGAATGCTCTTTGTGCTTCACTTAAATCTTTTGAGTATGGCTTTATAGAATGCTTCGTGTGCTTCACTTATATATTTTGAGCTTGTATATTGGTTAAACTATATTAATTGTAGAATGCTCTATGAACTTCACTTATATATTTTAGAGTATGAATAAAATTATCATCGGAATTAGGCTTGGAAGAGTATCATTAAAATGCCATGCCTACCTAAAAGGCATTAAAGAAAAGCGCTTGTTGGGAGACAACCCAACACTTTTACTTTCTGTTTTTGTGTGTTCACATGATTAAGCTACTATAGTAATCATGTTTGGTGCCTTTTATTTCAATAAAGTGCCAAGTAAAGCCTTTGGGATGACTCACAAGATGAGTAGAATTGATGCTGAAGCAAAACAGAAACTTTTGACTCCAGTATATGAATGTTCATTTTTTACTGGAGCATGATAATGATCTGAATTTTTTACACAGTCTTAATATACAAATTCTCCAGGTTCTTCTAATGTTTCACAATTTTTAGAGACAGGGAAGTATGTTTACACTATAGATCTTCATAGATTGTTCTGTTTTTGACAGATTCTGTCATGCATGCATAGTTTGCTTGTTTTAGTGTTTCCATAGCTTATATTTAGCGGTATAAATTATGTGAATGATATAATACAGTAGTTATCATGTGGGAACAATTATGAATCTTGTCTTAACAGTTCCTAAGTGAATTATTTATCTTTATTACACTAACCCTTCTCACGAAGTTCCGTTAAGTTTTATATGATTGAAGTTTTCAAGTTTTGGGTAAGACACCGATATGAGGAGAACAAGGAGTGACAATAACCTAAGATTGGGGATGCCCAAGGCACCCCCAAGATAATATTCATGGAAGACTCAAGCGCCTATGCTTGGGGATGCCCCGAAAGGTATCCCCTCTTTCGTCTTCAACATTTTCGGTATATCTTACTTAGAGATATATTTTTATTCATCACATAATATGTTCTTTGATTGGATCTTCATTATATTTTTAATTTTCTATTAGTTATTATTCATAATCTTGTTTTTCAATAAAATTTCCAAGAATTTCCTTAGGATTCTTGCATTGCATGTTTTGATATGTGCTGGGTACAACAGAAACTTCTGCTGTAGTGTTTGAATTTTCATATTTTACAAGATTGTGGAAAGTTTCTGAAACTTTTACACAGTATTTCATATAAATTATTTATCATTTCATAAATTTGCATAATTTTTTGAGTTACATAAGTACACCGGTTTAATAAATTGCTACAGAATGTTCTGTTTAGACAGATTGTTGTCATAGTTTTGTTATCTACTTATCCTACCTATATTGGTAGATATGAATTGTGTAAATGATAGTATACAGTACCTAATGTTTGAAAATTATTGTGCAACTTGTCTTGGCAATACATGAAGTGTTGATTTGTTCTGATGTGTACTAAGCTATCTCATGAGTTCTTTTTGAGTTTTGTGTGGATGAAGTGTTTGAGAATAGGTGAAACCGGGATATGAGAGGATTGTACAAGATACAAAAGCTCAAGCTTGGGTATGCCCAGGGCACCACAAGGAAATATTTCAATAAGTCTCAAGTATCTAAGCTTGGGGATGCTACACACCCCACCTCTCTTCATAAACAATTATCGGTTAGCCTATGTTGAGCCTAAATTTTTATTTGTTCACATGATGTGTGTTATCCTTGGAATGCCATTTTATTTTGTTTACCGTTTCAATAAAATCATTGGATATGAAATTTTGAATAAGATAGAGTCCTCACATGGCTATTTAACTAACTGACTACGCACTGATCTTCACTTATATCTATTTGGAGTAGTTTTTCATTCACTCTCGTGCTTCACTTATATCCTATGAGTAAATGATTGAATGAATTGAATATCATAAATTTGAAATTACATATGCTTCATATAATTATCCCATGGGGAGTAATGACTTCACACATAATAAGTATAGGTGGTAAAATTTATTGAAAGTTAGCAAACACCGCATTGGTCACTTGAGCAATTCATGAAATAATATTGGAGGAAGAGAAATTCCACATATGAATATACTATCTAGGAAATCTTCTATGATTGTGAGCTTATTAATTATTTTCAAACTCTAGCAAATTAGTTGAAATTGGACAAGGAAGACAACTTAATGAGTTATGTTTGGGTGTATTTGTGTAGAAGTTATATTGTTATGGATCCTCCAACATGTGGTGCTTGCTTCCACCTCATACTATCGAAAACTTCCGCACCAAGTAGAAATACTACTTGTGCATCCAAACACCCTTAAACCAGCTTTGCCATGAGAGTCCACTATACCTACCTATGGATTGTGTAATATCCATCAAGTAAGTTCTCATTGGTGCAAAATGCAATGAAAATTGCTCCTAAATATGTATGATCTTTTATTGTGAGGGAAAATAAGCGTTGTAGGAACTTGTGATGGTAAAGAAATAAAAGCGACGGACTGCATAATGCAAGTTGCTATCACAAAAGGCAATACAACGTGACGTTCCTTTGCATTAAGGGTTTGCACATCCAAAAACAAAAAGTGCATGACAACCTCTGCTTCCCTCTACGGAGGGCCTATCTTTTACTTTCTAGTACTTACCTTTACGCAAGAGTCATGGTGATCTTCACCACTTCCTATATTTCACCTTTTTCTCGTGGAAAGCATCATGTGTTGGGGAATGATCTAGGCATCTATGGCCATTCAAATATATTTGATCATGACTTATTATTTTTGACAATTATCGATATGATAAATAAGTTGGGAGGCAAAACTTTAAGCCCCTATCTTTCTCTGTCTTCGGCGGGTGCCATTTGCTCTAAAAATAAGCTTTGAGTGTTAGCAATCATGGAAGACTATAAGATAGTTGAGTATGTGGAATTTGCTAAATCAAAGCTCTTACATAGACCCTTCCTGAAAATAAGATGAATTGCAATTATTTGGTGATTGAAAGCATTGTTTGCTAGTTTTCAAGAAGCTTTATGGTCTATACTTTAACATGTGAATAGCTTGTTATTTCATCGTGAGAAGCTTTATGAGATGAGATACTATTTTTGATATTTACTGATTCTAGAAAAAGTGTTTGGAACTATCATTTATTAAATTTGTGCACTTGCTAGCATTCACACTTCATAAATTATTTCTTTTATCATTTACCTACTCGAGGACGAGCAGGGATTAAGCTTGGGGATGCTAATTCATCTCTAACGTATCTATAATATATGAAGTATTCATGCCATGTTTACAATAATTCTATATGATTTTATTAGAACTAACCCGGACTGACGCTGTTTTCAGCAGAACTACCATGGTGTCGTTTTTGTGCAGAAATAAAAGTTCTCGGAATGGGCTGAAAATATACGGTGATTTTTATGGACCAAAAGAGACCCCCGAAGCACAAGAGCTGGGCCAGGAAGTGGACGAGGAGGCCACAAGCATCCTGGGCGCCCCCTAGGCCGCGCCCCTGTGGCTTGTGGACTCCTCGAGCACCCCCTTGACCTGAGACCGACGCCAAAAATTCCTATGAATACAAAAACCTCCGAAATAAACCTAGAAGAAGTTCCGCCACTGCAAGTCTCTGTAGCCACGAAAATCAATCTTGGACCTCTCCGGCACCCTACCGTTGGGGGTCACCATCACCGAAGACCATGGAGGAGGAAGACGGAGGGGCCATCATCACCATGGATGCCAAGGACCATTGGGAGAACCTCTCCCCACATAGGGGGAGGCCATGGAGGAGGAATCACAAGGGGGAGACCCTCTCCCCCTCCCCTCTCTCTCGGTGGCGCTGGAGTGCCATCAGGGGAACTATCGCCGCGGTGATCGTCTGCATCAACATCACCTTGTTCATCACCGTCCTCATATATTTTCAGCGATCCACTCTCCTACAACTGTTGTAATCCCTACTTGAACATGTTGCTTTATGCCACATATTATGATCCAATGATGTGTTGCCATCCTATGATGTTTTGAGTAGATTTCTTTTGTATTATGGGTTGATTGATGATCTAGATTGGTTTGAGTTGTATGTTTATTTTGGTGCTATCCTATGGTGCCTTCCGTGCCGCACACACATGAATGATTCCCGCTGTAGGGTTCTGCAATACGTTCATGATTCGCTTATAGTGGGTTGCTTGAGTGACAAAAGCATAAATCCGAGTAAGGGGTTATTGCATATGTGATAAAGGGGACTTGATGCTTTAATGCTATGGTTGGGTTTTACCTTAATGATCTTTAGTAGTTCGAGATGCTTGCTAGAGCTCCAATCATAAGTGCATATGATCCAAGTAGAGAGCATATGTTAGCTTATGCCTCTCCTGCATATAAAGTTGCAATAATGATTTCCGATCTTGTTAACAATTGCTTAGGACAATTAAGTACACCGACCCATCATTATTCCACACTCGCTATTCGTAATACATTGTAATGTATTCTAACTTTATGATAACAACACCTATTTTTATATTTTAGTTCTCTGTTATCATGCAAAGCTATCCTATTCATACCCATAACGTAGTTTTATTTCTCGCTTCTAGATGGAAGCAAACATTCGGTGTACGTAGAGTCATATCAATGGCAGATAGGACTTGAGAGAATATTGATCTTACCTTTAGCTCCTTGTGGGTTCGACACGCCATACTTATCACCTCCACCTTTGAAAATTGCTACGATGATTCCTTGCACTTGGGGATTATCAAGAGGTCAAAACTTTAACTAGTGATGTGCATACTATCTTGGATTAGATGGACTTTAATTATGATAAATGCTCTTTAGTAGAATGTATTTCCTTGCTGCAATCCATTATTATCTCACCCAATGCTTATGAACAAAACAAAGCTTTTACAAAACACATAGTAGAAGCTATGATAAAAGCTTATGACGAGAAAATTGACCTTGAAGTTCATATTGCTCGAAAATTGCATGATGAGTGGGAACCTACTATCAAAATAAAGATAAATAAATATGAATGCAATGCTTTCTGTGACCTTGGTGCTAGTGTTTCAACCATAGATAAAACTTTACGTGATGTGCTTGGTCTCACTAATATTGAAGAGTGTTCCCTAAACATGCATCTTGCGGATTCTAGCATCAAGAAACCTTTAGATAAAATTAATGATGTGCTTATTATTTTAAAAAATTATGTGCCTATATATTTCATTGTTCTTGATATTGATTGCAATCCTTCATGTCCCATAATACTTGGAAGGCCATTTTTACGAACTATAGGTGTAATTATTGGTATGAAAGAGGGAAACATAAGATTTCAATTCCCATTAAAGAAAGGGATGGACCACTTCCCTAGGAATACAATTAAACCACCTTGTGAATCAATCATGAGATCTACCTGTGGGTTTAGTTTCAAAGATGATAACACTTGAAACTATGCATTATGCCTAGCTAGGGGCATAAAACAATATCGCTTGTTGGGAGGCAACCCAATATGTATCTTTATTTTTGGTTTTACTTTCTATTATTTTGTTATAACATGATATTTTCCTCTGTATTTATTATGTTTTTCTGTTTTTATTAGTGTTTGAGACAAGTAAAGCCTTTGGGATGACTTACAAGATGAGTAGAAACGATGCTAAAATATAACAGAAACTTTGTCTCCAGTACAGGAATTTTCATTATTTACTGGAGCGCAATAATGATCTGATATTTTTACGTTGTATTTAAAATTGTTTATGTTCTTCAAATATTTTTAAAAATAGACTTAAAAAAGTATGAGCTCTTTATAGATTGCTACAGATTGTTCTGTTTTAAACAGAAACTATTTTTCTTGCATAGTTTTCTTGTTTTGATTATGCCGTGGACTATATTGGGGCGTGTAAGCCATGGAGAAGTTAGAATAGAGTACCGACTATGCAAAAATGAATTAAGAATCAATTTATGATAGTACCTAAAGTATGAAATATGTTTCTTATACTAACGAATCTCACGAAGTTTTGTTGAGTTTTGTGTGATTGTGTCACATCCCTAGCTAAATATCATAGGACACCACGTGTGTGCATCATATTTCAATTTTGCATCAACATGAAATGGGGATTAAAAGAAACCCCAAGCTCACATTGAAATCTTAATTAAAAGTTTGTGAAAACTCAACAAACTCAAAATGCCCATACAAAATGTTCGCTATGTCTGATAAATATGGACATGAATATATCAGGGGCCATTTTAAATATTTGAACAATTATAGCAATTTTAAAATTAATAATAAAGCCTTTGAAAATTCCAAATAAAGAATTATCATTACTTTATATTTCAAAATATCCAGAAATTTTTTATAGGAGTTTGAAATATTCAAACTTAATTATATAAAACTTTTGGGATATTTTATAAAAGCATTTGTTCCTGAAAAAGAAATAAAACAAATGTCAGAATTAGAAAACAGAGAGAAAAAGAGAAAAACAAGGAAAGAGGCCTAGAGGGGAGCCGGCCCAGCTAGCCCGTGCCAGTCGTCCCTGTCCTCTCGCTAGGAGGACAGGGGCACGCGCTCACCGCGCGGGGGCACGCGCTCGGCCACCTCCTCCCTGCCTGGCTGCTGCTTGGAGGCTCCCGAACGAGCCAGCACGAGGCCATGTCGTGACCCTCTTCTCCTCCCCCTCTCTCCCCTGTGCTCTCTCTCTCTCTCTCGCTTTCTCCCCCTCCCTACCTCCATGGCAGAGCCCTGCTCGAGCTCGCCGCCGTCGCTCTAGCCGCCCCCTCGCCTCGCAGAGTAGCCACCGAGATCTGCCATGACCCCCTCGTCCTCCCCATGAAGCTAGAAGGCGCCAGGAGCCCCTCTACGCCATGCCATCGCCGTTCCTCCCCGCCGGCCACCGAGGCCCCGCCTCGGTGTTTCTCCCCGTCCGGACCTTCCCCGACCTCGCCGTCACCTCTGCTGGAACCGCGGTGAGCCGCAGGTGCTCCTCCCCCTTTCCTCCTACTCTCACGTGCCCTCTAGCACCGTAGCCGGTCCTGCCCGAGCTCCGGCCGCTGCTGCCCTCGATGCCGGCATTGATTTCGACCACCCCAGCCTCTGGTTTGGGGCTAGATCGACGCACGCTCGAGCGTAGGTCCTCCGAGTGCTCTCCGCTGTCCGTTTGGTCGCCGGAGGAGGGGTTCTGACCCCCTCCGCTGTCTCGGACGTCGCCGGCGGCTCAACGCCGGCGAGTCAACCGGTGTTGACCATGGGGTTTGATCCCGGGTCAACTGGCAAGTGGGCCCGACCCTTTTAATTATAATTAGATTATGAAAAAAAGTAATTAACAAAATTAATTAACCTATTTGGTCACTGACCAGTGGGCCCAATGTTAATTAAGTAACTAGGATTAGCTTTAATTCTCTGGTTAAGTGATTGAGTCACTGACATGAGGGCCCCACCCTGTCAGGTTTGACCTGGTCTGGTCAGCCGACCTGCTGACATCGTAGTGACGTCAGGCTGACGCCCTAATTCATTTTCTAGTTTTAAAATAATTCCAGAAAATTTTTAAAACTTCAAAAATTCATATAAATTAATCTATAAATCAGATGAAAACAATTTATATATGAAAATTTATCAGAAAAATCCAATGAATCCAATGGTGCTATTATCATGCATGTTAGAGCAAGATATGTAGATGAACATTAATATTTACGAATAGGCTAATATACAGAATATGAAATGAAGAACGACTTTGAACCTATATTCAAACTCACTTCAAATTAACTTGGAAAATAGTTGCATTAGCTCATCCATACATGCTGCCATGTCATGATCATGCATCATATTGTTGCACTTGCGTGTATTGATTGCTATGTATCTCCATTGCGGTAGGCCCTGCTTCTGAGGATACCCCCGAGTATTCCAACGAAGGACAGAACCTTCCCGCTACCCAGCAAGGCAAGCAACCCCATTTGATCATTCGATAACATCCCATTCTCTCGCTCCTGCTCTTGTTTATTGCATTAGGGCAAACGTTCACTTGTCTGTCATACACGGTAGATGAACCTATTCTTTTGCATGACCTGTCATTGTCACAGTAAATAGCTAAACCTTGCAACCTAGCATACCTGGTAGATGCTTGTGCCATGATGTGCTTAGCTTACTTTCCTTGCTATGCTTTCTATGCTTAGAGTTGTGTTAGGTCTGATTCATCTAGTGATGAACTGGGGTGAAACAATGTTCTTCTGATGTGATAAGCTTATGATGAACCCGATTTGGTAAAGGTAGCGATGAGAGGCTATGTAGGAGTACATAGCGGGTTGTCTCATTGAGACCCTTCTAAGGAACTGAGTTCCGTGTTTGTGATCCAAGACTAGATACTACCACATGTTGGGCCCTGAAATATGACTCCGCTAGACTTATCAATCTCTTAGTCCTTGGTACAGGAGTTGCAAGTAGTTTCTTGTGTTTATAGCATGCTGGAGGCCATGCGTAGTGCTGGCCCTAGGGGTGGGTTACGACGCGGTAGGCAGTGGCACGGTGTACCAAGGGTCACCCAAATGGTGGGCTTGGGAACCCTGCGCACATCATTTGGGGCCATAGCGGAAACTTTGGCCGGACTTCCGTGCGGGTTCAGTCTCAAATAGGCGATAGCCTGGACCAGAGGTCTTATGTGATTGACGGTCGTGGCCGACTCCCTCGCTGGGCTTCCGCTTGAAGGATGCCGAGGTGCATGGTTTTATGAGCACACAACGATAAGTGGCGAGAGCGTGTGTGAAGAAGTACACCCCTGCAGGGTATGAAACTATTCGAATATGCACGTCCTCGGATATGGACTACTTGGAAATCTTATGCTGTTCATAGATAATCAAATAGACACTCATAAAAATATCAAGATAAGTGTGAGTACCGTGGATGGCACTCTCCCACGAGAGGGAAGTGAATCCATGGTGGTGTATTGTCATAGAGTTAGTGGACTCGTGTGCGATATATAAAATTTAAACAAAGAGTTAATGTGGTGTAGTGTAGGTTAGCCATGAGTCAAAGCTGGCATTGCTGCATAAACCCCACCACTCCCCTTGTTGATACATGAGCATGAATAGACTAGGTCTGTTCTAAAGACTTGCTGAGTATGTTTGTACCCACGTTTGCTTAATAAATGTTGCAAATGAGACCCAGGACCCATCAGGTGGGTTCTATCTAGATGTCGATGATGCCGAATAGCTGGTGTCCCAGCTACGACCTTATGCCCTGTGGCGGGCTATAGATAGTGAGGCCATGTGCCTTGTTACCCTTTCATCTGTCTGTACTCAAACATCTTTATGCTTTCGCTTGGTTTGTATGAACTTGTTTGTATGACTTGAGTGTCGGGTCATGTGACCCCTATCTGTAAGAAAATATTATGCAAGGCTCGTCTGAGCCTCTTAAATAAAAGTTGTGTTGTCGTATGGTTATGTTGTGATGCCATAGTTGTATCTATGCATATCGGGCATGTCGTGCATGTGTGTGATGTGCAACGGTATGTATGGGATCCGACTCCTAGTCATGTGCCTTTAGTAGTACTCTTTACGGGAAACTGCCTCTTTGTGCTTCCATCAAGCCATGGTAGCTTGCTACTGCTCCGGACACATTGATTGACCCACATGTATCCTTCTTTGCTATTATGTCTATCCCATCGAGGAAATGTCTCGCAGTGTAATGGAGTCCTTGTAGCCTGCTACGACTCGTCTACGTGTAGTGATGACATTTATGTCCCACGGCGTAATGGAGTCCTCGTAGGTTGCTATGACTCGTCTACACGTGCTTGAGGCTGACACCTGCATTGTTGGGTTAAGTATGCATGTTTCTGTACGGATGTCCCACTTGGGTTCTTTGACTAGTCATGTCGGCCCGGGTTCTCTGTCATTTGATTGCCAAGGACATGTTCACATACGTGAGCCAAAAGATGCAAACGGTCCCTACTAAGGTAAGGCTACAGCCGTGGAGCTTACCGTGCGTGAGGCCGCAAAGTGATGTGATATATTACAGTCTGGATTCATATGACTTAGGATCGGGGTCCCGACAGCGTTGGTATCAGAGCCTGACTGACTGTAGGACTACCAAGCTAAACCGGTCGAAGTTGAGTCTAGAAACATTATAGAAAAGTAGGGGAATTGATTGTGGAAGGGAACGTAAGGCTCTTTTTACTCCTCTTCCCAAGTTATTCTATTCTGAGTCATTCTCATCTTTATAACGGGGATAAGAGCTGGGCTTCTCATCTATTGTTTAGGATGATGACTTACTAACCATGGACTACTAGCTAGCTTGTTTGCAAGTGAATGTCGGTAATAGAGTATTGTTGGTGTGACAAGCAGATGGAGAAGAGATTTGAGTCTAGAAAGTCGAGTGGTTATGCTTTTCCAATCTTTTGCAGTTGTCTCAAAATCCTTTTTGAGCAATTACATCCGTTATGCTGTCCAATTTCTGCTAGAGTCTCTAATGTCTTTGCATCATTCTCTGTTTTAGATGCCCCCTCGTCCTTCCCATCAGGTGGTCCTGACCAGGTGCATCGATGTACCGGATCACACGGCCATGTTGGTTAGAGTTATGATGGAGGCTGGCTACCATTGGTACCCAGAGTACACAGTGGAGGAGTAGTATCGAGATTTCAACCAGAGCCAGCATCTGTGTACTATTAAGATATATCCTTCATATCCTGGAGCTGCAGAGCTGCTTCACTGGACTTATGGGTTAGGTGTCACCATAGACATGGCAGTTCAGGAGGCCGCCTACACCATGCTGACTATCATGAGGTTTCACCATGGTCTGCTTCAGAACACAGAACTCTGTTATGTTCCTGCTTCCATGGGAGGAGAGGATAGTTATCTTAGCGCAACCTACTATGATCATTCTCATGAGGACCCTAGGCTACAGGTGACCGCTGAGATGTTGGAAAACAGGGATCATGATGCACATGCCCTTCGCATAGAGCTCTATGCTACCCGTGCATGTCTTTGGATAGCCCTGACGCAGTTGGCACCGATCGTGCAGACAGGCTATGGAGATTTGGAGATGCTGACCCCATCGCGGAATCATCTGCTAGCACACGTAGATTGGCCCGATGTTGGAGGCATCACCCCTCTTCGAGGACCGCTGTTGCCACCAACAAGGGGACCAAGGCCACATCCGTGTCCTTATGGTCTCTAGGGATCACATGCTAGAGTGTTTCCAGATCCTCAGGTTCAGCTCCTGGGTCACGGGGTAACCTATATGAGGCATTCTACGGTGATGCTTGAGTACATGGATGTTAGTACTAGCATGGTAGTAGTCGTATCGCCACACTCTTGCGTGTCTTGTGGGATATGACCGAGGTTGAGAGTTGAGTTTCGGAGGTGTAGATAGATAATGTATAGGAAGCTTGTAATGCCTTCGATGAGATGTGTCTTCTCTCCGTAGTTTGTATTTCAGCTTGGGCTTGTACTGAACTATGTCATGGTGTGTATGAATCATGGTGTTCATATGGCAGTTGTTATTACCATGTTGTTTGGGTGTTTACCTTGCATGCCATGTTGTCCAATACATTCCTTATCTCATGTCTTAGAGATGATGTCCCCTATGTCTAAGCTGTGGCTTTGTTTTCCTAGGATGGTGGCAACTAGGAATAACCCCGTGCCTGCCCTCGAGCAGGGCGAGGGAAGCCAGCCAAGGCAAGAGAACCTGCCACATGCGCCCTCTTTGGCAGAGGTGATGCTTGAAGCTGAATGGAATAAAAGGGAGACCAACAGTCTGTTGGAACGAATTGAGCAGAACACAGCACGTGCTCCCCGCAATGATCACAATGATGGAGGGTCTCTCGGTGATTTTTTCAAGCTGTGCCCACCTAAGTATGATCATTCGGTCGACCCACTCGATGCGGATGACTGGCTGACCAGCATGTCCCACAAGATCCAGGCTGCTAATGTATCCGAGGCCAACAAGGTGACCTTTGCTACTTACTTTCTAGAAGGACCCGCCAACCTGTGGTGGGAAACCTATGAAGCCATGCGTCCCGCAGGCCCCGCACCAACTTGGGCGGAAGTCAGCGCGGTATTCCGTACCCATCACATCCAGGAAGAGCTAATGGATCATAAGAGAGACGAATTCTGTGCTTTCACACACGACAGACTGTTAGTGGATGCCTATAGCCATGAGTTCGGCAATCTTGCTCGCTATGCTCCGGAGGAAGTTTCAACTGATGCCAAGAAACATGCTAGGTTCCGTAAGGGACTTAATCCTGAGCTCCGTCGAGATCTGTGCCTGCATGAGTGCACAACCTGCCAGGCTCTCGTCAACAAGGCTATCAATGCCGAGACTGGACAGACTAACTATGAGGCCAGGAGGAAGCACAACCATGACTTCAGCCCTGCATCTGGCTCGGGCTCCAACAAACGCTGGGTGGGGGTGCCCAACGCAGCTTTGCCGCCAAGATACACCGCGAGGCCATCCTTCGAGGCGCCTCGCCCAGCTCAGCCCAACCCTCCAGCCAGGCCATTTGGTGGTCCGCCTGTCAATGTTTCTCCCCATGCCATCATTGTCTGCTACAAATGTGGGGAACCAGGACACTACTCCCGTGAGTGTCCTCAGAACAATGCTAAGCCGGCTGGACGTGGGAAGCCGGGAAAAGCTTTCTATGTGAAGCTAGCTCCTGCTCGTGGACGAGTGAACTATGTTTCTGCTGAGGAAGCCATTGAGGATCCTGATGTTATCCTAGGTATGCTCCTTGTCAATAGTCATCCAGCATCTATTCTATTTGATACTGGGGCATCTCATTCTTTCATCTCAGAAAGTTATGCATAGTTGCATAACATGACTTTTTGTGATATGCCTACTCCTTTAGTAGTTCAGACTCCTAGTTCAAAGTGGCAAACTTCTAGAGTGAGCCATGATAATGAGATTCTTGTGGATAGGCTAGTCTTCCTAGCATCTTTGATAGCCCTCAAGTCTTCAGACATCAATATCATTCTAGGCATGGATTGGATGAAAGCCCACTATGCTAAGATTGATACTCATACTAGGAATGTTCAACTTACATATCCATCGGGTGAGATAGTTAATGTCTCCACTCGAACAGCCAAGCGCCAACTCTATTCCCTCAATGCTATCCCTCTTCTAGAATTAGAAGATATTCCGGTAGTCCGTGACTTTCGGGATGTCTTTCCAGAAGAACTGCCAGGAATTCGACCTGTCAAAGATGTTGAGTTTGTGATAGAGCTCATTCCAGGGACTGTCCCAATAGCCAGAAGACCCTATAAGATGGCACCCTTAGAACTAGCCGAACTTAAGATCCAACCTGATGAGGCTTTGAAGAAAGGTTTCATCCGTCCTAGTTCTTCTCCTTGGGCTTGTCCCATCCTCTTCGTCAAGAAGAAGGATGGATCGGATCAGATGATTGTGGATTATCGGCCAGTGAATCTGGTCACCATAAAGAACAAGTATCCGCTCCCCAGGATCAACGATTTGTATGATCAAATCGCTGGATGCTCTGTCTTTTCCAAAATGGATTTGAGGTTGGGATTCCAACAATGGCTTTTGTTACTCGTTATGGCCAATACGAGTACACCATCATGTCCTTCGGTTTAACCAATGCCCAGCCACCTTCTCTTGCTTCATGAATTCGATCTTCATGGAGTATTTGGATAAATTCGTCGTGGTTTACCTCGACGATATACTCATCTACTCGAAAAACAAACAGGAACATGCCGAGCATCTAAGGCTGGTATTGATGAAACTTTGAGAGCATCGTCTGTATGCCAAATTCTCCAAGTGTGAATTTTGGTTGCCAGAAGTGACCTATCTGGGCCACGTGATCTCTTGTAAAGGTATTGCTGTCAATCCTGAGAGAGTTTAGGCCGTCCTTGATTGGACTCAACCTGAATCGATTAAGCAAGTTCAGAGTTTCCTTGGCTTTGCGAGCTATTGTCGCCGCTTTGTCGAGAATATCTCCAAGGTTGTGAAACCTCTGACTGAACTCCTCAAGAAAGATAAAAGGTTCGAGTGGGATCCACAATGCGAGCATAGTTATCAGGAGTTGAAAAGATGACTGGCCTCTGCTCACGTTCTGGTGCCACCAGACTTCTCTAAGGACTTTGTTATCTATGGCGATGCCTCGCGACAAGGATTAGGTTGCATTCTCATGCAAGATCATCATGTGATTGCATACGCATCTTGATAGTTGCGTCCACATGAGGATAATTATCCAACACATGTTCTTGAGCTTGCAGCTGTGGTCCATGCACTGAAAACCTGGCGACATTACCTTCTGGGTAATCGTTGCGAAATTTGCACTGATCACCAAAGTCTGAAATATATTTTCACCCAACCAGATTTGAATCTCAGGCAAAGACGATGGGTTGAGTTGATTACAGATTACGACTTAGGGATAACTTACACCCCGGGGAAAGCCAATGTCATGGCTGATGCACTAAGTCGTATGTCTTATTGTAACAACCTGATGTTACAACAAGGTCAACCACTTCTCTATGAGGAATTTTGGAAGTTGAACCTTCACATTGTTCCTCAAGGATTTCTATCCAACCTAGTGGCAAAACCTACTCTTAAGGATCAAATTATAGCTGGCCAAAAGCATGATAAGGGTATTTCCCGGATCAAAGAGAACCTCGTTAGAGGTTCACTAAGGAATTCTCTATTGATGATCAAGGTGTGGTGTTCTTACAAAACCGTTTGGTGGTTCCCAAGAGCCAACATCTTCGGCAGCTGATTCTTAAGGAGGCTCATGATTCTCCTCTCACAATTCATCCGGGTAGTACCAAGATGTATCAGGACCTACGCCACAGGTTCTGGTGGACTAGGATGAAGAGAGAAATTGCTCAGTTCGTTGCTAATTGCGACGTTTGTCGTCACGTGAAAGCAGAACATCAAAGGCCTGCTGACACCCTTCAACCTTTAGCTATTCCTGAATGGAAATGGGGTAAGGTCGGTATGGATTTCATTACCAGATTTCCCAGGACTAAGAGAGGGAATAATGCTATCTTTGTGGTCATCGACTGCCTTTCCAAAGTGGCTCATTTTCTTCCTGTTCGGGAGAGCATAATTGCTAGCCAGCTAGTGGAGTTATATGTTTCTCGAATAGTTTCTCTTCATGGTGGTCCATATTGGAGATTAACTCAGACCACGGAAGTATCTTTACTTCCCGATTTTGGGAAAGTTTCCAAACTGCTATGGGGACTCATCTATCCTTTAGCACTGCTTTCCACCCGCAATCAAGTGGTCAAGTTGAGCGAGTTAATCAAATTCTCGAAGACATGCTCCGAGCTTGTGTTATATCCTTCGGTATGAATTGGGAGAAATGTCTTCCATTTACCGAATTTGCTTATAACAATAGTTATCAATCAAGCTTGGGCAAAGCCCCTTTTGAAGTTCTCTATGGACGAAGGTGTCGAACACCTCTTAACTGGTCAAAAACTAGAGAGAGGCAACTCTTTGGCCCGGATATGATCCAGGATGCAGAGGAGCAAGTTCGCATTATTCATGAAAAGTTGAAAACAACCCAATCTCGTCAAAAGAGCCAATATGATCGCAATCATAAGGCTGTGACCTATGAAGTTGACGAGAAGGCTTACCTTCGGGTTACACCGCTGAAGGGTACCCACCGATTCGGTATCAAGGGCAAGTTGGCTCCTCGTTACTTTGGACCTTTTCGCATTCTTGCTAAACAAGGAGAGGTTGCCTACCAATTGGAACTTCTGCCGCATCTTTCCAAGGTTCATGATGTCTTCCACGTCTCGCAACTCAGCCGTTGCTTCTCGGAACCTGTCCGTGAAGTAGACCACGAAGCGCTTGATCGCCAAGATAACCTAACATATCGAGAATAACCTGTTCGTATTCTTGATCAAGCTGAGCGAATCACTCGGTGTCAGAACATCAAGTTTCTCAAGGTTCAGTGGTCACACCATTCTGAAAAGGAGGCCACAAGGGAAAGACAAGATCGTCTTCGACTAGAGTACCACGCGCTCTTCCCGACGACTTCAAAATCTCGGGACGAGATTCTTTTGAGTGGGGGTGAGTTGTCACATCCCTAGCTAGATGTCATAGGACAACATGTGTGTGCATCATATTTCAATTTTGCATCAACATGAAATGGTGATTAAAAGAAATCCCAAGCTCACATTGGAATCAAATTAATTAAAAGTTTGTGAAAACTAAAGAAACTCAAAATGCCCATACAAAATGTTCCCTATGTCTGATAAATATGGACATGAATATATCAGGGGCCATTTTAAATATTTGAACAATTATAGCAATTTAAAAATAAATAATAAAGCCTCTGAAAATGCCAAATAAAGCATTATCATTACTTTATATTTCAAAATATACTGAAACTTTTTATAGGAGTTTGAAATATTCAAACTTAATTATATAAAACTTTTGGGATATTTTATAAAAGCATTTGTTCCTGAAAAAGAAATAAAACATATGTCAAAATTAGAAAACAGAGAGAAAAAAAAGAAAAAAAAGGAAAGAGGCCTAGAGGGGAGCCGGCCCAGCTGGCCCGTGCCAGTTGTCCCTGTATTCTCGCCAGGAGGACAGGGGCATGCGCTCGCCGCGTGCGGGCACGCGCCCGGCCACCTCCTCTCTGCCTGGCTGCTACCTGGAGGCTCCCGGACGCGCCAGCGCGAGGCCACGCTGTCGCAGAGTAGCCACCGAGATCCACCGCGACCCCCTCGTCCTCCCCGTGAAGCTAGAAGGCGTCGGGATCCCCTCTACGCCGCGCCATCGACGTTCCTCCCCGCCGGCCACCGGAGCCCCGCCTCGGCGTTTCGCCCCGTCCGGACCTTCCCCGACCTCGCTGTCGCCTGTGCTGAAACCGTGGTGAGCCGCTGGTGCTCCTCCCCCTTTCCTCCTTCTCTCCCGTGCCCTCTAGCGCCGTAGCCGGTCCTTCCCGAGCTCCGGCCGCTGCTGCCCTCGACGCCGGTGTCGATTCCGACCACCCTAGCCTCTGGTTTGGGGCTAGATCGACGCACGCTCGAGCGTAGTTCCTCCTAGTGCTCTCTGCCGTCTGTTTGGTCATCGGAGGAGGGATTCTGACCCCCTCCGCCGTCTCGAACGTCGCCGGCGGCTCAACGCCGGTGAGTCAACTGGTGTTGACCACGAGGTTTGACCCCGGGTCAACTGGGAAGTGGGCCCGACCCTTTTCATTTTAATTAGATTAAGAAAAAAATAATTAACAAAAATAATTAACCTAATTAGTCACTGACCAGTGGGCCGAGTGTTAATTAAGTAATTAGGATTAGCTTTAATTCTCTGGTTAAGTGATTGAGTCACTGACATGAGGGCCCCACCCTGTCAGGTTTGACCTGGGCTGGTCAGCCGACCTGCTGACATCATAGTGACATCAGGATGATGCCCTAATTCATTTTTGTAGTTTTATAACTATTTCAGAAAATGTTTAAAACTTCAAAAATTCATATAAATTAATCTGTAAATCAGATGAAAACAATTTATATATGAAAATTTATTAGAAAAATCCAATGAATCCAATAGTGCTACTATCATGCATGTTAGATCAAGCTATGTAGATGAACCTTGACATTTACGAATAGGCTAATATATAGAATATGAAATGAAGAACGATTTTGAACCTATATTCAAACTCACTTCAAATTAACTTGGACAATAGTTGCATTAGCTCATCCATACATGCTGCCATGTCATGATCATGCATCATATTGTTGCACTTGCGTTTATTGATTGCTATTTATCTGCATTGCGGTAGGCCTTGCTTCTGAGGATACCCTCGAGTATTCCAACAAAGGAGAGAATCTTCTTGCTACCCAGCAAGGCAAGCAACCGCCTTCCATCATTCCGATAACATCCCAGTCTCTCGCTCTTGCTCTTGTTTATTGCATTAGGACAAACGTTCACTTGTCTATCATACACGGTAGATGAACCTATTCTTTTGCATGACCTGTCATTATCACAGTAAATAGCTAAACCTTGCAACCTAGCATACCTGGTAGATTCTTGCGCCATGATGTGCTTAGCTTACTTTGCTTGCTATGCTTAGAGTTGTGTCAGGTCTGATTCATCTGGTGATGAACTGGGGTGAAACAATGTTGTTCTGATGTGATAAGATTATGATGAACCCGATTTGGTAAAGGTAGCGATGAGAGGCTATGTAGGAGTACATAGCGGGTTGTCTCATTGGGACCGTTCTTACGAACTGAGTTCTGTGTTTGTGATCCAAGACTAGATACTACCATATGCTGGGCCCTGAAATATGACCCTGCTCGACTTATCAATCGCTTAGTCCTTGGTCCAGGAGTTGCAAGTAGTTTCTGTTGTTTATAGCATGTTGGAGGCCGTGCGTAACACTGACCCTAGGGGTGGGTTACGACGCGGTAGGCAGTGGCATGGTGTACCAAGGGTCACCCGAATGGTGGGCTTGGGAACCCTGCACACATCATTTGGGGCCATAGCGGAAACTTCGGCCAGACTTCCGTGCGGGTTCAGTCTCAAATAGGCGATAGCCTGGACTAGAGGTCGTATGTGATTGACGGTCGTGGCCGACTCCCTCGCTGGGCTTCCGCTTGAAGGTTGCCGAGGTGCATGGTTTTATGAGCACACATCGATAAGTGGCGAGAGGGTGTGTGAAGAAGTACACCCTTGCAGGGTATGAAACTATTCGAGTAGCCATGTCCTCGGATATGGACTACTTGGAAAGCTTATGCTGTTCATAGATAATCAAATTGATACTCATAAAAATATCAAGACAAGTGTGACTTCCGTGGATGGCACTCTCCCAAGAGAGGGAAGTGAATCCATGGTGGTGTATTGTCATGGAGTTAGTGGACTCGTGTGCGATATATAAAACTTAAACAAAGAGTTAAAATTGTGTAGTTTAGGTTAACCATGAGTCAAAGCTGGCATTGCTGCATAAACTCCACCACTCCCCTTGTTGATACATGAGAATGAATGGACTTGGTTTGTTCTAAAGACTTGCTGAGTACGTTTGTACTCACGTTTTCTTAATAAATGTTGTAGATGAGACCTAGGACCCATCAGGTGGGTTCTATCTAGATGTCGATGATGCCGAATAGCTGGTGTCCCAGCTGCGACCTTATGTCCTGTGGCGGGCTCTAGATAGTCAGGCCATGTGCCTTGTTATCCTTTCATCTGTCTGTACTCAGTCAGCTTTATGCTTCCGCTTGGTTTGTATGAACTTGTTTGTATGACTTGTGTGTCGGGTCATGTGACCCCTATCTGTAAGAACATATTATGCAAGGCTCGTCTGAGCCTCTTAAATAAAAGTTGTGTTGTCGTATGGTTATGTTGTGATGCCATAGTTGTATCTATGCATATCGGGCATGTCGTGCATATGTGTGACGTGCAACGGTATGTATGGGATCCGACACCCTAGTCGTGGGAATTTAGTAGTACTCTTTATAGGAAACTTCCTCTTTGTGCTTCTATTGAGCCATGGTAGCTTGCTACTGCTTCAGACACATTGATTGACCGACATGTATCCATCTTTGCTACTGTGTCTGTCCCTTCGGGAAAATGTCTCGCGGTGTAATGGAGTCCTTGTAGCCTGCTACGACTCGTCTACATGCAGTGATGACATTTATGCCCCACGGCATAATGGAGTCCTTGTAGCTTGCTATGACTCGTCTACACGCGCTTGAGGCCAACACCTGCATTGTTGGGTTACGTATGCTTGTTTCCATACAGATGTGCCACTTGGGTTCCATGACTAGTCATTTCGGCTCGGGTTCTCTGTCGTTTGATTGCCAGCAACATGTTCAGATACATGAGCCAAAAGACGCAAACGGTCCCGGCTAAGGAAAGGCTGTAGCCATGGAGCTTACCGTGCATGAGGCCACAAAGTGATGTGATATGTTACAGTATGGATTCATATGACTTAGGATCGGGGTCCCGACAGATTGAAGTTTTCAAGTTTTGGGTGTGATCACGATGGACCAAGGAATAAGGAGTAGCAAGAGCCTAAGCTTGAGGATGCCCAAGGAACCCCAAGTACAATTCTAAGGAGACTTAAGCATCTAAGCTTGGGGATGGCTCGGAAGGCATCCCCTCTTTCGTCTGAATCCATCGGTATGTGTTTTGGTTGGAGTGTCATTTGTTTTTGTTTGCTTTTCCTTTCACTTTGTCACAATCATCATTTGTTGGACAAACCTATTTGAGAGAGACACACCTTCATGATAATTTTCTAGAATATTCAATGTGCTTCACAGATATGTCTCCAACGTATCTATAATTTTTGATTGTTCCATGCTATTATATTATTTGTTTTGGATGTTTTATATGCATTAATATGTTATTTTATATTATTTGTGGGACTAACCTATTGATCTAGAGCCTAGTGCAGTTTATGTTTTTCCCTGTTTATGAGTTTTACAGAAAAAGAATATCAAATGGAGTCCAAACGGATAAAACTTTCGTGATGATTTTTCTTGGACCACAAGACATCTAGAATATCTGGAGAGGAGGTCGAAAGACCTGGCAGTAGACGAAAAGATGCAAGGACGCTCCCTAGGGGGGCGCCCCCTGGCTTGTGGGTCCCTTGGAGGCCTTTGAACCCTAACTCTTCGCCTATATATTCCCATATATTCCCAACCCATTAGAGGGAGCCACGAAAATACTTTTTCGCCGCCGCAACCTTTTGTTCCTGTGAGATCCCTTCTTGGGGCCTTTTCCGGTAATTTGCCGGAGGGGGATTCGATCACGGAGGGCTTCTACATCAACTCCATTGCTCCTCTGATGAAGTGCGCGTAGTCTACCTTAGACCTACGGGTCTATAGCTAGTATGTAGATTGCTTTTTCTCTCCCTCTGATCCTCAATACCATATTCCCCTCGATGTTCTTGGAGATCTATCCGATGTGATCTTGTTTTGCGGTGTGTTTGTCGAGATCCGATGAATTGTGGATTTATGATCAGATTTTCTATGAATATTATTTGAATCTTCTATGAATTCTTATATGCATGATTTCATATCTTTGTATTTCTCTTCGAGTTATTGGTTTGGTTTGGCCAACTAGATCGGTAGTTCTTGCAATGGGAGAGGTGCTTAGTATTGGGTTCACTCTTGCGGTGTCCTCACCCAGTGATAAAGTAGGGGTAGCGAGGCACGTATTTGTATTGTTGCCATCAAGGATAAAAAGGTGGGGTTTTCATTATAGTTCTTTAGTTTATCCCTCTACATCATGTCATCTTACTTAAGGCGTTACTCCGTTCTTTATGAACTTAATACTCTAGATGCAGGCAGGAGTCTATCGATGTGTGGAGTAATAGTAGTAGATGCAGAATCGTTTCGGTCTAATTGACACGGATGTGATGCCTATATTCATAATCATTGCCTTGGATATCGTCATAACTTTGCGCATTTCTATCAAGTTCTCGACAGTAATTTGTTCACCCACCATATTATTTTCCTTCAAGAGAGAAGCCTCTAGTGAAACCTATGGCCCCCGGGTCTATTTTCCCTTATATATTTTCAGGTCTATAAACCAAAAATACCAAAAATACCTTGCTGAAATTTTATTTACTTTTAGTAATCTTTTATATCTATCTCTATCAGATCTCATCTTTGCAAGTGACTGTGAATGGATTGACAACCCCTTTATAGCGTTGGGTGCAAGTGTTTGATTGTTTGTGTAGGTGCATAGATTGGGGCCTTGCTTGTACCTCCTACTGGATTGATACCTTGGTTCTCAAAACTGAGGGAAATACTTATCTCTACTTTGCTGCATCACCCTTTCCTCTTCAATGGAAAAACTAACGCAAGCTCAAGAAGTAGCAGGAAGAATTTCTGGCACCGTTGCTGGGGAGGATACATAGCAAGTCAAGACAAGAACTCCCCCATCAACTCGCCAATTTCTGGTGCCGTTGCCGGGGAGGATACATAGCAAGTGAAGACAAGAACTCCCCCGTCAACTCGCCAATTTCTAGCATCATTGATAGGGAGTATACATAGCATGTCAAGACAAGAACTCCCCCGTCAACTCACCAATTTCTAGCGCTGTTGCCGGGGAGGTCTACATCAAGCCTACCAAGTACCCATCATAAACTCATCTCTTGCATTTAAATTATTTTCCATTTTCCTCTCGTTTTCCTCTTCCCTACTTCAAAAATAATTTTCATAAAAAACAAAAAAGATTTACCTTTTTATTTGCCCTTCTTCCATTCTTGTTTTCATTTGCTTTTTGTTTGGTCGTGTGCTAGTTCACTTGATTTGGTTTCATGGCCAATTCTTCGACCATTTCTAGTACTCCCGATAGTGAGGTTCTTAATTTTAAGCAAAGGGAGGGAGAATATTTAAAATATGTTTGGTATAGAATTTGTAATGCTCAAAATAGATCTACTCGTAAGCAATCTACTGACGTCCTCCTTCGCAATTTTTATGTGTGGATAATCCCTTGGAATAGATATGTTCTAGATACCATCACCGGAGGAAATTTCTTGGGGAGTCACAGCTTTGATGCTTATAGAACTATGATAGATTTGGTAGGTTCACCCTCACTCATGGTTAATGAAACAATTTAAACTTTGGAACATGTGATGCAAAGGCTTGATATTATTGAAAATAAAGTAACTACCATAGAGATCATTGAAAACTTAGATAAAAAGATTCAAAATCAAATTACTCAATATGGATCTAAGGTAGGAGTTACTTTAAAAAATCTAAGGGACAAAGAACCCATAGTTAATGAAAAGATAGATCAGGATTCCACCAGAATTGGCAAGCTAGAAGATATTATTACCAACTTGGGTTCCACTTTTGCCTCTGTTAAAACCACTCCAAATATTCCTCCTACTAAGACTGACAAGTTTATTTATGTTCCTAAAAAATAAGGGTGAGTCCTCTTATAAAGGAGTTGAATATCTTAACATGATAAGTGCTCACCCTAACTTTATTAATATTGTCCGGGAACCAATTGCTACAACTAAATTTCTTGATTTTTTGCCTAGGAGTATGATTATTGATAAAACCAAAGAATATTCTAGGGTTTATAAGTGTGCAATTGAGGAGTTGCATACCAAAGATGATAATACTTAGATCTATTGCGTTATGCCTAGCTAGGGGCGTTAAACAATAACGCTTGTTGGGAGGCAACCCAATTTTATTTTTATGTTTTATGTTTTGTTTCTTTTCTTGAAGAAATTACACATTATGACCTCTGTAGTAATCGTGTTTTAGTGTTTTAATTAGTGTTTGTATCAAGTAATACCTTTGGGATGGTCTACGGTGATAGTTGATATGATCTTGCTGACAAACAGAAACTTTGATGCCCAATCCAGGAATTTTATAAATTCACAGAAGCATAGATTGGATCAGAATTTTATAAAAAAGATTGATATAACAATTTCACAGATTTTCCTAAATTTTCAGAATTTTTAGAGTTACAGAAGTATTCGAAGATTACAGATTGCTACAGACTGTTCTGTTCTAGACAGATTCAGATTTCTGTGTCGTTTGCTTATTTTGATGAAACTATGGGCAATATCGAGGGGTATGAACCATGGAGAAATCGGAATACAGTAGATATTACACCAATATAAATAAGAAATGAGTTCACACATTACCTAAAGTGGTGATTTTATTTTCTTATACTAACGGATCTGACGAGTTTTCTGTTGAGTTTTGTGTTGTGAAGTTTTCAAGTTTTGGGTGAAGATTTGATGGACTATGGAATAAGGAGTGGCAAGAGACTAAGCTTGGGGATGCCCAAGGCAACCAAGGTAATATTCAAGGACAAACAAGAGTCTAAACTTGGGGATGCCCCATAAGGCATCCCCTCTTTCGTCTTCAATCCATCAGTAAATTTACTTGAGACTATATTTTTATTCACCACATGATATGCGTTTTGCTTGGAGCGTCTTGTATGATATGATTCTTTGATTTTTGGTTTGCCAAAATCATCCTTATTCTACACACTTTTTGAGAGGGACACACATGAATCATGAATTTATTAGAATACTCTATGTGCTTCACTAATATCTTTTGAGCTAGGCAATATGCTCTAGTGCTTCACTTATATCTTTTTAGAGCACGGGGGTGGATTTATTTTATACAAATTATTGAACTCTCTTGCTTCACTTATATTATTTGAGAGTCTCTAAACAGCATGGTAATTTGTTTAGGTTATGAATTTAGTCGTAATACGATGGGCATCCAAGAGAGATATAATGAAAACTTTGATATAAAAGTGCATTGAATACTATGAGAAGTTTGCTTCCTTATGATTGTTTTGAGATATAAAGATTGTAATATTAGACACATGCTAGTTATTAATTGTGGATTGGTATAAATACTTGTGTTAAAGTTTGTGATCCCCATAGCATGCACGTATGGTGAACCGTTATGTGACGAAGTCGGAGCATGATTTATTTATTGATTGCCTTCCTTTGTGTGGAGGTAGGGATCACGCGATGGCTAAATCCTACCAACCCTTCCCCTAGGAGCATGCGTGTGGTACTTTGTTTTGATGACTAATAGACTTTTGCAATCAGTATGTGAGTTCTTTATGACTAATGTTGAGTCCATGGATTAAATGCACTCTCATCCTTCCACCTTCACTAGCCTCTCTAGTACCGCACAACTTTCGTCGGTGCATTAAACCCACCTTCCCCAAAATAGCCACCATATACCTTCCTCAAAACATCCACCATGCCTACCTATTATGGCATTTCCATAGCCATTCCAAGATATATTGCCATGAAACTTCCACCATTCCGTTTATTATGACACGCACCATCATTGTCATATTGCTTAGCATGATCGTAAGATAGCTAACATGATGATGTCATTGCTACGCTAGATCATTGCATATCCCGGTACACTCCCGGAGGCATTCATATATACTCATATCATGTTCTAGTATCGAGTTGTAAATTTTGAGTTGTAAGTAGGTAAAAGTGTGATGATCATCATTATAGAGCATTGTCCCATGTGAGGAAAGGATGATGGAAGCTATGATTGCCCCACAAGTCGGGATGAGTCTCCGGACTTTATGAAAAATAAAAGAGGCCAAAGAAGCCCACCAACAGAAAAAAGGGAGAAAAAAATAAAAAAACTAAGAGAAAATAGAGAAGGGGCAATGCTACTATCCTTTTTCCACACTTGTGCTTCAAAGTAGCACCATGAACTTTGTCGGTGCACGACACCTATGGGACCGTGAGGATGCCTTTGTGGTTTGGCAGGGAGAAGGTAGGTACAAAGAGCAGATCAAACGAACGGCGCGAGGGGAGGTTTTTACCCAGGTTCGGGCCGCTGTGGAGCGTAAAACCCTACTCATGCTTCGATGTATTATGTGTTTTTTGAGGTTCCAACTACAGGAGCGCTACGAGGAGCTGCTACGCGCGTGAGCTAGAAGATGGGAGCCAAAAAGGTCATGTCTCGTAACGCCTTGGGCCTCCTTTTATATGACTAAGGGGATCCCAACAGTGGCATACTGTGCGCGCACGGGGCGCACAGTGCTACACTGCTATCATACCTAACCCGGATGGAGTGGAACAAACACATTTAATGCTCTGTTAGCGTCCCTGACCTTCTATAGGACGGGACAAGGGCCCGTCCCATCTGCATCGCTTAGCCTCTCCATCGCCAGCAGCTTGAGACGTATCCTGGGAGTCGACACCTGGTCTCCGCGCTGGCAAGGTGGCAAGGTCTTGCCAAGTGTCCTTTTTGGGGCTCTGCAGGCCACCCCCGGCAAGGTCTAGCCGGGGTTTCAGCCCCTGGCCTTCGGTCTTGTGTTCTTCATCTTGAGAGTGTTCCCTTTGACGTCTTCATGGTTGCTTCCAGTAGTCCTCCGGCAGGCTTTGCCGCGCGTGTGGCTACAACTGCCCGTGCACGAGTAAGAGGTACTAATGGACCCGATACTTAGTACACCGAAAGGAGCCCGCGGTCCTGGGCCACACACGGTGCGAGGCGTTGGTGGGCTAGGCCCAAACTATGCACGGGCACATGTGGTAGGAGTCTGCAGTTGTAATCATTCTGCTTACTGCGCCACCCCACAATTCATGTTAAGTGCGCGACGTGGGAGGCATGCGTGGGGCGGTCGTAATGGCAGCGTCCTCGCGAAGATATTTACCGTTGATCAGTAAAGAAGTGGCCTTGCGTCTTCCCCATAAAAAAGGGACCCATAGAGACACTTGCTCATTTACTCCCTGTCTTTTTCTTCTTGTAATATGGCCCTAGGGGAGAAAGTAAAATAAAAATGTATTTAGGAAAAGGCACTGTCTCGTGTAAATTTTATTCCCTTTAAATGAATGCATGTTATTCCTCTTGTCTGATTTTCCTCTGTATTCTGTACTTCCTACGCTTTATCAGAAAAATTGCTGGCGTGTGCAACACCACCGCAAGTGCTTTGAGGAACGGATACTTAGCAGCCTGTTGGCGATGCCGCTACCAGCAAGATGTCTTGGCACTTTTAGCGCGGCCACCTAAGCTGTTGAGCGGTGTCGAAACAGAGTAAGGGCGCGACCAATTGTGACAAGTTACCTTAACATTTTCAGCACAACCACTTAAACCGTTGAGTGGACTCGAAACAGAACAAGGGCGCAACCGATCACGACAAGATTCTCTCGCGTGCGGGTTTCCATACAAAAGTTTAAAATCGTCCAAGGACAGAGATAACCTCATAGTAAAGGTTTACTTAGAGTTTTGCAACTTATCTTTTTCGTTGTGATACTCCTTCCCGCAAGGTGCCAACTTTGAACGTCGTCCGTAGGTGTCCACACGACCTCTTCCCCCCGACAAACTTGTGCGTGAGGGATCCTTCTATCCTTTAAGAAAAATAAAGAAGAGAAAATAGAGGTATGGAACCTTGACAGTTTGTTAGCACTTGCCGGGAATAAGCATAATGCAACATCTCAGATAAACATGCATGTAAAGAAAACATGGGAATCGACAAGAGTTGCAAGACGCCTGATCTTATTCAACTATGCATAGGGTATGTACCTGGCTTTGTACAAAGGATGACATTCCCTATTGAAAAGACTTGTACAAAAGGTGGTTGCCGGGGGGGGGGGGCGACAACCGCGCCTTATGGATAGAACTTACGGAGATGTTTGATGTTCGAGGAGTTTCTCACTCGGACGCCATCTTCGGTCTCCAGGCGGACTACGCCAGGCCTGGTGACTCGTACTACCCGATAAGGGCCTTCCCACTTTAGCGTCAACTTGTTTGAATTATTGGCCGACTGAACGTGCCGAAGAACAAGGTCTCCTTCCTCAAGACTCCAGGCATGAACTTTGCGGCTATGGTAGCGGCCCAAAGCTTGCTAGTAGCGTGCAACTCTCACAACAGCTCGAAGACGATCTTCCTACAGGAGCGTTATGTCGTCTTGGCGCAACTGCTCTTGCTCAAGCTCATCATAAATGAGCACTCGAGGCGACCCATATATGAGTTTTGTGGGGAGAACTGCCTCCTCCCTGTATACCAGGGAGAAGGGTGTCTGGCCGGTGGCTCGATTTGGTGTCGTTCTGATTGACCAAAGAACCACCGACAGCTCATCAATCCAGCATCTTCCGCACTTGTGTAGCCTATCGAAAGTTCTCGTCTTAAGCCCTCACAGCACTTTAGCATTTTCCCTTTCCGCTTGGTCATTGCTCCTTGATGAGCGACGGAAGCAAAGCAGATCTTGCTGCCAAGGTCTTGGACGTACTGCATGAAGGCGCGGCTTGTGAACTGTGTGCCATTATCGGTGATGACCCTGCTTGGTACACCAAAACAACAAACTAGTCATCTGAAGAACTTGACGCCTGATTGTGCTATCACCTTTGTCACTGCTTCCACTTCCGTACACTTTGTGAACTTGTCGATCGCGACGTACAAGCACTCAAAGCCCCCGGTAGCACGGGGAAAGGGGCCCAAGATGTCGAGCCCCCACACCAAAAATGTCCAGGAAAGAGGGATTGTCTGAAGAGCTTGAGCTGGTTGATGTAGCTTCTTCAAATGGAACTGGCACGCTTCACACTCGGTTACTAGTGTAGTTGCATCCTGGAGAGTAGTGGGCCAAAATAAACCTTGCCATTAGGCCTTCCCGGCAAGAGCTCTTGATCCTATGTGGGAGCCACATATGCCTCCATGTATCTCTGCTGCCAGCTCTAGCCCATCCTCCTGAGGAACGCACTTAAATTTCACACCATTTGGTCCTTTTCTGTATAGGACGTCATCCACAAACTGGTAGATACTAGATTGATGGGCTACTTTCTACGCTTCTTCCTGTTCCTCTGGTAGTTCTCCTGTTTGAAGGAACTGGACTATGCGTTGTGCCCATGCTGAAGCCTGGGCCTCGACGACAAGGACTAAAGGCATGTCTTCTTCCGCGGGGGCACTTGTCTATATGACAAGGGCTTGAGGCCCTGCCGGAGCCTGTTTCCCCCTAGCAAGATCGGCACCGATCCCGGCAACTCCCTTGCCGGCAACTTCCATAAGATCCGCCGAGAAATATTGGCCAGAATTCAGCTTCCTCCTCTGATTCTTCTTTGGCGGTGGTGATACGGATGGCTGATTCAGTTGGAGCATGAAAGTTCCTTTCTCCATAGGTAACTTGAGGGCAGCATGCTTCGACAGCTCGTCAGCAATACTATTCTCTGCACGAGGAATGTGTTCTGCTTGCAGACCGTCAAAGCGCTCCTCCAACTTCCTCACTTCATCTACGTAAGCCTCCATCAACGGGCCCTGATAGTCCTTATTGACTTGCTTGACGACAAGCTGGGTGTCTCCTCTGACAATTAGCTTCTTGATCCCAAGGTCTGCCGCAATTCTAAGGCCGGCAAGCAGCCCCTCATACTCCGCGGTGTTGTTTGTCGACTTCTCCCAAGAAAGTGCATCTGAATTACATACTTGAGGTGCGCTCCGGTGGGTGCGACAAGCAGCATGCCAACACTGGCTCCCTGCAGAGAGAAAGCTCTGTCAAAGTACATAACCCATTCTTGGCTTGTTTCCTTGCCAGGGATGGTCGTTTCTTGGATTTCTTCGTATGGCGTTGGAGTCCATTCCGTAATGAATTCTGCCAAAGATCTGCTCTGAATGGTTGAAGTGCTTTCAAACTTGAGGCCAAAGCTTGACAACTCCAAGGCCCACTCCACAATCCTGCCGGTAGTGTCTGGGTTTCGGAAAATCCGTTGCAACGGAAAGCGAGTGACGACGGTAATCTCATGTGCTTGTAAATAATGGCACATCTTCCTTGAGGCCATGAGGAGGCCAAAAGGTAATTTTTGCACACCAGAGTACCTTGACCCGGCCCCTTGCAAAAGGGAGCGGATGAAGTACACTACGCTGCACCATTTTCTTTTGTGTGGCTTCATTCATCTTCACAGGCTCTGACTTGCCAGCACCAGACCTTGCCTAGGAAGCCCCCGGTTCGTTGCTTAGCGGTCCTGCTTTAGTAGCTGCTTCTTTGCCGACTTCTCTCTATGCTACCAACGCAGCACTAGCCACTTGATTCGTTTCCGCCAAGTACAACAACAACGGTTCTTGTAGTCTAGGCGCGACTAGTATCGACAGAGAGGAGACGTACTTCTTCAAATCCTGTAGCGCTGCCTCCGCTTCCAGAGTCCACTTCATTGGACCTGCCTTCTTCAAGATTTTGAAAAAGGGAAGGGGTGCTCAGCAGACTTTGAGATGAACCTACTCAGATCCGCGACGCAGCCAGCAAAACGGCGCACATCCTTGACGCGTTTTGGTTCTTCAATCTACTCAATTGCTTTGATCTAGTCGGGGTTCACTTCGATCCCGCACTGAGATACAAAGAACCCGAGAAGCTTGCCAGATGGAACACCGGACATGCATTTCTCAGGATTGAGCTTCAGGTTGATCTTGCCTAGATTCGCAAACGTCTCTTCCAGGTCCTGCTCGAGCGTTGCTTTGTCCTTGGTTTTGACCACTATGTCGTCCATATAGGCTTCCATATTTCTATGTAGCTAGGGTTCAAACCCAATCTGGACTGCTCTTGCAAACGTCAAACCAACACTTTTCAACCCGAAAGGCACACGCACAAAGCAATACGTTCCACATGGGGTGATAAATGTGGTCTTCTCTTCATCCTCCTTGGACATGAAGGTCTTGTGGTATCCTGAATAAGCATCGAGGAACGACAACAAATCACAGCCCACAGTGGAATCCACAATCTGGTTGATGCATGGCAAGGGGAAAGGATCTTTTGGACAGTCTTTGTTAAGATCTGTATAATCAAAGCACATCCCCCCTTTTCCATTCACCTTGCACACCACAACTGGATTGGCCAACCATGTTGGATGAAGCACTCCCCTGACCAAGCCTGCTACTTCCAATTTCCTGATTTCCTCGGCAATGAATTTTTGCCGCTCCAAGGCTTTCTTCCTGACTTTCTGCTTGACGGGCCACGCGTGGGGACACATGGCAAGGTGGTTCTCAATTACCTCCCTGGGAACACCAGGGACATCAGATGGTCGCCATGCAAACACATCGACGTTCACCCACAAGAAGGTAACGAGCGCGCTTTCTTCTACTTCTCGAGCATGCGTTGGTTTCCGTGAAGAGGAACGGGTGATGCAACAAAGTAGATAAGTATTTTCCCTCAGTTGTTGAGAACCAAGGTATCAATCCAGTAGGCGATACAAACAAGTACCCAATAGGTGTACCTACACAAAGAATCAAACTCTTGCACCCAACGCTATAAAGGGGTTGTTAATCCCCTTAAGATTACTTGCAAGGATGAGATATGATAGAGATAGATTGCTTGAACTGAAAGTAAAACAAAAGGTAAAAGTAATGCAACAAGTATTTTTGGTATTTTTGGTTTTAGATCTAAAAGTATAAGATGGGAAATAGACCCGGGGGCCATTGGTTACACTCGAGGCTTCTCTCATGATAGCAAGTATTACGGTGGGTGAACAAATTACTGTCGAGAAATTGATAGAAAAGAGAATAATTATGATGATATCCAAGGCAATGATTATGCATATAAGCATCACGTCCATGTCAAGTAGACCGAAACGATTCTGCATCTACTACTATTAGTCCACACATCGACCGACTCCTGCCTGCATCTAGAGTATTAAGTTCATGAAGAACAGAGTAACACATTAGGTAAGATGACATGATGTAGAGGGATAGACTCAAGCAATATGATGAAAACCCCATGTTGTTATCCTTGATGGCAACAATACTATACGTGCCTCGCTACCCCTACTTTGTCACTGGGTGAGGACACCGCAAGATTGAACCCAAAACTAAGCACTTCTCCCATTGCAAGAATTATCAATCTAGTTGGCCAAACCAAACCAATAACTAGAAGAGACTTGCAAATATATGAAATCATGCATATAATAATTTAGTAAAGACTCAAATAATATTCATGGATAATCTGAACATAAACCCACAATTCATCGGATCTTGACAAACACACCGCAAAAGAGTATTACATCAGATAGATATCCATGAAGATCATGAAGAACATGGTATTAAAGAGCAAAGAGAGAGAAGAAGCCATCTAGATACTAGCTATGGACCCGAAGGTCTATGGTGAACTACTCACGCATCATTGGAGGGGCAATGGAGTTGATGTGGTTGCCCTCCGTGATCGAATCCCCCTCCGACAAATTACCGGAAAAGGCTCAAAGATTGGATCTCTCGGGAACAGAGGCTTCTGGCGATGGAAAAGTATTTTTGTGGCTTGTTCTTATGATGATGGAATATTTGGGAATTTATAGGCCGAAGATTAGGGTTGGGAGAGCTGTCGCGGGCTCACAAGCCTGCTGGGCGCGCCCTACCCCCTTGGGCGCGCCCCTAGGGTTTGTGCCCCCACGGTGGATCTTCTGTCTTGGTTCTCAAGTCTCCTAGTTTCCTTTCGTTCCAGAAAAAATCATTACGAAAGTTTTATTCCGTTTGGACTCCGTTTAATATTCCTTATATGTAATTCTCAAAATCAAGGAAAAAACAAAAACTGGCACTAGGCTCTATATTAATAGGTTAGTCCCAAAAATAATATAAAATAGCATATTAATGCATATAAAACATCAAAAACAGATAATATAATAGCATGAAAAAATCAAAAATTACAGATACATTGGAGACGTATCACTTTCCTATTTGTCATCGAGGGTGGAACTTATGGTGAAAGTTCCTCTCGTGCCATCCTCCTTGACGGGCACCTTCTTGGTTTGTGGTGGAGCTTCCTTCGATTTCTTATTCTTGCCGACGGAGATCTCTGGCACATCATCGACGGGAACACAACACTCTGAAGAGGCGCGCTTGCCGGAGTGTGCACCAGAGGTCTTGCCAGTCTTCTTCCCCCGGGAGCTTCGACGGCTGGAGCAGGTGCCTTGGCGGTAGGTGCTGCAACTGCTTTCTGATAAAGTTGGTCAGCATAGATAAGTGCGTCTTCAACACATTGATCGTCAGAGTTGATCATCATGACGCTGATCAGTCCAGGCATCTTCAACACGTTGTAAGTATAGTGTGACGCCGCCATGAACTTGGCTAGTGCCGGGCGTCCAAGTAACCCATTGTACGACAATGGTATCTTGGCAACTTCAAAAACAATCTTCTCTATTCTGACGTTCATATCACTACCAAACGTTACCGACAATTTGATCTTGCGCTTCGGTTGAGTCCTTCCTAGATTGATCCCCTGAAAAGTGTCTGTCTCCTCAAGATCTCCGTCAGGAATTTGCACTCTCTTGATCACATCAGGCGAGATTAGATTCAGACCGGCCCCATCATCAACTAACATTTTCGTCGTCTTGAGTTTGCGAATTGTTTGTCAAATCAACAATGGCAGACACCCGACCACTATTGTGCGATCAGGGTGATCCTCAGCGTCGAAAATGATAGGCGCGTGAGGCCAACTCAGGGGTTTCTGGGATTCAACAGATGGTTCCGTCGCATTAATCTCGCGCGCCCACTGTTTGTGTTGGCGGTGGGAAGAATGTAATGAGGCGCCTCCACTGACGCACATGGAATCTGTAGCTCTCTGAAACTCATGCTCACTGGACTCGTCATCCTCTTCATTGCCACCATCATCGTCCTCTTCCTTGTCACGGCCTCGAGCGGGCCTCTTCTGCTGCTTGGCCTTGCCGCGGCGACCTCCTCGGCCATCGCGCTTCTTGTCAGACCCCTCTGGACCTTCTTGGCCCTTATCCTTGTCTCACGTTACATACTTATTTTTCTGCCTTTCGGCAAGCTGCTCGAATTGTTGACAGTTTTGGAAGACGTGGCCCTTGGTGCGGTGGATCTTGCAATACTGCTTGTCAGAATCCTCTGGCTTGTCAGCAACCGCCAAGTCCTGACAAGTGGCGCACCCGGAAACCTCCTTGCCGGGGTTGTGAACCTTTGTTTTATTGGCAGCGCCAAGTTTGTCGGACTCCTCGACAGCAAGCATGGCCTTGTCCTTGCGCTTCTTGTTTCGCCATCAGTCTTTCCTTGCTTGGGCAGTAGGGTCTTTGTCAGATTCGACCCCAACACCGGCATCGTCGCCTAGGAGTCTTCTCCCTTCTTCAGCTCGAGCATACTTATCATCCAGGGCGTAGAGCTCGGCGACATCCTTGACCTTATTCATCGCCAGCTCTTTGCGCATCCTGCAGTTACTTGTGTCATAGGTCTACCTAGGATGAAATGGACGTCTGGGATGTTATGGTGTATGCGACTGAATCTCTGAATGTACTTGCACAAGGTTTCACCTTCCTTCTGGGGGATGAGATGCAAATCACTTGCTTGACCAAGAGCTTGGTGGCATCCGGTAAAGGCGCCAACAAACTTGTGGCATAGGTCTACCTAGGATGAAATGGAATTCTCCGGCAGGTGCATCAACCACGACCTGACGTTGGGTTGAGCACCAATGGAAAGTAGTTGACGAGTATCTTGTCATCGCGAGCCCCGACATCCTGGACCCGATGGTGTAGATGCTCAAGAACTCCGACAGGTGGGTCTTGCCATCGTACTTCTCCGGGACCTCCAGCTTGAACATTCGAGCCACTGGACTCGCCACAGCTCACGAATAAACGCTGGACAACCTACCTCATAAGGGAAGTTGACAGGATATCCCGGCGTAGGCTTGTCTACAGTGCCCCCCCGTGCTTATCGGATTGATGGTGCGTTTCCCGCCACCGCTTGATGGTGGTCTGGGCGTCCTCCTTGGTACGCACCGGAAGAATTTGACATTGATCATGGTGAGTTTGCGGATCAGACGATGCAGTGGAGTCTTCACCACCGGCGCCTACAGGCCGAGTCGGCGATCGCCGTTGTCGCTGCGGTGGAGAGTGCACCGTGATCATGCCTCCTCCGACCTCGTTGCCATTGGCGCATGCTGACTCGATGGACCACTTCCATGAGGCTTCCGCCCGCTGCGGTCCACCCCTAACGAGGCTCTACATAGTAGCTCTCCACTCAACAAGCTTCTCCGCCACAAGAGGGAAATTCAGGAGAAGTTTCGCTCGTGCCAATGCTTCTGCTGACGAGGTTGGCAGCGGGAGGTGCAACGAACGTGAGGTGCTCTGACTCCTAACGGTGTTAGAAGGAGGTCTGTCACGGTCCCGCGACCGCGTGCCACCTCTGCTAGCATTTTGGCACGCATGTTGGTCCCACGCATCTCGGGGTGATGCGTAGGGGCCTTTCCATGGGTGCGCCTGGAACCTCTGTCATCACGCGCGACCTGAGAAGGCCGTGGCATATGCGCCAGCGTAGGTGTCTTGGAGGGCGCCCCACCGTCTCTAGTGTTCGCCGTGCCGCCTATAGGCCGCACGGCTTCGTCTTGAGGTCCAGGTGCGCGTGGGTTTCCACCGTCACCGCGGACGGCGCCGCTGGATTGACCTTGATATCCAGCACATCATGGAGGCTTGAGGCCTCCGTACACATCCACACTACCACCTGTCTGAGTGGCTACGGGCACGCAAGACGTGGATGGGTCGACCGCCGTGAAACCCTTCTTCTTGAGGGCCATGGCGATGGATGAACTAGCGCACATATTGCTTGATAAGGTTCGCACCACTGCCTCCCCCCTACCTGGCACGCAAAATATGTTAGTGCACGACACCTACGGGTCCACGAGGATCCCTTTGTGGTTTGGCGGGGAGAAGGTAGGTACAAAGAGCAGATCAAATGAACGACACGCGGGAGGTTTTTACCCAGGTTCGGGCCATTGTGGAGCGTAAAACACTACTCCTTCTTCGATGTATTATGTGTGTATTTGAGGTTCCAGCTACAGGAGCACTACGAGGAGCTGCTACGCGCCTCAGCTAGAAGATAGGAGCCAAAAAAGTCCTCTCTCATAAAGCCTTGGGCCTCCTTTTATATGACTAAGGGGATCCCATTAGTGGTTTACTGTGCGCGCACGGGGCACATAGTGCTACAGTGCTATCATACCTAACCCTGACGGAGTGGGAGAAACAGATTTAATGCTCCATCAGCGTCCCTGACCTTCTACGGGACGGGACAGGGGCCCTTCCCATCTGCACCGCTTAGCCTCTCCATCACCAGTGCCTTGACATGTATCCTGGGAGTCAACACCTGGTCTCCGCGCTGGCAAGGTGGCAAGGTCTTGCCAAGTGTCCTTCTTGTCGGGGCTCCGCAGGCCACCCTCGGCAAGGTCTTGCCGGGGTTTCATCCCCTGGCCTTCGGTCTTGTGTTTGTCATCTTGAGTGTTCCCTTTGATGTCTTCATGCTTGCTTTCAGTAGTCCTCTGGCAGACCTTGTCGCGGGTGTGGCTACAACTGCCCGTGCACAAGTAAGGGGTACTAATGGACCCGATCCTAAGTACACCGACAATCTTCATGATAGAGAGTCTCCTATATTGACACTTTCATATACTAGTGGGAATTTTTATTATAGAAGTTGGCTGGTATATTCCAATGATGGGCTTCCTCAAACTGCCCTAGGTCTTCGTGAGCAAGCGAGTTGGATGCACACCCACTTAGTTTCTTTTTTGAGCTTTCATACACTTATAGCTCTAGTGCATCCGTTGCATGTCAATCCCTACTCACTCACATTGATTTCTATTGATGGGCATCTCCATAGCCCGTTGATACACCTAGTTTGTGTGAGACTATCTCCTTCTTTTCTCTTCTGCACAACCACCATATTCTATTCCACCTATAGTGCTATGTCCATGGCTCACGCTGATGTATTATGTAAGAGTTGAAAAGGTTTGAAAATACTAAAGTATGAAACAATTGCTTGGCTAAAATCAGGGTTGTGCATGATTTAATACTTTGTGAGATGAGTATGGAGCATAGCCACACTATATGATTTTGTTGGGATATCTTTCTTTGGCCATGTTATTTTGAGAAGACACGATTGCTATATTAGTATGCTTGAAGTATTATTGTTTTTATGTCAACATTAAACTTTTGTTTTGAATCTTATGGATCTGAATATTCATGCCACAATAAACAAAATTACATGGATAAATATGTTAGGTAACAAAATTACAAAATTCTGTTTTTATCATTTATCTACTCGAGGACGAGCAGGAATTAAGCTTGGGGATGGTTGATACATTTCCAACGTATCTATAATTTTTTATTGTTCCATGCTATTATATTATCGGTGTTGGATGTTGTATATGCATTAATATGCTATTTGATATTATTTTTGGGACTAACCTATTGACCTAGAGCCCAGTGCCAGTTTATGTTTTCCCCTGTTTTTGAGTTTTACAGAAAAGCAATATCAAACGGAGTCCAAATGGAATAAAACTTCCGACATGATTTTTCTTGGACTAGAAGACATCTAGAAGATCTAGAGAGGAGGTCAGAAGACCTGGCAGTAGACGACAAGCCGCCAGGGCACTCCCTAGGGGGGCGTGCCCCCTGGCTTGTGGGTCCCTTGGAGGCCTTCTAACCCTAACTCTTTGCCTATATGTTGCCATATATTTCCAAACCATCAGAGGGAGCCACGAAAATAATTTTCCGCCGCCGCAACCTTCTATTCCCGTGAGATCCCATCTTGGGGCCTTTTCTGGTAATTTACGGGAGGGGGATTCGATCACGGAGGGCTTCTACATCAACTCCATTGCTCCTCCGATGAAGCGTGAGTAGTCTACCTCAGACCTACGGGTCCATAGATAGTATCTAGATGCCTTTTTCTCTCTCTCCGATCCTCAACACCATGTTCTCCTCAAAGTTCTTGGAGATCTATCCGATGTAATCTTCTTTTGCGGTGTGTTTGTCGAGATCGATGAATTGTGGATTTATGATCAGATTATCTATGAATATTATTGGAATCTTATCTTAATTCTTATATGCATGATTTCATATCTTTGTATTTCTGTTCGAGTTATTGGTTTGGTTTGGCCAACTAGATCGGTAGTTCTTACAATGGGAGAGGTGCTTAGTTTTGTGTTAAATCTTTCAGTGTCCTCAGCCAGTGACAAAGTAGGGATAGCGAGGCACATATTTGTATTGTTGGCATCAAGGATAGAAAGGTGTGCTTTTCACCATATTGTTTGTGTTTATCCATCTACATCATGTCATGTCACTTAAGGCGTTACTCTGTTCTTTATGAACTTAATACTCTAGATGCAGGAAGGAGTCGGTCGATGTGTGGAGTAATAGTAGTAGATGCAGAATCGTTTCGGTCTATTTGACACAGACGTGATTCCTATATGCATAATCATTGCCTTGGATATCGTCATAACTTTGCGCTTTTCGATCAATTCCTCGACAGTAATTTGTTCACCCATCGTATTATTTTCCTTCAAGAGACAAGCCTCCAGTGAAACATATGGCCCCGGGGTCTATTTTCCATTATATATTTTCAGACCTATAAACCAAAAATACCGAAAAATACCTTGCTGCAATTTATTTACTTTATTTAGTTTTACGTTTAGTAATCTTTTATATCTATCTCTATCAGATCTCATCTTTGCAAGTGATAGTGAAGGGATGACAACCCCTTTATAGCGTTGGGGGCAAGTGTTTGATTGTTTGTGCATGTAAATAGACTGGGGCCTTGCTTGTACCTCCTACTAGATTGATACCTTGGTCCTCAAAACTGAGGTAAATACTTATCTCTACTTTGCTGCATCACCCTTTCCTCTTCAAGGGAAAAACCAACTCAAGCTCAAGAAGTAGCATTCACTTATATCTTTTGAGCTTGGCAGTTGCTCTAGTACTTCACTTATATCTTTTTGAGCATGGTGGCATGTAGATTTTATTGAAATAATGTGATGTCGTTCTTCACTTATATTTGTTTGAGATATGAATAAATAGTTACGGTAATTTGCATGGGTCATAAAACTAGTCCAAGAATATTAGGTATTAAATGAATGATAATCAAAACCATCGTGTAGCTCATACAAACAAGTTGTGGGTTAATGACATTGATGTGGTAATATGAAAGAACCATAATTGTTGATTCATAAAAGTGTCGATATTAAGAGGTGTTAATTTGTTATTCATCTAAAAATTAAAGAGGTATGGTGATGATGTGTGCACATTTTTATTCCTCGTTCAAATCCTAGCGTTGTTTTGAGTCAGGGGCGCGCGATGGGTAACTCCTACAAACCTCCTCCTTAGGGGCATGCAAGGAGTACTTTGATTTGTGATAAAACTAATAAATCTTTGCAATAAGTATGTGAGTTATTTATGACTAATGTGACACTATGGACATACACATTCTCACCATATCATATTTGCTAGCCTCTTCAGTACCGTGAATAGCCCATTCTCACCTCGAGGATTGGTGCAACTTTCACTGGTGCTTCCAAACCTCGTGAAATAATACGCTATGTTGCACATAAGCCTCATTATATGTTCCTGAAAACAGCCACCGTACCGACCTATCATGGCATTTCCATAGCCATTCCGATATATATTGCCATGTAAATTCCATCGTCACTTAACATGACTAGTTCGTTCATCATCATAATGCTTTAATAGATCATATAGAGATGACATAGTATTTATGGCAAAGCCACCATTCATCATGTTTTTATAAATGTCATGCTAGATCATTGCACATTCTGGTACACCGCCAGAGGCATTCATATAGAGTCATATCTTCCTATTATTGAGTTGTAAGTGAATAAAAGTGTGATGATCATCATTATTAGATTGTTGTCTCAGTGAGGAAAGAATGATGGAGACTATGATTCCCCCACAAGTCGGGATGACACTCCGGACGAAAAAATAACAAATGGGGGAGGGTATCAGCTCACCATATAAAAAATGAATGGGGGAGAAAAAAAAATAGAAACCCTAGCATAAAAATAACAAAATGAGAGAAAAGAGATAAGGGACTTTTCTACTATCCTTTACCACACTTGTGCCTCTTATATAAAGTCTCATATGTTTACACTTCCATATACTAGTGGGAATTACCTTTTTATATAATAAAAATGGCTTGTATATTCCGATGACGGGCTTCCTCAAATGCTCGAGGTATTCATGAGCAAGCAAGTTGGATGCGCAGCCCACTTAGCTTCAGTGCTTTCATACACTTTTAGCTCTAGTGCATCATTTCGTGGCAATGACTACTCCTTGAATTTCCACTTTTTACCCTTTGATACCTACCATCATATTCTATACCATCTATATGCTATGTCCAATGGTTCACGATCATGTATTGCTTGTGCCCCCCTCAGACGCCTCTCGATGCCCCTCTCTGGCCTATAAATTCTCTTTGACCCTAAAAACTCCAGGAGCGCTCCCGAAACATCTTTTCTGCCGCCGCAAGTCTCGATTCCTAAGGGAGGCCATCTACACCTCCGTTCTGGCACCCTGCGAGAGGGAAGATTGATCACGGAGGGCCTCTTCATCAACCTTTCTGCCCTCACCATGATGTGTGAGTAGTTCACCATAGACCTACGGGCCCGTAGGTAGTACCTAGATGGAAATCTATTTCTCTATCTCTCTCGATCTTCAATATAATGTTCATCACATCTTTGCCTTGATCTATCCGATGTTATCCCTTTGTATGGTGTGTTTGTTTGGATCTAATTAATTGCGAGTTTATGTTCAGATTATTCATGAAAAGTATTAGAGTAAAATCTGAATTCTAAGATTATTAGTTTCATGATCATCATAGCTGCGTAATGCTCTCTGATCTATTGAGATAGTTTGGCCAACTAGATTAATATTTCCTTGGTAGGAGTGGTGCGTTGTAGTAGGTTCAACCTAGCGAGTTTCTATATGCCAGTGACATAAGTGGAAAATTTGTGCCTTTGTGTTGCTTATACTAAGGATAAAATGATGGGTTTTATTCATATTGATTGAGTTTACTTTGTCTACATCATGTCAATGTTCTCCAATCGTTACTCTGTTTTACTTAATACTCTAGATGCCTACTAGATAGCGGTCGATGGGTGGAGTAATAGTAATAGGTGTAGGCAGGAGTCAACCTATTTGCTTATGGACGTGATGCCTATATACACATGATCATTGATGCAAAAATCACATAACTATTCATTTTTCTATCAATTGCCCAACAGTAATTTGTTTACCCACCGCATGTTATTTCTATGAGAGATGCCACTAGAGAACTCTATGCCCCCGGGTCTATTCACTTATATATTCACAAACACTTTCATTACCTTGCTATTATTTATTTGCTTTTATTTTACTTTCCAATTTTGAATTATCTACACAACTCACTTTCTTGCAAATAAGGAGATCAAGGGGGTTGACTACCCTCTTGCCTGTGTTGGGGGCAAGTTGTGTGTTCTTTTGTGTGCAACCACTGAAGACGGTTGAGGATTGGTATTCTTATTGGTTCAATAAAACTTGGTTTCATGATTGAGGGAAATACTTACCCACTTTGTGCTGTGATAACCCGTTCCTCTTCACGAAAAACCCAACGCACATCACGAGTATCACATGCCCCGAGGGAGGAGGTTGGGAGGAGTTAACCATCGCGCGCCCCCGACTCAAAACAATACTAGGATTTCAATGATGAACAGAAATGCTCACGCATCATTGAAAGCACATTTGCTCCCTTGGTGGTTTTGGTAATTAATAACAACATATAAGTCATTGAACTAATGTCTCTACCAAGTATATTTCAGGAGAAGTTCAATGATAGGGATGGCAAAAGGATTGAGGAGATTGTGGAATTACCCCAAGATGCAAGGAAATAGGTTGTCCAAGCTTCAAGCAAGAGGACTCTACAGTTCATATTTGTGAGAAATCACTTTGAGTCCATAGGAAAGCCAATACTATTAAAAGGGGGTAAGGTTTTGATGGTGAAAAATATGCTCATACGTGCACAAGTAATAGACAGCAAAAACATCCACAAACTCTCCTACCAAAGTGTGTCTCTAGCTTAACACCTAAAATCGGTGCAACCAACTTTCTTATCCCGGTGCCACCGATTTCAAACCCAAGATAGACTTAGCTAAACCCTAGCCACTTTGGTGCAGCCGAAACTGCTTTCGGTGCCACCGAGTTGGGTTGCCAACTTTTTGTTACGCAAGTTCACACTTTTGATACGACCGAGAATGTTGAATTGGCGTTACCGAGTTTAGCAATTCTGACCATTGGTCACCTTGTTGGTGCAACCGAGAGTCTTATATCGGTCTTACCGAGATTCAAAAGTTGCCACTGTTTGGTCACTTCGGTACAACCGAGATTAACACATCAATGTCACCGAGTTGGTCATTTTGTGTGTAACAGTTGGATTTTTGGGGATGCCTATATATACCCCTTCACCACCACCCACTCGAGAGAGAAGCACTTAGAACTATTCCATAATTATCCTACTCAGTTTTCTGAGAGAGAGCCACCTACACTTGTGTTGAGATGAAGATCTTCCACTCCAACCATACGGATCTTGATTTCTAGCCTCCCCAAGTTGCTTTCCACCAATCCCATCTCTTCTACCAAGACAAATCTGTGAGAGAGTGATTGTGTGTTGAGGAGTCTATCATCTTGAAGCACAAGATCAAGGAGTTCATCGTCATTACCGAGCCTATTACCTTTTGGAGTGTGGTGCCTACTAGATTGGTTAGGTGTCGCTTGGGAGCCTCCTACTTTTGGTTGTGGAGTGAACGAAGAAGTTTGTATGGGCAAGGATATCACCTACTTCATGAACATCTACCCCGAGTAAGGCTAGTCCTCCGTGGACGTAGGCCGTCATGGTATAGTCAAGGTTGCTTCTTCATGGAACCCTCCATGGGTAGAGCCCTCCATGGAATCTCGTGACCGTTACCCTCCGTGGGTTGAAGACTCCATGAACGTGGATGTACGATAGCACCACCTATCGGAACCACGGGAAAACCATCTTGTCTACAATTGCATTTGATCTTCCTACCCTATCCTTTTACTCATGCTTGTTTTTACTTTCCGCTGCTATACTACTAGACTTGCATGTGTAGGGTGTACTTGATATGCTATGAATGCTAAAACTTGCCAAGAATTAAAATTGGGAAAAAGCATCGTTTTATTTGGTCAAGTAGTCTAATCACCCCCCTCTAGACCTACTTTCGACCCTACAAGTGGTATCAGAGCATTGGTCTCCATTGCATTGGTTTCACAACCTAGGAGAAGTATGGCATCTAGTGAGGGAAATTATCACCGTGGAGGTCCGTACTTTGATGGCACTAATTTTGCTAGTTGGAAGCATAAAATGAAAATGCATTTGCTTGGTCATAATCTTGCCGTTTGGGCTATTGTTCGTGTTGGCTTGCAAGGTGAATTCCTTGGTGATGGAAGAGAACTTGATCGTGAAGCGAACGTGGAAGAATTGAAGATGTTGCAACTCAATGCTCAAGCATGTGACATTATCTTAAACTGCCTATGCCCTGAAGAATTCAACAAACTCAATCGTCTTCAATAGGCAAAAGAGATTTGGGATACTTTGGTTGATATGCACGAAGGAACTGAGTCCGTGAGAGAATCCAAGTTAGATGTTCTTCAAGGTCAACTTGATAAGTTCAAGATGAAGGATGGTGAAGGAGTCAGTGAGATGTACTCTAGTCTATCTCTTATCACCAATGAGATTGTCGGCTTAGGAAGCGAAGAAATGACTGACAATTTCATCATCAAGAAGATACTTCGAGCTTTGGATGAGAGATATGACACCGTGTGCACCATGATCCAAATGATGCCGAACTACAAAGATCTCAAACCAACGAAAGTGGTTCGTAGAATTGTTGCTCATGAGATGACACTCAAAGACAAGTAAGAGCTTCACCACAAGTCTAGTGGTGCTTACAAAGCCACAAGTGATGATCCCGCTACCTCAAGCGACAACGTTGTCACAAATGAAGAGATAAGCTTCATGGTCAATAAATTCAACAAGTTCTACAAGAATAGAAGCAAAGATCGTAGCTGCAACTCAAGACATGAAGAGAAGCGTTTGTCAAGTCGTGACCGAAACTGCTACAATTATGGGAAGCCCGGACACTACTCCAATGAGTGCTCGGCTCCCTACAAACGAAGAGAAGATTCACCAAGAAGAAGAAGCTCGAGATATGAATCACCTCAAAGAGAGAGAAGGAGTAGAGATGATCGTTATGAATGAAGACCCTCAAGGAGAAGTTGGGACTCGGAGAAGAAGGACAAGTACAACAAGAGCTACTCAACAAGGAAACATCAAGATCATGTTGGTGAATGGGTTTTCAAATCCGACTCCGACAACCACTCCGAGAGAAGCTATCACTCCAACTCCGACTATAGTCAAGATTATGGTGTTGCTGAAATTGCTCTAGTGACAACCAACTCCTATGATCTATTTGATTCACCAAATAAAGGGAGTGGAAGTTGCATCATGGCTAAAGGCCCCAAGGTATCACACCCCGAATATCTTGATTTCGATAGTGATGAAGATGATTTGCTTTACGATGATGACTTGTTATGTGGTAAAACTAGTGATGTTGATCATAATGAACTTGATATTTCTCATGCTAGTCAAGATAGGTCAATTGATGATGATAAGATGAAAATATAAGACCTAACTAAAGAACATAACACTATTAAGATGAATCTACTCTTGAAGATCATAGAGAGCTTGTGAGAACTCATGAGAAGCTACGCTTCAAGAAGCTCAATTTGGCGCAAGAACATGAATTTCTTAAAGCTATCAATGATGATCTCCGAAAGAAGACTTCATCTTATCTTGCCAAATGACTACTCTTGTCCACATTCATGCCATAAGTCAAACCTAAGGAAACTAGTAACAAAGGCAATAAAGGTTCTTCATCTAGTAGCAACAATAAAAATGCTAAATCCAATGATGTTGCTCCTAGTAGTTCTATTGATTCCACTAATGATGATTCTCTTAGACAAGTTACACTTGAGCAAGAAAATGCTTTATTGAAAGGAATTATAGAGAAAGGTATCGACAAGAGTCTTGCTGGGTGCAAACAATTTGATGAGATTGTACGCAAGCATGGAGGACACCGGAAGAATCGTGGTGTTGGCTACTTCAACGCTAATGGAGTTGAATGGGAAGAAGGTTAATACCCCAATCCCAAGTTTGTTCCTCAACAGGAAAAGTATGAAAATACTCTTCCCAAGGGAACAAAGTTTCGAGATGAACTTCCACCACAAGACACCAAGCTCAAGGGAAAGAACAAGCTCCAAGAGGACTTTGACTCTTATGAAGATGAACCCCAAGCTTTGGTGAAGTGGGTTCCGAAGGCTACTACAAACTCAACTTCTACAAATGCTACTTCAACACCAAGGATCCCCATCAACTTGATGTGGGTCCCAAAGAAGAAGAACTAGAAAGTTCTTGAGGGGTGACTCCGCCAATGAAATTCACTCACATTCATTATTGGCAAGATCTATTTGCAATCAACATCAACCCTATGCAATAGTTCAAGGAGTCACACATCTCTCAAAGGTAAGCAAGGTACAAGGTATTCAACAAATAAATGCACATCATCACATATGCTTTGCACTCCATGTCCATAGATATCCTTGTATTTGTCTCTTGTGTGTTGAGACTAACCCATGTAGGTGAGAAGAGTAAGGAAACAACAAGGATGCTCCCAACTCTTGGTGATCTTCATCAACTTTGAGCATCAAACACTACCTCACCAACATGAAGTATTCATCGACAAAACCCAAGGTTAGTTTATCCCTCTCATGGAGGGATGTCACATCAAGGGGGAGATTTATTCTAAGACTTGAGTCAAAGCATCTCTTAGTATGTGACAACATTAAATGCTTTATGTAAAAGAGCTAAGCCCACTTGCGCTTAAACGATGAGTAGGACCTATGATCAAGTACTCTTACTTGGCTCCTAAGTCAGATACTCATATATAGATGACTTCGTCATCGCCCAAGTGCTTATTAGATGCTAGAGTGTGTGTGCACACTAGTAGAAAAAGGCCCATTTGTCCCGGTTCGTTAGGCCCATTTGTCCCGGTTCTGGAACCGGGACTAAAGGGTAGGGACTAAAGCCCAAAACCTTTAGTCCCGGTTCACTTACAAACCGGGACATAAGGGGCTCCACATGGCCTCTGCAGGGAGCCCAGGCAGGAGGACCTTTAGTCCCGGTTGGTAACACCAACCGGGACCAAAAGGCATCCACGCGTCAGCATCTAGCAGTTGCTGTTTTTTTTTTGAAAGGGAGGGGTTAGGGGGTTTTGGAGGGCTAATTTAGGGGTTTCATATTGTTTTAGCTAGCTAATTAATAGAGAGAAGTGTCCTCTATTTCTCCGTTCTTGGTCGACGCTAGCTACTATAGAGAGAACTCGACACGCTAGCTAGTAAGCAAATTAAGGAACCATTAAGTACAGAAGATCGTCATGAACATATAGAGATAGAAGTGATCGACCTCTCTTTCTCCGAGAGATTGGTCGTATAACAAGTTTTCGTATATATATCCGATGCTACTAGCTACATATATACAATATAAGATCTCTTACAATCCCTAACATCTAATGTCCAATTGCAGATGATATTCTCCGGCTTTATTTGTGACGTGTTCAAGAAAGAATCCCGCAAATTCTTCTTGAATTGCTCGTATGTGATCATGTGGTAGGAGTTCATCCCGCATCTGCCACATCTAATTTGAAGAAGGGGGTCAATACATATATATGGTAAGAAAATAAAATTGTGAATATTATTGCTTACACACTTGAAATTGTTTTTCAGAGTATGCCCACTTAGGGGTCGTCGCGTTGTAGATGAACTCGCAAATGTAGTATCCACAAAAATTATTCCCGGTTTCCTGCCACAAGCACTTTACGAGAAATAGAGTTCAATCAAACTGATAATCAAGCATGATAAATGGTATGGATGAAACTAGAATCAATGAGAGATGCGCGGAACTAGCTAGTAGTACCTACTTTTGGGTGTGTAAATCGCAGCTCCCCCGGCAGTGCGAGAACAATTGCCGTGAACTCTTTCCAAACCCTGCCAGAGAAAGAAAATAATTACTTGATATCAGGAAATGAACAAAGTTGCCAATATGATGCGATAATGATCGATTGAACTTACTTCTGGAGCATTTCAGTCATGTCCGCATATTCCTGGGGATCTTTTCATTTCAAGTCCAAGACGGTTACTACTCCCCGCTCAAGCTTAATCTCTAGCAGAATAAAGCGGAAACTGCGCACACATGCATAACTCATCAATTACATTACTATAAACCTCGAGTAATAAGGGAAACTGAATATCCACAAGACAATAACTCTCACTTGAAGTTGTAAGGAAAGAGTATTGTCCCTTTGTTTTGATTTTAAGCAACGATTGTAGCAAGTTGTCCTTGGTTTGTGTTGCATTCTTTTGAAGCGTACACTCATGCATGATATTTGGGTTAATGAACCCAATGTCATAGATTTGTGATTTTCTGCATTCGACGATCTTCAATCTGCATAATATAGTGAGGATAATTATATATACATGCAATGAAAGAGCTGAGCTATATACATAGAGAGACTTAATTACAGAAGTAGTACTTATAGACAATAGCAAGTCATGATTGTTTTGTCGAGGGCCTTTTGATTGTATAACTGGAATATCTCCTCAGCTTCAACATTCAATTGTTCCATTCCAACGAGGTCGTGCTCCTCTTTAACTAACAGTATGAAAGAATCCTTCCCTGACTCGTGGCAGGTTTTCATGTACCATTCATGGAATTTTCGCATCATCGTTGTTAGAGGATGATGATCAGGTTTGATGAGAGGCCGCCCATGCCAGTAATGGAATTCGTCCACCTCCAATGGATTAAACTATACATCATCGCTCAGGTAATCACTAGGTTTGGTACCATGCACCATCCTCGGATGATTAGCGATGATATCGCTAGACACCTTGAGCGGGGCGCACGATTGGTTGGCCTGTTCGCCGAGCTGGGAAATTTATTCCCCACTTCTTCATTTTGGTAACCTTACATCACTGGAAGTACTTCCCGACCGCCACGCATCTTGATATGTCTTTTTAATACAACGGTCAAAGTTGGAATCCAGTGGAGGCGGTGGTGGTCGCTTCAGGGCATCGATAGTGCGCATCGCTTTCATCGGATCTATCTTCTCCTTCGAAGGTGGATCTTTCTCTGCAAAATGGGCCCTCAATTCGGCCTGACATATCTCCTCATTTTCAGACTTGGTCCTCTCATATGGTAACTTTTCCAGAGGCTTGAGGGATGGACCGTATCTGTATCCCCTCCTGCCTATGCTTGTACTGCTAGCCGCCGGAGTGGCGGTGGCTCCCTTCCGTCGTTGCTTACTAGGCGCCAGAGGAGTCGTAGCGGCGGCGTCTGTCTTCCGCCATTGCCGATAAGGCTAAGGAGGAGGCGTACTGCTTCGACGTGCCGGACTAGACGAAGGAGGAGGCGAAGTGCCCCCACACGTCGCAGGAGCCGGAGAAAGAGGCGGTCTACCCTGATGTAACATTCCAAAATTTGAATGTTATGAAATATAGCTATGCATCATCATCATTTTGTTGGAATGTAATGAATTTGTTGAAGTGCTTCTATTGAAATTCTAAAAGGCCATTTCAATTTTCCCATGTATTTGTTTCACCTATTTGAAAACCTTTGAAAATGTTCAAAGAAAGAGAGGAGTAACATGACACTCCACACCAGAGGAAAAAGTTTTGTAGTAATTCTTTTAGCACAATACTTTTATAATGAAATAATTTCTGTTTTCAAATAAAATTTTATATTTAATTTTCTGTTATCTAAAATGTCTAGTTGTTTCAAAACCAATTTTTGACTTGTATGTCTTAGTAGGGATTTTGACACCAATATTTTTTAATAGTCCTATACTTTAAGTGATTCTTCTTTTGATTGTGCTTTTGTTTGTTGAAGCATTTGTTTACCTTGATATTGAATGAATAGTATTGTGTTTATGCTTATGGTGTGCACTTGTTTGATTCGTTAGATCATTCGGAGTGCGAAGCTTGTTAACTAGAGTCACTTGATTACGAGGATCGTTAGCAAGGCAAGTCACTTTGACCATGTATACCTATGTTTTATTGCATTAGTTCTTCCATCTCCCCAATTGCATGCAAAGTAGGTAAATTGGAAACTTGGTTACTTCTTGTAGGATCATGTGGTAGGTACCCCTCAACCCTTTGATACATTGGCCCCGGGAAACGTTGATTTACATTTTGCTATGCTATTAGTAGACGGGGTTGGTTGTGCGATTCATGAGAGTTGTGAGTTAAAAATTTCAGGACCTACATGATGATCAAGTCTTCAAGACTACGAGTGTTCAACATACCTCTGGGTGGATGATGTTTGAACGGCGCCCTGGAGAAACCAGTGGTTAGCCTAGATGATGCCGGAGAAGTGCCAGTATTCATGCGGAAAGGTCCACCAAGGCACAAAGAGATGGATGGATGCTTCAAGACCCAAGGCTTACCTGCATAGCCACAAGCCATTATGGGCTCTAGCTTGTTTGGATATCGTGGTGACCCTAGATAGGCGGTGCTACGAGATGTAGAAGAACGGTAGGAAAGGATGGGCACCGACAGAGTCTCGGGGAAACCTTTTAGAAGACCATGTTTTGGTCATCCGTTTCTCAAACACCATGAAGTGCGAGAAATCCAGCGGAGGCGATCAAATCTTGTGGCGAACGTGTGCAAAACTCTGCAGAGTACCCAAACCTAATCGATTAGCCGTGTCCACGGTCGTGGATAGTTTGAGCCAAAGGAACTGAAACTATCTAGAACTCTCAACACAATAAATTACATTGGTGTGGGTATTCTAATGTCAACTTTGGTATGAGAATTGGTTGGTGGAACCATCTCATTAATCAACCAACATTGTAGTAATTATGCTTTTGCCCTCTCTTGTTGTAGGAAAAATTTGGCTTTATGCAAAAACTTACTACCCGCACCTGCCATATTTGCATATACACTAGATGATTACTTTACCCCCTCTCTTGTGACTTTGCCGGCATATTCAATATGCTGACCTATACGGCTGCAATGTACCATGTTGCAGAGTACTTTTCCGACAAGGAGTGAGGATATGCTCTACGCTCGGTGAGATGCCCTTGGAGTCAGATGGACTCAACTACCTATGGAGCTTCCGCAAGTTTTTGATTTAGTTTATCTCATGAGTTGGCCTTTAGCCACTTTATTGTAATCCTTATTGTAATAAAGGACTCGATATGAGATTTTCGATTAATTAATGCTGTGTTATTTCCCTTTGATATATACATTGATGTACCGTGTGTGTACCAGCATGATCTTGGGATGGTACAGAAACACCGGAGATTCGACCTTTCAGGTCGGGTCGCTATAGAAATGGTATCCGAGCACACGCTGACCGTAGGACGTAACCTCTAGGATTGGAAAAGCCTTAGGATTTATTTCTCTTTTGTCTTTAAAATTCTTATAATCTCATCTACTCGTTTCTGAGTTCCCTCCGATTTATTTCAAAATTTATAGATGGCCACCTTCATCCCAGTTTTGATCACGGAGTTTTGTCAGCCTGACGCGACGATGCCCTTTGGCAAGGAGCTGATGAGGATCGTCAGGGATGTAAGGATTGCTGTGCCGAGCATCACTGGGACTCCTATCATGTCTTTTCCACAAGAAGGACGCTACAGGATCGAGGTGCACATCCCCGGGAAGACCTTTGGAAATCGTAAGGAACCCATCGACTTCAAGTTTGTGGCACCCAGCTGGATACTTGGGAGAGACATGGCCATTCATCGTGCCCTTGGACGTATTCAGGAGGAATACAGAGGTGGAACCATTTCACCAGGACTCAGCGTGGTTTGTCGCAGGGATGCCAATGGAAATATCATAACCACTCCCACTGAAGACACCACCGTTTTCTATATCCATACTTTGGAGACGCACATCAGGACCTTGGAGCTTCGGGTACGTGCTGACACGAAGACAATCAAGAGGCTGATGAACCGCGAGATTGACCTCGAAGCTGACCTACGGGAAGCCAAGTACGAGCATGAGTATGAAGTGAAGGATTTCTTAGAGAGGATTGATAAGCTGAACACTCGCATTGCAACTCTGGAGGAACAGATGAACATGGCTGAAAATCTTCATCCAGAAGGAGACATGGCTCCCATGATCAGCAACGATGATGACTATGAGTAGAGCACCACCGGAGGAGACCACTTCACCATGTACTTTTGAGGAGAACTTTAGTTATGCCCCCATGTATCTTCATTTTCGTCGTTAAAGCGTAGGTCGATGTTTAGTTTGATTTCGGAGATTTGTATCTCGATGTTTGAACCTTGAGTTGAATAAATGAATGAGTGTTTGGTATGATATGTTTGTTGCATTGCATATGGGTAGTGAATTTCCCTTTTAGGTCATTGTTCTATTCTAATTCTCACCCCTCTGAAAACAACAAGATGCCTCCGCGACGTGAGCCCGACTTCACTTTCCCGCCAGAGCTCACACTACTTCTCCAGCAGCAGAATGCACTGATGCAACTGTTGATTCAGAACTAGACCAACAATCACAACAACCACCCTCCACCTCAAGGCGACAACCTCACCCGTTTTCTGAGACTGAATCCCCCAACTTTCTCCAGCAGCACTCAGCCCATTGTGGCAGATGATTGGCTCCGCAAGATGGAGAGGGAACTCACCACCGCAGGATGCACTGAGGCTGAAAAAGTACGCTTTGTCGCCCATCAACTGGAGGGACCGGCAGCTTCATGGTGGGAGAACTACACCACCACGTACCCCATTACTCGTGCGACTTGGGAGCAGTTCAAGCAAGCTTTCCGCACCGCTCATGTCTCAGCTGGAGCCATGAGTCTGAAGAAGCATGAGTTTCGCAACTTATGCCAGCGGAACCGTTCCGTGGCCTAGTACGTCGATGACTTCAGCACGTTGGCTCGTTATGCACCAGGAGATGTGGCTAATGATGCAGCCAAGCAGGAAAAGTTCTTGGAAGGACTCAATGATGAGTCGAGCGTGCAGCTGATGGTGGCTACCTTCAGCAACTACCAGGAGTTGGTAGACAAGGCCCTCATCTTGGAGGGGAAACAGCAACAAATCGAGAACCGCAAGAGGAAGTATGCACAGGGGAAGTCTACCTCTGGAGCTCATCAGAAGCCCCGCTACTCCCCGTACTCAGGAAATACCGGATCAGGGACCGGTAAGTATGGAGGACACACTCATCCCGTGCACAACCATGGAGGCCATAACCATGGAGGAAATGGGAATAATCGTCCCAACAATGGCAGCTTCAAGAATGGTAATGGAAGTGGGAATGGCAATCAACACCGTCCCGCTCCAGCTCAGAAGGATCTGAACCATATCACCTGTTTCAAGTGTCAGAAGACAGGGCACTATGCAACTAAATGCCCTCAGAACAAGCAAGGAAATGGAAATGGCAACAACAACGGCAACTCCGCAGCTAAGAAGTCAAATCCTTTTCCTCGTGCTCAGGTGAACCACCTCGATGTGGAAGAAGTCTATGATCAGCCCGAGACTATGGTTGGTAAGTTTTTATTGCATTCACGTCCAGTTATGGTACTTTTTGATTCTGGTGCAACTCATTCATTCATATCAAGGGTAGTTGTGGAAAAGTATGGTTTACCCACCAGAACCCTTAGTCAGCCCATTAAGGTCAATTCCCCAGGAGGTATGATGATGGCAGGGATAGGATGCCACGCCCTGAAACTCCACATAGGAAACCATGTTTTTCCTACCAACCTCATTGTCTTAGAATCCCAGGGATTGGATGTAATCCTAGGCATGGATTGGATAACCAAGTATGAAGGAAGCCTTGATTGCCCTAGCAAGTCTATTTCACTCACCACTCCGGAGAACAAGAGGATTAAGTATGTATCCCGACACACACAGATGAGTGCTCGGTTAAATTCCCTCACAGGAGTTGTTCAGGAGGAAGTGCCGGTTGTACAAGACTTTCCAGATGTATTCCCGGAGGAATTACCAGGCATGCCACCAGATAGGGAGACTGAGTTTCTGATAGAGCTACTACCAGGGACAGCCCCCATTTCCAAGAGACCCTATCGGATGCCCGCAAATGATTTAGTAGAAATCAAGAAGCAGATTAAGGAGCTATTGGATAAGGGATATATTTGCCCAAGTTCATCACCTTGGGGAGCCGTAGTTCTTTTGGTGGAGAACAAAGATAAAACCTTGAGGATGGTGGTCGATTATCGTGCATTGAACGAGGTGACTATCATGAATAAGTACCCTCTGCCGATGATTAATAACCTGTTTGACCAGCTAGTAGGCGCCAAAGTATTCTCCAAGATTGATCTTCGATCAGGGTATCACCAACTGAAGATCCGTGAACAGGATATACCCAAAACAGCCTTCATCACCAGGTATGGCTTATATGAGTATACAGTCATGTCCATTGGTTTGACTAATGCTCCTGCCTACTTCATGAATATGATGAACAAAGTGTTTATGGAATATTTGGACAAATTTGTCGTGGTGTTCATCGATGACATTTTGATATTCTCCAAGAGCGAGGAAGAACACAAGGAACACTTGCACTTAGTTCTGGAGAAGCTTAGAGAGCATCAGTTATATGTTAAGTTCAGTAAGTGTGAATTTTGGCTGACGGAAGTCGGATTCCTTGGACACATTATTTCCGGAGAAGGAATAGCAGTAGACCCCTCTAAGGTTGAAGCAGTCACTAAGTGGAAGTCACCCACCTCAGTTAAGGAGATCCGCAGTTTTCTCGGACTTGCCGGATATTACCGGAGATTCATTGAGAATTTCTCAAAGATTGCCAAGCCCATGACAGAGCTGTTGAAGAAACAGTCTAAGTATATCTGGACTAAGGCATATGAGGCCAGTTTCCAGGAGTTGACGAAACGTTTGGTCACAGCCCCAGTGTTGATACTGCCAAACATTCGGAAGGACTTCCAGGTTTATTATGACACATGATGTCAAGGACTTGGAGGAGTACTCATGCAAGAGGGAAAAGTTGTAGCTTATGCATCCAGATAGCTACGTCCCCATGAGTTGAATTATGCCACCCATTATTTGGAACTAGCAGCCGTAGTGCATGCACTCAAGACCTGGAGACATTTCCTTATCGGAAATAGTTGTTATGTGTACACTGATCATAAGAGCCTGAAGTATATCTTCACGCAGAAGGAGTTGAACCTCAGACAGAGGAGATGGTTAGAGTTAATCAAGGACTATGACATGAGATTACATTACCATCCAGGAAATGCAAATGTTGTGGCAGATGCTTTGAGTCGGAAGAGTTATGTGAACACACTCATAGCCGGAGGATTACCCCAGGAGTTAACCAATGATCTCAGAGAGCTTCGGTTAGAGATAGTTCCACAAGGACATGTTGCCACACTAGAGATTCAGTCCACCTTGACCGAAAGAATTCGTGAAGCCCAGAAATCGGACAAGGAGATAGCTGAGATAAAGCAGAGAATGAAGGAAGGAAAGGCTAAAGACTTTCGAGAAGATGAACAGGGTACTCTATGGTTTGAGAACCAAATCTATGTGCCCAATGACCCAGAGCTCAGGAAGTTGATACTTCAAGAAGCCCACAATTCACTATACTCGATACACCCAGGCAACACCAAGATGTACCTAGATTTGAAGGAAAGTTACTGGTGGACAGGTATGAAGAAAGATATTGCCGAACATGTTGCGGTATGTGATGTTTGTCAGCGAGTAAAGGCGGAACATCAGAAACCAGCAGGGTTACTCCAACCTTTGCTGATACCCATGTGGAAATGGGATAAGCTTGGTATGGACTTCAGCACAGGACTACCTAGGATCCGTTCAGGATATGATTCCATCTGGGTAGTGGTCGATCGTTTGATCAAGGTGGCTCATTTCATTCCAGTGAAGACCACCTATACCAGTGCTAAGTTAGCCAAGATATATATAACCAGGATCGTATGTCTGCATGGAGTTCCGAGGAGTATCGTGTCAGATAGACGAACACGATTTACCTCAAAGTTTTGGCATCAGCTACATGAAACTTTGGGTACAAGGCTGGAGTTCAGTACAACTTTTCATCCGCAGACCGATGGACAAACTGAGAGAGTCAACCAGATTTTGGAGGACATGTTGAGAGCCTGTGCGATAGACTATGGGTCCAGTTGGGATGACAACTTACCTTACGCAGAGTTTTCGTACAACAACAGTTATCAGACCAGTCTGAAGATGGCCCCTTTTGAAGCTTTATATGGAAGGAGGTGCAGAACACCATTGATGTGGGATGGTGTTGGGGACCGAAAACTTTTTGGTCCCGATCTTATCAGAGATTCTGAAGAGAAGGTCAAACTGATTCGAGACCAACTCAAGATAGCTCAATCTTGGTAGAAGAGCTATGCTGATAACAAACGCAAGGAGGTGACATATGAAGTGGGAGATCGAGCATATTTTCGTGTGTCCCCACTTCGAGGAATCAAGAGGTTTGGTGTTAAAGGAAAGATAGCACCCAGATTCATAGGCCCCTAAAAAATGCTGGAACGTAGAGGCGAAGTTGCATACAAGCTAGAATTGCAGGAAGGACTATCCGGAGTTCATGATGTTTTCCATGTTTCCCAGCTGAAGAAATGCCATGCTGAGATGGCTGATATTCCTTTGAGAGACACAGTGCCCCTAGAGGCCATACAACTTGACAATGACCTGACCTATGAGGAGAAGCCTGTCAGAATCCTTGAGACTACCAATAGAGTTACTCGAAGCAAGACCATCAAGTTCGGTAAGGTTCTGTGGAGTCACCACACCGAGGAAGAAGCCACCTGGGAACGCGAAGAAGATCTTCGTAGAGACCACCCGCACCTATTTTCTAGCCAACCCGAATCTCGAGGGCGAGATTCATCTTAAGGTGGGTAGGTTTGTAACATCCCAAAATTTCATTTTGGAATGTTATGAAATATAGCTATGCATCATCATCATTTTGTTGGAATGTAATGAATTTGTCGAAGTGCTTCTATTGAAATTCTGAAAGGCCATTTCAATTTTCCCATGTATTTGTTTCACCTATTTGAAAACCTTTGGAAATGTTCAAAGAAAGAGAGGAGTAACATGACACTCCACACCAGGGGCATCTTGGTGAAATATTTGAGCAATTAAACCAGGGGGTTATTTGAAAATTTATCTCAAAAAGATTTAAAATCAATTAGGCATTTTCTAAAAATAATTTTTTAAAAAGATATTCAATATGATAGAGGAAAAATGTTCATTAAATAACATTAATTCTCCTGATCATTTTGATATATATAATTCCTAAGTTTGGAATTTTTTTGAATGCATTAAAAGAGTTTTTACTACGCTAGAAATAGAAAAGGAAAGTTTTAAAAACGAACCAGATCGGCCCACCGTCTTTAATTCCCGAAACCACTCCGGGTCGACCACCGACGCGCTAACCACACCCCCACCCTCACTGATGCGCTGGACACACCGTCTGACCGGAGCATCAGCGCGGTCATCCCCTTCCCCATGCCCGACCGCCGTCGCCGGAGATCCCTCTCCGTGGATCTCGCCCCTCTGCCCTTCCCGACCACCGCACCGCTCCTATATAAAGGCCCGACCTCTCCGCTATTCGTTCCACACCTGAAACCCAGTTTTCCCTCACCGGAGCGCTGCCCCAGCCCTCGCCGGAGTTTGGCACCCCAACCGAACGTCCCCGAGCTCGTGCCCTTCGCCACACTCACCCCCAGCCCCCTCCAACGCCACCAATCGACGCCGGAGCCTCGCCGCTACCGTTTGAAGCCTTCGGACGTCGCCCCCGACCACTGCACCATCGACCCCGAGCATCTCCGACCACCGGCCGCCGTTGACCTCGCCGGAGACCCCGACCCTCTCTTTGTAAGCCTCCACCTCCACCCGTAGCCGTCGGATCCGTAGTCAACACGCGAGATTAGATCTGTTTAATAATCGAATCGGTATGCTTTAGTCATCGGTCGTCCATTCGTTAGCTCTCACGCGCACGCCCTCGCGGCCAATCACAACCTAACACGTAGACCCTGTCCGATAGATAGGAAGTTTTTCTTTTTCTTTTCTGTTTTAGAAAACAGAATGTATTCTGTTTTTGTTTTTATCACATATTTTAAAATATTATGTGTTTTTATTTGATTCTTTTTGCATTAGTTCAAAAATTTGATGTAGTTTATGTCTGTATGCTTATATTTCAAATTTGAACTTTAAATTTTGAATATAATCAAATTTGTTTAAATTACTAAAATCTGTATAACTAGAGTTTAAAAATATATTTTTGAATGAATCTTTTTGCTACTGTTTTGTATTAGTTAAACCTATTATTCCACATAGTTTGAGAATTTTTAGGATGAATTTGGTTACTGTTTTTAACAAAAACAGAATCTGTTTAGTTCTTAATAGAATTTAATTAAATTGACTTTTAAGTAATTTGAACCTGAATTAGTGTAACTTTTGTTTTTAGATTTCAGTAGGTTCTGTTGGTTCAACATTAGGTGTATTTTTTCTGTTAATAAGATATGTTTTTTCAAATTATTTTGTGTTCTAGTTTGAATAGGTTCATCTTGTTTTCACCATTTATATTGTTTAGGAAAAAGTTTTGTAGTAATTATCTTAGCACAATACTTTTATAATGAAATACTTTCTGTTTTCAAATAAAATTTTATATTTACTTTTGTGTTATCTAAAATGTCTAGTTGTTTCAAAACCAATTTTTGACTTTTATGTCTTAGTAGGGATTTTGACACCAATTTTTTTTTATAGTCCTATACTTTAGGTGATTCTTCTGTTGATTGTGCTTTGGTTTGTTGAAGCATTTGTTTACCTTGTTGTTGAATGAATTTTATTGTGTTTATGCTTATGGTGTGCTCTTGTTTGATTCGTTAGATCATTCGGAGTGCGAAGCTTGTTATCTAGAGTCACTTGATTACGAGGATCGTCACAAGGCAAGTCACTTTAACCATGTATACCTATGTTTTAATGCATTAGTTCTTCCATCTCCCCAATTGCATGCAAAGTAGGTAAATTGGAAACTTGGTTACTTGTTGTAGTATCATGTGGTAGGTACCCCTCAACCCTTTGACACATTGGCCCCGGGAAACGTTGATTTACGTTTTGCTATGCTATTAGTAGATGGGGTTGGTTGTGTGATTCATGAGAGTTGTGAGTTAATGATTTCAAGACCTAAATGACGATCAAGTCTTCAAGACTCCGAGTTTTCAACATACCTCTAGGTGGATGATGGTTGAACGGCGCCCTGGAGAAACCAATGGTTAGCCTAGATGATGCTGGAGAAGTGCCAGTATTCATGCAGAAAGGTCCACCCAGGCACAAAGATATGGATGGATGCTTCAAGACCCAAGGCTTACCTGCACAGCCACAAGCCATTATGGGCTCTGGCTTGGTTGGATATCGTGGTGACCCTGGACAGGTGGTGCTACGAGATGTAGAAGAACGGTAGGAAAGGATGGGCACCGACAGAGTCTCGGGGAAACCCTTTAGAAGACCATGTTTTGGTCATCCGTTTCTCAAACACCATGAAGTGCGAGAAATCCAGTGGAGGCGATCAAATCTTGTGGGGGACATGTGCAAAACTCTGCAGAGTACCCAAATCTAATCGATTAGCCGTGTCCACGGTCATGGACAGTTTGAGCCAAAGGAACTGAAACTATCTGGAACTCTCAACACAATAAATTAAATTGATGTGGGTATTTTAATGTCAACTTGGGTATGAGAATTGGTTGGTGGAACCATCTCATTAATCAACCAACATTGTAGTAATTATGCTTTTGCCCTCTCTTGTTGTAGGAAAATTTTGGCTTTCTGCAAAAACTTACTACCCCCACCTGCCATATTTGCATATAGACTAGATGATTACTTTACCCCCTCTCTTGTGACTTTGCCGGCATATTCAATATGCTGACCTATACGGCTGCAACGTACCATGTTGCAGAGTACTTTTCTGACCAGGAGTGAGGATACGCTCTACGCTCGGTGAGATGCCCTTGGAGTCAGATGGACTCAACTACCTATGGAGCTTCCGCAAGTTTTTGATTTAGTTTATCTCATGAGTTGGCCTTTAGCCACTTTATTGTAATCCTTATTGTAATGAAGGACTCGATATGAGATTTTTGATTAATTAATGCTGTGTGATTTCCCTTTGATATATACATTGATGTACCGTGTGTGTACCAGCATGATCTTGGGATGGTACAGAAACACCGGAGATTCGACCTTTCAGGTCGGGTCGCTACACCTGATCACTCGCCGGAGGAGGAGGAGGAGCATGATGAGGCGGAGTGCCCTAATTCGCCTGAGGGGAAGGAGGAGGCGGAGGCGTCCTATTTGGAAGCTTGATGTACTCCTTCTGCCATAGACATGTACTTCTCAGGGCACGAACCAACTTATTCTCTCCTTCGCCTGTAGAGTGGTCAAGCTCGAGCTCCTCAAATTCCGTCATTACGTCATCCACCATCACAACAGCATAGCCATGTGGAATCAGAAGGCAGTGAGAAGTTCCATTGGGTTGAGGAGGTGCAACAGAGCAGACAACCGCCTTGAAAGTGAGGTTTCGGAATTTCGTCATAAGCTCGCAATGTTGAGCCTCCGTTATAGTATCCATGGGGTAGCTAGGAGATGTGAAGTCAGGCTGAACGGGCTCCGTGGAAGTGACGCTGCTTCTCCGCTGAGATGGCGGGGTAGCTTCGTGCTGCTGAGAAGGTTGGTCGGCAGCTCGCTGGCTCTCAGCTTCCTCTAGCTTTTGTAGTATTGCATTGAGCTTCTGAATTTTTCTCAACTCCGTTTCCTCTTTCTCTCCCCACTTCTGTAACCGCCTACGTCGGGACACCCAACCTTCCATGGAACGGAGCTTGGTGTGCCTCGTGTTCGTCCAGGGTGCTCAGCATTCCCTAGGGCCTCAGTCAGCTCGTCCTTCTCTCTGTCGGGAATGAACGTCCCTTCCTGCGCTGCGGTGATATACTTCTGAAGCTTGTTCATGGGTATTGCAAGTTGCTCGTCCATCCAACGACACTTCCCTATTTCAGGTTCCAAAGTTCCCAAACCCGAAGAACCAAGTCCTTGAATGGTCTGGCCAGTTCAATGTGTGTGGTATGACCCCTTTAGCAATCAGGTCATTCTCAGCTTTGTCCCACAACGGCCGGGCTTTGAGGTAGCCACCTGACCCCGTGTGATGGTGATACTGCTTCTTTGCAGCATTGACCTTGTTTGTCTCTGACATTTTCTTACTCTTGTCGCATGTCTTGTAGTCCACAAATGCGGGCTAGTAACCTCTTATCTTCTCAAATTGGCTGATGAATTCTGGAGTATTCCCTTTGTCGACAAACTTTGATTTCAACTCATTCTTCCACCTCCTGAATAGATCTACCATCTTCTTAAGAGCACACGCCTTGACCAGTGGCTCTATAACTAGCTTACTCGGATCCTCCTCTGGCGGTAGGGTGAAATTTGCCTTTAGCACGGTCCGAAGATCATCTTTCTGTCTATCGGTGACATAATAACCTTCAGGGGCGCTGTCCTTAGGCTTATTCCATTGCTTGATGCTGATCGAGATGTTGTCCCTAAAAATAGCTCCGAACTGAGCAGAAAATGCGTTCTTGGTCCGCTTGGGTTCAATCGGATGGCCATCAGTTGCGAGTGATGTGATCGTGAACTTTTCATCCTTGCGCAACCTCTTCTTCGGGCCTCGTCTCGTTACAGAAGTTTGGCTAGATCCGAAGGGCTATAAAAGAAGAAACAAGAGTTAATTAATATATGTACATACCAAAACAATTAATGCATCAATTAGCTAGTCAGCACAGACTTAATTAATATATATACCTCACCGGACTTTGCAACAGCTCCCTCCTCCGATCGGTCACCGGAGCCGTCATCATGGTCTCCTTCTTCCTCCGGCATTCGGTCACTAGAGCCATCCTGATCATGTCCTTCCTCCTCCATTGTTCGATCACCAGAGCCGTCATAATCCTCTCCTTCCAGACCATCGGTGTCATTGAGAAACGACAAGATATTACGTCCGCCATGGATTAAGTCCCCCAACAAGTGTTCTTGTTCTTCATTTATTGGATCCATAGTTTCTGCTAATATTACAACATGGCAATTAATATACAAACATGAATGTACGATATCCGGACCGCCTCTCTCATGAATGTCCGACGTCTGGACCACCTCTCTCATGAATGTCAAACAAGGGATTCTGTTAACATTTAAGGGATTTAATTAACAAAATGGCGCCATTCTGAATGTGCAGAAAATGGTCCATATTTTTCCTGATCTCATCTACCCTTCTATACGTCACATTGACTAGTGTCAATGGATTCAAGAAAACCAAGGCTTCATCATTAGCCGAAAGTAACAGGCGAATAATGGTACGAAGCTCTCCAAAATTGTTTTGTAATGGAGTCCCGGATAGGATAATTAATTAGCCTTTTTGGTACGAAGTTTAGCAAGAGCCTTCCGAATATCGCTATTCGGAAGGCCTTTGCTGAAATTCGTAACAATAAGTGAATTATTCTATACGGGACTCCGTTTCAAAACAACTTTGAAGAGCTTCGTAGCATCATATGCATGTTACTTCCGGCTAATGATGAAGCCATGGATTTCTTCAATAGTTTGACACACAACGTGACATATAGAAGCATATATATATGAGATCAATTTTTTTTGGATCAACTTGTGCACATCCATAATGGGGGCATTCTTGATAAATCTATGTTATCGGAGTTTTCTTCATTTAACTTGGTAAATTTGGGTGGCCTCGACAACGCTTCTAGGGTTTGGGGTGGCCTCGACAATGCTTTTTTAGTCCCGGTTTGGGTGAGCGGACCGCCTCTCTCTCATGCATGTCCGACGTCCCCTCTCATGTCAAAGTTATCGGGGAGGGGGTATATCAACAAAAAAATACATTTCGGATCCGTTGGAAAGCTCTCCGGGAGCCAAGGCCAACGTCATGATAGGGGGACGGGCTGCTCCCGTGGCCTTGTTGATAGATAGAGCCGATGCCAACGTGATGATAGAGCCGATGCCAACATTTTCATTTGACAAAAAAAACTACCTTCAAAAAAAAGACTTGCTTTGCCGCGGGTGCTCGGTGCGACATGGACTCGGTGGAAAAACTTTATGAAATTGTGGTGGTGGCCAGGCCGGGTGGTTTTCTTTTCCTTCTTCATTTTTTACTTTGTTTCTTCTTATATGTTTGTTCTCGTTTTCACTCTACATTTTCGAACATATGAAAAACAATGAAGACTTTTTACATGAACATATACATAAATATACATGAACATATATACATATACATGAAAAAACATATACATGAACATATATATACATGCACATATACATACATGACACATATACATGAACATATATACATATACGTGAAAAAAACATATACATGAAAAAAAATACAAGGGGCGGCGACGTCGGCTCACAGCGGGGGCGGTCGTCGAGGGCAATGGTGACGGTGGGGGGGGCTGAGCAGGGGCGTGGCCGGGGCGACAACAAGGACGACGTCGGCGAGCGAGGGTGACGGCGGGGGCGGCACACGAGGGAGTCAGCGACGACAACGACAGTGGGGGCGGCTGGTGCGCAGGGGCGCGCTCGGGGGGCGGGGACGGCGTGGGCGACGGACGACATTGGCATGGGCTCGGGGGCAGGGCAGGGGCACGGGCGATGGTGACGGCGTGGGCGGCGGACGGTGACGACGTGGGCGGCGGACGGCGTCAGCGTGGGCTCGGGGGCAGGGCTAGGGCACGAGCGACGGCGATGGCGTCGGGGCAGCCTGGTGGCGTCGAGGAGGTTGGTGTCGTCGGGGGGAACTACGAGATGAAAACAAAAAAATTCACGAGTGCTGCAAATATACACACCCCGTTGGTCCCGGTTGGTGGCACCAACCGGGACCAATGCCAACCTTTGGTCCCGGTTGATGCCACCAACCGGGACCAAATGTCTCTTTTCGGCAGCCCAAAGGGCTGGAACCAGAGACCTTTGGTCCCGGTTGGTGGCACCAACCGGGACTAAATTTGGGTATTGGTCCCGGTTGGTTCCACCACCAACCGGGACCAATGGCCTTGCACAGCGGCATGGTGGGAGTTTAGTCCCACCTCGGTAGTGGAGACTATGCCACACCTGTTTATAAGGCGCGGTGCCCCTGATCCTTCGAGCACCTCTCTATAGAAGGCTTACGGGCCTAACCACTCTGTATCTGCTTGTGGTCCTAGTGGGCCTTCTATGGGCCTGAATCCTGGCCCAATTGGCTGGTTGGGTTTCTAGTCGTATTCAGGACATGGTGGCCCAGTAGGCGGCATTTTATAAAATTTTTCCAGTATTTTTGTTTTTTTTCCTTTATTTATTTTTTTGAAAAAATTCTAGTATTTTTCTTCTGTTATTTTAGTTCATTCTTTTTAACAAATAAATACTTTGATAATTTTAGTTGCATAATTTCCATTATTTTGTTTTGTTTCCTGCTTTATTTATTTTTTGCTTTATTTATTTCCAGTGTGTTTTATCATTATATTATTTATGCTATTAATTTTTTGAACAAAAAATACTTTGATAATTTTAGTTGCATAATTTTTATATAATTATAGTTTCAAAAATACTAGATGTTTATAAAAGCTTTTTAGTTGATCCTTTTTTGAACTCCACTCCCACGATGTTTTGAAAGAAATTAAAGGGCACTTGAAACGAACTCTAAAAAGGTTGAAAGTTGGCATGGTATCATCATTTCATCCACATAGCATGTGCTAAAAAGTTGAGTGGGTTACGAGAGAAACTGGATGCACTTTGTGTAGAAAATGGACAATCTCTTTCGAAGTATCACAGTTTCGAACGAAAACTCATCTGTTACAAAGGATTTCATTTTTGAACTTATTTGAACTCCATACTTTTTGTGTGTTCAAAATATACCATTCAAAGCCACATCATCAATTTTCAACCCTTTCTGACTTCATTTGGTATTTTTCATGCACTTATTGATTTTTTTGAGTTAAATGACCCTGAAATTGAAAAGCACTTCAAATGAACTCTGAAAAGGTTGAAAGTTGGCATGGTATCATAATTTCACCCACATAGCATGTGCTAAAATGTTGACAGGGTTACGACAAAAAATGGATGCACTTCGTGTACAAAATGGACAATCTCTTTCAAAGTATCAAGGTTTCGGACGAAAACTCATCTGTTACAAAGGTTCAGTTTTTTGAACTCATTTGAACTCCAAACTCTATGTGTGTTCAAAATGCACCATATAAAGCCACATCATCAATTTTCAACCCTTTGTGACTTCATTTGGTATTGTTCATGCACTTACTGATTTTTTGAGCTAAATAACCCTGAAATTGAAAAGCACTTCAAATGAACTCTGAAAAGGTTGAAAGTTGGCATGGTATCATCATTTCACCCACATAGCATGTCATAAAAAGTTGAGAGGGTTATGGCAAAAACTGGATGCACTTCGTGTACAAAATGGGAAATCTCTTCCGAAGTATTAGGGTTTCGGACGAAAACTCATATGTTACAAAAGGCATTTCATTTCTTCACATGTCACTGCAATGATATAGTTGTGGAGAGACAGTGTTCACTTTTTCTTCGCTTGTGTCATGTGCTTATTGCGCCGTAACCATGGATAATCTTCATCGTTTAACAGGGTGCTTGGGCCTGCCTTGACTGTGAAGGGAGGAATTTCATTAAACTTTTGATAATCTTCAGACATGTCTGTCTTGCCCTCCAATCCCATGATGTCTCGTTTTCCTGAAAGAACTATGTGGCGCTTTGGCTCATCGTATGATGTATTCGCTTCCTTATCTTTTGTTTTTCTCGGTATGGTAGACATGTCCTTCACATAGAAAACCTATGCCACATCATTGGCCAGGACAAATGGTTCGTCTGTGTACCCAAGTTTGTTCAGATCCACTGTTGTCATTCCGTATTGTGGGTCTTCCTGTACCCTGCCTCTTGACAGATTGACCCATTTGCACTGAAACAAAGGGACCTTGAAATCATGTCCATAGTGAAGTTCCGATATGTCCACTATGTAACCATAATATGTGTCCTTTCCCCTCTTGGTTGCTGCATCAAAGCGGACACCGCTGTTTTGGTTGGTGCTCTTTTCATCTTGGGCGATCGTGTAAAATGTATTCCCATTTATCTCGTACCCTTTGTAAGTCAATACAGTCGAAGATTGTCCCTTGGCCAACGAGTACAGCTCATCAGAAACAGTGTTGTCACCCATGAGACATGTTTGCAACCAACTGCCAAAAGTCCTGATGTGTTCATATGTAATGCAGTCGTCACACTGCTCCGGGTGTTTGGAGCGTAGAATATTCTTGTGTTCATCGACATACGGGGTCACCAATGTGGACTTCTGTAGAACTGTGTAGTGTGCTTGAGATCAAGAATGCCCGTCCCTGCATATTATTGAGTCCGCTCCTAGCGTGCCTTTTCCAGCCAGTCTCCCCTCATACCGCGATTGAGGGAGACCAATCTTCTTAAGGTCAGGAATGAAGTCAACACAAAACCCAATGACATCCTCTGTTTGATGGCCCATGGAGATGCTTGCTTCTGGCCTAGCACGATTACGAACATATTTCTTTAAGACTCCCATGAACCTCCCAAAGGGCAACATATTGTGTAGAAATAGAGGGCCCAAAATGAAAATCTCGTCGACTAGATGAACTAGGACGTGCGTCATGATATTGAAGAAGGACAGTGGGAGCACTAGCTCGAAACTAACAAGACATTGCACCAAATCACTCCTTAACCTTGATAGGATTTCTGGATTGATCACCTTTTGAGAGATTGCATTGAGGAATGCACATAGCTTCACAATGGCTAATCAAGTGTTTTCCGGTAGAAGCCCCCTCAATGCAACCGGTAGGAGTTCCGCCATAATCACGTGGCAGTCATGAGACTTTAGGTTCTGGAACTTTTTCTATGCCATATTTATTATTCCCTTTATATTCGACAAGAAGCCAGATGGGACTTTCATACTGAGCAGGCATTCAAAGAAGATTTCCTTCTCTTTGGTAAGAGCGTAGCTAGCAGGACCTTCATACTGCTTTCGATGCATGGCGTCTTTTTCATGAACACATTGCTGTTCCTCCCGTGCCTCTGGTGTATCTTTTGTCTTGCCATACGCTCCCAAGAAGCCTAGCAGGTTCACGCAAAGATTCTTCATCACGTGCATCACGTCGATTGCAGAGCGGACCTCTAGGTCTTTCCAATAGGGTAGGTCCCAAAATATAGATTTATTTTTCCACATGGGTCCGCGTTTGTCAGCGTCATTCAGAACAGATAGTCTGCCAGGACCCTTTCCAAATATTACTCGTAAATCATTGACCATATCAAGTATGTGATCACAAGTACGGAGGGCGGACTTCTTCTGGTGATCTGCCTCACCTTTGAAATGCTTTCCTTTCTTTTGACATTGATGGTTGGTTGGAAGAAATCGACGATGCCCCAGGTACACATTCTTCCTGCATTTGTCCAAATATATACTGTTGGTGTCATCTAACAGTGTGTGCATGCGTGGTATCCCTTGTTTATCTGTCCTGAAAAGTTACTGAGAGCAGGTCAATGGTTGATTGTTACAAATAGCAATGCATGTAGGTCAAATTCCTGTTGTTCGTTCTCATCTCACACACGTACACCTCTTCCATTCCATACTTGTAAAAGTTCATCAACTAATGGCCTTAGGTACACATCAATGTCATTATCGGGTTGCTTAGGGCCTTGGATGAGCACTGGCATCATAATGAACTTCCGCTTCATGCACAACCAAGGAGGAAGGTTATACATACATAGAGTCACGGGCCATGTGCTATGCTGGCTGCTCTCCTCCCCAAAAGGATTAATGCCATCTGCACTAAAACCAAACCATACGTTCCTTGGGTCACCTGTAAAGTCGCTCCACTTTCTCTCGATCTTTCTCCACTGCGACCCGTCATCGAGTGCTCTCAACTTCCTGTATTTCTTATGGTCTTTTTTGTGCCATTGCATCAACTCGGCATGCTTTTTGTTTCTGAACAGACGTTTCAACCGTGGTATTATACGAGCATACCACATCACCTTGGCAGGAACCCTCTTCCCGGTGCGCTGGCCCTCAACATCACCAGGGTCATCTCTTTTGATCTTATACAGCAATGCACCGCATACCGGGCATGCGTTCCGTTCCTCGTACTCACAGCGGTAGAGGATGCATTCATTAGGGCATGCATGTATCTTCTGCACCGCCAATCCTCGAGGGCATACAACCTTCTTTGCTGCGTACGTACTGTCGGGAAATTCGTTATCCTTTGGAAGCTTCTTCTTCATTATTTTCAGTAGCGAACTAAATCCCTTGTCAGATACACCATTTTCTACCTTCCATTGCAGCAATTTCCAGTGTGGTACCGTGCTTTTTCTTGTCATCTTCGCAATTTGGGTACAACCCTTTTTTGTGATCCTTTAACATGCGATCGAACTTCAACTTCTCCCTTTCACTTTCGCATTCTCTCTGTGCATCAACAATGACCCGGCGAAGATCATCATCGGGCACATCGTCTGGTTCCTCTTGATCTTCAGCTTCCCTCATTGCAGCATCACCATATTCAGGGGGAGGGTAGTTGTCGTCATCCTCTTCTTCTTCATTGTCTTCCATCATAACCCCTCTTTCTCCGTGCTTGGTCCAAACATTATAGTGTGGCATAAAACCCTTCTGAAGCGGGTGGAAGTGAAGGGTTTTAGAGTTGGAGAAAGACTTCGTATTCTGACAGACAGTACATGGACAAGGCATAGAACAATTCTTCTTGTTTGCCTCAGCCGCTTCGAGAAAATTATGCAGACCCTTAATATACTCGAAGGTGCATCAGTCACCGTACATCCATTGCCGGTTCATCTGCGTGTGTTATATAATAAAGTGTATTAAAAACAATTACACCATATCATGAATAGAGAAGTGACCAAATTAATAAAATTCATCACCACATTAAAGCCAAAGTACAATAATGACCAAAATAAATACATACAGTTCATACATAGTTGTCATTATTGAACAATATATAGCTCTATAGAGCATCTAATTAAAACATACAACGAGACTATGTAAAAAATTTAAACGCAACAACAAATGCAATCATAACCGCTACTAAGGTACCAATTGATGCAACAACAAATGCAAGCATAATGATACCAAGCCTCAGTGTGAATGACATATTTTCTAATCTTTCTATGGTTCAAGCGCATTGCATCCATCTTGGTCTTGTGATCGTCAACGATATCGGCAACATGCAACTCCAATCCCATCTTGTCATCTTCAGTTCTTTTCATTTTTTCTTTCAAATGATCGATTTATTTTTCAGCTTTAGTAAACTTGTCGAGCAGAATTGCATAGTCGGTATCCATTTCTGGTTCAACTACTTCCTATAGATAAAAACATCTATGTCAAGTTGGTGGCATAATTAATTATCATAAACATTAGAGTGTGAAATAGTTATATAAAAGATAATATACCACACCTGAATCATAGACTGGACGAGGGCCGACGTGGGCGAATACCATAACCATGGCATTATATAATAACAAACAATAATAAAAGTAAGAAAATCATACGAGTAAGTATATTTTATTTTAGCAAGAAGATAAGATCAAGAGGCTCACCACGCGCGGGCGATCGACGGCGGTTTCAGGAAGGGGATGGGATAGGACGGACCGCCAAACCTAGACAAATCTTGACGAAAATGAAGTTTGGACAAGGAGCTTCGAGAGCAGTATGCTTAAGTTTGGCTTGGGCATTTCATCAAACACCTCATGTGCATAGGAGGTAAGATAGAGCACCACAAAGCTCTCCCCTCGCCGGCCGAAAAATAGAGCAGTGTGGAGTGCTCTGCTCACTGGCGAGGGGGTATATATAGGCATCTGATTGGTCCCGGGTTCGTGACTGGAACCGGGACTAAAGGACTCACTTTGGTCCCGGATCCATCCACGAACCAAGACCAATGGTTGTGGGCCAGGAGCGAGGCACATTGGTCCCGGTTCATGTCTGGAACCGGGATCAAAGGTTCCATACAAACCGGGACCAATGCCCCACGTGGCTCGCCCGCCCCCCTGGCCTCACGAACCGGGACCATTGCCCCCATTGGTCCCAGTTCATGACTGAACCGGACTAATGGGCTGGCCCGGCCCGAACCAATGCATTGTTTTCTACTAGTGGCATGTTTTCCATGATTTAATTTGACATCTTATTGTGTGAGCATGTTGGTCTGCATTTATTTACTCATTCGAGGATATCCAATTGTTGTTATTTGGCTTTTGATTTATCTTTTGCCAATTGGATATACAAGAATGCCTAAGACCACTACTTTAGCTATCTATGCTTTCTCACCTCATACTCTATTCATGTTGCATCACAAAATTTGAACAAGTGCTTTTCGATCCCTCTGTGTGTGGAGCACTCGGAGTTCCGTATCGACAAGGACTGACCTTAAAAACCTCCCAAGTGCATCTCGGTGGAACCAACCACAAAATCTCGGTCTCACCGAATGCCTAGGGTTGATCTGTTTTTCAATCTCGGTACCACCGATTCCATCTTCTTGTTTGCATCGAGTTTCCCTTTCAACTGACAGTTGAGGAACTCGTTGACACCGAAAAGTTAGAATCGATGACACTGACAGTGGTGGGTATATATACTGTGGAACCCGATGCTTTTAATTTCACCCTCAAACCGTGATGCCTCAGAACCCTAAGCCGCCCACTTCAAGACCCCTGGTCGTCGCCCTTGTCTCCCTGCGCTCCTTCGCTGCTGGGAATCGCTGCCACCGATGAAATCCTCTCCCTCGTCACTGCCGTAGCGGATCCGCGCCAAGTTAGAGTACGGATTCGACCTCTTTTGCGCTCCTCGCCCGATTCTTGCACAATGGATTCAAGTTTATCTATAAGCCACTCATTGCATGAACTCCTATGCACCCAAAACTTCGATAGTTTAGGGAATATTAGATTTTCTAGGGTTTTGTCGTCCGCCCGATTGAACTCGGTGGAACCTAAGCGAAGAAATCGGTCTCACAGATTTGACTTTCTGTGTTGCTGAGAACTTTCTCGGTGGAACCGAGTACTTCTTTTTGATCTCACCGAAAAGGGTGCCAAGGTTCTGTTAAGAGGGACAGTCAGTCTCAGTGGCACCAAATTTTTTGCTTCGGCTATACCAATATTCATATGACAGAATGCAAAAACTTTGAAAAAATCTATTGTTCAAACTTTCAAAAACTAGCCTCATTTTGTGATGACTCATCTACTTCTGCTCTTCTATACTCTATTCACAGGGTCAGTATGTCACATGCTGAGGACAGTCAAAATTTGGCAGAGCAGGGTGCTGACATGAGTTCAGGCACAAGTCCAGAGTCCAGTTCTTTTCAGATCCAGGCACCCCCAGCTCACATGGGTTGCCCAAGGCTGCCACCAGGATCAGAAAGAAGCTAAATTCTGATGAAGAAAATTCAGATTTTGTTCCTGAGGATATTCTCGCCAACAAGCAAGAAAAGGCTGCTAAGAAGTCAGCAACTGAAGCTACTTCTTCCAGAAGAGTTGTCAGCAAGGTCTATGCCAGCTGTGAAACTATCAAAGCACATGAGAGTGCTAGAGCCAACATTTCTGTTAACCCCCAAGGAAATCTATGCCTAAGAAGGCAGGGGAGAAGAGAGCCAGAAAAAGTATTATCCATGTGATTGGCAGGCATACCTCCATGTATGAAGATCCAGAGGAGGCTGATGGTGCTGCTACTAAGGATGAGGAGGAAGAACATGTTGAGAAGGCCCCTCCCAAGAAGAAGGCCAAGAAACTTTTGGCTGATGCTATGCCAAATACTGGCACATCCAAGAGCACCAAGCCTACATCCAAGAAAACTGCTACACAGAAGTCCAAGAGGACTACCAGAGATATTCCAGCTTCTCAGGAGAACAAGGGAACTGCCTCCAGATTTGAAGATGATGATGACTTGACAACATTAATGAATCTCAGACCACATCTTCCGGTACATGATGTCAACCACTTAGTTGCTGAAGATATGAAGAAGAGGAAAGACTTAGGATTGAGAGCTTGGAGAGCTATAGATCCTTATGCCCAGAGGAAGAAAACAACTGTCGACTACAGGTTCTACACTAGAGAGCAAAAAGACTTTTATGAGACAGTGTTGCTAGACAAGAGTCCATCTATTAGTGATACGAGATATGTTGATTGTAAATTCATTAAGGAGAATGAGAACTACTTTCCAAGTGTCCAAGATAATTTCCACTGCATTGGTCTAGATGAGTTCATTGGTAGAGAGCTTACTGCATGGAACGATGAGATGATCATGCAATTCTACTCCACTGCACATTTCAATGAAGATAGTAGAATTGTATGGATGATTGAAGGAGCAAGGTACGAATCCATTGTTGAGAAGTGGGCTGCACTTCTAGGAGTTCTAGAGGTTCAGGATGGTGATCTGGATGTATACTATGAATCCAAGGCAAGCCACAATGCCATGAAGGATATGTCTATTCCTATCCCCGCAGACAAAGTGCAATCTCACAAGCTAGGATCCATCTACTATCTACAAGCAGGCCTCCATACCATGAACACTATTTTGAGGCATACCTTGCTGCCCAAGTTAGGAGATGACAAGATGATCCTAGGCTACTCCATTAACATGTTGATCCACCTTTACGGGCATACCGGGATTAGAGTGATGGATTTGATTGTTGAGACAATCAAGAGGATTGCTGCTGATCAAAAGCGCTCTTGCTGCTATGCACCCTACATCCAGATGCTCATGAACTCTCAGTTGGAGAAGCACATATTTTCTCTAGATCGTCAACATCTGCCCCTACAGCCAGATCTCGAGGATAATGTTGTGGTGATGGACCCAGGTCATCCCACATCCGCTACAACATAGGCAGAGGCAGAGGCAGTTCGAGCCGCGAGTGCTCAAGCCCCGAGATCTAGAAACGAGCAAATGGATCTTTTGATCTTAGCAGTTTAGGGCATGTAGAAGGATATCAAGGGGATTATAGACAACAAGAACAATCTTGTGAGGATCTTTGAGACAAGGATCAAGACTCTTGGTGATAAGGTGGCCAAGGTGACAAAGATAGTTATAGAGCTTTAGAAGGAAGTTGACTCAATGCACATCCCTAGGGTCACTTCTACCTCTTCTTCTTCTTCTTCTTCTAATGATGATGGATCACCTCTCGGGCCAAGCACACAGTTCACTACTCAAGCTAGATCAGCTACAGTGCATGCACTCGACTTGAGGCCCTCTTCATCAGCTCTTGCTACTATCAGCACAGCTCCTGCTCCATCAGCTCTAGTACCTCCAGTGTCCACTCCAGCTCCATCCATGACATCTGCAGAGATCTTCGCCGACGTCGTTCTCTCGATTCCTTCATCAACAACCGGAGGAGATCAACCCAAGAACGCTTAGATATATGCCTTTGAACTTTTTGGTAACTTGTTGCCAAAGGGGGAGAAGTGTATATTGATCTTTAGGATTCGAGTGAGAGAGCGTTTGGTGTTTGTTGCTGCTTGTTTTTCCAAAACAATTGCTTTTGGTTGCCATGATACACTTTTGGTTGCTTGTGATACATGCTTCATGATGTTTGATCAAACGCTTTAATGTGTGATGTTACTATTTCCTATCATCTTAATGCTTATGTGATGATCATTCATTTTTGGTTGATTGTGTTGTGCTATGATGTTCATTCTAAATTATTCTCGCACACCACCAAGTGGTATGTGACATGTGAGAAGTGACCCATGTACCTAACCGACTGTGCATTTGCATTCAAACGCAAATTTAAAATAATGGACAAATGTAGGGGGAGCTCTTGCTTATCACATACTTCTCAAAGTGACGATTACATTCATTGATTATATCTTTGTCGAAGCTTTGATCTATATGTTGTCATCAATTACCAAAAAGGGGGAGATTGAAAGCAGATTTGCTCCCATGGTGGTTTTGGTAATTAATAACAACATATAAGTCATTGAACTAACGTCTCTACCAAGTATATTTCATGAGAAGTTCAATGATTGCGATGGCAAAAGGATTGAGGAGATTGTGGAATTACCCCAAGATGCAAGGAAATAGGTTGGCCAAGCTTCAAGCAAGAGGACTCTACATTTTATATTTGTGAGAAATCACTTTGAGTCCATAGGAAAGCCAATACTATTAAGAGGGGGTAAGGTTTTGATGGTGAACAATATGCTCATATGTTCACAAGTAATAGACACCAAAAACATCCACAAACTCTCCCACTAAAGTCTGTCTCTAGCCAAACACTCAAAATCGATGCAACAAGCTATCCTATCCTGGTGCGACTTTCGGTGCCATCGAGTTGGGTTGCCAACTTTCTGTTACGCAAGTTCACACTTTCGGTCCGATCGAGAATGTTGAATCGGCGTCACCGAGTTTAGCAATTCTGACCGTTGGTCACCTTGTCGGTGCAACCGAGATTCTTATATCAGTCTCAGCTAGATTGAAAAGTTGCCACTTTTAGGTCACTTCAGTACAACCGAGATTAACACATCGGTGTCACCGAGTTGGTAATTTTGTGTGTAATGGTTGGATTTTTGGGGATGCCTATATATACCCCTTCACCACCACCCACTCAAGAGAGAAGCACTCAGAACTATTCCATACCTATCCTACTCAGTTATGAGAGAGAGAGCCACCTACCCTTGTGTTGAGATCAAGATCTTCCACTCCAACCATATGGATCTTGATTTCTAGCCTCCCCAAGTTGCTTTCCGCCAATCCCATCTCTTCTACCAAGCCAAATCCGTGAGAGAGTGATTGTGTGTTGAGGAGTCTATCATCTTGAAGCACAAGAGAAAGGAGTTCATTGTCATTACCGAGCCTATTACCTTTTGGAGGGTGGTGCCTCCTAGATTGGTTAGGTGTCGCTTGGGAGCCTCCTACTTCATGTTGTGGAGTGAACGAAGAAGTTTGTAAGGGCAAGGAGATTTCCTACTTCGTGAGGATCTACCCCGAGTAAGGCTACTCCTCCGTGGACGTAGGCCGTCATGGTATAGTCAAGGTTGCTTATTCGTGGAACCCTCCACGGGTAGAGCCCTCCGTGGACTCTCGCGATCGGTACCCTCCGTGGGTTGAAGACTCCATGAACATGGATGTATGATAGCACCACCTATCGGAACCACGGGAAAAATCATCATGTCTACAATTGCATTTGATCTTCTTACCCTATCCTTTAATCATGCTTGTTGTTACTTTCTGCTGTTGTACTCCTAGACTTGCATGTGTAGGGTGTATTTGATATGCTATGAATGCTAAAACTTGCCGAGAATTAAAATTGGGAAAAGGCATTGTTTTATTTGGTCAAGTAGTCTAATCACGCCCCCTCTAGACCTACTTTCGATCCTACAAGTGGTATCAGAGCATTGGTCTCCATTGCATTGGTTTCACAACCTAGGAAAAGTATGGCATCTAGTGAGGGAAATTATCACCGTAGAGGTCCCTACTTTGATGGCACTAATTTTACTAGTTGGAAGCATAAAATGAAAATGCATTTGCTTGGTCATAATCCTGCCGTTTGGGCTATTGTTCGTGTTGGCTTGCAAGGTGAATTCTTCGGTTATGGAAGAGAACCGGATCATGAAGCAAACACAGAAGAATTGAAGATGTTGCAACTCAATACTCAAGCATGTGACATTATCTTCAACTGCCTATGCCCCGAAGAATTCAACAAAATTAGTCGTCTTTAACATGCAAAAGAGATTTGGGATACTTTGGTTGATATGTACGAATGAACTGAGTCCGTGAGAGAATCCAAGTTAGATGTTCTTCAAGGTCAACTTGGTAAGTTCAAGATGAAGGATGGTGAAGGAGTCGCTGAGATGTACTATAGGCTAGCCCTCATCACCAATGAGATTGCCGGCTTAGGAAGCGAAGCAATGACTGACAAGTTCATCATCAAGAAGATACTTTGAGCTTTGGATGAGAGATATGACATCGTGTGCACCTTGATCCATATGATGCCTAACTACAAAGATCTCAAACCAAAGGAAGTGATTGGTAGAATTGTTGCCCATGAGATGACACTCAAAGACAAGGAAGAGCTTCACCACAAGTCTAGTGGTGCTTACAAAGCCACAAGTGATCCTACCGCTACCTCAAGCGACAACCTTGTCACAAATGAAGAGATAAGCCTCATGGTCAAGAAATTCAACAAGTTCTACAAGAATAGAAGCAAAGATCGTAGCTCCAACTCAAGACATGAAGAAACGTGTTCGTCAAGTCGTGACCGAAACTGCTACAATTGTGGGAAGCCCGGACATTACTCCAATAACTATTGGGTTGCCTCGCAACAAGTGCTATTGTTTCATGCCCCTAGCTAGGCATAATGCATAGTTTCAAGTGTTGTCATTTTCGACATTGTGGATGATTTGTTCCAATTTGACCTTGAGGATTTATATTTCCTCCTTCAAATTATTGAAATCACTCATCTTTTGATCCAAAGTATCGAATCACTTACTTTCCATTACTACATTGTAATTGATTTTAGTAGTCATGTTGTAAAGCCCCCTAAAATCGGTTTCCACAATAGCCTTAGTTTTTTATTAGCTCAATTTTGCAGTGGATAAGCAACACGGTAGCTTAAGTGGTTTCTATTTTGGGTTGTCTGAATATAACTTTCATCTTTTCATAACTATGAAAAGCATTGTTCCAAAGAAAATCTTTTTCAAACATAGATTAAAGGTAAGCCAACGTAAAACTTTTAAATAGTAAATTAATATGACACTTGGGACTATCCCTCTTTTATGTCACTAGAAATCTATCCCGATCTTCTTTTAAAGATTCATCACTCAAGTTTAGGACTTCGGAACCTCCCCCCAAGTAGGAAGGAAAAGACAAATCCGAAGGAGGACTAGGCATAGTAACAGGCAAAAACAAGACTAAACAAAGATAAATATTTTTGTAATTTTTTTATGAGACAAACTAAATATAAAATAAAATAAAAATAATAACAAGCGAAAGATAATTTGTGTGAAGTTACTTGATGGTTGGGGAAGGTATTCCCCGGCAACAGTGCCAGAAATCCTTCCTCATACTTGTGATCTACGTTGCGTTTTACGTGAAGAGGAACGGGTTATCCCAGCACAATGTGGGTAAATATTTACCTTAGTTATGAAACCAAGGTTTATCAAACCAATAGGAATATCAATCGTTAACCATCTTCAGCGGTTGCACACACAAGAGCAAACAACCTGCACCCAACGCTGGCAAGAGGGGTGCCAATCCCCTTGGTCTCGTTATTTGCAAGCAAGTGAGTTGTGTAGATAATTGTAAATTGCAAAATAAAATAAAAACAAGTAAATGGCACCAAGGTAATAGTAGTGTCTATAAATATATAAGTGAATAGACCCGGGGCGTAGTGTTCTCTACTAGCATCTCTCATAGAAATAGTATACGGTGGATAAACAAATTACTGTTAGGCAATCTATTATATATAAAAGGTGCATGATGGGTTAATAATGGGTTAACTAGAAGCAAGATAAATAGACTATAAAATCCTATGTTTATCAGAAAATAATAGCCCTTTATCAGGTGGACCTTTATAACTTAACAAATCATGGGCGTTTGATCTTTGTAAAAAAATTAACCATCGTCCATATCTCTTAGTTTAAAAGTGGCCCAAGCTCTGCATCATATGGAACCAACATGTCCATATCTCTTAGTAAAAAAGGCCTAAGCTAAGCTACTCCATCCCCGTACAACCATGAGGTCCAACCAGCGAGCAGGTCAAGCAAAACAGATGCATGTAACTAGTTCGCTTTCCTTCCCCTTCCACGCCATATAGATTCCAATCTTCCTCTCTTTTCCATCACCTTGCCCCCTCTCATGGAATTTCCATCAAGAACGTAGTTGCTGCCCATAGGTTGCAACTCTTGGATAGGGAATACCACCAGTTGCTAGTCATGTAGGGGCAGATGACCAAGGCTGGAGGTGGATTGATCAATCTTGGCAAGCTAGCTCATGTAGGTTCACTTACGGAAAATGCTTGAGGTGGATTGATAAATCTTGGCAAGATAGCTCATGTAGGTTCACGTACACGAGTCTCGTGCTAGCTGCACACAAGAATCACGCCTCAGCTACCATAGTACGCTACAATCAACCTACACCAGTTGAGCTAGCTTTGCATGGAAATCTACATGAGTGTGTTTTGCTGCTGGCCGAAACGATGGAGGTGTTGTTTACAATAAGTAGGGAAGCTACTTAGATACATATATGTTCTAGCATACCTGTGCTACTGATTGAGCTTGCGTTGGTTTTCACTTGAAGAGGAAAGGGTGATGCAGCAAAGTAGACAAGTATTTCCCTCAGTTGGAAGCATAGTAGATAAGGGTGTTGAGAACCAAGGTATCAATATAGTAGGAGGAACAAGCAAGTCACCAATAGATGCACCTACACAAACAATCAAAGACTTGCACCCAACACTATAAAGAGGTTATCAATCCCTTCATGGTTACTTGCAAGGATTAGATCTGATAGAGATAGATAGGAAAGATTGCGAGAAGTAAAAAAGGTAAATAAATTGTAGCAAGGTATTTTTGGTATATAGATCTGAAAATATAATATGGAAAATAGACCCGGGTGCCATAGGTTTCACTAGAAGCTTCTCTCTTGAAGGAAAATAACACGATGGGTGAACAAATTACTGTCGAGCAATTGATAGAAAAGTGTATAGTTATGATGATATCCAAGGTAATGATTATGCATATAGGCATCATGTCCGTGTCAAGTAGACTGAAACGATTCTGCATCTACTACTATTACTCCACACATCGACCGACTCCTGCCTGCATCTAGAGTATTAAGTTCATGAAGAACAGAGTAATGCATTAAGTAAGATGACATGATGTAGAGGGATAAACTCAAGGAATATGATGAAAAACCGATCTTTTTATAATACAATGCCTTGATGGCAACAATACAATACGTTCCTCGCTACCCCTACTTTGTCACTGGGTGAGGACACGACAAGATTGAACCCAAAACTAAGCACTTCTCCCATTGCAAGAATTACCAATCTAATTGGCCAAACCAAACCAGTAACTCGAAGAGACTTGCAAATATATCAAATCATGCATATAAGAATTGAGAGAAGAACCAAATAATTTTCATAGATAAGCTGATCATAAACCCACAATTCATCGAATCTCGACAAACACACCGGAAAAGAGTATTACATCGGATAGATCCCCATGAAGATCATGGAGAACATGGTACTAAAGCACAAATAGAGAAGAAGCCATCTAGCTACTAACTATGGACCCGTAGGTCTGTGGTGGACTACTCACACATCATCGGAGGGGCAATGGAGTTGATGTTGATGCCCTCCGTGACTGAATCCCCCTCCGACAGATTACCAGAAAAGGCTCCAAGATTTGATCTCTCGGGAACGGCGTCTTCCGGAGGCAAAAAAGTATTATCTTGGCTCTCTTTGGTATTGGAGGGATATTTGGAAATGTATAGGCCGAAGATTAGGGTTAGAGGACCTGTTGTGGGGCCACAATCCAGGGGGTGCGCCTGACAGGTCTCCTGCCTTCCTCTCCAAGTCTTCTAGATGTCTTCTTGTCAAAGAAAAATTATCGCGAAGATTTTGTTCCATTTGGACTCTGTTTAATATTCCTTATCTACAATACTCAAAAACAAGGAAAAACCAAAACTGGCACTAGCCTCTATGTTAATAGGTTAGTCCCAAAAAATAATATAAAATAACATATTAGTGCATATAAAACATCCAACACAGATAATATAATAGCATGGAACAATCAAAAATTATAGATACGTTGGAGACGTATCAGCATCCCCAAGCTTAATTGGTGCTCGTCCTCGAGTAGGTAAATGATAAAAACAGAATTTTTTATGTGCAATGGTACATAATATATATATATATAGGACAGGGTTATTCTGTTAGTAGTAACAAAAATATTATTTTGTTACTATGGCCCCTATAAGGGAGCAACGCTTCTAACATATACGAGACTGGACTCTGTTGCGACCCGGCCCACCCCGACCCGCCTCCTACTTCCGGAGGCAGTCGTCGCGTTGTTCCTGTTCACCGGCCCCGCGTGCCGCCCCATCCCACCGGCCCCGCATGCTGCCCCTGCTCGACGAGATGGAAAGCGCTAGTACGAGGCTGGGCTCTACTGTGACATGCCCCGACACGACCGACTCCTACCGTCAGAGGCAATCGTCATGCCGCCCCATCCCACCGTCCCCGCATGACGCCCCAGCTCGACGTGACGGAAAGCGTCAGTACAACTGCTCCAAGTCGTCAGTTTGGGAATACTAATAGTATAATATAATTTACTCAACTCTAACAAATGGTTCAATTTTTTTAACAAAAATAGTACAAAAAAATAGAGTAAAATACATTCAGTGAAAAACGCTCAGTACAAACACACACATTGGTTAGTACGAGTACTTTGTTTTTGGACGAGAAAAACAGCAAGATGGGTCTCACCGTATTCGAAATTACTGTTAAACGGTTGCAAATTTGAGAAAACTTTCAACATGACTAAGTTTTGCATTTTAGATAGCTTTCTATCGATATATTATTTCCCTTACTTCGACAAACTTTTCAAAAAAATCACGTTCGAAACCAAATTTCACCGAATTGGAATTTGAATTTAAACGTAAAGAATTAGAAAAAACTTTCAAAACGTGAAAGTTGTGAATTTTCCATAGCTATCCAATGCCATGTCATTTGCGGCAATTCGACAAGCCGTTTGCAAAAAATCGCGAAAATACGTTTCGCCCGGAATTTCACCATTTTTCAAATTACTTTTAAATCATACAGAATTTGAAAAATCAATGTGCATATGGAAGATGCGGATTTTCATCAGCTTTTCAACTCCATCTTAGTTCCTCAATTCTGACAAACTGTTGGAAAATTAACTCTAAAATACGATTCACGTTTTTGGTTTAAAAACGTTTTTTCAAAACTGCTCTTAAACCATGATGATTTTACAAAAACAAATTATATGACTGTAATTTAGATGCCAAGGGCTTTCACAAGATATATTAGACGCCCCGTTCCGATGATTTCTCCTTGCGCTGTTTGATTATTATGTTTTTGAACTCATCAGGATGATCAGTTCGGCGTAATGAAAGCATCAGCCCATTTGCTCGAATTCGTCAGTCCAATCTATAAACTACATCAGTTTAGGTAGGATAACAGAATAATATTCTGTTACGCGAAACAGAATAGCCAGACTAGATATATCCATGCAATATCCTTTATTGTGGCATGAATGTTCAAATCCATAAGACTCAAAATAAAAGCTTAATGTTGACATAAAAAAATCATAATATTCCATACTAACAAACCAATTATGTCTATTCAAAATATAATGGCAAAATAAAGTTATCCCTACAAAATCATATAGTCTGGCTATGCTCCATCTTCCCCACACAAAGTATTTATATCATGCACAACCCCGATGACAAGCTAAGAAATTGTTTCACACATTTTATGTCCTCAGGCGATACTGCTGTGGAGGAGAGTGCGCCAAAGTCGTGCCGCCTCCGGCCCTCTAACCACTAGCGTGAGCCAGCTCGGTGGACTGAACTTATCTGTGAGGCTGAGGAGGCTATGAATGGTGTCTCTCCATTCGTCGAGCTTCTCCGCGGCAGGAGGGAACTTTAGGAGTAGCTGCGCCCGTGCCATCGCTTCCTCCGACATGGTTGGCAGCAAACGGCGGGAGGAACGCGAGGTGCTCTAGCTCCTAACCGTGTTAGAAGGTGCTCTGGTTCCAAACTGGCATGCTGATTACCAGAACTGGTTCGCACGACCTAGCTTCCCCCTACCTGGCGCGTCAAATATGTCGTGGGAACGAATACCTATGGGATCATAGAGACCCCTTTCAATCCGACAGGGGAAAGGCTCGTACAAGGAGCCGGTCTGATGAACAGCACGTGGGGATCTTTACCCAGGTTCGGGCCGCACGGATGCGTAAAACCCTAGTCCTGCTTGTTTGTATTGAGAGTGTTCTTAGGGTTCTAGCTACAGGAGCGCTATGAGCAGCCGCCACACGTGTGAGCTAGAAAGTCCCAAAAGTCGAAAGTCCTCTATCGTATCTCCCTGGGCCTCCTTTTATACTCTAAAGGGGATCTCAACAGTGGCGTACAATGTGCACACGGGGTGTACAAAGCTGCAGTGCTATCAAACCAAACACTGACAGAGTAGGACAGGCACATTTAATGCACCGTCAGGCATCTATGTCTTTCAGTGGGACTGGACGGGGCCCGTCCCATCGACGCGACTTAGCCCCCTCCAACGTCGACGCCGCGACATGCGTCCATGTGGATCGACACCTGGCCCGTCCACTGATGGGGCCTTGCCGGGGCTTTGCCTTGCTGGGGCCTTGCTTTGCCTGGGCCTTGCCTTGCCGGGGGTTCAATAGTCCTCCCGGCAAGGTCTTGCCGGTGGTCTTGGTTCTCCTGTGTTGGTATCTAGCAAGTCCCTACTGGGCCTCGCTTCCAGGGTGGCCACTTGCTGCCGTACACGAGTAAGGGGCACTGGAGAGCCCAAAACTCTACTGCACCGACAATGTGCATGGTTCGGGAATCACAAACCTTTACACAAAGTATTTCTACCAATCCACAATTACTTCCTAACATGAATCTAATATCACCATCTTTATATCTGAAAGCTTTATGCAAGGAAGCAAACTTCTCATAATATTAAATGCACTTTATATGAAAGTTTTTAATATATCCCTCTTGATGCCCATTATATTAGGACTAAATTTATGACCTGAACCAATTACGAGGCCGTTTAAAGACCCTCAAAATAATATAAGTGAGGTACGATGATACGTCCCAAATGTATCTATCATTTATGAAGTATTCATGCCATATTTACAATAATTCTATATGATTTTGGTATGATTTTATTAGACCTAACCCGGACTGACGTTGTTTTCAGCAGAACTACCATGGTGTCGTTTTTTGTGCAGAAAAAGGTTCTCGGAATGGGCTAAAAAATTAGTATGATTTTTTGTGGACAAAAAGAGACCCCCAAAGCATTGGAGCTGGTCCAGAAGATCCACGAGGAGGCGGCAAGCCTGCCAGGCGCGGCGAGGGGGGTGACCGCGCCTAGCAGGCTTGCCACCGCCTCGTGGCGCCCCTTGATGTGAGATCGATGCCAAAAATTACTATAAATCCAGAAACCGCCGAAAAGAAACCTAGATCGGGAGTTCCACCGCCGCAAACCTCGAGAGCCTCAAAAAACGAATCTTGGCCCTCTCCACTACCCTGTCGGAGGGGGTCACCATCATCGGATGCCATCTTCATCGTCCCGGAGGGGCCATCAACACCATGGAGGCAAAGGACCAAAGGGAGAACCTCTCCCCATAGAGGGGGAGGCCATGTAGGAGGAAGCCCAAGAGGGGCACCCTCTCCCACTCTCTCCCGATGGTGCCGGAGTGCCACCGGGGGAACCATCGCCGCGGTGATCATCTTCATCAACATCACCTTCTTCATCACCATACTCATCTCCTTTTAGCGGTCCATTCTCCCGCACCCTGCTGTAATCCCCTACTTGAACATGGTGCTTTATGCCACATATTATGATCGAATGATGTGTTGCCATCCTATGATGCTTTGAGTAAATTTCTTTTGTCCTTTGTGTTGATTGATGATCTAGATTAGTTTGAGTTGTATGTCTATTTTGGTGCTGTCCTATGGTGCCTTCCGTGCCGCGCACATGTGAAGGATTCCCGTTGTAGGGTGTTGCAATACGTTCACGATTCACTTATAGTGGGTTTCTTGAGTGACAGAAGCATAAACCCGAGGAAGGGGCTTGTTGTGTATGGGATAAAGGGGACTTGATGCTTTAATGCAATGGCTAGGTTTTACCTTAATGATCTTTAGTAGTTGCGGATGCTTTCTAGAGTCCCAATTATAAGTGCATATGATCCAAGTTGAGAAAGTATGTTAGCTTATGCCTCTCCCTCAAATAAGATTGCAATAATTATTTCCGATGTTGTTACCAATTGCCTAGGATAATTCCGCACACTGGCCCATCATTATTCCACACTCGCTATTTGTAATATATTGTAATATTATGATAACAACACCTATTTTTATATTTTAGTTCTCGGTTGTCATGCAAAGCTATACTCTTCATACCCACAACGTAGTTTCATTTATCATTTCTAGATGGAAGCAAACGTTCGGTGTACGTAGAGTCCTTTGGTGGCAGATAGGACTTGAGAGAATATTGATCTTACCTTTAGCTCCTTGCGGGTTCGACACTCCATACTTATCAATTCCACCATTGGAAATTTCTACGATGGTTCCTTGCACTTGGGAATTATCAAGCTCTTTTTTGACACCGTTGTCGGGGAGCAATAGCGTGGTGTTGATATTCTCGTGTGTGCTTGTTTGCTTTATTCACTAAGTAGATTTTGTTTTCCTTTTTTTACTTTCTGTAGTTGTGGGTGAAACAAACAAAAAAATATGAAAAATACAAAAGAGTTACTTACCTCTTATGCCTATGAAGTTTTTTCAAAAAGAGAAGTGATTGGAAGGTTGTGCATTGGAGAAGTGAGGGTCGACCTTGAACACTTGTGTTCATGCTCATGGAAACAATGTAGAATTTTTCATGGAAGATTCTGAAAAATAATTATCCTCTTGTATATATCCATTGTATTATAAAAATAATTTGCCAAGATTTACTTTTAGGATGATTAGATTGCTTGTTTGGTGTGTGCAGTGCAAAAACAGAAAGTTTGGCTGTAGTGCGTGAATTTAATTTTTTATTGGAATGTCAACAGTTTCTAAAATTTTAAACAGTACTTCTATGATTTTTTTTAATTATTACTAAATTTTCATCATCTTTTTTGTTACTGAAGTAAACGAAGTTTCCAGATTACTATAGATTGTCCTGTTTTTAACAGGTTCTGTTTTGTATGCATTGTTCTCTTATTTTGATGAATCTATGGGTTGTATCGAGGGGTATGCACCATGGTGAAGTTGTAAAATAGTAGATTTAATGCTAATATGAATTTCGAATGAGTTCACAATAGTACTTAAAGTAGGAATTTGCCTTATTACACTAACGGATCTCACGGGGGTTTTGGAAAGTTTTGTGTGAATGAAGTGTTCGAAGATCGAGGAGGTATCGATATAAGAAGAATACAGAGAGAAAAGAGTTTAAGCTTGGGGATGCCCAAGGAACCCCAAGTAAATATTTCCAGGAGTCTCAAGCATATAAGCTTGGGAATTCCCCGGAAGGCATCCCATCTTTATTCTTCAACAATTATCGGTATACTCGGTTTTTGTTTTGCTCACATGATATGCATCTTTAGTGTTTTTATTTTCCTTTATGCACCTTTATAGTATGATTTAGTCCTTCATTGATTTTTATAATGCTTCATGCGCTTCACTTAAATCTTTTGAGTATGGTTTTATAGAATTCTCTTTGTGCTTCACTTAAATCTTTTGAGTGTGGCTTTGTAAAATGCTTCGTGCGCTTCACTTGGATCTTTCTAGTATGGCTTTATAGAATGCTTCATGTACTTCACTTATATATTTTGAGCTTGGATATTGGTTAATATATATTAATTGTAGAATGCTTTATGAACTGAACTTATATCTTTTAGAGTATGAATAAAATGATCATCGGAATTTGGCTTGGAAGAGTATCATTAAAATGTCTTGCCTAGCTAAAAAGGCATTAAAGAAAAACACTAGTTGGGAGACAACCCAACACTCTTAATATCTGTTTTGATGTGTTCACATGATAAATATACTGCATTAATCATGTTTTGTGCCTTTTATTTCAATAAAGTGCCAAGTAAAGCCTTTGAGATAGTGTGGATATTTGCTTGTTTGATTCTATGCAAATACAGAAAGTTTTGCGTTCAGTATATAAATTACCTTATTTTACTGGATAGTCAAAAAAATACTAAATTATTAAATAAAATTTATATGCAAATTATGTGGTATTTTCTAATTTTTCTGATATTTTATATTAAGGGAAGTTTGGTGATCATTCATATGTTTATAGACTGTTCTGTTTTTGACAGATTCTGTTTTGCATGCATAGTTTGCTTGTTTCAAGTATTCCTAAAGCTTTTATTGAGTAATATAAATTGTGGGAATGATTTAATATAGTAGGTATCATGGGGGAACAATTATGAATCTTGTCTTGACAGTACCTAAGTGAATGATTTATCTTTATTACACTAACCCTTCTCACGAAGTTCCGTTATGTTTTGTGTGATTGTAATTTTCAAGTTTTGGGTGAGATTCCGATATGAGGGGAATAAGGAGTGAAAAGAACCCAAAATTGGGGATTCCCAAGGCACCCCCAAGGTAATATTCAAGGAACACTCAAGCGTCTAAGCTTGGGGATGCCCCGGAAGGCATCCCCTCTTTCGTCCTCAACATTATCGGTATATCTTACTTAGAGTTATATTTTTATTCCTCACATAATATGAGTTTTGCTTGGATCATAATTTTATTTTTTTATTCTCTGTTAAGTGTTGTTTATAATATTTCTTTTAAATAAAAAGTTCCAAGAATTGCCTTAGGATGCTTGCTTTGCATGTCTCATGTGTGTTGTGTAAAAAACAGAAACTTTTGCTGTAGTTTCTGAATTTTCATATTTTACTGGAACGCAGAAAGTTTCTGAATTTTTTTTAAAATGTTTTCATATAAATTTCTTAGAATTTTAGAAAATTAAATAATTTTTAGAGTTACATAGGTACACTGGTTTAATAAATTACTACATAATATTCTGTTTAGACGGATTGCTGTCATAGTTTTGTTATCAACTTATCCTATAGTTTCCATAGCCTATATTGGTAGATATAAATTGTGGAAATGATTGTATGCAGTACCTAATGTTTGAAAATTATTGTGAAACTTGTCTTGGCAGTACATGAAGTGTTGATTTGTTCTTATGTGTACTAACCTATCTCACGAGTTCTTTTTGAGTTTTGTGAGGATGATGTTTTTGAGAATAGGTGAAACCGGGATATGAGAGGATTGAACAAGATACAAAAGCTCAAGCCTTGGGATTCCCAAGTCACCCCAAGAAAAAAATTCAAGAACTCTCAAGTATCTAAGCTTGGGGATTCTACCCATCCCACCTCTCTTCATCAAGAATTATCGGTTAGCCTATGTTGATCCTAAATTTTTATTCTTTCACATGATGCATGCTATTCTTTGAGTGCCATTTTATTTTGTTTGTTGTTTCAATAAAATCATTGGATCTGAAATTTTGAATAATAGAGAGTCCTCACATGGCTATTTAACTAATTTACTATGCATTGATCTTCACGTGTATCATTTTGGAGTAGTTTGTCGTTCACTCTCGTGCTTCACTTATATCCTATGAGTAAATGGTTGAATGAATTGAATATCATAAATCTGAAATAAAAAATGCTTCATATACTTATCCCATGGGGAGTAATGACTTCACGCATGATAAGTATAGGTGGGAAAATTTATTGAAAGTTAGCAAACACCACGTTGGTCACTTGAACAATTCATGAAAGAATATTGAAGGAAGAGAGATTTCACATATAAATATACTATCTTGGACATCTTCTATGATTGTGAATACCCATTAATAATTTTCAAGCGTGAGAAAATTAGTTGAAGTTGGACAAGGAAGTCAACATAATGAGTTATGCTTGGGTATATTTGTATAGTAGTTATATTGTTTTGGATCCTCCAACATGTGGTGCTTGCTTCCACCTCATACTAGCCAAAACTCCCGTACCAAGCAGAAATACTACTTGTGCATCCAAACACCCTTAAACCAGTTTTGCCATGAGAGTCCACTATACCTACCTATGGATTGAATAAGATCCTTCAAGTAAGTTGTCATCGATGCAAAAATGAATAAAAATTTCTCATAAATATGTAATATCTGTTATTGTAAGGGAAAATAAGCATTGTACAAACTTTTGATGGTAAAGAAATAAAAGCGACGGACTGTATAATAAAGGTTGCTATCACCAAGGGCAATACAACGTGACGTTCCTTTGCATTAAGAATTTGCACATCCAAAAACAAAAAGCACATGACAACTGCTGCATCCCTCTATGAAGGGCATATCTTTTACTTTCTAGTGCTTACCTTTATACAAGAGTCATGGTGATCTTCACCAGTTCCTATATTTTGCCTTTTTCTCTTGGAAAGCATCATGTGGTGGGGAAATATCCAAGCATATATGGACATTCAAATATATTTTCTCATGAATTATTATTGTTGACAATTATCTATATGATAAATAAGTTGGGAGGCGAAACTTTAAGCCCCTATCTTTCTATGTGTTCAACGTATGCCATTTGCTCTAAAAATATGCTTTGAGAGTTAGCAATCATGGAAGAGTATATGATAGTTGAGTATGTGAAATTTGCTAAATCAAAGCTGTAACATAGAACCTTCTTGAAATAAGATGAATTGCAATTGTTTGGTGACTGAAAGCATAGTTTGTTAGTTTTCAAGAAACTTTATGGTCTATACTTTAACTTGTGAATAGCTTGTTACTTTATGATGAGAAGTTTTATGAGATGAGGTACTATTATTTGTTTAAATTTATGGCTTTGTGTTAGGAAAAGTGTTTGGAACTATCACTGATTAAATCTATGCACTATGCTAGCATTCACACTTCATAAATTATTTGTTTTATCATTTACCTACTCGAGGACGAGCATGAATTAAGCTTGGGGATGCTGATACATATCCAACATATCTATAATTTATCAAGTATTCATGCCATGTTTACAATAATTCTATATGATTTTAGTATGATTTTATTAGAACTAACCCGGACTGATGCTTTTTTCAGCAGAACTACCATGGTGTCATTTTTTGTGCAGAAATAAAAGTTCTCGGAATGGGCTGGAAATGTAGTATCATTTTTTGTGGACCAAAAGAGACCTCCGCAGCATTGGAGCTAGGCCAAAAGATCCACGAGGTGGCCAGCCTGCCATGCGCGGTCAGGGGGGTTGTCGCGCCTAGCAGGCTTGCCACTGCCTCGTGCCCCCCGTTGACGTGAGATCGACGCCAAAAAATCCTATAAATCCAGAAACCACCGAACAGAAACCTAGATTGAGAGTTCGCCACTGCAAACCTACCGGAGGGGGTCACCATCACAGGAGGCCATCTTCATCATCCCGGAGGGGCCATCAACACCATGGAGGCCAAGGACTAGAGGAAGAATCTCTCTGCACAGAGGGGGAGGCCATGGAGGAGGAAGCACAAGAAGGAGACCCTCTTCCCCTCTCTCCCGATTGTGTCGGAGTGACACCGGGGGAACCATCGCCGCGGTGATCGTCTTCATCGACATCACCTTCTTCGTCACCATCCTCATCTCCTTTTAGTGGTCCACTCTCCCGCACCCCACTGTAATCCCCTACTTGAATATGGTGCTTTATGCCACATATTATGATCCAATGATGTGTTGCCATCCTATGATGTTTTGAGTAGATTTCTTTTGTCCTTTGGGTTGATTGATGATCTATATTGGTTTGAGTTGTATGTTTATTTTAGTGTTGTCCTTTGGTGCCTTCCGTGCCACGCACACGTGAAGGATTCCTGCTGTAGGGTGTTACAATACGTTCATGATTCACTTATAGTGGGTTGCTTGAGTGATAGAAGCATAAACCTGAGTAAGGGGGTTGTTGCGTGTGGGATAAAGGGGACTTGATGCTTTAATCCTGTGGTTGGGTTTTACCTTAATGATCTTTAGTAGTTCCGGATGCTTGCTAGAGTTCCAATCATAAGTGCATATGATCCAAGTAGAGAAAGTATGTTAGCTTATGCCTCTCCCTCAAAGAAAATTGCAATAATCATTTCCGATCTTGTTACCAATTAGGTAGGATAATTCCGCACACCGACCCATCATTATCCCACACTCGTTATTTGTAAAATATTGTAATATTATGATAACATCACTTATTTTTATATTTAAGTTCTTGGTTATCATGCAAAGCTATTGTATTCATACCCACAACATAGTTTTATTTCTCGTTTCTAGATGGAAGCAAACGTTCGGTGTACGTAGAGTCGTATCGGTGGCAGATAGGACTTGAGAGAATATTGATCTCACCTTTAGCTCCTTTTGTGCGTTCAACACTCCATAATTATCACTCACACCTTTGGAAATTGCTACGATGATTCCTTGCACTTGGGTATTATCATACGAGAGTTCAATTATTTCTATAAAACAAAACACCATCGTGCTAAAAAGATATAAGTTAAGCACTAGAGCAAAATTTCCTAGCTCAAAAGATATAGGTACATAGAGTATTCTAATAAATTCATGATTCATGCGTGTATCTCTCAAAAGATGTCTTCAGCAAGGATGATTGTGGCAAACTAAAAACCAAATAATCATATCATACAAGACGCTCCAAGCAAAACACATATCATGTGGTGAATAATAATATAGCCTCAAGTAAATTCACCGATGGATTGAAGACGAAAGAGAGGATGCCTTGTGAGGCATCCCCAAGCTCAAGCTTAGGATTTTTAGCATCCTTGATTCCTTGGGGTGCCTTTAGCATCCCCAATCTTAGGCTCTTGCTACTCCTTATTCCATAGTCCATCAAATCTTTACCCAAAACTTGAAAACTTCACAACACAAAACTTAACAGAAAACTCGTGAGATCCGTTAGTATAAGAAAATAAATCACCACCTTAGATTCTGTTGTGAACTCATTCTTTATTTATATTGGTGTAATATCTACTGTATTCCAACTTCTCCATGGTTCATACCCCCCCCCCTGATATGGCCCATAGATACATCAAAATAAGTAAACAACACAAAGAAAATAGAATCTGTCAAAAACATAACAGTCTGTAGCAATCTGGAAACTTCGTATACTTATGTAACTCCAAAAATTCTGAAAAATTAGGACAACATGGGAATTTTTTTGTATCAATCTTGTTTCAATATTTCAGACTCATTCAACGCTCTCACAAATTTATAATATTCCCTGCGTTGGTGCAAAAGTTTATGTTTTTCAGCAAGATCAAATCAACAATCACCATAGACCATTCCAAAGGTCTTACTTGTCTCAGAAACTAAGTAAAACACCAAAACACAATTACTACAGAGGTAATAATGTGTGAAACACTGAAAAACAGAAGCAAAAAAAAGAACATAAAAATTTAATTGGGTTGCCTCCCGACAAGCGTTATTGTTTAACGCCCCTAGCAAGGCATAACACAATAGATCTAGGTATTGTTATCTTTTGTATGCAATCCAAAAGTATCTCTCATAATAGATTCATAAGGAAATATTATTTTCTTTCTAGGAAAGTGTTCCATGCCTTCCTTAATTGAAATTGGAATCTAATATTTCCTCCTTTCATATCAATAATTGCACCAATCGTTCTAAGGAAAGGTCTAACAAGAATAGTAGGACATGTAGGATTGCAATCTATATCAAGAACATTGAAATCTATGTGCACATAATTCCTATTTTCAACAACAAGAACATCATTAATCCTTCCCATAGGTTTCTTAATAGTGGAACCCGCAAGATGCAAATTTAAAGAGTAATCATCAAGTTCATGGAAACCTAGCACATCACATAAAGTTTTCGGAATCGTGGAAACACTAGCACCCAAATCTCACAAAGCATGGCACTCATAATATTTCGTTTTAATCTTAATAGTAGGTTCCCACTCATCATGAAGATTTCTAGGGATAGAAACTTACAACTCAAGTTTTTCTTCAAAAGATTTCATCATAGCATAAACGATATGTTTGGTAAAAGCCTTATTTTGATTATAAGCATGCGGAGAATTCAACATGGATTGCAACAAGGAAATACAATCAATCAAAGAACATCTAGCATAATTGAAGTCCTTGAAATCCAAAAGAGTGGGTTCATTGCTATTTAAAGTTTCGGCCACTTCAATCTCAGTTTTATCAATTTTAGCATTGAGATCTTTAAACTCCGAATCATTGGGATGACTTTTAACAAAAGTTGACTTATCTCCAGTCCCATATTTATAAAAATTTATATTGGAAAACAAATATTCAATAGGAGTCACATCAATCACTTTGAGATCTTCATCATTGTTATCACAAAAACACACTTTTTCAAGCCATTCATGCGTAACACGTATTCTAGCGGTTCTTTCCATACACTCATCAATAGAAATTATCATAGATTTTAAAGACTTATTAATATCATGCTTGCGTGGAGTAGATCTAATTTTCAAATAATCAATCTCAAGCAAAATTCTATCAACGTTCCTAGCCAAATCATCAATCTTGAGAAATTTTTCTTCAATCGAAGCATTGAAAACCTTTTGAGAACTAATAAATTATTTTATATTGTTCTAAATATCAGAGGGAATATGATTATAATTTCCATAAGAATTGTTTTAGGAATTACTAGCAAACGGCCTAGGGTTGAAATTACCTCTATACGCGTTATTACCAAAATTGTTCCTACCAAAAAATTCACATCCATAGATTCATTATTATTCTCAATCAAAGAAGACAAATGCATATAATTAGAATCAATAGGAGCACTCTTACTAGCAAACAATTTCATTAATTGATCCATCTTTTCACTCAAAGTATTTATTTCTTCAATAGCATGCAGTTTTTTACTAGTAGGAGATCTTTCGGTATGACATTGAGAGTAATTTTCCATAATGTTACCTAGGAGTTTAGTAGCTTCTCCTATTGTGATTTACATAAAAGTACCACCCGTGGCGGAATCTAGAAGATTCCTAGATGCAAAATTCAATCCCGCATAAAAATTTGTATAATCATCCATAAACTCAAACCATGCGCGGGGCTATTTCTAATCATTAAGTTCATGCTATCCCAAGATTGTGCAACATGCTCATGATCAAGTTGCTTAAAATTCATTATATCATTCCTAAGGGAGATGATCTCAGTGGGTGGAATGTACTTGGAAATAAAAGCATCTTTACACCTATTACAAGAATCAATACTATTTTTAGGCAAAGATGAAAACCAAGTTTTAGCACGATCTCGTAGTGAGAACGGAAATAGCTTCAATATATTTAACAATTCATTATCCACATCTTTCTTATTTTGCATGTCACACAACTCAATGAAAGTATTTAGATGGGCTGTAGCATCTTCACTAGGAAGGCCAGAAAATTGTTCTTTCATACCAAGATTGAACAAAGCGGCATTAATTTCATAAGATTCTTCCTAGTGGCGGGAACAATCAGAGTACTAATAAAATCATTATTATTAGTATTCGAGAAGTCACACAATTTGGTATTCTCAGCCATCGTGACAAAGCAAGCAATCTAGTACATAAGCAAATAAAAAAGCAAACGAAAAGACAAACAGAAGAAGGGCGAATAAAAAGGCAAATATTTTTGGTTTTTTTAAACATTTTAGAAGTGGGGGAGAAGAAACGAGAGGCAAATGGAAAATAATGTAAATGCAAGAGATGAGTTTGTGATGGTTACTTGGTAGGCTTGATGTGTATCTTCCCCGGCAAAGGCGCTCGAAATCCTTCTTGCTACTTCTTGAGCTTGCGTTGGTTTTCCCTTGAAGAGGAAAGGGTGATACGTTAAAGTAGATAAGTATTCCCCTCGGGTGTTGAGAACCAAGGTATCAATCTAGTAGGAGGAACAAGCAAGTCACCAATAGATGCACCTACACAAACAATCAAACACTTGCACCCAACGCTACAAAAGGATTGTCAATCCCTTCATGGTTACTTGCAAGGATTAGATCTGATAGAGATAGATAGGAAAGATTGCAAGAAGTAAAAGGTAAATAAATTAAAGCAAGTTATTTTTGGTATTTTTGGTATATAGATCTGAAAATATAATATGGAAAATAGACCTCGGGGCCATATGTTTCACTAGAAGGTTCTCTCTTGAAGGAAAATAACACGGTGGGTGAACAAATTACTATCGAGCAATTGATAGAAAAGTGCATAGTTATGACCATACCGAAGGCAATGATTATGCATATAGGCATCACGTCGGTGTCAAGTAGACCGAAATGATTCTGCATCTACTACTATTACTCCACACATTGTCCGACTCCTGCCTGCATCTAGAGTATTAAGTTCATGAAGAATAGAGTAACACTTTAAGTAACATGACATGATGTAGAGGGATAAACTCAAGCAATATGATGAAAACCCCATCTTTTTACCCTTGATGGAAACAATACAATACGTTCCTCGCTACCCCTACTTTGTCATTGGGTGAGGACATGACAAGATTGAACCCAAAACTAAGCACTTCTCCCATTGCAAGAATTACCAATCTAGTTGGCCAAACCAAACCAATAACTCGAAGAGACTTGCAAAGATATGAAATCATGCATATAAGAATTCAGAGAAGAACCAAATAATATTCCTAGATAAGCTGATCATAAACCCACAATTCATTGGATCTCAACAAACACACCGCAAAAGAGTATTACATCGGATAGATCCCCATCAAGACCATGTAGAACATGGTATTGATGCACAAAGAGAGAAAAGAAGCCATCTAGCTACTATCTATGGACCCATAGGTCTGTGGTTGACTACTCACACATCATCAGAGGGGAGATAGTTGATGTAAATGCCTGATACGTCTCCGTCGTATCTATAATTTTTGATTGTTTCATGCCAATATTCTACAACTTTCATATACTTTTGGCAACTTTTTATACTATTTTTGGGACTAACATATTGATCCAGTGCCCAGTGCCAGTTCCTGTTTGTTGCATGTTTTTTGTTTCACAGAAAATCCATATCAAATGAGGTCCAAACGGGATAAAAACTTAAGGAGACTTTTTTGGAATAGATGTGAATTTTGGGAAGCGGAATCAATAGAAGGCGGTGCCCAAGGGGCCACAAGCCTGCCAGGCGCGCCCTGGGGGGTAGGGCGCGCCCTGAGGGCTTGTGGCTACCCCTTAGGTCGGTTGGAGTTGTCTTTAGGCCGCAATAAAGATATTTTATAAAGAAAATCCCCTCAAAATTTCAGCCCGATCGGAGTTATGGATCTTCAGATATTTAAGAAACGGTGAAAGGCCAGAATCTGGGACCGCAGAAACAGAAGCAAACAAAGAGAGATCCAATCTCGGAGGGGCTCTCGCCCCTCTGCCGCCATGGATTCCAAGGTCCAAAGGGGAAACCCTTCTCCCATCGAGGGGGAAGGTCAAGGAAGAAGAAGAAGAAGAAGAAGGAGGGGGGCTCACTCACCCTCTCTCCCGGTGGCACCGGAACACCGTCGTGGCCATCATCATGATGGCGATCTACTCCAACAACTTCGTCATCTTCACCAACACCTCCATAACCTTCCCCAATCTATCTATAGCGGTCCACTCTCCCGCAACCCGCTGTACACTCTACTTGAACATGGTTCGTTATGCTTCATATTATTATCCAATGATGTGTTGCCATCCTATGATGTCTGGGAAGTCTATTTTGTCCTATGGGTTGATTGATGATCATTGATTGGTTTGAGTTGCATGTTTTATTATTGGTGTTGTCCTATGGTGCTCTCCGTGTCACGCAAGCGTGAGGGATCCCCACTGTAGGGTTTTGCAATATGTTTATGATTCGCTTATCGTGGGTGGCATGAGTGACAGAAGAACATAACCAAGTAAGTAGGTTGTTTCCGTATGGGAATAAAGAAGACTTGAGACCTTATAATGCTATGGTTGGGTTTTACCTTAATGATCTTTAGTAGTTGCGGAAGCTCGCTAGAGTTCCAATCATAAGTGCATATGATCCAAGTAGAGAAAGTATGTTAGATTATGCCTCTCCCTCATATAAAATTGTAATAATGATTACCGGTCTAGTTATCAATTGCCTAGGAACAATTCCGCAACTCCTACCACCACTTTTCCACACTCATTAAACTAACTTAGTTGTTTCTTTATCTAAGCAGCCGCGAGTTTTATTTCCGTTCTCTTTATTATCTTGCAAACCTATCCTATTACACCTACAACGTACTTCTAGTTTCATACTTGTTCTAAGTAAAGCGAATGTTAAGCGTGCGTAGAGTTGTATCGGTGGTCGATAGTACTTCAGGGAATATTTGTTCTAACTTTATATCCTCGTTGGGTTCGACACTCTTACTTATCTAAAGAGGCTACAACCGATCTCCTATACTTATGGGTTATCAAGACCTTTTTCTGGCGCCGTTGTCGAGGAGCAATTGCGTGGGGTGAATATTCTCGTGTGTGCTTGTTTGCTTTATCACTAAGTAGATTTTATTTGCTATTCTAATTTGTTATCTATGTTTAGTTATGGATAAGGAACACGAAAAACCAAAAAAAAGCAGGTGTACTTGCTACTCATGGAGATGGGGAACCTCCTAAAACCCTCGATGCTCGTTATGTGAAACATATTATGCACTACTTTGATAATCCTGAGAAAACCCCATTCAACTTGATTATGGGATACACGTTGGATCAATGTGAATACTTTAGGGATTATCTCTTATCTCAAAAAGAGAAACACTTATGGTATCAACTTAGAATACTGGGATGGTTTGCTTGGGATGCATGCTCAAGATGTGACTTTACTTATTGCTCTAATATAGAAGCTCGACACCTTCCCTTTCAATGCAAATTTAATGATAATGAAACCTTAGCTTCATATGCTAAAGGTATTTATGATTACTATGATGTGTAATGAATAGAAGAATTTGTTGTTTTTAAAGGTGCTTATGAAATTGCATCTTTGCTTGAGAAGTATGATGATGATGTTCCTTACATATCTGAAATTTTTGCCATACTTAAATATTGCTATGAGAATTATGATTGCAATGCTGATATTATTGAATTTCTTGAAAGAATGACTGCTGCCTTGGAGGAGATTAATATTTTGCAGGAATCTATGGAAGAAGAAATTGCTGAAACTGTGAGCTCATTAGATGAAAAAGATGAGGAGGAGAGCGAAGAACAAAAGGAGGAAGAGCGGATTAGCTACCCGTGCCCACCTTATAATGAGAGTAACTCTTCAAATCATACATTGTTTAATTTCCCTTCGTGCTTACGGAAGGATGAATGCTATGTTGATTGCTATGATCCCTTGGATTCATTTGAAATATCCCTTTTTGATGAACTTGATGCTTGCTATGCTTGTGGCCATGATGCCAATATGAAAGATGCTTATGGAGATGAACTATCTATAATTACTTATGTTAAGAATGAAATTGTTGCTATTGCACCCATGCATGATAATCCTATTATCTTTTTGAATTCTCTTAACTACGTTATATCGGAGAAGTTTGCACTTATTAAGGATTATATAGATGGGTTGCGTTTTACCATTACACATGATGATTTTGATAGATATAATATGCATGTGCTATCTGCTCCTACTTGCAATTATTATGAGAGAGGAACTACATCTCCACCTCTCTATGTTTTCAATTTGATAAAATTGCAAGAGACTGCTTATGCTATGTATTGGCCTTTACTTTGTGTACATGAATTGTTCTTTTATGACATGCGGATGCATAGGAAGAGAGTTAGACTTCATCATTGCATGATATATATTACTCTGTGCTCAATACTAAATCATTGTTAATTAAAATTGGCTTTGATATACCTTGGGATCTGGGTGGATCCATTACTTGATCACTTTATGCCTAGCTTAATAGCGTTAAAGAAAGCGCTGCGAGGGAGACAACCCGAAAGATTTAGGGAGTCATTTAATTCTGTTGTTTGCTTTTATATAGTTTAAAAAAAACCATAATGAGGGGAACCTAAATCTTTTTCAGAAAGAAAAGTGAAAGTGAGAGAGACGAGCATCGCAAAAGTGGGAGCTAGCCTTGAACTTTGTTCATGCCCATGGAAACTTTGCAAATCTTGATTACAGAAACTTTTCAACAAAAATAATTATCCCCTTGTATAAATCCATTGTATTATAAAAATAATGTGCCACGATTTGCCTTTAGGATGATTAGATTGCTTGTTTTGTGTGTGCAGTGCAAAAACAGAAACTTTGGCTGTAGTGCGTGAATTTACATTTTTTACTGGAATGCCAAAAGTTTCTTAAATTTTTACACGGTACTTCTATGCAATTTTTTTATTTTTTACTAATTTATTATTATTTTTAGAGTTACATAAGTATGATGAATGTTCAGATTGCTACAGACTGTCCTGTTTAAGACATATTCTGTTTTTGATGCATTGTTTTGCTCGTTTTGATGAAATTATTGATTATATCGGTGCATGTATAGGCCATGGAAAAATTATAATACAGTATATACAATGCATAAATAAAATATGGATTGGTTGGCAACAGTACATAAAGTTGTGATTTTCTTTATTATACTAACGAATCTCACGAGGGTTTTGTTAAGTTTTGTGTGATTAAAGTTTTCAAGTTTTGGGTGAGATCACGATGGATGAAGGAATAAGGAGTGGAAAGAGACTAAGATTGGGGATGCCTGAGGCCCCCTAAGGTAACATTCAAGGACTCCAAAGAAACTAAGCTTGGGAATGCCACGGAAGGCATCCCCTCTTTCTTCTAACAACCATCGGCAATTTCAATTGGAGCTATATTTTTATTCGTCACATGATATGCGTAAATCTTGGAGCGTCATGTGCTTTTTATTTTTATTTTAATAATGCACCATGCTGGTGTGAGAAAGTCCTTGGTTGATTTATAGATGCTTCATGCACTTCACTTATATCTTTTGAGTACGGCTTTATAGAATGCTTCATGTGCATCACTTATATCATTTGAAGTTTGGATTGCCTGTTTCTCACACACAGAAAACCGCCATTTGTAGAGTGCTATTTTGCTTCACTTATATTTGTTAGAGCGTGCGCATATCTTTTGTAGAAAGAGTTAAACTATCATGCTTCACTTATATCTATTTATGGAGTTAACAGGAGTTGGTCATTCACATGGTTAGTCATAAAATCCTACATAAAACTTGTAGATCTCTGAATATGATATGTTTGATTCCTTGCAATAGTTGCGATATGAAGATGGTAATATGAGAGTAATGCTAGTGAGTAGTTGTGAATTGGAGAAATACATGTGTTGAAGTTTTAGATTCCCGTAGCATTCACGTATGGTGAACCGTTATGTAACGAAGTTGGAGCATGATTTGTTTGATGATTGTCAACCTTTGTGTCAGGGTCGGGAGCGCATGATGGTTAACACCTACCAACCTCTCCCCTAGGAGCATGCGCCTAATGCTTTGTTTGATAACTAATATACTTTTGCAATAAGTATGTGAGTCCTTTATGACAAATGTTGAGTCCATGGATTATACGCACTCTCACCCTTTCACCTTTGCTAGCCTCTATAGTACCGCGCAACTTTTGCCGGTGCATCAAACCCACCTTCCTCAAAACAGCCACCATATATTTTCCTCAAAACATCCACCATACCTACCTATTATGGCATTTCCATAGCCATTCCGAGATATATTGCCATGCAACTTCCACCGTTCCGTTTAGTATGACATACACCATCATTTTCATATTGCTTTGCATGATCGTAAGATAGCTTGCATGATGTTTTCATGGCTTGTCCATTTTTTGATGTCATTTGCTAGGTTAGATCATTGCACATCCCGGTATACTACCGGAAGCATTCATATAGAGTCATATTTTTTTATAGGTATCGAGTTGTAAGTAAATAAAAATGTGATGATTTTCATTATTAGAGCATTGTCCCGTGTGAGAAAAGGATGATGGAAGCTATGATTCCCTCACAAGTTGGGAGGAGTCTCTGGACTTCACAAAAAAAAAGAGGCGAGTGATGCCCAAATAAAAAAGAGAGGCCAAAGATGCCCTCCAAAATAAAAAAGGAAAAAAAATAAAAAAATGAGAGAATGTGAGAAGGGACAATTGCTACTATCTTTTTCCACACTTGTGCTTCAAGGTAGCACCATGATCTTCATGATAGAAGGTCTCCTATTTTTTCACTTTCATATAACTAGTGGAATTTTTGCACGACCACTTAGTTTTCTTTTTGAGCTTTCATACACTTATAGCTCTAAGTGCATTCGTTGCATGGCAATCCCTACTCACCCACATTCATACTTATTGATGGGCATCTCCATAACCCGTTGATATGCCTAGTTGATGTGAGACTATCTTCTCCTTTTTCCTCGTCACCTCCACCATATTCTATTCCACCTATAGTGCTATATCCATGACTCGCGCTCATGTATTGCATGATATTTGACAAGGTTTAAGAACATAAAGAGTGTGAAATAATTGCTTGACTTGTCATCGGGGTTGTGCATGATTTAGATACTTTGTGTGGGGAAGCTGGAGCATAGTCAGACCATATGATTTTGTAGGGATAACTTTCTAATGCCTTGTTATTTCGAAAGGACACAATTGCCTTGTTGGCGTGCTCGAAGTGTTACTGTTGTTATGTCAATATAGACTATTGCTTTGAATCACTCGTATATTAATATTCTTGCCATGATTAGATTATATGATCGAGATTATGCTAGGTAGAATTTCACATCAAAAATTATCTTTTTATCATTTACCTACTCGAGGACGAGCAGGAATTAAGCTTGGGGATGCTGATACATCTTTGTCGTATCTATAATTTTTGATTGTTTCATGCCAATATTCTACAACTTTCATATATTTTTGGCAACTTTTTATACTATTTTTGGGACAAACATATTGATCCAGTGCCCAGTGCCAGTTCCTGTTTGTTGCAAGTTTTTTGTTTCGCAGAAAATCGATATAAGGTCCAAACGGAATAAAAACTTATGGAGATTTTTTTTGGAATATATGTGAATTTTGGGAAGTGGAATCAACAGAAGGCGGTGCCCCAGGGGCCCACAAGCCTCCCAAGCATGCCCTGGGGGTAGGGCGTGCCCTGAGGGCTTGTGTCTACCCCTTAGATCAGTTGGATCTGTCCTTCGGCCGCCAGAAAGATATAATTATAAGGAAATTCCCCTCAAAATTTCAGCCTGATTGGAGTTACAGATCTCCGGATATTTAAGAAACGGTGAAAGGCCAAAATCTAGGAGCGCAGAAACAAAAAGAAACAGAGAGAGAGAGAGAGAGAGAGAGAGAGAGAGATCCAATCTTGGAGGAGCTCTCAACCCTCTGAGGCCATGGAGGCCCAGGACCAGAGGGGGAACCCTTCTCCCATCTAGGGGGAAGGTCAAGGAATAAGAACAAGGAGGGGATCTCTCCCCCTCTCTCCTGGTGGCACCGGAACGCCGTCGGGGTCATCATCGTGATGACGATCTACTCCAACAACTCTGTCATCTTCACCAACACCTCCATCATCTTCCCCCATCTATCTATAGCGGTCCACTCTTCCGCAATCCACTGTACCCTCTACTTGAACATGGTTCTTTATGCTTCATATTATTATCCAATGATGTGTTTCCATCCTGTGGTGTCTGAGTAGATTTATTTTGTCCTATGGTTTGATTGATGATCATTATTGGTTTGAGTTGCATGTTTTATTATTGGTGCTATCCTATGGTGCTCTCCGTGTCGGGAAAGCGTGAGGGATCCTCATTGTAGGGTTTGCAATATGTTTATGATCCGCTTATGGTGGGTGACGTGAGTGACAGAAGCACAGACCCGAGTAAGTAGGTTTTTTGCGTATGGGAATAAAGATGATTTGATACCTTATAATGCTATGGTTGGTTTATACCTTAATGCTCTTTAGTAGTTGCGGATGCTTGCTAGAGTTCCAATCATAAGTGCATATGATCCAAGTACAGAAAGTATGTTAGATTATGCCTCTCCCTCGTATAAAATTCTAATAATGATTACCGGTCTAGTTATCAATTGCCTAGGAACAATTACGCAACTCCTACCACCACTTTTCCACACTCGTTAAACTAACTTAGTTGTTTCTTTATCTAAGCAACCCCCAGTTTTATTTCCGTGCTCTTTATTATCTTGCAAACCTATCCTATTACACCTACAAAGTACTTCTAGTTTCATACTTGTTCTAGGTAAAGCGAATGTTAAGCATGCGTAGAGTTGTATCGGTGGTCGATAGAACTTCAGAGAATATTTATTCTACCTTTAGCTCCTCGTTGGGCTCGACACTCTTACTTATCGAAAGAGGCTACAACTCATCCCCTATACTTGTGGGTTATCAGTGCCCTTTGTGATCAAATCACCCTTTGGCAGATTACCGGAAAAGGCTCAAAGATTGGATCTCTCGGGAACGGAGGCTTCCGGCGGCGGAAAAGTATTATCGTGGCTCTCTTTGGTATTGGGGGAATATTTGTGAATTTATAGGATGAAGATTAGGTTTAGAGCACCTGCTGGGGGCCACAAGCCATGGGGCGCGCCCCCTGGCCGCGCCAGGGTAGCTTGGGACCTCCTGGCAGGTCTCGAGCCTTCCTCTACAAGTTTGGTAGATGTCTTCTGGTCCAAGAAAAAACATAACAAAGAATTTATTTCGTTTGGACTCCGTTTAATATTCCTTATCTACAATACTCAAAAACAAGGAAAAAACAGAATCTGGCACTAGGCCCTAGGATAATAGGTTAGTCCCAAAAATAATATGAAATATCATATTAATGCATATAAAACATCCGAAATAGATAATATAATAGTATGGAATAATCAAAAATTATAGATACGTTGAAGACGTATCAACGTACACTACACTAAGCCCTTCCTTACACTTATGAATTGGCAGTGAATTCCTTGGTGCTTGATCAATATTTGGTATTACTATTGACTGATTGACTCCAGGTGTACAACCACCAAACTGCTCTTGGGGACTAGGTCAATTGGGAGAACAAAACCACTGAGGAGGGTTGCAGTCTTGAGAAACATCAAGTTAGCGGGTGTGACATCAATATTTCAGGAATGATCCTGGTGTTTACTGAGATGTTTACTAGAATCTATCGACGAAGCCATATATACCAATACACAACTACACATACATGAAAGGTTGGTGAATTACGATGCTAATTGTTTCGCTTGTAATCCTACATGAAGACATGAGACATGTTCTGCCTGTATTGACTTTTTGTTAGTTAGTATTATATAATCCATTTGGCCGGGATAAAATACAATGGTAAGTATTTGGAGGATAAGAAAATTAATGTTTTTACAAACCATGCATGATTCTCATCATTCTATTTTATATTTTTATCGATCATCTTTTTGTATATGCATGCCCCAAATTTCGTTTAAAGAGCAAAATTATAACTGAAATTATATGCATGTTTGTACGTACGTTCACATATGGCCGTAGCTCATGGAATTCCTCTTCAATGGCCTTGCCAATCCCACGTTGCATTGCACTATTCTCAACATGTTCTGTAGGTAAGAAGTGGTACCGGGAACATGATGAAGGCGGCCGATTGCTTCTCTTGCGGTGGCAGACCATTGACACTGTGATTGTGGGTTGATATGGTTTGCCCACACATAGGTCATGATAATTTTCCCCACCTCCACGGGTAGAGCTCATGCCTTTGCCCTCACATTGTACAACAGTATATATGAAGGTAATAAGATAGACATATTATATATACGAATGGCTAATTGTACCAGAGACCTCCGACTATATGTTATGTATTTTTTTCAGATGCATCATCACTTTGATCAGGTCTTCCATCGAATTTCTTTGCAGTGCATCACATTATCAATATATCTCTATGGAGAAACCTTTGCATAATACTGAGATGTTTAGTGTTGGTTGAAATCCATTGACCAAGTGGTTGGGCTCAGAAAAGTGTTTAAATCTTCCATACTCCACCTTGCTATTGACAGAAGTTCTTGATTATTTCTAACCTTGTAATGCATAGAGTTTTAGGTCTACGGGACAAAAGATATGTCATTTCTTACAAGGTAGGCAACATCATACTGTAACAAAGTTTGATACATGTAAATTTGTAATACCTTCAGTTTTTAAATTCGATGTAACGTGATGTTCAAAATGTTAGTGTTCTCCTTCATAATGTTGTATATATGAAACTTATTAAACTATTCGGTTAAGTGTCCCTTCAATTCTGTAGTTTGCAATGTCAAGTATACATTTTTTAAAATAGACGATACAGTGTTTCCTTAGTTTTTAAGCAAGTTGTGTTTTATCTGCCGAAATAGATGGACAACTTCAAGGACAAATTGGATGAAAATCTGCTGAATGATAACCGAGGCACTCGGTCATAATATGTAAGTGTATTGTGCATGCCCAACTTGCGTTTATTTTTGACAAGTATGTGCATACAAACAAAAAGTGGAAGGGAAGATATATAAAAAAGTATTTATGATTCTCCATCCCTAGATATATATGTTATTAGATAGTGGATTTTCTATTCTCGGGTGTACTACACCCAAGTTTACAAAAAAAATGGAAAAACATGAAGAACAAAGTCAAAAAATATGAAAATTTGGGAAAACAAACTATATCATTGAGCTTCTTGCGAAATTTCAGCCAAAAGTAACATCCGAGGAGCTCTCACATAAAAAAAGTTTTGCGAACCTGGGTATACTACTCTCAAGAGTAGCCGCACTTTTCCGAAATAATAATTGTGTTAGATGCTTATGCATAATTGTTTTTTTCTTAATGCAGTTTTTTTTGGAATGGTTGTCATCTCTATACAACTTAGCTCTATGTAAATTCTCGCATGTGATTACAGTAGTAATCTATTTGTTGGTTTTATAATGTTTTTGCAGGCCGATAAAATATTTGTTTTTTGGTTGTTTATGAAAATTGGTGCATATACGGTAATTACGCTATCCTTTGCAAGTTCTTACTGATACCATTGAAATTCATTTGGAACCATAAAAGAAGAAAATGTTATTCAACATATTGGAGAGAATTTGTAGTGGAATAGATAGTTTTCGAAAATTGATAGTTCCTTTCAACGGAAATACTTCCATATTAATGCATGCTACAAGTTTTCATAGTTACTAGATCTTACAAAGTATGTAGCCATTTGCTTTTCGTATTACTAAAATGTTTCACACAAGTATTCTCGCTCTCCTTTGTTACCTAATTACTATCTTGTAGATGAGCACTCTAAATTAGGTTATTAAGCTTACGGTGTTGCTAAAAATCAGTCGACTGAGACTTCGCGAAGTCTCAGTCTGATACTATAATCTGTTGATCTTGCATCGAGATTCGTGAAAACCATTTTTTTCAAATTTTTTCTTCTTGCATACTATATTACTTGACTGAGACTTTACGAAGTCTCAGTCGGCTGAGACCTAGACAATTCCTTAAGGTTATTTACAGGCTATGCACGAAGAGGAGATGGTGAACCAGTTTTGGATATAGATCATATACAGCCACGTAAGTTTATGTTGATAGCTGGCTCATAGCGAGTTGAAACTTGGTCTGGACTATGTGTATATGTACATTATGTTTCAGACTATTTGAACATAATAGCAATTCCCATTTTGAATGGATGATTTTGGTAACATTCTTAGTCATAATATTGATAGGCAATACTAAATATACACCTAAATTTGGACTGCATTCCCATCAAACACTTTTGTTGTCTTACAGTGATCATGCATGCAAGTGTGTGACCCTCTGTATAGAACAGTAGATGGCACGCCATGCTACTACAACGCAGTAGACATATTTTCTTCCAGAGATTTATAAAAACAGTACGCATAAGTACACATCTTATAATACATCTACTCTTTTTTGCACATAAATAACACTAGAAAGATCAGAGTCTGCATATGGTAGTTTCTATACTTCTTTCTTATTTGTACTTTTAATTTGGACAAGTATTTTTAAGCCGGTCGACTCTAAATATTAAGATAGCCACCAATGAGATTTTTTGGGGATGTGACATTGTGTAAGTAACTACGGAAGAAGTTCATGGTGAATTATGCACTGATTAGGCATCTGGACAACTACGTTGCTAGACACATCAAAGAGGTGGGCGTGCACAACAGAATGGTTCAAATGACAGTTGGAGCGGAAAGATAAAATTCAATGATAAGGTGTGCATAGGATTATATAGCATATAGATACTAAAATAATTTGATACACAAGACCAGGAGGGAATTTTGTTTTACCCAGTTTTCTATAAAAAAAAGAAGAATTATAAATTAAAATATGTGATGTACTAACCTACTATTCATATGTATTACTAAATTTCAAACAAGCTTGAGAAACTGGAATAGTTCTCTTGCATCCAACCACCCAATTGCATATTTCTTTTCAGGTTTATGTTTTCCATCTATGACTCCTTGCAGATCTTATTCCATTCCTCCCCTAGAACAAAAATATATAAAATAGAGAAAATGGAAATGATATCATCTATCATTTTCAGTAATAGTCATCTCCCGAAGCACGATATATGCAATTTATTCAACAACAATATTCACTCAGTTATTGGATAAGGCTAGCTAAATAAAAATCATTATAAAATTTATATTAAACAATAGAAACCAATAAATATGCTTCCAATTTTTCTTTATAGAATATAAATAACAAGATGTCACTATTAAACTGTTTATAGTTCTAGCCCACGCATCGAGCGGGCCACTTTGCTAGTTGATAGAAAAGCGGATAGTTATGATATTTTCATGGCAATGATCATATGTATATGGGCATCACGTCCATAAGAAAATAGGCTAACTCCTGCCTGCACCTATTACTATTACACCACTCATCGACCACTATCCAGGATGCATCTAGAGTACTAAGTAAGAGTAATGCTTGGAGAACGATGACATGATGTAGACAAGATAAACTCAATCAATATAAATTAACCCCATCGTTTTATCCTTGGTAGCATCAAAACAAAGATGTATCTTGTCCCCTACTTTGTCACTGGGATATACAAACTCGCCAGGTTGAACCTAGCACAAGACATTAAAAGTGCGTTATATCGACTATAGGGGGGGGGGTGAATAGGCGATTTTTACAAATTCATCACTTGAGGAATTTGACATGTGATGAATAACTAGTAGTGGAACAAGTACTCAAGTGCATGAGGAACATCATGGCAACAACATAGTCATGATGATGAAATGCACATGCACAAGTTACAGATAGTGTGATACAGGATAAGCAGTGAAGAAAAAGGTAACTTCAAGAATTTGAGGTGAGAAAATTGTGAAAGTCTTCAGTCAAATTCTTCAAACAGTAACGATCAATTTCATCAACAATTATGCGAGGAATAGAGGGGTTGAGGAAATAGAACCAGGTAGCTCGATGAAGACAATGGTTTGATGACCCAGTTCCAACTGTTGTGATAGTCGTACGTCTGGTTTGGAGCGGCCCGGTATTTAAACCAGAGGACACACAGTCCTTACCGTATTCTCCTTGAGCTAAGGTCACACAGTCCACGCCCAACACTCGTGGTAAGTATTCAGGGTAGACTTCTGAAACCCTCACAAACTGGTCACCCGGCGATCCACAATTTACTGCTGGATGCTCTAGACCAAGGTCACTTCGTGATCCCCAATTGACTGTAGGATGCACTAGACCATGACGCCTAGCCATCTGGAGGATACACAGTCCTCAAAGGTAACAAGCGTCAGTTCCACACAGGAATTTCTTCAGTGATGCTCAATCACTTTGGGTTTGGTGGTTTGGTTGTGGGTTTTTCCTCACTGATGATTTTCTCTCAAAGTCCTCGGAGGATGGATTGCTCTCAAATGACAAGTGTCAGTTCTCTCTCGGAGCAGCCAATCATCTATTGGTTGGGGGGGGGGGCTATTTATAGCCAGAGTGCAACCTGACATGATAAGACATAAATGCTCCCAATGATATGACTGTTATGTGGATATTATGATTGGGGACAGCTGGCGCTAAGCACAGCAACGGTCAGAATTTCGAACTATGAAAGTCCTCAGGCTTATCATATTCCTCACTTGTAGGCAATTCGCACTGGCGAAATCCTAACTCCTCAGTCAGATCAATTTCCAAAGGCTTCACTTGAAGGATTGGTTAGGTTGAGGATTTTGAGTTGAGAATCAGCTACAAATTTTCCTTAGTATTACATCAGCCCCATTTTACAGTACGGTGTTTCCTATGACTCAAAGAAAGGAAATGAAACTACGAAAACAAAAGTCTTCATGCTTCATAGTCCTCGTTCGTATCTTCAAGGTCACACCAACTTCTTCATTTTCGAAGTCTTCAGGGAACACCAAAGTCTTCAGCAAAGTCTTCGCAAAGTCTTCACCAAAGTCTTCAATTGAAGACATACATTTTTAGGGGTCGGTAATCTTCGAATTTATCAAACTCCTCATCGACTTATAGAGCCTGTGTACACTCACAAACACATTAGTACCTTAACCTATAAGTCTTTAATACACCAAAATCACTAAGGGGAACTAGATGCACTAACACACATCACTTCCACCGAAGAAATATCAATCTAGTTGGCCAACCTACCTCAATACATCAGAGAGCATTACGAAGTTATAATGATTCTGCAAATAAGAATCACAGTAATCAAATTTGACTCAAATACTTTTCATGAATAATCTGAACATAAACCCATAATTCATCGGATCCCAACAAACGCACCATGCAAAGGGCTTACATCGGATAGATCAAGGAAAAGATGCGATGAACATTATATTGAAGATCAAGAGAGAGAGAGATTGCCATCTAGGTACTACCTATGGACCCATAGGTCTGTGGTGAACTACTCAAACATCATCATGAGTGCAACAAGGTTGATGAAGAGGCCCTCCGTGATCGAATCCCCCAACGGCAGGGTGCCAGAACATAGCTCTAGATGGGCTCCCATCGAAATAGAGACTTGTGGCGGCGTAAAAAGTGTGTCGACACCTCCTTTAGGATTTTTGGGAGAGAATTTATAGGCTAGAGAAGGATGTCGGGAGAGCCACGAGGGGGCCACCAGATATCACGGAGCCCCCCAAGGTGCGCCCTGATGTGTGGTGGAGCCCTCGTGCGCCTCCCGGCCTCCTTCCGAAGCTTCCAAGTCTTCTTTTCGTCCAGAAAAAATCATCAAAAAGCTTCGTGGCAAGTGGACTTCGTTTGGTACTGTAAACCTCAAAAGTAAAAAAACATGTAGAAAACAATAATTGGCACCGGGCACTGGGTCAATAGGTAGTTCTCAAAAATATTATAAATTGGTATAAAAATGCCCCAAAATTATTTTATAATGATTATATATCAGCATGGAACAATAAAAAATTATAGATGCGTTGGACACAAATCGCTAGGGTTTAAGATTCTATCACTCTTGCAACCTGTCATCTACTTATCATTCCCCAATGCTTCTATTTACGCCCAAATATGGTGAAGTGTCACGTAGTCAATATTCATATGAAACCATGATACTTGTGATCTACGTTGGGTATTCGTGAAGAGGAACGCGTTATCGCAACACAATGTGGGTAAGTATTTTCCTTAGTTATGAAACCAAGGTTTATCGAACCAATAGGAATACCAATCCTCAACTGTCTTCAGCGGTTGCACACAAAAGAGCAAACAACTTGCACCCAACGTTGGCAAGAGGATTGTCAATCCCCTTGGTCTTGTTATTTGCAAGCAAGTGAGTTGTTCAGATAATTGTAAATTTCAAAATAAAATAAAATCAAGTAAAATGGTACCAAGGTAATAGTAGCATTTGTAAATATATATAAGTTAATAGACCCAGGGGGCGTAGTGTTCTCTAGTGGCATCTCCCATAGAAATATCATACGGTGGGTAAAGAAATTACTATTGGGCAATTGATAGAAAGTGGATAGTTATGAGATTTTCACGGAAATGATCATGTGTATATGGGCATCACGTCCATAAGAAAATAGACCGACTCCTGCCTGCACCTATTACTATTACTCCACTCATCGACCACTATCCAACATGCATCTAGAGTATTAAGTAAGAGTAATGCTTGGAGAACGATGACATGATGTAGACAAAGTAAACTCAATCAATATGAAGTAATCACATTGTTTTATCCTTAGTAGCAGCAAGACAAAGATGTATCTTGTCCCCTACTTTGTCACTGGGATATAGAAACTCGCCACGTTGAACCTACCACAACACATCACTTCCACCGAAGAAATATCAATCTAGTTGGCCAGCCTATCTCAATAGATTGGAGAGCATTACGAAGCTATCATTATTGTGCAAATAAGAATCATAGTAATCATATTTGACTCAAATAATTTAAATGAATAATATGAACATAAACCCAGAATTCATCGGATCCCAACAAACGCACCATGCAAAGGGATTACATCCAATAGATCAAGGCAAAGATGCGATGAACATTGTATTGAAGATCAAGAGAGAGAGGGGGGAAAGAGAGAGAGAGATTGCCATCTAGGTACTGTTGGAAATATGCCCTAGAGGCAATAATAAATTAGTTATTATCGTATTTCCATGTTCATGATAATCGTTTATTATCCATGCTATAATTGTATTGATCGGAGACTTAAATGCATGTGTGGATACATAGACAAAACCATGTCCCTAGTATGCCTCTAATGGACTAGCTCGTTGATCAAAGGATGGTTAAGGTTTCCTAGCCATGGACATGAGATGTCATTTGATAACGGGATCACATCATTAGGAGAATGATGTGATGGATAAGACCCAAACTACAAACATAGCATATGATCGTGTCAGTTTATTGCTACTGTTTTCTGCATGTCAAGTATATGTTCCTATGACCATGAGATCATGCAACTCACGGATATCGGAGGAGTGCCTTGTGTGTATCAAACGTCGCAACGTAACTGGGTGACTATAAAGGTGCTCTACAGGTATCTCCGATGGTGTCTGTTGAGTTGGCATGGATCGAGACTGGGATTTGTTACTCCGTGTAACGGAGAGGTATCTCGGGGCCCACTCGGTAATGCAACATCACAATAAGCCTTGCAAGCAATGTGACTAATTGTTAGTTGCGGGATCTTGTATTACAGAACGAGTAAAGAGACTTGCCGGTAACGAGGTTGAACTAGGTATGGAAATACCGACGATCGAATCTCGGGCAAGTAACATACCGAAGAACAAAGGGAACGTTATACGGGATTAACTGAATCCTTGACATAGAGGTTCGACCGATAAAGATCTTCATAGAATATGTAGGAACCAATGTGGACGTCCAGGTCCCGCCATTGGTTATTGACCATAGAGGTGTCTCGGTCATGTCTACATAGTTCTCGAACCCGCAGGGTCTGCACACTTAAGGTTCGGTGACGTTTCGGTAGTGTAGAGTTATGTATGGTGGTGACCGAAGTTTGTTCGGAGTCCCGGATGAGATCCTGGACGTCACGAGGAGCTTCGGAATGGTTTGGAGGTAAAGATTCATATATAGGAAGTCCCAGTTTGGTTTTCGGAAAAGTTTCGGGCTCATCGGTAGTGTACCGGGAGTGTCGGTAGTGTACCGGGAGACCTCCGGGAGGGGTACTTCGACCCCAAGAGGTCCATGGGCTGTGGGAGAGTATTAGCCAGCCCTTAGCGGGCTGGGAAAACAGCCACAAAGGCCTATGGCGCAGGAGAGAAAGTCCTAAAGCAAAAGGTGGAAAATCAGCCAATAGGAGGCAATCCTACTCCAACTAGGATTGGAGGTGAAGTAGGATTGCTTCCCACCTCCTATTTCGGCCGACCCAAAGGCCTTGGCTGCCTCTCCTCTCCTCTCCTCCTATATATACTAGTGGATTGGGTGGTTTTTGGACATATTTTCCGGCCACATGCTACCCGTTTCACCGGTGCACAGTTTCTCCTCTAGATCGGTTTTCCGCAGCGCTTAGGCGAAGCCCTGCCGGAATCACTCCACCACCATTACCGGAGCGCCGTCACGCTGCCGGTGAACTCTCTCACCTCTCCACCTCCTCTTGCTGGATCAAGAAGGTGGAGATCGTCATCAAGCTGCACATGTGCTGAACGCGGAGGTGCCGTCTGTTCGGCGCTAGATCGGAAGGACCGTGATCGAGATCGCGAGACGGTTCGTGATGTGATCACGGAACGGATCGTGATGACTTCGCGGAACAGATAGTGATCAAGATTGTGAGACGGATCGTGATGAGTTCGCGGGACGGATCATGATGTGTTCGCGGGATGGTTCGTGATTGGATCGCGGGACGCTCGGCGATTTGGATCGCGAAGAAGTTCGACTACACCAACCGCGTTTCTTAACGCTTCCCGCTTAGCGATCTACAAGGGTATGTAGATCCACTCTCCCTCTCGTAGATGCTCATAACCATGGATAGGTTTGCGTGTGCGTAGGAAAATTTTTGTTTCCCATGCGACGTTCCCCAGAAGTGGCATCATGAGCTAGGTTGATGGTTCGATGAGATCTCGAGTAGAACACAAAAGGTTTGTGGGCATTGATGCTTAGATTGGTTCCTCCCTTGGTCGGATTTTGGTTCAGCGGGATTGTGAGATGAAGCGGCCCGGACCAACATTACTCGTACGCTTACGAGAGACCGGTTCCCTCGACGCAACTTGTTGCTTAGATGGCTTGCGGGTGATAGTTTCTCTCACTTTAGTTGGATCGGATCCCACAAAGGCGGTCCTTGAGAAGGTTGAAAAGCAATCTATGTATCACCGTTGTGGTTTATGCGTAGGTGAGAATCGTTCTTGCTAGATACCCATAGCAGCCACGTAAAACATGCAACAACAATTAGAGGACGTCTAACTTGTTTTTGCAGGGTATGTTGTGATGTGATATGGACAATTACATGATGAGATATATGTGATGTATGAGATGATCATGTGATGTATAGAATTTCACGACTTGCATGTCGTTGAGTACGGCAACCGGCAGGAGCCATAGGGTTGTCTTTAATTATTGTATGACCTGCGTGTCAATCATTAAGCGCTATGTAATGCTTTACTTTATCGCTAAGCGGTAGCAATAGAAGTAGAAGCAGGGCTGGCGCCACAATCCCAATGGCAACACATTGATGGAGATCAAGATGATGGAGATTATGGTGTTGTGCTGGTGACGATGGAGATCATGCCGGTGTTTCAAAGATGGAGATCTTAAACACAAGTTCATGGCCATATCATGTCACTTATGAATTGCATGAGATGTTAATCCTTTTATGCACCTTGTTTTGCTTAGTACGGCGGTAGCATTATAAGGTGATCCCTCACTTGAATTTCAAGATGAACTGTGTTCTCCCCGAGTGTGCACCGTTGCGAAAGTTCGTCGTCTTGAGACACCACGTGATGATCGGGTGTGATAGACTCTACGTTCACATACAACGGGTGCAAGCCAGATTTGCACACGCAGAACACTCGGGTTAAACTTGATGACCCTAGCATGTACAGACATGGCCTCGGAACACGAGAGACCGAAAGGTTGAACATGAGTCATATAGTAGATATGATCAACATAATGATGTTCACCATTGCAGGCACCTCAACTTACGTGATGATCGGACTTGAGTTGGTGAATTTGGATCATGTATCACTCGAATGATCGGAGGGATGTCAATTTGAGTGGGAGTTCTTAAGTAATATGATTAATTGAACTCATTATCATGAACATAGTCGAAGTGTCTTTGCAAATTATGTTGTAGATTACTAGCTCGCGCTGTAGCTCCCTTAAATTTTTATATGTTCCTAGAGAAATAGAGTTGAAAGATGTTGGTAGCAATATTGCGGACTGGGTCCATGATCTGAGGATTGTCCTCATTGCTGCACAGAAGGCTTATGTCCTTAATGCACCGCTCGGTGCACCACCCCCTCTAGCGTCGTCTATAGATGTTGTGAACATCTAACAGGCACGTTTCGATGACTACTTGATAGTTTAGTGCATCATGCATTACGGCTTAGAATTGAGGCTCTGAAACGTTTTGAACGTCACGGAACATATGAGATGTTCTAGGAGCAGAGATTGTGATCTCAGGCTCGTGCCTGTGTTGCGAGATATGAGATCTCCAACAAGATTCTTTGCATGCAAGATGAAAGAGAATAGCTCAAGCGTTGAGCATGTACTCAGATTGTCTGGGTGCTACAATCGCTTGAATCAAGTGGGAGTTGATCTTCCAGATAAGATAGTGATTGACATAGTTCTCCAAGTCACTGTCACTAAGATACTAGAACTTGGTGATGAACTATAAATTGCCAGGGATAGAAATAATGATTCCTCAGCTGTTCGCGATGTTTGACACCGCGAAGGTAGAAATCAAAAAGGAGCGTCAAGTGTTGATGGTTAATCAAACCACTATTTTCGAGAAGGGCAAGAGCAAGGAGGGAAACTTCATGGATAGCAAGTCAGTTGCTGCTCCAGTGAAGCAACCCAAATTTGAACTCAAACCCGAGACTAAGTGCTTCTATTATGACGTGAGCAGTCGCTGAAGCGGAACAACCCTAGATGCTTGGTAGATAAGAAGGCTGGCAACATCGATAGAAATATATTTGATATACGAGTTATTAATGTGTACCTTGCTAGTACTCCTAGTAGCACCTGGGTATTGGATACCGGTTCGGTTGCTAAATGTTAGTAACTCGAAATAAAAGCTACGGGATAAACGGAGAACTTGCTAAGGGTGAGGTGACGATATGTGTTGGAAATGTTTCCAAGGTTGATGTGATCAACATCGCACGCTCTCTTTACCTTCAGGATTAGTGACGAACCTGAATAAATGTTATTTGGTGTGTTGCGTTGAGAATGGACATGATTAGATCATGTTTGTTGCAATACGGTTATTCATTTAAAGCTAGAGAATAATGGTTATTCTGTTTACATGAAAAATACCTTCAATGGTCATGCACCCAGTGAGAATGGTTTGTTGAAATCTTGATCGTAGTAATACACATGTTCATAACATTGATGTCAAAAGATACAAAGTTAATAATGATAGTACCACATATTTGTGGCACTATCGCAGAATGTCATATTGGTATAAAGCGCATGAAGAAACTCCATGCTGATGGATCTTTGGACTCATTCGATTTCGAATCGGTTGAGACATGCGAACCATGCCTCTTGGGCAAGATGACTAAAGGATCCCATTGGATGGAGCGGGCAAGTGATTCATTGGAAATGATACATGTTGATGTATGCAATCCAGTGAGTCTTGTAGCGTGCAGTGGATATCGTTATTTTCTTACCTTCACTGATGATTTGAGTAGATATAGTGTATATTTACTTAATGAAACACAAGTCTGAATCGTTTGAAAGGTTCAAGCAAATTCAGAGTGAAGTTTAAGATCATCGTGACAAGAAGATAAAAATGACTGCGATATGATCGTGGAGGTGAATATCTGAGTTACGAGTTTGGCATACAACTTAAGACAATGTGAAATTTGTTTCACAACTAACGCCACCTGGAACACCATAGTGTGATGGTGTGTCCGAACATCATAGTCATGCTCTATTTGATATGGTGTGTGCTATGATGTCTCTTATCGTTTTACTACTATAATTTTGGGGTTATGCATTAGAGACAACTACATTCACTTTAAATAGGGCACCACCTAAATCCGTTGAGATGACACCGTGTGAATTATGGTTTGAGAGAAACCTAAGCTGTCATTTCTTAATGTTTGGGGCTGCGATGCTTGTGTGGAAAATGTTTTCACATAATAAGCTAGAACCCAAAGCGGACAAATGTATCTTCATAGAATACCCTAAGAACAGATGGGTATGCCTTCTATCTCAGATCCGAGTGCAAAGTGTGTGTTGCTAGAACTGGGTCCTTTCTCGAGAAAAAGTTTCTCTCGAAAGAATTGAGTGGGAGGAAGATAGAACTTGATGAGGTTGTTAAACCTTTGTTCAACCAGAGAATAGCGCAGCACAGAAAGATGTTTCTGTGAAGCCTACGTTAGTTGAAGAGGAAGTTAATGATGATGATCATGAAACTTCAGGATCAAGTTACTATCGAACTTTGTAGGTCGACAAGGATGTGTACTGCTCCTAAGCGGTACGACAACTCTGTCTTGGAGGTCATGTTCTTGGACAACGATGAACCTACGAGCTATGGAGAAGCGATGATGGGCCCAGATTCCGACAAATGGTTGGAGGCCATGAAATCTGAGATAGGATCCATGTATGAAAACCAAGTATAGACTTTGGTAGACTTTCTCGTTGGACAGCAGGTCGTTGAGTACAAATGGATCTTTAAAATGAAGACAGACGCTGATGGTAATTGTCACCATTTGTAAAGCTCGACTTGTTGCAAAGATGTTTGTGACAAGTTCAAGGGGTTGACTGCGATGAGACTTTCTCACTCGTAGCGATGCTAGAGTCTGTTGGAATTATGTTAGCAGTTGTTGCGTTTTCAATTATGAAATCTGGCAGATGGATGTCAAAACATCGTTTCCTTAACGGTTTACTTGAGGAAAGGTTGTATGTGATACAACCAGAAGGTTTTGTCAGTCCTAAGGATGCTAAAAGGTGTGCAAGCTTCGGTGATCCTTCCATGGACTGAAGCAAGCATCTCGGAGTTGGAATATACGCTTTGATGAGTTGATCAAAGTTTTTGAGTTTATATAAAGTTTACGAGAAACTTGTATTTGCAACAAAGTGAGTGGGAGCACTATAGAATTTCTGATAAGTATATGTGGATGACATATTGTTGATCGGAAATAATGTAGGATTTCTGGAAAGCATAAATGGTTGTTTGGAAAGTGATTTTCAAAGGAAGACCTAGATAAAGCTACCAAATTGTTGAGCATCAAGATCTATAGAGATAGATCAAGATGACTTGATGGGACTTTCAATGAGTACATACCTTGACAAAGATTTTGAAAGAGTTCAAAATGGATCAGTCAGAGAAAGAGTTCTCGCCTGATTTGTAAGGTGTGAAGTTGTGTGAGACTCAAAGCTCGACCATGGCAGAAGGAAGAGAAAGGACGAACGTCGTCCCCTATGCCTTAGCCATAGGCTCTGTATAGTATGCCATGTTGTGTACCGCACCTGTGTGTGCCTTGCCATGAGTCTATCAAGGGGTACAAGTGTGGTCCCGGAGTGGATCACTGGACAGTGGTCGGAATTATCCTCAGTAACCAGAGGACTAAGGAAATGTTTCTTGATTATGGAGGTGATAAAGAGTTCGTCGTAAAGAGTTACGTCGATGCAAGCTTTAACACCTATCCGGATGACTAGTAGTAGCAATCTGGATACGTATAGTGGAGCAGCCATTTGGAAATAGTACCAAGTGGAGTCTGGTAGCAGTGTTTACGGTTTGACATAGAGATTTGCAAAGTACACACGGATCTGAATATCGCAGACCCGTTGACTATAAGACCTCTCTCACATGCAAAGCATGATCGAGCCCCAGAACTCATTTGGTGTTAGATTCATAACAATGCGAATCACATGGTGATGTGAACTAGATTATTGACTCTAGTGCAAGTGGGAGACTGTTGGAAATATGCCCTAGAGGCAATAATTAATTAGTTATTATCGTATTTCCTTGTTCATGATAATCGTTTATTATCCATGCTATAATTGTATTGATCGGAGACTTAAATGCATGTGTGGATACATAGACAAAACCATGTCCCTAGTATGCCTCTAATGGACTAGCTCATTGATCAAAGGATGGTTAAGGTTTCCTATCCATGGACATGAGATGTCATTTGATAACGGGATCACATCATTAGGAGAATGATGTGATGGATAAGACCCAAACTACAAACATAGCATATGATCATGTCAGATTATTGCTACTGTTTTCTGCATGTCAAGTATATGTTCCTATGACCACGAGATCATGCAACTCATGGATATCAGAGGAGTGCCTTGTGTGTATCAAACGTCGCAACGTAATTGGGTGACTATAAAGGTGCTCTACATGTATCTCCGATGGTGTCTGTTGAGTTGGCATGGACCGAGACTGGGATTTGTTACTCCGTGTAACGGAGAGGTATCTCGGGGCCCACTCGATAATGCAACATCACAATAAGCCTTGCAAGCAATGTGACTAATTGTTAGTTGCGGCATCTTGTATTACGGAACGAGTAAAGAGACTTGCCGGTAACGAGGTTGAACTAGGTATGGAGATACCGACGATCGAATCTCGGGCAAGTAACATACCGAAGAACAAAGGGAACGTTATACGGGATTAACTGAATCCTTGACATAGAGGTTCGACCAATAAAGATCTTCGTAGAATATGTAGGAACCAATGTGGACTTCCAGGTCCCGCCATTGGTTATTGACCGTAGAGGTGTCTCGGTCATGTCTACATAGTTCTCGAACCCGCAGGGTCTGCACACTTAAGGTTCGGTGACGTTTCGGTAGTGTAGAGTTATGTATGGTGGTGACCGAAGTTTGTTCGGAGTCCTGTATGAGATCCCGGACGTCACGAGGAGCTTCGGAATGGTCTGGAGGTAAAGATTCATATATAGGAAGTCCCAGTTTGATTTTCGAAAAAGTTTCGGGCTCATCGGTAGTGTACCGGGAGTGCCGGTAGTGTACCGGGAGACCTCCGGGAGGGGTACTTCGACCCCAAGAGGTCCATGGGATGTGGGAGAGTATTAACCAGCCCTTAGTGGGCTGGGAAAAAAGACACAAAGGCCCATGGTGCAGGAGAGAAAGTCCTAAAGCAAAAGGTGGAAAATCAGCCAATAGGAGGCAATCCTACTCCAACTAGGATTGGAGGTGAAGTAGGATTGCTTCCCACCTCCTATTTCGGCCGACCCAAAGGACATGGCTGCCTCTCCTCTCCTCTCCTCCTATATATACTAGTGTATTGGGTGGTTTTTGGACAGATTTTCCGGCCACGTGCTACCCGTTTCACCGGTCCATAGTTTCTCCTCTAGATCGGTTTTCCGCAGCGCTTAGGCGAAGCCCTGCCGGAATCACTCCACCACCATCACCGGAGCGCCATCACGCTGCCGGTTAACTCTCTCTCCTCTCCACCTCCTCTTGCTGGATCAAGAAGGTGGAGATCATCATCAAGCTGCACGTGTGTTGAACGCGGAGGTGCTGTCCGTTCGGCGCTAGATCGGAAGGACCGTGATGGAGATCGCGAGACGGTTCGTGATGTGATCACGGAACGGATCGTGATGAGTTCGCGGGACAGATCGTGATCAAGATTGTGGGACGAATCGTGATGAGTTCGCGGGATGGATCATGATGTGTTCGCGGGACGGTTCGTGATTGGATCGCGGGACGCTCGGCGATTTGGATCGTGAAGAAGTTCGACTACACCAAACGCGTTTCTTAACGCTTCCCGCTTAGCGATCTACAAGGGTATGTAGATCCACTCTCCCTCTCGTAGATGCTCATCACCATGGATAGGTTTGCGTGTGCGTAGGAAATTTTTTGTTTCCCATGCGATGTTCCCCAACAGGTACTACCTACGAACCCGTAGGTCTGTGGTGAAATACTTACACATCACCAAGAGGGCAACAAGGTTGCTGAAGAGGCCGTCCGTGATTGAACCCCCCTCCAATAGGGTGCCAGAACAGAGCTATAGATGGGCTCCCATCGGAACAAATACTTGCGGCGGCGTAAAAAGGGTGTTGGCACCTCCTCTAGGATTTTTGAGATATTATAGAACATATATGCTAGGGAGGGATGCCGGGAGAGCCACGAGGGCGCCAGCACATATTAGGGAGCCCCGCCAAGGCTGGCCCTGATGTGTGGTGGGGCCCTTGTGCGCCTCCCGACCTCCTTTCGAAGCTTCCAGGTCTTCTTTTGGTCTAGAAAAATCATCAAAAAGCTTCATGGCAATTGGACTTCGTTTGGTACTACAAACCTCAAAAGTAAAAAACATGCACAAAACAACAACTAGCACTCGGAATTTGGTCAATAGGTTAGTGCTAAAAAATATTATAAATTGGTAAAAAAATGCCTTAAAAGTATTCTAGGATGATTATATATCAGCATGGAACAATCAAAAATTATAGATACGTTGGAGAAGAATCGTTAGGGTTTAACCTTCTCTCACTCTTGCAACCCATCATCTACTTATCATTCCCCAATGCTTCCATTTAGGCCCAAATTTGGTGAAGAGTCTAGTAGTCGATGTTCACATGACACCATGATACTTGTTATCTATGTTGGGTTTTTTGTGAAGAGGAACGGGTTATCGCAACACAATGTGGGTAAGTATTTCCCTCAGTTATGAAACCAAGGTTTATCAAACCAATAGGAATACCAATCCTCAACCGTCTTCAGCGGTTGCACACAAAAGAGCAAACAACTTGCACCCAACGCTGGCAAGAGGGTTGTCAATCCCCTTGGTCTCATAATTTGCAAGCAAGTGAGTTGTGTAGATAATTGTAAATTGCAAAATAAAATAAAAGCAAGTAAATGGCACCAAGGTAATAGTTGTGTTTGTAAATATATAAGTGAATAGACCCGGGGGGCGTAGTGTTCTCTACTGGCATCTCTCATAGAAATAACATATAGTGCGTAAACAAATTACTATTGGTCAATTGATAGAAAAGCGGATAGTTATGACATATTCACTGTAATGATCATGTGTATATGGGCATCATATCCATAAGAAAATAGGTCGACTCCTACATACACCTATTACTATTACTCATCGACCACTATCCAACATGCATCTAGAGTATTAAGTAAGAGTCATACTTGGAGAACGATGACATGATGTAGACAAAGAAAACTCAATTTATATGAATTAACCCCATCGTTTTATCCTTAGAAGCAGCAACACGAAGATGTATCTTGTCCCCTACTTTGTCACTAGGATATAGAAACTCGCCAGGTTGAACCTACCACAACACATCACTTCCACCGAAAAAATATCAATCTAGTTGGATAACCTATCTCAATAGATCGGAGAGCATTACAAAGCTATAATGATCATGCAAGTAAGATCATAGTAACCAGGTCTGGCTCAAATACTTTTCATGAATAATCTGAACATAAACCCACAATTCACTGGGTCCCACCAAACACACCATACAAAGGGATTACATCTGATAGATCAAGGAAAAGATGCGATAAACATTCTATTATAGATCAATATAGAGAGAGATTGACATCTAGGTACTACCTACGGACCTGTAGGTCTTTGCTGAATTAATCACACATCATCATGAGTGCAGATGGGTTGATGAACAGGCCCTCCGTGATCTATCCCCCCTCTGGCAGGTAAATGATGAAAACAGAATTTTCATTTGACATGCTACCCATTATGTAATCTATTGTGTGTATGCTCATTGAGAAACGGTGAATTGAAAAACATTAACATAGCAATATTTATAAGTATAGGAAACAAAATCATTGATTTTTAAAAGTATACGATCCTAAAAGAATGTTTACCCCATTCATTTTATTATATTAGCAAGGCATGGCTTAGTATTCACCACATCAATACAAATGTTAAGCGCTACTATGCTCAAGTCAGGTAATTGGATCATACTTTTTTAGTATGCATCAACTTTATACACTGGACATAGCATGTAGGTGGAATAGAATATGATGGTAGATATCAAAGGGGTAAAAAGTGGAGAAGATAGTCTCACATCAACTAGGCATACCAACGGGGTATGGAGTTGCCCATCGCTAGATGTCAATGCAAAGAGTAGATATTGCCATGCAAATGATGCACTAGTGCTACAAGTGTATGAACGCTCAACTGAAGCTAAGTGGGGTGTGCATCCAACTTGCATGCTCATGAAGACCTTGGGCATTTGACGAAGCCCGTCTCGGAATATACAAGCCAAGTTTATAATGAAAAGGTTATTCCCACTAGCATATGAAAGTGACAAAACAGGTGACTCTCTATATGAATAATATGGTGCCACTTCGAGGCACAAGTGTGGTAAAGGATGGTAGCAAAGGCCCTTCTCTCTTTTTCACTCGTTTTTTTCATGGTGGGCCTTTTTTTCTTTATCTCCTCCCCCATTTCTATTTTTTTGTGGTGGGCTCATTTGGCCTCCCCCATTTTTTTCATTTTTCATCCGGAGTCTCATCCCGACTTGTGGGGGAATCATAGTCTCCATCATTCTTTCCTCACTGGCACAATTGTCTAAGAAGGATGATCATCACACTTTTATTTACTTACAACTCAATATGAAAAACTCATATGACGATATGACTCTATATGAATGCCTCTGGAAGTGTGCCAGGATCTGAAAAATCTAGAATGACATATATCAAAAATATGATGAATGGTCGATTTTCCAAAAATACTATGTCAGCTCTATATGATCATGCAAAGCAATATGATGACGAATGAACTAGGCATGTGAAGTGACGATGGAATTTGCATGGCAATGTATCTCGGAATGGCTATGAAAATGCCATGATAGGTGGGTATGGTGGTTGTTTTGAGGAAGATATAATAAGGCTTATGTGCAACAGAGCATATCATGTCACGGGGTTTGGTCACATCGACGAAAGTTGCACCGATCCTCGAGGTGAGAATGTGCTATGCACGGTACCAAAGAGGCTAGGAAATAAGAGAAGGTGAAAATGCGTATGTGCATGGTATCACATTAGTCATAAAGAACTCACATACTTATTACAAAGTTTTATTAGTTCTATCATAAATCAAAGTACTACTCACATGCCCCGAGGGAGGATGTTGGGAGGAGTTAACCATCACGCGCACCCGACTCGAAACAACACTAGGATTTTAACAAGGAATAGAAATGCTGACACATCATCACCATGCTTCTTTAATTTTTAGATGAACAACAAGTTAACACCTCTTAATATCGACACTTCTACGAATGAATAATTATGAACTCATACCTTTTCATATTACCACATCAACGCCATAAACCCGCAATTTCTCTATATGTGCTACATGATTGGTTTGATTATCACTCATTGAATACCTATTAGTTTTGGACTAGACTTATGACCCATGCAAATTAATGTCACTATTTATTCAGCTCTGAAAGAAATATAAGTGAAGAACAAGAGCGTATTATTTCTATAAAATCTACATGCCACCATGCTCAAAGAGATATAAGTCAAGTACTAGAGCAACTGCTAATGTCGAAATAATATAAGTGAAGCACATAGAGTATTCTATAAAAATTATGATGAAGGTGTGTCTCTCTAAAATAGGTGTGTCCAGCAAACGATGATCGTGTAAAACTTAAAGTAAAAGAAAACAAAAACAAAGGACGCTCCAAGCAAAACTCATATCATGAGATGAATAAAAATGTAGCTCCAAGTGACATACCGATGGATTGAGATAAAAGAGGGGATGCCTTTCAGGGCATCCCCAAGATTACACGCTTGGATCTACCTTAGAATATTACCTTGGTGTTACTTGGTCATCCCCAAGCTTAGGATATTGCTACTCCTTATTCTGTGTTCCATCGTGATAACACCCAAAACTTGAAAACTTCAATCACACAAAACTCAGAAAAACTTTTTGAGATCCGTTAGTGTAAGGAATATATTGAATACTTTAGGTGCTGTTATGAATTGATTATGATTTCATTTTTGCATAATAGGTATTGTATTCTAACTTCTCCATGGCTTGTACCCCCGATACAATCCATAGCATAATCAAAACAAGCAAACTATGCAAGCAAAACAGTTTGTTTAAAACAGAACGGTCGATAGAAATGTGTAAAGAGCCTATACGTATGCAACTCTAAAAATGATGAAAAATCTGTACAACGTGAATCATATGTATAGAAATAAAGTTTAAAATTTCAGATCATTATCACGCTCCAATAAAAAATGAAAACTCTTGTAGCGGAGTCAAAAGTTTTTGTTTTGTTTCAGCATCGTTTCTACTCATATTGTGAGTCACCCCAAAGGCTTTACTTGGCACAAACACTAATTAAAACATAAAAACATAATAATTATATAGGAAATAATCATTTTATCAAAAACTAACAGAAAGTAAAAAGCAGAAATAAAGATAACTATTGGGTTGCCTCCCAACAAGAGCTATTATTTTATGCCCCCAGCTAGTCATAATGCATAGTTTCATGTGTTGTCATCTTTGACACTCCACCCATAAGTGGATATTATGATTGATTAATAAGGTATTTTAATTATATTACTAGGCACGTGTTTTGTTCCTTCTTTAATGCGAATTGGAACCTTATGTTTCCCTCTTTCATGTTAATAATTGCACCTATAGTTCGTAAGAAGGGCCTTCCAAGTATTATGGGGCAAGAAGGGTTGCAATCAATATCGAGCACAATGAATTCTAGAGGAAAATAATTTTTACTTGATATTATAAGCTCATCATTAATTCTACCCAAAGGTTTCTTAATGGTAGAATGTGCAAGATGCAAGTTGAGGGAACAATCTTCCATATTAGTGAGACCAAGCACATCACATAAAGATTCAGGTATCGTTGAGACACTAGCGCCATGGTCACACAAAGCATTATATTCATATTTAATTATATTTATATTGATAGTAGGTTCCCACTCATCATGCATTTTTCGTTGTAATAGAAATTTTAATATCAAGTTTCTCATCATAAGCTTTTATCATAGCTTCCACTATATGTCTGGTAAAAGCTTTGTTTTCTTCATAAGCATTGGTTGAGATAATAATGGTTTGCAACAAGGAAATACATTATACTAAAGAGAAATTATCATAATGAAAGTCTTGGTAATCCAAGATAGTTGGCACATCACTAGTTAAAGTTTTGACCTCTCCAAACACACTTTCTTCAATTTTAGAATCAAAATCATCACCCTCCAAGCAAACGGGATGCTTCTCAACTAGAGTTGACTCATCTACAGTCCCTTTATAATTTATATCCAGAGAATTAAACAAAGATTCAATAGGAGAAATACCAATCATTTTAAGATCCTCATCACCATTCCAGTAAAAACCGGGTGGAAGAGCTTCCTCTAAGAATTCCTGCTTAGCTCTCAACGTAGTGGTCCTCTCCTTACTTTCATTAATAGATATTTGTATATGTTTAATAATCTAATTAAAATCATGCTTGCGTGGAAAAGCTTTACTTTTAAGAGTTTCTACATCAAGAGCAATTATATCTACGTTTTTAGCCAAAGCATCAATCATATGCAACTTTTCTTCTATTGTAGCATTCAAAAACTTTTGAGAATTAATAAATTCCTTAATTGTGTTCTCAAGATCATAGAGTATCCTATTATAATTTTTAGAAGTATTTCCATAAGAATTTCCATAATAATTTCCATATTTGTTAGAAGAATTACTCAGATACGGTCTAGAATTGAAATTTCATCTATAAGCATCGTTCTTGAATTATTTTGCGAGATAAAGTTCACATCAATAGCATCAGTATTTTTCTCAATCAAAGTAGACAAAGGCGTATGATTGGGATCAACATGAGTATTTTTAGTAGCAACCATATTCATAAGAGCATCCACTTTTTCACTCAAAGTAGCGATTTCTTTAACATAATTTACCTTCTGACCAGTTGGACCTCTTTTAGTATGCCATTGAAAATAATTTGTAGTAATGTTTTCCAGAAGTTTTGTGGCCTATACTAAGGACACATGCATAAAGGTACCATGTGCGGCAGAATCTAGAAGATTTCTAGACACAAAGTTTAGTTCAACATAAAAGTTTTGAATAATCATCCACAAGTTTAAACTATGAGTAGGGCAATTTATTATCATAAATTTCATTCTCTCCCAACCTTTTGCAACATGCTCTTGATCTTGATTTGTAAAATTAATTATTTGATTTCTAAGGGAGATGATCTTAGCAGGAGGAAAATACTTGGCAATGAAAGCATCTTTACACTTATCCCATGTTCCGATACTATTACGAGGTAAAGATGAAAACCAAGCTTTAGCTTTTGCTCTTATTAAAAAAGGACATACTTTTAATTTGAAAATATCATTATACATATACCTTTTATTTTGCATATCACATAATTCTACAAAGGTATTAAGATGTAAAACATGATCCTCATTAGGACTTCCCAAAAATTGATCTTTCATGACAAGATTTAGCAATGCAGCATTAATATCGAAAGCCTCCGCACTAGTGGCTGGTGGTATAGGAGTACTAATAAAATAATAATTATTAGTATTTGAGAAGTCACACAACTTATTAGTATCTTGAGGCATGCTGACCGAACAAGCAAAGCAATAAGCCAGACAAGTAAACTAGCAAGTAAAGCAAGGAAAGAACTAAACTAGTAACTAGCAAAAATAAATATTTTTGTATTTTAGATTTTTATGAGACAAACTAAATATAAAAGCAAATAAAATGAATAAAAAGTGAATGATAATTTGTGATAAGTCACTTGATAGTTGGTGATGATATTCGCCGTCAACGGCACCGTAGATCCTTCCTGATACTTGTGATTTGCATTGGGTTTTCCATTAAGAGGAACGTGTTACCGTAGCACAATGTGGGAAATCACTTCCCTAAGTTATGAACCCAAGGTTTATCGAACCAATAGGAATACCAATCCTCAACCGTCTTCAGCGGCTGCACACAAAAGAGCAAACAAATTGCACCTAACGTTGGCAATAGGGTTGTCAATCCCTTTGGTCTCGTTATTTCCAAGCAAGTGAGTTGTGTAGATCGTTGTAGATAATTGTAAATTGCAAAATAAAATAAAAGCAAGTAAATGGCATCAAGGTAATAGTAGCATTTGTAAATATATAAGTGAATAGACCCGGGCGGGGGGTAGTGTTCTCTAGTGGCATCTCTCATAGAAATAGCATACGGTGGGTAACAAAAATATTGTTGGGCAATTGATAGAAAAGCAGATAGTTATGCGATTTTCACGGCAATGATCATGTGTATATGGGCATCACTTCCATATGAAAATAGGCTGACTCCTGCCTGCACCTATTACTATTACTCGACTCATCGACCGCTGTCCAGCATGCATCTAGAGTATTAAGTAAAATAGATTAATGCTTGGAGAACAATGAAATGATGTAGACAAAGTAAACTCAATCAATTTGAATTAATCCCATCGTTTTATCCTTCGTAGCAGCAACACAAAGACGTATCTTGTCACCAACTTTGTCACCGGGATATAGAAACTCGTCAGGTTGAACCTACCACAACGCACCACTCCCACCGAAGAAATATCAATCTAGTTGGACAAACTATATCAATAGATTGGAGAGCATTATGAAGCTATAATGATCATGCAAATAAGAATCATAGTAATCAGGTTTGACTTAAATAATTTTCATGAATAATCTGAACATAAACCCACAGTTCATCGGATCCCAACAAATTCGCCATACAAAGGGATTACATCGGATAGATCAAGACAAAGATGCGATGAACATTGTATTGAAGACCAAGAGACAGAGATAGATTGCCATCTAGGTACTACCTATGGACCCGTAGGTCTGTGGTGAACTACTCACACATCATCATGAGGGTAGCAAGGTTGATGAAGACGCCCTCCGTGATCGATACCCCTCCGACAGGGTGCCAGAATGGAGCTCTAGATGGGCTCCCATCGGAACATATATTTTCGGCAACGCAAAAAGTGTTTCGGGACCTCTTGCAAGGTTTTTGGGGTATTAGAGAACTTATAGGCAAGAGTGGGGTGTCAGGAGAGTCACAATGGGGCCACCACACATCACGACGCCCCCATGGCGCACCCTGTTGTGTGGTGGAATGATCATGCGTCTCACGGCCTCCTTCCGAAGCTTCTAGGTCTTCTTTTGGTCCATAAATATTCATCAAATTGTTTCGTGGCAATTGGACTTTGTTTGGTACTGTAAACCTGAAAGTAAAAAAACATGTAGAAAAGAACAACTAGCACTAGGTCAATAGGTTTGTGGTCAACAAGTATCTTAGAATGATAATACATCAGCATGGAACAATAAAAAATTATAGATACGTTCGAGACGTATCACACCATTAAAGGAAGAGGAACATACAAATCATCAAAATATCGAACGAATACCAATATCATATGATTACTTATAACAAGACTTCTCCCAGGTCCTCGAGAAAAAATGTAACTACTCACAAATCATATTTATATTTAAGATCAGAGGTTTATTGAATATCATTAAGGATCTGAACATATAATCTCCCACCAAATAAACCAAATAGCATCAACTACGAAATGTAATCAATGCTAGTAGCAACCCAAAACCACCAACCTTAGATTTAGAGACAAATATTGAATACAAGAGATGAACTAGGTTTTGAGAGGAGATGGTGTTGGTGAAGCTGCTGATGAAGAACATATAATCTCCCATGATGGAGGAAGTGTTGAACCGTGGCCGAGTAAGGAGCAACATGTGTAGTAGTAGAGCCTAGCCCCGACATAGTAGTTGAGGTAGTCCCGTCTAAATCGAGGACACGTGATGACCCACAAGTATAGGCGATCAATTGTAGTCCTTTCAATAAGTAAAAGTGTCGAACCCAATGAGGAGCAGAAGGAAATGATAAACTGTTTTCAGCAAGGTAGTCTCTACAAGTGTTGTGAGTAACTATGATAGATAGTTTTGCACCAAGATAATTCATAAGCAAGTGACAAGTAATAATAGTAGAAAAGGTGCATCAAGGTAGACCAAGGGGTGGGCGCGCCATGTTTCCTTATGGCTAGCAGGTGTCCCCCCTTTAGTATATTTCTGTCCCAATGATTCTTAAATATTCCATAAAAATTCTCCATGAAGTTTCAGGTCATTTGGAGTCTGGTGATTTTCTTCCTTTTTCTTGGTTTCCCTGTCGAGAATTCTTGTTTCTAGATATTTCTCTCTTTGTGATATACCTTGCATATTCAAGAGAAAGGGCATAATAACTGTATGATAACAAGGAAAAATGGATTAGAATAACATAAATATCAATAATAAATTATGATGCAAAATGGACATATCAACTCCCCCAAGCTTAGAACTCGCTTGTCCTCAAGCGAGACCCGAGCTCAAAAATAATGACCAAATGCTTTGAGGGAGAGAAGTCAATAAAACAAAATACATACATGAGAGCATCATGAATATTAGCATAGCCGCAAGTCTTCCATCACATGGCTTCTCATAAACTAGTAACGATCTATTCAGAACTGAGGTAGTATGAAGCATAAACTCTATTGATAATCAACAAACGATGCCATTAGGCATTGAGATAATCATAATTCACCATATTCAAGAGAAGAGTCTATGTAAGAGCTTATATTTCTAGGAAGTTCATATACTCAACAATCATTATCCTTCTATGATTGTTGAAACTCATTGCATATTTTTGGAGCTAATGTTTCCTACGGACACATAGGAAAATGGGAGCTTTATCATCTTTGCCACCCAACTATTTACCTCAAGGATAATGTCAACAATAATGAGTCATGATCATCTACATTCAACTAGATATACTTGTGTAGATCTTTCCTCAACACATGATGTTTGCCGACTAAAGAGTTAATAGGTAGGAACAAGGGTAAATAGTATTGACTCTTGCACGAATATTAAAGCTATAAGAAGGTAAAAGTTAGGCTCTTCGTAGAGGGAAGCAGAGGTTGTCATGCACTTTTTTTGTTTGGATGTGCAAACTCTTAATGCAAAGGAACGTCAGCTCGTATTGTCCCTTGTGATAGTGAACTTTATTATGCACTCTGTCGCTCTTATTTCTTGGCTATCTCAAGATCATACAAAGCTTATTTTCCCTTACAATAAAAGACCGTACAACTTTAGAAGCTATATTAATTGCTTTATGCACCGACGAAATTTTACTTGAAGGATCTTATTCAATCCATAGGTAGGTATGGTGGACTCTCATGAAAATAAACTGGGTTCATGGGTTATTTGATATACAAGTAGTATCTCTACGTGGTGCAAAAAATGGCTGGCAAAATATTTAAAGCAAGCACCACACATTAAAGGATCCATGACAATATAACTTCTATGCAAATGTAAACAATCATGACTATTATGTTATCTTCCATGTCCAACATGAGCACTCGATCATTATATAATATTTGATGGGGGTTGACAGTCATAAAAGATGTCCACGATAGTGTATTTGTATGAGAATCTCCTCTTCTCTATCATAATCTTGCATAGATTATATCATGTACTAATGCCATGTTTGTTCGTTCTTAACATCTTTTATCACTTATAAATTTTTCTATGTGAAGTCATTACTCCTCATGAGATAAGCATATGATCTTTTCTATTTCTTTTATTGCCATGCTATGATGATAGGTGCATGAAGGTAAAGCACACAAAACTCAACTAATCTTTATTATATAACTCTCACACTCGATTACAAGGATAGATAGATCTCAAAGCAAAAATTCTAAGCAAAGAAAAGCTGAAATTTTATTTCTCTAAAATCACAAAAAAGATAAGGATAAAACTAAGATAGATGGTAAATGGTAAAAATGTGATGGCGATACGATACTGGGGCACCTCCCCCAAGCTTGGAACAAGCTAAGGGTGGTGCCCACACCCATGTACTCAAGTGTCCCTCTTGGGTGATGGCGGTGATGATGTAGTAGGCTTGTCCTCCATCTTCCAACGCATGGACTCTCCGTCATAAAAGGAGATCTTGTCTCTAGAACCCTAAAATTGGCAGCGACACTCATCCTTTTAAACCCGGAATTATACGTACTCACAACTTGGGTTTTTCGGGCCATAGATTTGACCCTGGAGATGATCGATCCGCTCTTGAAGCTTGAAGAGAGGCTCTCCCACGTTCCTTGTGTCCACCTTCTTTTCTGGGATGAAGTCCGTGATCATAGAGTAATTAGCACTCAAACCACGTTCAACCATCGCTTGGCACTTGAAGATCTCCTGCTTCACTACTGAATGCCTGGCCTTCTCACTCCCCTCCTTCTTGGAGCCTTTTAAATCCCGGATGTGGAGCACCCCCTCACGCATCTCAATGGCTTGAGGGTGCTTCATCACCTCCGGCAGGTAGGGGTTGATGACCTTCTCAAGTAACTTGTCCTTGGAGGAGCTTGGTGACGTCATGGCGATCCGGATCTGTCAAAAAAAACTGTCTGAAACAAGAACAGAGGAGAAACTTCTGATGTGGTGGTCAAAACATACGTGAGTATATATAATTTTTTTCTAAGTCAGAATATGTGCTCAAGAAGAAATGGGAATCTGAGAGGCACATGAGGGCCCCACAAGCCATCAAGGTGTGCCCTGTTGGCTTGTGCCTCCCTCATGAGTCCCCCTGACTCCTTTTTATTTTTGGAATTTTTCTAAAATATCAAAACCAACAAAACATATTTTGTTTGGAATTTTTGGAGCCGGTTTACTTACCGTATCACGTACCTACTCCTTTTTCAGGTGTCTAGAGTGTTCTGGAAGATCTCTCTGGTGTGCTCCTCCTGAGTTATCACTTGAATAATATTAGTTTCAACATTCATGCGCATACCTGAGATATAATGCTTAATTCTTTGCCAATTTACCACTATCGTATTTTTGCCTTCTAAGTTATTAATCTTTATAGCACCGGAGCGATAGACCCCCTCGATGACATACGTGCCTTCCCATTTGGATAGGATCTTACCTACAAAAAATCTAAAACGAGAATTGTACAAAAGAACTACGTCCCCTACATTGAATTTCTGTTTTGGATTCTCTTGTCATGCCATCTCTTAACTTTTTTCCTTAAACAACTTGGCATTTTCGTAAACTTGCATCCTCCATTCGTCTAATGAGATAATATCAAATAACCTCTTTTCATCCGCAAGTTTAAAGTCATAATTAAATTATTTAATTACCCAATAAGCTTTATGCTCTAACTGAAGAGGTAAATGACATGTTTTTCCATAGACCATTTTATAGGGAGACATTCCCATGGGATTTTTATAAGCAGTTCTATAAGCCCACAAAGCATCATCTAGTTTCTTAGACCATTTCTTTCTAAATCTATTAAACAGTCTTTTGCAAGATCAATTTATTTATCGATTGCTCAATTCAACTTGGCCACTAGACTAAGGATGATAAGGTGATGCAATTCTATGGTTAACATCATATTTAGCTAGAAGTTCACGGAAAGCACCATGAATAAAATGTGAACCACCACCAGTCATTAAATATCTAGGGACTCCAAACCTCGGGAAAATGATGTCTTCAAGGATTGTAATAGAAGTGTTATGGTCAGCACTACTAGTCGAAATTGCCTCTACCCACTTAGTAACGTAATCAATGGCAACTAGAATGTGAGTATACCCATTTGTGGAAGGAAAAGGTCCCATATAATCAAAGCCCGAAACATCAAATGGTTCAATAGAATGTGAATAATTAATAGGCATTTCCTGACGTCTACCAATGTTGCCAATTCTATGATATTAATCACCAGAAAGGACATGCTTATGAGCATCTTTAAAAAGAGTAGGCCAATAAATACCGGATTGTAATACCATCTGTATAGTTCTATCACCAGCGTGGTGTCCTATGTAGGCCTCGGAGTGAAACTTTCGTAGGATTTGTCCCTGTTCATGCTCAGGTACACAACATTTAATAACACCATCTACTCCTTCTTTATAAAGATGTGGGTCATCCCAAAAGTTATGTTGTACATCATAAAATATATTTTTCTTTTGTTGATAGGTGAAGCTAGGAGGAGTATATTTAGCAACAATGTAATTAGCATAATCCCCATACCAAGGATTACTATGTGAAGTATTTATAATAGCAAGTTTCTCATCAAGAAAATTATCATCAATAGGCAGCGGGTCATCAAGAAATTTTTCCATACTAGACAAGTTATCTTCTACAGGGTTTTCAGCTCCCTTCCTATCAACAATGAGCAAGTCAAAATCTAGAAGTAAAAGAACCCACCTAATTAGTCTAGGCTTAGTATCTTTATTTTCCATGACGTATTTAATAACAGCATGATCAGTGTAAATAGTTTCCTTGGAATCAAGGATGTAAGTTATAACTTATTACATGCAAACATAAGTGCTAAAAATTCCTTCTCAGTAGTAGCATAATATCTTTGAGCAGTGTCTAGGGTCTTACTAGCATAATGAATAACATTCAATTTCCTGTCTACTCTTTGCCCTAGAACAGTACCAACAACATAATCACTAGCATCACACTTGATTTCAAATGGTAAATTCTAACTAGGTGGTTGGAGAGTAGGTGTATAAATAAATGCTTTCTTAAGTATTCCAAATGCCTATTCACAATCATCATAAAAAACAAAGATCGTAAAATAAAACATTCTAGAGATACAAAGATAGTTATTAAGTCGTTAGCACCACATATATATTCCTTTTGAAGACATTAGATAGTATCCTATATATCTTTGGGTAATCTTTAATGAAACGTCTATAGGAACCAACATGACCAAGGAAACTTATTATACCTTTGATATATTTTGGACATGGCATTTTCTCAATTGCATCAACTTTAGGTTTGTCCACCTCAATGCCTCGTTCAGAAATTTTATGCCCAAATACTATACCTTCATTTACCATAAAGTGACACTTCTTCCAATTCAAGAAAAGATTAGTTTATTCATATCTCTGCAAAACTCAATCAAGGTTGCTCAAGCAATCATCAAAAAAATTCATGTAAACAGTAAAATCATGTGTGAAAACCGCAACAATCTTTTCACAAAAACCAGAGAATATAGCAGTCATACATCTTTCAAAGGTGGCTGGTGCATTGCATAAACCAAAAGGAATACAACTATAAGCATAAGTTCCAAAAGGGCACATAAAGGTAGTTTTCTCTTGGTCCTCTTTTGACACAGGTATTTGAGAGAAACAAGGGTATCCATCAAGAAAAGAAATTTGATCAATCAAAGGCAAGGGTAATGATTTATACGTCTCGAACGTATCTACTTTTACTAAAAACAATTGCTCTAGTTTTGGACAATAATTTGCATGATTTGAATGGAACTAACCCGGACTGACGGTGTTTTCAGCAGAACTACCATGGTGTTTTTTTGTGCAGAAATAAAAGTTCTCGGAATGGAACGAAACTTTTTTTAGAATTATTTTGGAATATATGAGGAATATTGGAGCCATAATCCACCAGAGAGGGGGGCTAGGGGGGCCACCCTCCACCAGGGCGCGCTAGACCCCCCTAGCGCAACCTCGTGGAGCGTACCCACCTCGTCGGCCATCCAACCCTAATTCAAACGATATAAATCCTTAATTTCCATAAAAAATCAGGGATAAAGATTCATCGATTTTATGATACGGAGCCGCCGCCACCTCCTGTTCTTCATCGGGAGGTCAGATCTGGAGCCCGTTTGCATCTTCGCAGAGAGGAATCTTCGGTAAATTCCATGATGCTCCCCACCAGGAGTGAGTAATTCGTACCTAGGCTTGCCGATCGGTGAGGAGTTGGATAAGATTCATCATGTAATCGAGTTAGTTTTGTTAGGGTTTGATACCTAGTATCCACTATGTCCTAAGATTGATGTTGCTATGACTTTGCCATGTTTAATGCTTGTCACTAGGGCCCGAGTACCATGATTTCAGATCTGAACCGTTTATGGTATCATCATTATATCTATGTTCTTGAGCCGATCTTGCCTTGTCATATGCACCTATTACGTGTTATTCTATCAACCCCATTGTGACAATATTTGAGATACTTCGCGGTGATGACCGTAGTTTGAGGACTTCATGTATTTGCTAAGTGTTAATGCTTTGTTTTGGTTCTCTATTTACAGGAGGCCTTAATATCCCTTAGTTTCCTTATGGGCCCCACTGCCACGGGAGGGTAGGACAAAATATGTCATGCAAGTTATTTTCGATAAGCATGTATGACTATATACGGAATACATGTCTACATTACATTAACAAACTGGAGCTAGTTCTGTGTCGCCCTAGGTTATGACTGTTATATGATGAATATGTCATGCCCAAGATGCGCACCTATCCATATTAAGGCACGGGGGCCTCGACAAGGATAGAGGCGCATCTCGTCGTTTGCAAGAACAGTATCATTACATCATACATTTAGGAAGAGATGAGTATATGAATTGGCTGACACTCGCCACATACTAAATTACAATTCCACAACAAAGAGTTCAAGAATCAATCCAAGACAGGGTCCGGCCAAGGACGAAAACAAATGATAAAATGAAGATGCAATGACACTGGCTTGCTAGCCCCGAAGATCACGACCACGGTCCTCTACTCGTCTGGATAAGTCATGTACATCCTGCCGCGCTCCTTGTCATACTCCCACTGGAGCTGCGTCACATCATCTGGCACGATGTCCCCTGTACCTGCACCTGGATTATTGTAGGAATCTGTGAGCCACGAGGACTCAGCAATCTCGTGCCTGGGTACCGAGACTATTCAAGCTCATAGGTTGGGAAGGGGTATGTGTTTAGTTTGCAGCAGCACTAAGCATTTATGGTGGCTAAACTTACGAAACATGAAAGTAAATATGTGGTCTATGATAAACAATTGAAACTAGAATGACCTCTATGAGATCCTGAACATCTATTTACGTTAATCATAACCCCACCATGTTCTCTCTCGGTTCATGTTCATGAGCAGAGACGGTCAGGGTTACTCACACATTTGGTGCATTTTATTAGAGTTTACTTCAATTTAACTATAACCGGGTGTTAAACAAATATCCAAGTTGGCACATAACCGCGGGCACGGTTTTCTGGAAGTTTTAACCCTGCAGGGGTGCTCCAACTAGTCCATCATAAATTAACCATACTCCGCGGGAATAGCCTCATCCACGGATCTTGTGATCATGCTAAGCAACTCCAAAGGAATTCCAACACCTCGAGATAGCCCGAAGAAAGTCAGAGCCCCACATGGAAGACACTCGATAAAGGTAAAACAAGTCCAGCAAGACCACCCAGTGAGCCAAATCTGCATCTAGAGCCATGCGCTCTCTATCAACGGGCATCATCCATCTATGCGAAGTGGACGGTTGCCTGGAAATGCCTCGAGTTGCCCCGAGGTGGCACCGCCGACTGCTAGGTGGGTGGACCAACACTCATGCGGAGCACTGGCCCGGGGGTTGATTAATTATCCACGGGGTTGTGAAGCCCTATGCAAATTTTGGTAAGTTATTTAGAAAATGTATTACCAAAGTTGGGTCTTGCTAGACAAGTTTTAATCTTAACCGAATAAACAAGGGGGTCCCCACGACAACCCCGAGCATGTTAGGAGTGCAATGTATGGAAACATAACACTGGTAACAAGAAACTATGGCGGTAACAGTGGAACAAAACACCTAGCAAAAGGCCAAGCCTTCCACAAATACTAGATGTATAGGTACATTAAATTAAATAAAAGACAATATTGTGATATGCCAGAAATCCATGTTAGCACATGGAAACAACTTGTACCTGCAACTAGAACGCTATAAGAGGGGTTGAGCAGCGATATCTTAGCCAAACAAAGGTTGCTAGGATGTGGAGGGGTTAGAGGCTATCATGGCAATTAGGAGGTTGACATTTAAGTGGTAGGTAGCGCAAAGTAGCAATAAGAGCGAGAAAACTAGCAAGCGAAAATAGTATCGGGATCCGGGTACGATCATCTTGCCTGTTGGTTCTTTAGAGGGACAAGTAGCGGGACCTTGTAGTGGTACTCTCCTGGATCTTTGTACTCAGGTTCAACATTCGCGTCCACCCAAAAGAAACAGAAAGAGTAAACAAGCAACCATGGTGCAATGCACAAGAAAGAATGATGCATGGTTTATGTGAAGAATTTAGCATGGCAATCCTAACTAGTCATGTTTCAAATATAGTAGACTAGTTCTTTATGATTCTGGAAAGAACTTCATGTTAAGTTATTTAAACATGCATGAACATGGCAAATATGTATGCATCATGCAAAAACGATACAAATGCATATGTACAACGTAGGAAAGGGAGTTACGGTTCTCACACTATGCTCACGTCAAGATACGAAGGAAAAACACAAGACACGAAGGCCATGGGCTACTCCTTGGCATTCCAAGGCAGTCACTGGTTAGGCAATGAAAACCCAACCATAGTAGAGCCAAATATTAAGAAATTCCATGGAGTTTAGATCCCACAAGCCACAAAACACTAAAACAAACAATCTGCCACAAAACAGCAACATTGCAACTTTCACATCCAACAGCTTGAGCTACAGGAAGTCTCTAACCACAAACAAGGCATTGACAGAAACTACATAACATTCTTATCAACTTATCCAACTATACAATCTATAATGGAGGCACACATCAATAAGCATGAAGCCCACAAGTTGGCATGATGAAACAGATTTTTGGGTATAGTGAAAATAACAGTTTTCTGGAATATGAGTAAAGCTAATTGCAAGTTGACAGCAGAAAGTAATGGTGATAGAGACCACCTCATCACATGAAAATTAACAGGATGGTAGAGGGCAACCTCTACATCAAATCAGTAGCACTGAGCTTGAGCTAATTCACAACATATCACAAGATAGCATCCACTCTTCATGGCATAAATATATTAACAGATTCCCAGACTTAGAAATATTTATCATGGTTGAAAGCAGCAACATTTTAGTGGTTACTTTAGAGCATGGTTCCCACTTATATGCAAGTTCATTATGGAAAAAAAATACCATGGCATTCTACTCATCAAAGACTACCATATTCTTGTTGGCACAATTATCATAGCATGCATGGATTAAATGTAACAAAAATGACAAAATGGCACTTTGAGACAAAATGACATTTTGTCAAACTTGCTTAGATGCCCCCAACAAGTCACACCAATGGATTCCTTGGGTGATTCTACCCCAAAACCATATGTCATACACGTATATTCACATGGAGCGTCATGGCAAAACTTAAGATAGCAAAACATCACCCATTCCTATAAGTGAAAACTTACCCAGAATGCACATGAGCATAAATGACCATATCCAGAATTGGAAATATTACTATAAATGGAAATAACCTAATAAACATTTTAAGCAATAAAACAACAAAAGGAAAAAAACAATTGCCATGGGGACGCACCTAGCATACTCACCAGGGTCCCCTTAGTGGATGACAAGTGGGGCTAGGCCCACTTGTCATGCACACACTACACTACACACACATACACTCTGCCACACACACACAGCAATACACACGCACATACACATGCTCACAACCACACCGGATCCCTGCTGGCCATAGGGAATCCTGCACACACGCCAGCGCACAGCACACACACACCACCACACCAGATCCGGGTGTTACCACATCGGATCTGAACACCAGGCAGCCAACTTAGCCACACAAAAAAGGAAAAAAGGGGGGGACTTGCGCCCGCAGGGGATCGAACGCGCGTATCCCCGCTAGGAGTGTGCGGTGGCTACCAGTCGGGCTAGGAGGGGAAGTCTGCTAGTAAGAGGGGCGCGACTCTTATCAGCCAACTCAGGGAGGCTGGCTCCCTTCTCTATCCTCTCACACGCAAAGCACAACACGGCGGCACCGGCCATCTCCGGCCACCTCCGATGAGGGGGCAGCCGGCGGGGCTATGGGATCTGAGGGGAGGCCCGTTCCCGGTGCCAGCACGGCGAGGCACGGGGCTGCACATCAGGCTCGCAATGGTGGTAGCGGCAACATACAACAGACAGCAGCGGCGAGGCATACAATGGCGAAGGTGCAACTACGAGCGTGAGCTGCATGCGGGAATGGAGGCAGCACACGCAGGCAACGGGCAGCGGCAGCAGGCTTCCACCAGCACCAACCACACGCAGACATCTACTTCAACCAAAGGACCGGGCTTTAGAGAGCACCGGGAGCATCATGACGGCAGAACCACGGCGATGGCTACAGCGGCCTAGGGGAAGGAGAGGGCAAAGATCGATCGCGGGGGAATACCTCTCCTACCTAGACACGACGACGGGGCCGGGGGAGCAGCAGAACGACGATGGTGCGAAGGGGAACTCCCGCGATCTTCTGGCCGCAATCACAGAGGAGGGAGACGACGACGGCTGGGCCTTGGAGAGCTCCTAGTCAACGAGGAAGAAGAGGACGACGATGGGGGAGCCCTTCCCACGGACTAGAGGGATGGAGACGTGGCGAGGAGCTACCTCCGGGCACGAGCTGATGCTCGGCCGGAGCATGGCGGACGCGACAACGGCACGGGGCTAACTGCCTTACCTGGCGGCGGATGGGTGAGGAAGAGGGAGGAATGGAGAGAGGGGAGACGCTAGGGCATGAGGGACACGCTAAATAGGCGGCTAGGGGCACCGTCAGCCGTCAAATCGACGTGCCTGCCGACATGGCTTCGACTAATGCCCTGTCGTACAGGGGAACGACGCACGCATGCGAGGAGAGGCCGGCCGGGCTGCAAGCGCTCTGCTGGGCCGTGCGGGGGGAGGACAGGAGCCCACTTCTCTCTCACACACACAGGAACAACATAGGTTTTCTATAAATTAAAACAGCCACACAAAAATAAAACCCCCAAAGGAAATAAAAGTTTTTTTACAAGAAAAAAATTACTTTTGCAAGAAACAAGATGAGAACTATTTAAATAAATTAATAAGTGGATTTATCAAGCAAATATTTATTTAACTATTATGAAAACAACACCCTGATATTTAAACCCCCAATAACACAAGGCTCAAAACACCACAAGAACAACACACATGAGCTCCAAATAATATTGGTTACCTCATGAACATTTTTAACAATTTTTATGAGCAAGTTAATTCTGTTGATTAATGGAAATGGTAATAAAATAGTATAGGATGGTTTTTTTTGAAATAATAAGAGAGGGGGAGGAAGATGATGCCCATACAAGCACATACACAGCAAACCACACAAGAGCTACTCACCACTCAACAAGTTCACAAGGTAGCACACCACAAAAACCATATGCATGACATGATGATGATATGCATGATGCATGATGCATGAAACAATGGTATGGCAAAGAAGCAAACTCATTTCATATAACTCAAGACACAAGGACCCACATAGGTTACATGTCATAAAAGGTAGAGGGAGCACTTGGGCTGTCATAGAATATCATCCAATGAATACACTGATCCAGTGCTTATGTGCTTTCCACTTATGGATCTTGCTAAGTTACTATTGATGTTGTTACTATTGGACTAGCTACAGAACTACTACCGCTATTGTTACCGCTACTGTTACTATTACCACTGCTATCAAACTATTATATTATGTTGGTACTGATCACTTTGCTGTAGATGTTTATCTCCAGATGTGGTTCAATTTACAAGTCAACTTCTAATACTCTCAAATATTCTTTGGCTCCCCTTGTGTCAAATCTATAAATTTGGGTTGAATACTCTACCCTCGAAACTAATGCGATCCCCCATACTTGTGGGTTATCAAGACCTTTGTCTGGCGCCGTTGCTGGGGAGCATAGCTATATTTTTTGAGTCCCTTGGGATTTATATAAATCTATCACTATGAAGAATCTGAAGGATACTAAAACCACGATTTTTCCATCTACTATGAGGGGTTGGTAAGGAACTGCCATCTAGCTCTGCACTTGATTCACCTTCTGTTATGAGTAAGTTTGCAACACCACCACATGCTATTAATCCTGATATTTATGATTGTACTTCTGCTATGAATGATTCTTATGATAATACTAGTACCATTCTTGATGAAACTATGCCACCAGGTGAATTTCATGATGAACAAATTGCTAGATCTAGAGAGAATGAAATCATTGATACAGATGAAACTGTTGAAACTGATGAGATCTTTGAAACCGATGATTATGAAAAACCTATTATGCCTAGCTCTCCTAGATTGAAATTCCTAAGATACCTGAAGGTTATGCTTTGGATGAAGAAATAGCTAGAGAGATTCTTGCTTGTAAGTATAGAAATTATCTTAAGAAACTACTATGCAAGTATAAAGAAAAAACTCTGAATGCTAAACTGAAATGTGATCCTAAGTTTGATACTTCACCTATCTTTGTTACTGATAAGGATTATGAATTCTGTGTCGACCCAGAGTTAATTACTTTAGTTGAATCTGATCCTTTTCATGGATTTGAAACTAAACTGTGGTAGCACATTTTACTAAGTTGAATAATATAGCCACCCTATTTGCTAATGATGAGAATATTCACAACTATTATATTCTCAAACTATTTCCATTCTCATTAAAGGATGATGCTAAGATATGGTACGATACTCTTACTCCTGGTTGTGTCCGTAGTCCCGAGGATATGATTTACAACTTCTCTGAAAAATATTTTCCTGCTCAAAACAAACAAGTTGCCTTACAGGAAATATTTAACTTTGTGCAAATTGAAGAAGAGAGTCTCCCACAAGCTTGGGGAAGGCTTCTCCAATTGCTTAATGCTTTGCCTGATCATCCTCTTAAGAAAAATGAAATACTTGATATCTTCTATAATGGACGTCCTAGTACTTATAGGGACTTCTTAGATAGTTGTGCTGGTTTTATTTTCAGGAAACGAACTATTGAAAAAGCTGAGGAACTATTGAATAATATATTGAAGAGCTATGATGATTGGATTCTCCGTGAACCACCAATTGAACCCACTCCGAAGAACAAGGGTATCTTATTTCTCAGTCCTGAAGATATGCTACAGGCAAAGAAATGTATGAAGGAAAAAGGTATTAAGGCTTAGGATGTTAAGCATTTACCACCTATAAAAGAAATACATGGACTCGACTCACCACCACCTCCATAGGTTGTAGAGGTAAATTCTTTATTAAAGTTTGATGAAGGTGATATTCCTTACAATAAACATCCTAGTCAATGCTTATATGAATTTCACAACTACATCATGAAACAAGAGCACTTCAATGCAAATGTTCTGACACACTTAAAATATAATTCTGATATGATTGTTCGCTTGAGTGACTTGTTAATTAGAATCAATAATGATGTTAGAGGTGTAGGAAAACATGCCTCTATGGTTCAAACTCAGTTAGAACAAGTTGCTAAATCTCAAAGAGAATTGCTTGACGACATGAATAATAACATGAATGATAATGCTATTAGAGTAGTGACTAGAGGAGGTAGAATGACCCAAGAACCTCTTTATCCTGAAGGTCATCCTAAAATAATTGAACAAGATTCTCAAGGAATTAATGCTGATACACCTAGTCCTTCGAAGAAGAAAAACAAAAATGATAGGACTTTGCATACTTCTAGTGAACCTGAGATAGAAAAACCTCCTGATGATATTAATGATGTCTCTATTTCTGATGCTGAAACTCAATCTGGTAATGAACATACACCTAGTGATAATGATAATGATAGTGATGTTCATGAGGATACTTAACCTAGTAATGATGAAGAACCAGATAATGATGTAGAAATAGAACATGTTGTTGATCTTGATAACCCACAACCTAAAAATAAACGATATGATAAAAAAATCTTTGTGGCAAGAAACCATGGTAAAGAAAGAGAGTCATGGGTTCAGAAAGCATCTAAGAAAAAGCATGACGAAGAATTTGAACGCTTTGCTGAAATGATTAGGCCAGTCTTTTTGCTTACCTGCTTAACTAATATATTAAAGATACCTACATGAAAGACATCAACACTAATAAAAGAAAGATACATGAGGTTCAAATCTCCACCATGCTTGCTAATTATTCTTTTAAGGATGGAGTACCTAAAAAACTTGGAGATCTTGGAATACCAACTATACCTTGCTCCGTTAAAATAAATTATGTCAAAAAATGATTTGGCAGCTGGTATTAGCATTATGTATTTCTATTTATATAAAAGACTTGATTTAAATAAACTCACACCTACTAAAATATCTTTGCAAATGGCTGGCAAATCAGTTGCCATACCTATCGGTATCTGTGAGGATGTGCCTGTTGTTGTTGCAAATGTTACTATCTTAACAGGCTTTGTTATTCTTGAGATGCCCGAGGACGACAACATGTCGATTATCCTTGGCAGACCCTTTTTCAATACTAGAGGGGCTGTTATTGATTGCAGTAAAATCAAAGTCACTTTTCATATCAATGGTAATGAGCATACGGTTCACTTTCCAAAGAAACAATTCCAAGTGAATGGTGTGAATGTTATTGGAAATTCTCCAGCACTCATTATTGGAAGCTTTCGATTACCTTTAGCCGCTACCAATAAGAAATATGATATTATTTTGGTTGGGGATATGCCTATCCCCATTGAGGTAACCTAGTGTTTTATGAAAGTTCTTCGTTTTCATGCTAATTGAAAGTAGTTGTTAATAAGACTTGATCAATGTTCTTATTATTTATGAATTTTAGGAACAAATAACACGAGAGTGGGGTACACCTAGTGCCCACCCTCCACCAGGGCGCGCCAGACACCCCTAGCGCGGCCTAGTAGAGGATGGGCCCAGGTTGATCCCCCCACTAGTCCCTTTAGCCCAGGTCATCTCTTACCTCCAGAAAAAATTCACCATCGCTCTCTCCCTCATGTTCTTGCTCAAGAACATGCGGATTTCTATCAGTTTGCTCGAAGCTCTATTTCAGAAACTGTTTTAGGGCATTTCTTCCACGTATGTAACTCACCTATTGCTCCAATTAGTTTTTGATTTAGTGGTTTATTTTTAGAATAATTAGCTACTCTTGGTGCTATTGTAGATGAGCTTGCTTGTTTAATTCTTAGAGTTCTAAGTAGTTTGAATGCTTGATATGACCTCTATGCATCCCTAGGAGTAGTTGCTATCAGTCTTATTTAGTTTTGTTAAAAAAATGTGTCACAAAAATTTCAGAAATTGTTCGCAAATAATATGCAATTCTTTAGGAGTTCTTTGAGGAGAAGATCCTAGGGGGCATCATCAAGTCAAAGTACCATACGACTATCTTATGTTGAGCCAAGTGTAAGGTCAATACGGGACGCTAAAACTAAATCATGCTTTTGGCCATGTGATACTTTCATGGAAAGTGCAGGTATTAAGGAATAATTTGAGCAGTATGTTCGTAACGCCGATCTATTTCCCTTCATCAAAGATAAGTGCACTCAACACCTCACTCTCATAGAGACATTTACCAAGAAATTTAAATATTTCCCTCGTGAGTCTAGAGTGACATTTAGTCTTTATAAAAATGCTTTCACCATGCCTTTAGATGCGTTCTGTGAAGCGTGCAAAATTCCATACCTCGGTTCGCTGGATGAACTATCAAAATTTGAGTATGAGTCATTATTGAGAAACCTTTGTTGCGGTGAAATTAGAGGGTGACACAAGGCAGAATAAAAAGCATCCATTTTCCGTCAATTCAGTACCTTGCACTCTTTAATGGCAAATGCATTGTAGGCAAGCAGGATTGTAGCACATTGTGTGCTCATGATTTGAGTCTTATATACACTGCTTTAACGAGAATTAAAGACTACAATTTAGTAGAAATTGTTGCACAAAGACTGACTCTCAATGCTTCTAAACGTAATTTCTATGGAGGGATTTATGCATCTCGCCTTGCTACGAGATTGGGAGTGTCCCCTTGTCCTAATGATCCTATATTACCTAACTAGTACTTAGATATTGATGCCATGAAACACCATAGATTTCTAAAGGGCACAGTTAATAACTATAATTACAACTTGAGGTTTGATAGCGGTCCCGTTGTGCCTATTGTCTTGCCTGCTCCTGCTCTCTTTGATTTTAACAACAAGGGGACATACTACGTCCTAAAGAGTGAGGCCCGTGCGTACAATGCATAGCTTGAAGCTGCCAGGAGAGCTGAAGTGGTTGCACCAAGAGCCTTTGTAGTCTGTCACTCAGGCCATTATCCGGGCTACGGATAATGATTACCAAGCTAGGCCAAAAGCCTAATCTTGGGAGAGTACGTATTTCCACCGACATTAAATTCATGTTCACACATTTCATTTCAGTTGTTGGTGTCCACACTCTTTCATTGTATTATCCATGCTAGATTTATTTTTCTCGTTTTCTTCTTATGTTTTTGAAAAACTTCGAGAAAGTCCAAAAATACTTCTTGCTTCATTTTGGTTTTTATTTTCAGTTGGGAGTTCTCCCGTGTAAATAGTTTTTCTTGTTTTCCCTGCTTTTATTTGCTTTCTTCAACGAAAAACAAAAAACTCCAAAAATATGTCATTGTGTTTTTGTGAAAATATCTTTCTTTTATCAAGTCATACCAAGGAGAAGACCGCGATGAAAATGTTGAGTGGCTCTCATATGCATTATTGTTGATCTAACACAGAGCCCATATTAGAGTGTCTTCTCCTCATGAACAAAATATTTGCAGATTGTAGCTTAGCCCACGGCACTGTTGCACCACTATTGTTTCCATATCATTTGATTGTGCAAGTGAATGGCAATAATGAAGATATTTGATTAATTGGCTGAGGAAGAAAAAAGCGGGTATGAACTCAACTTGTTCTCGTTTTTGTAAATATGTTTAACCTAGTATCCATGATTCAGCATATTATGATTGAACATGTTTGCAATGACAATTAGAGATTATAGTGGTTCATGCCATGCTCAAGTAGCTAGGAGTTGAATCAAAACCAACATAGCCTTCATGATATTTATGTTCATGGTGTCCATATCCTACTCATGATAGCATTAAATGTTTATTATTCATAATGCATGTTTATGACCGTATTCGCTCTCCAGTTGGACGCTTCTCAATCTATTTGCTAGCCTTCACCTATATTAAGTGGGAATTCTGGTTGTGCATAAAAATCCTTAAACCAAAGTTATTCAAGATGAGTCCATCATATCTACCTATATGCGGTATTATCTTGCCGCTCCAAGTAAATTTGCATGTGCCACCTCTACAATTTCAAATGAACATCTGTTTTGTGTGCCTGGATCGCTCATGGAGCAATAGGGGGTGGTCAGTATCTTCCATGTTAAGAGGGTTACTCACATGATGAGTGTTCATTCACTCCTCCTTGCACGAGAAGGGCAGTAATATGGATTCCCAGTCCCGAAATCAAAAGAAATACAAATAATTAAACAAAACTCCTCTAGGAATGTTGTTGGTTCGGACGGTACCCATGGATTCGGCTCACCCTGGAGACTGTTTGTTGGTGGAGGGGTAGATTTACTTTCACCACTCGGGAACCACAACTAATGTGTTTAACATGTGAGATATTGATAGCTCTTGGTCATAATTTTTACAGGAAGGGTGTACCTCTCAATATTATACTTATCTCTTATTTAATCCTTGAGCTCTAGCACCTCTAAAATCTCTGCTTCCCTCCGCAAAGGGACTACCTATTTACTTTAATGTTGAGTCATCACCTTCTAAAATGAGCGCTAGATATGAGAGGACAATTGTCATCCTCATGCATTGTGTATAGTGGATGTTGGATGCATCATGAATGGATCTTTTCTGGCAAGAATTACAATATTTAGTCATTGCTTGAACTTTGGAGGTGTCCTGCATTTATGTTTTTCGGTCTCAGAAAGGGCTAGCGAGATACCACTACTGTCATATTATATCATGATTCTTTTGACAAATGTTCGCACTTGAGATGTCTTATTATTGCTCGCTAGTTGCTTATGTCATTGATATGAGTTAATATAATCTTTAAGAGTTACTGTTGACATATTTAGTCATAATCTTTGTTGAAAACCTGGGTGCTACTTAAGCATATATATATATATATATATATATATATGTAAACAAAAACAAAAGAGTTCGTAAAAGTTTTTGTTTCTCACTTTCAGTTTGTCAACTGAATTGCTTGAGGACAAGCAAGGGTATAAGCTTGGTGGAGTTGATACATCTCCAACGTATCTACTTTTCCTAACACTTTTGCTCTTGTTTTGGACCCAAATTTGCATGATTTGAATGAAACTAACCCACACTGACGTTGTTTTTAGTAGCACTACCATGGTGTTGTTTTTTGTGCAGAAATAAAAGTTCTCGGAATGGAACGAAACATTTTGGAGAATTATTTTGGAATATATGAGGCATATTGGAGCCATAAGCCACCAGAGAGGGGGCCAGGTTGGCCAGCCTCCACCAGGGCGAGCGAGACACCCCTAGCATGGCCTGGTGGAGTGTGACCACCTCGTGGGCCCTTGGACCCTAATTCCAGCGCTAGAATATCCTAAATTTCCAGAAAAAATCAAGGAGAAAGTTTATCACGTTTTAAATATGGAGCCGCCGCCGCCTCCTATTCTTCATCGGGAGGGCAGACCCAGAGCTCGTTTGAGGGTCCGGAGAGAGGAATCTTTGGTCCTTGTCATCACCAACCCTTTTCCATCACCAATTCCATGATGCTCCCCACTAGGAGTGAGTAATTCCTTCGTAGGCTTGCTAGTCGGTGAGGAGTGGGATGAGATTTGATACGTCTCCAATGTATCTATAATTTTTTATTGTTCCATGCTATTATATTATTAGTTTTGGATGTTTTATATGCATTAATATGCTATTTTATATTATTTTTGGGACTAACATATTAACCTAGAGCCTTGTGCCAGTTTCTATTTTTTTCCTTGTTTTGAGTATTGAAGATAAGGAAGATTAAACGGAGTCCAAATGGAATAAAATATCTGTGATGATTTTTGTTGGACCAGAAGACATCTACCAAACTTGGAGAGGAAGGTAGGAGACCAGCCAGGAGGCCACAAGCCACCTTGGCGCGGCCAAGGGGCGTGCCCCTGGCTTGTGGCCCCCTGTAGGTCCTCCAACCCTAATCTTCGGCCTATAAATTCCCAAATATTCCCCCAATACCAAAAACAGCAACGATAGTACCTTTCCGCCACCGGAAGCCTCCGTTCACGAGAGATCCAGTCTTGGAGCCTTTTCTGGTAATCTGTCGGAGGGGGATTCGATCATGGAGGGCCTCTACATCAACTTCATTGCCCTTCCGATGATGTGTGAGTAGTTCACCGTAGACCTACGGGTCCATAGCTAGTAGCTAGATGGCTTCTTCTCTCTCTTTGTGCTTCAATAGCATGTTCTCCATGATCTTCATGGGGATCTATCCAATGTAATACTCTTTTGCGGTATGTTTGTCGAGATCCGATGAATTGTGGGTTTATGATCAGCTTTTCTATGAATATTATTTGGTGTCCTCACCCAGTGACAAAGTAGGGGTAGCGAGGCACATATTGTATTGTTGCCATCAAGGGTAAAAAGACGCGGTTTTCATCATATTTCTTGAGTTTATCCCTCGACATCATGTCATCTTACTTAATGTGTTACTTTGTTCTTTTTGGACTTAATACTCTAGATGCAGGAAGGAGTCGGTCGATGTGTGGAGTAATGGTAGTGGATGTAGAGTCGTTTTGGTCTACTTGACACGCACGTGTGCCTATATGCATAATCATTGCCTTGGATATCGTCATAACTATGCACTTTTCTATGAATTGCACTATAGTAATTTGTTCACCCACCGTGTTATTTTCCTTCAAGAGAGAAGCCTCTAGTGAAACCTATGGCATCGGGTCTATTTTCCACATTATATTTTCAGACCTATATACCAAAAATATTAAAAATACCATGCTACAATTTATTTAACTTTTACTTCTCGCAATCTTTCATATCTATCTCTATCAGATCTAATCGTTGCAAGTAATCGTGAAGGGATTGACAATGCTTTATAGTGTTGGGTGCAAGTGTTTGATTGTTTGTATAGGTGCATCTATTTGTAACTTGCTTGTTCCTCCTACTGGATTGATACCTTGGTTTTCAAAAACTTAGGGAAATACTTATCTACTTTGCTGCATCATCCTTTCCTCTTCAAGGGAAAACCAACTCAAGCTCAAGAAGTAGCAAGAAGGATTTCTGACGCTGTTGCTAGGGAGGACACACATCATGCCTACCAAGTACCCATCACAAATTCGTCTCTTGCATTTATATTACTTTCCATTTGCCTCTAGTTTTCCTTTCCCCCACTTCTAAAATGATTTCCAGAAAAAACCCAAAAAGATTTGCCTTTTTATTCGCCCTTCTTCCGTTCGCCTTTTGGTTTGCTTTTTTTTGCTTGTGTGTTAGATCGTTCGCTCCTATTTATGGCTCAACCAAAAAGCTTTGATCCTTACCTTTGGAAGTTGGAAGATATTGAGGATAATGCTAAAAGTTTCATGTCGCCCCAATTTGACCACAATAGTTTCTTTATAAACGTGCTTAAAGAACAAAAGGCTATGTTGGGATACATGAATAAAGAGCTTCATGATATGTCTAAGGACTTTTATGGTTTGAAATCGCAGTTTGCTCATCTTGAGGATTTAGTAGGCCAAATTTCAGATAAACAAGCTACCTTAGTGAATAAAATGGCCGTGAAGCTAGAATCTTTTAATAATGATGAAGATCTCAAAGTGATTGAAGTGACTCCTATTGAATCTTTGTTTCACAATATTAATCCTGATAAAGATAGGACTGGACATAAGTCAACTTTAGTAAAAAGTCATCCCAATGATTCGGAGTTTATAGATCTCAATGCTAGAATTGATAAAAGTGGGATTGAAGAGATAAAAACTTTAAATAGCAATGAACCCACTCTTTTGGATTTCAAGGACTTCAATTATTATAGTTGTTCTTTGATTGATTGTATTTCCTTGTTGCAATATATGTTGAATTCTCCGCATGCTTATAATCAAAATAAGGCATTTACTAAACATATCGTTGATGCTATGATGAAATCTTTTGAAGAAAACTTTGAGTTGGAAGTTTCTATCCCTAGAAAGCTTCATCATGAGTGGGAACCTACTATTAAGATTATAAGTAAAGATTATGAGTGCCATGCTATGTGTGATTTGGGTTCTAGTGTTTCCACGATTCCGAAAACTTTATGTGATGTGCTAGGTTTCCATGAACTTGATGATTTCTCTTTGAATTTGCATCTAGCGGATTCCACTATTAAGAAACCTATGGGAAGGATTAATGATGTTCTTATTGTTGCAAATAGGAATTATGTGCCTGCAAATTTCATTGTTCTTGATATAGATTGCAATCCTACATGTCCTATTATTCTTGGTAGACCTTTCCTCAGAACGATTGGTGCGATTATTGACATGAAAGAAGGAAACATTAGATTCCAATTTCCATTAGATAATGGCATGGAACACTTTCCTAGAAATAAAATAAGATTACCTTATGAAGCTATTATGAGAGCTACTTCTGGATTGCATACCAAAGATGACAATAACTAGATCTATTGCGTTATGCCTAGCTAGGGGCATTAAACAATAGCGGTTGTTGGGAGGCAACTCAATTTTATTTTTATGTTCTGTTTTTTGCTTATGTTTTTTGAGTGTTTCACACAATATTACCTCTGTAGTTATTGTGTTTTGGTGTTTTAATTAGTGTTTGAGCCAAGTAAGACCTTTGGGATGGTCTATGGTGATTGTTGATTTGATCTTGTTGAAAAATAGAAACTTTTGTGCCAAGTCCAGGAATTTTACAAATTTATCAGAGCGTCGAATGAGTTTGAAATTTTTACGCAAGATTGATATAAAAATTTCCTAGGTTTTCCTAATTTTTCAGAATTTATGGGGTTACATAAGTATACAAACCTTTCAGATATCTACAGACTGTTCTGTTTTTGACATATTCTATTTTCTTGCTGTTGTTTAAATTTTGATGTATCTATGAGCCGTATCGGGGGTATGAACCATGGAGAAGTTGGGATACAGTAGATATTACACCAATATAAATAAAGAATGAGTTCACAACAGTACCTAAGGTGGTGATTTAATTTCTTATACTAATGGATCTCACGAGCTTTCTCTTAAGTTTTGTGTTGTGAAGTTTTCAAGTTTTGGGTAAAGATTTCATAGACCATGTAATGAGGAGGGAAAGAGGCTAAGCTTGGGGATGCCCAAGTCACCCCAAGGAATCAAGGATGCCAAAAATCCTAAGCTTAGGGATGCCCCGGAATGCATCCTGTCTTTCATCTACAATCCATCGGTAAATTTACTTGAGGCTATATTTTATTCACCACATGGTATGTATTTTGCTTGGAGCGTCTCGTATGATAAGAGTCTTTGCTTTTTAATTTATCACAATCATCCTTCCTGAACACATATTTTGAGAGAGACATCCATGAATAGTGAATTTATTAGAATACTCTATGTGTTTCACTTATATCTTTTGAGCTAGGCAATTTTTCTCTAGTGCTTCACTTATATCTTGTTAGAGCATAGTGGTGTTTTGTTTTATAGAAATAATTGAACTCTCGTTGTTGGCGTTCTGGGAACGGGGGTACCCAGTCCTGCCTACCTGCGGCCCAGGGCATGGCCACTTCGCCAACCAAACGGGACCAGGCAAGGCCCCACTCAACACAAGGACCTCGCGAGGGCCCGAGCCTCGCGAGGAGGAACACCGACAAGACCTGCGAAGGATGGGCCTCCCCAGGACACTTCCGGAGTGCCGGAGCTTCCTATGCAAGCCTGGCCTCAGGAGTCAAAGATGACGCGAGGAAGGACAGGCGAGCACAAGTGCGCCAGGCGGCGTAGTTTCCCCTTTGGTGCAAAGGGAGCAAGGACAAACGCAGGTTCCCCAAGCACCCCCAAAGGTTTCCATTTCGGTGCAAGAATACCACAACCACCCACCCTGCAGGGCAGTGTCATCGCTGAGCCCGTCCCTACGCTATCGACAGCTACTTTGCAGGCAAAGACCGCCTTTGGGTAGGGCGAGCACCAACCCCTGTCCCCCTTCAAAAATGGCCATTGTGGGATCCCTTCCTTCCATCGTCATAAGGGAAGAGGACCCAGGCCGCCACTATATATAGAGCATAGGTTGCACCATAGAAGGGGATCGGATCCGAACCCTATCGACAAACTACACCACTCACCAAACCATGAGGAGCCTCGAACACCACCGTGAGCCCTCAGGAGGCTCCGAAACACTGTACTTGTTCATCCACCTCACCACCTCGAGAGGCAATCCACCAAAGCAGGAGTTGGGTATGGCTGGGTAAACTGTCATGTTCATCTGCTCCCTCGTCATCGTGCATGTTCTTTGCTGTGTTCATCAAGTAGCGAGCTAGGTCGGGCATGGCTGGAGGGGATCTTCGCACATGCCCCGGTGTTCGAATCTTAAGGGTTTTGCGGAGCCCGAAATCCAACATTTGGCGCGGTAGGTAGGCGGCGTGTCGGAGTTCCCCGCCTGCGGTGAAGTCCAAGCCCCGACTCAGCAACTCCTTGGCGTCCATGATCCCCGACGACCGCCGGCTCCTGGCGCAAGATGGTGTTTGGGCGCACAGGGCCGCCCTGCGGTCGCCTGCATCGTCGACGGGTTGCAAGCGCCACCCTCCGGCCTACATGCCAAGCACTTCCTCCGCCATGTGGGAGCGGTTCAGCCACGACCTAAGCCCGCGGAGCATCACACATGGTCGAAGACCGACATCACCTTCGGCCCCGATGACCACCCCAAGACCACATTGGCCGCCGCGGCACTTCCCATGTTGTGCACGTCGACCATACGTGGCATGGCCGTCTCCAGGACGCTCATCGATGGCAGAGCTTGCCTCAATGTCATCTCTGTGGAGGCCTTCGACGCGCTACAGTTACCCCGCGAGCAGCTCACACCTTCAAGGCCCATCTTTGGGGTGGTGGTCGGGTCCGTCGTACCCGTGGGGTGGGTTCGCCTCACCTTCGGCACCCGCTCCAACTTCCGCACCGAGCAGGTTGACTTAGATGTTGGTCATGTCCACCTCCCATACAACGCGAAACTCGGCTACCCCACCCTCGCTCAGTTCATGGCGGCAACGCACCCGGGCTACAACATCGTCAAGATGCCCGGGAGCGGCGGCATCCTCACCATCATGGGGGATATCAAGAACGTGTCCCATGTACTCAAGCTCTCCTACAAAACCGTGGCCGCGGCACGCACCTGCATCAGGGGCGCTGCCCGGGCCGTGGAGAACCCGGGGGGCGTCTCAGACGTCGGGCCCGTGAAGAAAAAGCAGTTGTTCTCCCAGAACCAGGCGGAAACGAAGCAAGTACCGGTGGAGGAGGAAAACCCTGGCCCAACTTTCACAATCGGCGCCATCTTGCCTCAAGACCAAGAGGAGGCGTTGCTGACCTTCCTCAGGGCAAACAAAGAAGCGTTCGCATGGAGCGCCTCTGACTTGGTGGGGGTCCCGAGGGATGTAATCGAGCACCACCTCATGATGTGCCCGAACGCGTGCCTGATGAAGCAAAAGGCAAGGAGGCAGGCTCCGGAGAAGCAGGCGTTCATCGCTCAGGAGGTCGGCAAGCTGAAGGAGGCACGCGTCATCCGGGAGGTGCGTTAACCGGAGTGGGTGGCCAACCCAGTGGTCATCCCAAAGAAGTGCGGGAAAGAGCGTATGTGCGTCGACTTCACGAGCCTCAACAAGGGTTGCCCTCAGGACCCGTTCCTGCTACCACGCATCGACCAGATAGTGGACTCCACCGCGGAGTGCGATCTCGTCTGCTTCCTGGACGCCTTCTTGGGTTACCACCAAATCAAGATGGCGGTGGAGGACATTGAGAAGACGACCTTCCTCACCACGTGTGGGGTATTCGGCTACACATTCATGCCCTTTGAGCTAAGGAACGCTGCGGCAACCTTCCAGCGACAGATGCACTTCGCCCTAGATAGTTGTGTTGGTTGTGTTTTCTGGGAACGAACTGTTGAACAAGCTGAATTACTATTGAACAACATATTGAGCAATGATTGACGGGGTTATTACCCCTAGGTAGGCCAAAGCATTGGGGTCCTCCCCTTTGCATTTTGAAGAAAAACCACGCGGCCGGCTGGACATGCCCGGCTAGAGAACGGTCGGCCCGCGCTAGCGCCACGGACGACTAGACGAGGAGCCGGCTCGACCCCCGGCCGGCTAGGCGCGGCCGGCTGCCTTTGCGCCGCCTCCTCCGTTGACCCTGGGATGGACAAGCAATGTCCCTTCCCTCTGCTTGCTGGTACAACGATGTGACTTGACTGCCACGACGGGCGGCCCTGTGGCCACAGTGGCCGCTGACGCACCGAAGCGCATGGCTACAGTCCAGCCGTCCGGGCCACAGACCTCGGCGAGCGCGATTGGGCGAGGGAACGGTGCCGGCACGCCCTCGCCCACTCGATTACCTGCCTCGGCATGGCTACAGTACCGCCAGCCGTACTGGAGACCTTGACCGGTTGGCGCCAGACGACGCCTCCCGAGCGACCCGTGCCGTGGCAGGTGAGCAAGAGCCAATCGCAGAGCCGACTGGCGGGCCCTAGCGGGAGACACGACCGCTCAGTCGGTGGACCCCATAGACGATGAGACGGCGCGAAGGGTGGGACCCCCTGGCCAGCTAGAGAGACTGCCAGCCGGGTCCCCCGCCCCTGTACTTTAGATATATTGTAGAGTTGTTGGGTTGGCCTATAACCCCCCCCCCCCGAGCCCCCCATGCAACGGGGATTGACGATCACTCTCGCGCACCCACAGAACTCTCAAAACCCCTCCAGTGGCGGAGGAAGACGAGCCGACTGCTTCTTCTTCCTCCTCTGGACACAGCTCCAGGAGCATTCCTGTACATATACTCATCCATCCAACTAAACCAAGCAGGACTAGGAGTGTTACCTCCCTCGGAGGGCCCTGAACCTAGATACATCGTGTGTCATCACCGCTTGTGCCCAATCTCGCACCCGGAGCTTGTCGGCGTCCTCCGGGCCCAACCACCTATGATAAGCCTACTTATGGCATATGTCATGAGAAAACGACGACAATTGGCGCCCACCGTGGGGCCACACGCGACTCTGGCCGGATTCATGCTCCGGTCGGGACCCCTCGCCATTCCACGCCATCGCCACATGTCCAGGTGAAACCGTGGGCTCATGGGGCTTGCTCCGGCACGGCCTACGGGCGACTTCGTCGACCTCACAGTCGATATCGACGTGCTCACCGAGCGCTTCGGCAGGCTCATCATCACTAAGGCTCCGGCCGTGGATGAGTACCCCGGGCAGGTGCTCGTCTGCGTCGATCCTCCCACGCACGTGGGAGCACTTGCTGCGACCATGTCCAGTGGCTCCCACGGTCGCGTGGGGGTGTTGGCCGTCGTCTCCTCCACCTCCTCCGCACGCGGCGGACCACGGCCAACACCGCCACGGCCCGCGTCGGCACCTCCGATCCGCTTGGTGCGGCCCTCCGGGGCCTGAGCACCCCTATTGCCCCGACGACAAAACCCGACGCCGCTGCAGCGAACCTCGAGGCAGCTCATCGCGTCTTGTTCGGGGACGTCACCGCCCTCGTGCTCACGCGACGCCGCATGGAGGCCGCCTAGAGGGAATATGCTTCCGCCTACGGTCTCACCTCGGCTGGCACCGGGCCCAGCCGACATGGGGCCGTGCATGATCGCGGTCGCATGGTCGCCGAAATCCTTGGCGGCAAGATGCCCGTCTACGACACCCCTGCAGCCAACTTGCGGGCCCTCAAGGTGGCGTACGCGGATTTGGCCACCTTGGAGGGTGAAGAGGGTGCCGCTCATGAGTGCCACATTGAGGAGCTCATCGATGCCGCCGATGCGCAGCAGCGCCTGCTCGCGTTGGGCGGCGTCGCCACCGGAGGACCCCGGCTCGAGCACGGGGGCACGGGGACTGCTCATCGTCAGCCGGCTCAGCATTCCATCTCCCCTCGCATCTCCAGCCGTTGGACCGGAACAAGGCATGTATTAGGGGTAGCAAGGCATGTATTGTATTGTTGCCATCAAGGGTAACAATATGGGGGTTTCATCATATTTCTTGAGCTTATCCCTCTACATAATGTCATCTTTCTTAATGCGTTACTCTGTTCTTCATGAACTTAATACTCTAGATGCAGGAAGGAGTCGGTGGATGTGTGGAGTAATAGTAGTAGATGCAGAATCGTTTCGGTCTACTTGACACGGACGTGATGCCTATATGCATCATCATTTCCTTGTATAACTACATGATTATTATCTTTTCTATGAATTGCTTGACAGTAATTTGTTTACCCACCATGATATTTTCCTTCAAGAGAAAAGCCTCTAGTGAAATCTATGGCCCCGGGTCTACTTTCCATAATATATTTTCAGATCTATAAACCAAAAATACCAAAATACTTTGCTGCAATTTACTTACCTTTTACTTTCCGTTCTCGTTTACTTCTATCTCTATCGGATCTAATCCTTGTAAATAATCTTGAAGGGATTGACAACCCCTTTATAGCGTTGGGTGCAAGAGTTTGACTGTTTGTGTAGGTGCATCCATTGGTGACTTGCTTGTCCCTCCTACTAGATTGATATGTTTGTTCTCAACAACTGAGGGAAATACTTATCTACTTCGTTGCATCACCCTTTCCCCTTCAAGGCAAAACCAGCGCAAGCTCAAGAGGTAGCAAGAAGGATTTCTGGCGCCGTTGCCAGGGGGATACACATCAAACCTACCAAGTACCCATCACAAACTCATCTCTTGCATTTACATTATTTTCCATTTCCCTCTTGTTTTCCTCTCCCCCACTTCTAAAACGATTTGCCTTTTTATTCACCCTTCTTTCGTTTGCTTGTGTGCTTGCTTGCTTGCTTTGTCACGATGTCTGAGAATACCAAGTTGTGTGACTATCCAATACTAATAATAATGATTTTATTAGTACTCCGATTGCTCCCGCCACTAGTGCGGCATCTTATGAAATCAATGTTGCCTTATTTAATCTTGTTATGAAAGAACAATTTCCTGGCCTTCCTAGTGAAGATGCCGTATCCCATCTAAATAATTTCATTGCGTTGTGTGATATGCAAAAGAAGAAAGATGTGGATAATGATATTGTTAAATTCAAGCTATTTCCGTTCTCACTACGACATCGTGCTAAAACTTAGTTTTCATCTTTGCCTAAAAATAGTATTGATTAAAGGAATAATTGTAAAGATGCTTTTATCTCCAAGCACTTTCTGCCCGCTAAGATCATCTCCCTTAGGAACGATATAGTAAATTTTAAGCAACTTGATCATGAGCATGTTGCACAATCCTGGGAGAGGATGAAATTAATTAGGAATTGTCCCATACATGGTTTGAGTTTACGGATGATTATACAAAGTTCTATGCGGGATTGAATTTTGCATCTAGGAATCTTTTAGATTCTTCCGCAGGTGGAACTTTTGTGGAAATCACGTTAGGAGAAGCTACTAAACTCCTAGATAATATTATGACAAACTACTCTCAATGGCATACCGAAAGATCTCCTACTAGTAAAAAAGTGCATGCTATTGAAGAAATAAATACTTTGAGTGAAAATATGGATGAATTGATGAAATTGTTTGCTAATAAGAGTGCTCCTATTGATCCTAATGATATGCCTTTGTGTCGGTGCATGACACCTATGGGACCGCGAGGATCCCTTCGTGGTTCGGTGGGGAGAGGGTATGCGCAAAGACCAGATCAAACGAATGGCGTGAGCACGAGGTTTTTACCCAGGTTCGGGTCGCTGAGGAGCGTAAAACCCTACTCCCGCTTCGATGTATTATGGGTGTTTTTAGGGTTCCAGCTATGGTAGTGCTATCCACATCTGCTATGTGCGTGAGCTAGAAGGTGGTCGCCAAAAGTCAAAAGTCCCTTCTCGTAACGCCTTGGGCCTCCTTTTATACGACTAAGGGGATCCCCACAGTGGTGTATGGTGTGTGCATAGGGTGCATGGTGCTACAGTCCTACTATACCTAATACTCATGGAGTGAGACAAATGCATTAAATGCTCCATCACGCGTCCCTGACCTTCTATGGTATGGGATAGGAATCCGACCCATCCGCACCGACCCATCTGCAAGGTGGCGAGGCCTTGCCAAGTGCCCTCCTTATTGAGGCTCCGCAGGCCACCCCCGGTAAGATCTTGCCGGGATTCCAGCCCTTGGCCTTCGGTCTTGTGCTTGTTGACATGAGTGTTCCTTTGACATCTTTGTGCTTGCTTCCAATAGTCCTCTGGCAGGCCTTGCCAAGGGCGCGGTTACAACTGCCCATGCACAAGTAAGGGGTACTAATAGACCCGATCCTTAGTACACCGACAGGAGCCCCCGGGCCTAGGCCACACACGACACGAGGTGTTGTTGGGCTGGGCCCAAACAGTGCTCGGGCACTCGTGGTAGAAGTCTGCACTTGCAATTATCCTGCTTACTATGCCTCCCCACGATGCGCGTTAAGTGCGTGACGTGGGAGGCGCGCGTGGAGCGGTCGTAATGGCAGTGTGCTCGCGAAGGTATTTACCATTGATCAGTAAAGAGGCGGCCTCGCGTCTTCCCCATAAAAAGGACCCGCAGAAGCACTTGCTCATTTACATCCTGTCTTTTCCAATCTGGAAACCGATGTCGTCTCCATCCTAGAGCCCAAAGCGGAGCTTCTCACACTCAACCTCTGCCTCCACCCTCTCCTCGTTCTTAGCCTTCGCCCCCACAGCCACCATGACACCCAGGACGAGCAAGGGCAAGGGAAAGAAGGGCACCGTCTCAGAGAAAGATCTGGCGAAGATGCAGAAGGAGCGCGTCGTCTTCCCTCTGGTGCTCGATGCGAAGGCCTTGAAGGAGCGATACCAAAGTATGTGGGCAAGGGATACTAATGCGCCCCCTCTACCCGCGTGAGCCCGAGTTCTTCCAATGGCAGACCTGACAAATTACCCTTCTTCGTCGATTATTTTTACGCGGGCTCTGTCCTCCCGTTTTCGATTTCTTCAATGACATCATCTATACGTACGGCTTCCATCTCCTGTATTTCACATGAAATGTCGTAACATGCATGTCCGTCTTTGCCCACCTCTGCGAGAACTTTCTTGGGGTAGTCCCCAACACTGCCCTGTTTCGCCACTACTTCATCCCTCGTATCCAAGGGGGAGAAGCCCTTTACGGTTCTATTGCCTGGATTCCAAGGGGATGGAACAAGGAAATATACCCAACCAGGGCTCTCCATGATAAGTGGGATGAATGGCGGGCTAGGTGGTGTTGGATTTGGGAGGACGATCCCCAATCTTTCTGTTTGCCCCGGCAGACAAAAATGGCGCATGGTGATGACTAGAGTGACTTTCATCCCTTCGACGAGAAGCTCATAGTCGTAGTCACCAGGATCCACCGCCTCAAGGTTGTTGGGCTCACAGTGGAGATGATCGGGGCCAATTTTCTCCGCTAGCGCATAGCCCCTCTACAGCGCAAAGGGAGGCTAGCTTGGGAGTTCAGGAACGTGGCCGACATCATAAGGGTGTGCCCTGGCCTGAACAATAACTTAACGATGATGCGACATGCAGCTCTCTGTCAAAGGTTTTTTAGGTCCGATGCGAGGCGCGACTTGCCGGCCGGTGTGATCCCCCTATGCAAGAACTCCGCCTTGGCTTCGATCCTCGCCATGATGCTACTGTGCAACGCTCACGGCCTTGACGGGACCTATGAAGAGCCATCCGCGGAATGGGTACAGGAGTTCTTCGACAGCTTGTTGGAGAAGGCCATACGAAAAGAGGCGAAATTCATCCGGGACACCACCAAGGAAGAAATGGCATAAATCGCCAGCAGGGTGGAGGAGGTGTCCCTTGCCGCGGAGGCCGGCAGTGTAGCCTTCATAGAAGAGGAAGCCGGTGAAGTAGAAGTGGCATCGAAGGATCAACTGGCCAGGCAGGGTGAAGTTGTCAGGGAACAAAGCGGCACCGCCGTCGGGGTCCTTTCGTCGAGGACATAGCTGAACAGGAGTTGCATGAGGAGCCCCCATCCCCCGAGAGGAAGAGGCGTGTCCTTTGGAAAGCTTCCTTAGGAGCCCCCAGTACCCATACTTCTTCCAGCAGCGCAACCCCCGGCACGGGCGCGACCAGCAAGGCTGTGCAACGGCAAGGAGCTCAATAGCACCCCTCTGCTCTAGCGACAGCCAAGCTGTTGGAAATATTCCCTAGAGGCAATAATAAATTAGTTATTATCATATTTCCTTGTTCATGATAATCGTTTATTATCCATGCTATAATTGTATTGATCGGAGACTTAGATGCATGTGTGGATACATAGACAAAACCATGTCCCTAGTATGCCTCTAATAGATTAGCTCATTGATCAAAGATGGTTAAGGTTTCCTAGCCATGGACATGAGATGTCATTTGATAAACAGGATCACATCATTAGGAGAATGGTGTGATGGACAAGACCCAAACTACAAAGGTAGCATATGATCGTGTCAGTTTATTGCTACTGTTTTCTACATGTCGAGTATATGTTCCTATGACCATGAGATCATGCAACTCACGGATACCGTAGGAGTGCCTTGTGTGTATCAAACGTCACAACATAACTGGGTGAATATAAAGGTGCTCTACAGGTATCTTCGAGGGTGTTTGTTGAGTTGGCATGGATCAAGACTGGGATTTGTTACTCTGTGTGACGGAGAGGTATCTCAAGGCCCACTCGGTAATACAACATCACAATAAGCCTTGCAAGCAATGTGACTAAGTGTTAGTAACAGGATCTTGTATTACGGAAGGACTAAAAAGACTTGCCAGTAACGAGGTTGAACCTTTGTTCAACCAGAGAGTACCGCAGAGCAGAAGATGTTTCTGTGAAGCCTACGTTAGTTGAAGAGGAAGTAAACGATGATGATCATGAAGCTTCAGATCAAGTTACTATCGAACCTCGTAGGTCGACAAGGATGTGTACTGCTCCTGAGTGGTGCGGCAACCCTGTCTTAGAGGTCAAGTTGTTGGACAACGATGAACATATGAACTATGGAGAAGCGATGATGGGCCCGGAAACCAACAAATGGTTAGAGGCCATGAAATCCGAGAAAGGATCCATGTGTGAAAACCAATTATGGACTTTGGTGGACTTGCTCGTTGGACGGCAGGTCGTTAAGTACAAATGGATCTTTGAAATGAAGACAGATGCTGATGGTAAATGTCACCATTTATAAAGCTCAACTTGTCGCAAAGAAGTTTCCGGCAAGTTCAAGGAGTTGACGACGATGAGACTTTCTCACTCGTAGCGATGCTAAAGTCTGTTGGAATTATGTTAGCAGCTGCTGCATTTTTCAATTATGAAATCTGGCAGATGGATGCCAAAACATCGTTTCCTTCCTTAAGGAAAGGTTGTATGAGATACAACCAGAAGGTTTTGTCAGTCCTAAGGATGTTAAAAGGTGAGCAAGCTTCAGTGATCCTTCTATGGACTAAAGCAAGCATCTCGGAGTTGGAATATACAATTTGATAAGGTGATCAAAGTTTTTCTATACAAAGTTTATGAGAAACTTGTATTTGCAATAAACTGAGTGGGAGCACTATAGAGTTTATGATAAGTATATGTGGATGACATATTGCTATTCGGAAATGATGTGGAATTTATGGAAAGCATAAACAGTTGTTTGAAAAGTGATTTTCAAAGGAAGACCTGAATAAAGCTACCTAATTGTTGAGAATCAAGATCTATAAAGATAGATCAAGATGTTTGATAACACTTTCAATGAGTACATACCTTGACAAGATTTTGAAAGAGTTCAAAATGGATTAGTTAGAGAGAAGTGTTCTCGCCTGCTTTGTAAGGTGTGAAGTTGAGTGAGACTCAAAGCTCGAGCACGGCAGAACAAAGAGAAAGGACGAATGTCGTCCCCTATGCCTTAGCCATAGGCTCTGTATAGTATGTCATGCTGTGTACCGCACCTGTGTGTGCCTTGCCATGAGTCTGTGAAGGGGTACAAGAGTGATCCAGGAGTGGATCACTGGACAGCGGTCAAGATTATACTTAGTAACTAAAATAGTAAGGAGATGGTTCTCGACTATGGAGGGGATAAAGAGTTCGTCGTAAAGAGTTACGTTGATGCAAGCTTTAACACCAATTCGGATGACCCATAGTAGCAATCTGGATACATATAGTGGAGCAGCCATTTGAAATAGTACCAAGTAGAGTGTGGTAGAAGTGTTTATGGTTTGACATAGAGATTTGCAAAGTAGACACGGATCTGAATGTTGCAGACCCGTTGACTATAAGACCTCTCTGACATGCAAAGCATGATCGAGCCCCAGAACTCATTGGGTGTTAGATTCATAACAATGCGAATTACATGGTGATGTGAACTAGATTATTGACTCTAGTGCAAGTGGGAGACTGTTGGAAATATGCCCTAGAGGCAATAATAAATTAGTTATTATCATATTTCCTTGTTCATGAGAATCGTTTATTATCCATGCTATAATTGTATTGATCGGAGACTTAGATGCATGTGTGGATACATAGACAAAACCATGTCCCTAGTATGCCTCTAATAGACTAGCTCATTGATCAAAGATGGTTAAGGTTTCCTAGCCATGGACATGAGATGTCATTTGATAAACGGGATCACATCATTAGGAAAATGGTGTGATGGACAAGACCCAAACTACAAACGTAGCATATGATCGTGTCAGTTTATTGCTACTGTTTTCTGCATGTCGAGTATATGTTCCTATGACCATGAGATCATGAAACTCATGGATACTGGAGGAGTGCCTTGTGTGTATCAAACATCGCAACGTAATTGGGTGACTATAATGGTGCTCTACAGATATCTCCGAGGGTGTTTGTTGAGTTGGCATGGATCAAGACTGGATTTGTTACTCCGTGTGACGCAGAGGTATCTCAGGGCCCACTCTATAATACAACATCACAATAAGCCTTGCAAGCAATGTGACTAAGTGTTAGTCATGGGATATTGTATTACGGAACGAGTAAAGAGACTTGTCGGTAACGAGGTTGAACTAGGTATGGAGATACCGACGATCGAATCTCGGGCAAGTAACATACCAAAGAACAAAGGGAACATCATACGGGATTAACTGAATCCTTGACATAGAGGTTCGACCGATAAAGATCTTCATAGAATATGTACGAACCAATATGGGCATCCAGGTCCCGCTATTGGTTATTGACCGTAGTGGTGTCTCGGTCATGTCTACATAGTTCTCGAACCCGCAGGGTCTCCACACTTAAGGTTTGGTGACATTTCGGTAGTATAGAGTTATGTATGGTGGTGACCAAAGGTTTTTCAGAGTCCCGGATGAGACCCCGAACGTCACGAGGAGCTCCGGAATGGTCCGGAGGTAAATATTCACATATAGGAAGTCCTATTTTGGTCGCCGGAAAAGTTTTGGGCTTATCGATAGTGTACCGAGAGTGTCGGTAGTGTACTGGGAGACCATCGGGAGGGGTATTTCGACCCAAGAGGCTTCATGGGATTTAGGAAAGTGAATATCAGCCCTTAGTGGGCTGGTGGAAACTCCCACACATGGCCCATGTGGCTGGAGAAGAAAACCCAATAGGAAAAGGTGGAAAAGGGCAAAAAAGGCAAAAATAAGGAGGAGTCCTAGTCCTACTAGGATTGGAGGAGGAATCCTCCAACCCCACTAGGGTCGGTCGACCCAAGGGCTGCCTCTTTGGCAGACAAGCCTCCTCATCCTATCCTCCTATATATACTAGAGAATTTTAGGGTTTTGGCACAAAATTTTTGCCACGTGCTTCCAGTTCCTCCAGTGCATAGTTTCTCCTCTAGATCGGTTTTCTGCAGTGCTTAGGCGAAGCCCTGCCGGAATAGCTCCACCACCATCGCCGGAGCACCGTCACTCTGCTGGAAAACTCTTCCTCCTCTCTGCTCCCTCTTGCTGGATCAAGACGGTGGAGATCGTCATCGAGCTGTACATGTGCTGAACGCGGAGGTGCCGTCCGTTCGGCGCTAGATCGGAAGGACCGTGATCAAGATCGCGAGACGGATCGTGATGAGTTCGCGGGACGGATCATGATGAGTTCGCAGGACAGATCATGATGAGATCGCGGGACGGATCGCCATGAGTTCGCGAGACGGATCATGATTGGATCGCGAGATGGATCATGATGAGATCGTGGGACACTCGGCGATTTGGATCACGAAGACGTTCAACTACACCAACTATGTTTCTTAACGCTTCCCGCTTAGCGATCTACAAGGGTATGTAGATCCACTCTCCCTCTCGTAGATGCTCATCACCATGGATAGATCTACGTGTGCATAGGAAATTTTTTCTTTCCCATGCGATGTTCCCCAATACAAGCGACCCAGGACCGCCCCTTCCTCACCTCCGGACACCATGGTGGGGGTGGACTTCCATCTCTCCGCCTTCAGCTCAGGGGAAGAAGCGTAAGGATCCCTCCACATATCTTATCTCCCGAATTTTGTTTTTGCTTAACTTGTTTCTCTTGTTTTGGCTTGTTCCCACAGAGATTCGGAAACACTGGCACAAAGGATGGTGAAGAGGGCGAGGACTTCAACAGGTGATGTGCCACCAGCTAGCACTACAAGCGTGCCGAAGCTGATCGAAATCAGCCCAGAGCCCAACACGCTACACAGATCCTAACACAGCCCCCATCGTGAGTCCATTACTCATTTCCCACTAGCGAGCATTGGGACATGTATCTTCATCGCTGACATCAGCAGGCTTGTAGAAGGAAGGCAACAACAAAGGGGGCCATTGAGGGCCACCCCTGACGCGCCGCCTCCGTCGACTACGCCACCCAGAGACGGTTCTCCGGCAGGGGATTCCACCGACGAGCCAATCCTTGCTCCGGAAAAGTCAGCAAGCACTGGTGCCGACAGTCCTATGCCCGTAACCTAAGTTGCCGGGGAAGAAGCAGCCACCTCCCAATAGCCTGGTTCAGGTAAGACCGTTTGCCACAGCGCGCTTGTTATTCCGTCCTCATACATTATGTTGTTGAACTTCAACCTCGGCTTCATCTTTGCTCTCCGTTTCTAGTTTTCAGATCCTCCCTTGGTGGAACAGATGGATGTCGACGCCATTATTGAGGAGACCGCCAGGGCCACTGCCGCTGATGCCACTAGGGTTGCAGCTGACGAGGCCGCTGATGTCTACTACGCAACTTTATTCTTGTAGACACATGTTGGGCCTCCAAGCGTAGAGTTTTGTAGGATAGTAGCAATTTTCCCTCAAGTGCATGACCTAAGGTTTATCAATCCGTGAGAGGTTTATCAATACTGTATTCTACCATTCCCATAAATTATACCACTGAATATAAGCTATCGGAACACTAAAACAAGCAAACTATGCATGCAAAACAGAATCTCTCAAAAACAATATGTGAAGATCTGTATGATCACCATACTTACATGACTCTTAATATTCTGAAAAAATAGGAAAACTGAAGGAATTTTTATATAAATGTTGTGTAAAAATTTCAGAAATTTTTGATGCGCTAGTAAAATCTGATAATCCATATAATGGACACAAAACTTTCTGTTTTTGCACACAATCAAACAAGAAAGTATCCACACTATCCCAAAGGCTTTACTTGGCACTTTATTGGAATAAAAGACACAAAACATGATTAATAAAGTATATTAATCATGTTAACACACAAAAACATAAAGTAAAAGTGATGGGTTGTCTCCCAACAAGCGTTTTTCTTTAATGCCTTCTAGCTAGGCATGATGATTTCAATGATGCTCGTATAGGAATAATAGTTGAAACATGCAAGAGAGCATCATGAATCACATGACAAGAACATTTAAGTCTAACCCACTTCCTATGCATAGGGATTTTATGAGCAAACAATTTATGGGAACAAGAATCATCTAGCATAGGAAGGCAAAACAAGCATAACTTCAAAACTTTGAACACCTAGACAGGAAACTTGACATTATTGTAACTCCTACAAGTATATGTTACTCCATCATAATAATTTTCAGTAGCATCATGAAGGAATTTCACAATATAACCAGCACATAGATCATTATTTTGATGATGCACAATCATAGAAAATTTGTCACTCTCCACATAAGCAATTTTCTTCTCATTCAAAATAGTGGGAGCAAACTCAACGAAATAACTATCATGACATACTTGATTGACATAACCACTTCGAATATTAAAATCATGATGACAAGTTTCATGGTTACCATTAATCTTTATAGCATACGTGTCATCACAATAATCATCATAGATAGGAGGCATGTCAGAATCATAATAGTTTTGCTCATCAAAACTTGGGGGCTAAAAATATCATCTTCATCAAACATAGCATCCCCAAGCTTGTGCCTTTGCATATCATTAGCATCATGAATATTCAGAGAATTCATACTAACAAAATCACTATCATACTGATCACTCAAATATTTAGTGCCAAACATTTTAATAACTTCTTCTTCTAACACTTGAGCACAATTTTCCTTTCCATCATTTTCAAGAAAGATATTATAAAGATGATCAATAATATGATGCAACCTCAATTCCATTTTTCTGTAGTTTCCTTTAATAAACCAAACTAGTGATAAAACAAGAAACTAAAAGATTTGATTGCAAGATCTAAAGATATACCTTCACGCACTCACCTCTTTGGCAACGGCGCCACAAAAGAGCTTGATGTCTACTAATAAACCTTATTCTTGTAGACACGTGTTGGGCCTCCAAGCGCAGAGTTTTGTAGGACAGTAGCAATTTTCCCTCAAGTGGATGACCTAAGGTTTATCAATCCATGAGAGGTGTAGGATGAAGATGGTCTCTCTCAAACGACCCTGCAACCAAATACAAGAAATCTCTTGTGTACCCAACACACCCAATACAATGGCAAATTGTATAGGTGCACCAGTTCGGCAAAGTGTAATATGGATGGTAGAAATATATTTGTACAATCTGAATAAATAAAAACAGCAAGGTAGCAAATAACAAAAGCGAGCACAAACGATATTGCAACGATTGAAAATGAGGCCTAGGGTCCGTACTTTCGCTAGTGCAATCTCTCAACAATGCTAACATAGTTGGATAATATAACCATCCCTCAACATGCAACGAAGAATCACTCCGAAGTTCCTATCTAGCGGAGAACATAGGAAGAAATTGTTTGTAGGGTACGAAACCACCTCAAAGCTATTCTTTCCGTTCGATCTATCCTAGAGTTCGTACTAAAATAACAGAACCTATTCTTTCCGATCGATCTAATCAAGAGTTCGTACTAAATAACACCAAATAATTTCAGATTCATAATACTCAATCCAACACAAAGAACTTCAAGGAGTGCCCCAAGATTTCTACCGGAGAAACAAAGACAAGAATGTGCATCAACTCCTATGCATAGATTACCCCAATGTCACCGCGGGAATCCACAAGTTGAATGCCAAAATACATATCAAGCGAATCAATACGATACCCCATTGTCACCACGAATATTCAATTGCAAGACATATATCAAGTGTTCTCAAATCCATTAAAGTATTCACTCAGATAACAACGAAATCTCAAGGGAAAACTCACTTCATCACAAGAAGAATATAGAGGGGAGAAACATCATATGATCCATCTATGTTAACAAAGCCCATGATATATCAAGATCGTGACATCTCAAGGTCATGAGAGAGAGAGAGAGAGATTAAACACATATCTACTGGTACAAACCCTCATCCCCGAGGGTGGACTACTCCCTCCTCATCGTGGTGTCCACCGGGGTAATGTAGATGGCCACCAGTGATGATCTCCCCCTCTGGCAGGGTGCCAGAACGGGCTCCCGATTGGTTTTCAGTGTCTATAGAGGATTGCGGTGGCGGAACTTCTAATCTGGGGCTACCCCCAAGGGTTTCGAAATATTTGGGAATTTATAGTGCAAAGAGGGGGTGTGGGAGGCCACCGAGGTGGGTACAACCCACCTGGGCGCGCTAGGGGGCCCTGGCGTGCCCTGGTGGGTTGTGCCCCCCTCGGGTCAACCCTAGGTACATCTCTGGCCCATTGGGTTCCTTCTGGTCCAAAAAAAATCTCCAAGAAGTTTCGTGGTGTTTGGGCTCCATTTGATATTGATTTCCTGCGATGTAAAAAACAAGCAAAAAATAGCAACTGGCACTAGGCACTGGGTCAATAGGTTAGTCCCAAAAAATGATATAAAGTTTCTATAAAATGATTGTAAAACATCCAAGATTGATAAAATAACAGCATAAATACTTCATAAATTATAGATACGTTGGAGACGTATCAGCATCCCCAAGCTTAATTCCTACTCGTCCTCGAGTAGGTAAATGATAAAAGAAATAATTTATGAAGTGTTAATGCTAGCAAAGTGCATAAGTTTGATCAATGATAATTTCAATCACTTTTCCTAGCATCATAATAGCAATTCTTTCTTATAAAAAATTTCATGTTAAAGTAGCAACCAATTCACATGTTAAGGTTCAAACCATGAATTCTCTTGAAACTCAACAACCTATGTTCTCAGTCACCAAGCAATTGCAATTCAACTTATTCAACTGAGTTTAAGTAAGAGCTCCACATACTCAACCATCATATAGTATTTTATGATTGCTAACACTCACCGGGTACACATGAGTAAAATGTTTCAACCAGACACATAGAAAGATAGGGGCTTATTGTTTTGCCTCCCAACGTATTCACCTCAAGGGTGATGACAACAATAATAACTCATGCTACCCACATTCAACTGGACATATGTGCCAAGATCTTTCATCACCACATGATGCTTGCCAAAGGAGAAAAATAAAAAGGAATAGAGAGAAGACTTCGACTCCTTGCATAAAAGTAAATACTAAAAAGTAAAAGATAGGCCCTTTGCAGAGGGAAGCAGAGGTTGCCATGCGCTTATTTGTTTGCATGCTCAACCCCTTAGTGCAAAAGATCGTCACGTTATATTGCCCCTTAAGATAGAACCCTTTATTATGCAGTCCGTCGCGTTTATTACTTTGCCATCACAAGTTCATACAACGCTCAATTTTCTGTTACACTAAATGATCTAACACCTTTAGAAGCAATTTTTATAGCCTTCTTGGACCGATGACAACTTACTTGAAGGATCTTGCTCAATCCTTAGGTAGGTATGGTGGACTCTTGGAAATAACATTTGGGTTTAAGGGTTTTTGTATGCACAAGTAGTATCTCTACTTGGTGTGGAATCTTTGGCTAGCAAAGATGGGGGGCAAGCACCACATGTTGAAGGATCTATGACAATATAACTTCTATGTGAATATGAACATACATAAATCATTACACTGTATTCCTTGTCCAACATCAACAATTTTGGCATATAATATTTTGATGGGGGCTCAAAATCACAAAAGATTTCCAGGATAGTGTATCTGCATGTGAAAGTTCTCTTCCTTATACTAATTATTCGTGAATTGCTTGTATGACCAATATTGTGATTGTCAAGCCTCAAAAGATTTCACTTTCTCAACCCAATGTGAAGCTAACACTAGGCATGATATGGTTTGAACTTCATGACATTCAATTTATTCAACAATTTACTCATAGGATATAAGTGAGCACAAGAGTAAATGACATAGAAAAGAGCTTCGTTGACGGGATGTGAATGCCGCTTACTTAGCCTCCCTGGAAATTACTTGAGGACGCTATTTTATTTAAAAAAATTAAGATATAATTATTATATTAAAACATCAAGCAAAACAAAACAAAATAACATTTCAAGAATAGCATGCATCATGTGAATGAATAAAAATTTAGGCTCAACATAGGCTTACCGATAATTGTTGATGAAGAGAGGTGGGATGTGTAGCATTCCCAAGCTTAGATGCTTGAGAGTTCTTGAAATATTTACTTGGGGTGCCTTTGTAATCCCCAAGCTTGAGCTTTTGTATCTCGTTCAATCCTCTCATACCACGGTTTCACCTATTCTCAAACACTTCATCCACACAAAACTCAAAAAGAACTCGTGAGATAGGTTAGTACACATAATAATAAATCAACTATTTATGTACAGCCAAGACAAGTTGCATAATAATTTTAAAACATTAGGTACTGTATACTATCATTTCCACAATTTATATCTACCAATATAGGCTAGGGAAACTATAGCATAAGTAGATAACAAAGCTATGACAGCAATCTGCCCAAACTGAATAGTCTGTAGCAATTTATGAAAACTGCGTGCTTATGTAACTCAAACAATTATAAAAATTTAGGAAATTCTATAAATTTTATCTAACATACTTTTTGAAAATTTGAGAAACTTTCCACGTTCCAGTAAAATATGAAAATTGAAACACTACAGCAAAAGTTTCTGTTTTTGTTTTTTTCAGAGCACCCAACAAAACATGCACTGCAAGCATCCTAAGGCAATTCTTGGAACTTTTTATTGAAACACAAGATTATAAATAACACCTAACAGAAAGTAAAAAAATAAAATGACGATCCAACCAAAGCACATATTGTGTGACGAATAAAAATATAGCTCCAAGTAAGATATACCGATAGTGTTGAAGACGAAAGAGGGGATGCCTTCCGGGGCATCCCCAAGCTTAGGCGCTTGAGTCTTACGTAGATATTACCTTTGGGGTGGCTTGGTTATCCCCAAGCTTAGGTTCTTGTCACTCCTTACACTTCTATATCGGTGTCTCAGTCAAAACTTGAAAACTTAAATCACAAAACTTAATGTAACTTCATGAGATGGGTTAGTATAATAAACAAAGATAATTCACTTTGGTACTGTCAAGAAAAGATTCATAATTGTTTCCACCTCATACCTACTGTATTCTACCATTCCCATAATTTATACCACTGAATATAAGCTATCGGAACACTAAAACAAGCAAACTATGCATGCAAAACAGAATCTGTGAAAAACAGAATAGTCTGTGAAGATCTGTATGATCACCATACTTACCTGACTCTAAATATTTTTAAAAATTCATAAAACTCAATGAATTTTTATATAAATGTTGTGTAAAAATTTCATAAAGTTTTTACGCTCCAGTAAAATCATATAATTCATATACTGGATGCAAAACTTTCTGTTTTTGCACAGAATCAAACAAGCAAGTATCCACACTATCCCAAAGGCTTTAATTGGAAATTTATTGAAATAAAAGACACAAAACATGATTAATACAGTATATTAATCATGTTAACACACAAAAACAAAATGTAAAAGTGTTGGGTTGTCTCCCAACAAGCATAGGAACAATGATGCTCGTATAGGAATAATAGTTGAAACATGCAAGAGAGCATCATGAATCACATGACAAGCACATTTAAGTCTAACCATAGGAAGGCTAAACAAGCATAACTTCGAAACTTTCAACACATAGAGAGGAAACTTGACATTATTGCAAGTCCTACAAGTATATGTTACTCCATCATAATAATTTTCAGTAGCATCATGAGGGAATTTCACAATATAACCATCACATAAATCATTATTATGATGATGCACAATCATCGAAAATTTGTCACTCTCCACATAAGCAATTTTCTTCTCATTCAAAATAGTGGGAGCAAACTCAACGAAATAACTATCATGACATACTTGATTGACATAACCACTTTGAATATTAAAATCATGATGACAAGTTCATGGTTACCATTACTCTTTATAGCATACGTTTCATCACAATAATCATCATAGATAGGAGGCATGTCAGAATCATAATAGTTTTGCTCATCAAAACTTGGGTGGCTAAAAATATCATCTTCATCAAACATAGCATCCCAAGCTTGTGGCTTTGCATATCATTACATCATGAATACCCAGAGAATTCATACTAAAAATATCACTATCATACTCATCACTCAAATATTTAGTGCCAAGCATTTCAATAACTTCTTCTTCTAACACTTGAGCACAATTTTCCTTTCCATCATTTTCAAGAAAGATATCATAAAGATGATCAATAATATGATGCAACGTCAATTCCATTTTTTGTATTTTTCCTTAATAAACCAAACTAGTAAGAAAAAAAACTAAAATATTTGATTGCAAGACCTAAAGATATACCTTCATGCACTCACCTCCCCGGCAACGGTGCCACAAAAGAGCATGATGTCTACAACGCAACTTTATTCTTGTAGGCACGTGTTGGACCTCCAAGCGCAGAGTTTTGTAGGACAGTACTAGCTTTCCCTCAAGTGGATGACCTAAGGTTTATCAATCCATGAGAGGTGTAGGATGAAGATGGTCTCTCTCAAATGACCCTGCAACCAAATACAAGAAATCGCGTGTGTCCCCAACACACCCAATAAAATGGAAAATTGTATAGGTGCACTAGTTCGGCAAAGTGTAATATGGATGGTAGAAATATATTTTTATAATCTGAATAAATTAAAACAGCAAGGTAGAAAATAACAAAAGTGAGCACAAACGATATAGCAATGATTGAAAATGAGGCCTAGGGTTTGTACTTTTGCTAGTGCAATCTCTCAACAATGCTAACATAGTTGGATCATATAACCATCCCTCAACGTGCAACAAGGAATCACTCCAAAGTTCCTATCAAGCGAAGAACATAAGAAGAAATTGTTTGTAGGGTACGAAACCACCTCAAAGGTATTCTTTCTGTTCGATGTATCCTAGAGTTCGTACTAAAATAACAGAAGCTATTCTTTTTGATCGATCTAATCAAGAGTTCGTACTAAAACAACACCAAATAATTTCAGAATGATAATACTCAATCCAACACAAAGAACTTCATGGAGTGCCCCAAGATTTCTACCGGAGAAACAAAGACAAGAACGTGCATCAACCCCTATGCATAGATTACCCGAATGTCACCGCGGGAATCCGCAAGTTGAATGCCAAAATACATATCAAGTGAATCAATATGATACCCCATTGTCACCACGAGTATTCTATTGCAAGCCATATATCAAGTGTTCTCAAATCCATTAAAGTATTAATACGATAACAACAAAATCTCAAGGGAAAACTCAATTCATCACAAGAAGAGTAGAGAGGAGAGAAACATCATATGATCCATCTATGTTAACAAAGCCCATGATATATCAAGATCAGGACATCTCAAGATCACGAGAGAGAGAGAGAGAGATTAAACACATAGCTACTGGTACAAACCCTCATCCCCGAGGGTGGACTACTCCCTCCTCATCGTGGAGGCCGTCGGGACGATGAAGATAGCCACCAGTGATGATCTCCCCCTCCGGTAGGGTGCCAGAACGGACTCCCGATTGGCTTTTGGTGGCTATGGAGGCTTGCGGTAGCGGAACTTCCGATATGGGGCTACCCCCAAGGGTTTCGGAATATTTGGGAATTTATAGTGCAAAGAGGGGGTGCGGGAGGCCACCGAGGTGGGCACAACCCACCTAGGCGCGCCAGGGGGCCCTAGCGCGCCCTGGTGGGTTGTGCCCCCCTCAGGGCACCCCCAGGTGCATCTTTGGCCCATTGGGTTCCTTCTGGTCCAAAAAAATGTCCAAAAAAGTTTTGTGGTGTTTGGACTCCATTTGATATTGATTTCTTGTGATGTAGAAAACAAGCAAAAACAGCAACTGGCACTAGGCACTGGGTCAATAGGTTAGTCCCAAAAATGATATAAAGTTGCTAGAAAATGATTGTAAAACATCCAAGAATGATAAAATAATAGCATGAATACTTCATAAATTATAGATACGTTGGAGACATATCAGCCGCCAGGGAGGCACAGGAAAGCATCGTTGAGGGACCTACTTGGGAGGCCGACGAGGGATCCGGCGATCGTACTGACGACACTCCCGTTGCAGGAGCGCCAGGCGTTGCGCCGGCCACGGAGGCCCTAGTCATAGGTGAGACAGTCATCGAGGATCAGCCGTCGACATCCAAAGTCCCCTCTTTGAGTAGATATCTCAAGGCTGGTGGGTACCTGTTTGTCAACGTGCCAGGGACGCCAAACATTGGGGAGCCCATTCAAGGGGAGGCCCTTTATGGGGAAATCACCGCTGCTGCCGGACCCAAAGCTCTTGACGAGGCGGGCATCGGCATCCTACCCAAGCAAGAACAGCTCCTCCAAGCAATGGGTGATAACTTCCAAAAACTCCAGGCGCTCTATCACGCTCGGAAGGAAAAGCTGGACACCAAGGCAGCAGTTATGCAGGTGGTGGAGGCGGACTTCTAGGGGCGTGTTGAGGAAACGTAGGCCTGGTTGGCCGAAGCCTTCAAGGATTTGAAGACCAGTCGGGAGCAGCTGGGCAAAGGCTGGGACGAGCACTTCGTGCAACAGTCTGACATCGAAAGAGCCTCAGAGGTGGCTTCACAACGGGCTGCTATAGAAAACGCTCGTCCGACGGAGCTCCGCATCAGGCTTGACGCCCACAAAGAAGACCTTGCTGCTCGCGAGGGGGCGCTTGCCGACAAGCTTCATCGCAAGGATGAAGAAATCGAAAAGCTTGTCGCGCAGTGAACCTAGGAGCTGGAGCAGAAGCACAAGGAAGCCCTCGAGGCTCTGCTTATCGACAACACCGGCAAGCTGAAGGAAGCCGTCAATTCTGCCTAAGCCGCGGAGGTTGCCACAAGCGAGCTTGCCGACAAGGTGAAGAAGCTGGAGGCGGACGTTGAGGAACACAGCATAGAGATCTCGGTGCTCAAGACCGGTAGAGAGAAAAATCTACATAGCTTGACGGAGATATAAATCACCATGTTCGAGAAGAAAAATAGCTCTCCTCAGCCAAATAGGCCATCGCCGATCTGGAGCTGAAGTTGGACATGTTGAAGGAGTCTCTCGAGAGCAGAACAGCTCGTGAGAAGGTCCTGGCCAAGGACCTCCTAAATGAGAATGATTTGCTCAAGAGCATTGCAGCCACTCATAATGACTATGTGAAAGGCATGCCTATCTGGACTGAGCTCCTCGTGGAAGTGGAGGAGAACCTTGATGCACAGTTGTCCGCCCTGGGCTTGCAAAGCTTTCACTTCTCCACCAATGGCAGGGTGTCTTCGAGCGTCAAGATAACCATGTTCTTCGATGGCATAGTCGATGCCCTGAAGCAGATCTAGTATGATTGGAAGCCCATCTAGCTAGTGGGTCCTGCAAACTCTGCCAGGTCGTCCTCCTCAAGGTGCTCGTCAAAGTGGCACACAAGAACCCCGGCATCAGCTTCACTAATGTCCTTGACCGCCTGCCGAAGGATATGGACGTCAAGGCGCTCGAGGAACTTGTCACACCCATCGTCGACAAGGTAAACCAAGTCAAGAGGGTCGAGGGCGGTCGCAAAGGCTAGCCGCTCCACTTTTCCTTGTCGTCGTTGTTTCATATCAGAGACGATTCTATCTTAAGTCAGAACTGCGGTAATTCCTTAGTGTAATATAAATGTCTGTGCTTCGAATGGATGTATGTTATTTCTCTTGTTTGATTTTCCTCTGTACGGTGTATTCCCTATGCTTTATCGGAAAACATGCTGGCATATGCAACACTGCCGCAAGCGCTTTGAGGAGCGGATCCTTAGTAGCCTGCTGGCAATGTCACTGCCAGCAAGACGTGTTGACACTTTTAGTGCAGCCACCTAAACTATTGAGAGGACTCGAAACAGAGTAAGGGCGCGACCAATCGTGACAAGTTACCTTAATGCTTTCGTGCAGCCACTTAAGCTATTGAGCACACTCGAAACAGAACTAGGGCGCTACCGATCACGGCAAGGTTCCCCTGCATGCAGGTTTCCATACAAGAATTTAAATCGTCCAAGGATCAAAATAACCTCATAGTAAAAGTTTACTTAGAGTTTTGCAACTTATCTTTTCGTTGTCGTACTCCTTCACGCAAGGTGCCAACTTCGAACGTCGCCCATAGGTGTCCACACCACCTCTTCCCCCCGGCAAACTTGCGTGCGAGGGAACCTTCTACCCTTTAAGAAAAAGAAAGAAGAGAAAATAGAACATTGTCAGTTCATTAGCACTTGCCGGGAATAAGTGTAATGCAACATCTCAGATAAACATGCATGTAAAAAAACATGGGAATCGACAAGCGTTGCAAGATGTCTGATCTTATTCAACTATGCATAGGGTCTACGCCTAACTTTGTACAAAGGATGACACGCCCTGCCGGCAAGACTTCTACAAAATGTGGTTGCTGGGGGGCCAACAACCGCGCCTTATGGATAGAACATACGAAGATGTTCGATGATCTAGGAGTTGCTCACTAGGACACCTTCTTCAGTCTCCAGGCGGACTGTGCCAGGCCTGGTGACTCGTACTACCCGATAAGGGCCTTCCCACGTTGGCGTCAAGTTGTTTGAATTCGTTGCCAACTGAACGCGTTGAAGAACAAGGTCGCCTTCCTCAAGACTCTGGGCATGAACATTGCGGCTATGGTAGCAGTGCAAAGCTTGCTGGTAGCATGCAACTCTCACGGCAGCCCGAAGACGATCCTCCTCAAGGAGCATTACGCCATCTTGGCACAACTGCTCTTGCTCAAACTCATCATAAGCGAGCACTCAAGATGACCCATATATGAGTTCTATGGGGAGAACTGCCTCCGCCCCCTACAACAGGGAGAAGGGTGTCTGGCCGGTGGCTCTATTTGGCGTTGTTGTGATCCACCAAAGAACCGTCGATAGCTCATCAATCCAGCATCTTTCACACTTGTGCATCTTGTCGAAAGTTCTCGTCTTAAGCCCTCACAGCACTAGAGCATTTGCCCTTTCCGCTTGGCCGTTGCTCCTTGGATGAGCGACAGAAGCAAAACAGATCTTGCCGCCAATGTCTTGGACATACTGCATGAAGGTGCGGCTTGTGAACTGTGTGCTGTTATCGTTGATGACCCTGCTTGGTACACCAAAACGGCAAACTAGTCCTCTGAAGAAATCTATGGCTGATTGCCCTGTCACCTTTCTCACTGCTTCCACTTCCGGCCACTTTGTGAACTTGCAGATTGTGACGTACAAGTACTCAAAGCCCTCGGTAGCACGGGGAAAAGTGCCCAAGATGTCGAGCCCCCAAACCGAAAATGGCCAGGAAAGAGGGATTGTTTGAAGAGCTTGAGCTGGTTTATGTAGCTTCTTCAAATGGAACTGGCACGCTTCACACTTGGTTACTAGTCATTCGCATCCTAGAGAGCAGTGGGCCAAAATAAACCTTGCCAAAAGGCCTTTCCGGTAAGAGCTCTTGATCCTATGTGGGAGCCACATATGCCTCCATGTATCTCTGCCAATAGCTCTAGTCCATCTTCTTGAGGAACGCACTTCAATTTCACACCATTCGGTCTCTTTCTGTACAGGACGTCGTCCACAAACTGGTACATGCTAGACTGACGGGCTACTTCTTCGCTTCTTCCTGTTCCTCCGGCAGTTCTCCTGTTTGAAGGAATTGAACTATGTGTTGTGCCCATGCTGGAGCCTGAGGCTCGACGGCAAGGACTAAAGGCACGTCTTCTGCCATGGGGGAGCTTGTATCTACAACAAGGGCTTGAGGTCTTGCCGGAGCCTGTTGCCCTCTGCAAGATTAGGATCGATCCCGACAACTTGCAGACAGCTTCCGTGAGCTCTGCCGGGAAGTACTGGCCAGAATTCAACTTCCACCTCTTGTTCTGCTTTGCCGGCGGCGATATGGATGGCTGATTAAGTTGGAGCGCAAAGGTCCCTGGTTCCATATGTAATTTGAGGGCGGTGCCCTTTGATAGCTCGTCAGCAACACTATTTTCTGCACGAGGAATGTGCTCTGTTTGCAAACCATCAAAGCGCTCCTCCAACTTCCTCACTTCATCTACATAAGCTTCCATCAACAGGCTCTGATAATCCTTGTTGATCTGCTTGATGACAAGCTATGAATCTCCTCTGACAATGAGCTTCTTGATTCCAAGGTCTGCCGCGATTCTAAGACCGGCAAGCAGCCCCTCATACTCTGTGGTGTTGTTTGTCGACTTCTCCTAGGGAAAGTGCATCTGAACTACATACTTGAGGTGCTCTCTTGTGGGTGCGACAAGCAGCACGCCAGCGCCAGCTCCCTGTAGGGAGAAAGCCCCATCAAAATACATAACCCATTCTTGGCTTGTTTCCTTGCCGGGGATGGTCATTTCTTAGATCTCTTCATCTAGCATTGGATTCCACTCTGCAATGAATTCTGCAAAAGCTCTGCTCTAGCTGGTTGAACTACTTTCAAACTTGAGGCCAAAGCTTGACAACTCCAAAGCCCACTCCACAATCCTATCAATCGCGTCCGGGTTTCGCAAAATCCGTTGTAGCGGAAAGCGAGTGACAACAGTAATTTCATGTTCTTGGAAGTAATGGTGTAGTTTCCTTGAGGCCACGAGGAGGCAAAAAAGTAAATTTTGCACATCAGAGTACCTTGACCTGGCCCCTTGCAAAAGGGAGCTGACAACATACATTGGGCGCTGCACCAGCTTCTTCTTTTGTGTCGCTTCATTCATCTGCGTAGGTCCTGATTTGTCGGCACCAGACCCTACTAGGGAACCTCCCAGTTCGTCGCTTGGCGTTCCTACTTCTGCAGTTGTTTCTTCGTCGGCATCTCCCTGCCCCACCAACGCAGCACTAGCCACTTGATTCGTTGCCGCCAAGTATAGCAACAACGGCTCTTGTGGTCTAGGCGCGACTAGTATTGGCAGAGAGGAGAGGTATTTCTTCAAATCCTGCAGCGCTGCCTCCGCTTCCGGAGTCCACTTCATTGGACCCGCCTTCTTCAAGATTTTGAAAAAGGGTAGGGCGCGCTTAGCAGACTTTAAATGAACCCACTCAGAGCCGTGACGCAGCCGGCAAGACGAAGCACATACTTGACACGTTTTCGTGCTTCAATGTGCTCAATTCCTTTTATCTTGTCGGGGTTCGCCTCGATCCCGTGCTGAGACACAAAGAACCCGAGAAGCTTGCCAGATGGAATACCGAAAAAATATTTCTTAGGATTGAGCTTCAAGTTGATCTTGCGTAGATTCGCAAACGTCTCTTCCAGATCTTGTACGAGCGTTGTTTGTCCTTGGTTTTAACCACTATGTCATCCATATAGGCTTCCATATTTCTATGTAGCTGGGGCTCAAAACAAATCTAGACTGCTCTTGCAAATGTCAAACCAGCACTTTTCAATTCGAAGGGCATACATACAAAGCAATACATACCACACGGGGTGATAAATGCGGTCTTCTCTTCATCTTCCTTGGACATGAAGATCTGGTGGTATCCTAAATAAATATTGAGGAATGACAGCAAATCATAACCTGCAGTGGAGTCCACAATCTGGTCCATCCGCGACAAGGGGAAAGGATCTTTTGGATGGGCTTTGTTAAGATCTGTATAATCAATGCATAGCCTCCATTTCCAATTTGCCTTGCGCACTACAACTGGATTGTCCAACCATGTTGGATGAAGCACTCCTCTGACCAAGCTTGTCGCTTTGAATTTCTTGATTTCCTCGGCAATGAATTCTTGCTGCTCCAAGGCTTGCTTCCTAACTTTCTGCTTGACGGGTTGCACGTGGGGACAAACGGCAAGGTGATGCTCGATTACCTCCCTCGGAACACCAGGGACATCACATGGTTTCCATGAAAACACATAGAAGTTTGCCCGCGGGAAGGCAATGAGCACACTTTCCTATTTGTCATCGAGGGTGGAACTTATGGTGAAAGTTCCCCCCGTGCCATTCTCCTTGACGGGCACCTTCTTGGTTTCTGGTGAAGCTGCCTTGGATTTCTTGTTCTTGCCGGTGGAGCTCTCTAGCACATCGTCGATAAGAGTGCAACACTCCGAAGAGGCGCGCTTGCCGGAATGTGCACCAGAGGCCTTGCCGGTCTTCTTCCCCCCGTGAACTTCAGCGGCACGAGCTGGTGCCTTGGCAGCAGGCGCTGCAACTGCCTCCCAGTAAAGTTGGTCGGCATATATAAGTCTGTCCTTCTTGTCGGAGTTGATGGTGACGACGCTGATCGGCCCGGGCATCTTCAACACATTTGTAAGCATAGTGTAACGCTGCCATGGACTTGGCTAGCGTCGGGCGTCCAAGTATCCCATTGTACAGCAAAGGTATCTTGGCAACATAAAAAACAATCTTGTTTCTTCTCAAGTTCATGTCACTGCCAAATGTTATCGGCAATGTGATCTTGCCCTTCAGCTGAGTCCTTCCCGGATTGATCCCCTGAAAAGTGCCTGTCTCCTCGAGATCCCCGTCAGGAATTTGCACTCTCTTGATCACATGAGGCGAGATCAGATTCAGATCGGCCCCATTGTCAACCAACATTTTCGTCACTTTGAAGTTGCGAATCATTGGCGAAACCAACAATGGCAGACACCTGACCACTGTTGTGCGATCAGGGTGATCCTCAACGTCGAAAATGATAGGCATGTGGGACCATCTCAGAGGTTTCCGGGCTTCAACAGATTGTTCCATCACATTAATCTCGCGCGCCCACTGTTTGAGTTGGCGGCAGGAAGCATGTAATGAGGCGCCTCCATCGACGCACATGACATATGTAGCTCTCTGAAACTCGTGCTCGCTGGACTCATCATCCTCTTCATTGCCATCATCATCCTCATCTTCCTTGTCGTGGCCTCGAGCGGGCCTCTGCTGCTGCTTAGTCTTGCTGCCGTGACCTCCTCCGCCAGCGCGTATCTTGCCGGATCCCTCTGCATCTTTTTGGGCCTTCTCCTTATCTCACCTTACGTACTCAGCTCTCTGCCTCTCGACAAGCTGCTTGACTTGTCGGCAGTTTTGGAGCTCATGGCCCATGGTGCGATGGATCTTGCAATACTGCTTCTCAGAGCCCTCCGGCTTGTTGGCACCGCCAAGGCCTGACAGGAGGCGCACCCGGCAGCCTCCTTGTAGGTGTTGTCAACCTTCGTCTTCTTGGCGGCGTTAAGGTTGCCGGATTCCTCGACGGTGACCATTGCCTTGTCCTTGCGTTTCTTTTACCACCGGCGGCCTTTCCTTGCCTTGGCGTTAGTGTCTTCTTTAGAGTCGACCCCAACACCAGCATCTTCGTCGGGGAGCCTCCTCCCTTGTTCAGCTCGAGCACACCTGTCAGCCAGGGCATAAAGCTCGGCGACGTCCTTGACCTTACTCATCGCCAGCTCTTCATGCATCCTGCGGTTACGCACATTCTGATGAATGTGCTAATAACAATAGGAGGATGAACATCTGGGATGTTGTCATGTATGCGACTGAATCTCTGAATGTACTTGCGCAAGGTTTTGCCTTCCTTCTAGGGGATGAGATGCAAATCGCTTGCTTGACCAGGAGCTTGGTGCCCTCCGGTAAAGGCTCCAACAAACTCGTGGCACGGGTTTGCCCAAAATGATTTGGAATTCTCCAGCAGGTGCATCCACCACGACCTGACGTTGGGCTTGAGCACCAACGGGAAGTAGTTGGTGAGTATCTTGTCGTCGCGAGCCCCTGCAGCCTGCACCGCAATGGTGTAGATGCTCAAGAACTCCGACGGGTGGGTCTTGCCGTCGTATTTCTCAGGGACCTCCGGTTTGAATGTTCAGGAATTGGGCCAATGGACTCGCCACAGCTCACGGGTAAACGATGGACAACCTACCTCATAATGCAGGTCGAAAGGATACATTGGCGCAGGCTTGTCTATAGTGGGCCCCGTGCGCCTCTCGGATTGATGGCGCGTTTCCTGCCGCCACTCGATCGTGGTCTGGGCATCCTCCTTGGTATGCTCCCGAAGAACTTGACGTTGATCGCGGCGAGTTCGCGGATCATACGATGTAGTGGAGTTGTCACCGCCAGCACCTACCGGCCGAGCCTGCGACTGCCGCTATCGCCGCGGGGGTGAGTTCATCGTGGTCGTGCCACCTCCGGCCTCGTCACCATTGGCGCGTGCCGAATCAACGGACCGCTGCTGCAAGGACTCTTCCTGCTACGATCCACCCTTATTAGCAAAGATGACGAGGCTCTGGATAGTAGCTCTCCACTCATCAAGCCTCTCCGCCGCAGGAGGGAAGTTCAGGAGCAGTTTCGCTCGTGCCAATGCTTCTACTAACGAGGTCGGTAGCGGAAGGTGTGCTGAACGTGAGGTGCTCTGACTCCTAACTGTGTCAGAAGGAGCTCCGTCATGATCTACGACCGTGCACCACCTCTGTCCGCATTTTGGCACGCATGTTGGTCCCGCGCATCTCGGGGGTAATGAGCAAGGGCCTTTCCATGGGGGCGCTTGGAAGCACCGAAGTTGCGGTGTTGTTCATCGTGCGCGACCTAAGAAGGCCGCGGTGTATGCTTCGGCGTAGGTGTCTTGGAAGGCTCCCCACCATCTTTGGTGTTCACTGCGTCGCCCGCATGCCGCACGACTTCGTCTTGAGATCTAGCGGCGCATGGATTGCGACCGTCAATACGGACGGCACCGCTGGCTTGGCCTTGATCCCTAGAACGTCCTAGAGGCTTGAGGCCTCCACCCGCATCTACACCGCCGCCCGCCTGAGTGGCTATGGGTGCGTAGGACGTGGATGGGTAAACCGCCATGAAACCCTTCTTCTTGGGGGCCATGGCGATGGAGGAATTGGCGCACAGATCGCGTGGTCAGGTCCACACAACTCTTCTCCCCTACTTGGCGTGCCAACGATGTCGGTGCATGACACCTATGGGACCACGAGGATCCCTTCGTGGTTCGGCAGGGAGAGGGTATGCGCAAAGAGTAGATCAAACGAATTGCGCGAGGCTAAGTTTTACCCCAGGTTCGGGCCACTGAGGAGCGTAAACCCTACTCCTGCGTCGATGTATTACGGGTGTGATACGTCTCCAATGTATCTATAATTTTTGATTGTTCCATGCTATTATATAATCTGTTTTGGATGTTTTATATGCAATAATATGCTATTTTATATTATTTTTGGGACTAACCTATTAATCTAGAGCCTAGTGCCAGTATCGGTTTTTCCTTGTTTTTGATTTTCGCAGATAAGCAATATTAAACGGAGTACAAACGGAATAAAACCTTCAGAATGATTTTTTCTGAAACAAAAGGAAACTACGAGACTTGAGAACCAAGCCATAGGAGCCACCGTGGGGCCACAAGCCCTAGGGGCGCGGCCAGGGGGGTAGGCCGCGCCGGGCAGGCTTGTGGGCCCACGAAAGCTCCCCTAACCCTAATCTTCGGCCTATAAATTCCCAAATATTCTATAATTATCAGAACGAGCCACGAAAACACTTTTCCGTCACCATAAGCCTCCGTTCTCGAGAGATCCAATCTTGGAGCCTTTTTCGGTAATCTGCCGGAGGAGGATTCGATCACGAAGGGCATCTACATAAACTCCATTGCCCCTCCGATGATGCGTGAGTAGTTCAACATAGACCTACGGGTCCATAGCTAGTAACTATATGACTTCTTCTCTCTCTTTGCTTCTCAACACCATGTTCTTCATGAACTTCATGGAGATCTATTCGATGTAATACTCTTTTGCAGTGTGTTTGTCGAGATCCGATGAATTGTGGGTTTATGTTTAGATTATCCATGAATATTATTTGAGTCTTTCCTGAATTCTTATATGCGTTATTTCATATCTTTGCAAGTCTCTTCGAGTTATTAATTTGGCTTGGCCAACTAGATTGGTAATTCTTGCAACGGGAGAAGTGCTTAGTTTTGGGTTCAATCTTGCGGTGTCCTCACCCAGTGACAAAGTAGAGGTAGCGAGGCACGTATTGTATAGTTGCCATCAAGGGTAAAAAGATGGGATTTTCATCATATTGCTTGAGTTTATTCCTCTACATCATGTCATCGTACTTAATGTGTTACTGTGTTCTTCATGAACTTAATACTCTAGATGCAGGCAGGAGTCGGTCGATATGTGGAGTAATAGTAGTAGATGTAGAATCGTTTCGGTCTACTTGTCACGGACGTGATGCCTATATTCATAATCATTGCCTTGGATATCTTCATAATTATTTGCTTTTCTATCAATTGCTCGACAGTAATTTGTTCACCCAGCGTAATACTTGCCATCATGAGAGAAGCCATCTAGTGAAACCTATGGCCCCTGGGTCTATTTTCCATATTATACTTGCAGATCTAAAACCAAAAATACCAAAAATACTTGTTGCATTATTTTAACTTTTAGTTTTACTTTCCGTTCAAGCATCCTATTATATCTATCTCTATTAGATCTCATCCTTCCAATTAACCCTGAAGGGATTGACAACCCCTTTATAGCATTGGGTGCAAGAGTTTGATTCTTTGTTCAGGTAAATCTATTGGTGATTTGCTTGTATATCCTACTAGATTGATACCTTGGTTCTAAAAAACTGACGAAAATACTTATCTACTTTGCGGCATCAACCGTTCCTCTTCATGGGAAACCAACGCATGCTCGAGAAGTAGTAGGGTGTTTTTACGGTTTCGACTATGGGAGCGCTATCCACAGCTGCTACGCGCGTGAGCTAGAAGTTGGTTGCCAAAAGTCAAAAGTCCCTTCTCATAATGCCTTGGACCTCCTTTTATACGACTAAGGGGATCCCCACAGTGGCGTATGGTGTGTGCACGGGGTGCACAGTGCTATAGTGCTATCATACCTAACACTGATGGAGTGAGACAAATGCATTTAATGCTCCGTTAGGCGTCCCTGACCTTCTACGGGACGGGATAGGAGTTCGTCCCATCTGCACCACTTAGCCTCTCCATCACCAACGCCTTGACTCGTATCCTGGGAGTCGACACCTGGTCCACGCTGGCAAGGTGGAGAGGCCTTGCCAAGTGCCCTCCTTTCGGGGGCTCCGTAGGCCACCCTCAGCAAAATCTTGCCGGGGTTTCATCCCTTGGCCTTCGGTCTTGTTCTTGTTGACTTGAGTGTTCATTTGACATCCTCGTGCTTGCTTCCACTAGTCCTCTCGTGGTCCTTGCCACAGGCGCGGCTACAACTGCCCGTGCACAAGTAAGGGGTAATAATAGACCCGATCCTTAGTACACCGACGCTTTGTCTTCTTTGATTGGAAATAATAATCTATGGATGTGATTTTTTTGGTAGGAACAATTTTGGTAATAACGTGTATAGATGTAATTTCAACCCTAGGCCGTTTTCTAGTAATTCCTCTAATAATTATGGTAACTCCTACAACAATTCTTATGGAAATTATAATAAGATACCCTCTGATCTTGAGAATATTCTTAATGAATTTATTGGTTCACAAAAAGTTTTTAATGCTACAATTGAAGAAAAAGTGCTCAAGATTGATGATTTGGCTAGAAGCATTGATATAATTTCGCCTGAGATTGATTCTTTAAAAGTTAAATATACTCCACACAAGCATGATATTAATGAATCTTTAAAAGCTATGAAAATTTCTATTGATGAAAGTAAGGAAAGAACCGCTAGAATTTGTGCTAAGCGTGAATGGCTTGAAAAAGTGTGTTCTCGTGATAATAATGATGAAGATCTGAAAGTGATTGATGTGAATCCTGTTGAATCATTGTTTTCTAATATAAATCTTGATAAAGAGGGGGTTGGAGATAAGTCAACCTTAGTTAAAGAGCGTCCCAATGAATCAGAGTCTATAGATCTTTATGCCAAAATTGATAAAAGTGGGATAGAAGAGGTCAAAACTTTGAATAGCAATGAACCCGCTCTTTTGGATAGAAGAGGTCAAAATTAATTATGATAGTTTCTCTTTGATTGATTGTATTTCCTTGCTACAATCCATGATGAATTCTCCACATGCTTATAGTCAAAATAAGGCTTCTACTAAACATATCGTTGATGCTATGATGAAATATTTTGAAGAAAAACTTGAGTTAGAAGTTTCTATTCCTAGAAAGATTCATAATGAGTGGGAACCTACTATTAAGATTAAAATCAAAGATTATGAGTGTCATGATTCATGTGACTTGGGTGCTAGTGTTTCCACGATTCCGAAAACTTTATGTGATGTGCTAGGTTACCATGATCTTGATGATTGCTCTCTAAATTTGCATCTTGCGGATTCCACTATTAAGAAACCTATGGGAAGGATTAATGATGTTCTTATTTTTGCAAGTACGAATTATGTGCCCGTAGATTTCATTGTTCTTGATATAGATTGCAATCCTATATGTCCTATTATTCTTGGTAGACCTTTCCTTAGAATGATTGGTGCAATTATTGACATGAAAGAAGGAAACATTAGGTTTCAATTTACATTAAGGAAAGGCATGGAACACTTTACTAGAAATAAAATAATATTTACTTATGAATCTATTATGAGAGCTACTTTTGTATTGCATACCAAAGATGACAATAATTAGATCTATTGTGTTTTGCCTAGCTACGGGCATTAAACAATAGCGCTTGTTGGGAGGTTACGAGATTTTATTTTTGTGTTCTATTTTTGAGTGTTTCCCACATTTTTACTTTTGTAGTAATTGTGTTTTGGTGTTTAATTTAGTGTTTTAGCCAAGTAAAACCATTGGGGTGATCTATGGTAGTTGTTGATTTGATCTTGCTGAAAAATAGAAACTTTTGCGCTCAGTCCAGGAATTCTCTAAATTATTCAGAGCACAGAATGAGTGTGAAATCCTCCACGAGATTTATATATAAATTTACCAGGCTGTCCTAATGTTTCAGAATTTTTTGAGTTACAAAAGTATACGAAGTTTTCATATTGCTACAGACTGTTCTGTTTTGGATAGATTCTTTTTTCTTTGAGTTGTTTGCATATTTTGATGAATCTATGGGTTATATCATGGGGTATGAACCATGGAGAAGTTATAATACAGTAGGTATAACACCAATATAAATAAAGAATGAGTTCACAATAGTACCTAAAGTGGTGATTTATTTTCTTGAACTAACGGATCTCACGAGTTTTCTGTTAAGTTTTGTGTTGTGAAGTTTTGAAGTTTTGGGTAAATATTTGATGGACTATGGAATAAGGAGTGGCAAGAGCCTAAGCTTTGGTATGCCCAAGGCACCCCAAGTCATATTCAAGGATGCCAAAGATCCTAATCTTGGGGATGCCCCGGAAGGCATCCCCTTTTCGTCTTCAATCCATCGATAAATTTAATTGAGGCTATATTTTTATTCACAACATGATATGTGTTTTGCTTGGAGCGTATTGTATGATATGAGTCTTTGCTTCTTTGTTTGCCACAATCATCATTGTTGCACATATATTTTGAGAGAGACACGGTGAATCATGACTTTATTAGAATACTCTATGTTCTTCACTTATATCTTTTGAGTTAGGCAATTTTGCTCTATGTGCTTCACTTTTATTTTTTAGAGCACGGTGGTGTTTGCGTTTTCTAGAAAATAATTGAACTCTCGTACCTCACTTATATTATTTTGAGAGTCTCTAAACAACATGGTAATACGTATAGATTATGAATTTAGTCCTAATATGATAGGCATCTAAGAGGGATATAATCAAAACTTCCATATTAAGTGCATTGAGTATTTTTGAGAAGTTTGATTCCTTGCATAAAGTTTTGAGATACAAAGATGGTAATGTTAAGATTCATGTTAGGAAGTACTTGGGATTTGGTAAAAAAACTTGTGTAAAGGTTTGTGATTCCCGTAGCAAGCACATATGGTGTACCGTTATGTAAGGAAGTCGGAGCATGATTTGTTTATAGATTGTCAACCTTTGTGCGATGGTCGAGAGTGCGCGATGGTTAAATCCTACCAACCTATCCCCTAGGAGCATGCTTTTAATTATTTGCTTCCATGACTAATAGACTTTTGCAATAAGTATGTGAGTTCTTTATGACCAATGTTGAGTCCATGGAATATACGCACTCTCACCATTCCACCTTTCCTAGCCTCTCTAGTACCGCGCAACTTTCGCCGGTAGAACAAACACCTTCCTCAAAACAGCCACCATATACCTTCCTCAAAACAGCCACCATTCCTACCTATTATGGCATTTTCGTAGCCATTCTGAGATATATTGCCATGCAACTTCCACTGTTTCCTTTTATGACTTGCACCATCACTTCCATATTGCATATGGAGTCATATTTTGTCATAGGTACCACCCTGTAATTTTCTTTTGAGTTGTAAGTAAATAAGAGTGTGATGATTATAATTATTACAGCATGTCCCATGTGAGGAAAGGATGATGGAAGCTATGATTCCCACTAAAGTGGGGATGAGATTCCGGACCTTATGAAAAAAATAAAAGAGGCCAGCAAATCGCAAATCAAAAATAAAAGAGGACTTAGATGCCCACCAAAAAAAAGAAGAAAATGAGAGAAAAGAGAGAAGGGACATTGCTACTATCTTTTTCTACACCTGTGCTTTAAATTAGCACCATGATCTTCATGATAGAGAGTCTCCTATTTTGTCACTTTCATATACTAGTGGATTTTTTTTATAACTTGGCTTGTATATTCCAATGATGGGCTTCCTCAAATTTCCCTAGGTCTTCATGAGCAAGCAAGTTGGATGCTCACTCACTTAGTTTCCTCCTGAGCTTTCATACACTTATAGCTCTAGTGCATCCGTTCCATGGCAATCCCTACTCACTCACATCGATATCTATTAATGGGCATCTCCATGGCCCGTTGATATGCCTAGTTGATGTGAGACTATCTTCTCCCTTTCCTTGACAACCTCTTCCATATTATATTCCACCTATAGTGCTATATCCATGGCTCACGCTCATGTATTCCGTGAGAGTTTAAAAAGTTTGAGAAAATAAAAGTGTGAAAACAATTGCTTGACTTGTCATCGGGGTTGTGCATGATATAAATACTTTGTGTGGGGGAAGATGGAGCATAGCCAGACCATATGATATTGTAGGGATAACTTTCTTTTGCCATTATATTTCGAAGAGATACAATTTCTTCGCTCGTATGCTTGAAATGTTATTGTTTTTATATCAATATTAAGCTTTTGTTTTGAGTCTTACGATCTGAATATTCATGCCACAATAGAGAATCTTACATGGATAAATATGTTAGGTAGCACTCCACATCAAAAATTCTGTTTTTATCATTTACCTACTCGAGGACGAGCAGGAATTAAGCTTGGGGATGCTGATACATCTCCAACGTATCTATTATTTTTGATGATGTCATGCTATTATATTATCTGTTTTCGATGTTTTATATGCATTAATATGCTATTTCATATTATTTCTGGGACTAACCTATTAATCTAGAGCCTAGTGCCAGTTTTTGTTTTTTCCTTGTTTTTGAGTTTTGTAGATATGGAATATTAAACGGAGTCCAAACAAAATAAAATCTTTGGAATGATTTTTTTCTAGATGGAAACAAATCCAACAGGCTTGGAGTGCACGCCAGGGAACCTCCCAGGAGGTCACAAGCCTGGTAGGCGGCCACCCCCTGGTCGCGCTTGGCAGGCTTGCCGTCTACTGGCAGGTCTCCTAACCATATTCTTCATCTTATAAATGCCCAAATATTCCCCCCAACACCAGAACAAGCCACGCGAATACTCTTCCGCCGCCACAAGCCTCCGTTCCCGAGAGATTCAATCATGGCGCCTTTTCCGGTAATTTGCTCGAGGGGGTTTCGATCATAGAGGGCATTTACATCAACTCCATTGCCCTTCCAATGATGCGTAAGTAGTGCAACACAAACCTACGGGTCCATATCTAGTAGCTAGATGGCTTATTCTCTCTCTTTGATCTTCAATACCATGTTGTTCACGATCTTCACGGGGATCTGTCCGATATAATCCTATTTTGTGGTGTGTTTGTCAAGATCCGATGAATTGTGAGTTTATGTTCAGATTATCCATGAATCTTATTTGAATCTTCTCTGAATTCTTATATGCATGATTGCATATCCTTGTAAATCTCTTCTAGTTATTGGTTTGGTTTGGCCAACTAGATTGGTAAATCTTGAAATGGGAGAAATGCTTGGTTTTGGGTTCAATCTTGCGGTGTCCTCACCAAGTGACATAGTAGGGGTAGCAAGGCACGTATTGTATGTTGCCATCAAGGGTAACAAGATGGGGTTTTCATCATATTGCTTGAGTTTATCCCTCTTCATTATGTCATCTTTCTTAATGTGTTACTCTGTTCTTCATGAACTTAATACTCTAGATGCAGGCAGGAGTCGGTCGATGTCTGGAGTAATTGTAGTAGATGCAGAATCGTTTCGGTCTACTTGACACGGACGTGATGCCTATATGCATGATCATTGCCTTGGATAACTACATGATTATTCGCTTTTCTATCAATTGCTTGACAGTAATTTGTTCACCCACCATGATTTTCCTTCAAGAGAGAAGCCTCTAGTGAAATCTATGGCCCCGGGTCTACTTTCCATAATATATTTTCAGATCTATAAAACAAAAATACCAAACATACTTTGGAGCAATTTATTGACCTTTTACTTTCCTTTCTCGTTTACATCTATCTCTATCGGATCTAATCCTTGCAAATAATCGTGAAGGGATTGACAACCCCTTTATAGCGTTGGGTGCAAGAGTTTGACTATTTGTGTAGGTGCATCTATTGGTGACTTGCTAGTTACCCCTACTGGATTGATACCTTGGTTCTCAACAACTGAGGGAAGTACTTATCTACTTCGCTGCATCACCCTTTCCTCTTCAAGGCAAAACCAACGCAAGATCAAGAGGTAGCAATCTCCCTAAGGAGAAGTGGTTTAAATATCATCCCCCTATTAAAGAAGAAATCAAAGATCTGGTCATAGCTAAAGAGGAAACTATCATTTACAATGTTGATCGAGTTATACCTACTGCTTATATTGAAAAAACACCTTTCCCTTTTGGGAGAAAGGAACATGCTAAGGTATCAATTGTGGTTCGCAAAAGTAATATTAAAGCTCCTAAGCCCTCTAAACAAGTTAAAGTAGAACCTAGTGTTTCTAATGTTAAAGATCTCTTGGTAGAAAATATTTATGGGCATGTTATTTACTTCTATGATGAAGCTGCTAGAATTGCCAAACCCGATGAAAAAGATAAAGATAGACCCGTAGTTGGCATGCCTGTTGTCTTAGTTAAATTAGGAGATCATTGCTATCATGGTTTATGTGATACGGGTGCTAGTGTGAGAGCTATTCCTTTTACTTTATACCAAGAAATTATGAATGACATAACACCTACTGAAATAAAAGACATTGATGTCATTATTAAACTTGCTAATAGAGACACCATCACACCACTTGGTATTGTTAGAGATGTTGAAGTCTTATGTGGGAAAATAAAATATCCTACTCATTTTATAGTTCTTGGTTCCCCATAAAATGAGTTTTGTCCCATTATCTTTGGTAGACCTTTCTTCAGCACTGTTAAGGCTAAGATAGATTGCAGGAGAGAAACCGTCAGTGTTAATTTTGGTGATGTGTCTCATGAGTTTAACTTTTCCAAGTTTAATAGACAACCCCATGATAAATAATTATCTAGTAAGGATGAAATAATTGGTCTTGCTTCTATTGTCCTTCCTCCTACCGATCCACTAGAACAATATTTGCTAGACCACGAAAATGATATGCACTTGCATGAAAGAAATGATATAGATAAAACTTTCTTTGAATGACAACCTCTCCTAAAACATAATTTTCCTATTGAAACTCCAAGAGGTCCTCCTCGACCTAAAGTTGATCTTGTGTTTGAATTAAAACAATTGCCTGACACTTTGAAGTATGTTTATCTTGATGAGAAAAAGATATATCTTGTTAGTATTAGTGCTAACCTTTCGGAACATGAAGAAGAAATATTATTAAAAATTCCGAGGAAGCACCAGGCTGCTATTGGATATAATCTTGATGATCTTAAGGGCATTAGTCCCACTGGATGTCAGCACAAGATTGATATGGATCCTGCTGCTAAACCCATTGTTGATCACCAACGACGATTGAATCCTAAGATGAAAGAAGTGTTAAGAACTGAAACATTGAATCTTCTAGAAGCAGGTATAATCTATCCCATAGCTAATAGTAGATGGGTAAGTCCCGTTCATTGTGTCCCTAAGAAGGCAGATATTACTGTTGTTCCTAACGATAAAAATGAACTTATCCCACAAAGAATTGTCACTAGCTATAGAATGGTAATTGATTTTAAAAAATTCAATAAAGCTACTAGAAAAGATCATTACCCTCTGCCTTTTATTCATCAAATGCTAGAAAGATTATCTAAGCATGCACACTTTTGTTTTCTAGATGGATACTTTGGTTTCTCCCAAATACATGTATCACAACCTGATCAAGAGAAAGTCACCTTTACTTGTCCTTTTGGAACTTATGCTTATAGATGTATGCCTTTTGGTTTATGCAATGCACCTTCTACCTTTCAAAGATGTATGACTACTGTATTCTCTGATTTTTGTGAAAAGATTGTGGAGGTTTTCATGGATGATTTTCCTGTTTACGAAACTTATTTTTATGATTGCTTAAGCAACCTTGACCGAGTTTTGTAGAGATGTGAACAAACTAATCTTGTCTTGAACTGGGAGAAGTGCCACTTTATGGTTAATTAAGGTATTATCTTGGGGCATAAAATATCTGAACAAGGTATTGAGGTGGATAAAGCTAAAGTTGATGCAATTGAGAAAATTCCATGTCCTAAAGATGTTGAAGGTATTCAAAGTTTCCTTGGTCATGATGGTTTCTATAGGAGGTTTATTTAAGACTTCTCTACAATTTCTAGGCCTCTCACTAATATTTTACAAAAGGATATTCCATTTGTTTTTTATGATGATTGTGTAGAAGGCTTTGAAATACTAAATAAAGCCTTAACTTCTGCACCTATTGTTCAACCACCCGATTGGAACTTGCATTTTGAAATTATATGTGATGCTAGTGATTATGTTGTTGGTGTTGTTCTAGGAGAAATACTTGATAAGAAATTAAATGTTATCCATTATTCTAGCAAAACTCTAGACATTGCCCAGAGAAATTATGCTACTATTGAAAAAATAGCAGTTGTGTTTGCTTGTGATAAAATTAGATCTTACATCGTTGATTCCAAAGTTATCATTCACACTGATCATGCTGCTATAGAATATCTTATGGAAAACAAAGATGCTAAACCTAGACTCATTAGGTGCTTTCTCTTGCTTTAAGAATTTGATTTACATATCCCCGAGAGGAAAGGAGATGAGAACCCCGTAGCTAATAATTTGTCTAGATTAGAAAATATTCTTGATGACCCACTACCTATTTGTAACAGCCCGAGACCGATGCTCCAGAAGATTCCCCTTTTATTTCCATTCTCGCCATATGATTCGTTTGTCTGTTGCATTCATAATCGCATCATTCGCATCATCTGCATAGCATCATCACTCGTTTTTGAAAACATGCATCCATTCATAGTTGCTGGTTCTCTTCGTTCGTGTCGTTCGTCGTTTGGAGTCCAACCACACACGCACGCACCCACGGCATCGCGAAAAAACCGTTTTTAATGCACGCAAAAAATATTCTCGGATTGGGTTGAAACTTCGCATGCAATGTTGTTATATGATAGGGAGGCCGCCTGCCAAATTTCGTCGTAATCAGAGTTTGTTTGATACCCCAACGGTTAAATATATAGCGGTACTAGCTGGTCAAATTATCGGACGTTTTCATTTTGACAAATCTCGTGTCATGGGCCACCAAATTTCCTCTCTTCCCCACCTAGCCCATCTATCAAAACCCACCTAGCCCAGCTATCCCCTTCCACTTCCGGACCATCCGATCGAGATCGAACTGTTCATAAACGGGCAAAACCCCTTAAATCCTAAATCCCTCCTATATAAATAGAGGCCAACCCTAAAATCTAGGAGGAATGTCCCATGCATCCATCAGCCATCGCCTCTCTCCCCTATCGGGATTCATCCCACAGACAACCAACCTTCCCCCTCATTTTGCCCAATCAACCAACTAGATCCAGCCCCGCCCATCGATCCTGACCGCCGAATCGAAGATCCAACAGCCGGAGGAGCCTCCCTGGTCCACTGCGCCCAACCAGCCGCTCCACATCGAGAGGACCTTGGTCTTGAGCTCTCTCCCGATCGGCGTCGCCCCCACCTCGCCGGCGATTGAGCCCCTTGCCACCACTAGCCGGCCGGCGGACCTGCCGGATGCTCGCCGGAGATCCCATCGCCTCAGCCAGTGCCTCGTTGTGTCTTGCTCCCTCCTCTCTCGTCGTGCCTCATCTAAGCTCGCCTCTCTTGTTTCTCTACCCAAGGAAGAACCTCGCCCAAGGAGTTTCCATGGTCGGCCGCCGGATGCCCCAGCACCATGTCGCTCAGGAGCTCGCCCAACTCTGGTCCCCACCCTTGGACCTCGCTACCTTGCCACCGGCTCCCTCACCCTTATCGCGTCTTCTCCAGGAGGCCCCGCATCGCCTGAAGCCGCCATGGACTCGAAGGCCCGAGATCGCCACCAGTGCCGCCTAGCTCCTTCATCATCGATAACGGATTCCGCAGCCCCGGATCCAGTCATCCCCGTCGCCCGACCTCATAGCCTTGGCAGCCATCGGAGAACTCCAGCGCCTCCTCGCCGGTGCAAGTTCCCTGCTTCGAGAACGAGACGAGAAGAACCCACGCCCCTGCATCGTGTGCGTTGACCATGTCTTGGCAGGCCTCCTTGTCCCAGCCGCATCGCAAGGCCCAACCAGCACCTGCGACTAGCCCCTACAACTGCCTCCTCTCAAGATTGGGCTCGTCCCATGTGTGAGCACCCAACTGCCCTATCCCTCGCACATGAGCACTGCATAGTTTCTAGTGCCCTCTGTCAAGTTGTTGGGCCAACCAGATTAGGCCCGTAGACTATTTTTCCTGTCTGCGTTTTAATTTATTTATCCAGGAATAACAGATTTACAGAATACCCCCTAAACTTCATGCATATGATAACTCAATAACCGTTCATCGGATTAAAATGGTCTATATATGTAAAATGACTAGAATTTCGTGTAGATTCACAATTTCCAAATCTCACATGTGATAAAAAATGTTTAAACTTGCTATTTTATAATTTGTGTAAATGCCATGCTAAAATGATTTATTTCATAACTACAAAACCATAGCTCCGATAAAAATGTTCCACATTTGTAACTTGACTAGAAAAATGTTTAGAATCTCATGGTGATATTTATTTTGTTGTTTAATAACTCTAAAATTGAGTTAGGACAGAGATGGTCTAAATTCATATAATGCTTATGGGGACGTTTCGGAAATGCTATAAGTTGCTTTCTACCTCATTTAAAATGCCTAGATGTTGCAGTTCTTTGTGCTTCACCTCTTGCCATGTTTAACATGTAATATTGTCATGTACCTAATGGGAATGGACTAAATAATCAATCATGGAGTTTCATCAATATGAAACTCATTGCATATTGAGCTTCACTTTAAAGTGTAGTAGTTGTTTGATGTGATTTGCCATGCATTGCATATTTAAACTGGACATGCATCATATTGGTTTGTGCATCATGTCATGCATATGTGGTGGTGCATCGTGTGTTGATTGTTTGTTCCGGATTGCTTCTTCTCGATAGAGTTCTGAAAGCATTTGGAGTGTGAGGATTCATTCTTCTACTTCACGGATCGTCTTCTTCATGGACTCGTTCTTCTTCCAAGCGGGATCTCAGGCAAGATGACACATTTCCTTGGATATCACTACTATCATTGCTATGCTAGTTGTCTTGCTTCCATCATTATGTCTCGCCACCTACCACTTGGTTGTCAAGCCTCCCAACATTACCATGATAAGCCTCTAACCCCTCCACATCCCAGTAAACCTTTGTTTGGCTATGTTACTGCTTGCTCAACCTTCTTATAGCATTTCTAGCTGCAGGTGCAATTGCTTCCATGTGTCAAAATGGACATTCTTTTGTTATCACAATATTATTGCTATTTAATTTAATGCACATATACACTTGGTAAAGGGTGGAAGGCTTGGCCTTTTGCTCGATGTTTTGTTCCACCTTTGTCGCCATAGTTACTTGTGTACCGGTGTTATGTTCCATAATTGAGCGCTCCTAACATGCTCGGGGTTGTTGTGGGGACCCCCTTGATTTTCGTTTTAGGATAAAACTTTTCTGGTAAGGCCCAACATTGGTACTATATTTTCCCAACATAATAATACTGAGCACCATTATTAAAGCATAGGGCGTCATGAACCCGAGGAGTTATTTAACATAATACAGGGGCTAGTGCTGCTAGTGTTGGTCCAAAACAGAGCACTGTGCGGGGCCACCCTGGGGCATCTTGGGTGATTTATATTAGGCCATCGTACGCGTCGCTTATTGGCCGTATCCTGAGAACAAGATACGCGGCTCCTATCAGGATCGTCAACACGTCGGGACGCCTTGCTGGAATTGTTTTACCTTTCTCGAAAGTCTTGCGCGTGGGATTTTGACGACACTTCTGGCTATCTCGAAGTTGAGATTTTCCATCAGGATTCTGCAAATACTACGGGTGATTCCGCGGTTAAGGAATTCCAATGTGGCATGTGGTTAATTTGTGATGGATTAGTTGGAGCACCCCTGTAGGGTTAAATCTTTTGGAAAGTCGTGCCCGCGGTTATGTGGCAACTTGGAAACTTTTTTTAACACCCGGTCATAGAAAACATGAAGTAAACTCTAATAAAATACACCAACTGTGTGAGTAACTGTGACTGTCTCTTTTCGTGAGTCCTTATCTGAGAGAGAACACGGTGGGGTTATGTTTGACGTAAGTAGGTGTTCAGGATCACTTAGTGGTCATTACTAGTTCACGTCTGTTATACGTAGACCACCATACTTTACTTTCTATATTCGTAAGTTCGCCACTCAAATAAATGCTTAGTTGCTTTTTGTAGCCTCACCACTTAACCATACCTCACCCATTAAGCTTTGCTAGTCTTGATACCCTTGGAAATGAGATTGTTGAGTCCATGTGTCTCATAGATTACTACAACAACACTTGTAGGTACAGGTAATGTGATGCTTTGACGTGAGTGCGATGCTTGTTTTGACTTGGAGTTCTTGTTCTTCATCATCATCAATCTAGGATGGGTTCCAGGCGGCAGCCTAGGATAACAAGGATGGATATCATTATATCATTTGATTTCGTCCGTAGTCGGACCTTGCTCTTGTGTATGATGTTTGAATATGTTGTTGTATGGATATGATCTTGATGTAGCTTGTGGCGAGTGTAAGCCAATTCCATATACTCATCTCTTCTATACATGTACTTATAATGATATCCATTCTTGTGAAACGATGAGATGTGCTTCTATCCATGCCGAGGCCCTCGTGCCAAAATAAGGATAGGATCGCATCTTGGGCATGACACTATTGATGATAGTTTTCTTGATGAACAGTTAGCTACAATAAAAGTTTCTCAAAACACCCATTGGTATGTAGATTATGCTAACTACATTGTTGCTAAATATATACCACCTAGTTTCACATACCAACAAAAGAAAAAATTATTCTATGATTTATGACATTAATTTTGGGGTGACCCACATCTTTATAAAGAAGAGGTAGATTATATTATTATACGTTGTGTACCTGAGCCTGAACAGTAGAAAATCCTACGAAAATTTCATTCCAAAGACTATGAAGGACATCATGCGGGAGATAGAACTGCTCACAAGGTATTGCAATCTGGTTTCATCGGCCTACTTGACGTGGCTTGAGACTGCGTCGGTATTTCTCCAAAGAGGAAGGGGTGATGCAGCACAACGACGGTAAGTATTTCCCTCAGTTGTGAAACCAAGTTATAAATCTGCAGAGGAAGATCAAGGACCAATGTAAACAACACCTGCACACAAATAACAAATACTTGCAACCCGACGCATAAGAAAGGTTGGCAAGCTCTCAACGATAAAAGGATAGATTAGTATGTGATAGTTTTGGCAAATAGATCTCGCAAGAACACAAACTAAAATAGGTAAACAAAAAGTGCATAAAGGTATTTTTTGTTTTTTTAGGATTAATAGATCTGAAAACAAAACGGCAAAATAGTAGATCGGAATGCAATATGTTGGAAAAGTAGGCCCGGGGGCCCTAAGTTCACTAGTGGCTTCTCTCATGGGTATAGCACACGGTGGGTGAACAAATTACTATTGGGAAATTGATAGAAGATCAAATAATCATGACGATATCAAGGAAATGATCATTATATAGGCATCATGTCCAAGACAACTAAACCGAAACGATTATGCATCTACTTCTATTACTCCACACATCGACTGCTATCCAGCATGCATCTAGTGTATTAAGTTTATGGGAAAATGCAGTAATGCAATATGAACGGTGACATGATGTAGACAAGATCTATTCTTGTAGGAATAGGCCCCATCTTGTTATCCATAATTGCAACAATACATATGTGCCTTGCTGCCCCTTCTGTCACTGGGAAAGAACACTGCAAGATCGAACCCATCACAAACACATCTTCCCATGGAAAGAAAAATCGATCTAGTTCCCCTAGCTAAACCAAATATTCGAAGAAGAAATATGAGGCTATAAGTAATCCTGCAAATAAGAGATCAAAAAAGACTCAAATCATATTCATGGATAGAAACTGATCATGAACTCAAATTCATCGGATCCCAGCAAACACACCACAAAAGTCATTACATCAAATGGATCTCCAAGAGACCATTGTATTGAGAATCATAAGAGATAGAGAGGAAGCCATCTAGCTACTACCTACGGACTCATAGGTCTATGGTGGACTAATTGTGCATCATCGGAGAGGCACCTATGATGAAGATGAAGCCCTCTGTGATGGTGTTAGATTGGATCTCGAAGTTCTAGAACTTGCAGCGGCTGGAATTGTGTTTCGTCGACTCCTCTAGGGTTTTCCAAATATTTGAGAATTTATAGAGGCGATAGTAGGTGGAAAGGGGTCCCGAGGTGGGCACCACCCACCAGGTCACGCCAAGGGCCTCTAGCATTCCCTGGTGAGTGTTCCCCACCTCGGCCTTCCTCTCCAGCACTTCTCTGGCCCATCTAGTGTCTTATGGCCCAAACAATTCTCCAATTTTTTATGGTGTTTGGGCTTCGTTTGGTACTTCTTTTCTGCGAAGTAAAAAAACAAGCAAAAATGGCAAGTGAGACTTTGGCACTATATCAATAGCTTATTTCCAAAAAAATGATATAAAGTTGCTATAAAATGATTGTAAAACATCCAAGATTGATAATATAATATGGAACGAGCAAAAATAATAGATACGTTGGAGACGTATCACTACTCTATTCAAGGATGTGCGTAAGTTTGTCTTGTCTTGTGATGAATGTCAAAGAATTGGTAATATCGGTAAGCGCTAGGAAATGCCTATGAATTATTCACTTGTTGTTGAACCATTTAATGTTTGGGACATTTACTATATGTGACCTTTTCCTTCCTCTAATATACTCGTATTTTGGTTTTTGGTGATTATGTTACTAATTGGGTAGAAGCTATTCCTACTAGTAGTGTTGATCATAACATCACCATTAAAATGCTTAAAGAAATTATTTTCCCGAGGTTTAGTGTCCCTAGATATTTAATGATTGATGGTGGTTCACACTTTATTCATGATGCTTCCCATAAAATGCTTGCTTAATATGATACTAACCATAGAATTGCAGCACATATCATCCTCAATCTAGTGGTCCAGTTGAACTTAGCAATAGAGAAATAAAATTAATATTAAAAAACTGTGAATAGTTCCCAAAATAATTGGTCTAAGAAACTAGGTGATGCACTTTGGGCGTGTAGAACAGCTTATAAAAATCCTATGGGTATGTCTCCATACAAAATGTTATATGGAAAAGCTTGTCATTTGCCTCTAGAGTTAGAACATGAAGAATTTTGGGAAATTAAAGAACTCAACTATGACTTCAAACTTGCCGGTGAAAAGAGGTTATCTGATATTAGCTCACTAGATAAATGGAGAACCCAAGCTTACTAAAATGCCAAACTATTCAAAGAAAAAGTTAAAAGATGGCATGACAAAAGAATCCAGAAGTGGGAATTCAAAGTTGGACAATATGTTCATTTGTACAACCTTCGTTTTAGATTTTTTGTAGGAAAACTTCTTTCCAAATGGAATGGACCATATGTTATCGAAGATGTTTATAGCTCTCGAGCTATCAAGATAATAATGCCAAAGGTACTAACCCGAAGGTGGTCAATGGACAAAGAATTAAACACTATATTTCAGGTACACCTATTAATGTTGAAAGCAATATTATCCAAACCATGACACCTGAGGAACACATAAAAGAAACCTTCCAGAACACTCCAGAATCTTGAAAAAGAGGAGGTACGTGATACGGTAAGTAAACGGACTCTAAAAAAATCCGCAAAATATTTTCTATTAGTTTTGGAATATTAAAAAAATTTAGAAAATAATAAATAAATAGGAAAGAAACCGAGGTGAGCACGATACACCAGGGCGCGCCTGCCCTACCTAGCGCGCCCTGATGTGTTGTTCCCTCCTTAGGCACCTTCCCGACTCTGTTTTCCTTCTATATATTCGTGTTTCCCAAGATAAAAAATCTCTCTATATATCCCCGATTGTTGTGACCATTGCATCGTAGAAATATTCTTTGTTCTTGTTTCGTGCTATTTTCTTGTCAGATCTATATCTCCATGGCTCCACCAAGCCCCTCCAATGACAAGTTCTTCAAGAAGGTCATCAAGCCATATTTGTCGGAGATGATGAATCACCCTCAAGTCATTGAGATGCGTGAGGGGGTGCTCCACATCCGAGATGTTCAGGGTCCCAACAGGATGGGAAGCATGGAGGCCAGGCTTGAGGCGGTGGAACAAGATATCTTCAAATGCCAAGGGATGGTGGAGCGTGGACTTAGTTCTAATCACTCCATGATCACGGAATTCACCCGTGATCACATGATTGATGGCAGGTCCATGAAGGACATCGCCTTCACCTTCCACGAGCAAATCTATTTTCTGTAAAGTCAAATCTACAATCTTCAAAACCAAGTTTTTGAGTATGAAGCAAGAATTAATAGTATGAGTTTAGCTGCCAGTTGCAGGACTCGGGAGACTTGTGCATCAACTTTTGATGGTGAGCCCTAGCCCTGGTAACCAGAGGACAAACCTACTACTTCATCATCTTCATCACCAAAGGAGACTTGAGTAGACGGGAATGGGAACTCCCTTTGGCTTGACCAAAGCTTGGGGGAGAAGCCACGATATCATATCACCAACACTTTTATTTACCATTACTTATTTTATTTCGATCCTTAGCTATTTTTTGATTTAGTTGAGAAAAATTTAAGTATGATCTATTTTCGAGTGCTAGTTTCGTGATCTATCTATCTATGTAATCGAGTGAGAGTTATATAATAAAGTTTAGTTTGAGATTTTGCTTCTTTACTTTCTTGTTGCAATCATAATAAAAAGAGAATAAATGAAAAGTATCATATTATAATCTTATGGTAAGTAATGACATCACATAAGGAAAAGTATAAGTGGTAAAATTTATTGGAGATTGACAAACATAGCATTGGTCAACGATGCAATTCATAAAACAATTAATTAGGGAAGACAAGATTCACATGCAAATACACTATCTTGGATAGATTTTATGATTCTGAGCCCCCACTAAATATTATATGCCAAATTTGTTAACGTTGGACAAGGAAGACAGTGTAATGATTTATGTTTGTTCATATTCACATAGAAGTTATATTGTGATAGATCCTTCAACATGTGGTGCTTGCTCAATATCTTTGCTAGCCAAAACATTCCGCACTAAGTACAGATACTAATTGTGCATCCAAAAAGCCCAAGCCCAAACTCATGTTTTGAGAGTCCACCATACCTACCTATGGATTAAATAAGATCCTTCAAGTAAGTTGTCATCGGTGCACTAAGGCAATAAAACTTGCTTCTAAATGTGTTTGATCAATTAGTGTAAGAGAAAATTGGGCGTTATACGAACTTGTGATGGCAAATTATTAAAAGCGACAGAGTACATAATAAAGGTTGGTATCACATGAGGAAATATAACGTGAAGTTCTTTTGCATTAAGGGATTTGGCATACAATCTAAAAGCGCATGGAAACCTCTGCTTCCCTCTCTGAAGGGCCTATCTTTTACTTTTATGTACTTACTTTTATGCAAGAGTCAAAGTATTCTTACCTATTCCATTTTTCTTTTTCTTTTTGCAAGCATCATGTGGTTAGGAAAGATCTAGGCACATATATCCAGTTGGATATGAGTGAGCATGAGTTATTATTGTTGACATCACCCTTGAGGTGAATATGTTGGGAGGCGAAACTATAAGCCCCTATCTTTCTATGTGTCCTGTTGAAACTTTTTGCTCATGGGTATGATGTGAGTGTTAGCAATCATAGAAGAATGATGATTTAGTATGTGGACTTGCCAAAAGGTTCCAACATGAGATCCTTCCTCAAAATATGATAAATTGTAGTTGCAAAGTTGATTGAGAACATAGTTTGTTGGTTTCCAATAAGGTTTATGCTTTATACTTCTATGTTGTGATGACTTGTTACTAGTTCATGAGAAGTTATATGATGAAGTTATATAATAAAGGTTATTTGAAAAATTCCTATGACAAGGTTTGTTGCTGATATGATAATAAGCATGATGCTACTATGTTTGTATTTTGTTTTTACCAACACCTCTCTCCCAAACCATGTGGACATGTTTTTCGATATCGGCTTTCGCTTGAAGGCAAGCGAGGTCTAGTCTTAGGGGAGTTGATACGTCCATTTTGCATCATGATTTACTAATGTTATTTATAATGTTTTTATGCATAATAATGCTTTATGGAGTAATTCTAATGCCTTTTCACTCATAATATGCAAGGTTTACACAAAGATGGAGAATGCCGCCAGTTGGAATTCTGGACCTGAAAAATCATATCAGAGATACCTATTCTACACAACTTCGAATAAGATGAAACTTCACGAAGAATTATTTTAGAATATAAAAAAATACTAGAGCAAATAAACACCAGAGGGAGGCCACCTGTTGAGCACAAGACACCAGGGCACACAAGGCCCACCTCTAGTACCCGTCTTCTGGTATTTAAGGCTTTTTTGACCTAGAAAAATTAGGAGGGGACTTTCGGGATGGAACGCCACCGTCTCGAGGCAGAACTTGGGCAGGAGCACTTTTGCCCTCCGGCTGAGCGATTCCTCCGGGGGAACTTCCCTCCCGAAGGGGAAAATCGAAGCCATCGTCATCACCAACAACCCTCTCATCCTTGGGAGGCAAATATTCATCAACATCTTCAACATAACCATCACCTCTCAAACCCTACTTCATCTCTTGTGTTCAATCTTTGTAACGGAACCTCAGATTGGTACCTATGGGTGACTAGTAGTGTTGATTACATCTCGTAGTTGATTACTATATTCTTTATTTGGTGGAAGATTATATATTCAGATCCATTATGATATTTAATACCCCTCTGATCTTTAGCATTAATATCATTTGTGAGTAGTTACCTTTGTTCTTGAGGTCACGGGAGAAGTCATGGTGTAAGTACTCATGTGAAGTTGATATGTTTTCAATATTTTGATGATATGAATGTTGTGATTCCCTTAGTGGTGTCATGTGAACATCGACTACATGACACTTCACCATCTTCGGTCCTAAGGGAATGCATTGTGGAGTAGTTATTATATGATGTGTTGCTAGAGTGACAGGAGCTTAAACCCTAGTTTATGCGCTACTTTGTAAGGGGCTAATTTGGATCCACACGTTTAATGCTATGCTTAGATTTTATCTTAATATTTTTCTTGTAGTTGCGGATGCTTGCGAGGGAGTTAATCATAAGTGGGAGGTTTTTTCAAGTAAGAACAACACCCAAGCACTGGTCCACCCACATATCAAATTATCAAAGTACCAAACGCAAATCAAACCAACATTATGGAAGCGACTAGATGAAATTCTGGTGTACCCTGAAGAACACTTTCCTTATTATAAGAGACCGTTTTGGCATGTCCTTTGCCACAAAAGGATTGGGCTACATTGCTGCACTTTATTTACCATTACCGTTACTTGCTTGTTACCAATTATCTTGCTATCAAACTACCTGTTACCTACAATTTCAGTGCTTGTACAAATTACCTAGCTGAAAACTGCTTGTCATTTCCTTCTGTCTCTTGTTGGGTACGACACTCTTACTTGTAGAAAGGACTACGATTAATCCCTATACTTTTGGGTCATCATGGTGTACCGCAAAACAAGACACCACGGGATACTCTTCATCCACTGTCAACATCGGTCGCCTACTACTACGTACCACGGGGTCCATCCTATTCATCCAGTGCCCACCCTCACCGACTGTGGTGGGGCATACAAGCAGGCAGCAGCAATGGAAACTGTTCACCCATAGCCAACCAACTCAACTCACCGTCCATGTATGACGCAAGGGGCTCGTTAGATCAATGCAACATCTCAACTCGTTCCACATATCACGCACGCGACAACAATAGGCACTGTTCATTGAGAGGCTACCAAACTGGCCACTAGCAGATCAACTCACGTTTCGCACGGGGGATCAATCAGGTTCAGTAAGCAGTGAAGGGATCAATTAAGTTCATCTAGCAGCCAAGGAATCACTCGGGTTCAGTAGGTAGCGAGTGCTAGGGATCAATCCTTATCACTCGTGTTATGTACGTAGTGCGAGGGATCACTCGTGTTCACTAAGCGAACAAATGCCTTGCTCGGGTTCAGTTAGTATTTAGTGAATGCCTCGCACACACGCATGTACAAGAAAAACATGCAAACCGCACCTACATCTCTCGGCCCCACCATCCAATATTGCCCACCGTAACCGGAAAATCCTCAAAAATTCCCTCACCCTCACTTATATCACTGTTTTTATATCATGGACGGCCCAAAGAATGCCATGCAGGTGCGTCTCCGGCCCGCCCAAGACGAAAAGCCCATCTTTTGTCATGACTTTTTTTCGTAGAAGTGGGAGCTCACCACATCTATGATGATACGTGATTTTTACACAATTGTCGTCATGGAGGTGTCATATCCATGACAGAAAAAGTTTTCATTTGGCCCATAATGTCACGGATGTGTTTTTTTTTGTAGTGTTAGCAACATCATCAAATAAATAGATAACATGCCCATCAATATTATCAACCAAGAAACCCTTAACCATTTCAATATGTGGTTCTACTTTAATTTATCCAAGGGGTTTAGGTATTCTAATTGTAGCGACCCAACCCAAAAGGATCGGTTCCTCTGTGTTATTTGTGCTATCCCTCTATCAGTATGCTATCACACACAATACATCAATGAAATACCATAACATCACACAATTGCATACATAAAAAATACTCCAAAAACTAAAGAAACATAAAGAAAGCTAAAAGCAACTATGAAGAACTTAGGGAAAACTCAAGAACATCAAACAAAAACAAAAAACCCTCTCTCATCTAGATTTTCTAACATAAAGTAAAATATAGACCTTTTAGTTTAAGAGAAGTTATTTTGCTTTAAATTTAATTTACATGAAGAATCAATAAAAAAGGTTTTATAAATCAAAATCTATGGCCTGATTAAGGTTAAACTTGGACCTCTTCCAAAAAAATTATTTTTATTGAACTACTGGATAGATATAAAATGTAGAATATAGTAAGAAAATAATGACTCAAAAGTTTTTTTTATACAAACGTTAGGCCAATTTTATTGTTTAGACCAAATATGATGAAACTCAAATTAAAAAAACATATTTTTTATTTCACTCGAAAGTACAAGTTTTTGTGAAAATCTAGGAATATGAATCACCCAATTTGTATCTAATATGAAAAGGTTGTGGCTATTTTAAAAACAGAACTAATGCAAAAACAGAAATTTACTAGGGCTCGATCAGGGACACATGTCACGTTTTGGTCGGCTGTAAAAGTGCAAGTTCAAGATTTAAGAAAGGAAGGCTGATACTTAAGATATCTGGGTGTAACATGTACAGGGGAGAGATGTTGGGGATCGTAGTGGTAAACCAAAATTTTCTACGCATCACCAAGATCAATCTATGGAGAAACCAGCAACGAGTAAGGGGTTTGAGCATCTTCATACCTTTGAAGATCGCTAAGAAGAAGCATTACTATGAACGCGGTTAGTGGAGTCATACTCGCAGCGATTCAGATCGCAGTCGATACCGATCTAAGCACCGAATGACGGCGCCTCCGCGTTCAACACACGTGTAGCCCGGTGACGTCTCCCGCGGCTTGATCCAGCAAGGAGGAGGGAGAGGTTGGGGAAGACAGCTCCAACAGCAGCACGACGGTGTGGTGGTGGTGGTGGAGTAGTGCGGTTGTCCGACAAGGCTTCGCCAAGCACTACGGACGATGAGGAGGTGGAGAGGTATGGCTGCGCCGAGAGAGAGAGACAGAGACAGAGAGAGAGAGAGATCTATGTTGGCAGCCCCAAAAACCCTCACTATATATAGGAGAAGGGCAGGAGGGTGCACCCCCTGTAGGGTTCCCATCCTAGGGGGTGTGGCAGCCCTAGATGGGGATGGCCGGCATCCAAGAGAGGGAGAGCGGGGGGCGCGCCCTAGGGTGGGCCTAGGGCCCATCTGCGCCTAGGGTTTGCCCCCTCTCCTCCTAGCTGTGCCTTGGGCTGAGGTGGGTGGCGCACCAGCCCACCTAGGGGCTGGTTCCCTCCCACTCTTGGCCCATGTAGCCTTCCGGGGCCGATGGCCCCTCCCGGTGGACCCCCGAAACCCTTCCGATGGTCCCAGTACTTTACCTGTGATGCCTGAAACACTTCCGATGATCAAATACTCACTTCCTATATATGAATCTTTACCTCCGGACCATTCCAGAACTCCTCATGACGTTCGGGATCTCATCCAGGACTCCGAACAACCTTCGGTAACCACGTACACAATTCCCCTATAACCCTAGCGTCATCGAACCTTAAGTGTGTAGACCCTACGGGTTCGGGAGGCATGTAGACATGACCGAGACACCTCTCCGGTCAATAAACAACAGAGATACCTCTCCGTCACACGGAGTGAAAAATCACAGTCTCGATTCGTGCATGTATTTACACATGTATTACGGCTTCCGGTTAATACAATTATATCATGAACAATAGACAATTATCATGAACAAGGAAATATAATAATAATCAATTTATTATTGCCTCTAGGGCATATTTCCAAGAGTCTCCCACTTGCACTAAAGTCAATAATCTAGTTACATTGTGATGTATCGAACACCCATGGAGTTTTGGTGTTGATCATGTTTTGCTCATGAGAGAGGTTTAGTAAACGGATCTGTGACATTCAAATCCGTATGTACTTTACAAATGTCTATATCTCCATCCTGGACATACCCACGAATGGAGTTGAAGCGGCGCTTGATGTGTCTTGTCGTCTTGTGAAATCTGGCCTCTTTGGCAAGGGCAATAGCACAAGTGTTGTCACAGAGTAGAGTCATCGGGCCCGGCGCACTGGGAATCACTCCTAGGTAAGTGATGAACTCCTTCATCCAGACTCCTTCTTGTGCTGCTTCCGAAGCAGCTATGTACTCCGCTTCACAGGTAGATGCCGCCACGTCGCTTTGCTTAATGCTACACCAGCTGACTGCCCCTCCGTTCAAAATATACACGTATCCAGTTTGTGACTTGGAGTCATCCAGATTTGTATCGAACCTAGCATCGACGTAACCCTTTATGACGAGCTCTTCGGCACCTCCATATACGAGAAACATGTCCTTGTTCCTTTTCAGGTACTTCGGGATATTCTTGACCATTGTCCAGTGTTCCGCTCCGGGATCACTTTGGTACCTCCCTACCAAACTTGTGGCAAGGTTCACATCAGGTCTGGTACATAGCATGGCATACATAATAGAGCCTATGGCTGAAACATAGGGGATGACACTCATCTTTTCTCTAGCCTCTGTCGTGGTCGGGCGTTGAGTCGTACTCAGTCTCACACCTGTAACACAGACAAGAACCCCTTCTTGGACGATCCATATTGAACTTCTTCAATATCTTGTCAAGGTATGTGCTTTGTGAAAGACCTATGAGGCGTCCCAATCTATCTCTATAGATCTTGATGCCTAATATGTAAGCAGCTTCTCCAAGGTCCTTCATCGAAAAAGACTTATTCAAGTAGGCTATTATGCTTTCCAAAAGTTCTGTATCATTTCCATCACTAATATGTCATCCACATATAATATGAGAAATGCTATAGAGCTCCCACTCACTTTCTTGTAGATACAGGGTTCTCCATAAACCTGTATAAATCCAAACGTTTTAATCACCTCATTAAAGCGAATGTTCCAACTCCGAGATGCTTGCACCAGCCCATAGATGGAGCGCTGAAGCTTGCATACTTTGTTAGCATCTTTAGGATTGACAAAACCTTCCGGCTGCATCATATACAGTTCTTCCTTAAGGAAACCATTACGGAATGCCGTTTTGACGTCCATTTGCCAGCTCTTATAATCATAAAATGCGGAAATTTCTAACATGATTCAGATGGACTTCAGCATTGCTACGGGTGAGAAAGTCTCATTGTAGTCAAGTCGTTGAACTTGTCGATAACCCTTAGCGACAAGCCGAGTCTTATAGACGGTCACATTACCATCCACGTCAGTCTTCTTCTTAAAGATCCGTTTATTTTCTATGGCTCGCCGATCATTGATGCAAGTCCACCAAAGTCCATACTTTGTTCTCATACATGGATCCTATCTCGGATTTCATGGCTTCAAGCCATTTGTTGGAATCTAGGTGCATCATGGCTTCTTCATAGTTCGAAGGTTCATCGTTGTCCAACAACATGATTTCCAGGACATGGTTGCCATACCACTCTGGTGCGGAACGTGTCCTTGTGGACCTTCGAGGTTCAATGGCAACTTGATCTGAAGTTTCATGATCATCATCATTAACTTCCTCTCCAGTCGGTGTAGGCTCCACAAAAACAACTTCCTGTGGTGCGTTACTCTCCGGTTCGAGTGGAGGTACAATTACCTCATCAAGTTCTATTTTCCTCCCACTTACTTCTTTCGAGAGAAACTCTTTCTCTAGAAAGGATCCATTCTTGGCAACAAAGACTTTGCCTTCGGATCTGAGGTAGAAGGTATACCAAACTGTTCCTTTGGGGTATCCTATGAAGATGCACTTTTCCGCTTTGGGTTCGAGCTTCTTAGGTTGAAGTTTCTTCACATAAGCATCGCATCCCCAAACTTTCAAAAACGACAGCTTAGGTTTCTTTCCAAACCATAATTCATACGGTATCGTCTCAACAGACTTAGACGGTGCCCTATAAAGTGAATGTGGAAGTCTCCAATGCATATCACCAAAATAATAGTGGTAAGTCGGTAAGAGACATCACAGATCGCACCATATCCAATAGAGTGCGATTACGATGTTCAGACACACCATTTCGGTGAGGTGTGCCAGGCGGCGTGAGTTGTGAAACAATTCCATATTTCCTTAGGTGCGTGCTAAACTCTTGACTCAAATATTCTCCGCCGCGATCAGATCATAGGCACTTTATTTTCCTATCACGTTGATTCTCTACCTCACTCTAAAATTCCTTAAACTTTCCAAAGGTTTCAGACTTGTGTTTCATTACGTAGAGGTGAGAACATAACAGTAGCCACCGCGAGCCTCAACGCTCATTGGACTGCATACATCGGTATGTATTATCTCCAACAAGTCAGTTCCTCGCTCCATTGTTCCAAAGAACAGAGTCTTGGTCATCTTGCCCATGAGGCATGGTTCACACATGTCAAATGATTCAAAATCAAGAGACTCCAAAAGTCCATCAGCATGGAGTTCTTTCATGTGTTTGACACCAATATGACCAAGGCGGCAATGCCACATGTAAGTGGGACTATCTTTATCAATCTTACATCTTTTGGTACTCACACTATGAACATGTGTAACATCACATTCGAGATTCATCAAAAATAAACCATTGACCAGCGGGGCATCACCATAAAACATTTCTCTCATATAAATAGAACAACCATTATTCTTAGATTTAAATGAGTAGCCATCTCGCATCAAGCGAGATCCAGATACAATGTTCATGCTCAAAGCTGGTACTAAATAACAATTATTAATGTTTAAAACTAATCCTGAAGGTAGATGTATAGGTAGCGTGTCGACGGCGATCACATCGACCTTGGAACCATTCCCGACGTGCATCATCACCTCGTCCTTTGTCGGTCTCCGCTTATTCTGCAGCTCCTGCTTGGAGTTACAAATGTGAGCAGTTGCACCGGTATCAAATACCCAGGAGCTACTACGAGCGCTGGTAAGGTACACATCAATAACAAGTATATCACATACCTTTAACGTTGACGGCCTTCTTATCCGCTAAGTACTTGGGGCAGTTCCGCTTCAACTGACCGGTACCCTTGCAATAAAAGCACTCAGTCTTAGGCTTGGGTCCATTCTTGTTCTTTTTCCTGGCAACTTGCTTACCAGGTGCGGTAACTGCTTTGTCATCCTTCTTGAAGTTCTTCTTACCCTTGCCTTTCTTGAAACTAGTGGTCTTGTTCACCATCAACACTTGATGTTCCTTTTTGATTTCCACCTCCACTGATTTCAGCATCGAATATAACTCAGGAATGTACTTCTCCATCCCTTGCATATTGTAGTTCATCACAAAGCTCTTGTAGCTAGGTGGGAGTGACTGGAGGATTCTGTCAATAACCTAGTCATCTGGAAGATTAAGTCCTAGCTGAGACAAGCAGTTGTGCAACCCAGAAATTTTGAGTATGTGCTCGTTGAGACAACTATTTTCCTCCATCTTACAACTGAAGAACTTGAGGGAAACATTAGCGTGGGACATTGGATCTACAATATAGATTGTAAAGACATTATAGACTAAGTTCATGATAATTAAGTTCACATAATCAAATTATTCAATGAACTCCCACTTAGATAGACATCTCTCTAGTCATCCAAGTGACACATGATCCACGTCAACTAGCCCGTGTCCGATCATCACGTGATACAGACTAGTCATCAATGGTGAAGATCTCCATGTTGATCGTATCTTCTATACGACTCATGTTCGACCTTTCGGTATCCCGTGTTCTAAGGCCATGTCTATACATGCTAGGCTCGTCAAGTCAACCTAAGTGTATTGCGTGTGTAAATCTGGCTTACACCCGTTGGATGTGAACGTTAGAACCTATCACACCCGATCATCACGTGGTGCTTCGGAAAAACGAACCTTAGCAATGGTGCACAGTTAGGGGGAACACATTTCTTGAAATTTTAGTGAGATACCATCTTATTTGAGCTACCGTCGTTCTAAGCAAATAAGATGGAAAACATGCTAAACATCACATGCAATCATATAGTGACATGATATGGCCAATATCAGCTTGCTCCCTTGATCTCCATCTTCAGGGCACCATGATCATCATTGTCACCGGCACGACACCATGATCTCCATCATCGTGTCTTCATGAAGTTGTCTCGCCAACTATTACTTATACTACTATGGCTAATGGTTAGCAATAAAGTAAAGTAATTACATGGCATTTTTGATTGACACGCAGGTCATACAATAAATTAAGACAACTCCTATGGCTCCTGCCGGTTGTCATACTCATCGAGATGCAAGTCGTGAATCCTATTACAAGAACATGATCAGTCTCATACATCACATATATCACATCACATCCTTTGGCCATATCACATCACATGGCATATGCTACAAGAACAAGTTAGACGTCCTCTAATTGTTATTGCAAGTTTTTACGTGGCTGCTATAGGTTTCTAGCAAGAACGTTTCTTACCTACGTAAGAGCCACAATGGTGATATGCCAATTGCTATTTATCCTTCATAAGGACTCTCTTCATCGAATCTGATCCGACTAAAGTGGGAGAGATAGACACCCGCTAGCCATCTTATGCAACAAGTGCATGTCAGGCGGTGGAACCAGTCTCACGTAAGCGTACGTGTAAAGTCGGTTTGGGCTGCTTCATCCCACGATGTCGCCGAATCAAGATAAGACTAGTAACGGCAAGAAAATTGACCAAATCATCGCCCACAACTACTTGTGTTCTAATCGTGCATAGAATCTACGCATAGAACTAGCTCATGATGCCACTGTCAGGGATCGTAGTAGTAAATCAAAATTTTCTACGCATCACCAAGATCAATCTATGGAGAAACCAGCAATGAGTAAGGGGTTTGAGCATCTTCATACCTTTGAAGATCGCTAAGTGGAAGTGTTACTATGAACGCAGTTGGTGGATTCGTACTCGCAACGATTCAGATCGCAGTCGATTCCGATCTAAGCGTCGAACAATGGCGCCTCCGCGTTCAACACACGTGCAGCCCGGTGACGTCTCCCACGCCTTGATCCAGCAAGGAGGGGGAGGTTGGGGAAGACAACTCCAACAGTACCACGACGGCGTGGTGGTGGTGGAGCAGCACAGTACTCCGACAGGGCTTCGCCAAGCACTACGGAGGACGAGGAGGTGGAGAGGTAGGGCTGCGCTGAGAGAGAGAGAGAGAAAGATCTATGTTCGCAGCCCAAAAAAACCCTCACTATGTATAGGACAAGGGGAGGAGGGTGGGCTCCCTCTAGGGTACCCACCCTAGGGGGTGTGGCAGCCCTAGATGGGTATGGTCGGCGGCCAAGAGAGGGAGTGAGGGGGCGCACCCTAGGGTGGGCCTAGGGCCCATCTATGCCTAGGGTTTGCCCCCTCTCCTCCTAGCCGTGCCTTGGGCTGAGGTGGGAGGTGCACCATCCCACCTAGGGGCTGGTTCCCTCCCGCTCTTGGCCCATGTAGCCTTTCGGGGCCGGTGGCCCGTCCTGGTGGACCCTCTGAACCCTTCCGGTGGTCCCGGTACATTACCGGTGATGCCCGGAACACTTCCGGTGACCAAATCCTCACTTCCTATATATGAATCTTTACCTTTGGACCATTATAGAACTCCTCGTGACGTCCGGGATCTCATCCGGGACTCCGAACAACCTTCAGTAAGCACGTACACAATTCCCCTATAACCCTAGCGTCATCGAACCTTAAGTGTGTAGACCCTACGGGTTCGGGAGGCATGTAGACATGACTGAGACACCTCTCCGGTCAATAACCAACAGTGGGATCTGGATACCCATGTTAGCTCCCACATGCTCCACGATGATCTCATCGAATGAACCACGATGTCAGGGATTCAATCAATCCCGTATACAATTCCCTTTGTCCATCGGTATGTTACTTGCCCGAGATTCGATCGTCGGTATCCCTATACCTTGTTCAATCCCTTTACCGGCAAGTGTCTTTACTCATTCTGTAACACATAATCCCGTGGCTAACTCCTTAGTCACATTGAGCTCATTATGATGATGTCTTACCGAGTGGGCCCAGAGATACCTCTCCGTCACACGGAGTGACAAATCCCATTCTCGATTCGTGCCAACTCAACAGATACTTTCGGAGATACCTGTAGTGTACCTTTATAGCCACCCAATTACGTTGTGACGTTTCGCACATCCAAAGTATTCCTACGGTATCCGTGAGTTGCACAATCTCATGGTCTAAGGAAACGATACTTGACATTAGAAAAGCTTTAGCAGACGAACTACACGATCTTGTGCTATGCTTAGGATTGGGTCTTGTCCATCGCATCATTCTCCTAATGATGTGATACCATTATCAACGACATCCAATGTCCATGACCAGGAAACCATGACCATCCATTGATCAACGAGCTAGTCAACTAGAGGCTTACTAGGGACATGGTGTTGTCTATGTATTCACACATGTATTACGGTTTCCGGTTAATACAATTATAGCATGAACAATAGACAATTATCATGAACAAGAAAATAATATAATAATCACTTTATTATTGCCTCCTTGGCATATTTCCAACAAGAAATTTCACCGGAGTTTCGCCGGAGGTTTGACGGAGTTGGAGAAGATGGTCTCCAGCGTCGATCGAATGGCCAAACGACGTACAGGACGGCGAGGTGGATTTGTTGGTCAAGGTTCCAGCCTCGTCCTCGTATTGTGGCAGTGATATGTCTCCAATGTATCTATAATTTTTTATTGTTACATGCTATTATATTATCATTCTATGATACTTTTTAGGCATTTACTTACTGATTTATACTATTTTTGAGCGCTAACCTATTAAACTAGTGACTAGTGCTAGTTGTTGTTTCCTGCTTATTTTTGACCTTTCAGGAATATGGTACCAAAAGAAGTCCAAATACCCTCTTTTTGATGATTTTTTCTAGACAAAAACAAGACCTGGAAGTTTTAGAGGGAGACCAGATGCCAAACAAGGTGCCACGAAGCCAACAGGGCACGCCCGGGGGTGGCCACTTCTTGATGTCTTGGGGCCGCCTCCCATGGCCCCCTGACCTGATCTCTCGCCTATAACTTCAATAGTATTCCAAAAATCCTAGAGAGCCTCCCAAAACATTTTTCCACCGTCGCAAGCCTCTGTTCCGCCATGTGCCCATCAGGAGTCCTTTTTCGGTGCCCTGTCGGAGGGCAGATCTATCACGGAGGGCTTCTACACCAACCTTTGTTCTCCCATGGTGATGTGTGAGTAGTTTACCGCACACCTACATGGCATAGTTGATACCTAGATGGATATCTGTCTTTCTCTATGTTCTTCAATGCAAAGATCATCGCGATTCACGGGGTGATCTATCCTATGTAATCATCTTTGTGATGTGTTTGTTGGGGCCCAATGAATTGTGGGTTTATGTTTAGATTATTCATGAAAATATATTTGATCCTTGATGGTTATTTATATGTATGATTGTTATAGGTTTGTAACCCTCTCCGATTTTTCGGTTCGGTTTGGCCAACTAGATTGATTTATCTTCAATTGGGAGTGGTGCATTGTAGTGGGTTTAATCTTGTGGTGCTCAATCCCAGTAACAGAAAGGGACATGATAAGTATTGTATTGTTGTCACTAAGGGTAAAACTATGGGGTTCTATTGATATTAATAGGATTTACTTTGTTTACATAATGTCATCATCCTCAAAGCATTACTCTGTTTTTACTTAATACTCTAGATGCATGCTGGATAGCGGACAATAGGTGGAGTAATAGTAGTAGATGCGGGCAGGAGTCGGTCTACTTGATTATGGACATGATGCCTATATACAAGATCATTTTCATGAATAAATATTACATAACTATGCGTTTTTCTATCAATTGCACAACAGTAATTTGTCTACCCACTGTATGCTTTCTTCGAGAGAGAAGCCTCTAGCGAACACTATGGTCCCCGGGTCTCCTCACAAATATATTTACAAAAACTCTAAATACCTTGCTGCCATTATTTACTTTATTTTCATTTACAATTTATATTTATCAAATTATCTATCTTTCACTACTTATCGCTTGTAAGTAACGAGTTCCTGGGATTGATAACCCTCTTGCCCGCGTTGGGTGCAAGTGTGTGCTCTTTTGTGTGTAGGCACTAAGACGGGAGTTTGTGTGGCTCTCCTATTGGTTCAATAACCTTGGTTATAACTGAGGGAAATACTTACCTCTACTATGCTACATCATCCCCTCCTCTTCGGGGGAAATGCCAACATAGTTTACAAGTATCACGCAGAATTTCTCGCATTGTTGCTAGGGAGCATCATCGAATTCCTATCAAGTACCTTCTCACAAATTATCATTCACTTGTTATAATATTTACTTGCCTAGCAATGCTATCTTTATATTTGTCACACAAAAACATAAAGTAAAACAAAGAGTTTAATATAAAGGGATCCTCATCCACTTGCTAATCTCTTCAAAAGACCCGATTATGTTGAACCAAATGCTAGTGAGAGTGCACTAGATTATATTTATGAGGTCTTGCTTGAAAATCGTGAATCTAAAAATTGTGACGAAGTGCCAAAAGAAATTTATAAAGTGATTCATTATAGTTCCTTGAATTAAAAGCATAATTGCAATTTTTTACTATAAATTCTATGAATGTCAACTATGCTAATGATCATTATTGGGGTGATAATCACGATGTTTCTATTGATTCATGAAAGAAATTCTATTGATTCTTTGTTGCACGATTTTTAGATGTACATTCTCCGATCTGTTAGTCTTTCATTGGCCATGATTAGATGAGCGATCTTTGAGAGGGAATGTTTTAAGACAATTGGATTTTACCCTCCAAGTTACTTATCCCATTGATAGAAAGGGAAGAGGTCTTGTACTGTATTCTACCACTAATGGTGAATATATAGTTCCCTAGGTGTCTTAATTTTAAGTTGGAGGTAAAGATAATACATTATCAACATGTCACTTTTCTTATTGCAATGTTCTTTTTTACTTCATACTTAACACTCTTGAAGTGGTGTATTAGCTATATATGTAGTTGGATAATACTCTATAGATGAAAGGTTGTGATGCCTATATGCAATCATGACATGTATGATTAAACCATCAACATAGTTATTTAATTGACACACAAGTGCAGTCGCACCAACGTTGTCACGAAGAGATGCCATTCATGAAGTTATGAATTATCGGTCCTTTATTCCTCATAAATACAACCTCAATCATTTTTCCTTTTACTATCTAAAATTTTACTTTCATCACATACAAAAATCAATTCTGGCCATACGATATGTTAATTATGTACCTTGCAAACCTAGTGGGATTGAACACATGTCTATTCTAAGTTGGGGACCAAGAGAAGTTTTCTAGTTGTGTGCATATAGTGATCATTGATGTTAAAGAACTCTATGGAATGATACCTTGGTCTCAAGTGAGAGGAACTTGCTTCACACAACAAACCTTTGCAGTTCAGGGCCCAACAAATATTCATCTAAGTGACATTCATATTAGCTGGAAATATCATGCAATATTCTTTAATCCACTCACATTGAAGCAATATTTAAATATTTGGAAACAAGATTTACATAGATGAAATACCGTTCATATTTCTTTAGAAATTATTTTTTCCCAAATAACATTTATTAATACTATGGAATTTTTTTACTATTGGATGAAAACACATTGTAGTTATGTTGGAAGTGATTTCAGCTGGCATGGAAACTTAAGAGACGTGGTCGAAGCAATAATAACTCTTTATCATTGAAATAAATGATCATAAATGATCAGAATATTTTTCGGGTGTGTTAAAAAATAGTTGACGTATCAGTCCAAGTGTAAGTATATCATGTTGTTGTGTGATGTTTTCATATTTGTTGGATTGCATGTTATTGTGTTCACAATAGAGATAACAAACAATTACGAGTTAGCTGAGCAAGTTTCGAGTTCCAATATGGCACCATGACTGTAGTATATAAGTAATAAGAGCAACTCCAACTGGGCGACCCATTTCATCCACGCGTGTCCGTTCGGGTGGCTGTGGACACACAACCCAACACAACGCGGCAACCCAAATGGACGCGCGTCCGTTTTTTGTCCGTCCATGACCCATTCCAGGCCCAAATTTGGGCCACATTTGCATCAGCACGGACATGGGACAGACGTGTGTGACGCCTACCCTTTTTACCCTGGCCCGCTAGTCGGTGGAACGTAGGCCAGTCTCCTCTTTCACCCATCGCCCCTAGACTCACCCGACTGCCCCACCTCTCACTTCTGCTGCCCAGTTCCGTCGATGCCGCCAGCCATAGATATGTCACCCTCCCAGCCACCTCATTTGTTGACACCGCTGCCTAGTTCCTACCTTGTCTCAGTGGGGCGCGAAGCTCTTAATCGGTCGGCATCTTCCAGGATGCTCGTAAGTTGTTCTTCGGTTTGTCCATAAGGCACAAATGGATTCCGATGATGAGTTCTTTCTCTATAAAATTCTTTGTGATTTGGATGATTTTTCATCCTATGATGAGGAGATCGTAGCAGCTACATCGGTCATCCATGACCACCTAATTAGGTGGTGGCCATTGTTTAGCGGCTCGATACCAGGGCACATGCCGGCGCTGAATCACAACCGAGAGAGTGGACATCTCCTACTATGGAACAACTACTTCAAGAACCCCAACCCGCTCTTCGAACATCACATGTTCCGACACCGTTTCCGTATGGCTAGGCATGTGTTCAACCATATGCGGGAGGGGGTGGGGCATGATAACTATTTCGAGTGCAAGATGGATTCTCTTGCAAAGATTGGATTCTTCTCTTGCCAGAAATGCACAGCTGCCATTCGTATGCTTGGATACAGAGTTCTTGGTGATATCATTGATGAGTATGTCCAGATGAGTGAGTCTACCTGCCTTGAGTACTTGTATAGCTTTTCCAGGGTTGTCGTAGTTGTGTTTGGGTTGGAGTACTTGATAGAGACAAATGTTGCTGATACAACACGGTTTTTAGCGATGAAAGCCAGCAGGGGGTTCCCAGAGATGCTTAGTAGCATAGATTGTATGCACTTGAAGTGCAAAAATCACCCTTCTGCTCGGTAGGGGCAGTATAAGGGCCATGTCCAAGCTTGCACTGTCATACTTGAGGTCCTTGCTCCACAAGATCTTTGGATTCGTCACACTTTCTTCGGCATGTCTGGGTCTCACAACGACATCAATGTGCTCCAGTGCTCACCGATGTTTGCTAGGATGGCAGAAGGCAATTCCCCGGAGGTCAATGTTGAGATCAATGGCCACCACTATGACAATGGATACTATCGGAATCAGAGCTCTACAAAACTCAACAAGGTTCGAACACTAGGGCGTGTGCGAAGATCTCAACCGACTCGAAGTCGCAAGCTTGTCACCCTACGGTCTAGCTGCGTCGAGTAAGTGTGAGCGGGGAAGAAGACGGATGCGGGGTTTTACCCAGGTTCGGGCCACCTTGCAGTGTAAAACCCTACTCCTGCTTTCTAGTGGATTGTCCTACGAGAAGGCTAAGGATGAACTAGTGCAGTGGTTGGGTGGCCTCATGAGGGCTCTTGGTAGTGATGAACTGATGTGTCCAACCTGCCTTCTACGATGGGATCTAATCCCTATTTATAGTGGCCTCGGTCCTCTTCCTTTATTGCATAGGCGGGAAGGGATCCCACAGTTACCAAATTTGAAAGGGGACAAGAGGTACATCCTATACTGACTAAAGGTGGTCTTCACCTGCAAAGCTTCCGGGTGTGACGCAGTGGTGGGCTCCGCGATGACATCCATCCTGTCGAGCTCATGGTCTCGGTCTTGTTACACAAGGAAGGAAACCTTTGGGGGATTCCTTGGTAACCTGGGTTCGTCCTTGCCTCCTTAGCATGAAAGAGGAAGTTTCCCCCTTCTGCACCTGCTGGCGCCCGCCTGACTCAGCCGTCCAAGCCCACGTCATCCCGGCCTCACAAAGTCGAGTGCTTGCATAAGGATCTCCGCTCCTCAGGAGGCAGCCTTGGGGGATTCCACTTCTCCGAAGGTCTTGGTGTTGTTCTCCTTGCGAGGCAGGGGCTATCGTGAGGGCCTTCACTTGAGGGGCTTCTTATTGGGCCATATCGGGCCTTCGAGGTAGGCCATGCACTGGGCTGTAGGCAGGCAGGTCTGGTAACCCCGGTCCGAGAACGTCGACAATAGTCCCCGATCCCAAGGTGTGTTCGGGCAGGCTTCAAGGCAAAGCCAAGGGGGGAGATCGAGGCGCCGTGGGCGCTAACCACCTGTGGGTCAGGATCGACACGTGGCATATGATGAGGCGCAGACGTGTCCACTTCCCCACATTAACTCGGTAACTGCCCAGACCGACACGGGCTGGCACGCGTCGTGGGGCCATCACTGCTCGGGATGTGGAGGGACGTCGGCTGGACACTAATCGGCTATAAATGGGCGAAGGAGGCAAAGCCCTGGCCCATCTTGATCTTCTTGCATCCTTCCTTCAATTTGCCACGTCCACACCTATGGCGTCGGTGAGGAGGTTCTCCGCTGCTGAGAAAGGGAAGGCCCCCTGGAGGGACCAGGCTCGCCGCCATCCAAGAGGAGCCGTGGGCGCCACCGAAAGTACAACGCGATGCCGGTGGTGGTCCCCCGAGGGCGCGGGTGCACTCCAGCATGGGCTAGCGCCACCTCTGGCAGCCGTGAGCAGGCTCCTTCCCATGCAAGCGGCTATAGTGGCCATGGTGGTTGTGCCCAAGGTAGGAGGCTTGCTGCGGCCATCAGGTTGCCTCGTTCGTGACTCCATTCAGCCGATGTTGTCTAGGAGTTCTTGGTGTGGGCGGAGAGGTCAGCGATCACCTGGTTGTCACTCCCGCGCTTCTTCACGAAGGCGCTGCCAGCCGGGGGACCTGCTGGCCTATGGCTGTAGGCCAATGGTTGCTGTAGTGTAGCTCCGTGGGTGGAAGTCGAGGTCACCCCCGTGGGCTACATATTCCTAACCCGTGGGTGGCAGGCGTTCACCCGTGCCCACGGCTTGGAGGGTAGGTGCACCCTCCACTTCAAGCACGACGGGTCGGCGACACTCTTCGTTAAGATCTTTGGGGAAGACGACAAGCGCTTGGGGTGCTACCTAGAGGGCGATGACAGCAACATCGACCGCCTCCCGCCGGCGATGGTCGTCGTGACGGTGGCGCCCTCGGCGGTGAACTTGCCCTTGGTGTCAGCCGCAACTCCTCCAGCAGCGATGATACCTCCTTCGGGGGAAGCTCGAGCCACGACGACTACGATGAGCCGCCACGCCGCCGCATTCTGACCACGTCTTGGCAGCCTCCTTCTCAGCAGCCTTAGTCTTCTTTGCTTCTGATGCAGAAGGAAGTGTGATTTTCTTCATCTTTGAGGATTTTGCAATCCTAGCTGATGAGGAAGGTGGTGCAGTTTCTTGAGGTACAACTGATGTAGTTGCCCTTTCAGGTTCTTCAGGCTAGGCAGATTTTTTTGGCTGGCCTATCTGTTTCTTTAGGTGCAATATGGGAAGTTTCCCTGGCAGAGTCTTCAGGTACTGGAGTGACATCATCAGCCCTGGCAGATTCATCAGTAGGCTGAGCAGATGATCCAACATGAGGAATTTGAGCAGCTGAACTGGCAGTAACCCTTGTGTTGTGTTCCTTGAGTGTAGATTGAGCTTCCTTTACAAACCTCACTTTTGTGCCTTTCCATTCGGCATCATATCAATGTTGTTCTTCAGTGACACACCTGATTTCAGATTGGACAGTGCCAAGATGGTTGGGAGTCAGGTTCATCACATTGTTCTTCAGGAACTTTCTTTCCTGGTCCTGCTCCTTTTGGCTCTCTGGGCTTGTTCTCTCTTCCATTTTTCTTCAGCAATGACATGACTTACACAGGAGGTAGGTTTTGTGAGGAAAGTGGGGTGTTTGGATCCTCATGCTAGATGTCGATGAAGTTAAGTATCAACTTTGGATCCAGCAAGAGAGGAACAGAGTTGCCATTAACAATTGCTGCTCTTTGTTGTATTCCCTTGATGAGATCTGCAAGTTCTTCATCATCATCTTCATCATCCTCGGATCCTGAGGGAACATTAACCATAGCTTGCCTGTCTTGAGGAATTGGTCATTCACCTCGTCCAGCAGTTCTCTTAATCTTTAGCAGAGTTGGGCTGGTTGAGGAAGTTGGTTTAGCAGTGGAGGATGAAGATTTAGATGAGGCAATTGCTAAGCCCTCAGTTCTCTGACATGTGGCATCGTGCCCTGGGGTTGAGGATTTTGCAGCTACAACTGAGGATTGTACAACCACAGTGGCCTTCTAAGAAGTGCCTTGAGGAATTTTTATACCTGAGGAACTTGGCCTTGAGGACTTTGTCTTGTGGGCAGATTTCTTGGGCATAGATTTCTTTGCCACAGTTTCATCAGCAGATGCAGCAGCTGCAGAGTCCTCATTGAATTTCTTCACTGCCTCTTTGGCAGTCCTCTGAAGGTTTCTCTGGTGTTTTTTCCATTCTTCAGGAAAGTGCTCACCACGTGCAATGCTGGTGCGATCAATTTCTTGATTTGCAGCAGGAGGAGCTCTTTTGCACAGTGATTTTATGGTGAATTTCTGCATGTACTTGTCCGTGACATAGCGATATTCCTTCCACTCATGTACCCACCTTCTCTCAATCCTCTAAATTCTGATTTTCTCTGTTCTTTTGTTTCCTTCCCATGAATAGCTTCATCAGGAGTGCAATACCTAGCATAGAGTTCATTAGGGATCTCAAAAGTAGTGTGACTTTATCACTTCTTACCTCCTTTCTGAGGCTTCCTTTCATCAGATATTTTCTTCTTCCCAGGAATCTGAACTCTTGAAGATTTTGAGGAAGTATGCAATATTTCTTCAAGGTATGTTGCAAATGAGTTAAGTTGATGAGAACCTAGTGATTCATCAGCAGACATTTTGTACCTGTGAACAGAGTATAGGTGCGAAGAATTTGAAGAGGTCATATACGTTCTTAGAAAATTTTCGAAATGTATCAAGTTGAGGATTTTGACCATAGCTGGCTTGAGGAATTTCACGAAGTGTTCTTGTCTTAGGTTCCAGAGTTGTGCAGATTTGAGGATCCACACAATTAAGGAATCTTGAAGAAAAGCATAACTTAGAGAAACGCGTCAAGGGAATGAAACATATGAGGTGTTTGTGTAGATGATACTTGAAGAATAAACACCTTTTGAGGATTTTGTGAAGATCAATAGGATCAAATTAGGGAAGTAAAATGAGACTTTATTTACCCTGATGAAGATCACGACTAACAGTGAAGTGAACTTGAGAGGTTCGTCAGTTAAGATCTCCCACGCCCTAGATTGGTAGAGGGAGACAAGTACATCGGTGGTGGACTGAAGACTTCCGTGGCTGATGCGAGTACGACGATGACAAGGTCGAGGTAGTGAAGCTCTTCCTCTCTAGCGACGATGATGTTAGCGGTGACGCTAGGTATTGAGCTCGGGAGAGATGGAAGTGAGGAGTAACTCGAGCTAATGGAAGGGGAGTGGTATTTATAGCATCAGTAAAACTAACACGAAAGGTTTTGGACTAGATTGCCCCTCACCCTTGATCTCTACGTGACATGTGTCACACACGTACTGAGAATTCAAGATCGTGGGGGGATCATGACTTATCCAGTCACGGGAATAGGAGTCGGTTTGAGCGGCAACTGCCAAAAATTGAAAGTGAACATTTTCAAATTTCCATTCGCAAATTCTTCAGCTGACAAGGACTCAGTGAAGACTTTGAACAAGTTTCAAAGTCGAATGCATATGAAGAATTTGTGAACAAACTGGGTTGAGTTTAGCATAGAGGGGGATCGGGTCCGATCACATTCACTTAGATGAAAATCGACATGAAGAATTAGCAATAAGTGAGTGTTGTTGAGGACTTGAAAACTCAAATATATATGTATATAGTCAATGAAGAACACCACTTTCATAGTTTCAAGAATTTGAAAATTTGAGGAATTTGCAAACTTGGGGAATTTAAAAAATTGAAGAATTTGCAAATTGACGAAAAACTCAACTTTGAAGAATTTCAACTATGGTTGGTGCCGTGACCCACCATATAAGAATGATGATTTCAGACACCGCGTACAATTGTCGTAGGGTTATGAACAAATTCTTCATTAATTTCTCCACACTTAGAGGTTTATTCTTCATTGATTGAAGAAAAATGATACTTCGTGTGTTGGACATCAAAGTCATCAATTTTGTGTAAGTGTTAGGATGTGTGTCTTTTTAAAGAACATTCACATATTCTAAGATATTTAGCTCACACCGCAACTTGCAAAATCTCTTTTCATCCAAGGGCTTAGTGAAGATATCAGCTAGTTGTTCTTCAGTATCCACGTGGTCGATGGAGATGTCGCCTTTCAATAAATGATCTCGAAGAAAATGATGACGGATCTGGATGTGCTTGGTCTTGGAATGCTGAACTGGGTTGTAAGCAATCTTGATAGTGCTCTCGTTGTCACAGTAGAGAGGCACATTCTTTACCTTGATGTCGTAGTCCTTGAGGGTTTGCTTCATCCATAGCAATTGAGTGCAACAGGAACCAGCAACAATGTACTCAGCTTCAGCAGTAGATAATGACACGTAGTTTTGCTTCTTCGAGGACCAACAGGCTAAGGATCGTCTTAGGAGATGACATGTGCTTGAGGTTGACTTGTGATCCACATGATCTCCAGTATAGTCACCATCTGAGTATCCGATGAGGTGAAGATTTGAGCCCTTGGGATACCATAATCCAAGCGTTGGTGTGTGAACTAAGTATCAAAGAATATGTTTCACGACCTTATGGTGTGATTCCTTCGGTGTTGCCTAGAATCGGGCACACATACAAACACTAAGCATAATATCTGTCCTAGATGCACAAAGATACAATAAGGATCCAATCATGGAGAGATATACCTTCTGATCGAAATCTTTACCGTTTTCGTCATTGCAGAGGTGGCCTTTTAAGGCATTGGTGTTTTGGCACCGTTGCAGTCTTGCATGTTGAATTTCCTCAAAACATCCTTGAGGTATTTCTCTTGTGAGATGAAGATGCCATTGTGTTGTTGACAAATTTGAAGACCTAAGAAGAATTTCAACTCCCCCATTATAGACATTTGATATTCTTCACTCATCATATAAGCAAATTCATCACTGTAATGTTTGTCAGTAGAGCCAAAGATAATATTGTCTACATATATTTGGCATATGAATAATTCATTGTCATAGGATTTTGTGAAAAGAGTTGTGTTGAGTGAACCGGGTTTGAAGCCTTTCTTCATGAGGAATTCCTTCAAAGTGTCATACCACGTCCGAGGGGCCTGCTTGAGTCCATAGAGGGCTTTGTTGAGTCTGAAGACTTTGTCAGGATTCTTAGGGTCTTCAAAACCTGGGGTTGAGCAACATATACTTCTTCCTCAAGCTTACCACTGAGGAATGCACTTTTCACATCCATTTGATATAAGATGATATTATGATGGTTAGCGTAAGCAAGCAATTTGCGAATAGCTTCAAGTCTAGCAACGGGTGCAAAAGTTTCAGCAAAGTCAATTCCCTCAAGCTGTGTGTAGCCTTGAGCTACAAGACTAGCCTTATTCCTCACCACTAGGCCATTTTAGTCTTGCTTTTTGTGGTAGATCCACTTGGTACCTACGATGTTATGCTTGTGAGGATCTGGCCGATTGACAAGTTCCCACACATTATTGAGCGTGAATTGATGCAATTCCTCTTGCATAGCTTGAATCCACACAGGCTCCATGAATGCTTCATCAATTTTGGTGGGCTCTATATGATAGACACAAAAGAAAAATGCCCACAAAAGTTAGACAAATGTGAAGCTTTTGAGTGAGTGAGGGGACCTGGTGCATTAATGTCGTCGGGGATTTTGTCAATATGCACTTCATTTTCCACTCTTGGATTAGCAGGTTGATGAGGTTGAGGATTTTCTTCAGCACTATTTTCTTCACGTGTATGAGCATGAATGTCTTCATTTGTTGGGATGACTTCCTCAATTGGTTGAGATTCTGCAGTGGGTATGATATCTTCAGTTGGCTACAACTTAATGGATTCCTCAGGAGACATTTCATCTACCATAGGAGGCAGGTGATCTCTTTGCGAGTCACTCGTTTCATCGAACCGCACATCTAAAGTTTCAACAACCTTGTTGTGGTAGGTGTTGAAGACTCTGTAGGTGTGTGAGTCCTTTCTATAACCAAGCATAAAACCTTCATGTGCTTTCGGTGCAAATTTTGAACTGTGGTGAGGATCTCTAATCCAGCATTTAGCACCGAAGACTTTGGAATAACTCACATTGGGTTTCTTGTCCGTGATGAGTTCATACGAAGTCTTCTTAAGGAATTTGTGAAGATATACCATGTTGTTGATGTGGCAAGCAGTGTTGATTGCCTCAGGCCAGAAGCGACGAGGAGTCTTGTATTCATCAAGCATAGTGCGAGCCATCTCAACAAGAGTCCTGTTGTTGCGCTCCACGACGCCATTCTGCTGAGGAGTATATGGGGCATATAGCTCATGAGTAATACGAAGTTCATCAAGATATTCATCAAGACCAGTGTTCTTGAACTCAGTCCCATTGCCACTCATGATGTGCTTGATCTTGGCGACGAAGTTTGTTGAGTCCTAATACGTCTACAATGTATCTATAATTTTTGATTGTTCCATGCTATTATGTTATCTATTTGGATGTTTTATATGCATTAATATGCTATTTTATATTATTTTTGGGACTAATATATTAACCTAGAGCCTAGTGCGAGTTTCTGTTTTTCCTTGTTTTTGAGTATTATAGATAAGGAATATTAAAAGGAGTCAAAACGGAATAAAATCTTCGCGGTGATTTTTCTTGGACCAGAAGACATCTACCAGAGTTTGAGAGGAAGGCACAATACCTGCGAGGAGGTCACAACCCACCCTGGCGCGGCCAGGGGGTGTCCCCCTGGCTTGTGCCCCCCCCCCCAGCAGGTCCTCTAACCCTATTCTTCGGCCTATAAATTCCCAAATATTCCCCTAATACCGAAGAGAGCAACGATAATACTTCTCCACCGCCGGAAGACTTCGTTCCCGAGAGATCCAATTTTGGAGCCTTTTCTGATAATCTACTAGAGGGGGATTCGATCACGAAGGGCATCTACATCAACTCCATTGCCCCTCCGGTGATGCGTGAGTAGTCCACCACAGACCTATGGGTCCATAAATAGTAGCTAGATGGCTTCTTCTCTCTCTTTGTGCTTTAATACCATGTTCTCCATGATCTTTATGGGGATCTATCCGATGTAATACTCTTTTGCGGTGTGTTTGTCGAGATCCGATGAATTGTGGGTTTATGATCAGCTTATCGATGAATATTATTTGATTCTTCTCTTAATTCTTATATGAATGATTTCATATCTTTGCAAGTCTCTTCGAGTTATTGGTTTGCTTTCGCCAACTAGATTGATAATTCTTGCAATGGGGGAAGTGCTTAGTTTTGGGTTCAGTCTTGCGGTGTCCTCACCCAGTGACAAAGTAGGGGTAGCAAGGCATGTATTGTATTGTTGCCATCAAGGGTAAAAAGATGGGGTTTTCATCATATTTCATGAGTTTATCCCTCTACATTATGTCATCTGACTTAATGCGTTACTTTGTTCTTCATGAACTTAATACTCTAGATGCAGGGAGGAGTCGGTCGATGTGTGGAGTAATAGTAGTAGATGCAGAACCGTTTCGGTCTACTTGACACGGACGTGATGCCTATATGCATAATAATTGCCTTGGATATCGTCATAACTATGCTCTTTTCTATCAATTGCTCGACAGTAATTTTTTCACCCACCATATTATTTTCCTTCAAGAGAGAAGACTCTAGTGAAACCTATAGCCCCCGAGTCTATTCCTCTCTCCCACTTCTAAAATGATTTTCAGAAAAAGCCAAAAAGATTTTCATTTTTATTCGCCCTTCTTTCGTTCGCCTTTTCATTTGCTTTTTGTTTACTTGTGTGCTAGATTGCTTGCTTTGTCACGATGTCTAAGAATAACAAATTGTGACTTCTCCAATACTAATATTAATAATTTTATTGATACTCCGATTGCTCCCACCACTAGAGTGAAATCTTATGAAATCAGTGCCGCTCTACTCAATCTTGTTATGAAAGAACAATTTTCTGGCCTTCCTAGTGAAGACATTGCATCCAATCTAAATACCTTCATTGAATTTCGTGACATGTAAAATAAGAAAGATGTGGATAATGATATTGTTAAATTGAAGCTATTTCTATTCTCACTACTAGATCGTGCTAAAACTTGGTTTTCATATTTGCCTAAAAATAGTATTGATTCTTGGAATAAGTGTAAAGATGCTTTTTTCCATGTACTTTCTACCCACTAAGATCATCTCCCTTAGGAATGATATAATGAATTTTAAGCAACTTGATCATGAGCATGTTGCACAATCTTGGGAGAGGATGAAATTAATGATTAGAAATTGCACCATGCATAGTTTGAGTTTATGGATGATTATACAATTTTTTCTGTGGGATTGAATTTTGCATCTAGGAATCTTCTAGATTTCGCCGCAAGTGGAAATTTAGTGGAAATCACATTAGGAGAAGCTACTAAACTCCTATATAACATTATGGAAAATACTCTCAATGGCACACCGAAAGATCTCCTACTAGTAAAAAAGTGCATGCTATTGAAGAAATAAATACTTTGAGGGAAAAGATGGATGAATTAATGAAATTGTTTGCTAGAAAGAGTGATCCTATTGATCCTAATGATTTGCCTTTGTCTTCTTTTATTGGGAATAATAATGAATCTATGGATGTGAATTTTGTTGGTAGCAACAATTTTGGTAATAACGCGTATAGAGGTAATTTCAACCAAAGGCCGTTTCCTCGTAATTCCAATAATAGTTATGGTAATTCCTACAACAATTCTTATGGAAATTATAATAATATTCCCTCTGATCTTGAGAACAATATTCCAATAATAGTTGTCAAAAGGTTTTCAATGCTTCTTTTGAAGAAAAATTGCTCAAGATTGATAATTTGGCTAGGAATGTTGATAGAATTTTGCTTGAGATTGATTCTTCAAAAATTTGATCTACTCAAACCAAGCATGATATTAATGAGTCTTTAAAAGCTATGAGAATTTATATTGATGAGTTTAAGGAAAGAACCTCTAGAATACGTGCTAAGCGTGAATGTCTTGAAAAGGTGTGTTCTCGTGATAATAATGATGAAGATCTTAAAGTGATTGATGTGAATCCTACTGAATCTTTGTTTTCTAATTCAAATCTTGATAAAGATGGGACTGGATATAAGTCAATTTAGTTAAAAGTCATCCCAATGATTCGGAGTTTATAGATCTCAATGATAAAATTTATAAAAGTGGGATTGAAGAGATCAAAACTTTAAATAGCAATGGACCCAATCTTTTGGATTTCAAGGACTTATATTATGATAGTTGTTATTTGATTGATTGTATTTCCTTGTTGCAATCCATATTGAATTCTCCGCATGCTCATAATCAAAATAAGGCTTTTACTAAACATATCATTGATGCTATGATGAAACCTTTTGAAGAAAAACTTGAGTTGGAAGTTTTTATCCCTAGAAAGCTTCATGATGAGTAGGAACCTACTATTAAGATTAAAACTAAAGATTATTAGTGACATGCTTTGTGTGGTTTGGGTGCTACTGTTTCCACGATTCCGAAAACTTTATGTGATGTCCTAGGTTTCCATGAACTTGGTGATTGCTCTTTGAATTTGCATCTTGTGGATTCCACTATTAAGAACCTTTGGGAAGGATTAATGATGTTCTTATTGTTGAAAATAGGAATTATGTGCCCTTAGATTTCATTGTTCTTGATATAGATTGCAATCCTACATGTCCTATTATTCTTGGCAAACCTTTCCTAAGAACGATTGGTGCAATTATTGACATGAAAGAAGGAAACATTAGATTCCAATTTCCATTAAGAAAAGGCATGGAACACTTTCCTAGAAAGAAAATAAGATTGTGTAACATCCCAAATTTTGGAATGTTATACTAAATATTAGAATGAGTGTTTGTTTGATTGAGTGATTGAATTTGAGTGAAATTTGAAACTTTTAAAAAAATTGAAGGAGTGGGAATGACATGACTTTCCCATGTGCTTTTGAATTCAAATTCTATTCCATTTCAAATCAGTGAGAGAAGATAACATGACTTCTTCGTAAACAATGAATTTGAAAAGTGGATTTGAAAATCTGGGAATTATTCTTTTTGGAATCCATTTAATACTTGGTTCCATTTTAAATTTTGAAATAATTCAAATACCCTTGACAATTGAGAGGAGTAATATGACACTCCAAACCAGGGGCCATTTGAATCATATTTGAATTTATAAAACTCAGAAAACTATTTTCGAAATATTTCACAAAAGTGTTTCAAAGCCATTTTTGAAAGTAATTTTAAAATCTATTTCTCTCCATTAATAAACCATATGGAAAATAGGGTAAAATGATTCCCTTAAATATAAAAGTGGAGAGAAATGAATTTGAAATCATTTTGGTATTTTGAAAATATTTTATTTGCATTTTATTTGAACCAGAAAAACTATTTGATTTTGTTGATTTTGTGAGATTCTATTTTGCCTCCGAAAATATGTTCATGTTTTAGGATTTATTTTTCTGCAAATTGTGATATATAATATGTCTATATAAAAGTATTTTAGATATTTTTATTTAGTTTCCTTTTCTGTTTTATTTTATAAAAAGGAAGTTTCAAAAAAAGGAACCGTACCGAGGCCCATAAGGAAAGGAACCGGCCCTGGATCTCTTTGCCAGATCCGAATCGCATCGGATTGGCCAACCGATCCCGCACGATCTCCTTTCTCTGTCTGACAGCGGGCTCCACTGGCCGTCCGAATCCATTCCGCGGCCTTCCCCTTCCTTCCCTCGCCCCCTCTTTCCTTCGCCTGTGACAACCTTGGATCAGACTGGATCTCGTCGATCCCCTTCCCTTCGAACACCCCTCGACCAGGGCTATAAAATCCGGGAGCACCGCACCCCGTTCCGCCCGAAGCCCCCTGCCCGAGCCTCTCCTCTCCCACAATCGCTTGCCGGAGCTCCAGCCACCACCGAAGTCCACGAGCTCGAGGAGCTCGACATCATCACCCCCGAGCCCCTCCGAGGCCGCCAACCGTCACCGGAGCGGCACCGCGATCTGCTGGACCCCCCTAGACGCTGCCTATGAGCACCGGCGCCACCTCCCGACCCCCTCCTCGCTTCGACCGCTGGCGACCTCGCCGGAGTATCCACCATCTCCCCTGTGAGCTTCTCTCCCCCTGTCCTAACCGTTGGATCTAGATCTAACGATCCAGATTAGAGCAAATAAACCGCCCGAACCGTTTTTTCTTAATTAGTGAGCGTTCGTTCTGTTGCCCCGCACGCCCACACCCGCACCCACCCACAGTTTGACATGTGGCCCTATTCATTAGTTAGGTGTTTTTTTCTGTTTTTTTCTAAAATAGATTTGTTTCTATTTTTGCAAATAGGATATCTCCGATGTTATTTAGATTTTTTGATTGATTCTTTTTGCATGTTGTCACAATTTTTATCTAGTTTCTGCAGATATCAAGTTTGACCATCTTTGAATATTTTAAATTTGAATTCAAGCAGATTTGCTTCAAACACTAATTTGCTTATAACTTGAGTTTAAAAATAGGTTTTGAGTTGATTCTTTTTGCTGCTTATCACTAGTGACTATATTTAACAGTAGGTAGAGATTGAGAATTTTTAGAATATCTTAAACTAGGATTTTTAACAAAACATATTCTGTTTTAGTTCTTTTTAGGTTTATTTATATTTCTTTTGTTTTAATTGTTTTTAATTTATTTATTTTTTATATTATTTTACAAGTTTTACTTTGTTTTCTGTTAGTTAGCAGTAGTATTTATACCAAGTTTATTTTTATGTCTTTTATTATTAGTTGATAGCATTCAATTATAACTTGCAATTGATTTCCATTGCTAGTTCGATTTGCTATTTGAAAATACTTTTAATAAAATTGTTTAATAAAATATAATTTCTGTTATTTATTTGTTTTATATTTTGTTTTCTGTTATTTTAATTGTGTTGTTTTAACTTTTGTCTTAAGTATTTCCTTCATCACAACCCTTTTGTGTTTGGTTTTGTATTACTTGTTGATTGTTAGTATTGATTGCTAGTATGATTGCTTATATGAGTGCAATGTTTGATTATATAGATTTCATCGGAGATTGATGAATAGTTCTATCAAGTATTTTCTGACAGCGATTTTTATCTTCATCAATAGTATAGGCAAGTTCACTTTGACCATCTATTTCATACCTATGTTTTATTGCATGTAGTGACACCATTCAACAAATCCCTCTAGTAGTGTTATTGAAATTCTTGTAGTTGAGTAGAATGCATGAGGTAGGAACCCACCACTTGTTACTAAAGCCTCGGGAATGCTAGTTATTTTAATGTTATGCTAAAGTAGACGGGGTCTGGTACGAGTGTTCATGAGTGGTGTGAGAAGGACTCCACGTCAAAACGACAACTTCATGGAGGCATCTTCAAGTCCTACATCTTCAAGACCTCAAGACTTCGAGACTCGAGAAACAAGTTTCAATACACACTACTAGGTGAAGGATGGATTTGATGGGCACCCTGGAATAACCAGTGGATGGCCGAGATGCCTGGAGAAGCGCCATGAGATCTTGCAGAAAGCTTCACCCAGACTCAAAGATACGGATGAATACTTCATGCCAGGAAGCTTACCTGTGTAGCCACAAGTCATTATGGGCTCTGGCTTGGTTGATCTTTGTTGTGACTCTAGCTGGGCAGTGCTACGAGATGTAGTCGACATTAGGATTGGATGGGCACTGACAGTAGTCAGGGAAACACTCTGAAAGACCATGTTCGTTCGTCCTGTTCTCAAACACTCGACAGTGCGAGGACTTACAAGGAGGGAACAAATCTTGTGGGTAAAGTACACAACACTTTGCAGAGTTAAACCTAATCGATTAGACGTGTCCCCGGTTACGGACAATTTCAGCCTCTGGACTTGGATCTATCTCTGAACTCTCAACACTGTACTGATAATTAATTGTGGGAAACTTATGATACTTGTGGGCATTAAGATATCGGTTGGCGGAACCATGTCTTGGTAGATAACTCTGTAGTGAAAACTCCTAATATTCCTTTGTTGTAGGAAAATAAAATAAAATCAGCTTTTATGCAAAAACTCAGACATAGAGCCACAAAGCCCTACTGTATATAGAATAGTATTTATCTTCTGTTCTGATATGGTGATCTTGCCGGTACATTCAATGTACTGACCTACACGGCTGCAACGTCTTATGTTGCAGATAAGTTCTACAACAAGTAAGAGTACGATTCAGGGTTACGGTCTGCACTCAACCTGCCGTTGGTGTTATTGGGACTCCACTCCCGTTGACTGTTTCCGCTGAGATTTCAAGGTATATATCAGTATTACGTTATTTACATGTGATAGCACTTTGATATATACATTGATGTACTATGTGTGCCAGCATACTGATCTAGGGATGGCACAGAACACACAGAGGCTTGACTCGTTTTGAGTCAGGTCGCTACAGATTTCCTTATGAATATATTATGAGAGCTAAATTTGGATTGCATACCAAAGTTGACCATACCTAGATCTATTGTGTTATGCCTAGCTAGGGGAGTTAAACAATAGCACTTGTGGGGAGGCAACCCAATTTTCTTTTTATGTTTTTTTTTGCTTCTGTTTTTGAGTGTTTCACACATTATTACCTCTATAGTAATTGTGTTTTGGTGTTTTAATTCGTATTTGAGCCAAGTAAGACCTTTGCGATGGTCTATGGTTATTGTTGATTTGATATTGCTGAAAAACAGAAACTTTTGCACCCAGTCGAGGAATTTTAATAATTTATCACAGCGTAGAATGAGTCTGAAATTTGTACACAAGATTTTAGAGTTACATAAGTATACGAAGTTTCCAAATTGCTACACACTATTCTGTTTTTGACAGATTCTGTTTTCTTTGTGTTGTTTACCTATTTTGATGTATCTATGGGTCGTATCGGGGGGTATGAACCATGAAGAAGTTGGAATACAGTAGATATTACACCAATATAAATAAAGAATAAGTTCACAATAGTAACTAAGGTGGTGATTTATTTCTTATACTATCGGATCTCATGAGTTCTCTGTTAAGTTTTGTGTTGTGAAGTTTTCAAGTTTTGGGTAAAGATTTGATGGACTATGGAATAAGGAGTGGCAAGAGCCTAATCTTGGGGATTCCCAAGGCACCCCAAGGAGTCAAGGATGCCAAAAATCCTAAGGTTGGGGATGCCCCGGAAGGCATCCCATGTTACGTCTTCAATCCATCGGTAAATTTACTTGAGGCTATATTTTTATTTACCACATGATATGAGTTTTGCTTGGAGTGTCTTGTACGATATGAGTCTTTGCTTTTTAGTTTGACACAATCATCCTTGATGCACACATCTTTTGAGAGAGACACAAATTAATCGTGAATTTATTAGACTACTCTATATGCTTCACTTATATCTTCTAAGCTAGGCAATTTTTCTCTAGTGCTTCACTTATATCTTTTTAGAGCACGGTGGTGTTTTGTTTTCTAGAAATAATTGAACTGTCGTACCTCACTTATATTATTTTGAGAATCTTTAAACAGCATGGTAATTGGTTTAGGTTATGAATTTAGTCCTAATATAATGGGCATCCAAGAGGGATATAATAAAAGCTTTCATATAAAGTGCCTTGAATATTATGAGAAGTTTGATTCCTTGCATAAAGTTTTGAGATATAAAGATGGTGATATTATGGTCATGTTAGGAAGTAATTGTGTATTGGTAAAAATACTTGTGTAAAGGTTTGTGATTCCCGTAGCATGCACGTATGGTGAACCGTTATGTAAGGAAGTCGGAGCACGATTTGTTTATTGACTGTCCACCTTTGTGTGAGGGTCGGGAGCACGCAATGGTTTACTCCTACCAACCTCTAGCCTAGGAGAATGCATCTAATACTTTGCTTCGATGACTAATAGACTTTTGCAATAACCATGTGAGTTCTTTATGACTAATGTGAGTCCATGGATTATACGCACTGTCACCCTTCCACTTTTGCAAGCCTCTCTAGTACCACGCAATTTCGTTGGTGCATTAAACCCACCATATATCCTTCATCAAAACAGCCACCATACCTACCTATTATGGAATTTCCATAGCCATTCCGAGATATATTTCCATGCAACTTCCACCGTTTCGTTTATTATGACACGCTCCATCATTTTCATATTGCTTTGCATGATCTTAAGATAGCTAGCATGATGTTTTCATGGCTTGTCCGTTTTTTTATGTCATTTGCTATGCGGCACATCCTGGTACACCGCCGGAGGCATTCATATAGAATCATATTTTGTTCTAGATATCGAGTTGTAATTCCTAAGTTGTAAATAAATAAAAGTGTGATGACCATCATTATTAGAGCATTGTCCCATCTGAGGAAAGGATGATGGAAGCTATGATTCCCTCACAAGTTGGGATGAGACTCCGGACTTTATGAAAAACAAAAGAGGCCAGCGAAGCCCAAATAAAAAAAGAGGCCATTGATGCCCACCAAAAGAGAGAGAGAGAGAGAGAGAGAGAGAGAAAAGAGAGAAGGGATAATGCTACTATCTTTTTTCCACACTTGTGTTTCAAGGTAGCACCATGATCTTCATGACAGAGAGTCTCCTATTTTGTCATTTTCATATACTAGTGGGAATTTTTCATTATATAACTTGGCTTGTATATTCCAGTGATGGGCTTCCTCAAATTTCTCTAGGTCTTCTTGAGCAAGCAAGTTGGATGCACACCCACTTAGTTTCTTTTTGAGATTTCATACACTTATAACTCTAGTGCATCCGTTGCATGGCAATCCCTAATCACTCACATTGATATCAATTAATGGGCATCTCCATATCCCGTTGATACGCCTAGTTGATGTGAGACTATCTTCTCCTTTTTCTTCACAACCTCCACCATATTATATTACACTTATAGTGTTATATCCATGGTTCACTGCTACCTCTTGAGCATGTGTTGGTTTTCCCTTGAAGAGGAAAGGGTGATGCAGTTAAGTAGATAAGTATTTCCCTCGGTTATTGAGAACCAAGGTATCAATCCAGTAGGAGGAACAAAGAATCAAACACTTGCACCCAATGCTATAAAGGGGTTGTCAATCCCTTCACGGTTATTTGCGAGGATTAGATCTGATAGAGATAGATGTGAAATATTGCGGAAAGTAAAAAAGGAAATAAATTTCAGCAAGGTATTTTTGGTATTTTTGGTTTATAGATCTGAAAATATATTATGGAAAGTAGATCCGGGGGCCATAGGTTTCACCAGAGGCTTCTCTCTTGAAGGAAAGTATCACGGTGGGTGAACAAGTTACTGCCGAGCAATTGATAGAAAAGCGAATAATCATGAAGATATCCAAGGCGATGATTATGCATAAAGGCATCACATCCGTGTCAAGTAGACCGAAACGATTCATCATCTACTACTATTACTCCACACAATGACCGACTCCTACCTGCATCTAGAGTACTAAGTTTATGAAGAACACAGTAATGCATTAGGTAAGATGACATGATGTAGAGGGATAAACTCAAGCAATATGATAAAAACATCGTTTTACCCTTGATGGCAACAATACAATACGTGCCTCGCTACCCCTACTTTGTCACTAGATGACAACACCGCAAGATTGAACCCCAAACTAAGCACTTCTCCAATTGCAAAAATTACTAATCTACTTGGCCAAACCAAACCAATAACTCGAAGAGACTTGCAAAGATATGAGATCAGGCATATAAGAATTCACAAAAGACTCAAATAATATTCATGGATAATCTGAACATAAACCCACAATTCATCAGATCTCGACAAACACGCCGCAAAAGAGTATTACATCGGATAGATCTCCACGAAGATCATGAATAACATGGTATTGAAGCACAAAGAGAGAGAACAAGCCATCTAGCTACTAGCTATGGACCCATAGGTCTATGGTGTACTACTCACGCATCATCGGAGGGGCAATGCATTTGATGTAGATGCCCTCCGTGATCGAATCCCCTCTGGCAGATTACCGGAAAATGCTCCAAGATTGGATCTCTTGGGAACGGAGGCTTCTGGCAAAGTAAAAGTATTTGTGTTGCTCTTTTTGGTATTGGGGGAATATTTGGGTATTTATAGGAGCAAGAGGTGGCAAGCAAGCTCTTTATAGGAGACCTGCCAGTAGGTGGCAAGCCTGCCAGGCGCGGCCAGGGGGTGGTTGTGCCTCCCTGGCTTGTGACCTCCTGGCAGATGCCCTGGCGTGCACTCCAAGTCTGGTAGATCCCTTTCCTTCTAGAAAAATCATTCCGAAGATTTTATTCTATTTGGACTCAGTTTAATATTCCATATCTGCAATACTCAAAAACAAGGAAAAACAGAAAGTGGCACTAGCATCTAGATTAATAAGTTAGTCCCAAAAAATTATAAAATAGCATATTAATGCATATAAAACATCCAAACTAGATAATATAATAGCATGACATCATCAAAATTATAGATACGTTGGAGACGTATCACTCACGCTCATGTATTGCGTGAGAGTTAAAAAAGTTTGAGAACATAAAAGGTGTGAAAACAATTGCTTGACCTGTCCTCGGGGTTGTGTATGATATAAAATTTTGTGTGGGGAAGATGGAGCATAGCCAGACTATATGATTTTGTAGGGATAACTTTCTTTTGCCATTATATTTTGAAGAGATACAATTGCTTTGTTAGTATGCTTGAAATATTATTGTTTTTATGTCAACAGTAAGCTTTTGTTTTGAGTCTTATGGATCTGAACATTCATGCCACAATAAAAAATATTACATGCATAAATATGTTAGGTAGCATTCCACATCAAAAATTCTGTTTTTATCATTTACCTACTCAAGGACGAGCAGGAAATAATCTTGGGGATGTTGATACGTCTCCAACGTATCTATAATTATTGATTGTTCCATGCTATTACATTATCTTTTTTGAATGTTCTATATGCATTAATATGGTATTTTATATTATTTTTGGGACTAACCTATTAACCTAGAGCCTAGTGCTAGTTTCTGTTTTTTCCTTGTTTTTGAGTATTGTAGATAAGGAATACTAAACGGAGTCCAAAAAGAATAAAATCTTCGCGATGATTTTTCTTGGACCAGAAGACATCTACCAGACTTGGAGAGGAAGGCAGTAGACCTGCCAGGGGGTCACAAGCTACCCTGGTAGGGCTAGGGGGCGCCCCTGGCTTGTGCCCCCCCCAGCAGGTCCTCTAACCCTAATCTTTGGCCTATAAATTCCCCAATATTCCCCCAATACCAAAGAGATCAACTATAATACTTTTCCGCCGCTGGAAGCCTCCATTCCCGAGAGATCCAATCTTGGAGCCTTTTTTGGTAATCTGTCGGAGGGGGATTCAATCACGGAGGGCATCTACATCAACTCCATTGCCCCTCCGATAAACCTGCGGGTACATAGCTAGTAGCTATATGGTTTCTTGTCTCTCTTTGTGCTTCAATACCATGTTCTCCATGATCTTCATGGGGATCTATGCGATGTAATACTCTTTTGCACTGTGTTTGTCGAGATCCGATGAATTGTGGGTTTATGATCAGCTTATCTATGAATATTATTTGGTTCTTCTCTGAATTCTTATATGCAGGATTTCATATCTTTGAAAGTCTCTTCAAGTTATTGGTTTGGTTTGGCCAACTAGATTGGTAATTCTTGCAATGGGAGAAGTGCTTAGTTTTGGGTTCAATCTGGCAGCGTACTCACCTAGTGACAAAGTAGGGGTAGTGAGGCACGTGTTGTATTATTGCCATCAAGGGTAAAAAGATGGGGTTTTCATCATATTGCTTGAGTTTATCCCTCTACATCATGCCACCTTACTTAATGCGTTACTCTATTCTTCATGTACTTAATACTCTAGATGCAGGCAGGAGTCGGTCGATGTGTGGAGTAATAGTAGTAGATGCAGAATCGTTTCGGTCTACTTGACACGGACGTGATGCCTATATGCATAATCATTGCCTTGGATATCGTCATAACTATGCGCTTTTCTATCAAGTGCTCGAAAGTAATTTGTTCACCCCCCCCCCTTGTTATTTTCCTTCAAGAGAGAAGCCTGTAGTGAAACCTATGGCCCCCGGGTCTATTTTCTATATTATATTTCCAGATCTGTATACCAAAAATACCAAAAATATCTTTCTGCAATTTATTTACCTTTTACTTCTCGCAATCTTTCCTATCTATCTCTATCAGATCTAATCCTTGCAAGTAACCGTGAAGGGATTGACAACCCCTTTATTGCGTTGGGTGCAAGTGTTTGATTGTTTGTCTAGGTGCATCTATTGGTGACTGGTTTGTTCCTCCTACTGGATTTATACCTTGGTTCTCAACAATTGAGGGAAATACTTATCTACTTTGTTGCATCGCCCTTTCCTCTTCAAGGGAAAACCAATGCAATCTCAAAAAGTAGCAAGGCCCTTGAAGCAAATCATCTGAAGACATCCTGCACCTTAGACTTGTAAAGAATAATATGCACCCAAGTGTAATGAGAGTAGTCATCAACAATAACAAAGCCATACAAACATGAAGTATTTGTTAGTGTGGCATAATGAGTGGGGCCAAAGAGATCCATGTGAAGCAATTCAAAGGGTCGAGTAGTGGTCATGATTGTCTTCGAGGGATGCTTGGATCTGGTCATCCTTCCCCACTCAAAAGCACCACAGAGATGGTCCTTGAGGAATTTGACACCTTCAATGCCAATGACGTGCTTCTTCTTCACGAGGGTGTGCAAGTTTCTCATGCCCGCATGTCCAAGTCGTCGATGGCACAACCAGCCTTCTAAAGCTTTTGCAAGTAGACATGTGGCACGCTGAGGACCTGTAGAGAAATCAACAATATACAAGTCTCCTCTCCTAAAGCCTTTGAATACTTTGGATTTGTCAGATTCCATGACAACAACACAACGTTATTTCCCAAAGATAACAACCATATCTAGATCACAAAGCATTGAGACAAACATAAGGTTGAATCCGAGGGATTCGACAAGCATCACCTTATCCATGTATCAGTCCTTTGAGATTGCAACCTTACCTAGGCCCAATACCTTGTTTTTTCCTTTGTCAGCGTAGGTGATATGCTTTAGATGAGATGGGGCAAGTGGTATATTCATCAGTAGATTCTGGTCACCAGTCATGTGGATTGTGCATCCACTGTCGAGGACCCACTCAGTAGCTTTTGGAGTCTCATCCTACAGATGAATTAGTACAATTTACGAACTTGTATGCTTCCGTGTGAAGAATATGACATCAAATTCATCAGGCAAAACTTCATCACACAACATAGAAAGTAAATCTGTGTGAGGACGTGAGAAATGAGGAATTCATTTATTCATGATTAGCTTGTGTCCTTTCAAGCATTTCCTCAGGTGTCCAGCAAATTCATCAGACGTTCAATTTCGTCTGGAGACCTAACCCTGCATAAAAGATTAGTTCAATTTCTTCACCACCCACATCTAAAGGGGGGCAAAGAGTTCATCATTCTGCGAGCTCCATATGAGAAGGGAGTCATTTAAGCTAGTGCACTTAATTTCATAGGAGAGGGGTTAGAGTACTCATATGAATAAGCGTAGAAATTCTTCGAGGACTAATGAACATAATGATCTGAAGAATAATGCACATATTCAGAACTCTTAGATTTTTCCCTACGAAACATATGCATTAGCATGAGAATGATACTTTTGACCATTTGAGGAATTTGATCCAAATGAAGACTTTGGTCCATATGAGGAATTTGATCTAGGGTTCCTTTTCTTCATAGTTGGCGTCCTAAGGACATTCACTTTAATATTTTCTAAGCAGCTCTTGGGAACCCAGATTTTCCTCATAGGAGAATTGTTCCTGCAGTTAGTTCCAACAAATCTAGCAAATACTTCACCATTATGATTTTTGAAGGATTTGTAGTTGGAGTCAAATGACTCATCATAGGAATATGAAGTTTAAAAAATAAAGCCAGATAAAGTGAATGGATCTACAGGAGGTCCTTTTGCAGTAACCCATGAGGTTTTGGGGTACTGCTCAGGTTTCTAGTAGGATCCAACAGCATTGAGTTTCCTCTCAAATGCATTACCCTCTTTCCTAGGGCTCATGTTCAGAATCTTCTTTTTGAGCACATCGCAAAGGGTTTGATGCCCTTTGGGACTTTTGTATATGCCTGTCACATACAATTCCTTCAACCCTACATTTTCGTCAGTGATACTTGTGGTATCCTTAGATGAGGAATTTGTGACCACGGAGATAGTTGAAGAATTTGCATCAATATAAGCATTTGAACATTCACGTGAAGTATTAGTCGTCTCACGTTCGATGCATTTCAAACAAGGCGGAACAAAATCTTCCTGAATGGTACTAATCTGTTGAGCAAGTAAGGAATCTTTTTCCCTTCGAAGATCCTCATGAGACACTCTTAGTTTCTCAAGACCTTACTTTCTTTGAATAAATTCATAAGAAAGCTTCTCATGATCGACAAAGAGAGCGTTATGATGACTTTGAAGGTTATGATGCTTTAACTAAAGACCTTTGAGATCATCAGTCAGAGTTTGTGTCTAGTCCAGTTCCTCATTCAACAAATCATCGCTCTTTTCTAGTAGTTTCTAAAGCTTTTCAAGTGCACTTTGTTGCTTAGTGGCAATATTAGCAAGTTTGGAATAGCTAGGTTTCACATATTCATCAGATTCACCTTCACCTGATTCCTAGGAGGAATGATGTTTGTGTACCTTGGAACCTTTTTCCATAAGGCACAGAGATGAAGAAGATGAACCAGGATCCGTTTCCTGGGTTTTGAGGAATTTCTTGTGTTTAATGAACATGGAGTATTGACGAGTACGATAGCCTTCATTGATGTCCGAGATCATATCCCAGATAAGCTTCGTGTTTTGGAGATGACAGATGCCCTTTCAAAGGACGTGGATGTCGCCTAGAGGGGTGGGGAATAGGTGCTTCAAAATAATTACGGTTTAGGCTTAAACAAAAGCGGAATAACACTATCGTTTAATTAGTCAAGCACAAAACCTAAAACAATTAGGCTCACCTATGTGCACCAAAAACTTATGCTAAGAAAGATAGACAACTAAGTGATAGCAAGGAATATAACAAGAAATAATATGACTATCACAAAGTAAAGTGCATAAGTAAAGGGGCTCGGGTAAGAGATAACCGAGGCACGTGGAGACGATGATGTATCCCGAAGTTCACACCCTTGCGGATGCTAATCTCCGTTCGGACCAGTCTGGAGGCACAATGCTCCCCAAGAAGCCACTAGGGCCACCGTAATCTCCTCACGCCCTCGCACAATGCAAGATGTCGTGATTCCACTAAGGGACCCTTGAGGGTGGTAACCGAACCCGTACAAACAAGGTTGGGGCAATCTCCACAACTTAATTGGAGGCTCCCAACGATACCACGAAGCTTCACACAAAGGATTGTGGCGTCGAGGTGACCTAAAATGCTCGGGGCAATCTCAACAACCTAATTGGAGACCCCGAAGCTTGCCTGGAGCTTTGTACCACAATGATTGAGATCCAAGGCAACACAAGGCATCTAGGGCGCAAAGGCACCCAAGAGGAACAAGCTCTCAAACACCCAAGAGTAATAAGCTTCTCAAACTTCACTTCCACATATCACGGTGGAGAACTCAAACCTATGCACCAAATGCAATGGCAAGGGCACATAGAGTGCCCAAGTCCTTCTCTCCCAAATCCCTCCACAACAACTAATGCTATGGAATAAAATGAGAGGAAGAACGAAGAAGAACACGAAGAACTCCAAGATCTAGATCCAAGGGTTTCCCCTCACTTAGAGGAGAAAATTGGTGGAAATGTGGATCTAGATCTCCTCCCTCTTTTCCCTCAAGAACTAGCAAGAATCATTGGAGGGATCGAGAGTTAGCAAGCTCGAAGAAGGTCAACAATGGGGGGAGAACACGAGCTAAAGAGATAAGGTTCAATGGGGAAGAAGACCCCCTTTTATAGGTGGGGAAAAATCCAACCGTTATGCTCACAGCCGGCACAGAGCGGTACTACCGCTCATGGGAGCGGTACTATTGCTAGGGCGGTGGAAGCCCTTTGAAAAATAACATCGAGGAGACAAAAGTCCAGTAGAACCGCCGGAGCGGTACTACCGCTTGTCCTCACGGTGCTATCGCTAGGGATAGCGGTACTACCACTAAGGATAGCAGTACTACTGCTTGCGAGCGGTACTAAAAAACTACATTTGTGCCTACCACCGCTGGACAAAACACGAGATTTTGGTCTGGAGCGGAAGTAGCCACGGTAGTACCGCTTTGGAGCGACGGTAAAGAATTACATCCGCTCCAAGCGGTAGTACCGCTGCAGCCTTTTAAGAAAACCAAAACTGCCACAACTTCTGCAGACGGACTTCGAATTCAACGAAACCAAGTTTGTTGGAAAGCTAACGACATGGGCTATAACAATCTTGATAGAAATATCAATAAGAAGAAAATGACAAAAGTCCCATAATAAAATGGTGAGAACCCTTCCTCGAATAAGACTGGTAAAACCTCCAACACCGAAAACACAATAGAAGAAGCATATGAAATCCGTTTTTGACGTACTAGATCTTGTCACGAAGATAACCACAAGCTCAAGAACCCAGATAGAGAAAATCCAACCAAGAACCAAGAAAGATGATGATGCAAGGATGCAAATGGTTTGAGATCTCAACGAACAATATGATCAAGCTACTCACTTGAGAGCCCCCCTTGATAGTACGGCAATTGATCCTATAACCCAGTCTCCCAACTACCACCATGAGACTGGTAAAATAGGAAACCCTGTCAAGGTCAAACCTTTGCCTTGCGCATAGTCCATTTGAGCTAGATGATAACGATCTTGACTTCCTCAAGATGGACCACCTTTCTTGATTGCGTCGACTTGATGAAGACTAGTTGATTGCTCCCTCATTCCCCACTATGGGTGAGCCACTCTTCAGCACATCTTCACAAGTCCATTGTCACCACAATGAACAGCGAGCCTCAAGCATGATCTCTCCGTGATGCTTCACTTGAGCTTGCACATCGCAACCTTGATGATGATCTCAACTTGATGTCATCTTCCATGGGATGTATGGGATCTGCCTGATGCAAGCCCATGGAAATATACCTAACCCGACAAAGAACTCTCACGTAGACCATGGGTTAGTACACAAAGCGTAATGGACAATGCTTACCACACCATGCGATCACTTGATCCTTCTCGGTACATCTTGTACGCTTTGTGTGTTGATCAAATTGATTCACTTTTTGACTTAGTCTTGATCAACCTTGTATCTTATCTTCTCTCTTCATAAAGATGATGTCTTGAAGGTAAACATGAATGCTTACTCGATCTTCTTCTTAAAGACATGCTTGCAATAAGCTCAACTCCCACATGACCAATCTTTGGATAAACTCCGTGAAACCAACACATGTACTTCAAGAAGTGCCTATGGATAAATCCTTCGAATATAACACAAGGCAACCATTATCCATAGGGATTGTGATCAATTACCAAAACCACACATGGATAAATGGGCTCTTACAATCTCCCCCATTTTGGTAGTTGATGACAACCACTTTCAAGAGCGTTTATATAAGGAAATAAGCACAACCAAGCACAGACACATGCAGAGCAATGCATAGGTGTGACATGCAAATGCTTAGGAAATAAAAGCAAAACTATCTAAGCTTTCCAAACTAAACTCTCTAAACTTCTCCCCCACTGGCATCGATTGCTAAAATGGGCGAAAAGCTTAGAAAGCCAATATAATAGGTGTTTCTCCAAAAGGTGTGTATTTATCAAAATATGAGTGCAATGAAATACACATATCCAATGATAAGTAGTTGGAGGAAAACAAACTATATTGAGGATCCAAAGATTCCAAAAAGGATCGTATGGCACAAAGATATACACGAGAGTGAAGCAAGCAATCAAAAGATACCAATTGGAATAATCAATCACATGGTCCTGCCAGCCACATGAATAAAAGATATTATGATATGGGCAAAAGAATGTTTATAAAGAAACTAGAGGAGCTCCCCATAATTTGTGCACAAATAAGAATTTTTGTATTCAAATATAAGTGCACAAAATAGGATCATGACTCCCCAAAAATCAATATAAACACACAACAAGTGCAAGCAAGTAGATAAGACAATGAGCATAGTATTTCACAAAACATATGGTTGAGCAACATGTAAAAGAGGTAATCGTAAAGAATAGGCTCAACCAAAATGATGTGTGTGAGTCATGGAAAATCACATGAGAAGACTAGTATAAGGATGAGCATTAAGCATCAACATAGTCTTGATGAAATGAGACACAAAGTGCAAACCATATCCTTCCCACACACAAACCACTAGCAAAAGGGTTCACAAGCTTACTAATAGGAAAATTAAAAACCAAAGCTTGTGACAAACCCTGGTGAAGATAGGAAATGATAGCCTTGTCAAGAGGAGGGATACTAATCGAAATGGCAAAATCCTCGTGAAGACAAGCATGAGAAAAATAATCTTCACCACCAAAGAGTGCATCAAGATGCTAGGATATAAGATCCGCACTCAAGAAAAAAAATCACGAAACCACCATGGAAATAAAATGAGAATGCAACGGTGGACGTGAAAGAAAAGAGGATATCAACTGGAGATGTAACTTCTCTCATGTGTATAATATTCTAGGTAGAGGACAATTATGATGATATATCCACAAAGAAGGATGTACATACGAAATAGTTACAAGAAGAAAGGAACAATATATCCAAAAGGAATTTATAAACATACAAATAAGATCTTTGCTTGAAAGCATAGCACATGGCCTAATATTTTCTTATTGTACATAAATGAAGTTCCACCACACGAACATCAAAGACATCACAACTATCAACAAGAGATCGTCGTTGTGATGCTTTAAGAAAGGAAACAACTACCACAAGAATGAATCAAGAAATTCATGCCATGATGCAACCTATAAAAGGTTGAATGCGAGAAATGTATGCATGAAGTAGATACTTGTTACCGAGATAGCATTGGATTGATGTAGTAGACAATGGTTCTTCGATCATCCTAGCATGGCTCCGATAAGCACATGTTGTCAACACCTTCCTTGTAAGTGAGCCGAGTGTCCAATGTATCTCCAATTGTTCCTAGAACAATACCAGAAACAAAGTGGTACCCAAACTTATTGGGACTAAAAAGTTAGTGGACCAACAATATATAGGACAAAACTCCACATAAATATGTGCATATAGATATGAAATTGAATTTCATGCACACTTTAGCCAATTTATGTCATAGTGGAGTTTCCCCTATATATTGGGTCAAGGAAAGAGAACATGCCAATGAAAGTACATGTAGTAAATATGCATGCTCAAGGCTTTTAAGAATCAAATCAACACATAGTTGATAAGATACCGAAAGATAAGGTATCAAGTAAAAATAAGATACCAAACGAAAAATTATCACTTGACAAATACCAACTAAAAGATGCGTCAAGGAATGAGATATCCATTGACACATGCCAAATAGAAGGAAACAAGATACCAATTGAAGGAAAACAAGATGTATCAAGTTCCCAAAAGAGAGCTAGGTTGCAAACAAACCAAACCCTCCGCAAATTTTCATGATGGCACAAAGCACCATAGAGAGAAGGCTTGCCTCCCACCAACACACACATGATGAAGATCAAAAGATTCTATGATGAACACATAAAGAGAGTGTTCTACAGAAAATAGGATAGCTCCCTCAAGAGATGTGCATTATATATAATTTGCATTTGAATAGAAAATGCACACGATGGGATCATCACTTTCCCTATATATATAGAAACACCAGGCATGCTCAAAAAGATCCACAAGAGGCAAGGAAGACAAACGATAAACAAAATCCTATGTAAAGATGATTAGCAATCTCTATCGCTTAAAAGGAATACCAATTGTCAAGGACAAGAAGTATTTGGAACTAATTCCCATTAGTAGATTGCAAATAGATCCAAAATCATATTTACTCCTCAATCACAAGCAAATGAAACTTGTAGAGCTAGCATGCCACCTAGGAACAAGATAAATTTAATATCAAATCTAAGTGGAAATATCTCAAATGTAGACATTCTCTGGGCTTGTAATATGTACATAGCATATTACTCCCCCATAATGTGGTAACCCAACGTTAATAACAAGTGGTAAATGAAATCCAAAAAGAGGTAATTAATGGTCCGTTTAGAATTTGAGTTTCTCATGAGAAGACATGCCAAATAGAAGCTAGTTAATCTTGAAATATCAATACTAAGTTGTATTCCTCATGTACACACATTTTTAGGATTGTGACGTGCACAAAGCACATCACTCTCCCAAAATGTGATGATCCATTAATCTCTTAAGAGAGCAAACCAAGATAAGTTAACATGCAAAAAGTCTTAACACAAGACTCCCACATACATGATATGAATCCCATCATACATACTTGGTTACTCAAGATAAACAAATAGGAAGCACAACATATACAAACACATGCAAGGTACAAAACCACAAAATGCAAAGGGGCAAGTAACTAACAATGTAAACAATTTAAGTACAAGTTACCATAAGGAGGCACATTGGATATAAGATAGAAACTTGATAATCCAAATGACTTGGCTTGAGATAATATGGATGATGAAGATCCCTTAATTCTTCACGATGTAGCCAAGTCACCAATGCCCTCCAACGACACCTATTGATCAATTTTGAGCTTGTTGGTCCCCAACCAAGTTGGGTGCTAAGAGGTTAGTCACAATAGGCAGGGCTACCCAAATGGTTCTTTTCTTGACACCACTTTGAGTACCAGCAAACTTGTCAAAGACATTTCCAAGCTTATCCTTCCCAAGAGAATAGATATCATGAATAATGATTGGGTTGGATAGGTTACCTTTCGTGCAAGAAGAAGCGAAGTGACCCTTCTCACGACATAAGTAGCAACATCTACCCATTACTTTCTTCTCAGTTGATTTCTCAACTTGAGGAGTGATGACTTGGGTCTTCTTGGGAAGAGGTCTTTGTTCAACTTGTGGTTGAGCATGCGATTGAACTTGTGGCCGCTTCCCTTGTTGCTTGTTACTTTGAGGATTCTTTTCAATAGGCAAGATCTTACATGGTTCCCTTCTATTTTGCACTTGAAGCACATAATCTTGGCCGAATTCTTGACTTGTTCCTGGACCTTGTTCTTGTACTTCGTGGACACCTTCTTCTTCTTGGAGTTGAATCCAAGTCCACCTTTGTCATTTGGGAATTTTTGCACACTCAAGATATTATTGAGTGTGGACTTCCCTTCATGACTCTTTTCCAAGTATTTCTTAAAAGAAGTGAGTTGGGACTTGAGATCATCGATTTCCTCTACATGGTTAGAATCAACACAAGTGCTATAGGAAGTATAAGCTTCATCGTTGGAGCAACAAGACAAGGAAAGCAATTCATCACAAGATGTACCAACATTATGAGTAGATGAAATATGAGGACTAGCACATGGCAATAAAGAATTTCTACTAGATGTAGTGCTAATGTCCACATGAGGCTCACTAGATGTTACCTTAGTAGTGTTAGCCTCATGAGCTATCTTTAGCACATTATGCAATATTAGAAGATCGTTATGATAGCTTGAAAGCTTTTCATGAATTTCTTACAATTTCCCATAATTGCTAGATAGAAACTCAAGTTGAGCCCTTAGCTCAACATTCTCCTTTAATATGGATGCTTCACAAGAAATAGAGTTAGTAGCACAAGCATCATCATTAACAACAAGAGGAGAAGGCAACTTGGCAAGCTCTTTAGCATATGAAACTTTAAGTTGAGCATGAGACTCGGTGAGTTCAATGGGCGAACTCTTAACGACCCTTGAGCCATTTTCAAGGTGCTCAAAGTCCTCAAGGAGTTTATGTGCAACTTGAAGCTTATCATTTTTAGTTCTAAAATCATTAGCCACCTTGAGAGATCTTTCATGGTATTCCTTTAATCTAGATAATTCTAGAGCAAAGTTCTCCTCAAGAGATTCCTTGGTGGTTTGTTAATTTTCAAGAGCTTGAGATAGCTCCACGATCTCATTAGCATAATCACGTTCAAGACCTTCCATTTTATCAATAGTGGTCTCATGCTCCTCGAAATTAGCTTCCAACTCCTCAATATATTTCTTGCCCTCAATGGCAATAGACATGATTTCCATGAAATTGGAACGAGCAATTTTATTATTTTTGAAGAGCATTAAAAACCATTTATCCCTTAATATTTATGGAAGCATCACTCTCTTCGTAATTATCATTATCATCAACATCATCATCGTGAGATATATTGGGATTCAAAGTAGGAGATACCTTTGAAGCCTTAGCCATAAGGCAAAAGTGAGAAATAATAGATGATGATGTAGGATCCCTTGAAGCACCATTCAAGACCACATCTTGTTCCATGGAGTGTTGGGTTTCCTCTACATTATTAGCGCAACAACTCGAGGAAATAGATACATTTTTATCATGGCAACAATATATAGCAAGCATATCATCATGAGATTTAGTTAAGCAATTTGTACATGATATGCAAGGACTATCAACACAAGCATGTGAAACATTTAAAGTGCTCGAGGTGTTAAAGTCCAAAGATGAAGCATTGCAATAAGATAGTGAAGAAGAATTATCAACAATAAGCCCACTATCATCATTAAAATGATCATCACTACTCACATTATAATTACCTTGTGACAATCCACATGTAGGTGAAGTAGATGAAGTAGACAAGACAACACGACCAGAGGTGGAGAGAGAACAATCATCCCTACAAATCTTGGACTCACCAAATTTATCTTGAAGCTTTGTCCACAACTCATGAGCATCCCGGAATGACATGAGTTCAAATATAACTACATTGCTAAAAGCATCAAAAAGCACATTAGAAGCTTGAGCATTGAGATAAGAGTTTTTCTCATCCTCCAAAGATAGGTGTTGAGAATCCTCTGGAGGAGAAAAATCCATATCTACAATTCGCTCTAAAGACGAGTCCATGACCCTAAAGAGATTAAGCATGTGAATTACCCAAACATCAAATTTGTGTCATTGAAACTAATATTGTCAAAGAATCCTAATAGCCTAGTCGACATCCTTCCTCCTCTAGGTTGATAAACATAATAATGAGAGACCTAGCTCTGATACCAATTGAAAGGACGTGGATGTCGCCTAGAGGCGGGTGAATAGGCGCTTTAAAATAATTACGGTTTAGGCTTGAACAAAAGAGGAATAACACTATCGTTTAATTAGTCAAACACAAAACCTAAAACAATTAGGCTCACCTATGTGCACCAACAACTTATGCTAAGAAAGATAGACAACTAAGTGATAGCAAGAAATATAACAAGAAACATTATTGCTATCACAAAGTAAAGTGCATAAGTAAAGGGGCTCGGGTAAGAGATAACCGAGGCATGCAGAGACGACGATGTATCCCAAAGTTCACACCCTTGCGGATGCTAATCTCTGTTCGGAGCAGTGTGGAGGCACAATGCTCCCCAAGAAGCCACTAGGGCCATCGTAATCTCCTCACGCCCTTGCACAATGCAAGATGTCGTGATTCCACTAAGGGACCCTTGAGGGTGGTCACCGAACCCGTACAAACAAGGTTGGGGCAATCTCCACAACTTAATTGGAGGCTCCCAACGACACCACGAAGCTTCACCACAATGGATCATGGATCCGAGGTGACCTCAAATGCTCGGGCAATCTCCACAACATAATTGGAGACCTCGAAGCTTGCCCAGAGCTTTGTACCACAATGATTGAGCTCCGAGGAAACACAGCCGTCTATGGCGCCAAGGCACCCAAGAGGAACAAGCTCTAGAGTGCTCAAACACCCAAGAGTAATAAGCTTCTCAAACTTCACTTCCATGTATCACGGTGGAGAACTCAAACCTATGCACCAAATGCAATGGCAAGGGCACATGGAGTGACCAAGTTCTTCTCTCCCAAATCCCTCCACAACAACTAATGCTATGGATGAAAATGAGAGGAATAACAAATAAGAATACGAAGAACTCCAAGATTTAGATCCAAGGGGTTCCTCTCACTTAGAGGAGAAAGTGATTGGTGGAAATGTGGATCTAGATCTCATCTCTCTTTTCCCTCAAGAACTAGCAAGAAGCATTGGAGGGATTGAGAGTTATCAAGATAGAAGAAGGTCAACAATGGGGGGAGAACACGGGGTAAAGAGATGAGGTTAAATGGGGAATAAGACCCCATTTTATAGGTGGGGAAAATCCAACCGTTATGCTCACAGTCCGCATAGAGCGGTACTACCGCTCATGGGAGCGGTACTACCGTTAGGACCGTGGAAGCCCTTTGAAAAACAACAGCGAGGAGGCAAAAGGCTAGTAGAACCGTCGGAGTGATACTACCGTTCTTCCTCATGGTGCTACCTCTAGGGATAGTGATAGCACCCTAGACGATACTACTGCTAAGGGTAACGGTACTACTGCTTGCGAGCAATACTAAAAAATACATCCGTGCCTACCACCGCTGGACAAAACATGAGATTTTGGTCCAAAGGGGAAGTAGCCACGATAGTAGCCGCGGTAGTACCTCTCCGGAGAGGTAGTAAAAAATTACATCCGCTCCAAGCAGTAGTACCGCTCTGGAGCCGCGGTAGTACCGCTGCAGCCTTTTAAGAAAACCAAAACTACCACAACTTCTGCAAACGGACTTCGAATTCAACGAAACCAAGTTTGTTGGAAAGCTAACGACACGAGATAAGACAATCTTGATATAAATATAAATAAGAAGCAAATGATAAAAGGACCATAAGAAAATGGTGAGAACCCTTCCTCGAATAAGACCGGTAAAACCTCCAACACCGAAAACGCAATAGAAGAAGCATATGAAATCCGTTTTTGACGTACTAGATCTTGTCACGAAGATAACCACAAGCTCAAGAACCCAGATAGAGAAAATCCAACCAAGAACCAAGAAAGATGATGATGCAAGGATGCAAATGGTTTGAGATCTCAACAAACAATATGATCAAGCTACTCACTTGAGAGCCCCCCTTGATAGTACGGCAATCGATCCTATAACCTGGTCTCCCAACTACCAACATGACACCGGTAAAATAGGAAACCCTATGAAGGTCAAACCTTTGCCTTGCACATAGTTCACTTTAGCTAGATGATGACGATCTTGATTTCCTCAAGATGGACCACCTTTCTTGATTGCGCCGGCTTGATGAAGACTAGTTGATTGCTCCCCCATGCTACACTATGGGTGAGCCACTCTTTGGCACATATTTACAAGTCCATTGTCGCCACAATGAATGGAGAGCCTCAAACATGATCTCTCAGTGATGCTTCACTTGATCTTGCACATCGCAGCCTTGATGACGATCTCCACTTGATGTCATCTTCCATGGAATGTATGGGATCTGCCTCTTGATGCAAGCCCATGGAAATACACCTAAACCCACAAAGAACTCTCACGTATAACATGGGTTAGTACACAAAGTGTAATGGACAATGCTTACGACACCATGGGATCACTTGATCCCTCTCGGTACATCTTGTACGCTTTGTGTGTTGATCAACTTGATTCACTTTTTGACTTAGTCTTGAGCAACCTTGTATCTTATCTTCTCTCTTCATAAAGATGATGTCTTGAAGGTAAACATGAATTCTTACACAATCTTGTTCTTCAAGACATGCTTGCAATAAGCTCAACTCTGACATGACCAATATTTGGATAAACCTTGAATACCACCTTGGTCACCATATAAACTCCTTGAAACCAACACATGTACTTCAAGAAGTGCCTATAGAAAAATTCTTCGCATATCACTCAAGGCAACCATTAGTACATAGGGATTGCCATCAATTACCAAAACCACACATGGATAAATGTGCTCTTACTGTTGGAGAACGTTGCATGGGAAACAAAAAAAATCCTACGCACACGCAAGATCTGTCCATGGTGATGAGCATCTACGAGAGGGAGAGTGGATCTACATACCCTTGTAGATCACTAAGTGGGAAGCGTTAAGAAACGTGGTTGGTGTAGTCTAACGTCTTCGCGATCCAAATTGTCGAGCGTCCCGCGATCCAATCACGACCCGTCTCAATCAAGTACCGAACGGACGGTACCTCCGCGTCAGCACACGTACAACTTGATGACGATCTCCGCCTTCTTGATCCAGCAAGAGGGAGTGAAGAGGTAGACGATTTCTCCGGTAGCATGACGGCTCTGTAGCGATGGTGGTGGAGTAATCTCGGCAGGGCTTCGCCTAAGCACAGCTGAAACCGATCTAGAGGAGAAACTACGAACTAGAGGGTAGGGTTGCACATGGCTGAAAATCTTGTGCCAAAACCCTAAAACCCTCTAGTATATATAGGAGGAGAGGAGGAGGAGACTTGGTGCAAGGGCTAAGCCCTCTAGGCTTCGGCCGAAGGGAGGAGAGGAGGAATACTCCTCCAATCCTAGTAGGACTAGGACTCCTTCCTTATTTGGTCTTTTTGCCTTTTTCCATCGTTTTCTCTTTGGGCTTTTCTTCCCAGCTGCATGGGCCTTGTGTGGGACTTCCACCAGCCCACTAAGGGCTGGTATTCACCCTACCACAGCCCATGTAGCCTCTTCGGTCGAAATACCCCTCCCGATGGTCCCCCGGTACACTACCGACACTCTCGGTACACTACCGATGAGCCCGAAACCTTTCCGGCGACCAAAATAGGACTTCCTATATATCAATATTTACCTCCGGACCATTCCGGAGCTCCTCGTGACATCCAAGATCTCATACGGGACTCCGAACAACATTCGGTCACCACCATGCATAACTCTATACTACCGAAATGTCACTGAACCGTAAGTGTGCAGACCCTGTGGGTTCGAGAACTATGTATACATGACCGAGACACCTCTATGAAGATCTTTATCGGTCGAACCTCTATGTCAAGGATTCAGTTAATCTCGTATGATGTTCCCTTTGTTCTTCGGTATGTTACTTTCCTGAGATTCGATCGTCAGTATCTCCATACCTAGTTCAACCTCGTTACCGGCAAGTCTATTTACTCGTTCCGTAATACAAGATCCCGTGACTAACACTTAGTCACATTGCTTGCAAGGCTTATTGTGATGTTGTATTACCGAGTGGGCCCTGAGATACCTCTCCGCCACATGGAGTAACAAATCCTAGTCTTGATCCATGCCAACCCAACAGACACCCTCGGCGATACCTATAGAGCACCTTTATAGTCACCCAGTTACGTTGCGATGTTTGATACACACAAAGCATTCCTCCGGTGTCCGTGAGTTGCATGATCTCATGGTCATAGGAACATATACTTGACATGCAGAAAACTGTAGCAATAAACTGACACGATCATATGCTACGTTTATAGTTTGGGTCTCATCCATCCCATCATTCTCCTAATGATGTGATCCCGTTATCAAATGACATCACATGTAAATGTCTAGGAAACCTTGACCATCTTTGATCAACGAGCTAGTTCACTAGAGGCATACTAGCGACAGAGTGTTGTCTATTCATCCACACATGCAATGTGTTTCCAATCAATACAATTATAGCATGGATAATAAAAAATTATCATGAACAAGGAAATATAATAATAAATACTTTATTTATTGCCTCTAGGGCATATTTCCAACACTTACACCCTTGAACATGACGCTTGTTAGGCTTGAGCAGATGATATTCCTCGCATGAGCATCAATTTGAGTGTACTTTTGAATGTCCTCGGCATTTGCCATCTTGCAGAGGTCAGTCGGTCTTGATTCTGTAACAGTCCATAACTCGATGTTCATTGATATGAGATGCTTCTTCATCAGGACTTTCCACCTAGGGTATTCGGTGTCATCAAGGTTGGGGCATTCTATGGATGCCTTGATGCCTTTTGTCATGAAGCAATAGGTAGGAGCATAGTCATCATTGCTGACGTCAGAGTTGTTGGAGTAGTCATTTTCTTCATCATTGAAGATGGACTTGCTGATGAAAGAAGTAGCGAGTGCAAGTCTAGCAGCACTAGATTCTGACTCCACCTTTGATTATTCCTCTTCTTTATATTCTTTAGATTCTTCTTCAGAATCCATTTTCTTGCCAATGAAAGCCCGAGCCTTTCTGGAACCATTCTTGTTTAGTGATGAGGACTTTGAAGATGAGGACTTTGAAGTTGAGGACTTTTAAGATTTCTTCTTTTTTGTTTGAGTCATCAGAACTGACGTCCTTGTATTTCTTATTCTCTGGTTGTTTTTCCCAGAGAGGACAGTTACAGATAAAGTGACCAGATTTCTTGCATTTGTGACAAGTTATCTTCTTGTAGTTGCTCGATGAGGAATCTGATTTCTTCAAGCAACTTTTTGATGACTTTCCAAACCGGCCTCGCCTTGAGAACTTCTGGAATTTCCTCAGAAGCATTGCCAGTTCCTGACTCAGTTGTTCAAGATCACCAAGGGTATTCTTTGCCTTCAGATGAGGAAATTGCCTTAGCCCTCAGTGCACGAGATCTTACATATCTTGGCCCGTAGAGGTATCTCTTTTCAGCTTGTTGGAATTCATGAGTATTGAGTCTCTCAAGTATATTAGCAGGATCAAGTGACATGTAGTCTCCATGCTCATGAATGATCAAAGCCAATGTATTGAATGAGGAATCAAGATATCTCAGTAGTTTCTTCACAACCTCGTGGTCAGTGACGCCAGTGGCACCAAGTGCTTGAAGCTCATTGGAGATATTAGTGAGACGATCAAAAGTTTGTTGAACATTTCATTGTCGAGTCTTTTGAAGCGGTTGAAGAGATTGCGAAGAACATCAACTCGGGAGTCATGTTGAGTTGAAAAACCTTCGTTGACTTTGGACAGCCTATCCCAGATAAGCTTAGCAGATTCCAAAGCACTCACTCTGCCATACTGACCTTTGCTCAGATGGCCACAGATGATATTCTTTGCTTGAGAATTGAATTACTCGAATCTCTTCACATCAACAGCATTGATCGTGGTAGTAACAGAGGGAACACCATTTTCCACGACGTACCAGAGATCATTGTCAATTGCCTCAAGATGCATGTGCATCTTGTTCTTCCAGTAGGGGTAGTCTGTCCCATCGAAGCTAGGACAACCCGCGGAAACCTTAATCATACCCGCAGTCGACATAACTAGAACTCCAGGAGGTTAAACCAAAATCACACAGAACAAGGGAGTACCTAGCTCTGATACCAATTGAAAGCGCGTTATCGACTAGAGGGGGTGAATAGGTGATTTTTACAAATTCATCACTAAGGAATTTCAACTTGAGGAATTTGAACTGTGATGAACTACTAGCAGCGGAATAAGTACCCAAGTGCATGAGAAACAGATCAATAGCATAGTCATCATGATGACATATAACATGCACAGATTGCAAGTAGCATGATACATGATAAGCAGGTGAGGAACAAGGTGACTGAAGAATTTGAGATGAGGAAATTGAGAAAATCTTCACTCAAATTCTTCAAACATTAACGATCAATTCATCAACAAGTATTCGAGGGAATAAAAGGGTTGAGGAAATGGAACTAGGTAGCTCAGTGAAGACAATGATTTGATGACCCAGTTCCAACTGTTGTGACAGTCATACGTCTGGTTTGGAGCGGCTTGGTATTTAAACCAAAGGACACACAGCCCTTACCATATTCTCCTTGAGCTAAGGTCACACAGTCCTCGTCCAAAAAATCGTGGTAAGTCTTCAAGGTAGACTTCCAAAACCCTCACAAACTGGTCACCTGGCGATCCATAATTTACTGTTGGATGCTCTAGACCATGATGCGCTAACCGTCTGGAAGATGCACAGTCTTCAAAGGTAACAAGCATTGGTTCCACACAAGCACAATCTCTTCACTGATGCTCAATCACTTTAGTTTTGGTGGTTTGGTTTTGGGTTTTTTCCTCACTGATGATTTTCTGTCAAAGTCCTCGGAGGATGGGTTGCTCTCAAATGACAAGTGTCAAGTTCTCTCTCAGAGCAACCAACCAACTAGTGGTTGTGGGGCGTGGCTATTTATAGCCAGGGTGCAACCTGACATGATAAGACATAAATGCCCCCAATGATATGACCATTATCTGGATAAGATGATTGGGGACATCTGGCATTAAGCACATCAACGGTTGGAATTTGAACTGTCAAATTCCTCATGGCTTATCATATTCCTCACTATAGGCAATTCGCACTAGCAAAATCCTAACTCCTGAGTCGGACCAATTTCCTCAAAGACCAGAAGAACATCGTCTGTGTCACTAAAGAACTTGACCAAAATGTAAGAGATTTCCAAAGGTTCCATTCGAAGGATTGGGTATGTTGAGGTTTTTTAGTTGAGCATTAGATGGAAATTTTCCTTAGTATTACATCGGCCCCCTTTAATAGTACGGTGTCACCTATGACTCAAAGAAATGAAATGAAACTATGAAAACAAAAGTCTTCACGCTTCATAGTGCTCGTTAATATATTTAAGGTCACGCCGAATTCTTCAGCTTCAAAGTCTTCAGGGAATACCAAAGTCTTCAGCTGAAGACATTCATTTTTAGGGGTCAATAATCTGCAAATATATCAAACTCCTCATCGACTTATAGAACATGTGTATACTCACAAACACATTAATTCCTTAACCTATAAGTCTTCAATACACCAAAATCACTAAGGAGCACTAGATGCACTAACAGATGGATACTTGTTATATGCGATGAGGGACAGGCATATGCTAACACACTTTTCGTACTTGGATCATATGCACTTATGATTGGAACTCTAGCAAGCATCCGCAACTACTAAAGTTCATTAAGGTAAAACCCAACCATAGCCTTAAGTATCAAGTCCTCTTTACTCCCATATACGCAACAACCCACCTACTCAGTTTTATGCTTCTGTCACTCAAGCAACCCACCATAGGCAAATCATGAAAATATTGCAACACCCTACAGCGGGGATCCCTCACATTTGTGCGACACGGAGGGCACCATAGGGAAACACCATATCAACATACAACTCACATCCATAACATATACCACAATTAACCCATAGAACAAAAGAGATCTACTCAAACACCATAGGATATCCAAATATCATTGTGAAATAATATATGGAGTTGGGCACCATGTTTAAGTAGAGATTACAACGGACAAGAGAGGTGTTACAGTGTTGCAAGAGGTGGAGAAAGTTGGTGTTGACGGCGGCAAGATTGTTGATGTAGATCGCCGTCACGATCCTTGCCCCGGCGGTGTTCTGGTGCCACCGGGAGAGAGGGGAAGAGAGCCCCCCTCCATCTTCTTCTTCATTGGCCTCCCCCCTAAATGGGAGGAGAGTTCCCCCTCTGGTCCATGGACTCCATGGAGGCGGAGTGGCGGGAGCCCCTTCGAGATTGGATCCCCCTCTTTGTTCTCTTTTGTTTCGCGTTCCTATTTTTTGGCCGAAAACCGTTTCTTATATTCCCTGAGATCCGTAACTCCGAACGGGCTGAAATTGTGAGGGGATTTTTATCCAAAAATTAGCTTTCTTGCGCTCGAAGGATAGCTCCAACCTACATACGAGGTGGGCACGGTCCATTAGGCCACGTTTGGGCCCTAGCCCGCGCCCTGGTAGAGGGTGGAGGTTGTGGGACTCTGTTTGCATTGATTCCACTTCTCAAAATTCATAAATATTCCAAAAAAATATCTGAATTTTTTTATCGCGTTTGGACTTTGTTTGATATGGAATTTCCGCGATACAAAAAACACACAAAAATAGGAACTGGTACTGGGCACTCGATCAATAGGTTAGTCCAAAAAATCATATAAATTGTTGCCAAAAGTATGTGAAAGTTGTATAATATTGGCATGAAACAATCAAAAATTATAGATATGATGGAGACATATCAGAAACCTTTGGGGGATTCCTTGGGAACCCGTGTTCATCCTTGCATCCTTAGCACGAAAGAGGAAATTGTCCCCCCCTCTGCACCTGCTGGCGTCCGCCTGGCTCAGCTGTCAGAGACCACGTCATTCTAGCCACGAGGCCGGGTGCTCGCATAGGAATCTCCGCTCCTCGGGAGGTAGCCTGGGGGATGCCACTTCCCCGGAGGTCTTGGTGTTGTTCTCCTCGCAAGGCAGGGGCTCTCGTGAGGGCCTTCACTTGAGGGGCTTCTTGTTGGCCCGTATCGGGCCTTCGATGTGGGCCACGCACTGGGCCGTAGGCAGGGCTGGGCACCCCCAGTCCCAGAACATCGACAGATACTATCTAGCTAACGGTATCTACCCACAGTGGACTACTGTTGTTAAAACAATCCCTAACCCTGTAGGAGAAAAGAGACAGAGATTTGCCCAAGAGCAAGAGAGTGCTGGAAGGATGTGGAGCATGCCTTTGGTGTTCTGCAATCTTGATGGGGCATAGTTCGGTATCCTGCAAGAACTTGGAGCACCCAGAAGCTTTGGGAGGTGATGACTGCTTGTGTGATCATGCACAACATGATCGTAGAGGATGAGCGCCCAAAACGTCTCTACGATCAAGGGTTTCAGTTTTAGGGGGACAATGTTGTTTTTGAGCATGGAGGAACACACGTTTGCACAGCTCACCAAGTTTCATCATCAGATACGTGATTGGGAAACTCACATCCAGCTCCAAATGATTCGCTTGAGCATATGTGGGTTCATGTTGGCAACCAATAGATGTATCGGTCAATTTTTCTTTTGAATGTATTTGAGACAATTTAATGTTCATTTGGCTTGTAAACTATAAGATATTTATGTGGTTCTCGAACAATGCAATATTTTTATTTTTATTGAACTATGTTAATCTAGGTTCAAACTTTATACATATGTGGCAAAACAATCAAAAAATGGCCGCATGCCGACCGTGTGGACAAAAATGGGTTTACACGTTGAAGCATGGTTGACCCAAACGAAAAAGGGACGGACATGACGACTCGAACAGACAAAAAATCGGACAAACCACGCGTCCGTTTGGATCGCCCGGTTGGATTTGCTCTAAGTGAACGTGTATTTTTTAGTTGTTTGTTTGACTATACATTTTAGGCCAACTTTGCTACCATGACACTAAACCGGTGCCATGGCAGCAGTTTTGGTAAAACCTACTTTTTTAAAAGATCCAGCTATTTGCTGGCCTTGATTGATTTAGTAGGAAGCAAGCGGGAAATACAAGTCTCAATCCCAATTGAGGTCGAGGTGTATGGTTTGGAGAGAAAGGAAAATCAGAAAAGGAATACAGAGGTCTATTGCGACTATCTCACGCCTACGTCCCCAAAGGGGTGCTCTAAAGCCATGGCCCCGACCAGGCACCATTGCACCATGGCCCTACGAATGGCAGCTACCGTCCTACTATTGCTTGGGCATTTTCCTCTAAAAATGCAGTTGTTTCTCTCATTCCAGATCTCCCATGTGTTTAGCATCATCATGGCACGCATACCCCTCCTAGCCTACGGGGCCGCCTCTGCGATCATGGCCATTACCGTTCGGGACGTGATTGTCTTGTCCTGCCCCTCCAACTTCAGCGATCGACATCCCACCCAGGTGGCAACCTCTGCCCAAATTTCCCTTGAGAAGCTGCCATTCCGAAGAGGTGAAGGGAGGTCTCCAAGTTTCGCATACAGAAGATGCAGAAGTAGTTATTTGGCCAGCCTCTCCTCTGCAATCAGCCGCTGCACCATAACCTGTCTTGGTGTGCTAGCCAGGATTTTTTATTCTAAAAGCACATTTGCTCCCTTGGTGGTTTTGGTAATTCATTACAATATATAAGTCATTGAACTAATGATTCCATCAAGTATATTCCAGGGAAAGTTCAATGATGGGTTGGAAAAGAGAATGTGGAACACCCCAAGATGCAAGGAAATGGATTGGCTAAGCTTCAAGCAAGAGGACTCTACATTTTATATTTTTGAGAAATCACCTTGAGTCCATAGGAAAGCCAATACTATTAAAAGGGGGTAAAGTTTTGTTGGTGAACAAAAAGCTCATGCGTGCACAAGTGATATTGATCACCAAAGACACCCACAAACTCTCCCACCAAAGTTTGTTCTAAGCCAAACACTAAAATCGGTGCAACCAACATTCCCATCCCGGTGCCACCGATTCCAAACCCTAGACAGACTCAGTCAAACCCTAACCCTTCGGTGCAGCCGACCCTACTTCGGTGCCACCGAGTTGGGCTGCCAAGTTTCTGTTACGCAGGTTCACATTTTCGGTCCGTCCGAGAATGTTGAATCGGCGTCACCGAGTTTAGCAATTCTGACCATTGGTCACCTTGTCGGTGCAACCGAGATTCGTATATTGGTCCCTCCGAGATTCAAAAGTTGCCACCTTTCGGTCACTTTGGTACCACCGAGATTAACACATCGGTGTCACCGAGTTGGTCATTTTATGTGTAACGGTTGGATTTCTGGGGATGCCTATGTATACCCCTTCACCAGCACCTACTCGCAAAAGAAGCACTCAGAACCATTCCATACCTATCCTATGAGTTTTCTGAGAGAGAACCACCTACCCTTGTGTTGAGGTCAAGATCTTCCACTCCAACCATACGGATCTTGATTTCTAGCCTCCCCAAGTTGCTTTCCACCAATCCCATCTCTTCCACCAAGCCATATCTGTGAGAGAGTGATTGTGTGTTGAGGAGTCTATCATCTTGAAGCACAAGAGCAAGGAGTTCATCGACATTATCGAGCCTATTACCTTTTGGAGGGTGGTGCCTCCTAGATTGATTAGGTGTCGCTTGGGAGCCTCCTACTTCGTGTTGTGCAGTGAACCAAGAAGTTTGCAAGGGAAAGGAGATCGCCTACTTCGTGAAGATCTACCCCGAGTAAGGTTAGTCCTCCGTGGATGTAGGTCGTCATGGTATAGTCAAGGTTGCTTATTCGTGGAACCCTCCGTGGGTAGAGCCCTCCGTGGACTCTCGCGAATGTTACTCTCCGTGGGTTGAAGACTCCATGAACGTGGACGTATGATAGCACCACCTATCGGAACCATGGGAAAAATCTTTGTGTCACCAATTGTGTTTGCTTTCCTTACCCTCTCTTTAGTTACATGTGTAATGTCTTTACTTTCCGCTGCTATACTCTTAGACATGCATGTGTAGGGTGTACTTGACATACTATGAATGCTAAAAATTGCCAAGAATTAAAATTGGGAAAAAACATAGTTTTATTTGGTCAAGTAGTCTCTTGGCGGTGCCCATGCCTTTCGCACCATGGGTTTTATGTTGATGACTGGATTGGTCTCTAACTGCATCCTATATGCAGAAGAGGTGGAGTAACAACCGTTGGCGCTGCCAAGCCATCTGATTGAATCCCCCCATGAAGGGCCACGACTGTCTGCCTCAGCTACCGAGCTAATCTGACGAACTCAAACAGAAGGGGGACGATGCAGCCGTGCGGTGGGTTTTGGATCCAATGATCATCCTCCAAAGCCTGAGCAACTGTCATGTTCTTCCTCCCTGAGTGCTTGAAATGGCAGGGAAAGAGGTGCATAGGGGCTCTTGTAGCAGCCAGGTCGAGGTCAAGAAGCCTGCGGTCTTCCCATTGCCTATGGTCACCTTGGTTGCAGTAGCAAACAGTCTTCGATCATGATCATCGCAAGGCACCTCAAACTGAGAACATGGCCTCCGCGGAAGCTCCAATTTAGGCCATGGACATCTGAGGCACAAGGCGTGCCCGAATTTTCCTATATCGTGAACTCCGAGCCCATTGAGGTCTGTTGGCGAGCACACCTTGCTCCACTTCACCTTGCATTTCCCTCCGGATATCTCTAAATCTTGCGCCCATAGGAACTTTCTTCTAGCCTTGTCCAACTCCCCCGAGATTCTCTTTGGGATACACAACGCCATGAGAGCAAAGACAGGGAGTGTCGTGAGCACATTCCGAACAATCACCCTCCTTCCTATGATGTTCAATGGTTTTTCTTTCCAGCTAGCTAACCTGCTACAGATCCTATCTAGTAGAAATTATAGGTGAACTACTCTAACCCTAGTGGTGGAGATCAACAGCCCTAGGTAGGTAATTGGGAAGTCGATCTGGGAGCCCTGGAAATTTTGCAAAATGTCGCCTAAATTGATGTTGATGCATCTGATTGGGGCGACTATGCACTTCTCCTGGTTCAGCTTCAGTCCCATAGCCTCACCGAAGAGAGTTAAAATGGCCAACAACATATCTACTTCTTCCTGGATTTAGTTGGCGAAGACGACGGCGTCGTCGTCATAGAGGCTAACCCTCATGCTAATTCCTCTACCCGACAGAGGTTGTAGAAGGCCGGACTCCGTCGATACCGCACGTAGATGGTGGAGGGGGTCTATAGCTAATATTAAAAGTAGCGGGGAAAGCGGGTCTCCTTGATGCAGGCCCCTTGTATGTTTGATCTGCCTACCCCCTATTTCGTTCAGCAGGTAGGAGGACGATGCGGTCGAGAGTATAATTGCGATCTAGTCGCGCAAACGATCGCTGAAACCGAGCCTGTGGACAAGCCCTAACATATAATCCCATGATACTGAGTCGAATGCCTTAGCTATGTCTAACTTGAAGAGGAGCATCGGAGTTCTGTTCCTATGTAGGGTTTTGACAGACCCTTGGATGTAGAGATAACCATCGTGCAAGCATTTTCCTTTTTGGAAAGCAAATTGTGCCAGCGAAATTATGTCCTTGAGTGCCCCAGCTAGTCTCATAGAGGGCACCTTCGCGATGAGCTTGGCGATTGAGTGAATCAGGTTGATTGGGTGAAAGTGCCTGAGCTCAGAGGATTCATTTTTCTTGGGTAGCAGGGTAATGAAAGCGGTGTTAATCTCATCAAAGTTTGACCCTGCCATTCTCCGATTCCATGAAGCATGCGTCCAGCCCCTTCATCTACAACGATGGAAGAGCTAGTCTCTCCTAGTTGATGGTTCGAGGCCTCTGCTGATGCGCTCTGACAAGCTCATTGAAATGATCAAACACGGCATGCTCCTTCTCCTTGTGATCAATGATAGTCCGGTCTGAAATCTGCAGTGCATAAATGTGGCTTTTTCCTTCTCCTGGAGCTGCACTTAGCATGAAAAAACTTCATGCTGGCATGCCCTGAACGCAGCCACAACACCTGAGAGGCCTGCCGCTTCCTTGCTCTATCAATGGTCGCGAGCCCAAGCACCTTGAGCTTAAGGTTTTTCCTTAGAGAGAGCTCGGATGTAGAGAGATGCCTCCTCTCTTGCTCCCTATCAAACATCCCGATCACCTCGTTTGCAATATGAAATTGCAGCTTAGCCCCACCAAACATAGCTTTGCTCTAGATTATGAGGTTCGTCACTGTCCTAGCCATCTTCTTTCTGATTACCACGAAAGAGAAGTCATGGTTCACCGGGCGTTTCCAAGCTCGGGCAATAGTATCAGCAAAGCGGGGGAACCTTGTGGATCACTAGAAGAGTATGTCTAGAGGGGGTGAATAGACTACTAGCGGGAATTTAAAATCTACACAAGATGCAAAGTTAAGTGTTGGCAGATTTTAGCAATTATAGCAAGTCTAGTACACCCTACACATGCAAGTCATCAAGTATAGCAGCGGAAAGTAAAGACATTGCACATGGAAGTAAGGAGTTGAGATAGGGAGATCAAACGCATGAAGGACACGAAGATTTTTCCCGTGGTTCCGATAGGTGGTGCTATCGTACGTCCACATTTATGGAGTCTTCAACTCATGAAGGGTAATGGTCGCGAGAGTCCACGGAGGGCTCCACCCATAAGGGCCCACGAAGTAGCAACCTTGACTATTCCATGTTGGCCTACGTTCATGAAGGACTAGCCTAACTCATGGTAGATCTTCACGAAGTAGGCGATCTCCTTGCCCTTACAAACTTCTTGGTTCACTCCACAACACGAAGTAAGAGGCTCCCAAGCGACAGCTAACCAATCTAGGAGGCATCACCCTCCAAAAGGTAATAGGTTCGATAATGTCGATGAACTCCTTGCTCTTGTGCTTCAAGATGATAGACTCCTCAACACACAATCACTCTCTCACAGATTTGGCTTTGGTGGAAGAGATTGATTGGGTGGAAAGCAACTTGGGGAGGCTAGAGATCAAGATTCATATGGTTGGAATGGAATGGCATGATCTCAACACATGAGTAGGTGGCTCTCTCTCTCAGAAAATCAGTTGGGATAAGTGGGGATCTATTCTGAGTGCTTCTCTTGCGAGTGAGTGGTGGTGGAGGGGTATATATAGGCATCTCCAAAAATCCAACCGTTACACCTTAAGTGACCAACTCGGTGACACCGATGTGTGAATCTCGGTGGTACCAAAGTGGCAAAAAGGTGATGACTTTTAAATCTCGGTGAGACCGATATATAAATCTCGGTTGTACCAATTAGGTGACCAACGGTCAAATTGCGCAACTCGGTGACGCCAATCCAACAAACTTGGTGGTACCGATTTTGTGAATCGAGGTAACAGAAAGTTGGCAACCCAAACTCGGTGCCACCGAAGTGGAATTGGTTGCACCGAATGGCTAGGGTTTGGCATGGGTCTGTCTGAGTTTGGGAATCGGTGGCTCTGTGTGGGAATTGTTGGTTGCACCGATTTTGAATATTTGGCTTTGGACAGACTTTTATGGAAGAGCTTGTGGGTGTTTTTGGTGTCTATCACTTGTGCACGTATGAGCATTTTGTTCACCAACAATACCTTACCCCCTTTTAATAGTATTGGCTTTCTTATGAACTCAAAGTGATTTCTCACAAAGTAAAATGTAGAGTCCTCCTGCTTGAAGCTATTCCAATGTTATTCCTTCTCCTTCTTCTTCATGGGGATATTCTCCACACTCCTTTTTGATGATCCATCTCTCTCTATGGACTTTATCTGAAATACACTAGATGAAAGTATTAGTTTAAGAGACAATGTATGTTGTCATGAATTATCAAAACCACCAAGGAAGCATATGTGCTTTCAAACCTAGGCCAAAAATTCTCAAATCTGAATCTTGCCAGCCTGGGTGGAATTGCATCTTCAGCCAAAATCCGTGGGCAGTGATCCGAAAAGGAGGTAGAGGCAGCCGACAGCATGAAGTCTGGGTGCGCTATCTCCGGCTCATTGTTGTCGAAGAACTTGTCGATGTTGCTGAATGTTGGCACGTCTCCTTCATTGCTCCAAGTGAATCTTCTAGTGTTACATTTGATCTCTCTTAGGCCTGTTGTGTCCAGAGCTCTCCTAAAACTTTCCATGAGCCTACGGTTGATGTTGAGGTTACTCTTGTCTCTCGCTTGGTAGATCATGTTGAAATTGTCGTTGATCTGCCATGGCTCGCTCCCTGTTGGCGCGACTCCGACCATCTCCTGAAGGAACTCCTCCTTAAGGTTGTCGTCTGTTGGTCCTTAGACAGTTGTCAGCAGAAACCGGTCTCGTCGATAATCAGCTTGACGTTAACTGTAATTGAGAATCTTCCAATGTTCTTCGATTGTGCGTCATCAATTTCCTTGTTCCGGAAGATGGCAACGCCTCCCCTCGTCCGGACTGTCGGGAGGACAAGCAACCCTGCATCCTTGTCCCCCCCCCCCCCCCCCCCCCCCCTCCCCGATCTCTTTTGCAATTGCAGCCGACCAAATCTCGATCTTGGTTTCCTGTAGATTCAGAATATCTACCCTATGCTGCTCGGCGATCTCGCATACGGCCGAGCGCCTGGCCAACGCGTTTAGGCCCCTCACATTCCAGAACATAATTCTATGAAGATTGCTACTCATGGGGACACAAGGCGAATGATCCGTCAACTACTACCATCATGAAGATAATAGTGTACACCGACCAACACACCAGGGGGCAACGACGGCCACCAGTAGCCCCAAGAATCCATCGTCATCGAACTAGCAACATTCGGAGGAGACTACACATGGAAATAAAACCTAACTCTAACTCGCAGAAGGCCAGCCGTTGACGGAGACTAGCTAATCTAACTAACATGATCACACTACAGGCCCGTCGGCCACACCAGCCGGTCCGTCTAGGCTAACAACGATCCGGAGCGCTCCGAGGTCTTGGTTGGTCAGCATTGCGATGGCCTCCATGTCCTTGTCGGAGAGAGGTTCGTCAAACTTCTTCTTCAACGCAGCCGCCACCTTGGGGTTTATCTTCTCCTTCGGGCCTAGCATGCCCAGCTGCTGCACGTGGCGCAAAGTGGCCCTATGGGAGACATGGACAGTGGAGCTTGCCGCAGCCTGCCGAGCGCTCTGTCTGACTGGAGCAGCGTGTGTGCACGTCTTTGGGGTGCAGATGAGCGCCCAGCAGGAGGGGGAGGGGGCGCTGCGATGATGGGCTCCGAGGTCCTTGCAAAGAATTGCAGCGGGTCCATGCGGTCCTGTCCGTCCTGCATGGTGATGTTGCGCACCTGCTGCGTGATGGAGGTCATCTGGAGCTCCATCGATGGCGCTAGAGGCTGAGCACGGCATCGTAGGAGTGAGCTCTCTGGGAATTCCTCATCCCCGGGTGTCTTGCTGTGTTGGCCACCATCGAACTCGAGCGGAGTAAAGCGCCTCCAACATGGCATGCTCGAACTCGAGCTGCATGCAGCCCGTCCTTGGAGGGGAGAGACCGTCCTTTGGTTTGGAGGAATTCCATAGGTATTTTATAGGATTTTTTTTCTTTGGAGCTTTTTGGTTCAAAGGAATGGATTTGAGATAAACATTAGCCTAAACTATATGAAAAAAATCGATGATGTGAATCAACAACTCTTTTTTTATTCCTACTCATAGGATTGGAGATACACACCATCTTGTTTTCTATAATTTTTCTATTCCTATAATAATTTTATCCTATGATCCAGGTTCATAGGGAGTCTTAGTTTTAGGTTAAAAAAATGCCATGGTAGCAGTTTTCGATTGCCACGACAACATTTTTTTTCATAGGCCTGGTAGAAATACGAGCACTGTGCTCTCATATGCACACGTTGCAGGTGTATAAGTTAGCAGTGGCTAGTTACCAGCAGGATGCTCTTCGTAGGCCACTTGTAGACCTTCTGGACAGGCCATCGATGAATATTTTTGTAGTAGAGTTTGGACACATTTTGAGCTAGAAAAACAAAATTTGGACGCATTCCATCAATAAAAGATTTTTTTTTCTTTTTTCTTTGAAAATGAGGATGACCCCAGCTTTAACATCTAGACGATGCATGCATTTATTTTATTAATTATTCATAAAAACCTTATAAAGTAATACATTAGTAAGTCTGAAGTCATCGTCTTGACAACATCTGTTGCTACTTCTATCCAGCTAATGAAGGGTGCCGATACTCCAAGCCGAATTCTAAACAAACCTCGCATCAAAGCCTAAAATCTAAAGCCGGAGGTCCGACCAAGCTACTTGTCGGGTCTCGGGCACACACCGGCCAGGCACATTGTCAGAATCCGTTGTCGGGTCTTCTATCGATCCATCTTTAAAGAAGGTACCGACGCATCGATCATATGCCAAGCATGTCATCAACGCCTCCTTGATGCCAAACAACATCACCTCCATACGTACGTCCATCAAGACGCATCTGAGACCAAGACTCTGTTGCACCATGCCGCCAGGACCCGCCGTCATCGACGTGGTAGATGCCATGTCCCACCACCTCCTGATCCAGGTCCAGGTCAAGCCGGAGTAGTGACAGATGTTGCAGGGCGTGGCGGGCCGTACGCGGACACGACGAGGGCACGACAGGGACACGACGGGGACTCAGGCAACGAGCTCGTGGGCACGGCGGACGGAGGCGAGCTCGGCACACGCGGGCAGCTGCTGGGCGGGGCAGAGGCGAGCTCACCGAAGCTACGGGTGGCGGTGTGGGAGCTCATCCACCAGGTGTTCGACCAAATGTCGGACGGACATGTCAGAAAATGCATGCTTCCCCGTTGGGTGCATTTGCAGACGCAAATCAAAAAAAGTACAAAGAAGAATGGATACGCGACCTAAACAGACAAAAAACGCGTTTATTTGGATTTTATGTTAGAGTTGCTCTTATAAGTTTGGAAAGATACGTTCTCTACGCATTTCAAATATATTATGATGAAAAATAACATGTATTGTTTAAGCTATTTTGTCAAATTAAAATTAAATATGTCAACCCACCAAACCTCATCAGTCATCACGTCGACGAGCAGATCAACGATCGTATACAGAAGGAACGACTCTCTCGCCTTTAATAGACAAATATGGCCTCTCCCTCAGCCGCATTTGTTTCTCTCCTGTCCTGTGGAATCCATCATCTTGACATGACATCTCCATACCTCCCCCTCCACCGCATTCAATGCGAAGACAAGCTGCCTCTGGCCATAGGTGTACCTAGCTATGGTCATGGAGGACAGGGGATGAGAGAGAGAGAGTAGATCGACGATGATGATATGAGAGAGAAGGTGAGGTGACAACTGAGGTGACGACCTTTTCTGCAATGTGGAAAGAATCGACATCCTCTCTCTTCTCCCTGCCCCACCAGGTTTGATATCCGCGCTCCCTGGGCCCCGCCCCCTTGTCTCCCTTCCCCCTTTACATAGACCCTATCTTCTTCTTCTAGCTCTTGGCCTCCTCACTCCCCTCCTCGCCTCACCAGCAGTTCACCCGGGGAGCAGCTCTGGTCTGCTGCCTCCACCTCCGTCGTGCCGGCTGCTCAAGCAGCTGGTGTTCCTCGTTGCTTGCCTTCTTGTTCGCCGTCTCCCACTTTTATCGTCTTCTTGGTGAGTGCGTACGTTTTCTGCTTCCTCGGGTTGCAGATTTGCAAGCGTTTTTCTCTCCATAGTTGATCCATGCTTTTTGATTTTGAACCGTTGGTGTGCTTGATGGATTGATTATGTGCCATGAACTGTTGCATCTTCGCATGTCTTAACCAAATCTAGGGCATGCATGCATGAGCATGACTAAAAATTCTTTCAATTTGGGAATCAAGAACGGAGAATCTTTATATAGTCATGCACTCCCCTCCCCCAGATCGATTTAGTTTGCTTCGTCTTCATCATCATCGACTAGGTTTTGTTGTGTGTGTGATGAATATATCTTCACTGTGCCAAGAAAGAAAGAAAAAGCATATCCTGATCTGTACTACTACTAGTACTAACCCTAGCTAGGGTTCCATTTAATTCCATCCATCCGTGCGCGAGTTTGACCGGTCAGAGTTTTTCAATTAAGTTATCTCGCCCATCGATCGCCATCACTGTGCGTCTGTGCAGGTAGATGGCCTCAGAGTTCTTGCTACTCCTATATCCTGCAGCGCATTTCTGTTTTTGCCATGTCCTGTGTTGTTTGTTTCCCCTTCTGCATGTCTCAGGTTGTGTCAGCTCGTTGCATCATTGCATGGCTGCCAAAACTCAGCTCAGCTGAGATCGTAGGTTTGAGAAACACTGGCACTCGTGCTAGTTAGCTGTCAGCTAACCTGAAACCCTAGTTCTCGCTGAATCCTGATCTGCCATAGCTAGGATTGGATTGGAGGGAGATAGTTCGCCAACAACTTTTGAGAAACTGACGAGCTCGTGACAGTACACTGTGACACTATAAGACATACAGTATATTTATTGCAGTCATTTGACCATCGGTCAAGGCCCGCATTTGTTTACTAATGACATGTCATCGGTGCAGATCTGAGCTGAGAAGCGGCGAGGAGGCAAGTCGGTCGGCCGGCGGCGATGGACATGTCTGGCGTGAGCGCGGTGGACAGTCCGGGAGGCGGCAGCGCGTCGTCGGCGTTGGCAGCGCCGCGGCCGAGCAGGTACGAGTCGCAGAAGCGGCGGGACTGGCAGACGTTCGGGCAGTACCTACGGAACCACCGCCCACCGCTGGAGCTCGCGCGGTGCAGCGGCGCGCACGTGCTGGAGTTCCTCCGGTACCTGGACCAATTCGGCAAGACCAAGGTGCACGCCGCGGGGTGCCCCTTCTTCGGCCACCCCTCGCCGCCGGCGCCGTGCCCGTGCCCGCTGAAGCAGGCGTGGGGGTCCCTGGACGCGCTAGTGGGCCGCCTCCGCGCCGCCTTCGAGGAGCACGGCGGACGCCCGGAGGCCAACCCGTTCGGGGCGCGCGCCGTGAGGCTCTACCTCCGCGACGTCCGCGACGGTCAGGCCAAGGCGCGCGGCATCGCCTACGAGAAGAAGCGCCGGAAGAGGCACCCCCAGACATCGTCGAAGCAGAAGCAGCAGGCGGCGGCGGCGGCGGCGGCGGCGACTGCCGCGGCCAGTCCGTCGTCCGTGGACAGGCCGGACATGCGGCATGGCATGCTGGAGCAGACGCACTACCTGTTCCCCATGCACGCGCACCTCTTCCAGGGACACTTCTTGGCGCCGGCGCCCGAAGGCGACCCCGTGGGAGCGCTGGATGGAGTAGTCCCTGCCCCCGGGGATGACATCGTGATGGTGATGGCGGCAGCCGCCGCCGCCGCCGAGGCGCACGCTGCCGGGTGCATGATGCCCCTGTCCGTGTTCAACTAGCTAGCTCGATGTAGAGAATTAAGTAAGTAGGCCTAAGTAAGTCGAGCGTGCATGTTAATTCTGGCAATGGCGATGCCTCGGCTTGGTCGTCTCGCCATTTGAGCACAGCCCTAGGTTTGTACGCAGTGCGCGCAACTCTCCTAGCGTAATCCACTAGTACTACTAGCTCTTTTGGTGAATTTGCTTTACATAGCATCGGAGGTAGTTAATCATGGTTATCTGTAATCTGCATGGTTGTGTACGTGAAGTCGCAAAAGTTGGCAGGTTTGAAATGTTGGTTTAATGAAACTCACAGCCAATTAAGTGGTATGTTTGTGTTACTCGATTGCATTGTTGGCTAGCACAGAATGTTTTTCTAATTAGTAAGTGCCTAATTTAGTTCATCGAGTCATTTGTTTTTCTTGTTCACTGAGAAATAGTAATATCTTCAAATCGTGTATAAATGTAGGAACATCAAATCTAGTTTATCAAATCGCAACGGTCACATCTTGAACCACTATATATAAGTATAAAACGAGTAGTAGTAGTATAATATTGCTATCGTGTGGTGGCGATGCTTCTGATGGCACACCTAGCCAGACACAGCTTACGGTCATGCACCTGTCGGATCGAGCTAGAAGTATATGAAGTACACGCTTGCATCTTTTGTACACTGGTTGTGGCGGTCATTTCCCCCGATATCACAACAACGTACGTCAGATTTCAGTACTACTAGCAATCAACGATCCATTCTCCAGCGCACTGTAGCCAATTCAAAAAGTTCATCACTGCTCGCCGTCGATCGATCGGGCCGGACGGGCGCACCTTCGTACTGGTTAATGGGATAGTGAAAGTGATTTTTTTAGATAAAAGGAGCATGACCCCATTTTCATTACGAAAATAAGAGTATGGGTATATCAAAATAGCAACACCACAACGCTAAATTTTTTAGACCTGACGCATCGTCGTGTCAACGAAGCAACATCCTAGACATATAACCATATCTATAGGATGCAAAACAATCCATTACAGTAGATCGGACAGATTCAACCATCTTTACATATTGCACATCTATCAAATCAAAAGATAAGATTAAACTCTGAACAAACTGTAAATGTGACAACTATTCAATTAAAACGGAATCTATTTTTTAAACAGAAGGATTTCACCAATGCGTTGTTCTGTAGACTTCATAGTGAAAGTGATTTTGACCGACACGAAAGGATAGACGTGCGGTGCAAATGCAGCTGGGCCGGTAGGCGGTAGCTAGCCATTCCCACCACCTCAGTTAGTGCGTGCGTGTGGTTCGTGCTACTCGCCTTGCTGGAACTTGCATAGTGATCGAATGGCATGTCGTCAATGCAGCGTATGATCATCAGGTCGTACAGATCAGTGTGAAATGGTGGCCGAGTTGATCGCCATAATGCCATGCATACTGGGAGTGGATGTGACTCGTGCATGTACTGCTGCTGCGATCAGGTTTCCCCTGATTTGGCAGTGCGCCGCAGCTTGTGCTGGGCGCCTAGACCTGGACCAGTCAAGCGTTTCACAGGACCTGTCCTGGATTGGTCCATCCAAGGACTTGACAAGACCGCTTGGAGCTTGCGTGCCTCTCTAAGCAGTTTTGTTCAGAGATCGGCACACTGTTTCGAAGCTGTTTGTCATGTTTGCGGAGAGATTAAGAGGATAACTCATTTGCTTTTTTCCGATAAATGATGGATTTTATTTACAACCATAAAAAAAGTATTCCCTTCATTCCATAATATAATGCGTCCTTATTTTCGAGTTTTAACTTTGACCATAAATTTAACCAACGAGACCGAGTGCGGAACTAAAAATTATACCATCGAAAACTTGATTCAAATACGAATTCAATGAGATAATTTTTATTCCCGTTACAATTGGTCTCATTGATTAAATTTTTTATCAAACTTAAATTTGGGAAAGCATGGACACACTACATTATGGAATGAAGTGGGTACAAAACACAACAATTACACGCCGACACAACCAACCTCAATGCATACACAAAACACACTACCAAATAGCAAAGTCATACTTCCCCGTTTAGAATTAATTGTCACTGAAATGAGTGTATCTTGATCACAACCAACCTCGACGCATACACAAAACGCACCACCAAATAGCAAAGTCATACTCCCCCGTTCAGAATTAACTATCACCGAAATGAGTGTATCTCGATGTGTTTTAGTGTGGATTCACTCATTTCAGTGACAATTAAATCTGGTTTATACCAAAGATAGACGACGTAAAAATAAAACCCCAAAGCGATCAAATTCGCGATCAACAAACTACAATAATTATCATATCTATATGAATCATCTCATGGCACCATAAGAAGACGACATGGTGCTTCAATAGCAGCGCCTTTAAGAAATTATGGGGACCCCGACCTTGTAGGATCAAGACAACCGATTGTACATGCAACAACGATCTCATGATCAGTGTTCCTAGCATACAAAGAACTGGTATCAAAAATCCACATCCATTATAACACGTTAAAGTGTTACATAGATATAACCATTATGGTCAAGTCTTACATAAAAGCCACATGGACGGATACATCAAATAAACACCGCAAAAGTGTTACATAGATATAACCATTATGGTCAAGTCTTACATAGAAGCCACATGGACAGATACATCAAATAAACACCGCAGCAAAAACTCCAACGATAACTTGAACTCATGTTACGAGCCTTAACCCTGCATCTAATCTGACTGGGAAGCATCCTAGTTCACAAGGTCATCCTCGAAGAACTCATCTTCAATGTCAAATTTCTCCATGACTGGGCAAGTTAATAGCCACGGAGAAGTCAATGAATACTTTGAATGTACACGCAAGCAACTTTCATGTAACAGGAGAATGAACATTCATGAATTATATAATTGGAAATCCCTACACATATACTATTTGATAAGCGGTTCAAGAACTAAGTACTAGGAGGTGTATGACAGCAGTGGCGGAGCTTCCTTAGGGACAACCTGGGCCATTGCCCCCCCCAACTAGTGTAGTTTTCTTATGTCATTTGCTAATTAGACATGAATGATGGAGTATTTTCACAATCTTTGACTGACTGGCCCCTCCAACCATTTCGTTCAAGCTCCGCTACTCGTATGACCTATTGTTTGGAAACCAAATGTATCTTTCAAACATGATATCGTAAGGTTACATACATCGACATCAACAAATTTACGTAAATCCCGGCTTGATCATCTCACACCTCGCTCTTCATCTTATCTCAACCCATGCTCAAGTTCCTATAAATGAAGTTTTATGGACATAGCCTAAGTATGACCCTCCAACTGCCCTTGACCGTGAATACAACTATTCGAATACTTTAACACTGCGGAGAGGTTGTACACTGGTACCACAAGATCTGAATACTTATTATGTCAGCCACCACTCATCGTATGTCAAATACCCGAGGCACCCAAAAAATATATTTCCCCAGACGACATTAATATAGAGTCCACTCGTTGGTTCTTCGTTCCCATGCCTAACTACCTCAACGTATGGCGGTCGACCAATTTTCCAATATTTGCACTTAGCACATGAGGGAACCAACAATGTTCCCGGTGATCAACATGGCCACCCATCCAAGCACAACCCAGTCCCGAGTGACTTTTCCCACTCTCATCACTAGTAATATGGGCCCTTTGCTAGTATTGACCAAGGTAATAAATCTTTCCCCGTCCCATGAAAAGGTAACATGGTTGCACATGTAAGATTGGGATATCACGCACAAATTAAATGTAATCCCATTTGAAACATCTTAGTAGGATGATCATTGATTTGTTGAGTACTAGGATACTAACTTGGTAGAATGTTATGTCTAGATATTACCAAAAATTCACACGGTTGGAGGGCATAACCGAGTTGCGGGAATGTGCATCAATCTTCACGAACCTCTTCTCTGCATTGCGTTCATTGGTAAAGATCAGATAAAACCGCTTTGCATCTTCATAGTGTTCATGGGTTTTATTCATAGGCACGCAAGTTTTGTTTTCTACTATGTTTCCCAACAACTAGTCGCGTAATACAATCGAAGTTAATATGACAAAGTCAGGAATAAAACATTCAATTCAGTTTCATTGAAAACATGGTTAATAAGTTTGGTGAAGGTTTGATAAATATAGGGGAAACAAGCCTCCACGCTCATGGCCCTTTTCAATAAATTGTCCACACGTGGACTACACAACCTTATTAAACACAAATACCAATTTATAGCCATCTCGACACAAGAGGGAGTCGTGACGAGATTTTTATTTGTTAAAGGGACATGATGCACATTCTTCAACCGCGCGATCTTTCGTAAAGTGAACTTCAGATGACTGTACCAACACCATGATCAGAATCATGTGAACCATTTCTCATCAGCACAGATGTAGTTGTTGTGATCTTATAAGAAGAAAACATGGAGATATCAACACCCACATGTATATTGGCACCCGTGTCAATAAAAAATTAGGAGAGTGTCATACTTAATGAATGGTAGAAAATTTACCATATCGACATATTTCATCTCAACATCTCAAATAACAGCATCCCAATCTTGCCTCCATTCTCATGCAAACACATGTCAAGTGGTTCGTGCATGCATAATGCCAATGATCATCTACACCGCAGACATGGCATCTTCCTCGCTTCTTAAAGGTCTCCTTCTTGAAGTTGGCACACAGTGGGGCCTTGTTCTTGCGTTCAAACTTTTCTCTACCCGCATAGTTATTCTTGTTCTTGAATTTGTGGGATTGGTAATTCATCTATTGCAACAAATTGCCACTACAATTCCCGTCATATACTCAAGTGTGGGTGTGTGGGTATGTGTGTGTTTCCCTCGCCTTTTCTTCCACATCAAGAGTACCAATAACATTGACAATAGAAAATTCATGTCTCTTGTGCTCCCAAGAAGTAGCAAAATTCCTCCACAAACGAGGAAGCTTGGCAATGATGCGTGAGACAATGAACTTATTCGAGAACATACAATTTAAATGCTCAATTTCTTAGTGGCTGAATCTCGTGAGTTGATGAACTATGGAGTGGTTGTCGGTCATATTTTAGTCATGATACCGTTTCATGACATACAACTCACACATGTGTTCAAGACTTCAAACATGGTCTCAAGTGCACCCCCATATCATTACCAACCACAATGGCCATGAAAGGATCAACGATCTTATCGAAAAGAACACTCAGAACATCACTGAGGGAGTCCTGGACTAAGGGGTCATCGGGTCGCTGGCCTATCTCCTAATAGGCCGGCTTGGTGGGCCGCTCTTTGACTATCGAAGGAAGGGCCGGATACGCCATGACCCCGTGTTCTAAAAGGAAGTCTCGAAGGCGCGTCGTGCACTCCAAGTCAAGATGAGGAAATCAGCATCTCCATCCCCGGCAGGAGATCTATCATGTGTAAACCCTAGGTACCCCCCCGGTGTCTATATAAACCTAGAGGGTTTCATATTGTAGGGTGGAGAAACTCATTTAGGGTTTTAGCTACCTGATCTCAAGGTAGATCAACTCTATAACCTTCATACACATCAATATAATCGAGCAGGACGTAGGGTTTTACCTCCATAGGAGGGCCCAAACCTGGGTAAACATCGTCTCCTTCGTCCCCTTGTTACTATCGATCCTAGACTCACAGCTCGGGACCCCCTACCCGAGATCCACCGGTTTTGACACCGACATTGGTGATTTCATTGAGAGTTCCAATGTGATCGCAAAAGGAATCGATGGCTCGCGTTATCATTAACGAAGAAGTTCGTAACATGGACTCCTTTGTCCCTAGACAGATCTTCTCTTTCGGCAGCATTGTGCTGCATGCTGACCCGACCGACCGTCTTGGCCGGGTCGGGAGTCTCTCCTTTGATCAAGAGGTTGGATTTGGGAACCTAGAGTTCTCCGTAGACTCTCGGGGCGATCTTTTGCTCACCAGGCTCGCAATATCATCTGACGCGCCCCAGGACTCCGACGCCTTAACCTCAGATTTCGCTTTTGACCCTGCCCACGGGACCAACCCCGACGATGATCTGGCTTTTAGTCCGGATCTGGCCATAGCACTGGATGGTCGGTGGCCAGCTCCTGCCAAACACACTCCTTGTGCGGACGCATCAGAGGTTAACTCTGAAAGCTTTGAGAAGATTGACCGGATCGAGATCTCGACACTCAACAAGGCTCTAGATCGGATCCTATCGATGAAAATTACTAACGACCCAACCCCGATCCACGCTTAGATTGGTCTGAAGGTGGGTCAAGAGGAATTTTTTATCCCACCCACCACCCATATAGTAGCGACTGTCAAAGACTTAACCGATATGTTGGATTACGCCTCCGAGGAGGCAGAAGACATGGATGAAGAGGATTGCGCTCCCACCCCCATCAACACTGAGCGATGGACTGCCACCTCCACCTACGACATCTACATTGTGGATACTCCAGCCGATAAGGGAAAGCACACACCCGAGAACAATGTGTTGGACTACGCCTCCGAGGAGGCAGAAGACATGGATGAAGAGGATTGCGCTCCCGCCCCCATCAACACCGAGCGATGGACTGCCACCTCCACCTACGACATCTACATGGTGGATACTCCAGCCGATAAGGGCGAGCACACACCCAAGAACAATGGCGATAAATCGGGTGAAGCGCTGTCAAGGCACCGGAAACTGCACAAACGATCAAAGGCAAAAAAGGGAAGGGAAGCCATTGCTGACATCGGGGAAAACGATACCCTGGAAGACCTCGACGATCCCGATATCCCCGAACAGCCGCTAGAGGGTTAGGAGAGGCCGGAAAATCAGCGCGACCTCGAGGATCCGAACGATTCCAAGGATGACAACTACCTCCCCCGATACAGGAGGAGGATAGCCTGGAAGCCGAAGACTTCACAGTCCCCGAAAACCTTGAGGATCGGGAAAGGTTTAGGAAACAACTTATAGGCACTGCTCGAAGCCTGAAGGCAAAAGAACGACAGCTTAAGGCCAAACAAAATACCCTCAATGATAGATGGACGAGGGTCCTATCAACCGAGGAAGGGTACGATATCGGACTATTGGACCAACCCAAAAGCTATCCACACCGACGGTTCCTGCCACAGTTCAACGATGAGGTCCCTGATACACCATCTCCCAAGCACACTCCATACGACCAGCCAGACCGCCCTCCCCGAGGACGAGATAGGACGGCTGGCAACGCAGGTTATAGGTCGGCGATACCCCATAGATGGGGAAAAGAGTCAATAGATCCCGAGGACAGGTACGACTTGTGACACGACCTGGATTATAGAACAGGCCGCACGAGATCCATCTATGGATCCAAAGGGTACTCCCCCGATAGACGGGACGGGTACCAGCCTTGGCTTGACCGCAACAACAGAGGTCGAGAAAAGCAAGATTATAAATAATACCTAACAGGGAATAAAAAAATTATAATGACGTTCCAAGCAAAACACATATCATGTGATGAATAAAAATATAGCTCCAAGTAAGATGTACCGATAATGTTGGAGACGAAAGAGGGGATGCCTTCCGGGGCATCCCCAAGCTTAGATTCTTGAATCTTCCTTGGATATTACCTTGGGGGCGGGGGGCTTGGGCACCCCCAAGATTAGGTCCTTGCTGCTCCTTATTCACCTCATATCGGTATCTCACCCAAAACTTGAATACTTCAATCACACAAAACTTAACAGAACTTCGTGAGATGGGTTAGTGTAGTAAAGATAGATCATTCACTTAGGTAATGTCAAGACAAGATTCATAATTGTTCTCACATAATACCTATTGTATTCCATCATTCCCACAATTTATATCACCAAATATAAGTTATAAAAACACTTGAAACAAGCAAACTATGCATGCAAAATAGAATCTGTCAAAAAACAGAACATACTGTAAAGATCTGAATGATCACCATACTTACCTGATTCTAAACATTCTGAAAAATTAGGAAAACTCATATAATTCGCATATAAAAAACTTGTAAAAAATTCAGATTTTTTTGATACTCCAGTAAAATCATATAATTCATATACTGGACACAAAACTTTCTGTTTTTGCACAGAATCAAACAAGCAAGTATGCACACTATCCCAAAGGCTTTACTTGGCACTTAATTGAAATAAAAGACACAAAACATGATTAATACGGTAGCTTAATCATGTTAGCACACAAAAACAGAAAGTAAAAGTGTTGGGTTGTCTTCCAACATGCGCTTTTCTTTAATGCCTTCTAGCTAGGCATAATGATTTCAATGATGCTCGTATAGGAAATAGTATTTGAGACATGCAAAAGAGCATCATGAATCACATTACAAGCACATTTAAGTCCAACCCACTTCCTATTCGTAGGGATTTTGTGAGCAAACAATTCATGGGAACAAGAATCAACTTGCATAGGAAGGCAAAACAAGCATATCTTAAAAAATTGAACACATAGAGAGGAAACTTGATATTATTGCAGTTCCTACAAGCATAAGTTCCTCCCTCGTAATATTTTTCATTAGCATCATGAAGGAATTCAACAATATATCTATCACATGCAGCATTATTTTCATGATCTACAAGCATAGAAAATTTATCACTCACCACATAAGCAAATTTCTTCTCATTTATAATAGTGGGACCAAACTCAACAAAATAACTATCATGAGATACTTGATTGACATAACCAGTTTGAATATTAAAATCATGATGACAAGTTTCATGGTTGTCATTACTCTTTATAGCATACATGTCATCACAATAATCATCATATATAGGAGGCATTCCATCATCATAATAGTTTTGCTCATCAAAACTTGGGGAAGTAAAAATATCATACTCATCAAACATAGCATCCCCAAGCTTGTGGCTTTTCATATCATTAGCATCATGAATATTCAGAGCTTTCATACTAAAAATATTTCTATCATTCTCATCATTCAAGGAATTCTCACTAAGTATTTTTCATAAATTCTTTCTGTACCAAGTGAGCATAATTTTCCGAACCATCATTTTCACGAAAGGCATTAAAGAGACGAAACAATTGATGCAACCTAAACTCCAATTTTGTTGTTGTTTTCTTTTATAAAACCAAACTAGTGAAAAACAAGAAACTAAAAGATTTGATTGCAAGATCTAAAGATATACCTTCAAGCACTCACCTCCCCGGCAAAGACGCTAGAAAAGAGCTTGATGTCTACTACGCAACTTTATTCTTGTAGACTCGTGTTGGGCCTCCAATCGTAGAGTTTTGTAGGACAGTAGCAATTTTCCCTCAAGTGGAGTACCTAAGGTTTATCAATCCATGAGAGGTGTAGTATGAAGATGGTCTCTCTCAAACAACCCTGCAATCAAATACAAGAAATCTCTTGTGTCCCCAACACACCCAACACAATGGCAAATTGTATAGGTGCACCAGTTTGGCAAAGAGATGGTGATACAAGTGCAATATGGATGATAGATATAGATTTTTATAATCTGAAATTATAAAAAAACAAGGTAGCAAGTGACAAAAGTTAGCACAAATGGTATTACAATGCTTGAAAACAAGGCCTAGGGTCCGTACTTTCGCTAGTGCAATCTCTTAACAATGCTAATATAATTGGATCACATAACCATCCCTCAACCTTTACGATCAATATATCCAAGAGTTCATAGTAAGATAATACCAAGTTATCATTTCCGATCGATCTATTCAAGAGTTCATACTAGAATAACACCATATGATACGCATCAACCAACTCTAATGTCACCTAGATACTCCAATGTCACCACAAGCATCCATGAGTTAATTATATGATGCGCATCTAACAATGTCAGATTAATAACACTCAATCCAACACAAAGAACCTCAAAGAGTGCCCCAAGATTTCCATCGAAGAAAGTAGGACAAGAACGTGTATCAACCCCTATGCATAGATTACCCCAATGTCATCGCGAGAATTCACAAGTTGAGTACCAAGACATAGATCGAGTGTTTTCAGATCCAATATTCAATCCAACATAACGAAATCTCAAAGGGAAAGATTCAATCCATCACAACATTATAGCAAGGGAATAACATCATATGATCGGACTATATTAACAAAGCCCATAATACATCAAGATCATGACATCTCAAGAACACGAGAGAGAGAGAGAGATTGAACACATAGCTACTCGTACAAACCGCCATCCCCAAGGGTGGACTACTCCCTCCACATCATGGACTCTACCGGGATGATGAAGATGGCCACCGGAGATGCTCTACCCTCTCCAACAATGTATTGTTTTCTCTCCCGATTGATTTTTCGTCGATACAGAGGCCTTGCGGCGGCAGAACGAGGAGTCTAGGATATTTCTGATGGTTTATATATTTATAGGATTTTTGGGCATCAGTTTCACGCCAAGATGGGCCATGAGGAGGGCACGATACACCAGGGCGCACCTGGGCCCTCTGGTGCGCCCTGGTGGGTTGTGCCCACCTCGTAACTCTTCTCCGGTAGTTCTTTGCTCCAATATTTCTTATTTGGTCCAGAAAGAATCACCAAAAGTTTCGGGCGAATCCGAGAACTTTAATTTTCTGCCTAAAAACAACACCACGGTAATTCTGCTGAAAACAGCATCAGTCCGGGTTAGTTCTAAATAAATCATATAAAGTGCATCAAAACCATATAAAATTATTATAAAGATAGATTAATATGGCATAAATACTTCATATATTATCGATACGTTGGAGATGTATCACATATCCGTTTTTATCAAGCCTAATATGGCAAAGACCCGACTCATCTCATCCGATGAGCCGGCCCTTGGGGGCTACAGGTCAAATTCTTGAAAGTATTAAGTCAAGACTGACTCATCTCAATCAGATGAGCCGTCTGTTGGGGGCTACAGGTCAAATTCTTGAAAGTATTAAGTCAAGACCCAACTCATGTCAATCAGATGAACCGACCCTTGGGGGCTATAGGTCGAATTCTTTAAAATATTATCTAAAGACCCGACTCATCTCAATCAGATGAGTCGGCCCTTGGGGGCTATAGTTATAGATAAAAGTGTTTCATGAGCCAGTTTATCATAGTAAATTGGCTCTTGGAGGCTAATGATAGTACATAGGTAGCGGCAAAACAAGGAAGTATACCTCATACTTCTCCTTCATGGCATTTATCATACTCACTTCAATTTCTCGGCTCCCAGACAGTCAAGTTAAGAACTACTAGTGTAAATCTTCAATACCAAGCACCGACAATTCACGAAGATCCAGAGTTGTTTTCCGTTTGTTTAAATCAACCTGTTCTTGCTTAGCCATGATTTTAGTAAGGGAAGTGGATGCAAATGGATCTTGATAATTTTCCTTCATGATGATAACATTCGGATTGTCCGGCCCTATCGAACTCTTGGGGTCATCCAAATGAGCCGCCAGGCGAGGAGAGCAAATCGGGCTGGGTGGTCTGATAGATGGCTCATCTGATGCGTCCCGAGCCTCAGTTTGTATGTCCATGAAAATCGGCTCATTCGGTATAGGCATCTCAATGTCATCTACTGCTTCAGCAGTCCTATCCGGACCTTTCTTTGCAGAAGGGTCAGTTCTCATTGGCGAGAAGGCTGAGGTGTTGCAGTTTATAGTACTAGAAGATGACCCACCAACCCTCTTTGACAAGGTGGCCTTTGCCCTATGGTTGCAAAGATTAAATATTATACTAAGGAAAGTATAGCTAAAGGTTCGAGATTAACATAAGTGGACAAATGTAAGTTCAGAGACTTACCCATGGATTATAGTAAAAGCAGGAAGTTGCGTGGCTGTAGAATCATCCAAAGATGAAGGGGCAGCTTGGTAAACATAATTCGAAGGACTAAGAGGTTGTTTAAATAAGCCGGCTTTAGGATGAGATTTGTTTGGACTATGAGGCACCCCGAAGCGCGGTTTATCAGCCGGAGGCGCATCAGACAAGCCATGCTCTGAATCGTCCTAATCAACCCGGAGTTTACGTTTGGACGAGCTACACTACTGGAATCCAGTTATTTGCCATGTGCCATGCCTTTGCCGTTTGCTGGCACATGGCAAAGATGCTCTTTGCCATCAGCTGAAGCAAAGCATACGGCAAAGAACTGGCGCATGGCAAAGTCTTTTTTTGCCATCTGCTAGTCCTTTGCCGTCCGCGCCCAGACGGCAAAGAGACCAAGGGCAGACACATAGAGGCAAGGTGGGTCCCACTGGACCTTGGGCCTGGCCAGGTCCAACGGAAGGGCTCTTTGCCGTCCGCCAGGCCTTTGTCGTCGGCCGTGTTTGTCTTTGCCGTCCGGGGGCAGACGGCAAAGGGGCATGCCTATAACGGCCGTCCCCTGCCCCCCACTCCTCTCTCTCACTCTCTCTCACTACCCCCACTCCACTCTCTCCCTCCCCTTTCGATCGCTGCCGCCATCCTCCTCCCCCACCCCCCACCACCGCACCACCCCCACCACCGGAACGTCTCCCTCCTCGCGCCGCTCCCTTTCCTCGGTGGCTCCCTCGTGCCACCCCCCGCCCTAAGCCGCCCTCCCATCACCGGCCCCTCCCCTCGCCGACTCCCTCCCTGCACCGCCCCCACCACCGTGCCGCCGCCCTCCCTGCGCCGCCCCCCCACCATGTTGTCGCGCCCTTCCCTGTGCCGCCCCCTCCCCCGCGTTGCCCCCTCCCCGAGCCGCCCGCTCCACTTTCCGGCTCCCGGTGCCGCCCCCTCCCCGCAGCTCCCCCATCTCCATGGCTCCCCTCCCCTCGCCGACCCGGCCGTCCCCACCCAACTCTGGTGAGTGCCCGGCCGCCGCCCCCCTCACTTTTTTCCTGTTTTTAGTTAGTTAGTTAGTTACTTTACTAGGTTATAATTTTTTTAGAATAAATTAGATAGTTAGTTTATTTTCCATTTTTTCTGTTAAATTAGATAGTTAGTTTATTTTTTAGTTAGTTTACTAGGTTAATTAGAAAAAACTTAGATAGAAAAGTAAAAAATTAGAAGAAAAGAAGAAAAGAAAAAAACTAGGAGAAAAGAAGAAGAAGAAGAAGAGGAAGAAGAGGGTGAAGAAGAAGAAAAGGACAAGAAGAAGAAGAAAGAAGAAGATGATGATGATGAAAAAAAGTAGAAGTAGAATATGAAAAAAAACAAGTAGGAAAATATAAAAAGACACCCCAACCCCCGACACGACACCCTGACACCCCGACATGGCACCCCGACCCCGACACAGCACCCCTACCCCGACACGACACCCCCAACACCCCGACCCCGACATGACACCCCCGACACCCCGATCCCGAAAAAGGTGCTCTTCAGCCTTCCAAAGGCCGACGAGGTCATATATTTGTTTTGATCGAGTTTCATTTCAATGTGCAGTTGTTTCGTCGCTGCAAGGGTCAGTTGTTCGACGACCTCCCCGTGCGTTTGACGAGCTCCCCTGTTGCGTTCGTTGGTGAGCACAAATGACATCTCCTCCCCCGTCCCCCTTAAAAAAATTGCTCTGTTCTGGTCTTCGTGCCGATGAAACTTGCTAGCTATAGGTGTGTTCAATCATCAGTATGGGTGACCAGTATGTGTCTCCCGTTTGAAAGGGTTAAATCTATAAATATGCATGCATCTGCATATTTATAAGCGTGATTCTTTTGAATTGTCCAACGTTATCCATGGACAACCCGAGTATGTGTAGATTGGGTTCATTTTCCCATATGCTCTGCTCCGGATCCAATGCAGAATTTCGCCAGTGCCTCCCTGTTGTTCTCTGGGTACACATCTTCTCTGCTTATTGCCAAGACGTGTATCAGGAGAACAACGGGGAGGTGCTGCCAAAATTCTGCGTCGGATCCGGAGCAGAGCATGGGAAAATGAACCCAATCTACACATACTCGGGTGGGATTAGGACCTATCTCTACCTATTAGCGTGTAGGTTGCATGGATGTAATAAAACTGACAAACCTGATTACCAAATGAATATAGATGATGAATTATATATATATATATATATTGTGTGTTTAGTAGGTAGGCAAGATGAGTGATCGTGCTTGGACGTACATTGGTCACCCTATTCATAAAGACATGACCAATGGACGGTTAACAAAAACCAGGGTTTTTTTGGGAGCCACATTTGCAAATGGCCAGGAAAAAACATGGTGCCCCTGTCCCAAATGCGACAACATTAAAAGGCAGACAAAGTTTGAAATGGTTAAACACCTGCAGAAGTGGCGTTTTACGCCTAATTATATGATGTGGACTTTTCATGGTGAGTCTGACCAACGTGCCAAAGCTGAGGTGGTTCGTCGTCGCACCGACGAGCATGGCACCGGGATCGAAGACATGGTAAAAGACTTTGATGATCCTCGGGATTCAGACGATGAGATGGAGGAATCTGCAAAGGCCTTCTATGAAATGTTGGAGTCTTCAAAACGTCCTCTCCACAAGCACACTGAGCTTTTTCAGCTGGATGCCATCGTGCAAGTAATGGATTTGAAGGCTCAATTCAACCTAGGCAGAGAATGCTACGACGTGATGATGACGATGTTTCGACGCTTTCTACCCAAAGGTCATGTACTGCGTGCAAACCTGTACCAGTCAAACAAAATCCTCCATGTACTTAAGATGCCCTATGAGAAGATACATGCCTGTCAAAATAGATGTGCCTTATTTAGGCTTGAGTATGCAGCCTTGAACTATTGACCCATTTGCAATTCTTCCAGGTATATTGTGGAAGACAACGGTATGGGTGAGGAGATTCAAACCAAAATCCCCATTAATGTTCTTCGGTATCTGCCAATCATACCAAGACTTCAACGTCTTTTCATGGTCGAAGAGACGGCTAGACAGATGACATGGCACAAATTGGGCAAAAGAACCGAACTAGATGCGGATCAGAACAAGATGTTGGTACACACTTCAGATGCTTTTGCGTGGAAGCACTTCGATGCATTACATAAGGATAAATCGATGGATCCAAGGCATCCTCGAGTTGCCATCAGCACAGATGGGTTCAATGTGTATGGTATGATAGAAGCAAAATAGAGTTGTTGGCCTGTATTTGTCATTCCACTCAATCTCCCCCCCGAAGAGGTTATGACAAAAAAGAACATTTTCTTGACGTTGATAATTCCAGGGCCCAAATATCCGGGGAAGAATATGAATGTGTACATGCAGCTGCTTAAGGATGAATTGCAAGAAGCCTGGGATAATGGGATCAAGACATATGACGCCACTACCAAAAAGAACTTCAAAATGCATGTGTGGTACTTGTACTCGACGCATGACTATCTGGCGTATGCGCTATTCATTGGCTGGTGTGTGCATGGAAGGCTCCCGTGCCCCACATGCAAGGCAGCTCTTCAGTTCCGTTGGCTACAGGCGGGTCGCAAGTTTTCTTGCTTCGACATGCATAGACAGCTCCTGGATCCTAACCATAAATTCAGAAAAGACAAGAAGAATTTCATCAAAGGTAGAGTTGTCAAAAACACCACACCACTTGCGTTGACAGGCCAACAGACCCTTGATTAGTTAAATGGTCTCGAGCCTGATCCTTTGCGTCCAGGGTGTTTCAAAGGGTATAATACGGAACATGCCTGGAATCACGAGTCATGCTTATGGGATCTGCCTTACTTCAAAGACCTCATTTGCCCACACAACATCGACATGATGCACACTGAAAAGAATATGACGGAGGCCATTTTTGGTACATTGTTCGGCATAGAGGGAAAGTCAAAGGATAATCCTAAGGCTAGAATTGACCAGGAGGCTCTTGTTGGAAATATGCCCTAGAGGCAATAATGAATTAGTTATTATCATATTTCCTTGTTCATGATAATCGTTTATTATCCATGCTATAACTGTATTGATCGGAGACTTAAATGCATGTGTGGATACATAGACAAAACCATGTCCCTAGTATGCCTCTAATGGACTAGCTCGTTGATCAAAGGATGGTTAAGGTTTCCTAGCCATGGACATGAGATGTCATTTGATAACGGGATCACATCATTAGGAGAATGATGTGATGGATAAGACCCAAACTACAAACATAGCATATGATCGTGTCAGTTTATTGCTACTGTTTTCTGCATGTCAAGTATATGTTCCTATGACCATGAGATCATGCAACTCACGGATATCGGAGGAGTGCCTTGTGTGTATCAAACGTCGCAACGTAACTGGGTGACTATAAAGGTGCTCTACAGGTATCTCCGATGGTGTTTGTTGAGTTGGCATGGATCGAGACTGGGATTTGTTACTCCGTGTGACGGAGAGGTATCTCAGGGCCCACTCGGTAATACAACATCACAACAAGCCTTGCAAGCAATGTGGCTAAGTGTTAGTCACGGGATCTTGTATTACGGAACGAGTAAAGAGACTTGCCAGTAACGAGGTTGAACTAGGTATGGAGATACCGACGATCGAATCTCGGGCAAGTAACATACCGAAGAACAAAGGGGACGTTATACGGGATTAACTGAATCCTTGACATAGAGGTTCGACCGATAAAGATCTTCGTAGAATATGTAGGAACCAATGTGGACGTCCAGGTCCCGCCATTGGTTATTGACCGTAGAGGTGTCTCGGTCATGTCTACATAGTTCTCGAACCCGCAGGGTCTGCACACTTAAGGTTCGGTGACGTTTCGGTAGTGTAGAGTTATGTATGGTGGTGACCGAAGGTTGTTCGGAGTCCCGGATGAGATCCCGGACGTCACGAGGAGCTCCGGAATGGTCCGGAGGTAAAGATTCATATATAGGAAGTCCCAGTTTGGTTTCCGGAAAAGTTTCGGGCTCATCGGTAGTGTACCGGGAGTATCGGTATTGTACCGGGAGTGCCGGTAGTGTACCGGAGGACCTCCGGGAGGGGTACTTCGACCCCAAGAGGTCCATGGGCTGTGGGAGAATAATAACCAGCCCTTATTGGGCTGGGAAAACAGCCACAAAGGCCCATGGCGCAGGAGAGAAAGTCCTAAAGCAAAAAGTGGAAAATCAGCCAATAGGAGGCAATCCTACTCCAACTAGGATTGGAGGTGAAGTAGGATTTCTTCCCACCTCCTATTTCGGCCGACCCAAAGGCCTTGGCTGCCTCTCCTCTCCTCTCCTCCTATATATACTAGTGGATTGGGTGGTTTTTGGACAGAATTTCCGGCCACGTGCTACCCGTTTCACCGGTGCACAGTTTCTCCTCTAGATCGGATTTCTGCAGCGCTTAGGCGAAGCCCTGCCGGAATTGCTCCACCACCACCATCACCGGAGCGCCGTCACGCTGCCGGTGAACTCTCTCTCCTCTCCACCTCCTCTTGCTGGATCAAGATGGTGGAGATCGTCATCAAGCTGCACGTGTGCTGAACGCGGAGGTGCCGTCCGTTCGGCGCTAGATCGGAAGGACCGTGATCGAGATCGCGAGACGGTTCGTGATGTGATCACGGAACGGATCGTGATGAGTTCGCGGGACAGATCGTGATCAAGATCGTGAGACGGATCGTGATGAGTTCACGGGACGGATCATGATGTGTTCGCGGGACGGTTCGTGATTGGATCGCGGGACGCTCGGCGATTTGGATCGCGAAGAAGTTCGACTACACCAACCGCGTTTCTTAACGCTTCCCGCTTAGCGATCTACAAGGGTACGTAGATCCACTCTCCCTCTCGTAGATGCTCATCACCATGGATAGGTTTGCGTGTGCGTAGGAAAATTTTGTTTCCCATGCGACGTTCCCCAACAGTGGCATCATGAGCTAGGTTGATGGTTCGATGAGATCTCGAGTAGAACACAAAAGGTTTGTGGGCGTTGATGCTTAGATTGCTTCCTCCCTTGGTCGGATTTTGGTTCAGCGGTATTGTGAGATGAAGCGGCCCGGACCAACATTACTCGTACGCTTACGAGAGACCGGTTCCCGCGATGCAACTTGTTGCTTAGCTGGCTTGCGGGTGACAGTTTCTCTTACTCTAGTTGGATCGGATCCGACAAAGGCGGTCCTTGAGAAGGTTGAAAAGCAAACTAGTGTATCACCGTTGTGGTTTTGCGTAGGTGAGAATTGTTCTTGCTAGATACCCGTAGCAGCCACGTAAAACATGCAACAACAATTAGAGGACGTCTAACTTGTTTTTGCAGGGTATGTTGTGATATGATATGGCCAATTACATGATGAGATATATGTGATGTATGAGATGATCATGTGATGTATAGATTATCACGACTTGCATGTCGGTGATTACGGCAACCGGCAGGAGCCATAGGGTTGTCTTTAATTATTGTATGACCTGCGTGTCAATCATTAAAGCGCTATGTAATGCTTTACTTTATCGCTACGGTAGCAATAGTAGTAGAAGCATGCAGGGCGTGACAACCCCGATGGCGACACGTTGATGGAGATCATGGTGTCGTGCCGGTGACGATGGAGATCATGCCGGTGTTTCGAAGATGGAGATCTTAAACACAAGTTGATGGCCATATCATGTCACTTATGAATTGCATGAGATGTTAATCCTTTTATGCACCTTGTTTTGCTTAGGACGACGGTAGCATTATAAGGTGATCCCTCACTTAATTTCAAGATAAATTGTGTTCTCCCCAAGTGTGCACCGTTGCGAAAGTTCGTCGTGTTGAGACACCACGTGATGATCGGGTGTGATAGACTCTACGTTCACATACAACGGGTGCAAGACAGATTTGCACATGCGGAACACTCGGGTTAAACTTGACGAGCCTAGCATGTACAGACATGGCCTCGGAACACAAGAGACCGAAAGGTCGAGCATGAGTCATATAGTAGATATGATCAACATAATGATGTTCACCATTGAAGCCACCTCAACTCACGTGATGATCGGACTCGAGTTGGTGAATTTGGATCATGTGACACTCAGATGACCTGAGGGATGTCAATTTGAGTGGGAGTTCTTAAGTAATATGATTAATTGAACTCATTATCATGAACATAGTCAGTAGTGTCTTTGCAAATTATGTTGTAGATTACTAGCTCGCACTGTAGCTCCCGTGTGTTTTTATATGTTCCTAGAGAAATAGAGTTGAAAGATGATGGTAGCAATATTGCGGACTGGGTCCGTGATATGAGGATTGTCCTCATTGCTGCACAGAAGGCTTATGTCCTTAATGCACCGTTCGGTACGCCACCCCCTCTAGCGTCGTCTGTAGATGTTGTGAACATCTGACAGGCACGTTCTGATGACTACTTGATAGTTTAGTGCGTCATGCATTACGACTTAGAATTGAGGCTCCAAGACGTTTTGAACGTCACGGAACATACGAGATGTTCTAAGAGCTGAGATTGTGATCTCAGGCTCGTGCCCGTGTTATGAGATATGAGATCTCAAACAAAGATTCTTTGCTTGCAAGACGAAAGAGAATAGCTCAATAGTTGAGCATGTGCTTAGATTGTCTAGGTGCCACAATCGCTTGAATCGAGTGGGAGTTGATCTTCCAGATAAGATAGTGATTGATATAGTTCTCCAAGTCACTATCACTAAGCTACTAGAACTTGGTGATGAACTATAAATTGCCAGGGATAGAAATGATTCCTGAGCTTCTCGCGATGTTTTGACACCGCGAAGGTAGAAGTCAAAAAGGAGCATCAAAGTGTTGATGGTTAGTAAAAACCACTAGTTTCGAGAAGGGCAAGGGCAAGTAGGGAAACTTCATGGATGGCAAGTCAGTTGCTGCTCCAGTGAAGCAGCCCAAAGTTGAACCTAAACCCGAGACTGAGTGCTTCCATTATGAGGAGAACGGTCACTGAAGCGGAACAACCCTGGATACATGGTAGATAAGAAGGCTGGCTAAGTCGACAGAAGTATATTTGATATGCATGTTATTGATGTGTACCTTGCTAGTACTCCTAGTAGCACCTGGGTATTGGATACCGGTTCGGTTGCTCGAAATAAAAGCTACGGAATAAATGGAGAACTAGCTAAGTGTGAGGTGACGATGTGTGTTGGAAATGTTTCCAAGGTTGATATGATCAAACATCGCACGCTCTCTCTACCTTCGGGATTAGTGACGAACCTAAATTTTATTTGGTGTTTTGCATTGAAGCATGAACGTGGTTAGATCATGTTTATTGCAACACGGTTATTCATTCAAGTTAGAGAATAATGGTTATTCTGCTTACATGAATAAATACCTTCAATGGTCATGCACCTAGTAAGTGTGGTTCATTGAATCTTGATCATAGTAATACACATGTTCATAACAATGATGCCAAAAGATGCAAAGTTAATAATGATAGTACCACATACTTGTGGCACTGCCGCTAAATGTCATATTGGTATAAAGCGCATGAAGAAACTCCATGTTGATGGATCTTTGGACTCATTCGATTTTGAATCGGTTGAGACATGCGGACCATGCCTTTTGGTAAGATGACTAAACCCCGTTTTCTGGCTTGATGAAACGGGCAAGTGACTTATTGGAAACAATGCATGTTGATGTATACGATCCAATGAGTGTTTATAGCTTGCAGTGAATATCATTGTTTTCTTACCTTCACTGATGATTTGAGTAGATATAGTGTATATTTACTTAATGAAACACAAGTCTGAATTGTTTGAAAGGTTCAAAGCAAAGTTCAGAGTGAAGTTTAAAGATCATCGTGACAAGAAGATAAAAATTTCTGCGATATGATCGTGGAGGTGAATATCTGGGTTACGAGTTTGGCATACAAATTTAGACAATGTGAAAGTTGTTTCACAACTCACGCCACCTGGAACACCATAGTGTGATGGTGTGTCCGAACGTCGTAGTCATGCCTTATTTGATATAGCACATACTATGATGTCTCTTATCGTTTTAATACTATCGTTTTAGGGTTATGCATTAGAGACAACCGCATTCACTTTAAAATAGGGCACCATCTAAATCCGTTGAGATGACACCGTGTGAATTATGGTTTGATAGAAACCTAAAGCTGTCATTTCTTGATGTTTGGGGCTGCGAAGCTTGTGTGGAAAATGTTTTCACCTAATGAGCTCAAACCCAAAGCGAACAAATGCATCTTCATAGAATACGCCAAGAACAGTTGGGTATACCTTCTATCTCAGATCCGAGTGCAAAGTGTTTGTTGCTGGAATGGATCCTTTCCTGAGAAAAGGTTTCCCTCGAAAGAATTGAGTGGGAGGAAGATAGAACTTGATGAGGTTATTGAACCTTGTTTCAATCAGAGTAGCACAGCGCAGAAAGTTGTTTCTGTGAAGCCTATGTTAGTTGAAGAAAGAAGTTAATGATGATGATCATGAAGCTTCGGATCAAGTTACTATCGAACCTCGTAGGTCGACAAGGACGTGTACTGCTCTTGAGTGGTACAACAACCCTGTCTTAAAGGTCATGTTGTTGGACAGCGATGAACCTACGAGCTATGGAGAAGCGATGATGGGCCCGGATTCCGACAAATGGATGAGACCATGAAATCCGAGATAGGATCCATGTATGAAAACCAAGTATAGACTTTGGTAGACTTGCTCGTTGGACGGCAGGTCGTTGAGTACAAATGGATCTTTAAAAATGAAGACAGACGCTGATGGTAAATATCACCATTTGTAAAGCTCGACTTGTTGCAAAGTAGTTTGTGACAAGTTCAAGGAGTTGACTACGATGAGATTTTCTCACTCGTAGTGGTGCTAAAGTCTGTTGGAATTATGTTAGCAGTTGCTGCGTTTTCAATTATGAAATCTGACAGATGGATGTCAAAACATCATTTCCTTAACGGTTTACTTGAGGAAAGGTTGTATGTGATACAACCAGAAGGTTTTGTCAGTCCTAAGGATGCTAAAAGGTGTGCAAGCTTTGGTGATCCTTCCATGGACTGAAGCAAGCATCTCGGAGTTGGAATATACACTTTGATGAGGTGATCAAAGTTTTTGATGTTTATACAAAGTTTACGAGAAACTTGTATTTGCAATAAAGTGAGTGGGAGCACTATAGAGTTTCTGATAAGTATATGTGGTTGACATATTGTTGATCGGAAATAATGTAGAATTTCTGGAAGGCATAAAAGGTTGTTTGAAAAGTGTTTTTTCTAAGGAAGACCTGGATAAAGCTACCTAATTGTTGAGCATCAAAATCTATAGAGATAGATCAAGATGCTTGATGAGACTTTCAATGAGTGCATACCTTGACAAGATTTTGAAAGAGTTCAAAATGGATCAGCCAGAGAAATAGTTCTCGTCTGATTTGTAAGGTGTGAAGTTGAGTGAGACTCAAAGCTCGACAACGGCAGAAGAAAGAGAAAGGATGAATGTCGTCCCCTATGCCTTAGCCATAGGCTCTATATTATGCCATGCTGTGTACCGCACCTATGTGTGCCTTGCCACGAGTCTGTCAAGGGGTACAAGAGTGGTCCAGGAGTGGATCACTGGACAGCGGTCGGAATTATCCTTAGTAACCAGAGGACTAAGGAAATGTTTCTTGATTATGGAGGTGATAAAGAGTTCGTCGTAAAGAGTTACGTCGATGCAAGCTTTAACACCTATCCGGATGACTAGTAGTAGCAATCTGGATACGTATAGTGGAGCAGCCATTTGGAAATAGTACCAAGTGGAGTGTGGTAGCAGTGATTACAGTTTGACATAGAGATTTGCAAAGTACACACGGATCTGAATATCGCAGACCCGTTGACTATAAGACCTCTCTCACATGCAAAGCATGATCGAGCCCCAAAACTCATTGGGTGTTAGATTCATAACAATGCGAATCACATGGTGATGTGAACTAGATTATTGACTCTAGTGCAAGTGGGAGACTGTTGGAAATATGCCCTAGAGGCAATAATGAATTAGTTATTATCATATTTCCTTGTTCATGATAATCGTTTATTATCCATGCTATAACTGTATTGATCGGAGACTTAAATGCATGTGTGGATACATAGACAAAACCATGTCCCTAGTATGCCTCTAATGGACTAGCTCGTTGATCAAAGGATGGTTAAGGTTTCCTAGCCATGGACATGAGATGTCATTTGATAACGGGATCACATCATTAGGAGAATGATGTGATGGATAAGACCCAAACTACAAACATAGCATATGATCGTGTCAGTTTATTGCTACTGTTTTCTGCATGTCAAGTATATGTTCCTATGACCATGAGATCATGCAACTCACGGATATCGGAGGAGTGCCTTGTGTGTATCAAACGTCGCAACGTAACTGGGTGACTATAAAGGTGCTCTACAGGTATCTCCGATGGTGTTTGTTGAGTTGGCATGGATCGAGACTGGGATTTGTTACTCCGTGTGACGGAGAGGTATCTCAGGGCCCACTCGGTAATACAACATCACAACAAGCCTTGCAAGCAATGTGGCTAAGTGTTAGTCACGGGATCTTGTATTACGGAACGAGTAAAGAGACTTGCCAGTAACGAGGTTGAACTAGGTATGGAGATACCGACGATCGAATCTCGGGCAAGTAACATACCGAAGAACAAAGGGGACGTTATACGGGATTAACTGAATCCTTGACATAGAGGTTCGACCGATAAAGATCTTCGTAGAATATGTAGGAACCAATGTGGACGTCCAGGTCCCGCCATTGGTTATTGACCGTAGAGGTGTCTCGGTCATGTCTACATAGTTCTCGAACCCGCAGGGTCTGCACACTTAAGGTTCGGTGACGTTTCGGTAGTGTAGAGTTATGTATGGTGGTGACCGAAGGTTGTTCGGAGTCCCGGATGAGATCCCGGACGTCACGAGGAGCTCCGGAATGGTCCGGAGGTAAAGATTCATATATAGGAAGTCCCAGTTTGGTTTCCGGAAAAGTTTCGGGCTCATCGGTAGTGTACCGGGAGTATCGGTATTGTACCGGGAGTGCCGGTAGTGTACCGGAGGACCTCCGGGAGGGGTACTTCGACCCCAAGAGGTCCATGGGCTGTGGGAGAATAATAACCAGCCCTTATTGGGCTGGGAAAACAGCCACAAAGGCCCATGGCGCAGGAGAGAAAGTCCTAAAGCAAAAAGTGGAAAATCAGCCAATAGGAGGCAATCCTACTCCAACTAGGATTGGAGGTGAAGTAGGATTTCTTCCCACCTCCTATTTCGGCCGACCCAAAGGCCTTGGCTGCCTCTCCTCTCCTCTCCTCCTATATATACTAGTGGATTGGGTGGTTTTTGGACAGAATTTCCGGCCACGTGCTACCCGTTTCACCGGTGCACAGTTTCTCCTCTAGATCGGATTTCTGCAGCGCTTAGGCGAAGCCCTGCCGGAATTGCTCCACCACCACCATCACCGGAGCGCCGTCACGCTGCCGGTGAACTCTCTCTCCTCTCCACCTCCTCTTGCTGGATCAAGATGGTGGAGATCGTCATCAAGCTGCACGTGTGCTGAACGCGGAGGTGCCGTCCGTTCGGCGCTAGATCGGAAGGACCGTGATCGAGATCGCGAGACGGTTCGTGATGTGATCACGGAACGGATCGTGATGAGTTCGCGGGACAGATCGTGATCAAGATCGTGAGACGGATCGTGATGAGTTCACGGGACGGATCATGATGTGTTCGCGGGACGGTTCGTGATTGGATCGCGGGACGCTCGGCGATTTGGATCGCGAAGAAGTTCGACTACACCAACCGCGTTTCTTAACGCTTCCCGCTTAGCGATCTACAAGGGTACGTAGATCCACTCTCCCTCTCGTAGATGCTCATCACCATGGATAGGTTTGCGTGTGCGTAGGAAAATTTTGTTTCCCATGCGACGTTCCCCAACAGCTCTATGTGATAGACCGTTACAAAACTTGTGACAACGGAAAGGAAAGGAAAGCGTAGCGATACCAAAGGCATGGTTCAATCTTGGAAGGCCAGCTATGAGGAAATGCTATTGTGGGTGAAAATGCTGTTGATGTTCCCTGATGGGTATGCTACGAATCTAAAGAGGGGAGCAAGTCTTGAAAAATTGAAAATATTTGGTCTCAAGAGTCATGATTGGCACATATGGCTTGAGCGGGTAATGCCGGTGATGTTGCGTGGCTCTATCCCTGAGGATGAATGGCTATTACTCGCAGAGCCGAGCTATTTATGCCGTTCTCTTTGTGCGAAAGAACTATCGCCTGGCGTGCTAGATGAAATGGAAGAGTTGGCACCGGAGTTGATCTGTAAATTAGAAAGGATCTTTCCACCGGGCTTCTTTAATCCAATGCAGCATTTGATTTTGCATCTACCGACCGAGGCAAGATTGGGGGGCTAGTTCAAAATTGATGGTGCTTCTCAACTGTGAGGATGTAGAAGACGCTTCGAGCTAAATGTAAAAATAAACGTAGAGTTGAAGCATCGATGGCCGAGGCATTCATTACCGAGGAGGCGGCAAACTTCGTGATAGCACACTACAAAGCCAAAAACATCATTTGCATAACCCAAAGCCTCGGTACAATGATGGCGAGCCTAAAAAAGGTCGATCCAACCTCAGCCTATTCAAAGGGACGCTCGCACCAGCCGGTGCTTCGAAAGGGAAATCATTGGATGTCGAAGAATGGCGGACCATTTCATTGTATATCTTCAACAACCTAACAGAAGTGTGGTCGTACATCGAGTAAGTTCTCGGTAAATTATTGTTTCGCAACTTCTAATTCCTTTGAATTGCTGTTATTCCGGGATATTTGTTATAGTCGATACGTCGCCAAATTCTCGGATGGAGCGGTCACCGAAAAGGATTCCATCGAAGAGTATGAGCTTCTGGCAAAGCATGGAGGCGACTATCCCGGTTTCATCTCTTGGTTCAAACAAAGGGTAATTAATTACCATTACTGGACCATTTGATTTCTTGGTCTAATTTGTGGCTAATGCATCCATTTTTTCGTATTAAACTTGTACGTTGATGCAGAGTCTATGGACGCCGAGTTGAGACAAGTCGCTAATGGTTTTGACTATAAGGTCCGTTCATTTGACAAATACGACATGAACGGGTATCACTTTCATACCTTTGGCAAAGAGCTATCTATGCCCGAAGTAAAGACTACAAATTGTTGTGTCTCTGCTATCGGCGAAGGAGGTACCGAGTATTATGGAAGAGTTGAAGCAATTTATGAACTTATATTCTATGGTGAAAACCCACCAACCGTTGTAGTCTTCAAATGTTATTGGTTTCAGTCGAAGGAGACTAGAAGGACTCATGAACATATAGGGCTAGTTGAAATCAACCAAAGCACCCATTTAGATGTTCCCGATGTCTATATTACGGCTCAACAGGCGACACAAGTTTTCTATCTACCGTGGGCCTACCAAACTGATCCAAATCTGAAAGGTTGGGATGTCGTTTATGAAGTGCCGCCAAGTTTTAGACCACCTACCCTCAATGAAGAGGATTATGAACCTCACATTAACCCAGACACATATGAAGGAGAATTCTTCCAACAAACACGTATGTCCAAAAAACATTTCAAGAACCGCTCTACTTCACCCCAGAACATTGAAGTACATAGCGACAGTGAATCCGTCTTAACCCCTGAGCTGGAACAGGAAGAGCCAGAAGAAGAAGAGGTTACTGCTGCAGATGGCCTGCCACTTCTTGATTGATTACATAATGGAGGCCTTCCACATGTTCTTCCTGATAGTGATGATGATGATGCATTTATTGATGATAGTAATGATCATGATGCATTTATTGATCCCGAAGCATATATAGACGATCAAGATTATTATTAGTTCATGTCAGGTATTCAACTATTATTATATACATATATAAAAAATTATTACTCATGTTGGTATTTATGATGATGATACACTTAAATTATATACATTTTATTAGTCATGTTGGTATTTATGTTGTACTAATTTCATTTACTATTTGTCATGGCAGGTGTTGAAAGATGGTGGGAAAGGGTCGAGAGCACTCCAAGGCTCCTTCTTCGTCGGCGGGTGGTGGGATGGTTACTCCCATTCCTGCCCCGTCTCTCCGGAGAGCGTTGCTCTCTTCTCTGTATGGAGTGGCCGCTTCTTCGATGACCGCATCCCCCGTAAGAGAAGGTTGACCCCCCACGAAGAAGAGAGCTACTATAGATCGCCTTCCTCGCTGCCACCCCCAGCTGATTCACCTGAGCACAGGACTGCTAGGGTGGACCTGTCTCAGGTGGAGGCTCCACGGACTCCGGTTCACGAGCCTCAGGTCGACGAGATTCGTGTCCGAGAGGCTTCGTTCCAGGAGACTCCAAAGCAAAGCAGGGATGAGGGTACGTCCCAAGAGACCCAGTGGGATAGCTGGCCTGATCTGGGTTAGCCGAAGCCAAGTGGCCATGCTGATAGCGCCGAGGAGTTGGGTGAGGAGGCCACCGTCTACCAGCGTGGTAGTACGGGGCTCCCGCTCATGACGGCGACCCGCGAGCAGAGGTGGTCGGTTCAGCCAAATGGGGACAAGTAAATTCATTTACTCTTATTTAACCTTTTGCCTTCACGTTTTCTCAAATATCTAATGTGTTGGCTTTAATTTGTCATATTGCAGGGGTTGGATTGTTGCCAAGGGTGTCCGCAAGCCCAACAGTGTCCTTGGTGTGCTTTGCCAGCAAAACTTCCCGGGGTTGGTTACGTTGCCCTGTCGGGGTCGAGAGGTAGGAATGACCTGGGAGCACTACTTTGGTGCCCCGGCCCCGCCGGAGGTGGAGATCGACGGTGTTTTGTGCCACACGAGGGCCGACATGATGATCAGACAGTTCTGGGTAATTTATCCTTTACACAATTAAAAATTAACAATAGCTAGTTATTGTACTAATCAGTGTTGTCTCGTTTGCAGACCTTCTACAGGTGTGAGGAGGGATACGAGGAGGCCGCAACAATGGTTATCGAAACCGAATGCCGCTGCCTACTTCAAAACTGGCGGCACGAGGCTCGGGTGCAGGCCATTCGAGACTACTACGCCTTGCGGCGTATTAGTAAGGGAAAGGGGAAGTGCCGTGATTCTAAGCTGGAGAAGGAGCATTACATGAAGGTAATTACATATTATTAAGGCCTTGTAGTTAGTTTCCTTGATTTGATTCTTACGCGTAGCGCTCAAATTTCTCTTTATTAACTTAGGTGCCCCCGAGATGGTGTGTGGATAAGATGGATTGTTGGGAGGCTTGGTGGATGAGTGGTGCTCCGAAAAGTGGGAGGCCAGCCACAACAATGCCAAGGATAGGCGTGGCAAAATGGTTGGTGTGCCACACCATCAAGGGAGCGTCAACTTAAATGAGTTTGGTGAGAACTGGGTATGTGGTTTGCTTCATGACTCATGCAATTCATTCTTAATGCTAGCTTTAGCCCTTTACTAGTACTTTTTTCCTCTCTCTCTCTTTTAGGCGTGTCACAATAAGACGGAGGTGCCAGAGATGTACGACCTCTATGCGATGGCCCATACTGCCTCGTCATGAAGGTCAAGGCATTCTCTAAGTTTGACCTTGATCATCCCAAAAAATTCACCAACATCTCCTCCCACCACAAGCTCGTGAAGTACAGAGATTACGGGAAGGCGAGGAAAGGGGAGGACATTAACCCGGGCCAGGGGCCTATTGATCCAGAGCTGGTGATGATAGCTGGCAACGGGAGGCCCCATGGCTCGATCGCCCTTAGAGACGGCCTTATACGTTGTCCTAGCACTCTCTGGCAGATAAAGGCACGCCAAATGAGCTCCTGTCCTGAGATAACACCTCGTCCATGGCCAGTCGAGCTCGCCATCGAGGTGAGTTTAATGGACTCAACTATCTTTCTGCATTACGTTGTGTGTGCGAAACAATATGATTACAATGCTAACAATGAGTTGTCTTGCAGGCTGCTATTCTGAAAGAGAGAGAGAGGCAACGCATATGCTTTTGGCGGCGAAGGATAAGGAGATGAAGGAGTTGGAGGAGAGGACGGTTGCATTGATGGAGGCGGAGAGGGCACGGAACGATGCGTCTAACAGGGCCATGTATGAGCTCTTCGTGGTAAGTTTCTTCTTCATATTTGTCAAATCTTGCATTTTAATGTTCGTTTCATTAATAAATAAAAAGTTTAACTTGTCGAAACCAAATGTACAGTCTATGTGCGAGAAGACTGGCCACGTCCCTCCGGCGATGCCAGTCATTAACATGGCGGGGACGGTGAATTTCATTTCAATGCAGTGATTTTTTGAGTGTCATCATGCTAACAACACATTGTAAATGATGTTTGGTGTAGAATATCTCCCGAAATGCATCGCACGACCCTTCTACAGGGAAGCCTTCTCTAGGTGAAACAAGCCAGAACCACTATGCTTCACCTCCGTGCTGACGAGAATGGTATGTTTTTCTAGTTTTTGCTTAACAACCGCATAATGATGGTTACTTACCTTACCTTACCTTACCTCCAAAATTACATATTTTACCCAAGTTAGCTCTAAAATGACCTATACTTAGCTTAGTTTCCTCCTAAATGACATAATAAGCTTAGATAGCTCCAAACTTGCATAATAGGCTTAGTTAGCTCCAAAATGACCTATGTCACCCAAGTCAGCTATAAAATGATCTATAATTAGCTTAGTTAGCTTCAAAATGGAATAATAAGCATAGATAGCTCCTACATGACCTATTTTCACCTAAGTTAGCTCTAAAATGACATATATTTAGCTTAGTTTCCTCCTAAATGGCATAGTAAGCTGAATTAGCTCCTAAATGGCCTATTTTATCAAATATGTCCTATACTTAGCTTCGTTCTCTCCTAAATGACATAATAAGCTTACCTAGCTCCAAAATGACCTATTTTACCTAGCTTAGCTATTAAATGACCTATACTTAGCTTAATTAGCTCCAAAATGGCATAATAAGCATAATTATCTCCTAAGTGACCTATTTTTACCTAAGTTAGCTCTAAAATGACATATATTTAGCTTAGTTTCCTCCTGAATTACATAGTAAGTTGTATTAGCTCCTAAATGGCCTATTTTATCAACAATGTCCTATATTTAGCTTAGTTCTCTCCTAAATGACATAATAAGCTTACCTAGCTCCAAAATGGTCTATTTTACCTAGGTTAGCTATTGAATGACCTATACTTAGCTTACGTAGCTCCAAAATGGCATAATAAGCATAGTTAGCTTCTAAGTGACCTATTTTTACCTAAGTTAGCTCTAAAATGACATATAGTTAGCTTAGTTTCCTCCTAAATGACGTAGTATGCTAAATTAGCTCCAAAATGGCCTATTTTATCAAAAATGACCTATACTTCGCTTAGTTAGCTCCAAAATGACATAATAAGCTTAGCTACCTCCAAAATGGCATGTTTTACCAAAGTTGGCCATTAAATGACCTATACTTAGCTTACTTGGCTCCAAAATGGCATAATAAGCATAGTTAGCTCCTAAGTGACCTATTTTTACCTAAGTTAGCTCTAAAATGACATATATTTAGCTTAGTTTCCTCCTAAATGACATAGTAAGCTGAATTAGCTCCTAAATGGCCTATTTATCAAAAATGTGTTGGGGAACGTTGCATGGGAAACAAAAAATTGCATATGCACACGCAAGATCTATCCATGGTGATGAGCATCTACGAGAGGGCGAGTGGATCTACATAACCTTGTAGATCGCTAAGCGGGAAGCATTAAGAAACGCGGTTGATGTAGTCGAACGTCTTCGCGATCCAAATAGCCGAGCGTTCCGCGATCCCATCACGATCCATCCCGCGATCCGATCATGATCCGTCCCGCGATCTCATCACGATCCATCCCACGATCCAATCATGAATCGTCTCGCAATCTTGATCACGGTCCTTCCGATCTAGCACCGAACGGACGACACCTCCGCATTCAGCACACGTACAACTCGATGACGATCTCTGCCTTCTTGATCCAGTAAGAGGGAGCAGAGAGGTAGATGAGTTCTCCGGCAGCGCGACGGCGTTGCGGCAATGGTGGTGGAGTAATTCCAGCAGGGCTTCGCCTAAGCACCGCTGAAAACTGATCTAGAGGAGAAAACGATCTAGAGGAAGAAGAGGGCAACACATGGCAATTAGGGTTAGGTCTGCCCTCAAAACCTCTAGTATATATAGGAGGAGGGGAGCGAGGAGACTTGGCTACAAAGGAGCCAAATCTGGTTCGGCCAAAGTGGGAGGGAGGAGTCCTCCTCCTCCACTCCTAGTAGGATTAGGACTCCTTCCTTACTTTCCCACTTTTGCCTTCTTCCCACCTTGGGTTTTCTTCCCTAGACGCATGGGCCTTCTGTGGGACTTCTCCCAGCCCACTAAGGGCTGGTATTCATCCTCCCACATCCCATGTAGCCTCTTGTGTCGAAATACTCCTCCCCATGGTCCCTCGGTACCCTCCCGACACTCTCGGTACACTACCGATGATCCCGAAACCTTTCCGGTGACCAAAACATGACTTCCTATATATCAATCTTTACCTTCGGACCATTCCGGAGCTCCTCGTGATGTCCGGGATCTCATCCGGGACTCCAAACAACCTTCGGTCACCACCATGCATAACTCTATACTATCAAAACATCACCGAACCTTAAGTGTGCAGACCCTGCGGGTTCGAGAACTATGTAGACATGACCGAGACACCTCTACGGTCAATAACCAATAGTGGGACATGGATGCCCATGTTGGTTCCTACATATTATATGAAGATCTTTATCAGTTGAACCTCTATGTCAAGGATTCAGTTAATCCCGTATGTTGTTCCCTTCGTTCTTCGGTATGTTACTTGCTCGAGATTTGATCGTCGGTATCTCTATACCTAGTTCAATCTCGTTACTGGCAAGTCTATTTACTCGTTCCGTAATACAAGATCCCGTGGCTAACTCTTTAGTCACATTGCTTGCAAGGCTTATAGTGATGTTGTATTATCGAGTGGGCCCTGAGATACATCTCCGTCACAGGGAGTAACAAATCCCAGTCTTGATCCATGCCAACCCAACAGACACCCTCGGAGATAGCTGTAGAGCACCTTTATAGTCACCCAGTTATGTTGCGACGTTTGATACACACAAGGTACTCCTCCGGTGTCAGTGAGTTGCATGATCTCATGGTCATAGGAACAAATACTTGACATGTAGAAAACTGTAGCAATAAACTGACACGATCATATGCTACATTCATAGTTTGGGTCTTGTCCATCACATCATTCTCCTAATGATGCGATCCTGTTATCAAATGACATCTCATGTCCATGACTAGGAAACCATAGTCATCTTTGATTGATGAGCTAGTATATTAGAGGCATCCTAGGGACATGGTGTTGTCTATGTATCCACACATGTATGTGAGTTTCCGATCAATGCAATTATAGCATGGATAAAAAACAATTATCATGAACAAGGAAATATGATAATAACCAATTTATTATTGCCTCTAGGGCATATTTCCAACAAAATGTCCTATATTTAGCTTACTTCTCTCCTAAATGACATAATAAGCTTACCTACATCCAAAATGGCCTATTTTACCTAGCTTAGCTATTAAATGGCCTATAATTAGCTTACTTAGCTCCAAAATGGCATAATAAGCATAGTTAACTCCTAAATGACCTATTTTTACCTAAGTTGGCTCTAAAATGACATATAGTTAGCTTAGTTTCCTCCTATATGACATAGTAAGCTAAATTAGCTCCAAAATGTCCTATTTTATAAAAAAATGACATGTATTTCGCTTAGTTAGCTCTAAAATGGCATAATAAGCTTAGCTAGCTCCAAAATTACCTACCTTTACCAAAGCTAGCTATTAAATGACCTATAATTAGCTTACTTAGCTTCAAAATGGCATAATAACCATAGTTAGATCCTAAATGACCTATTTTTACCTTCTCTTCTTCAGCTAGTCTTCTTCTAATTTTGGAGCTTCCCATTTTGCAGATTACATTCACTTCACGGAAGTTTGCATTGATGGAGTGCTTGGGTTACTTGTATTTTTTATTTTGTATCGATGAACAATGTGACACTTGCTACATATGTATATGAAACTATGTATGTATGGATGAAACTATTGTAATATGGTTGGGTACGGATGAAACTTTCATAATATGTATGGATGGAACTTTTTTGAATATGGTTATCAGTATGGCAACATATTTATTCCTGTGAAATATATATATATATATGTCATATTGCTATGAAAATGGATTAATAAAAAATTAAAAAAGGAAAATGGCCTTATTCTTTGCCGTCGGTGGGCTGAAGGAAAAGGGGGGCCTTATGCAGACGGCGAATGGGGACCCCAGGAGCAAATGGCCTCACTCTTTGTCGTCGGCCCACCGACGGCAAAGGAGGTGCAATGCAGATGACAAAGGGGTGGGTAAGGCCGACAGCAAAGGTAGGGCTCCAAGGCTGATGGCAAAGGGGGACCCCAGGTGCAAAGGGCCTTACCTTTGCCGTCCGCCCACCGATGGCAAAGGGGGGCAGAAGGCCGATGGCAAAGGGAGCGTACGGCAAAGAACTGCCGTTAACACTTGACGGCCATAGCCCCTAGGTCTGCCGTCCAAACTCTTTGCCGTCCGCTCCCCCATGGAAAAGAATCTTTGTTGTCCATGGTCCTGAGGCAGACAGCAAAAGACCGCTTTACCGGGTTTTTCTTTGCCGAAATTTTTGTCATCTGCTAACGGACGGCAAAGGCCTTTGCCATCCGCTTTCGTGCCCTTTGCCGTCAGCCATGGCAGACGGAAAATTATGTGATTCCTGTAGTGCTAGCGGACTGTGTTCTCTTCAAAAGGAAATCAAAAGCCAACTAAATGTTTGGATGAGTCAGTTTAACCTTCTGAATGGCTCGTTTTGGTTTTCTAGGAACATATGTTTCTGAATTGGAGGATATATGAGTTACCTCAATTTCTCCGACTTGGCTGGATTCTGAGTCATCCTGGGAACAAGGCGCATCAGCAAGCTCAAACAATAGGCGGCCAAGAGAGTCAGTCTCTACCTTGGATTCTTCTTCAGAAGATGACACAAGGGTCGGGTCATCTTTTTTACCCGATGAACAAGCACGGGCTTGAGGGGCAACTTTCCAAAAAAGAGATTTCTCCTACAAAATCATGTGGTGAGATATGGCAGGTCATAATAAAATAATGAAGGACAGCGTAAAATGGTTAAATACCAGAGGAGGCGTGTTGAGTAGATAAAATGGGCCCAAGCCGGCGACACTTCTTTGCTCTTTGGGATTAGAGAAGAATCTTTTTGTTTCTCTGTTAAGGGCATCATTAGTCAGGTCCTTACGAGAAAAACATTGAGGGTCTGACGAGTCGCATGAGTAGTCACAAATCAAGCCATCCCTCACACTAATAGGTTGGATCCACCATTTTAACCAGCAGCGGATCAACTCAATTCGAGTTAAGCCATGTGCGGTGAGGGCTCTCAATTTTGTGTGGAGAGGTCCTGATGGAGCCATCTCCTCATCAGTTGGCCAACACGGAAATTTTACATTGTTGTTGAGTCTTTCCAGTCTGAAACCCAGTAGGGGATTTTCTCCCTTTGGTGTAGTGTTCTTGTAGTAAAACCAGGTTCTGTTCCACCCTTTGGGATGACTCGCCAGTTTCGATTCAGGGAAGCCGCCATTCTTCCTCTTTTGAATAGTGACCCCGCCAAGTTCGCATGTAGAGCCATTCTTTACTTCAGTCTGGCGGTTAATATAGAAAAATTCCCTAAAGAGGGTCACGAACGGCTCAATATGGAGGTACACCTCACATAACACCTAAAATTGACATATGTTGGTCATGGAGTTGGGGCTGATGTCCTGGGGCCTAAGCTCGAAGTAGTGTAGAAGATCTCTAAAAAACTTTGAGCCGAGGGGACGAAATCCTCTGTGTAGGTGATCAATAAAAACAATGAATTCCCCGTGTTGCAGTTGTGGAAATGGCTCTTCTTCATGAGCTCGCCATCTTATGACTTTTAGAGCCGGTAAAAAGCCTTGATCCACGAGATTGTCTAAAGTAAGTTTGGATTCTATGGACTTGGCCCAGTTGCAAGCTTTGGAATTCTTTGGTGCCATGGCGAGTCAGGAAGCAACTACAAAGGCAATGAAGAAAATGAGCCGGCGTGGGATTTAAGCCACCTATGCTAGTTTTCTATTTAAGCCGGCAAAGTCAAGAAAGGACAAAGCATATTTCAGAAAACACTTAACGAAATGTAACGTTTTATAAACAGCTTCCTATGAAAGTTCTCTTTCGCGGATCTAGCAAATGAAGGAAAAAACAAGTTAATATGTTTTCCTAGAGACGGAAGGGTGGAGACTATGGTGTCTAAAGGACGTCCTTGGCGGCCCGTTCCTAGATCTATTTTGAGGACGAACATGACGGAAACCATACTTGAAGTTGTGTGGTGTTGAGAAACATGTTGAATGCATAGATCTATAGGCTACACATTTGATAAACACGATGAACTCGGTATGAACTTCGAAAAAATTGAACCCTAATGGGAAGAGGTTCATACCTGATCTTGTTATGACATGAATGGAGATGGCCGCACCCGCTTACACGCTTGCAAAGAAGTTCGGGGATGTTGAATAAGGAACCGAGGGCTCTCGTGGCGCTCGCAGTGCTCCGACGAAGCTCGGACGGAGAAGAATTGGAAGGAGGAAGACGATAGAAAGTTACTGCGAAGGCACATTGGACTTATTTATGATGAAGAGAGCGAAGCGGCACGACTAAAAGACGAAACGACTACGGTAAATTTGTGGCTAGAAGTACGCCTTGATTTTCGCATCGACCTAGATTTGGCGCGGTTTTCGAAAGATTGGCCATGACGACTGGGGAAAACAACGGTCAGCAAAGGTGACATCATTGAAAGACAAGCATTGGAAGAATGACAAGTCTAGAAGTGTTGCAAGCTTGCATTTTAAACCCATGATGAATATACGTGTTAAGCCGCCAAAGGATAATAAGACAAATTGGCATGAATGAATCAAATCAATCTGGGGCCTAATGTCGGGGATATAACCCCATGGTATGACCCGCCCTACTGGGCCGGGTCAATATGGTGGCAGCTCTCGAGTCAAGATTAAGATGGACCGCACCATGGAGACAAGACAACAAGAGTTGCTGAGTTAGCCACCAGGCGGCTGAAGCACGAAGAAATAAGTGGCTCAAGGCCCATGAGGCACAAGACATCGATGGACTCCTTGCCTGAGAGACAAGGCATAGTAGAGACATGTTAGGTTATGAGTTGTTTCATGGCCTGGACTCTGTTGTAAGCCCTGGAGTCTCGACCTGTATATAAAGGCGAGTCCCTAGGGTAGAAAGACTCAAGTTAGACACCCTCGAAAGCTCGATCAGCGATCCTGCATCCTTGTAACCGAGATCTCCATTAATATAGACACAAAGAAGGACGTAGGTTATTACCTCCATTGGAGGGGCCGAACCTAGGTAAACCCGCCTCCCGTTCTCGTTCGATTTCTTTGAGTCACCACCCATCAGCGATGGCCTCACACCTAAGTCCTTGCACAAGGACATCTGCCGTGCGAAACCACGACACGTATCAAGCATCCACAAGCTTAATTACTGCTCGTCGTCGAGTAGGTAAATGATAAAAATAGAACTTTTGATGTGACATGCTACCCAATATGTAAACTTTTGCATGTATGCTCACTGAGAAATGATGAATCAACAAACATCAACATAGTAATATTTATAGGCACATGCAACAAAATCATCAATCTTTAAAAGTATACGATCCTAAAAGAATGATTACCCCCATTCATCTTATCATATTAGCAATTCACCACATGAATACAAATGTCAAGCATCATGGTGTCCAAGTCAGGCAATTGGATCATACTTTTTCAATGTGCATCAACTTTTTATTCTTCATGCAATACATAAGAGTGAACCATGGACATAGCATAAAGGGGTAGAAAGTGGAGAAGATAGTCTCACAATAACTAGGCGTATCGAAGGGATATGGAGATGCCCATCGATAGATGTCAATGCAAGGACTAGGGATTGCCATGCAAATGATGCACTAGAGCTATAAGTGTATGAAAGCTCAACTGAAGCTAAGTGGGGTGTGCATCCAACTTGCTTGCTCATGAAGACCTTGGGCATTTGAGGAAGCCCGTCATCAGAATATACAAGCCAAGTTTATATTAATGAAAAATTAATTTCCACTAGCATATGAAAATGACATAACATGAGACTCTCTATATAAAGAATAAGGTGCCACTTTGAGGCACAAGTGTGGCAAAGGATAGTAGAAAAGTCCCTTCTCTATTTTTCTCTCATTTTTTTATTACGGTGGGCTCATTTGGCCTCCCCCATTTTTATTTCCTCACTGGGACAATGTCCTAATAATGATAATCATCACACTTTTAGTTACTTACAACTTAATATGAAAACTCAATGTGAAGAACTATGAAACAATATGACTCAATATTAATGCCTTTGGCAGTGTACCAGGATGTGCACGATCTAGTGTGACATTTATCAAAAATATGATGAAAGGTGGCTTTGACACAAATACTATGTCAGCTCTATATGATCATGCAAAGCAATATAATGATGAATGGACTAGTCATATGATGTAACGGTGGAATTTGCATGGCAATATATCTCGGAATGGCTATGGAAATGCCCTAATAGGTAGGTATGGTGACTTTTTTGAGGAAGATATCAGAAGGCTTATGTGTGACATAGCATATCATGTCACGGGTTTGGATGCACCGACGAAGTTTGCACCTATCCTTGAGGTGAGAATGGGCAAGGCACGGTACCGAAGAGGCTAGCAAAATATGAGGTGGTGAGATTGCGTATGTCCACGGGTTCACATTAGTCATGAAGAACTCATATACTTATTGCAAAGTTTTATTAGTTTTATCACAAATCAAAGCACTACTCGCATGCCTCGAGGGAGGAGGTTGGGAGAAGTTAACCATCTCGCGCCTTTGACCCAAAACAACACTAGGATTTTAACGAGGAATAGAAATGCTCACACATCCCCACCATGCCATTATTTAGATAAACAAGAAATTGACACCTCTTAATACCGACACTTCTACAAATCAACAATGATGCACTCACACCTTTTTCATATTACCACATTAATATCATTAACTCATAATTTCTCTTTTATGTGCTACATGATGGTTTCGATTATCACCCATTGAATACCTATTATTTTCGGACCAGTCTTATGAACCATGCAAATTACCGTCACTATTTATTAACTCTCAAACAAATATAAGTGAAGAACTAGAGTGCAGTTATTTCTACCAAATTTATATGCCACCATGCTAAAAAAGATATAAGTGAAGTACTAGAGCAACTGCTAAGCTCAAAAGATAAGTGAAGCACATAGAGTATTTTAACAAATTATTATGAAGGAGTATCTCTCTCAAATAGGAGTGTCCAAAAAATGATGATTGTGGCAAACTAAAATAAAAGCAAACAAAATCAAACAACACTCCAAGAAAAACACATATCATGTGACGAATAAAAATATAGCTCCAAGTGACATACCGATGGATTGAGACGAAAGAGGGGATGCCTTCCGGGGCATCCTCAAGCTTAGACACTTGAGTCTTCCTAGAATATTACCTTGGGGTGCCTTGGGAATCCCCAATCTTAGGATCTTACCGCTCCTTATTCCTTTGTCCATTTTTGTAACACCCAAAACTTGAAAACTTCAATCACACAAAACTCAACAAAACTTCGTGAGATCCGTTAGTATAAGCGACATATCAAATACTTTAGGTACTGTTAGAAATTGATTCGTATTTCATTATTGCATAATGTGTACTTTATTCTAACTTCTCCATGGCTCATACCCCCGATACAATGCATAGCATCATCAAAACAAGCAAATTATGCAAGCAAAAAACAGAATCCGTCTAAAACAGAATAGTCTGTAAGGATCTATAAAGGACCTGTAATTATGTGACTTAAAAAATTCTAAAAAAATTAGGAAAACCTTAAGAATTTGTATAGAAATACTGTATAAAAATTCAGATAAAAAATGTTCCAGTAAAACCAGAGAAATTTTGGACTCGACGTCAAAGTTTCTGTTTTTGCATCGTATCAATTCTGCTCATCTTGTGAGTCATCCCAAAGGCTTTACTTGGCACAAGCACTAATTAAAACATAAAAACATAGTCATTACAGAGTAAATAATCATGTTATCAAAAAATAACAGAAAGTATCGGGTTTCCTCCCAACAAGCTCTTTCTTTATAGCTACTAAGATAGGCTTGTCATAATTATGATGCTCTCATGAAAAATAATAATGGAAACATAAAGAGAGCATCATGTAGCATGTGAAAAACACATTTAAGTCTAACATAGTTCCTATACATAGGTATTTTATAAGTAAATAAATTATGAAGACAAGAAGTATCTAGCATGTGCATGTAGGAAGAATGAAGCATTAATAATTTTAACACAAAGAGAAGTACGAGAGTAACATAAAAATGGATGTAACCATATTTTCCTCTCTCATAATAATTACATGTAGTATCATATTCAAATTAACAATATATCTCTCATATAAAATATTATCTCCATGATCCGTATGCACAAAAGTTTTACAATCTTCCAAGGTAGTGGGATCAACATCAACTAAAGTCATGACCTCTCCAAACACACTTTCAATATTATTGCAAACATTATTATCCATAACAGACTCACCATGAAGCTTAAATAAATTTTCAAGGTCAAAAGAAACATCACCCCAATCATTATCATTGCAATAAGTATTGGACATAACAAAATTATCATTCCCAAGCTTGTAGCTTTGCATATTGCTAACACAAGCATTAATAGAATTTATAGTAACATCATTGTAATCATGCTTTTTGGGTAAAATATCAATAATTTCATTTTCAACAGGAGGAACTATAGCGAGTTCATATCCATAAGCATCATTAATATTGGCATCGTGGCCATAAGAATAGCAAGCATCACGTTCACCCAGAGGGGGTATTTCAATCGAATAAATGGAATCATAATTTTCTTCCAACGTAGCAGACATTCTCTCAATGAATTATTTAACATAAGCATTAGAAGCATCATTTTCATAGAAATATTTAAGTATGGAAAAATATTCAGATTTGTAGAGAGTAGCATCCTACTTTTCAATCAAAGAAGCCACTTCATAAGCACCCTTAAAAGGAACAAATTCTCCAATTTTTTTGATATTCATAGTAACTATAAACACCCTTGATATAAGAAGATGACATTTCATTATCATTAAACTCACATAGGTAGGGAAGGTGTTTCTTAGAGTTTCCAGAGCAATAGGTAGAATCATAAATTTTACATAGATTCCAAGCATAGCACATCAAACATTTTATTTGATGGCATAAAAGTCTCCACTTTTGAGACAACCGGTGATGCACAAAATAAGCATGCTCATCTAATGATTTTACCTCAACTAAGCTAGTTGGGGTTTACGCACGAGCACAAATGGATCGAGGATGACCCAAGTAGAAAATCTTATATGGATCCATAAGTCTTTACTTTCTATTTTTGTGTGATAACATGATTATTACAAGCAAACAAGTAACTAGAAAAGATAAATATTTTTGTATTTTTGATTTTTATGAAGCAAACTAAATATATCAGAAAATAAAAATAAGAACAAGTGAATGATAATTTGTGTGAAGTGACTTGATAGTTAGTGATGATATTCCCCGGCAACGGCGCCAGAAATCCTTCCTGATACTTGTGATCAGCGTTGGGTTTTCTATGAAGAGGAACGGGTAATTGCAGGACAATATGAGTAAGTATTTCCCTCGGTTAATAAACCAAGGTTGATCGAACCAATAGGAATATCAACCCACAGCCGTCTTTAGCAGTAGCACACAAAACGGCAAACAACTTGCACCCAACGCGAGCAAGAGGGTTGTCAATCCCCTTGATCTCGTTATTTGTAAGCAAGTGAAGTGTGTAGATAATAGTAGAAATTGTAAAATGAAAAATAAAATAAAAGACAAATAATGACAGCAAGGTAAAGATAAGTTTTGTAAATATATAAGTGAATAGACCCCGGGGGGCATAGTTTTCCTTAGCGGCATCTCTCATGAAAGTAAGCATACAGTGGGTAAACAAATTAATGTTGGGAAATTGATAGAAAAGTGCATAGTTATGTGATATTCACGACAATGATCATGTGTATATAGGCATGAAGTCCAAAACTGATAGGCCGACTCCTGCATGCACCTATCACTATTACTCTACTTCAAGAGTGCTTCTATGCTTGCCTCTCTACGTATTAAGTTCATGAAAAACAGAGAATGCTTCGAGAACGATGAAATGATGTAGAAAAAGTAAGCTCAATCACTATGAATAAACCCCATCGGTTTATCCTTAGTGGAAACAACACAAAGACGTATCTTGTCCCCTTCTGTCACTTGGATATAGAAACCCGTTAGGTTGAGCACACTACAACGCACCCCTCTCACTGAAGAAAGATCAATCTACTTGGCCAAAACAAATCAATAGATCAGAGAGATTTATGAAGCTACAATGATCATGCAACAAGAATAAATAAAAGATTTCAGGAAGACTCAAATACTTTTCATGAATAATCTGAACATAAACCCACAATTCATCACATCCCAACAAACGCACCGCACAAAAGAATTACATTGGATAGATCAAAGCGGAGATGTGATGATCATTGTATTGAGGAGAAAAAGAGAGAGATAGCCATCTAGGTACTAACTACGGACCCGTAGGTTTGTGGTGAACTACTCACACATCATCATGAGGGCAGCAAGGTTGATGAAGAGTCCCTTCTTGATCGATCCCCCCTCCGGCAAGGTGCCGGAACGTAGCTCCAGATGAGATCACGGTGGAACACAGACTTGCTACGACGCGAAAAGTGTTTTGGGATGCCCGCTAGAGTTTTTGGAATATATGTTAATTTATAGGCTAGAGAACGAGGGTAGGAGGGCTACCTGGGAGGGACAAGTCATCATGGCGCGCTGACTCCCCTGGTTGCGCCCTATTGGCTTGTGGCTCCCTCATGCGGCCTCCGGTATTCTCCCGAAGCTTCCAGGTCTTCTTTTGGTCTAGAAAAAACATAAAAAAGTTTCGGGGCAATTGGACTTCCTTTGGTACTGTAAACCTAAAAAGTAAAAAACATGCAGAAAACAAGAAATGACACTGGGATGTGGGTCAATAGGTTAGTGCATAAAATAATATAATATCTTTGAATTAATACTCAAAAAGTATCCTAGAATGATGATATAATAGCATTGAACAATCAAAAATTATAGATACATATGGGAGACATGTCAGATTATAGCAAGATGAATTCTCTCATGGCTATGGAAATGTTATAATTTGATACATCTCCAACGTATCTATAATTTTTGATTATTGCATGATATTATATTATCATTCTAGGATACTTTTTGGGTGTTTATTTACCAATTAATATTATTTTTGAGCACTAACCTATTAACCCACTGCCCAGTGTGAGTTGTTGTTTTCTACATGGTTATGGTTTTTTAGGTTTACTGTACCAAACGAAGTCCAATTGCCCCAAAACTTTAATATGATTTTTTCTAGACCAAAAGAAGACTCGAAAGCTTTGGGAGGAGACTGGAGGCCGCACAAGGGCGCCACCACATAACAGGGAGCGCCCAGGGGGGTGGTCGCGCCCTGTTGTGTGGTGGGCCCCTGGTGCCTCCAATCGTCCCTCCTCGCTCTATAAATCATCTAAAATCCCAAAAACCTTCGAGATCCTCCCGAAACACTTTTTCCGCCGCTGCAAGTCTCTGTTCCGCAGTGTGCCCATCTGGAGCCTTGTTTTGGTGCCCTGCCGGAGAGGGGATCGATCACGGAGGGCCTCTACATCAACCTTGCTGCTCCCATGGTGATGTGTGAGTAGTTCCCCATAGACCTATGGGTCCTTAGTTAGTACCTAGATGGATCTCTCTCTCTCTTGATCATCAACCAATGATCATCGGATCTTCGCTTTGATCTATCCAATGTAATTCTTTTGTGCATTGATGGGATCCGATGAATTGTGGGGTTTATGTTCAGATTATTCATGATAAATATTTGTGTCTTCTCTGAAATCTATTATGATTCTTATTTGCATGATCATTATAGCTTCGTAAATCTCTCTGATATATTGATTTGCTTTGGCCAAGTAGATTGATCTTTCTTCAATGAGAGGGGTGCATTGTAGTGGGTTCAATCTGGTGGTGCTCTATATCCAAGTGACAGAAAGGGACAATACATATCTTTGTATTGTTTCCACTAAGGATAAAACGATGGGGTTAATTCATATTGATTGAGTTCTCTTTGTCTACATCATGTCATTGTTCTCCAAGCATTCCTTCGTTTTACTTAATACTCTAGATGCATACTGGATAGCGGTCGATGGGTGGAGTAATAGTAATAGGTGCAGGCAGGAGTCAACCTATTTGCTTATGGACGTGATGCCTATATACACATGATCATTATTGTGAATATCACATAACAATGCGCTTTTATATCAATTTCCCAACATTAATTTGTTTACCCAATGTATGCTTACTACAAGAAAGATGCCACTAGGAAAAACTATGGCCGCCGGGTCTATTCATTTATAAAGTTACAAACGCTTGTATACCTTGCTGCCATTTATTTCTTTTCTATTTATTTTGCTTTTACCACTATCAACTATCATGTACACACTTTACTTGCTTGCAAATAATGAGTCCAAGGGGATTGACAACCCTCTTACCCGCGTTGGGTGTAATTGTTTGCTATTTTGTGTGCAGTCGCTGAAGACGGTGGTTGACCGTTACTCCTATTGGTTCGATAAACCTTGGTTCTCTACTGAGGAAAATACTTACCTATATTGTGCTGCATCACCCGTTCCTCTTCACGGAAAACCCAACGCAGATCAAGTATCATGAACCGCTTCTTTAGATGCATCAACTAGAGCAAGTTGCAAGCAATGGGCATAACAATTGACAGCTCTAACATTATCTATGTGGCATGGTTTTTCCAGTAAGGCATGACCACTAGTGATTGCATTGTTGTGTGTGAGCATGGTCTAGATCCTATGTGTGTCAAGAATGCACAATGTTTTCCACAAACCCTCTTCCAACTGTCAAATCCATGTAACGTGAAGGATTGAGAACCATTCGTGTATTCTCTTTGTTATTGGACACAAAGCAATATAGACAATACGCACAACTTTTATCCTTTGAGTACTATAGCCATGATGAAAAAACAACAAACCAACTATACTCGAAGCGGCGTTGATGCCCTGATTCATCTGAAGGTTTATAGTTCTCTAGGCGGGGTTGCATAGGACCTAACATCAAACATGCTCTTCTCACGGTATCTCTCTGGCATGGTGGATATTGTCAAATTTGAGGGCGCAATCTAGGGTCTCGCTACAAGAACTCGATACCTTAGAATGTAACAACTTCGTTTGTATGAACTCCTCCATCTTGGTATTGTTGTTGCCTAGGACGATGTTGCTCCAATTCAAACAAGGGCAATACATGGTCTTCCTCAAATTCAATTATGTCACCTCTTTTCCTTTTAAAAACTAAATCAATTCTTCTTCGAGTCCGACTTTCCTTACCCATAACTACCTATGTTAAAAATTTGCATAACATCATATCATTAAGCTATTATTTATCACTAGCAGGACTGAACAAAATTAGGTTGTTGCTTATCAATTTTCTAATTTGGGGGAAGAATTTTACCTGTGAAGTGTGCATGCGGTAGGGGGCTAAAAGTCACGGGATGCTTCCAAGTTCCAACCTTTCCTATGATCACAGAATGTAGAAGGAGCTCGCCTAGATCACCTGCAGCCTTGGAGACTTGGAGGAGAACAACTACATGAATGGATGGATGACAACACTCACGACGCAGTGGATCCCGACAGTGACGGATGACGAGCGGTGGGAACGAGCAGCGCAGGGTGAGGCGAGATAACAGCGGGCGTCGTTGCCGCGGTTGCGGCGTGAGATGACGGGCATCACGCTCCGGTGGGTCGTGCTCCCTGTCCATGGCGGTCGGCGTCGGCGGTGCAGGAGAGGATGGGGAATTGGGGAAGCCGTGTATGTGCCTGTGCATACAACGTGTGTGAGACGAGAGGATGATGCGTGCAGCGTGTCGGGGCTTAGTGCCCAGTAGGCCGGGCTAAGATGAGTAGATGAATAGAAGTCAAAAAATCTTTTGTCAAATTCCTGGGCTGGCCATGGCCTAGGTTTTCCCCTAGAGAGCTCCGCCCCTGGGTGTCAGTAGCCTGGAAAGCTTGCTATTGTTTAGCAGGAAGCGTTCCCTCTGGATCGCCCGTGGAGGCATGAAAACAGTTTATGGTGGTTGGCCAAGGAACTACGCTCGCATGCCATCTCTTGTAATTGGCACCCTCAAATGGAGGAGATTTGAAGGTTGCAACAAAAGCAATTGGAGAAAAATCCTACACATATAAGGTTTTTGGATTATTAAAGTTTTTAGAAATGTTTCAATAAATCTAATCAAAAAAGGTACATAAAACATGATCATCATAGTATAGATGATAATAGAATCAAGTAACAAAGTGATGTAAGTAGTCATACAATTGGGTACATAACAAATGAACATCATATCCAAATCAATAGATAAAACTAGTAGAGCAGACGCAATCCCCAAAAGAATGGAGAAAATGATATATGGTGTAGTGGAAGAAGATGCAGGTGTGTCGCTCATTATGTCGCCGAGGAGGTGGTTGATGTCGTCTCACTTCTTGATGCACGCTGAGAAGCGATTTGGAAAAGTGGTAGGCGACATATAGAAGTAGGAGGCAGACACGTTGGGTGTGAAACGTGGCTCATTTGTAAAAAGGAGTGACCTTTTATATAGACAACTTACAACTAAATCCTCAAGAGTAGCAAGCGCTGCTTGACTCAATCACGAAATGGGACACGTGAGTTGTGGCGAGACGGGCGGCGAAGAAGGAGTGTGTGTATGTGTCTTCTGTAGCTCCTAGCGGTGTGTATAATAACTCACCTTTTGTGCCCCCATGCCATGCATGAATGGACCATATGAGCCTATGAGATTTTCCTATGGATGATTGTAAATGATGATGGACTAAAGTCAAATAATTCCAACATAATGAACAATTTTTTAAATCACGATGGACCATTTTTAAAATACACTATGAACATTTTTAATACACAATGACATTTTTTGTGACACAATCAACATCTTTCAAATATATGATGACCTTTTTATAATACTCAATGAACATTCCTAATATTTTTTGAGACACGATAATATTTTCTAAATACACAATGAGCATTTTTTTAAACGTGATGAATATTTTTTAATATCCCATGAACGTTTTACTATACGGTGAATATTGTTTTCAATACACATGAATACTTATTTTACCCATGAACAATTTTTTTGACATACTTGAACACTTTATGCTCTTCTAACATATGAGTACTATAAGGAAAAGAATAGAAAACATAAAAACAAAATCGCAAAAACCAAAGTAGGAAAAGAAAATGTGTGCATCCGCTTCTACATTGCTCTTATTTTGAGCTAAGGCATTGCTCGGTAGTGCGGTGTAGTCATGTTGAGGGGAGGTTAGGACTTACCGGAAGAAAGACAGAGAAATCACTAATTAAGGGCACCTTTGCAAAGGTTACCCTCCACCATTTCTGGTGCTGACAAGTGGGGCACTCCACGTGTCTCATTTATCACAAGATGGGTGTTTTTTCCGTAGATTCATTTTTTCAAAATGATTTATCTTTTAACTTGTGCATCCAAATCTCAAACTATTTTCATCTATTTTTCGGGTCGAGATATTTAAAACTAGATGCTAATAGATTTCGATGATCTTTTCTTCATGAAAACCAAGAAAAGAACAAAAATTAATAAAAAAGGCAAAAGACCGTCAACCGAGAAAATCCAAAACAAAAGAAAAATCAAAAAAAAAACCATAACACAATTACGCTTTTCACTTTGAAAATACGAGTTGTGATTTCTCCTTTTTAGGCAGCACAGTTGTGGTACTCGTATATATAATTTTTTTACAGTAGAAACACAACCGTGCTTCTTCCAGAACCAAGGTCAGGCTTCTACGAGAAGTATAGGTTATGCTTTTCCCATTTTTGGCAAGCATATAGTGTGCTTCTCGTGGAAGCAAGGCCGGGCTTCTACGAGAAGTATATGTTGGGCCTTTCAGGATTGGGGTGGCATAGACCCAGATATAACCAATACATATGTTCCTTTGTTCGCAAGCTGGCATGAGGAATTGCCGTAGAGATATGGGACATCCTATGTGCCACTTATTGGAGCAAACACCTGGCGTTTCAAGTCCCCCTGGGCCGGCTCACGTAGCGCTACACATGAATTGAACTTCATGACCACTAGTCTGACGGATGCATGTAGCTAGCCAATGGAACTACTAAATGTATGCGACAATAAAGAGATGAGAGCTTCTAAGAATTAACAGCATTGTCAGATCATAATATATTTTCAAATCATTTCTTGGAAGTTTTGAATAATTCTTTTTAATTTTGAACATTTTTTTACAAAAACGATTAGGTTTTAGAAAAATCTGAACAATATTTGAAGTTTTGAATACATTTTAAAACAGGAAACATTTTTTGAATTTTCAAGCAAATTTTGAAAAAAAGGAACATTTTTTAAATTTGTGGTTTCCTTTTAAAAAATTAAAGCATTTTTCCAATGCGTTGAACATAATTTGAAAGCTGAACATTTTTGAAACTCTGAACAAGTTTTGAAACAACCCAGACAATTTTTTTAATTCCCAAAGATATTTAAAAGTTTAGACCAAAAAATTGAAAACATGAACATTCTTGAAAATTCTGACTTTTCAAACAAACATGTCATTTTATGAAAAGAAACAAACACCTTTAGAAAAACATGAGCACCTGCCGAGAACTTGAACATTTTTCGAGAACACGAACATTTTTTGACAAGTTTTACAAGAATATTTTTTGAATACTCGGAGTTTCTTGAAAAATCAACACTAACATTTTTTTTCAAATTCCGAACACTTTCCAAAAATTTCATAAAGTTTTAAAGAACTATGTTTTTTTGAAAATGCAAACAATTTTTGAAAATACTAAACATTTGTTGAATCTGTGAACATTTTTGGAAAACACGAGGAATTTTGAAAAACCTAAACTGCTTTTGACAAAATTGGAACAACAATGAAATTTTGATTCTATTTGAAAATCAGAATAAATTTGAAAACACAAACATCTTTTGAAAATCTTGAATAAATTTTGAGACTCTGAAGTAATTTTAAAATTAGGAAGATTTTTTTAAAAGTGAAAAAAATTTGGAACATGAACAAATTTCAAAATATCAAACAGTTATAAAACTCCGAAGAACCTATGCTTTGAATATTTTTCGAAAATGATATTTTTAATATGAAGAAATAAGAAAGAAACAAAAAATGAGAGGTAATATATGAACATTTAAAAAAACATGCACATAGTTTTTAATTTCAAAAAACAAAAAAATAAGAAAAGGGATAAAAAGGGAAAATAAAAATAAAAATAAGTAAATGAAACAGAAAAAGAAAAAGAAAGAAATAAAAAGAAAACTGAAAACCAGAAATAGAAACCCAAAACCTATCCCGTCTGTTTCATAATTGGGATGGCCCATCTCGTTCGGTAGGTCGCTAGCCATGTACAATTTTGTCACAAAGATGCAACTAGGGATTTCCGAGAGATACAGAACTCCATTCACCTTCCTAACCGCGTGGAGTACCGCCGGTCACAATGAACCTCGTATGTTGGAATTGTCATGGTGTGGGCAAGGCTGCCGCAATTCGTGAGCTTCACGATCCAGCGAAGCAATTTGCCTCGAGAGTGCTATGCATAGTAGAAACTCAAAATTCAAAAGCACGTGTCGAAAACCTTGCTGGTACCTTAGGTTTTAATATTTCTTTTGTTGTTGGTAGTTCTAGTCGTAGCGGTGGAATTGGTTTGTTCTGGAATGCTGGAATAAGACTTGATGTTTTTGGCTACTCTGAGTATCATGTTGATGCAAAAGTGTCTATACCAAATCACAATGAAAGGAGACTGACATGTGTCTATGGGGAAGCACAAATTGGGGAGAGATACAGAGGGACCTACTCAAGTCCCACGTTTCTGCAAGTGCTCTTCCATGGTTGTGCATCGGAGAATTTAATGAGGTTCTTCACCCTCATGAGCATGTAGGAGCGCAACAAGGAAGACGCTCACAAATCGAAGCCTTCCGAGATGCAATAGATGTGTGTGCTCTGGCCGATCTAGGATACCATGGGAAGCCTTGGACTTTTGAAAAGAAAACGACAAGGGAGGCTACTGTCGACTACGCCTAGACACGCCCTTATCAAACATTGACTAGACAACACTTTTTCTCCATGCAAGCCCGACCCACGAAACAAGAGCCTCATCAGAACATTACCCAATAAGGCTGCAGATGGAACCGGACAACCCGGTGCAGGTTAAAAATAAGCTATTCATATATGAGGTGTATTCAGAGTGGCATGAGGATTTTGGATCGTCTCTCGAGGCAATGTGGGGCGGATCGCCTACCGATCAAAATGTGACGCAGATGAGCAAAAAATCGGGCGATATTTCCACTTCCCTATGCTAGTGGAGTGGATCTACGATTGGGAATGTGGGAAAGGAGATTAAAAAACTCAAGAGGGAGTTGTTCGTTTTGCAAAATGACCCTCAACGGGTTTCACCCTCACATGCAGAGGTAAAAATTGCAGATCAGTTAGTTGAGCTCTATCACATGGAGGAAACGATGCAGGGTGAGTGTTCGCGCGTGGACTGGCTTCCATTGGGCGACAAAAACACCAAGTTCCTCAACGGTAAGCTATCCAACATCGTGCGAAGAACACAAACTAAATCATGCAGCGTCCAGATGGGACTACCACTGAAGATCCGATCGAGATGGCCACACTCACAAAGGATTTTTACAAGAACTTGTTCACTTCTGAGGGCACATCGGGCATGGATACGATGCTCAATTCAGTTCCTACAAGAGTTACCCATGAGATAAATGCTCCTTTGACTACATCCTATACGAGTGAGGAGGTGAAGGAAGCTCTATTCCAAATGTATCCGACAAAGGCCCGGGACCGGATGGATACCCGACGCTTTTTTCCAAAGGCACTGGAAATTATGTGGCTCCGAGGTGACAAATGTGGTATTGCGCATCCTTTGAGGAGAAGAGAGCCCATAGGTTATCAATGAAACGATTCTTGTCTTAATTTCTAAGGTGAAGGGCCCAACTACATTGTCCCAATAAAGGCCTATTAGTTTGTGCAATGTTTTATATAAGATTGCTTCCAAGGTTTTATCAAACAGGCTAAAGCAGATTTTACCCGACATTATATCTGAGGAGCAGTCAACCTTTTTTCCTTGGCGTATGATTACGAATAATATCATCACGGCTTATGAGTGCTCCCATTTCATGCAGAGAAATAAGGCACAACGAAATAGGTTTTGTGCGGTCAAACGGGACATGATGAAAGCATATGATCGAGTGGAATGGAATTATCTTGAAGCTATCATGACAAAGATGGGATTCATGCCCACTTGGGTTGCTTCAATTATGAGGATGGTAACATCTATGAAATTTGTAGTTCTCTTTAACAGGGGAAAGATTGAGGAGTTTACATCATCCATGGGAATCTGACAAGGAGACCCAATTCTCCGTACCCGTTTTTGCTTGCAACGGAGGGCCTTTCGTGCCTCTTAAAAACCCAAGATGAATCATTGAACCTGAGTGGAATCTGCGTAACTCCATCGGCACCGCCAATAGCCACTTGCTTTTTGCAGATGATAGGCCGCTATTTGTCAAAGCTAGTTCTGTTAGAGCAAATGAGTTGTCTTCTTTGTTGGATAGTTATTGCAACACCTCTGGCTAGAGAATAAATTTGTAAAAATCATCGGTGTTCTTCAGCAAGGGGTGTCCAACCTCTCCTAGAACCGAGGTAAAGAATGCCTTGAATATTACACATGAGTCACTTTCGGATAGATATTTGGGTATGGCATCTAATGTGGGAAACTGCAGGAATGGTGCTTTTAAGTTCTTGAAGGACAGAGTGTGGAATAAGGTAAAAGGTTGGGTGGAGAAGCTGCTTTCAGGAGGAGGCAAAGGATTTCTAATCAAACCTGTTGCACAGGCCTTTGTGAACACATTAACTCTTTCATCACAAAGTTTTGGTGGGGTAGCAAAGAGGGGCAAAAGAAAACCAGTTGGGTCTCCTTGAGCACAATGACGAGACCAAAATACTGTATAGGGCTAGGATTCCATGACATCAAGCTCTTCAATATATCCCTCCTGGATAGACAGGCGTGGAGAATCCTAAGAGATCCAGAGTCCCTTAGTGCATGAGTACTAAAGGCAAAGTACCGCCCCAACGCCAAGTTTTTGAACTCTGAGCTGGGCTCGGCTCCATCTCAAATTTGGCAGCCATTCTTGAAGGTTGTGATGTTATGCCGCAAGGTTTGATCCGGTGCATCGGTGATGGAATCTCAATGCACATATGGCAGCATAATTGGCTGTCGAGACCAGCTAACATGCACCCTATCTTGAGCAGGGTTGCAAATCCACTGTAGTTTGTTAGCCAACTAATCATGTCTAGTGTTGAATGGGACCAAGCTACTATAGAAGAGATATTCATACCAACGGATGCGCGTGTGATCATGTCCATACCTTCGTGCACAATGATTTCCGGTCTTGGGTACACGAGAAGAACAAAGTCTTCTCTGTACGATCCACGTATCTCATGCTTGTGGATACCAAATTCAGGAGGGAAGCTTGGCTCGAGGGCCGTGGTAATTCTACAGAAACAGATAAAGAAACCAAGTCGTGGGAGAAGTTGTGAAAAGTTAAGGTTCCATCAAAAGTTAAAATCTTCTTATGGAGGCTTGCCCAATAGTCGATTCCCACTTCAGATCTACTACACCATTGCAATATGTCAACCAACACGAGATGTGGACTCTACGGGACCGAAGACTCATGGAATCATTCATTGCTCCATTGCATAGTGGCTCGTTGCATCTGGGTGTTGCAGGATCAGGACTTGGTGGAAGCTCTGAGAAATACCATGGATCCGGACGCGAGACGTTGGTTGTTTCCTTTACTAGACATGCTCTCTCCTACGAATATTATCCAAGTGGTCGTAACTATGTGGGATCTTTGGTATGCACAATAGCAAGCACTCCATGAATTTTCAAAGCCCCCTCTCAATGCACAATTTCATTATGAGATATATACGAGAACTAGAGGAGATCAAGCCAAGGAAAGTGTCAACAGCTGCGGGTGTCGCCGAGGCACGATCCCAGCCAAGATAGATTGCACCACCAGAGGGTATTGCTAAAATAAGTGTGGACGGGGCTGTTTCTAGGAGTAGTTTGGAGGGTTCAGTTAGCGCTATTTGCAGGGACTCCGTTGGCCTGTTCTTAGGCGCCTTGGCCATCAAAATTCGTGGGATTATAGATCCTGCCACCTTGGAAGCCTGGGCGTTCCGTGAGGCGATGTCACTTGCTACGGATCTCTCTTTGTCACGTGTACTCATTGCTTCGGATTGCAAAGGAGTAGTCCATGACATCAATCCGAGAATGGGGGACGTCTATGCAAGTACTGTCAAGGAGATAACAGAGTCTGCAATAATGTTCCACCCGTGTACCTTAACCTTTGAAGTTAGATCTACCAATCTTGAGGCGCATTTCCTCGCTAAGCATGCTCTAGGTTTGGATTATGTATGCCATTTGTGGCTTATAAACCCATCAAACTTTGACTATATCCCTATGAACATTTATGAGTAATAAATAAAGCGTGTTTAGACTCAAAAGGGTGATAGGGGGTGGCATCGACGGTGATGTGCGGGTCCGCCTTCTGCGATGCGATCCTAGTCGTGGCCGGTATGCTTTCAAGGGTAGAGGGAGTAGCAGTCGCGCTCCGGTCCTCACACAGTCGTCGGCTCCATTCCTCTACTCGAGCTGATTTGCCTCCCAAGTCCTCACTAGAAGAGGTAATTCCAATTTCGCCCCTTGGATCCTTTTTCATATCTGCCACAAGGCTTTCCCTGTGTCTCTGGTTGTATAGTCTACCGAATCTTGATTCCCTAACCTAACCTACATTCTAGCGAGACTTTTGCGTCCTACTTCGTTTAGGTCTAATTCGTCTTTTTAATACTTCCTCCATCTCAAAATAAGTGGCTCAACTTTATACAAATTTTAGCACAAAATTAATACAAAGTTGAGTCATTTATCTTGGGACAGAAGGAGTACATGTTATACCATATTAACTGTTCCTTCTTTTTTTCCTAATTTTTTAATCGGAATTGCATATCCGCTGACAACAGCAAATTTGATAGTGCTCCAAGTGTTCGTTAAATGCATTACAAAATTGCCAAGCTCCATTAGTCATTAAATCATAGGCAAATGCAGTCATCTGGTCCAAGTTTTACTTACCAGTTGCTATGCCTAATCTCCGGCCCTTAGGTTGCAAAAATAAAATTGTCGAGTCATCATACCCCCCTCCCCCCTCTCCAAAGATTTGTCTGAGTGAGTACAACTCTTTTGCTTAGCAGAGTGCAAAGTCTTCATTTTGAGCTCTTTTTTACTATAATATTCTGAGCATATTGGTTTAATGTTTCTAAAGCAAACTAGGAGAAATCCAAGCCAACAAATGTTTTTTACTACCTAGTTGTGTCACGCCACCCATGAGTAGCACTCGGAACTACAGAGTTTTACTACACGGAATGAACAAACAAGGTGTTGAGAATGAAAATTATTATCGACTAGCACTTAAGCCTCATCACATTAAAGTTGTGAGCGATTTTCTTATAAAACAGACTAGTTCTCTTCACAAAGTATCATTGATTTGGGTGGAGGATATCGAGTATCGATTCTAGTGATGGAGAACTGAAATTATTTGTTGGTACAATTTACTAGGTTACTTCTAATCTTCTTTGTTTCTTTCAAAATGAAGGTTTAACCCCCAACCTCTGCATCATTGGCGATGCACACAACCATATTTATTAAACATAAATAGGGTATGACTCATGTCATCCAGTACAATACAAACATAACCTAAAGATGAATGCTACAACCAGCTCGTAAGAAAAACAGATGCCTACACACATAACCCATTAATAAATAGTCATTCAAATTGGTTGAGCCCGTGCTACCTTTTTCCATCGATTACACCCAAACTACATATGCTATTGTGCTTCCACGTGCTGCATTAAGTATCACGTAAAGATCCATCATGTAGCTTGGAAGGTGACCTGCAGAAAATTTGGTATATTTTTCTATTAAAACATGGTCATTACATCATTTTCATATTGCCCAAAGAAAAGCATGTTGGAGAACGTTGCATGGGAAACTAAATTTTTCCTACGCACACGCAGATCTATCCATGGTGATGAGTATCTACGAGAGGGAGAGTGGATCTACATACCCTTGTAGATCGCTAAGCGGGAAGCGTTAAGAAACGCGGTTGGTGTAGTCGAACGTCTTCGCGATCCAAATCATCGTGCGTCCCGCGATCCAATCACGATCCGTCCCGTGGTACAATCACGATCCATCCCATGAACTTGATCACGATCTGTCCCACGAACTTGATCACGATCCTTCCGATCTAGTAGCGAACGGACGGCACCTCCGCGTTCAGCACACGTACAGATTGATGATGATCTCCACCGTCTTGATCCAGCAAGAGGGAGTGGAGAGGAAGAAGAGTTCTCCGGCAGCCTGACGGCGCTCCGGCGATGGTGGTGGAGCAATTCCGGCAGGGCTTCGCCTAAGCACTTCAGAAATCCAATCTAGAGGAGAAACTATGCACTAGAGATTAGGGTTGCACGTGGCTGAAAAACTAGTGCAAAACCCTAGAAATCCACTAGTATATATAGGAGGGAGGGAGGAGGAGAGGCAGACTTGCCTCCAAGCCTTGGAGGCTTCGGCCGAAGTGGGAGGTGGAGGAGGACTCTCCTCCTCCACTCCTAGTAGGACTAGGATTCCTCCTTTTTGCCCTTTTTCCACCTTTTTTCCTTTGGGTTTCTTTCTTCCAGCCACATGGGCCTATTGTGGTTGTTACACCAGCCCACTAAGGGCTGGTTATTACTTTCCCACAGCTCATTAAGCCTCTTGGGTCGAAATACCCCTCCCGGAGGTCTCCCGGTACACTACCGATAAGCTCGGAACTTTTCCGGCGACCAAAACAGGACTTCCTATATATGAATCTTTACCTCCGGACCATTCCGGAGCTCCTTGTGACGTCAAGGATCTCATCTGGGACTCCAAACAAACTTCGGTCACCACCATACATAACTCTATACTATCGAAACGTCACCAAACCTTAAGTGTGCAGACCCTGAGGGTTCGAGAACTATATAGACATGACCGAGACACCTCTACGGTCAATAACCAATGGCGGGACTTGGATTTCCACATTGGTTCCTACATATTCTACGAAGATCTTTATCGGTCGAACCTCTATGTCAAGGATTCAGTTAATCCCGTATGATGTTTCCTTTGTTCTTCGGTATGTTACTTGCCCGAGATTCGATCGTCGGTATCTCCATACCTAGTTCAACCTCGTTACTGGCAAGTCTCTTTACTCGTTCCATAATACAAGATCCCGTAACTAACACTTAGTCACATTGCTTGCAAGGCTTATTGTGATGTTGTATTACCGAGTGGGCCCTGAGATACCTCTCCGTCACATGGAGTAACAAGTTCCAGTCTTGATCCATGCCAACTCAACAGACACCCTCGGAGACACCTGTAGAGAACCTTTATAGTCACCCATTTATGTTGCAACGTTTGATACACACAAGGTAGTCCTCCGATATCTGTGAGTTGCATGATCTCATGGTCATAGGAACATATACTTGACATGCAGAAAACAGTAGCAATAAACTGACACGATCATAAGCTACGTTTGTAGTTTGGGTCTTGTCCATCACATCATTCTTCTAATGATGTGATCCCATTATCAAATGACATCTCATGTCCATGGCTAGGAAACTTTAACCATCTTTCGATCAACGAGCTAGTTCACTAGAGGCATACTAGGGACATTGTGTTTGTCTATGTATCCAGACATGTATCCATGTTTCCAGTTAATACAATTATAGCATGGATAATAAACGATTATCATGAACAAGGAAATACAATAATAAACACTTTATTTATTGCCTCTAGGGCATATTTCCAACAGTCTCCCACTTGCACTAGAGTCAATAATCTAGTTCACATCACTATGTGATTTACATTGTAATGAATCGAACACCCATGCAGTTCTGGTGTTGATCATGTTTAGCCCTTGGAAGAGGTTTAGTCAACGGGTCTGCAACATTCAGATCCGTGTGCACTTTGCAAATATTTATGTCTTTCGCCGTGATGTAATCGCGGATGGAGTTGAAGCGTCGCTTTATGTGTCTGGTCCTCTTGTGAAACCTTGGTTCCTTGGCCAGAGCAATGGCACCAGTGTTTTCACAGAACAGGTTCATTGGATTCAGTGCACTGGACACTACTCCAAGATCTGTCATGAACTGCTTCATCCAGACACCTTCCTTCGCCGCCTCCGAGGCTGCGATGTATTCCGCTTCGCACGTAGAATCAGCTACCACGCTTTGCTTGGAACTGCACCAGCTTACCGCTCCCCCGTTAAGAATAAATACATATCCGGTTTGCAACTTAGAGTCGTCGGAATCAGTGTCAAAGCTTGCATCGATGTAACCCTTTATGACGAGCTCTTCATCACCTCCATAAACAAGAACCATTTCCTTAGTCCTTTTCAGGTACTTAAGGATATTCTTGACCGCTTGCCAGTGGTCCATTCCAGGATCACTTTGAAACCTTTCGGCCATACTTATGGCAAGGCTGACATCGGGTCTTGTGCACAGCATTGCATACTTGATAGAGCCTATGGCTGAAGCATAGGGGATGACACTCATCTTTTCTCTATCTTCTGTAGTTACTGGGCATTGAGTCTTACTCAACTTCACACCTTGTAACACAGGCAAGAACCCCTTCGTGGACTGTTCCATTTTGAACTTCTTCAAAACTTTATCAAGGTATGTGCTCTGTGAAAGTGCTATTAAGTGTCTCGATCTATCTCTATAGATCTTAATGCCTAATATGAAAGCAGCTTCTCCTAGGTCCTTCATTGAAAAACTCTTGTTCAAATATTCCTTCACGCTTTCCAGCATTTCTATATTGTTTCCAATCAGCAATATGTCATCCACATATAATACTAGAAACGCTATAGAGCTCCCACTCACTTTCTTGTAAATACAAGCTTTTCCGTAAACTTGTATAAACTCAAACGCTTTGATCACCTCATCAAAGCTCTTATTCCAACTCCGAGATGCTTGCACCAGTCCATAAATGGATCGCTAGAGTTTGCAAACTTTGTCAGCATTCTCTGGATCGAAAAAACCTTCGGGTAGCATCATATACAACTCTTACTCAAGGAAACCGTTGAGGAACGCTGTTTTGACATCCATCTGCCAAATTTCATAGTCGAAATAAGCAGCTATTGCTAACATGTTTCTGACAGACTTAAGCATCGCGACGGGTGAGAAAGTCTCATCATAGTCAACTCCTTGAACTTGTGAAAAACCCTTTGCCACAAGTCGAGCTTTATAGACGGTGACATTACCGTCCGCGTCTGTCTTCTTCTTAAAGATCCATTTGTTCTGAATGGCCTTTTGCCCTTCAGGTAATACTTCCAAAGCCCATACTTTGTTTTCATACATGGATCGCATCTCGGATTTCATGGCCTCTAACCATTTCTCGGAATCCGGGCCCATCACTCCTCCTCCATAGCTCGTAGGTTCATTGTTGTCCAACAACATAACCTCCAAGACAGGGTTGTCGTACCACTCAGGGGTAGTATGCGGCCTTGTCGACCTATGAGGTTCAATAGCAGATTGATCCAAAGCTTCATGATCATCATCATTAACTTCCTCTTCTACCGTCGTAGGTTCCATAGAAACATCTTTCTGTGCTGTGCTACTTTCTGGTTGAAGTAAAGGTTCAATAACCTCATCAAGCTCTATTTTCCTCCCACTCAATTCTTTCGAGAGAAACTCTTTCTTAAGAAACGTTCCGTTCTTAGCGACAAACACTTTGCCTTCGGATCTGAGATTAAAGGTACACCCGACTGTCTCTTTCGGGTATCCTATGAAGACACATTTTTCTGCTTTGGGTTCCAGCTTTTCAGGCTGAAGCTTTTTGACATAAGCATCACATCCCCAAACTTTAAGAAATGACAACTTCGGCTTCTTGCCAAACCACAGTTCATATGGCGTCGTCTCAACGGATTTTGATGGTGCCCTATTTAAAGTGAATGCAGCTGTCTCTAATGCATAACCCCAAAACGATAGTGGCAAATCAGCAAGAGACATCATAGAACGCACCATATCTAATAAGGTTCGATTACGACGTTCGGACACACCATTACGCTGTGGTGTCCCGGGCGGTGTCAACTATGAAACAATTCCACACTGTCTTAAGTGACTGCCAAACTCATAACTCAGATATTCACCTCGTCGATCAGATCGCAGGAACTTAATCTTCTTGTTACGATGATTCTCAACTTCACTCTGAAATTGCTTGAACTTTTCAAACGTTTCAGACTTGTGTTTCATTAAGTAAATATACCCATATCTACTTAAGTCATCGGTGAAGGTGAGAAAATAATGATATCCACCAAGCGCTATAACATTCATTGGACCGCACACATCAGTATGTATGATTTCCAATAAGTCACTCGCCCGTTCCATTGTTCCAGAGAACGATGTTTTAGTCATCTTGCCCATGAGGCATGGTTCACATGTGTCAAGTGATTCAAAATCAAGTGACTCCAAAAGTCCATCAACATGGAGCTTCCTCATGCGTTTTACACCAATATGACCTAAACGGCAGTGCCACAAGAAAGTGGTACTATCATTATCAACTCTACATCTTTTGGCATCAATGTTATGAACATGTGTGTCATCACTATCAAGATTCAATATGAATAAACCCCTAACATTGGGTGCATGACCATAAAAGATATTACTCATATGAATAGAACAAGCTTTATTCTCTGATTTAAATGAGTAACCGTCTCACAATAAACAAGATCCAGATATAATGCTCATGCTTAACGCAGGCACTAAATAACAATTATTCAGGTTCATCACTAATCCCGATGGTAATTGAAGAGAGCGTGCCGACGACGATCACATCAACCTTGGAACCATTTCCCACGCGCATCGTCACTTCGTCCTTTGCCAGCCTTCGTTTATTCCGTAGTTCCTGCTTTGAGTTGCAAATGTGAGCAACAGAAACGGTATCAAATACCTAGGGACTACTACGAGAGCTAGTAAGGTACACATCAATAACATGTATATCATATATACCTTGTTTGTCGTTGGCCGCCTTCTTGTCAGCCAGGTACTTGGGGCAGTTCCGCTTCCAGTGACCAGTTCCCTTCCATGAAAGCACTCAGTTTCCGGCTTGGGTCCATGCTTGGGCTTCTTTACAGGAGTAGCAATTGCTTTGCCATCCTTCTTGGTTTTACCCTTCTTGCCCTTGCCCTTGACTTTGCCGTTTTTCTTGAAACTAGTGGTTTTATTGACCATCAACACTTGATGTTCTTTCTGGATTTCAGACTCAGCAACTTTTAGCATCGCAAACAGCTCGGCGACTGACTTGTTCATCTCGTGCATGTTATAGTTCATCACAAAGCTCTTGTAACTAGGTGGCAGTGATTGAAGAACTCTGTCAGTGATCGCCTCTGGCGGAAGGGCAATCCCCAACTCCGCTAGACAAGTTGAATACCTAGACATTCTAAGTATATGTTCACGGATAGACCCGTTCTCCTCCATCTTGCAAGCATAGAACTTATCGGAGGTTTCATACCTCTCGATCCGGGCGTTCTTCTGAAAGATAAACTTCAACTCCTGGAAAATCTCATATGCTCCATGACGTTCAAAACGTCTTTGAAGTCCCGGTTCTAAGCCATACAATATTGCACACTAAACTATTGAGTAATCTCCACTACGTGCCTCCCAGGCGTTCTTAACGTCTTCGGAGGTCATGTCTTCTGGTTGGTCACCAAGCGGTGCATCAAGGACATATGATTTCTGGCAAGCCGTGAGGATAATCCTCAGATTACGGGCCTAGTCAACAAAGTTACTTCCATCATCTTTCAACTTACCTTTCTCTAGGAACGCATTAAAATTCAGCGGTGCTACTGCGGGAGCCATTGATCTACAACATAAATATGCAAAGTTTATTTAGACTATTGTTCAAGATAATGAGTTTAGTTAATCAAATTACTAAATCTCCCATTCAAATTGACATCCCTCAGGTCATCTGAGTGTCACATGATCCAAATCTACCAACTCAAGTCCGATCATCACGTGAGTTGAGGTGGCTTCAATGGTGAACATCATTATGTTGATCATATCTACTATATGATTCATGTTTGACCTTTCGGTCTCTTGTGTTCCGAGGCCATGTTTGTACATGCTAGGCTCGTCAAGTTTAACCCGAGTGTTCTGCGCGTGCAACACTGGCTTGCACCCGTTGTATGTGAACGTAGAGCCTATCACACCCGATCATCACGTGGTGTCTCAACACGACGAACTTTCGCAACGGTGCACACTCGGGGAGAACACAATTTATCTTGAATTTTAAATGAGGGATCACCTTATAATGCTACCGTCGTACTAAGCAAAACAAGGTGCATAAAAGGATTAACATCACATGCAATTCATAAGTGACATGATATGGCCATGAACTTGTGCTTTTGATCTCCATCATGAAAGCACCGGCATGATCTCCATTGTCACCGGCATGACACCATGATCTCCATCATCTTGATCTCCATCAACGTGTCGCCATTGGGGTTGTTGCGCCCACCATGCTTCTACTACTATTGCTACCGTTTAGCGATAAAGTAAAGCATTACATAGCGCTTAATGATTGACACGCATGTCATACAATAATTAAAGACAACCCTATGGCTCCTGCCGGTTGCCGTACTCATTGACATGCAAGTCATGAAATTCTATACATCACATGATCATCTCATACATTACATATATCACATCATGTAATTGGCCATATCACATCACAACATACCCTGCAAAAACAAGTTAGACGTCCTCTAATTGTTGTTGCATGTTTTACGTGGCTGCTACGGGTTTCTAGCAAGAACGATTCTCACCTACGCATAAACCACAACGGTGATACATAATTTGCTTTTCAACCTTCTCAAGGACCGCCTTTGTCGAATCCGATCCAACTAAAGTGAGAAAAACTGCCACCCGCAAGCCATCTAGGCAACAAGTTGCGTCAAGGGAACCGGTCTCTCATAAGCGTACGAGTAATGTTGGTCCGGGCCTCTTTATCTCACAATACCGCTGAACCAAAATCCGACCAAGGGAAGAAGCAATCTAAGCATCAACGCCCACAAACCTTTTGTGTTCTACTCGAGATCTCATCTACATATAGACCTAGCTCATGATGCCACTGTTGGAGAACGTTGCATGGGAAACAAAAATATTCCTACGCACACGCAATCTATCCATGGTGATGAGCATCTACGAGAGGGAGAGTGGATCTACATACCCTTGTAGATCGCTAAGCGGGAAGCGTTAAGAAACGCGGTTGGTGTAGTCCAACGTCTTCGCGATCCAAATCGCCGTGCGTCCCGCGATCCAATCACGATCCGTCCCGTGATCCGATCACGATCCGTCCCACGAACTTGATCACGATCCTTCCGATCTAGTACCGAACGGACGACACCTCCGCGTTCAGCACACGTACAGCTTGATGACGATCTCCACCATCTTGATCCATCAAGAGGGAGTGGAGAGGAAGAAGAGTTCTCTGGTAGCCTGACGGCGCTCCGGCGATGGTGGTGGAGCAATTCCGGCAGGGCTTCGCCTAAGCACTTCAGAAATCCAATCTAGAGGAGAAACTATGCACTAGAGATTAGGGTTGCACGTGGCTGAAAAACTAGTGCAAAACCCTAGAAATCCAGTAGTATATTTAGGAGGGAGGGAGGAGGAGAGGCAGCCTTGCCTCCAAGCCTTGGAGGCTTCGGCCAAAGTGGGAGGTGGAGGAGGACTCTCCTCCTCCACTCCTAGTAGGACTAGGATTCCTCCTTTTTGCCTTCTTTCCACCTTTTTCCTTTGGGTTTCTTTCTTCCAGCCACATGGGCCTATTGTGGTTGTTCCACCAGCCCACTAAGGGCTGGTTATTACTTTCCCACAGCCCATGAAGTCTCTTGGGTCTAAATACCCCTCCCGGAGGTCTCCCGGTACACTACCGGCACTCCCGGTACACTACTGATAAGCTCGGAACTTTTCCAACAACCAAAACAGGACTTCCTATATATGAATCTTTACCTCCGGATCATTCCGGAGCTCCTCGTGACATCCGGGATCTCATCCGGGACTCCGAACAAACTTCGGTCACCACCATACACAACTCTATACTACCGAAACGTCACCAAACCTTAAGTGTGCAGACCCTGCGGGTTCGAGAACTATATAGACATGTCCGAGACACCTCTATGGTCAATAACCAATGGCGGGACTTGGATGTCCACATTGGTTCCTACATATTCTACGAAGATCTTTATCGGTCGAACCTCTATGTCAAGGATTCAGTTAATCCCGTATGATGTTCCCTTTGTTCTTCGGTATGTTACTTGCCCGAGATTCGATCGTCGGTATCTCCATACCTAGTTCAACCTCATTACTGGCAAGTCTCTTTACTCGTCCTTAATACAAGATCCGCGTAACTAACACTTAGTCACATTGCTTGCAAGGCTTATTGTGATGTTGTATTACCTAGTGGGCCCTGAGATACCTCTCCGTCACACGGAGTAACAAATCCCAGTCTTGATCCATGCCAACTCAACAGACACCCTCGGAGACACCTGTAGAGCACCTTTATAGTCACCCAGTTACGTTGCGACGTTTGATACACACAAGGTAGTCCTCCGATATCTATGAGTTGCATGATCTCATGGTCATAGGAACATATACTTGACATGCAGAAAACAGTAGCAATAAACTGACACGATCATAAGCTACGTTTGTAGTTTGGGTCTTGTCCATCACATCATTCTTCTAATGATGTGATCCCGTTATCAAATGACATCTCATGTCCATGGTTAGGAAACTTTAACCATCTTTCGATCAACGAGCTAGTTCACTAGAGGTATACTAGGGACATTGTGTTTGTCTATGTATCCAGACATGTATCCATGTTTCCAATTAATACAATTATAGCATGGATAATAAACGATTATCATGAACAAGGAAATACAATAATAAACACTTTATTTATTGCCTCTAGGGCATATTTTCAACAAAGCACACACTCCCACAAGGATGTGTGTGTTACAGTTAGGATGAACCCCACCCAAAAGCAACATTTTTAAGCCCCTACCGCATACGTTTTGTCAAATTAGGATGACCCCTCTATGCAGAAACCACATAAAGATCTTAATCTTGAGCGGCACCTTAGTTTTCCAAATATGTTGCCTCCGAATGATAGGCCCAGTGTGAGGTCCACATACATAGATCATACAAGGAAACTCTAGAAGAATGCTACTGCCATCGACAAGAAGTGGGTTCTGTAGTTAAGTTGGCCGACATCAACCAGAGTACTAAATCGAGCCAAGAAGTCCATGCTAACACATCCTGAAGATAAATGGTATAACTGGCTCATAAGAGAAATACATGCCTACACAATAGTGGTAGCTAGCAGAAAACACCAAACACACAATTATTTATAAATGGATAATTGGCTTTAAATGAGAAATAAAATCAAGCAAAAAACACTGGGTTGTTACTACGAATCCTTGCTTCAGCTTATCTATCCTTCTTTAGAAGATTTTACGTTTCACTGTTGATCAAACTATTTCGTTTGTCTTTGTGTAGTTAGATGCACTGTATGAGGTGGTTCGAGCAACCAAGGTTTCCTCGTTGAGTAATGATATGCTTACGCGCATCACTGAGATGTATATACATCTATATAATATTTGTTACGTATAAAACCTATTTTTCTGTTGTTCCTTTTTTGGACGAGGAACACTAATTATGTCATCTTTCCAGCTCTTAGAATGCTCGTAGGGAGATTATCCAAAAGGTAATGCGGAGGAAATATATGATTTGTGCTGCAATAGTAGGTGGTTATTACATTGAATTCTTAATAACAAGGAATATGGATAACAAGAGAAAGAGAGAGCTCGGAAACGAAACTTATTGTCGTTGCTTCTTCACTTAGCAGCAGCTATATGAAAACCAATCCCTTTGCTCTAGTGAAGGCATTCCACATCCATTTTGCATCCAGTAGGAGGAAAACCAAAGCATTGGGCTGCCATGTTGGTCAGCCCCACACATGCTATCTCTCTCCCTGTCTCTCCTTGGTGGCTTTGTTTGCTGGGAGCTCCTATGTAACGCTCCTTGCGTCAAACAGATGAGGTTTCGCACAGGGGCAGCTGATATGGGCCGCCCTATCCATTTCACCTTTTTTTCTTTTTGCTTCTTTTTTCATTTCATTTTTTTCTATTTTCTTTTCTTTTCTTTCATCTTTTTTTCATGTTTCTTTTGTTTGAAAATTTTAAATATTTATTCTGAATTTTATAAACACGCAGTTGATTTCAAAAATTGCTCCCAATTAAAAAAATGTCAGGAATTTAAAAAATGTTCTCATTTTCAATTTTTGTTCATAATTGCACAAAATGTTCATGTTTTAAAAAAGTTCAGTCATTTGCAAAAAAGTTCTCGTTTCAAATTTTGATATGTTCATGTTTTCAAAATTTTATTCAGGAATTTGAAAAATGTTCTCCTTTTGAAAATATGTTCAGAATGTTTCAGAAAACGTACATGAATTTTAAAATATGTTATCATTTCAAAAATTTGTTCACAATACAGAAAAATGTTTGTATTTCATAAAAATATTCAGAAATTCCGGAAAATGTTTCTTGTTTCCAAATAAATTCACAATGTTTGTGTTTTGAATTTTGTTCGGGAGTTTTAAAAATGTTCCCATTTCCAAAATACGTTCGTGTTTTTAATTTTGTTCAGAAGTTTTAAAAACAAATCCTGTTTCCAAAAACTGTTTGCCGTTTATTTATTTTTCTTCAGGAGTTTTAGAAGATATTTACGTTTTTCAAATATGTTGGTGTTTTTAAGTTTTGTTCGGGTGCTTCTATTTTTTTTTGCGCTTTTTAATGTTATTTGCGAGTTTAAAAAATGTTCACGTTCTCAAAAAAATGTTCGCGTTTTCAACTTTTTCTAGGAATTTTATAAAATGTTCAGAGTTTCTGTTTTCTTCGCAAATCCTAAAAATGTTTTTTGCTTTTGAATTTATTTAGAGTTTCAGAAAGTATTCCTGTTTTCAAACTTTGTTGGATTTTCCAAAATGTTCCTGTTTCTCAAACATATCCAGCTGTTGGATTTTCTAAATTTGCTTCTCAAAAACTTCGATTTTTTTTATCATTGCATGAATTTATGACCAAAGTTTTAAACCACGAACATTTTTTGAAATTCTTGAACAATTTTCGATCCTTCAACACTTTTCCAATTTGAGAACACATTTTCCAAAAAGAATATTTTAGTGAGTTCCTGAACATTTTTAAAAATTCTCTATAAATATAAACAATACAAACATTTTTTCGAAATTGCTGTTCATATTTGGAACTTAAACATTTTATTAATTTGCCAACAAATTTTAAGGAGATGATTTTTTTTGGAGATCTCAATGAAAGTTGAAATTTTCGGAAAATATTAAAGGAAAAGCTCAAACTTGAAAAAATAAATAAAAAAGAAAAAAGAAACAAAAAAATAATGAAATTCTGAATCTTTTGAATTTATATAAAATAGGAAAATGTAAAAGGAAACAGAAAGAACAGAAAAAGAAAAGAAAAAAGAAAGAATAACGAAAAGAAAAAGAGAAAAAACCCGGATTTGGAACTTTCTAGAAGGTTTTCAAAACCGGAAAAGACCAGTTGGAACGTCCTCTCCCGAAACCGGGTCGGCCCAGCTTGAAGCTCGCTCGCGAGCCTCCTGTGCGAAAGCTCAACTACATGACGCAGAATGCGTCATATAGGGTTTTCATTATTTGCTTCCGCCCTCGGCACTGTGGATATTGGGCTAGGTGCCCTCCGCAGCTGCAACTTATGGTTGTGGACTGGGACGTGGTTAATTGGTTCCAAATGCTAAATTAGAGTGCCTCACAGCTGCAAAGTGGTTGATTTTTCATGCCTGGTGCAAATTGGAAGAGGCAACCACAATATCTTATCCAAGTGCACATACACTCAATCAAATAGGATGGGAGAGTTGAGAACTTTTTTTGACTTACAAGGCAGGTGCTCTGCCGATTTCATTAAGAGAGAAAACAAATTACTGAGTGGTCCTATTTAGTATATGGAAAACTAGATCAAAAACCATAGAAAACAAATTCCAATGTCAACTAAACCAGACCACCTCCTCCTAACACGAGCTCATTCCGGAGTGATTGAAGCAAGATCTTCGAAGACGCCTTCAAGAAGGAAAGCGACGCGGGCGAATGCCGCCGTCTTCGGCATTGACCCTCGTGGACCACAAGCTTTCGTGTGAGGTCACACAACCACTCCACCCAACCATGGGAATGGTCCGGCCTAGCCAACAACCCTCGATGCCGCTCCCATCACCGCCCAACCATGCTCCAGTGATGAGGATGAACTCTTCGACAATGCCTTCAAGAACAAGAATGACACCCATAAGCGTCAACATCGCCGGCATCAACCCCAGCCGAAGATCAAGCTTTCACCCAGAGCCATACACCTCACCACCTCTACAAACCCTCAATGAAGGGGCCAAAGCCGAAGCGACCTGCGAGAACGAGCCGTAACTCATCTCGTATTCAACAATGACGGAGCCGGAACGAATGGATCAGATGGACGCCATGGCTACCGCACCACAATGGACTGCCAGAGTTGACATCAGCACTACCACCACGCCACAACTGTGCACCACCATGCCACACGGCGAACCGAGAGCGGTCGTTGTGCCAACTGCAGAAATTGGGCGTCGTCCCACGCCCCGGCCCCGGCCACGCGGCCCAAAACGGACCAGACGAGCCCTAGCCAAGGCACACCGGCGTTGCCGCCCTGCCAGGCCCCAGATCTGGCTGGCCACGCCTCGGCCGAGCTCCGCGCCGCCCACGTGCACCCACCCGCGCCACAGTCCCTGCATGCCCCAGATCCAGCCACGTAGGCCTCTACCACCCTCCATCGCCGCCATCGAGTGCGCCGACGAGCAGGCAAGCGCGGCCGCCGGAAAACTAGATGAATCCCACTAGATCCGCTCACACACATGCCCGTGCGCCGATCACCACGCCCACCCCTCCAGCCACACGCGAAGAAGATCTCCTCCGCCGTCGCAAGGAGGCCGACGCCCCCGGAGACGACCATGGCCCGCACCACTAGTCGGCTGCGGCCACCGCGCCGAAGACCACCAAAAAACGCATGGGAAATCCCCGCCACCGCCATCCCCGGGACGTGCGCGGGCTTTGTCGGCAGTCTCTCCGGCAGCAGCGAAGCGGGGATGGGGGCAGGGTTGCTAGCGGTGGCGGCGAGTGAGTAGAACTCTCTTGCTGTGAGATATGCAACTAGTTTAATTAAGAAACATGTCTGCCATGCAGTGTGCAGCCAACACCTGCCCGTTTGGCTGGTGGTTTTGGAGGGCTAGGGTATGTTTGTGTGTGTCCAAAATCTACCCATCCATCCAAATTTGGTGATGACCAAATAATTGGTTCTGCTTGAGCTTAATTAAAAAAATAGCCCAGCAATATGGAGGATGGAACGGTTTGCATGTTTTAAATTGTGTTTGCCATTATTATTTGAGCATGACCAGTTTGGTAATTTCACTGGAATAGTCTGGTAGCAAGGGCTCATAGACTGGAACCAAGCAAGTTTGAACACCGAGGGATCGTTTCGTAGTCTCATTCCTAGGGAAGAGACGTTTTGCCTTCCGGAGGCATTTGCTCCCGAATGAATAGTATCATAAAAAATGTTGTACAATGTTTGCGAAAAATTCTGAATTTTTTTATGTTCGTGTTAGTGTTACAAGTATGCTTGACAATTTTCATGCCAAAGGGAGCTATAGTGTTTTCTCGTTAAAATAAATAAATTTGGGTGACATTTTGAGGTAACATTTTGTATTCAATTTTTTTTGGTAAAGGCCAAAATATTTAATCTTTTTGTCAAACACTTTACAGGTGATATTTGGATGTGACTATAAATACATAAAAGTTTTGTTGGGATCTTTTTGACGATCGCGCGCAGGAGCATGTGTCCTCAGGAGCCGAATTGGATTTCCGCATTCCCAGTGAGTATCCCCGTCGCTTCCCTGGGTGGAAATCTAACTTGTAATTTCCGCTTCCTGAAATTCTATACTGTCTAACCCATTCCTTGGAGTTGGGGGCAACTAACTTTCAAATTAATTAGAAAGATAGAAAGGCCATGAGGATGAAAAAAAATCAAACATTTTTAATTAGTTCTCCTTTTTCTAGAATTTGCTTATTATCCTTTTAAAACTTTTCCAGACCATTTTCCAAAGTAAACAATACAATGGTCAATGTTCCTTATAATAGGTTTACTTAATTATATCATAAGAATCTTAAGATATTTTCCGACTAGATAGAAATAGTAATGGAATGAGACACCTATTCCATGACGGATTTAAACTTATCTTCTATTTGCGTGCCTTTAGTAGGCTTAGTATTTCCGTCAAGTGCAATGACTTCTTTATATTTCTTTATGTGCAAAAAATAAGACTGTCTAGTATTTTGTAGTGTACTAGTAAGCGTGCAGGTATGGACTTCCTATTAGAAATTAATATTTGAATATGCAAAGTACGTCTCAACTACAAATACTTTTATGACTTTAGGTTCAAGTTACTATTAGGCAAACACATAATTCATTAAGGCCCGCATTTGAATCTATTAAGAACTTTTGGGCTCCATGCCTCTCCCTCTCATCACCCTGTTGCTCCACAACATAGGGCACACCCTATTCTCTCTAGTCGCCACACCCTCTCCCTTCTTTTCTAGCCAGCAACGTGAGAGCATTTCACATTATCGAGTTTATAGGTATGACTGATGGCTTCGGGTTGATTGATGCATGTTCTTGTCAGACATTTATGAAATAATTAATAAAGATGGCTGCATATGCATCAATGGATGCAGAGGCCGGGTTTAACCTCTTTTTCAAAAAAAAACGCTAGCAATGCATCAGTTCGAAGTGAAAATTCACCTCACACTTTGGACAAATACATAATACGAAAAATATTGTAAACCTGCTATTATACGGAGAATGTGAGGTCAAATCAACATTTAAAATAAATAAATCAATCAAACTATACTTTATAAAGTCTCCCCTAATTTCCCCCACTGGTGACATGGATCTGATCCATCACATGAGCATCAGTGGAAACCCTCACCAACGGCGGTAGTGAGCGAGGATAGCAGGCGACTCCCACGATGACGGGCCCACATGAACATATCGCCTGCAACACCTCCTCGGCTTTGATTCTCGTGATCACTCAATAAAGTTAACTTTTTTGGAAAAGGAGGAACGGAGCCCCCGGCCTCTGCATCAATCGATGCATGCAGTCATCTTATTAAATAAGTTCAAAACAAAATGTTAAATCCACAAAGCATTCAAGCGCTGAACCAAAACAAGGAAAAGTATATAACGGACTGTCACATCCGGCGTATCTGAAATTAGACTACGATGCCTATACACCTAGCCTATTATTAGCACGCCATCCAAACCGGTTGAAGATAACCCGTGCGACCATCTCTCATCGCTTGCACCCAATATCCATAAGCTTCCTGGAGTCCGCATGGCTGAGTAACGACCACGTACGAATCCAAGACGTTGCTCTAAAGATAACCTGCAAAAATTTGTTGAAATTCTTGCCATTAAAAATCATGTCATTCGTGGTATTCCATATAGTCCAAAATAGAGCACATATCCCAATTCTGATGAGCTGCGCTATTGTAACGTCTACTCCATTGAGCCACGTTCCAAATAACGACCTTATACATGTTGGTGGGTTTAAATTAAAAGCTATATAAAGAGTTTGCCATAAGAGTTTTGCAAGAGCATAATCGAGAAAGAGGTGTCTTATTGTCTCATTCTGATCACAATAACAACAGTTAGGCCTACCTCCCCATCTTTGTTTTGCCAAGTTATCCTTGGTTAATACCACACCCTTGTGTATAAAACACATGAAAATTTTAATCCTAAGGGGCACTTTGATTTTCCAAATATGTAATGATCTCGAGAGTGGTCCAGTGTTTATCAAATCTGAGTACAAGGACTTCACTGAGAATACACCATTCGCCACTAAAGTCCAACGAACACTATCCGTCTGGTCAGAAAGTTGCACTTGCATCAATCTCCTCACTAGATGTAACCATGCATTCCAACACGCTTCCACTAAAGCTCGCCTGAATTGCATGTTAAGGGGTATCGATTGTAATACCATGGACACATACTCCTCTTTACGTTGCACAATGTTATAGAGCGAAGGATATGGAAGTGCTAATGGAGAATCCCAAGCCAAGTGTCTTCCCAAAATCTTGTTGAGGTACCATTACCAACTACAAACTTCACCCTCTGAAAAAAGGTTGCCTTTATCTTCATTAACCCTCTCCAGAAAGGTGAGTCATTTTGTCTAGTTGTAACCTGGGCTAGAGTTTTGGAATGTAGGTATTTATTCTTCAATATCTGAACCCACATCCCATCAGTCTCAGTGGACAACCTGTAAAGCCATTTTCTAAGCAGGCGTTTGTTCTTCACTTCTAAATTTTCAATGTCAAGACCTCCCTGGTTTTTTGGTTTGCATATAAACCTTCTGCATTTCAAGATAGATCTCGTTTTGTCTATATAGACAACATAACTTCCATTTTTTTCCTAGATGTCATCCACGTCAAGTCTTGAAGAACACACAAAAAATACCAAGGTGATAAGAGTTGAAAAGAAAATATACGAATTTGTAGACCTTTAGTAAGTAGATCATCACTTGTAACCTTCATGACTAACCAAACAATGGAATGCATGATAGTCAGGTGCAAACCAAATGATAAAAGGGTTGATAATCTTATTGAGTGCGCCTTCAGGTACCAAAAATGTGGTTGCTTCTACACATCCATAGTACAAATGTAAGCACAAAGTTTTGCTACAACCATTGTCCTGAAACTTGCTTTATTAGCAACAAGAATAACAAAGCTGATCTCTCGCCCATTATACTGACTTTGCTAAACTTTCCAGTTCCTTAAAAAGAAAATTAGATGAAAGATTAGTTAAATACCGTCCTCTTGATTTAACATTCAACAATGTACTTCCAGAAGGCAAGGATTGTCTGAACTAGTATACAGAAGAGACTACTTTGTCCAATTTTTTTGAAAAGAAGGCTTGGCCCCGGCCTCTGCATCTGGTCGATGCATGCATCCATATTATTAATGCAAGATCACAAAATAAGTACAAAGTATCGAAAGTAATAAGGCTCGAACAATGAGCAAATCCAAAAGAAAATACATCAAAAAGAACATAATGCCTCAACCGACATGTCGTGAAGGAGTAGGATCCTATTCTCCTATCCTGTTATGCGACCGTCATCCAAACCGGTTGAAAATAGCCTGTGCTACCATCTCCCATTGGTTGCACACAGTAACCAGTAGCTCCCTGGAGTCCGTGGGAGTGAGTAAGGACCACATACGGATCCATGCAATAGCTCTGAAGATGACCCGCAAGAAGTTTGAAATATGTTGTCTGTTAAAAATCATATCATTCCTACAGTTCCATATAGCCCACATAAGTGCACATACTCCGATTCAAATACGCGCCGCAATTATACTTTCCATCCCAGCTAGCCACGTCCCAAACAACGATTCAATGCTAGCTGGAGGGACGATGTTAAAGGCTATATGAATCGTGCGCCAAAGTAATTTTGCGAGAGAGAAATCTATGAATAGATGTTGAATTGTTTCATCTTGATCACAAAAACAACATCATGAGATCCCTACCCATCTTCTCTTTAAGATGTTGTCTTTCGTTAGTATAACCTGCTTGTGAAGAAACCACATAAATATCTTGATATGTAAGGGTACCTTCACCTTCCATATGTGAATCGATCGCGAGATTGGGCCAGAATTAATAAGGTCCATATAAAAAGATTTGACTGTGAACACACCGTTACGAGTCAACGTCCAGTGTATGGAGTCCTGTTGGTCGGTTAATTGAGCATCCATCAATCTGCGAACCAAATGAATCCAAGCATTCCATCTATTGGCCACCAAAGAACGCCTAAACTGAATATTCAAGGGTGCCGATTGTAATATTGTTCCTACATAAGCCTCCTTACGCTGCACAAAATTATAAAGGCTTGGATACTGCGTGGCTAATGGTGTCTCCCTGTTGGAAATGCCCTAGAGGCAATAATAAATTAGTTATTATCATATTTCCTTGTTCATGATAATAGTTTATTATCCATGCTATAATTGTATTGATCGGAGACTTAGATGCATGTGTGGATACATAGACAAAACCATGTCCCTAGTATGCCTCTAATAGACTAACTCGTTGATCAAAGATGGTTAAGGTTTCCTAGCCATGGGCATGAGATGTCATTTGATAACGGGATCACATCATTAGGAGAATGGTGTGATGGACAAGACCCAAACTACAAATGTAGCATATGATCGTGTCAGTTTATTGCTACTGTTTTCTCCATGTCAAGTATATGTTCCTATGACCATGAGATCATGCAACTCACTGACACCGGAGGAGTGCCTTGTGTGTATCAAACGTCGCAACGTAACTGGATGACTATAAAGGTACTCTACAGGTATCTCCGAGGGTGTCTGTTGAGTTGGCATGGATCAAGACTGGGATTTGTTACTCCGTGTGACGGAGAGGTATCTCAGGGCCCACTCAGTAATACAACATCACAACAAGCCTTGCAAGCAATGTGACTAAGTGTTAGTCACGGGATCTTGTATTACAGAACGAGTAAAGAGACCTGTCGATAACGAGGTTGAACTAGGTATGGAGATACCGACGATCGAATCTCGGGCAAGTAACATACCGAAGAACAAAGGGAACATCTTACGGGATTAACTGAATCCTTGACATAGAGGTTTGACCGATAAAAATCTTCGTAGATTATGTAGGAACTAATATGGGCATCCAGGTCCCGCTATTGTTTATTGGTCGTAGAGGTGTCTCGGTCATGTCTACATAGTTCTCGAACCCGCAGGGTCTGCACACTTAAGGTTTGGTGACGTTTTGGTAGTATAGAGTTATGTATGGTGGTGACCGAAGGTTGTTCAGAGTCCCGGATGAGATCCCGGACGTCACGAGGAGCTCTGGAATGGTCCGGAGGTAAAGATTCATATATAGGAAGTCCTATTTTGGTCGCCGGAAAAGTTTCGGGCTCATCGGTAGTGTACCGGGAGTGCTTTTAGTGTACCGGGAGACCATCGGGAGGGGTATTTCGACCCAAGAGGCTACATGGGCTGTGGGAGAGTAAATACCAGCCCTTAATGGGCTGTTGGAAGTCCCACACAAGGCCCATGCGGCTGGGAAGAAAATCCCAAAGAGGAAAAGGTGGAAAAAGGCAAAAAAGGCAAAAATAAGGAGGAGTACTAGTCCTAGTATCCTCCAATCCTCCTTGATTTGGCCGACCCAAGGGCTGGCTCCTTGGGAGCCAAGCCTCCTCCTCTCTTCCTCCTATATATACTAGAGGTTTTAGAGTTTTTGGCACCAGATTTTCAACCACGTGCTACCCGTTCCTCTAGTGCATAGTTTCTCCTCTAGATCGGATTTCTGCAGTGCTTAGGCGAAGCCCTGCCGAAATTGCTCCACCACCATCACCGCGGTGCCGTCACGCTGCCGGTGAACTCGTCTACCTCTCTACTCCCTCTTGCTGGATCAAGAAGGCGGAGATCGTCATCGAGCTGTACGTGTGCTGAACGCGGAGGTGCCGTCCGTTCGGCGCTAGATCGGAAGGACCATGATCAAGATCGCGAGACGGATCATGATGAGTTCGCGGGACAGATCATGATGAGTTCGCATGACGGATCATGATTGGATCGCAGGACGGATCGTGATGAGTTCGTGGGACGGATCGTGATTGGATCGCGGGACGGATCGTGATGAGATCGCGAGACGCTCGGTGATTTGGATCGCGAAGACGTTCGACTACACCAACCGCGTTTCTTAACACTTCCCGCTTAGCGATCTACAAGGGTATGTAGATCCACTCTCCCTCTCGTAGATGCTCATCACCATGGATAGATCTTGCGTGTGCATAGGAAATTTTTTGTTTCCCATGCGATGTTCCCCAACACTCCCCTGGCCACGTATCCACCCAAAATCTTGTTGTCATCCCATTACCAAGAAGGAATTTGGTCCTAAGAAAGAACAAGTCTTTTATTCTCATAAGACCCTTCCAAAATGGCGAATCATTAGGCCTTGCGGTTACTTGGGCAAGAGATTTTTGATTGCAGGCATTTGTTGTGTAGTATCTGTGCCCACATACCATCCTGTTCTTCTAATAATCGATATAACCATTTACTCAGGAGACATTTGTTCTTAATCTCCAGGTTCTCGATACCGAGGCCGCCCTGATCCTTGGGTCTACATAATATATCCCATCGTGCTAGGAGATATTTCTTCTTGGCCTCATCTGAATGCCAGAAGAAACGTGAACGAAAGAAATCTAGCCTCTTCCGTACGTATCTCAAAAAAGGATAGCAGGAACATTGGCATACTAGTAAGTACTGAGTTAATTAGCACCAGCCTACCGCCGTACGACATTAACTTGCCCTTCCAACAGCTTAGTTTTTTTTTCAATTCGATCTTCGATGCATTTCCACTCTTTATTGGATAATTTGCGATGGTGAATAGGTATGCCCAAATAACTGAATGGCAAAGAACCTAATTCACACCCGAATAGCTGTTTATATGTGTCGTGCTCCTCTTTGGCCTATCCAAAGCAAAACAGTTCACTCTTATGAAAATTAATTTTAAGTCCCAACAATTGTTCAAAGAGACATAAAACTAATTTCATGTTTCGGGCTTTTGCAATGTCGTGTTCCATGAAAAGGATAGTGTCGTCTGCATATTGTAGAATGGATACTCCCTGTCAACCAAATGAGGGACTAGGCCAGCTACCATGCCACTCTCCTTGGCTCTGCCAATAAGCACGGTCAACATATCTGCCACTATGTTAAATAGAAGGGGCGACATTGAATCCCCTTGTCTCAATCCTTTATGAGTCTGAAAATAGTGGCCAATATCATCGTTAACCTTAATGCCGACACTACCTTTTTGGACGAGAGAACCCACTTGGTTCCGCCATGTCTCATTGAAACCTTTCATTCGCATTGCCTGCTGAAGGAAATGCCATTTAACTTTGTCGTAAGCTTTTTCAAAATCCATTTTGAAGATAACCCCATCTAGCTTCTTCGAATGGATTTCATGAAGTGTTTCATGGAGGACAACTACCCCTTCTAGGATGTGTCTCCCTGGCATGAAGGCCGTCTGACTAGGTTGCACCACTGAATGAGCAACCCGTGTCAATCAATTTGTCCCCACTTTCGTGAATATCTTAAAACTCACGTTCAAGAGACAGATCGGCCTAAACTGCTCGATACGAACAGCGCCTTCCTTCTTTGGCAATAATGTGATCATGCCAAAATTAAGATGAAAAAGTTCTAAATGCCCGTCAAAAAAATCATGAAACATAGGCATAAGATCGTCTTTAATTATATGCCAACATTTCTTATAGAACTCCGCGGGGAACCCATCCGGTCCCGGTTCTTTGTTTGGCTTCATTTGTGATATTGCCTCTAGAACATCCTTCTCAGTGAACGGTACAGTTAGGATCTCATTATCCTCTGAACCTAGATGAGGTATATCTCCACTAATCGATTCATTCAAAGCAACCCTGCTCTCTACCGGATGCCCGAATAATTGTTTATAGTAGTTGGAGATATATGCTTTAAGATTCTCATGTCCCACTATGGTCCCTTCATCCTGTTCCAGCTGGATAATTTTCTTCTTCCTATGTTGTCCATTTATTTCAAAGATTCTAACTTCGACATTGCATAACATCAACACAAGTTAGCTTCAGTTTTGAAAATCTCAGCAAGAGTCATACTGTTGTATTGCACTGACCATTGAAATTTTAAAGCAATAGCCAAAGAAGAACACTACTCTATGGTGTATCCACATCAAATAAACATTCAAAATACTGGTTGATATGGATGATTAAGAAAGTACGACGATTTATCAGCAAGCTCACAATAGTAAATATCGGTACCCTTTTTTCGCTACCCGTTGTCACTAGCAACCTCAACTCTTACAACTGCATTAGGGACATCTTCCTGACAACAGAAATGACGATTACGTTCATTTATATGCTCAGCAAGAAACAGAAAGAATAACAAACTATCACACATTTTCTGATTCTGCAGGGACTGATGTTAGGTTGATCTCTCCATCGAATGGGCCCAACGGCCCATCGGACCCTGATCTATTCGCACCCTGATCGGGGGCGCCCAACCCTCTTATGGTTGGTGGGCCCCTGTGACCTGCGATATATAGAGAGGTGGGGGCCGGGGCACACGGTACGAGGTTCCCCGTGCCGCCAGTCTCCCCACTGAAATCCCCTACCGATGTAGGGCAATCGCAGTGCTCACGGGAAGCACCACCGCCACCCCTCCATCTTGATCTCGTCGTCATCACCATCGCCACCGCATTGACATGGAAGGTGGCTCGAGCTCCTGTATGCAGGGAGTAGGTAATCTCCGCCTCCTCCACACCTCTACCGGTATCATCTATCCTAGTCGGTCGTGCAAGTCTATCAATGGTGTCAGAGCACCTAGGATCTAGATGGTATTCTCGGTAGAAAGCAAAGAAAAGCAAGTCCCCCCCATTCCCCCAAAGAACCCTAGCAGGGCAAAGAAAACCCAAAGAAGCAAAAAAAACGGGGCAAAGGGACCGCAACCGAACCACTCGACGACGGCGCGCTCACTGCGAGGTGGACGCGCAGCCGGCGAGGGGAAAGGCCACGGCGGCCAAAAGCAGAAGGGGGAAGCGGAGCAACCGCGACAGCCAGGCGCGCACGCGGCGGCGGAGGCCAGGCGCGCATGCGGCGGCGGTGGCCAGGCCCGTGCCCACCGTCGGTGTGGTCCGCTGGAGCGATGGGGAAGAGCAGCGGGTCGAGGGAAAAGATTGACAAGGGTTTCCCTCTGTCCCCCGACGGCTGGCCGTTTTTGTTCGGGCGAAATGTGCGCTCGGCCATCGGATCGATTGGACGGCCAGGATGGGCCGGCGGGACTAAACCCTAGCCTCCCCAGCGCCTGATGGGCCTCGAGCCGAAATGGCTAGGCAGCAGGCCAGTTAGAGCGCGTTTTGGGCTGGTTTTTGGCCCAAACCGGACAACTCTTTCTTTCCTTTTAGTTTATTTGTTATCTGTCTAGTTTTGGGCAGATTGCAAAAAAAATTCTATGCCAAAGTTTTTACAACAAAAAACTATGTTTAGAAAATAGAAAAGAAAAGTTGAAAAGTTTCTAAAAAGTCTGTGAAAATAAAAGAAACATTTTCAGAAAAGAAAAGTCCATGAATTTTACAAAGAAAAATATAATAAAGTTCGTGAATTTTTTTAATAAAAGAAAAGTTTCTGTCAAGAATTAAAAGTTCATGAATTTATTTTCATGTTTTCCGCTGCGTAAATATTTAATAGTGTGCTTTTATAAAGAAATAAAGTTTAGAGAGAATTATTTTTTAAAGAGCACATTAAAGTGATTATTAGAATTAATATGATCATGTTATTTTTATAACCAACGTTATTAATAACATGAGCATGTTTTTTAAAGGTGCTTTTATTTCTATTAATTTGCCCAACGGTGATATAGATTTAATTGCATAGATAATTATATGTTTAATTTGACCAATGTTAGATTAACACATATGGTTGTTATATTTTTCAGGAGGTTTCAACTTGATGAGTTGTTTAAAAGAAGTTCCAACACTCAAAGGTGATAATTACACCGAGTGGAGGAAGAAAGTTGATTTGGCCTTTGTTTGTGCTGAGGTTGACTGGGTTGTGGATGAACCACAGCCAATCAAGTCTAAAGAGCCAGTCAGAGCGGCCACTGATGATGATGTTGCATGGAATAAAAAGAGGAGTGACTATGGTCAATTGGAGTTATCCTACACCCTCAACAATCAAAAGTGGGTAAATGCCAACAAAAAGTGTATGGCTTTATAAAGAACACAACTGAGAACGCCATTGTGGGCTCGATTGCAGAGTGCACTTCCGTAGGGGAGTTGCTGAAAAAGATAAAGAGCCAGTTCACTGGTTCTTCAAAGACATATGCTACCCAGTTGATAAAACAACTGGTCATAGAGAACTACACTGGTGATGGTCATGACATTCGAGAGCACATTCTCAGGATGAGCAACATGGCTGCAAAACTCAAGCCCATGGATGCAGACTTGGATCTCAAACATGTGCTCCTCGTCCACCTGATTATGGCCTCGTTGCCTAAAGAGTTTGACACATTTGTTGTCAATTATAACATGTCGCCTAAAAAATGGGACATAGAAAAGACAATAGCCATGTGCGTCCAAGAAGAGGACAGACTGAAAGCCTCAAATGGTGGTTCTATCAACTATGTGAAGGACCAAAAGAAGAAGAACTACAATCCAAATATCAAAGGTTCTCCTTCTAAGCCACATGGAAAAGCACCCTATCAGCATCAGAATCAGCAGAAGTTCTTTCCAGTGGACAAAGACACTTGTCTCCACTGCAAGCAGATAGGGCACTAGAAGAAGGACTGCCCTGCTTGGCTAAAGTCTGTTATGGCAAAGAGAGGTAACGACATCGTTTCCTTTGTAAATGAATCCTTGTATGTAAAGTTTTCAAAATCTACTTGGTGGATTGACTCTGGAACAACTGTTCACGTTGCAAACTCTTTACAGGGATTCGTTTGATGAGGACTATGGAAAGAAGAGAAAGATGCATTGAGGTAGCTAATGGAGTCCAAGCAGAAGTTGAAGGTGTCGGTGATGTCTCTTTGGAGTTAGCTGATGGATTCAACCTTCTTCTTCATGATGTCTTATTTGTTCCCTCATGTAATAGAAACGTAATTAGTGTTTCTTGTTTAGACAAAGACAATTATGAGTGTTACTTTGGACATGGCAAGTGTGCCATATGGTGTAATAATGCTTATCTTGGTGATGCTTTGCTTCATAATGAGCTTTATTTGCTATCACTCTGTGAAAAAGTGCATTATGTGTCCAATGTGAATGCTCGAGCTGCCTCGTCGAACAAAGAACAAAAGAAAAGAAAAAGAACTGATGACTCATCAAAATTATGGCACTGTCGCTTGGGCCATATTTCCAGGGGGAGAATAGGAAGATTAGTCAAAAGTGAAATTCTTCCTCCATTAGAGTTTTTAGACTTATAAAAATGCGTGGATTGCATTAAAGGGAAGTATGTCAAACAAATCAAAAAGGGTGCAATTCATAGCACACGCACACTGGAAGTCATCCACACTGACATTTGTGGACCATTTCCGGTGAAAAGTGTGGATGGATATGACTCATTCATAACCTTCACAGATGATTACTCTCGCTTTGGTTATATTTATCCAATCAAAGAAAGATCTGAAGCATTGGATAAATTTAAAATATTCAAAGCTGAAGTTGAAAATTAGCATGATAAAAGAATAAAGATAGTAAGGTCCGGTCGTGGGGGAGAGTACTACGGTCGGCACACCCCATATGGCCAAGTCCCTGGACCTTTTGCAAAGTTCTTGTAGGAGACTGGCATAGTAGCCCAGTATTCTATGTCAGGCGAGCCTCAGCAAAATGGAGTAGCTGAAAGGCGTAACCGTACTCTGATGGATATGGTGCGCAGCATGATGAGTTACTCCACCTTGCCATTGGGATTATGGATGGAGGCACTGAAAACCACAATTCACATTCTCAATAGAGTGCCTAGCAAGTCGGTGCCCAAAACACCGTACGAGCTGTGGACAAGAAGAGTGCCCTCCTTAAAACACTTCGGGGTGTGGGGGTGCCCCGCTGAGGCGAAAATGTTTAATCCAAATATTGCAAAGTTAGATCCCAAAACAGTGAGTTGCCATTTCATTGGGTATCCAGACAGATCAAAAGGTTTTCGTTTCTATTGACCAGACAGATATACAAAGTTTGTAGAAATGAGACACACAGTCTTCTTAGAGGACGAAATGATGAGGGGGAGCTTGGTAGTCGGAAAATTGATCTTGAGGAGAAGAGGGTGCATGCACCTAATCCGATGATTCAGGAGCCATTTTTCTCACTACCAGCTGTAACTCCACCCATGACAACTATGGGGGAAGACCCAGAACCTACCCGTCAGGAGCCGACTGAACCCGTTGTTGAGCATGAAAGGGAGGTACAGCGGTCAACAGTAGAAGATGTGCCTCAAGTTGAGGCAAACAATGTGCCAGAGACCGAGGCCCTTAGAAGATCTAATAGAACAAGAAGATCTGCTATTTCTACTGATTATAAAGTTTATAACACGAAAATGGTTCACATGGAAGGTGATCCTGCTACATATGAAGAAGCCATTAAAAGCCCTAACTCATCAAAATGGCTACAAGCAATGGAAGATGAGATGAATTCTATGAGTTCCAAAGATGTTTGGGACTTAGTGGAAATTCCTAAAGGAGCCAAAACAGTAGGCTGCAAATGGGTCTACAAAACTAAGTATGATCCTAGTGGCAATGTAGAAAAGTATAAAGCCAGACTTGTAGCTAAAGGATTTACACAAAGAGAAAGGATAGATTACAATGAGACTTTTTCTCCAGTCTCATGTAAGGATTCCTTCAGAATCATAATGGCATTAGTTGCTCATTTTGATTTAGAGTTACATCAAATGGATGTCAAGACGACATTTATGAATGGTGATTTAAAAGGAAAGGTCTACATGAAACAACCCAAGGGTATTATCATGGAAGGCAAGGAAAGTATGGCATGCCGCCTAAAGAAATCCATTTATGGATTAAGACAAGCCTCTAGACAGTGGTATGTAAAGTTTAATCAAACGATTAAAAGTTTTGGGTTCAAAGAAAATATTGAGGATAATTTGCATTTATGCAAAGTTTAAAAATGGGAAATATATTTTCCTAATCTTGTATGTGGATGATATCCTGCTTGATAGCAGTGATGTTAGTCTACTACTAGAGACAAAGAAGTTCTTATCCTCAAATTTTGATATCACAGATCTTGGTGAAGCATCCTATGTTTTGGGCATAGAAATTCACCGAGATAAGAATAGTGGAGTCTTAGGTCTATTGCAGAAGGCATATTTGGAGAAGGTTCTTCAAAAGTATAATATACATGCGAGTAAAGCCACACCTACTCCTATAGTCAAGGGTGATAGTTTTGGGAAATTCCAATATCCCAAAAAACCAGTACGAGGTCGATCTCATGAAACCAGTATCATATGCTTCGGTTGTTGGAAGCTTACAGTATGCACAAGTGTGCACTCGCCCTGACTTAGCTTTTGTTACCGGGGTACTCGGCAAATATCAAGAGAATCCAGGCATGGAGCACTAGAAGATGGCAGAGAAGGCATTGCGTTATGCGCAAGGCACGAAACACTATATGCTAACATACAGGAGGTCTGACTCCCTAGAGATAAAAGGGTATTCAGACGCAGATTTTGCGGGGGACAGAGATGATAGAAAATCCACATCAGGATACGTCTTCACTCTCGCAGGAGGGGCTATTTCGTGGAAAAGCTCCAAACAGTCAATAGTTGCATCATCGACGATGTATGCAGAATTCATAGCATGCTTCGAGGCCACAGGGCAGGCGATATGGCTAAACATATTTGTACCCGACTTGAAAGTGGTAGATTGTATTCACAAACCACTAAAGATGTACTATGACAACCAGCCCGCAGTATTCTATGCTCACAACAACAAGTCGAGTAATGCTACCAAAACAATAGAGATAAAGTATTATGTTGTGAAAGATAAAATCCAGGATCACACCATAAGTCTCGAGCATATAAAGACAAAGGATATGCTTGCGGATCCGCTAATGAAAGGCTTACCACCCAATTTGTTCAAGGAACACTTAGCCGGCATGAGTATAAGGGAAAGCCTATGATTCCTGGATCATGAGAGGCCCAAAAACAACAGAATTTGTTTCTGAACAAAACGTATGTTGTAGCTGTATGATTCTATCGGCAATCAAGTTGTGACGGTGAGACATGCTCAATGTACCAATATGCGATGAAACGAATAAACTAGAAAGTATAAAGTTAAAAGTAAAATTTGAGATCAAGGAGGAGAATGTTAGGTTGATCTCTCCACCGAATGGGCCCAACGGCCCATCGGACCCTGATCTATTCGCGCCCTGATCAGGGGCGCCCAACCCTCTTATGGTTAGTGGGCCCCTATGACCTGCGATATATAGAGGGGTGGGGGTCGGGGCACATGGTACGAGGTTCATTGTGCCGCCAGTCTCCCCATCAAAATCCCCTACCGATCTAGGGCAATCACAGTGCTCACGGGAAGCACCACCGCCACCCCTCCATCTCGATCTCGCCGTCATCACCACCGCCACCGCATCGACATGGAAGGTGGCTCGAGCTCCTTTGTGTAGGGAGCAGGTAATCTCCGCCTCCTCCACACCTCTACCGGTATCATCTATCCTAGTCGGTCGTGCAAGTCTATCAATTGATCCATAGGCATGAACATAGAGGCATTTACACTCAACGAACACATAGCTCAGACAAAAATTAAGTAGATTCTTCGGTGCTCCTGGAAGCCAGAAATTTTATATGCACATAACAAACATGAACCGTAGATGGTGCAGCAACAGAAGTATCTAATGAGACTCTCAATAGTTTGATGGTGCAGCAACAGAAATATGCGATGCTTCGCTGATCTTGTCAAATCTGTAACATCCTCTTCAGTTAAACATGTCGGAAGTAATCAAGGATTATCTCCTCGGGACAAGCCCATTACGCCTAGCAAAACATATAAAGACATTAAAAGCACATGTCAAATTCATGATTACACCAACTACAAGAAAGATTCTGGTTTGTGTAGCATGAAGTAATCATGCAACGTCAATCAAGTCCTGACCAGGCAACATGCTTTCTGTCCAAAATGGCTAACATTTTATTTTATTTTGACGAGGACAATGACTATGGCATTATCAGGCCTTTTCTAGTATCGTTTTATCCAATCTTATTCTTTTTTTTTGAAACGGGCAAAAAAGCTTTTGCCTTATATTGATATAGGAGAAGCAAACAGGTACATGACAAGAGCCATAAAAGGAAAGAAAAAGGGCGGACCAAAAGCTCCGCCCCAGAACAACTCGGCTAACCAAATCCGTAAGGCTCTTGGCTCCTATCAGGATCCAATCTTTTCCCTCTTCCCTGATCTTGTGCATAACGACCGATGGCAACGAGGACTTGTTGTTGAAAACGCGTTCGTTCCTCTCCTTCCATATCTCCCAAGTGATGAGAATGACCGCAGACCGCAGCCCTTTGGGAGAAGAGGTAGTGGTCGACGTGATGGCCTGCCATTAATCAATGACCTTCACTCTACCTTCTCCAAGGCTGCTCATAAGATCCGGGCAAGAGAGCCAAGAGGCCGCCACGGCCCAAATGCGCTTGGAGTAACGACATTCGAAGAGGATGTGTCGAGCCATCTCAGGGGAGCATCTACAGAGCTGGCAGGTGGGGTGATGTGGCCATCCTCGTTTTGCCAGGCGATCGGTGGTCCAAAGGCGATTTTGGACGGCGAGCCACACAAAGAAGCGGCACTTCGGAGGGGCCCAGGTCTTCCAGACAATTTTCCCAAACTGGCAATGAAGAGTTGTGACGAATTGGACTTTGTAAGCGGAGCTGGCAGAGTAGCAACCATTAGGGGTCAAAGACCAGGTGATGGAATCCTCGGAGTCGGGAACCAGCTGAACTTCAGAAAGAAGATCCCATAGGCGAGTGTATTGTTCCAGGTGCTCAACGGTGAAGGCGTCAACCGCGATATCTGAAACCCAATTATGATCGGCCAACGCCTCCTGGACTGTTCGATTCTTCCTTCTGGAAGCCTTGAAAATCAGGGGAGCAAGGTCCTTTGGAGGGGTGTGCCATGGAGCCATGAAGAAGACCAGAAGGAGGCCTCGGCACGTTGCCAATGGTGACACGAGTGGCTGCGTTGAAGAGATCTAAATCCGCGGCATCATTGGGGGTTTCGGTGCCCACCCACGGCTTGTCCGGAGCCGTTCACTTGTACCATAACCAGCGAAGTCTGAGAGCCCTTGAGAACTTTTCCAGGTCCAGGATACCCAGTCCACCGAGCTCCTTTGGGCGACAGACCTTCTGCCAGTTCACCTTGCATTTCCCCTGCTGACCATCTCTTTGCACGCCCAGAGCATTCCATAGCTGATTTTTGTGAAGGCCTTGAGGATGCCTTTGTCAGCTTTTAGCGCCGTCAAAAGGAAGATAGGCATAGAGGACAAGACCGACTTAACCAGAGCGGTGCAGCCGGCACGATTCAGGAACTTGCCTTTCCACGGGCTTAGGCGGGCCACGACCTTGTCGATGTAAGGTTGAAGGTCCACCCGTCGGAGTCTTCCCAATGAGAGAGACAAACCCAAGTACTTGATGGGGAAGGGGGTCATAGCCGTAGGCAAATTCGCCAGAACCTCCTCAAGGTTTATGCCGGCGCACTGAATAGGGGCAATGGAGCTCTTCGCCACATTAGTCAAGAGCCCGGTCACCTCCCCAAAACTTTGAAGAATGCTAGCAAGTCCAGCGACATCATGTGCAGTAGGGGAGATGAAAATCGCTGCATCATCGGCATACAAGGAGATCCTAGGGCCCTGCAAACCCCCAGGCATGGCTGAACGGAGGCCGGCCTCGGTAGACTTCTCCAGGAGCCTCTGAAGTGGGTCAATGGCGATGACGAAGAGTAGAGGTGATAACGGGTCCCCCTGATGGAGACCCCGACCATGATGAATATCTTTGCCGGGGATCCCATTAAGGAGAACGTGGGAGGAGGCCGTGGAGAAAAGTGTCATCATAAGAGCCCGCCATCTCTGGGAGAAGCCGAGGCGCTGCATAAGATCTAACAAATAGTCCCATCTCACCGTGTCAAAAGCCTTGACGATGTCCAGTTTAATGAGGAGGGCCGGAATTTTCCAACAATGCAACTCGCGGGCTGTATTCCGGACATACATGAAGTTGTCATGGATAGTTTTGGACTTGATGAAGGCACTCTGGCTGTGGGACACGATCTCATTCATTCTTGGGCTGAGACGTCATGCCATGGATTTAGCTATAATCTTCGGGATCACATGTATGAGACTAATGGGTCTGAAGTCAGTGATGGATTCCGCTACATCTTTCTTAGGCAAGAGTACTATATTAGTGGTGTTGAGAATATGGAAGCTGGTCGCCGAGAGCTCCGAGAAAGCATGTATGGTCTTCATTAGGTCGCCCTTGATAATCTCCCAGCAAGAGCGAAAGAAGGCGATAGAGAAGTCGTCGGGGCCCAGAGCTTTGTCCGTAGGCATGTCATCCATAGCTTCCTTAATCTCCGCCTCGGTGAAGGGGAGACCCAAATTTTCCAGAAGGTGTACGGTAGGGTTGAGAGCTTCCCAATTGAAGTCCAACTGACGAGGAGGAGGCTGCCCAAGGGTTTGGGAGAAATGATCGAAGATCAACTTTCTCTTATCTTCATGCGTCACGGCCCAACCCGGGTTTTGCCTGAGCCTCAGGATGTGATTCTTGCGCTTTTTGGCATTGACCCGAAGGTGGAAGAACTTGGTATTAGCGTCGCCTTCGCGGAGGTAGTGGATTCTGGAAGCTTGACGCTTGCAAGATCTTTCCAGAGCGGCGAGGCCTTTGACTCGACGTTTTAGATTGGCGTGGAGCCATGTTTCCTCAAGAGAGAGCGGACGGGATTCTTGGGCGATATCCAACTGAAGAATGACATCGAGGGCCATAAGGAGTTGCAGCTTACAGTCGGAGAAGAGCCCTTTACTCCAAGCTCTAAGTCCCAGCGCCGTGGACTTCAGCTTGTGGTTGATGACATGGACCGGCTGAGAGTGAGAAGACGGTGTGGACCAGGCTTTTTTTACAACATCCTTGAACCCAGGCATCTTGGTCCAAGAGGACTCAAAGCGAAAAACTGGAGGCTTTCGCGGACCGCTCTAGTTTGAGAGAAGAAGCGGGTAATGATCTGAGAGGGAGGAGGATAAGGCGTGCAACACGTGATGTTCGAACCTCAGGTCCCAAGCAGCGTTACAGAAGGCACGGTCTAACCTCACAAGGGTAGGAGTCTCTCTCTCATTGCTCCAAGTGTACTTCCTATTCTGAAGTTTCAGTTCCTTGAGTTGGCAGTTGGTGAGCGCCCTTCTAAACAGACCCATTAGCTGGAAGTCTAGGTTATTGTTGTTCTTGTCTTCTGCCCGATATATGAGATTAAAATCCCCGATGATGAGCCACATGGAGTCGTTCGCGGGCTTGGCGGCGGTAACTTCTGTAAGGAAAGATTCCTTCTCGCCATGGTCGGAGGGGCCATAGACCGTGGTCAGCTTGAACGAAGTACCGCAGGCTCGAACAGAGACGTTCGCCGAAATCAGGTGGGTGTTGATATGTTGGAAATATGCCCTAGAGGGGATAATAAAATGGTTATTATTGTATTTCCTTGTTCATGATAATTGTGTATTGTTCATGCTATAATTGTGTTAACCGAAAACCGTAATACATGTGTGAATACATAGACCACAACATGTCCCTAGTGAGCCTCTAGTTACCTAGCTCGTTGATCAATAGATGGTCACGGTTTCATGATCATGGACATTGGATGTCGTTGATAATGGGATCACATCATTAGGAGAATGATGTGACGGACAAGACCCAATCCTAAGCATAGCACAAGATCGTGTAGTTCGTCTGCTAAAGATTTTCAATGTCAAGTATCGTTTCCTTAGACCATGAGATTGTGCAACTCCCGGATACCGTAGGAATGCTTTGGGTGTGCCAAACGTCACAACGTAACTGGGTGGCTATAAAGGTGCACTACGGGTATCTCCGAAAGTGTATGTTGGGTTGGCACGAATCGAGACTGGGATTTGTCACTCCGTGTGACGGAGAGGTATCTCTGGGCCCACTCGGTAAGACATCATCATAATGAGCTCAATGTGACTAAGGAGTTAGCCACGGGATGATGTATTACGGAACGAGTAAAGAGACTTGCCAGTAACGAGATAGAACAAGGTATAGAGATATCGACGATCGAATCTTGGGCAAGTATCATATCGATAGACAAAGGGAATTGTATACGGGATTGATTGAATTCCCGACATCGTGGTTCATCCGATGAGATCATCGTGGAGCATGTGGGAGCCAACATGGGTATCTAGATCCCGCTGTTGGTTATTGACCGAAGAGGTGTCTCGGCCATGTCTACGTGTCTCCCGAACCCGTAGGGTCTACACACTTAAGGTTTGATGACGCTAGGATTATAGGGAAATGTTGTACATGGTTACCGAAGGTTTTTTAGAGTCCCGGATGAGATCCGGACGTCACGAGGAGCTCCGGAATGGTCCGGAGGTAAAGATTGATATATAGGAAGTCAAGTTTTGGTCACCGGAAAGTTTTCGGGCTCATCGGTAGTGTACCGGGAGTGCCGGGAGGGTGCCGGAGGATCCCGGGAGGGGTGTGACGACCAAAGGACTTCGTGGGCCTTTAGAAGAGGTGTACCAGCCCTTATTGGGATGGCCAAGACCTTCCTGAAGGGCCCATGTGGCTAGGGATAAGAGATAGGGCTGAAAAGGATTTAAAAGGAAGAGATCCACCTCCCTTGTGGGAGGTGGACTCCTCCCTAGGTTCGGCCGAACCTCTCCTCCTTGGAGGAGGGGCCAAGGAAGCCCTCCCTCTCCCTCCTCCTATATATATGCAAGGGTTTGGGCTGATTTGAGACACGACTTCTCTCTCTCTCGGCGCAGCCCTACCCTTCCTCTTCCTCATTCTACGTAGCGCTTGGCGAAGCCCTGCCGGAGTTCACGTAGCTCCACCGTCACCACGCCGTCGTGCTGCCGGAGCTCTCCCTCAACCTCTCCTTCTTCCTTGCTGGATCAAGGCGTAGAAGACGTCATCATTCTGCACGTGTGTTGAATGCGGAGGCGCCGTTGTTCGGCGCTGAGATCGGAATCCACCGCGATCTGAATCGCCGAGAGTACGACTCCACCAACCGCGTTGTTGTAACGCTTCCGCTTAGCGATCTTCAAAGGTATGAAGATGCAATATCTCCCCACTCATTGATGGTTTCTCCATGGATAGATCTTAGTGATCATAGGAAAATTTTGATTTACTACTACGTCTCCCAACAGTGGCGTCATGAGCTAGGTCTATGCATAGAATCTATGCACGAGTAGAACACAAAGCAGTTGTGGGCGTCGATCTTGTTAATTTTCTTACCACTACTAGTATTATCTTGATTCGGCAGTACTGTGGGATGAAGCGGCCCGGACTGACTTTACACGTACGCTTACGTGAGACTGGTTCCACCGCCTGACATGCACTTGTTGCATAAGATGGCTAGCGGGTGTCTATCTCTCCCACCTTAGTCGGATTGGATTCGATGAAAAGGGTCCTTATGAAGGGTAAATAGCAATTGGCATATCACGTTGTGGTTTTGGCGTAGGTAAGAAACGTTCTTGCTAGAAACCTATAGCAGCCACGTTAAAACTTGCAACTACAAATTAGAGGACGTCTAACTTGTTTTTGCGGCATATGCCTTGTGATGTGATATGGCCAAAGAATGTGATGTGATGCATTGTGATGTATGAGATTGATCATGTTCTTGTAATAGGATTCACGACTTGCATGTCGATGAGTATGACAACCGGCAGGAGCCATAGGAGTTGTCCTATTTTATTGTATGACCTGCGTGTCAATCATAAATGCCATGTAATTACTTTATTTTATTGCTAAACGTTAGCCATAGTAGTAGAAGTAATATTTGGCGAGACAACTTCATGAAGACATAATGATGGAGATCATGGTGTCGTGCCGGTGACAGTGATGATCATGGTGCCCCAAAGATGGAGATCAAAGGAGCAACATGATATTGGCCATATCATGTCACTATATTGATTGCATGTGATGTTTATCATGTTTACATCTTATTTGCTTAGAACGACGGTAGTAAATAAGATGATCTCTCAATAAAATTTCAAGAAAAGTGTTCACCCTAACTGTGCACCATTGCTAAGCCATTGTTCCGAAGCATCACGTGATGATCGGGTGTGATAGGCTCTAACGTTCTCATACAACGGGTGTAAGCCAGATTTACACACGCGATACACTTAGGTTGACTTGACGAGCCTAGCATGTACAGACATGGCCTCGAAACACGGAAGACCGAAAGGTCGAACATGAGTCGTATAGAAGATACGATAAACTTGGAGATGTTCACCATGGATGACTAGTCCGTCTCACGTGATGATCGGACACGGGCTAGTTGACATGGATCATGTATCACTTGGATGACTAGAGAGATGTCTATCCGAGTGGGAGTTCATTAAATAATTTGATTATGTGAACTTAATTATCATGAACTTAGTCTAAAATTATCTTTACAATCTATATTTTAGATCCAATGGCCAACGCGAATGTCACCCTCAATTTCAATGCGTTCCTAGAGAAAACCAAGCTGAAAGATCATGGAAGCAACTATGCGGATTGGGTCCGTAGCTTGAGGATCATCCTCATAGCTTCCAAGAGATTGTATGTCCTTGATGCACCACTAGGTGACCCACACCTTCTCCCAACAGAGCAAGAAGTTGCGAACGCTTGGCATTCTTGCTGCGATGATTACTCCCTTGTTCAGTGCGGCATGCTTTACAGTTTAGAACCGGGGCTCCAAAAGCGTTTTGAGCAACACGGAGCATATGAGATGTTCCAAGAGCTGAAACTGGTTTTCCAAGCTCATGCTCGGGTCGAGAGATATGACATCTCCGGCAAATTCTTCAGTTGTAAGATGGAGGAGAACACTTCTGTCAGTGAGCACATCCTCAAGATGTCTGGGCTACACAACCGCTTGACTCAGCTGGGAGTTAATCTCCCGGATGACTCGGTCATTGACAAAATCCTCCAGTCACTTCCACCTAGCTACAAGAGCTTTGTGATGAACTACAACATGCAAGGGATGGAGAAGTCCATTCCTAAGTTGTACTCGATGCTGAAATCAGCGGAGGTCGAGATCAAAAAGGAGCATCAAGTGTTGATGATGAATAAGACCACTAGTTTCAAGAAAGGCAAGGGTAAGAAGAACTTCAAGAAGGACGGCAAAGCTGTTGCCGCGCCCGGTAAGCAAGTTGCCGGGAAGAAGAACAAGAATGGACCCAAGCCTGAGACTGAGTGTTTTTACTGCAAGGGTACCGGTCACTGGAAGCGGAACTGCCCCAAGCACTTAGCGGAAAAGAAGGTCGGCAACATTAAAGGTATATGTGATATACTTGTTATTGATGTGTACCTAACCAACGCTCGTAGTAGCTCCTGGGTATTTGATACCGGTGCAGTTGCTCACATTTGTAACTCCAAGCAGGAGCTGCGGAATAAGCGGAGACTAGCGAAGGACGAGGTGACGATGCACGTCGGGAATGGTTCCAAGGTCGATGTGATCACCGTCGGCACGCTGCCTCTACATCTACCTTCGGGATTAGTTTTAAACCTTAATAATTGTTATTAAGTACCGGCTTTGAGCATGAACATTGTATCTAGATCTCGCTTGATGTGAGATGGCTACTCATTTAAATCTGAGAATAATGGTTGTTCTATTTATATGAGAGAAATGTTTTATGGTCATGCCCCGCTGGTCAATGGTTCATTTTTGATGAATCTCGAACGTGATGTTACACATGTCCATAGTGTGAGTACCAAAAAGTGTAAGGTTGATAACGATAGTCCCACTTACATGTGGCACTGCCGCCTTGGTCATATTGGTGTCAAACGCATGAAGAAGCTCCATACTGATGGACTTTTGGAGTCTCTTGATTTCGAATCATTTGACACGTGTGAACCATGCCTCATGGGCAAGATGACCAAGACTTCGTTCTCCGGAACAATGGAGCGAGCAACTGACTTGTTGGAAATAATACATAACGATGTATGCAGTCCAATGAGTGTCGAGGCTCGTGGTGGCTACCGTTATGTTCTCACCCTCACTGATGACTTGAGTAGATATGGGTATGTCTACTTAATGAAACATAAGTCCAAAACTTTTGAAAGGTTCAAGGAATTTCAGAGTGAGGTAGAAAATTAACGTGACAGGAAAATAAAGTGCCTACGATCTGATCGTGGCGGAGAATATTTAAGTCACGAGTTTGGCACACACCTTAGGAAATGTGGAATTGTTTCACAACTCACGTCGCCTAGCACACCTCAGCGAAATGGTGTGTCTGAACGTCGTAATCGCACTCTATTAGATATGGTACGATCTATGATGTCTCTTACCAACTTACCGCTATCATTTTGGGGATATGCATTAGAGACTGTCGCATTCACTTTAAATAGGGCACTCTCAAAATCTGTTGAGACGACACCGTATGAATTATGGTTTGGAAAGAAACCTAAGTTGTCGTTTCTAAAAGTTTGGGGATGCGATGCTTATGTGAAGAAACTTCAACCTGAGAAGCTCGAACCCAAAGCGGAAAAGTGCGTCTTCATAGGATATCCCAAAGAGACTATTGGGTATACCTTCTACCTATGATCCGAGGGCAAAGTCTTTGTTGCCAAGAATGGATCCTTTCTCGAGAAAGAGTTTCTCTCGAAAGAAGTAAGTGGGAGGGAAATAGAACTTGATGAGGTAATTGTACCTCCACTCGAATCGGAGAGTAGCGCAGCACAGGAAGTTGTTTCTGTGGAGCCTACACCGGCTGGAGAGGAAGTTAATGATGATGATCATGAAACTTTAGATCAAGTTACTATTGAATGTCGAAGGTCCACTAGGACACGTTTCGCACCAGAGTGGTATGGCAACCCTGTCCTGGAGATCATGTTGTTAGACAACGGTGAACCTTCGAACTATGAAGAAGCGATGGCGGGCCCGGATTCCAACAAATGGCTTGAAGCCATGAAATCCGAGATAGGATCCATGTATGAGAACAAAGTGTGGACTTTGGTGGACTTGCCTGATGATAAGCGAGCCATTGAAAATAAATGGATCTTTAAGAAGAAGACTGACGCGAATGGTAATGTGACCATCTATAAGGCTCGGCTTGTCGCTAAGGGTTATCGACAAGTTCAAGGAGTTGACTACGATGAGACTTTCTCACCCGTAGCGATGTTGAAGTCCGTCCGAATCATGTTAGTAATTGCCGCATTTTATGATTATGAGATCTGGCAAATGGACGTCAAAACGTCATTCCTTAGTGGCTTCCTCAAGGAAGAACTGTATATGATGCATCCGGAAGGTTTTGTCGATCCTAAAGATGCTAACAAGGTATGCAAGCTCCAGCGCTCCATCTATGGGCTGGTGCAAGCATCTCGGAGTTGGAACATTCGCTTTAATGAGGTGATTAAAGCGTTGGGGTTTATACAGGTTTATGGAGAACCCTATATTTATAAGAAAGTGAGTGGGAGCTCTGTAGCATTTCTTATATTATATGTGGATGACATACTGATAATGGGAAATGATATAGAACTCTTGGAAAGTATAAAGGCCTACTTGAATAAGTGTTTTTCAATGAAGGACCTTGGAGAAGTTGCTTACATATTAGGTATTAAGATCTATAGAGATAGATCGAGACGCCTCATAGGTCTTTCACAAAGCACATACCTTGACAAGATATTGAAGAAGTTCAATATGGATCAGTCCAAGAAGGGGTTCTTGCCTGTGTTACAAGGTGTGAGATTAAGTGCGACTCAATGCTCGACCACAACAAAGGATAGAGAAGAGATGAGTGTCATCCCCTATGCTTCAGCCATAGGCTCTATTATGTATGCCATGCTGTGTACTAGACCTGATGTGAACCTTGCCATAAGTTTGGTAGGAAGGTACCAAAGTGATCCCGGAGCGGAACACTGGACAGCGGTCAAGAATATCCTGAAGTACCCGAAAAGGACAAAGGACATGTTTCTCGTATATGGAGGTGCCGAAGAGCTCGTCGTAAAGGGTTACATCGATGCTAGCTTCGACACAGATCCGGATGACTCCAAGTCGCAAACCGGATACGTGTATGTTTTGAACGGAGGGGCAGTCAGCTAGTGCAGCAGCAAGCAAAGCGTCGTGGCGGCATCTACATGTGAAGCGGAGTACATAGCTGCTTCGGAAGCAGCAAAGGAAGGAATCTAGAAGAAGGAGTTCATCACCGACCTAGGAGTAATGCCAAGTGCGTCAGGCCCGATGACTCTATTCTGTGACAACACTGGAGCTATTGCCCTTGCGAAGGAGCCCAGGTTTCACAAGAAGACAAGACACATCAAGCGCCACTTCAACTCCATCCGTGATTACATTCAGGAGGGAGATATAGATATTTGTAAAGTGCATACGGATCTGAATGTCGTAGATCCGTTGACTAAACCTCTCTCACGAGCAAAACATGATCAACACCAGAATGCTATGGGTGTTCGATTCATCACAATGTAACTAGATTATTGACTCTAGTGCAAGTGGGAGACTATTGGAAATATGCCCTAGAGGCGATAATAAAATGGTTATTATTGTATTTCCTTGTTCATGATAATTGTGTATTGTTCATGTTATAATTGTGTTAACCGGAAACCGTAATACATGTGTGAATACATAGACCACAACATTTCCCTAGTGAGCCTCTAGTTGACTAGCTCGTTGATCAATAGATGGTCACGGTTTCATGACCATGGACATTGGATGTCGTTGATAACGGGATCACATCATTAGGATAATGATGTGATGGACAAGACCCAATCCTAAGCATAGCACAAGATCGTGTAGTTCGTCTGCTAAAGCTTTTCAATGTCAAGTATCGTTTCCTTAGACCATGAGATCGTGCAACTCCCGGATATCGTAGGAATGCTTTGGGTGTGCCAAACGTCACAACGTAACTGGGTGGCTATAAAGGTGCACTATGGGTATCTCCGAAAGTGTCTGTTGGGTTGGCACGAACCGAGACTGGGATTTGTCACTCCGTGTGACGGAGAGGTATCTCCGGGCCCACTCGGTAAGACATCATCATAATGAGCTCAATGTGACTAAGGAGTTAGCCACGGGATGATGTATTATGGAACGATTAAAGAGACTTGCCGGTAACGAGATAGAACAAGGTATAGAGATACCGACGATCGAATCTCGGGCAAGTATCATATCGATAGACAAAGGGAATTGTATACGGGATTGATTGAATCCCCGACATCGTGGTTCATCCGATGAGATCATCGTGGAGCATCTGGGAGCCAACATGGGTATTCAGATCCCGCTGTTGGTTATTGACCGAAGAGGTGTCTCGGTCATGTCTACGTGTCTCCCGAACCCGTAGGGTCTACACACTTAAGGTTCGATGACGCTAGGGTTATAGGGAAATGTTGTACGTGGTTACCGAAGGTTGTTTGGAGTCCCGGATGAGATCCCGGACGTCACGAGGAGCTCCGGAATGGTCCGGAGGTAAAGATTGATATATAGGAAGTCCAGTTTTGGTCACCGGAAAGTTTTCGGGCTCATCGGTAGTGTACCGGGAGGTGCCGGAGGACCCCCGGGAGGGGTGTGACGACCAAAGGACTTCGTGGGCCTTTAGAAGAGGTGTACCAGCCCTTATTGGGATGGACAAGACCTTCCGGAAGGGCCCATGCGGCTAGGGATAAGAGATAGGGCTAAAAAGGATTTAAAAGGAAGAGATCCACCTCCCTTGTGGGAGGTGGACTTCTCCCTAGGTTCGGCCGAACCTCTCCTCTTTGGAGGAGGGGCCAAGGCAGCCCTCCCTCTCCCTCCTCCTATATATATGCAAGGGTTTGGGCTGATTTGAGACACAACTTCTCTCTCTCTCGGCGCAGCCCTACCCTTCCTCTTCCTCATTCTCCATAGCGCTTGGCGAAGCCCTGCCGGAGTTCACGTAGCTCCACGGTCACCATGCCGTCGTGCTGCCGGAGCTCTCCCTCAACCTCTCCTTCCTCCTTGCTGGATCAAGGCGTAGGAAACGTCATCGGGCTGCACGTGTGTTGAACGCGGAGGCGCCGTTGTTCGGCGCTGAGATCGGAATCCACCGCGATCTGAATCGCTGCGAGTACGACTCCACCAACCGCGTTCTTGTAACGCTTCCGCTTCGCGATCTTCAAAGGTATGAAGATGCAATCTCTCCCCACTCATTGCTGGTTTCTCCATGGATAGATCTTGGTGATCGTAGGAATTTTTTTGTTTTACTACTACGTCTCCCAACACGATATGGATGTTGGAGATGTCCACATGCTCATCATTCCAAAGCAAAAGAATGCCACCCCTGGTGCCAATAGCCGGGCGATGCACAAAGGAGCGAAGCCGAAAACCACCAATATAAGAGGCCGTTTGTTGGTCTAGCTGATCCAGCTTGGTTTCTTGAATGCAAGCGATGTGACAGGAGGTGTCTGCGAGGAAGGCATGAACGGTGTCTTTACGGCCTTGGTCGTTTAAACCACGAGTATTCCAATCTGCGATGGAGATGTCCGGCCCAATCATAATGACAACAAGGTAAACTGCTGAAAGTAGAAGACACGCCCACGGCGACACGGCACAGAAGTAGCAACAACGACCACAGACACTTGTTCATCTAAGACGAAGCACTCAGCGGAAAACGGCAAAGAAGCTAGGCGGACACGTCCTGCGCAACGGGCTCACACCCTCCGAGGCCTCCCATGGCAATAAGGGACTCATCATCTTCCTTCATGCTATGGATGTTAAGCTTGAAGAGCTTGGAGAAGGCGTCAATCGTCGTGTTCGGGAGCTGCGTGCTGAACTTTTTGATATAGGCCTTCCGCGCCTCCAGTAAGGGCACTCCTTTCGCAGCCACGCCCATCTTGGAGTTCAGGACCTGCACCACCTTGTCCAAGGAATGCATCTTTGGCTTGCTGCCCAACCGTGCACTGCGGCGAGTTTCAGAGATGGGCTGCATCTCGGGCTTCCTTGTCAGCTTAGACACCGGTGTAGGGCACGGTAGAAGCGGCTCCAACGGCCACACGAAGAGGTCTCCGAGGACAGCTCCATCGGATGGAGTAGAGCCCTTGCTCGCGACTTCATCATGCTCGAGGAGGAGGTCCTCAGCGTCCATAGCGTCCTCCCACGACTCTGGAACTACGACGGGATAAAGAGGTGGTGCAGGTGGTGCATCCAGAAGAAGCGGAGAAGCAGGCAGCGCCGGGCTGTCCTCCACCTCTTCATCCCAAGTACTGCCCCTAGACGGCTCTTCGACGTTCGTGGGAGGCGGTGAGGCCAACCTCGAGGAACCGTAGATGATTGCCGGCGGAAACTCCTTGATCGCCAAATTCCAAACCGTACAGGTTGCATCATATGTGATGACCGAAGCCAACTTAGCATGCGGCTTGGGCTGCTGCGCGATGTAGTGGCGACGATGATCTCCGTGGTGTCCGGCAGGGTGGCCGTTATTGCGGCCAGACCTCCCATCGTGTCGATGTCCTCCCGAGGACAAGAAGGCCTTGGAATGGGGGGGCACGTGAGGCAGCGCGGCGCGACAGGCCACAGTGCGGCCGGTGCTGATCCTTGTCGTCTTCATCTTCACGACGGTGTCGCTTGCGGGAGGCACGGTCATCACAACCCGCCCCATGACGAGATCGACTGCGGCGACGGTCCTTGGACTCCACGGAACCCGAACGGCGATGGGTCGAGGCCCTCGAGCGGGAGCGCCGTGAAATGTGCCTCTCCTCGTCGCGCGGCCGCGTACGGGTTTTGCCCTCACGTACAATAGGGACGGCCGAGCGCATCCGCTCCTGGTGCTCTTCTTCGTCATGACGTCGAGCAAAAGCCGGGCCAAGCTCACCCAAGGACGGTATGGGGGCCGGCAGCACCGAGCCAGCCTCCTCGCTGACTAGCCGGCCATCAACGATGCCCAGCTGGCACGGAGGAAGGGAGTAGGAGGCCGGTCTGAAATCGGTGAGCGGCTCACCACCATCGAGAACAGGTGCTCCGGTGAAGTCTTCGATGCGGTCAACGTGCAGCAGCACACGGAAAGAGATGTCATGCTTCCATTGATCTGGCCTGTCCTCCTCGATGCGAACCCTGGAGGAGAGACCGCCCGCCCCTTTGTTGACCAGCGTGCACCAAAGAATTTTTGGAATCCGGTGAGGGGACGTCGTCCAAAGCCACACGCCGAAGAAGGTGTCCTCCATGGTGGTGAAGCCCTCATCAAGGCGCCGAACCGCACATTTGCGGCCCATGAGCAGATCCACCACCTCTGGTCTCCACGCGAACGGAGGGAGCCCCTCGACGACCACATGAACGCGGAAGTGGAGGTCGGCGTTGTAGGCGTGGGAGACGGCGCGCCATGGCCGGAAGTGGATGTCGAGGCCGTCCATCTTGAAGCAGCAGCGATCCGTCCGCATGACCTCGTTGCGGAGCTCGGTGGTGGCAAACTTGACGAGGAACTGCTCCGGGTAGTGGGAGCTAACCATCAGCTCCGACTCTCGGAGACAAAACTTACGTCGGAAGGCGTCATCAATGTCGGTTCGGTCCATCCCCGATGGAGCGGAGATCACCCAAGCAACTATGGCGGTGTTCTCCCAGTCAAGCCGCTCGCGGTCCAGGTCGTACGAGGTGGCGATGTAGCAGGAGTCTTCTTCTTCGCGCGTGGTGGGGTGACCCAAGAACGACATGGTCGCCGGGGCAGGGGCGTCCGTCCGACGCGGCAGCGTAAAGCTTGGAGACGGTGACCGAGGGTGAGGCTTGCGATATCGAGGTTTGGAGCAGGAGGCAACCAAGTGATCCGGGGAGCTGCAGCGGAAGCACGCCTTCGGGCCTTTATTTGAAGCGGAAGGAGTCGGGGAGGCGCTGCATCGGGTGGCAGAGAGGAGGCGGCAGCGGGCGGCCTCAAACGACGCAAAGGCCCTTCGAGCTTCGCGTCTGTCGCGGCGAGACATTACTCTCATCCATCCGTCTTCCGAGGCAACGGCGGCAGGGCCCAGGCCCGTGGAAGCCGATCCGTTACGAAGGCGCGAGCTCGCGTGGTCCCCTCCAAGGTTTGAGGACGTCGAGGACGGCAGGTTGAAGCGGACGGCCTTCTTGGCACGGCTTCGTGCCGGAGCGCCAGGTGCCGTGGGCTCACGAAGAATGCCCACCGGGACCATGGACGAGGCGGAGAGAGGCGGAGAGGCCGCTCGGCGCCATGCAACGAGCGAAGCGCAGATCGCCTTGTAGTCTTCTGGCGATGGCTCGTCGAGAGGAGACCCCGGAGTGACCCCACCCTGAAGCGTATAGGGTGGCCTGCCATCGCCTGCCGGCGACAGTAGGGCAGACGAAAAGGTCGTCGGAGACGCATGTCTTGCAACAGCTCTTGAAGGTGGAAACGACGAGGTTTCTAGAAAGGCTGGAGTAAACCTGGTGGGATGGATGGAGGTGGAGGAGGGGGTGTAGAGGTCTGGAGGAAGGGCTAGGGCGGCCGCCGAAGCAGGAGGACGGGGGTGACGGCGCACCGCCGCGTCGCACGGCCGCCTCGCTCTAATGGTCATCTCCGCCTTGGTGCTTTGTATCGTTCCAATCTTATTCTAACAAGTCGCATGTAACTGTACTTAGTAAAACTAACACTGACACGTAACTGTACTTAGTAAAACTTCTAACAGCTGGCATGTAATTGTACCTGGTAAAACTTCTGGAAAGTAGCAACTGGGCAATGTGTGTGAATGTTGTGAAATCTGAATCGTAGTCTAGAACCGACCTTTCTAACACAACAACTCATAGATATTACAAATTTTAAAGCTACAGTTCCTTATACAAACACTTAAGCTTCCCCTCCTGCTAATGAAACATCAGTTAAGCTTCAAGGTGTAAATGAAGCGCCCTGGAAAACTTTCCTCTGCTGCTAATCCACAAAAGAAAACAATAATACGACACCTTACAACTTTCTAAGAGTTTTACTCTCATTTTAGCTTTGCTACACACCATGTACAATAAACAATGTCGCTCAGAAATCACACAAACAAAATCAACCGCAAATGGTCAACAACACAGTTAACTATATAACGACGATATGCCCACACTTGGAAGCTAAAATAAGCTGTGTATTATGGTGTAGCTAATGAGGATTACAGAGTAAGACTTACACCATTCCGAAATTTCCCTTTCACCTTCCAGTTGTGTGGACGTGCATAATTCTTGATACAGTGTATTAGTCCTCTGTTCCTGCAAACACACAAAGAACATAGTTAGCTAGCCAGTAAAACAAGAAGCTTCAAAGAGCAAATCTTATCAAGGTGATCATTGCGAAATTAAATACAGTAGACTCCACTGCATTTTTGAGCAACAGGTAAAGATAAGACGAATGGGGCATAGGGGCTTGGGGCAAATCCATTTACATCGCAGTCATCAAGCGCAGGTGACAAAGCGCAATATAACCAGAAGTGTGGCCGTAAAAAAACCGTGGATCTGATTCTCAAGTTCAGTTTTCCCAGTCGTTTCTAGTAGTAGCGAGTAAAACCTCGCGCGTTTGAGATCAGTATACGGATCTCTAATTATGACAAAGCTGGCGTAGCCAACTTCCATTTAGACCAAATAGCACTATTGATTCCTAATTGCATGAGCCGTCTTAGCTCAGCTGGTAGAGCGCGTGGCTTTTAACCACGTGGTCGTGGGTTCGATTCCCACAGACGGCGTTTTCTCTTTTTTTCTGTGCTATAGGCATCGTTTTTCTACAACAATCTTCCGTACGAAAACACGCAAGGTCCAGCAGAGTCAAGAGCAAGTTCACCGGCACAGCGCGACCGTTGCCCTTTCTTGTACGTGCCAAACGTGAGCTAAAATAACTCCTGCTCGTCTGCTAGACGTGTTCTGGCGAGCCGTTCTCGTCCTAGACTTTAAAGCCTCTGCTTTCTTTCGCTGCTAGGCCAATGGAAAGAATTTCTTATTTGATACCGTTTTAAATTTCGTTTTCCTATTTAACAATGAAGAAATATATTTTTCCTATCAAAGACCAACTTTAAATTTCGTTTCTCATATAACACTTTTGTCTTTTTTTTTCTATCTACCTGTGTTAAATGACACATGAAATGACAAGTTTACCCCTGACACTAGAAGCACCTAAGTCAAGTTAAGGCCTGTCACCCGACTTACAATCCAACTCGCACAGGAACACCCATGTTGAAATTGAACCAAACGTCTATGTCATTACAAAATACGCTAGCTTGATACCGAATAGCTTGTTCTAGCAGCTGATATGGCTGTGTTTGGTTGAGCTGCAGATTCTGAAAAAGCTGTTGTGAGATATGAGCTGTGAATTTTCAGTTGCTGAAAAGCTGGAAGCTGTTTGGTTGAAACAATTATAAAACTACAGATTTTGGTATAATTCTCCTGAGGCTTGAGTGAATATGCTTATATGCTAATTGACTGTAAAGCGATAATCTATACAATGTTAGGCGATGAAATTATAATTTTGGGAATGGAAATTATGATAATATAGATGATTCATAGTTAACGCATATTATGATAATATAGATGATTCATAGTTAACACATATGCTATTCAACGATATACTTTGATGTTGCATACATCCAAATAGAAAAGTGACTTCATAATAACATTAAAAAAAACATGGACCATACAAAATACATATGCTATTCAATTGACATATAAACTTGAACATGCACCGGAGGGCGGCCAGCAGCGGCGGTCGATGGTGTTGAGGATGAGCACATAGTAGTTGCTGCCAGGGGAGCCGACGATGCCGTTGTTGCCGTCAACCATCTCCATGAACTGGTCAAAGATGAGCGACACGGACTGGATCCGCTTGACCTCCTCCTGCGCGTGCAGAAGCTCGCGCTTCAGGTTATTCAGCAAGTAGGGGGCCGCGGGGTAGGACGGCGGGGGTCCCGACGGGAGCGGCGCCGGTGGGCTCGGGGCGATGGCCGCGGACGACATCGCGTGGCGCCGGAGGGCGGCCAGCAGCGGCGGCGCTGAAGGGCTGCAAGCAGCAGAGGCGCCGGCGACTGGCTCGGCGCGTGGCGCGGAGGGAGGCCATAAGCGGCGGCAGCGACCAACCGGCTCGGCGCCAGCAACGACGGCGGCGGCGAGGAACCCTGGCCGTCGAGGCCAGGAACACGGGGCACCATATTTGTTCGTTTGGTGGCCTCTCTTGATCGAATCGTTTTTTGACTTGGGAGGGGCATTGGTGGGTAAGAGCATCTCTAAGAGCATACTCATATTTTAGGTAGCCAAAAGCATTATGGGTAGAGGAAAGAAAAGGTTTGGGTATCAAAAAAAATCTACTTTTCAAACTTATTCATATTTGGATACCCAAAAACTGGTTTCATTGTTTTGATCATTTCCTTCTCTCTACTTCTCTTCAACATTTATCATACACAACACCACAACTCTCATACGGCACCATTGCCACCACCATTGCCGTCACCACCTCCACCACCATTGCCTCCCACATACCCTCTAGACATCAAGATTTGGTCACGACAAAGCTCATGGTAAGTACGACCCTTCTCATCTAAACCACTTGCATCCATGAACATGATCTTTTGTTCTTGTTCAATCCTCTTGAGCATCTCCTCATTGGACACCTTCCTCTCTTCGATTTCCGCAAGCTTCTCCTCGGTCGCCGCCCTCCTCTCCTCGGCCGCCGCCCTTCTCTCCTCGGCGGCCACCTTCCTATCCTTGGCTTGCCTCCTCTCTTCAATCTCCTTGTTCTTTGCCTCCCTTCTTTCGGAGGCGAGCTCCTTTCTCACTGCCATCATGTTCTCTAATGACTCCTTGTACAAGTTCTCACCTCCCTTTGCCCGGTTATCTTTTGCTTTCTTTCTTCCATTGGGCCTCTTTCTATTGACCGATGAAAGAGGAGTGGGACTACTTGAGCCTTCATCATCAGTGTCAACCACCAAACCCTCTCCAACAGAGGTAGAAGGGGCTTTCCTCTTGTTTGGGATCTCATTGGAGGCACGGTTCTTCCACTTCTCATCGTTCTCAAGAATTCGCCAACAATGGTGTAAAGTGAAAGATTTGTCGGGCTTGCCACCTTTCTTCTTTGGTTTGTCCATGAACAAATTTTGAGCAATGTTGGTCTACACATAAAAAGAACCAAGTTAGCAAAAAAAGAAACCAATTTGAGCACAAAAGAAACCAAGTTGAGCACACGAATACCTTGTCTATAGCACTAGTCCCACTTGGATTGAGACGATCCACTTGAGCTAAGCAACCCGACCACTTGGAGCAATCAGTGTTGATGGTTCGAAAACGATGTTGGAGTGAAATTTGACTTCTTCTATACTTGGAGTGTTTTTCAAAGTGATCATGGATACGCTCCCAATAGGTATTTGTCACGCCCAAAATGTGGGCCTATCCATTTTAAGACGCGAGGGTCTCGCAAGGGATAGATGCGCATTTTGCCGTTAGCAAGTATAGTAGCATTGCATCATACATTACAGAAGAGATGAGTATACAACTTGGCTTACACTCGCCACATGCTAAATTACAATCCACTCAGAGTTCAATCATCAAGATGAAAACAGGGTCCGGCTATGGACGAAATCAAACGATAAAAAAACAGATGCAAATGAAACTATCTCGCTGCCCCAAAGATCACGACCAGGTCCTCTACTCATCCGGATACGTCACATACATCCTGCCTCTCTCCTCATCATACTCCCACTGGAGCTGGGTAAGATCATCCTGCACGTACTCATCTAAACCTGCACCTGGAGTATTGTAGTAAACTGTGAGCCACAAAGGACTCAGCTATCATGTGCCGGGGTACCGAAACTATTCAAGCTTAAAGGTTGGGAAGGGGAAGTGTTTAGTTTGCGGCGGCACTAAGCGTGTATGGTGGCTATCTTACGTAACATGAAATAAATATGAGTGGCCTATGAAGAACGATCGAAACTAGTATGATCTCTATGAGATCCTGAACAATTACTTACGTCAATCATAACCCCACCGTGTTCTCTCTCGGATCATGTTCACGAGCAGAGACGATCACGGTTACTCACACAGTTGGTGTATTTTAATTAGAGTTTACTTCAAGTTTACTATAACCGGGTGTTAAACAAATATCCAAGTTGCCACATAACCGCGGGCACGGCTTTCCGAAAGATTTAACCTTGTAGGGGTGCTCCAACTAATCCATTACAAAATTAACCACACTCCGTGGGAATGCCTCGACCGCGGGTCTCGCGATCATCATAGGTAATTCCAAAGGAATTCCAACACCTCGAGTAAACCCGAAGAAAGTCAGACTCCACACGCAAGACACTCGATAAAGGTAAAACAAATCCAGCAAGACCACCCGACGTGTCGACGAACCCGATAAGAACCGCGTATCTCAGTATCAGGACACGACGGATGAGCGATGGTTACCACGCCAATCACCGAGTTTCCCCGGGCGGCGTTAATAAGATGCTCTGGGTTGGAGCAACACTCATGCGGAGCACTGGCCCGGGGGTTGATTAAATTATCCACGGGTTTGCAAGACCCTATGCAATTTTATTAAGTTGGTAAGCAAATGTAGTACCAATGTTGGGTCTTGCCAGACGAGTTTTAATCTCAACCGAATGAACAAGGGGGTCCCCATAACAACCCCGAGCATGTTAGGAGCGCAAAATATGGAAAACATAACACCGGTAACAAGGAACTAGTGGCGGTAATAGTAGAACAAATCACTTAGCAAAAGGCCAAGCCTTCCACCAATACCAAGATATATATGTGCATTAAATTAAATAACAGAAAATAGTGTGATATTCAAATCCATGTTATCATATGGAACAACCTGCACCTGCAACTAAGAACGCTATAAGAGGGGCTGAGCAACGGTAACTTAGCCAATCAAGGTTTGCTAGGATGTGGAGGTTAGAGGCTGTCATGGCAACATGGGGGCTGATATCATGTGGTAGGTAGCGCAATTGTAACGATAAGAGCGAGAAACTAGCAAGCAAAAATAGTATCGGGATCCGGGTACGATCATCTTGCATGTTGGTTCTTCAGCGGAACAAGTAGCGGGATCCTCGTAGTGGTACTCTCCTGCGTCCTCGTACTCAGTATCAATGCTCGCGTCTACCCAAGAGAAACAGCAACAATAAATATCCAACCAAGGTGCAATGCACAATCAAAATGATGCATGATCATTTATGAAGAATTCTAACGTGGCAATCCAAAACTAGTCATGTTTCACGTGCAAAGTTGTTTATTAATGAATCTGGACAGAACCTCATGTTAAGTTATTTAGACATGCATGAACATGGCAAATATGGATGCAGCATGCAAAATTGATAGAAATGCATACAAATATCGCAAGAAACGGAGTTACGGTTCTCACGATACGCTCACGACAAGGTACGGAGGCAAAGACACAAGATCACCAAGCCATGGGCTGATTCTTGGCATTCCAAGGCAGCCACTGGATAGGTGATGAAAATTAGATCACAATAGACTCCCACAAACCACAAAACAATAAAACACCAAATCTGCCACAAAACAGCAACCTAGCAACTTCTACAGATCACAACTAGAGCTACAGAAACCCTACAGCCACAAACAAGATATGGACAGAATCTACTCAACATACACATCAATTCATCCAATTACACCATCATAAAAGGAGCCACACATCAATAAGCAAGAAGCAATCAAGTTAGCATGATGAAACAGTTTTCTGGGACTTAGTGAAAATTCCAGTTTTCTGGAATCTGGGTTAATAAAGTAGCAAGTTGGCAGCAATGATTAAATATGCTATAAAGCTCCTATTGGGATGCAAATTAACAGGAAGGTAGACGACAATATCCACTACAAATAACTAACACTGAGCATGGGCTAATTACAATCACATCACTAGTTACAACCCACTCTTCATGGCAAAACAATAACAGCAGACCTCCCAGACTTGGTCATTTTTAAGCAAGCTGAACAGAAACATAAAGTTGCCTACTAAACAGCATGGTTCCCACTCATCTGATGACTTATCACAAATAACAAAAATACTGCGACATTCCCAGCAACTTCAACTAACAAACTCATGTTGGCAAGAACTTAATTGCATGCATAGATTAAATCATAATAAAAAGACAAAAGGGCATCTCAGCATAAAAATGCAGTTTTGTCAAGTTGCCCCAAAGTCAAATCTGACTTCACAGATGCATTCATGGGTTGATTCTACCCCAAAATAATTACTCATACCCATATACTTGCATGGAGCAATAGGGAGAAACCCTAGGTCGAAATTGACCTACTAAGGGTTAGGGTGACTTATGTCACTTATGTATCTTAATGAAAATGCCCCAAAATGGCTTGTGATCTATAGGTACATGTTGGAAATGGATAAATAGCATATTAGGAACATGATAGCATGGCATAGCATCATTTGCAAGGAGGAAACTATCTAGAAGAGAAACTATGCTTGTAATGCACATAAAAGAGAACATCTACACTTGTAGCTACTCATGCACCTACACTCACTACACCACACTAGCACATTAATCCTACACATGCACATGCACTTCACATAGCAATCTATACAACCACACCTAGGTGTAGATGCACACATACACATCCATATATGCACATATGCTCAAGTGCATACATACACATACACATGCACATAGGGTGCACCCACACCTACACCTACTTGCACACACACACACAAGCACTTACATACCACACAACCTACACACTCACAACCATGCTCACATGTGTGTATGCCTAAGCACACATACACATACAAGCACATGCACATATGTACCCATACATAGTGTATGCATACACATGCACATACACACACACACTCTCATAAAACCACTCACACACTTACAAACATGCACATGCACCTCCATCACATATATACACAGCACAAGTCTTATATCCTGGCCCAAAACACTCATATATACACATGCAGCATGTTGCAAGTAAAAGAAAACAAAAGAGAAGAAAGAAAGAAAAAATAAAAAGGAAAAGAGCAAAATGGGGGAGGCTGGGATCGAACCCACGACCCCCTGGTCTCACCCCGCACCGCACACCACTCGGCTACGGGCACGGCTGCTAACAGAAGGGGGTCTAACTGCACTAATACACACACGCCGCAAAAACCTGACGAAACTGAACCCAAATCGACACTGGCGACAGGACAACGACGCGGCAACTCCGGCGACCTCACGGCGGCTACAGGGCACCTCCGGCGACGAGAATGGGCAGGACGACGCGAAGATCCACGGGGATTCCATTCCCCTACTCGCCTTGCGACGAGGAGGAAGGAGGCAAGCCCAAGGCTGAGCCTTTCTGGCCGACGGCGACGAGCACCACGGTGACGATCTACGAGCTACGGCGAGGAGAGGGGGACAGCGGAGGATGAGGCGCTCACCGAGGGGGCGAACAACGGCGAGCAGAGCTCGATGGAGGGGAAGAAGCGCTCGCGGATGCGGCGGCGACGGAGGGGAAGCAGAGGCCTTCGGCAACGAGCCGCTGCTCTGGACGACAGTGACACGGCACCACAGGGGTGCTCCTCACCCCCTTAGCACCAGGAACGGGACGCGGACGGCTTCGGGTCGCTGTAGACCATATTGACGCCGGCGGGCTCCACCGGAGGCGACGCCGGCGACAAGCCCGTCGATCCCTACCTCTCTCTGAATCGCTACCTCTCTGAACCCGCGACGGAGGAAGAAACAGAGGGGAAGGAGGAGGAGGAAGAAGGGGAAAGCGGCGGCGGCGGCGGGAACAGGAGAACCCTAGGGATGCATGCTTAAATAGGGGCCGGCCTCGATGTTGGAGCTGCTAACGGCGACGCGACAACGTCCACTCTCTCGCTCTCTGCTCTGCTCTCTAAACCTCTCCGCTAACTGACGGAGGAGGAGGACGGGCAGGTGGCCGTCTGCTGCGGCTTGGGCCGAGCCAGAGGCTCCCTTGGGCCGGAAGCCTAGTGCCCCCCACACCGCTCCTTCTTTCCAATAAAAGGAATTGGAGAATAATTTAAACAGCACCACTCAAGAAACTCCACAAAGAAAAAATAAAAGGGGTTTTAGTGAAACTAAAAGTACTTTTGTAGAGGAAATAATGTGCTCATATTATTAAAAATATCAGGTTGATTTATTGCACAAGTTATTTTAATATTTAATAAAAGGGCAGCCCCTGTTTAAATGGAATTCAAAACCCAAACACCTCCAAATGACAAAAACAACATTCTCATAAATCATAAGAATATTAGGGCCACCTTTTGAACATTTTTAACCAATTAAAACAGCAAGTTAATTCAGCTATGAATAGTAACAAGGAATAAAGGCATTATGGAGAGGTTTTGTTGATGTAAAGAAAAGAGAGGGAAAGAAGGAGAAGAAAGAGGTTGCAAACATGACCTCCCCACACTCAAACACAAGACACCCAAGTCATGCTCACAAGCATCACACCACTCCACACATAACAAGACACATGAGACAAGCAATACATGATGAATGAAGATGGATGACATGATGCATGAATGCAAACAACACAATGATGACAAGGTGCAACTCATACATAGCTCATGTCACAAGTTCATACAATGGGGTTACATGCCAAATAAGGTAGGGACATCACTTGGGATGTCATAGTATTGGTTGATTGTTCATTCCCGGTGATGGGATCAATGCCAACCGACCTCCATGCATGGCATAACGCCTCATCTTCCTTTTGTGTGAAATTTGCTCCTCGTACTGCCCTTTGTGGAGTTGGTTCATCCACAAAACCTTCATCATCATCTTTTGTAGGTTCATCCACAAAACCTTCATCATCATCTTTTGTAGGTTCATCAACAAAACCTTCATCACCATCTTGAGATGCAACACCATCTTGGGAAAATTCTTGTGATGGCATGTCTCCACAAGTAAACTTGAGAAAATCCTCATCGTTCATGCTATAAACAATAAACCATGTATAGGCAAGTCTCCAAAAATCATATTGCATTACCACTAATTCATGAGCATACAAGAATTACACTGAATTTGTACTAAAAATGAATTGAAAGAAAAATTACCTTGCGGGCATTTGGTCGAGCACCAGGAGGGCAGTAGCCGCGCTAGCCGTCGGTGATGCCGGCGTTGCCCCAATCGGCGGCGATTGGGCCACCTAAGGTGTCGGAGGGCATGCCGGTGAGGCCTACACGGTCGCAGGTGGCGGTAGAGGCGCCGCCACGGCCGCCTTGGCCGCCTTCTTCGTCGTCGCGAGCGCCGTGTCACGCGGAGGCCGCTTCGCCATCTGCTTCCTCTTGGGCGGGGCGGCGGTCGGAGCAGGCTCGACGGCGCTCTCCAGCTCGACCGGAGATGCGGGGGTGGCGGCGACCGGCCGCGGTGGCTTCGCCAACCCTAGGCACCGTGCGGCCTTCGGCTTGGCTGACGCGGCAGTGGGGGCGGCGGGCGAGGTGGCGAGAGGGGCGGGAGGGGCGGCAGAGGTGGCGGGGAGGAGGGACGGGTCGTCCATGGCGCGGCGACGGCCAGAGCGACTGCGGCGCGCGGTGGCGGGGTCGGGCGGGAAGGAGAGGCGTCGACGGAAACTTTCGCGCGTGAGCGGTTTCCTGTTCCCGCGCAAGATTTGGGTCGGATGGGTATTTGCCCCACAATACCATATATGCCAATTTTGTGCTAGGTTTTGGGTAGTGACCCAAAAAAAATTGGCGGGGACCATTTTTGGGTATGCTCTTGGAGCTAGTTTTTTGCACCCAATACCATAAAAAGCAGTTTTGGGGTATTGAGAGCAAATATGGGTATGCTCTTGGAGATGCTCTAAATAACACTGAACTTCGAGGGAACAGCTAAAAGTGGTTGGCTTGGAAGCTGAAGAAGTTGGGGGTAGGCCTGCTGCGAGTTTTAAACTATGAGGAAGTTGTGTCTTCTATAATTTCAGCTTTTAAAAAATGCCCTTTGGTTGGCTTTTAACTTTTTGACAGTAAAAGTTGGCCCACAAAGTTAAACCAAACACAGCCATATATAGTTACACCGAACCGTTACCCGAATCACAAATAACAACTAAAAATCCAAAGGCACGACACATTCCCTTTGCGATCATTGTTTACACATGCGTATTTTGTTGAGTCGAGCCATCCATCAAGCAAGCCGGCATCCATGTTCTTTTATACGTGCATGTACAAGCTAGCTTAAGGTTATGTTTGGTTGAGTTATAGATTCTTAAAAAGCTGCTATGGAAAAGCTGTTGTGCAAAAGCTGCTATGAAGATGCTACTGTGGAAAAACTGAAACCTGTTTGGTTAAAACGACTGTGAAATAGTAGATTTGACTATGAATTATCTGTAATGCCCCTACGGCCTGAGTGAATATGTAATGTTTATAAGTTTTAATTGACCATAAATCAATGTGCATATTTAAAAAAAAACAGAAAAACAAGAACATTAATCAACAAATCACAAAAAAACAGAAAAAATAAACATTAATATAGAGAAAGAATATTTTGAAAAAAAGAAGGATGGATGGGGATGAGGGACAGAGAGATTGCGGGAGGAGGGAGGAGGGAGGAGAAGGGCTGGTGCGCCGGTGCCCGTGCCGGAGCCGTCGGACCGCCGGGCGGACCACCACCATGGAAGGAGGAGGGAGGAGAAGGGCTGGTGTGCCGGCGCTCGTGCCGGAGCCGTCGGACCGCCGGGCGGACCACCACCATGGGAGGAGGAAGGCGGGAGGGAAGGGAGGAAGAAGGTAGGAGGGAGGAAGGGTTGGGGGAAAGAGGAAGGAGGAGAAGGGTTGGTCCGCCGGCGCCGGCGCCGGAGCCGCTGGACCACCGGCCGGACCACCACAGTGGGAGGAGGAAGGCAGGAGGGAGGAAGGAGAAGCGCCGGCAGGATGAGGAAGGCGTGGAGGGTTGCCGGAGGGAGCCGCGGTGGGAGGCGACGGCCGCAGAGGCGGGCGGGCGGCGGCGGGCCGGCGGCCAAACCCTAGGCTCGCACAGGTCGGGTTGTTCCCGTTCGTTCTCTAGGCATGAGGGAGAGAGAAAAGAACGAAACGGTATGACTTGGGAGTGACACTGGTGGGTAAATAAGTTGCAGCTTCAGGGGACAGCTAAAAATGCCATTCTGAAGTTGGGTTGCATCGGCTGTGGCAATTGCACTACGAAGAAGCTGTAACTTTTGCAATTTCATCTTCTCATTTTACCCTTTTGGTTAGCTTATAGCTTTGAAAAGCTGGAAATTGGTTCTAAAAGTCAAACCAAGCTTTGAAAGGAATCCATCAAGCAAGGAGCTAGCTGCTTGTTACGTGTTACGTGTGATCTCCAGGAATATGACACCAGAATAAGACATCGTTTTGTTCTGTTACACTAAACGTGGACGCCCCCCATAAATAAGACACCGGAATAAAAGAAAATAATTGAATAGATGTTTGAGGGTAGATTGTCAATTCACGTGTCATTTAACTCTTTGCACAAAAATGGATATACGTGTTATATTGGGAACAAAATTTAAAGGTTGTGTTAGATAGGGAAGAAATATATTAAATAAGGAATTCTCTCCTATAAAAGCTCAAACCTACCGAACTGGCTCCGTCCGTGCTTACCTCTGCAACCTTCGTCCGTGCTCAGCTCGCCTTTGGCTCATATTCCCTTCTACTCCTATCGAAGAAGAAGAGGGTTGGGAATCAATTTCAATATGCCGTCCGAGCATGATTCATCAGATGATTGTGGGCTTCATTTGTCTCGTGCAGATTCAAAGCGCAAAACGCTGGTAAGGACAGAGCCGAAGGTTCAGCTGGGAACCCTGGTCGAGGAATTGCCTATTTAACGCTCTTTGCGTCAACTTGCTAGGGCTTCGCACACGCGAACCGACCTGGCGACGAGATGGGCCGGCCCATTGTGTCGGTTTGCCCTTTCTTTCCCTTTATTCGTTGTTTCATTTTATTTTATAATTTTCTTTTTTTTGTTCTCTGTTTCTTCTTTTTTAATTTTATTTTTCAAGTTTTTAGAAATTTTATAAACTAAGTTCATGTTCTAAAATTGTTCCTACAATTCGAAAAATGTTCTTGCTTTTAATAGAATGTTCTCAATTTTAAATAATTTTACGTTTTTCAAAAACTATTCATAACATCCAAAAATGTTCAGGATTCTAAAAAAATGTTTGGACTTTTATTAAAAATGTACATGTTTTTCAAAAAATTATTTCGAATACTTTTGTTCAGAAAATTCACAACTTCTTAAAAAAAATCCGGAAGCTAAAAAATATTCCCTTTTCAAAAATTGTTCGCCAGTTGCAAAAAATGTTCACGTTTTCATTCCTTTTAGAGTTTCAAAACATGTCCCAGTTTCATAAATTGTTCACAAGTTTCAAAAATTGTTCGTGTTTTCATATTTTGTTCATGAGTTTCAAAATATGTTCGTGTCTCCAAATTTTATTTTGCAATTTGAAAAAATGTTCACGTTTCAAGAAATCTTCATGATTTTCAAAAGAAATTCCGGTTTTTCTTTTTCAGTTTCTCTTTTGTTTTTTCTTTTTCTTTTTCTCTTCATTTTCGTTTTTTATTTTCTTTTTTATTGTTCTTTTTTTCTTTTTTTCCACTTTTTCAAAATTATTTTCTGCTTTTCAACAAATATTCTCAAATTTTAATTTTTTTAATTTTTTTAAATTCTGCTTTACAAAAAAAAATTCACCAATTAAAAAAATGTTCGTCGAAATTTTTTGTTTCCAAAATCATCTTTTTTTTTCATCAGAAATGCAGATGGACTGTATCTAGCCCTTTTTTTGTTTCCTGGACGACTGTTTTTCTATGACTTGATGGGCCAGTGGTATAAGCCCGCTACAATCGTTCGCTCGGCCTCGGGACAGGTTACAGCTCGATGGGCCGTCCTAGACATGTTGTCTCCTGTTCGTGGCGCCGCCAATTTGACGCAAAGAGCGACAAATATGGGCTCTCCCTAGTCGGCGCCTTCACCGCCGATCGGTAACTTGGCGCCTGCACGTTCCTTGTTGGGCCGGTTTTGAAGCTGGCCCATTCCACTACAAGTAGCACAACGGTAAATCATTAGACCACACCCTCCACCTCTGGTGCATGTTGCACAACCACTAGACCAAACAGGCTTTAGTGGCGAACCAACCTGTAGTTGGATGGTTAGAGCGATTGTGGTATCTCCAGTCATTATGCTTCAAATCCTGGTGTTTGCATTTATTCCTGGATCTATTTCAGGATTTCCGGCGATGCACATTCAATGGGAGGAGAAGTTCTCGTCGATGACGAGGGACCTATGATGACTTTGTAAATTTCAAGATGATATGTCGGTTCAGTCTTTCGAAGATGTTCATAGGGATAGAATATACATATGTGCATTCATAAGGATGAGTATTTGCGCGTGTACATGAGCGCTTGGGTGTGTACTGTATTAAAATAACAGTCTTTAGCGAATCATTAGGGCGCAAACTATTTAAGAAGTAAGTATAGCCACACTATTTAGTGCACATAAAAATTAGAAAAACGAGATTTTTGAAAAGAAAAATTTGAAAGTTCGCAGAACTCAAAACAAACCACAAATTCAAAGAATTTTCATGAACTAGAAAAAAAATCAACGATTTCAAAAAAGTTCACAAAGTTGGAGAAAGTTCATCAATTTTGAAAAAAAACATGATTTGAAAAACAGTTCATCGATTTTGAAAAAAGTTCATTGTTTTTAAAAAAATATTCAATTTTCAAAAATTTCATATGTATTGAAAAAAGTTCATTGATTTTGGATAAAAGATCATTATTCTTTTAAAAAATAATTAAAGAAGTTCATTTGTTTTCAATTAAAGCTCATCGATTTTGCATAAACTTTCAGCGTTCTTTAAAAATCCTCAGAAATCAGAGCATAGAAAAAGGCGGGGCTACTAATTAAATGAAAGGATTTCGAACCAAAATCTTTGCTAATTTGACAAGGATTGTATTCTTTAATTATTTCTCTATTTTTTATTACTTAATTTAAGAATAAAAAATTCATCCTAATGAATTTGAAATTTATTCTTCTTGTTTTATTTATATAAAAAATATGAAGTTCTTACTCTTTCGGTTGTTTGGAAAGATCGAATACACGATGTTTCCATTTCTTTATTTCGTGATGAGTCGCTTGCGACAATAACGACAAAAAGTTTGAATTCTAATTGTCCGGATGTATTGTGACGATTCTTGTGAGTACTATATCTAGAAATCCCCTGGTATTATTTCGAAACGCGTGCCTTTTCCAATGATGGTGGAACCAGATCCAACACTTTTGGGATATCTCCCCGTGTTGCACTCAGCATGTCCCACCAACTGAGCTAACCTAATCTATCCTTAGCACGGATAACACTCAATATCTCGCAGCGGAATATGTCTACCGGAGTACACTCCGGAAAGCTCCTCACTCGGCACACAATATGCATGGATTTTAAAAAGTTCAATCATTTTTTAAGCAAAGTTCAAAAACTTGAAAAAAGTTCATAGATTTTCAAAAGGTGTCCATCAAATTTCAAAATAATATTCATAAAGTTGAAAAAAGTTCATCAGATTTGAAAAAAGGTCACACAAATTTAGAAAGAAAAATCAGGGATTTTCAAAAAAAAGTTCAAATTTGAAAAAAGTTCATCGAATTTGCAAAAAGTTTATTGAATTTGGTAAAAAAGGTTCATTGAATTTAAAAAAAATCATTCAATTTGAAAGAAGTTCATCGAATTCTAAAAAAGTTCATCGAAATTGAAAAAAGTTCATCAATTAGATGAAAAAGTTCATGAATCATAAAAAAATCACCAAGCCAGGAAGAAGAAAAAGAAAAAAGAAAACACTAAAACAAAAAATGAAAAAACTGAAACAAAAAACGAAAAACGAAAAAGCAAAATGGAAATAAGAAAAGTTGCAAAATAATGTTAGTCATCAGGTCAGACGAGGTGGCGTGGTTGTTACTACGTGTTAACTTGAAGTGGAGATCGGGAGTGTTGGAAATATGTCCTAGAGGCAATAATAAATTGGTTATTATTATATTTCCTTATTCGTGATAATCGTTTATTATCCATGCTATAATTTTATTGATTGAAAACACAAATACATGTGTGGGTACATAGACAACACTATGTCCCTAGTATGCCTATAGTTAACTAGTTCATTGATCAAAGATGGTTAAGGTTTCCTGACCATAGACATGAGATGTCATTTGATAACGGGACCACATCATTAGGAGAATGATGTGATGGACAAGACCCAAACTATAAACATAGCATTTGATCGTGTCAGTTTATTGCTATAATTTTCTGCATGTCAAGTATATGTTTCTATGACCATGAGATCATGCAACTCACTAACACCGAAGGAGTATCTTGTGTGTATCAAATGTCGCAACGTAACTGGGTGACTATAAAGATGCTTTACAGGTATCTCCGACAGTGTCTGTTGAGTGGGCATGGATCAAGACTAGGATTTGTTAGTCCGTGTGATATGTGACGGAGTGGTATCTTAGGGCCCACTCGGTAATACAACACCACAACAAGTCTTGCAAGCAAAGTGACTAATGTGTTAGTCACGGGATCTTGTATTACGGAACGAGTAAAGAGACTTGCCGATAACAAGACTGAACTAGGTATAGAGATACCGACGATGGAATCTCGTACAAGTAACATACCGAAGAACAACGGGAACAACATACGAGATTAATTGAATCCTTGACATAGAGGTTCAACCGATAAAGATCATCGTAGAATTTGTAGGAACCAATATGGGCATCCAGGTCCTGTTATTGGTTATTGACCTTAGAGGTGTCTCGGTCATGTTTGCATAGTTCTTGAACCCACATGGTGAACACACTAAACGTTTGGTGATGATATAAGTATAGTTGAGTTATTATGTTGGTGACCAAAGGTTTTTTGGAGTCTCGGATGAGATCCCGGATGTCACGAGGAGCTCCGGAATGGTCCGGAGGTAAAGATTCATATATAGGAAGTCCTGTTTTGATCACCGGAAAAGTTTCGGGCTCATCGATAGTGTATCGGAAGTGCCGAAAGGGTACCGGGGGACCTTCGGGAGGGATGTCTCGACCCAAGGGGCCACATGGGAGGTGGGAGGAGGTAAACCCGCACCTAGTGGTCTGGCCAAAGCCCCATTAAAGGCCCATGCGGCTGGGGTGGAAAAAACCCAAGGTGGAAAGAGTTTCCAAGTGGGAAGGAGGAGTCCTAATCCTACTAGGATTGGAGGAAGACTCCTCCTCTCCTCCTTGCGTCCGAGGCAAAGGGGACAGCCCTAGGGCACAGGCCTCCTCCCTCCCTCCTCCTATATATACTAGAGGTTTTGAGGGTTTGGTGACATAGAAATCAGCGAGGTGCTCCCTCTTCCTCTAGATCGTAGTTCTTCCTCTAGATTGTTTCAATAGTGCTTAGGCGAAGCCCTGCTGGAATAGTTCCACCACCGCCGCCGCCATGCCGTCGCGCTGCCCGAGAACTCATCTACCTCTCCGCTCCCTCTTGATGGGTCAAGAAGGTGGAGATCGTCATCGAGCTGTATGTGGAGGTGCCGTCCGTTCGGCGCTAGATCGTGATTGGATCGCGAGATGCTCGGCGATTTGGATCACGAAGATGTTCGACTACATCAACTGTATTTCTTAACGCTTCCCTCTTAGCGATCTACAAGGATATGTAGATCTACTTTCCCCCTCGTAGATGCTCATCATCATGGATAGATCTTGCGTGTGCGTAGGAATTTTTTTTGTTTCCCATGTAATGTTCCCCAATAGTGGTATCAGAGCTAGGTCTATGTGTAGATGGGATCATGAGTAGAACACAAAGGAGCTTGTGTGTGTTGATGCTTAGATTTCTTCCTCCCTTGGTCGTGTTTTTATTAAGCGGTATTGCGGGATGAAGCGGCCCGGACCAACCTTACTCATACGCTTACGAGAGACCCGTTCCATCGACTGACGTGTAACTTTGTTGCACAAAGATGGCTGGTGGGTGTCTGTCTCTCATATTCTAGTTGGATCGAATTCAACAAAGGCGGTCCTTGAGAAGGTTGAATATCAATTTGTGTATCACCGTTGTGGTTTATGCGTAGGTGAGAATAGTTCTTGCTAGATAACCGTACCAGCCACGTAAAACTTGCAACAACAATTAGAGGACGTCTAACTTGTTTTTGTAGGGTATGTTGTGATGTGATATGGCCAATTACATGATGAGAGATATGTGATGTATGAGATGATCATGTTTTGTATAGAATATCACGACTTGCATGTCGATGAGTACGGCAACCGGCAGGAGCCATAGGGTTGTCTTTAATTATTTTTGCCGTTTTTGCTTTACTTTATCGCTATGAGTTAGTAATAGTCGTGGAAGCAACAGTCAGCATGGCAACCCCGATGGTGACACATTGATGGAGATCAAGATGATGGCGATCATGGTGTCATGTTGGTGACGACGGAGATCATGCCGGTGCTTTCAAGATGAAAATCAAAAATACAAGTTCATGGCCATATCATGTCACTTATGATTTGCGTGTGATGTTAATCCTTTTATGCACCTTGTTTTGCTTAGGATGACGGTAGCATTATAAGATGATCCCTCAATTAAATTTCAAGATGAATTGTGTTCTCTCCGAGTGTGCATCGTTGCAAAAGTTTGTCGTGTAGAGACACCACGTGATGATCGGGTGTGATAGACTCTACGTTCATATACAATGGGTGCAAGCCAGTGTTGCACGTGCGGAACACTCGGGTTAAACTTGACAAGCCTAGCATGTGCAGACATGGCCTCGGAACACAAGAGACCGAAAGGTCGAACATGAGTCATATAGTATATGTGATCAACATGATGATGTTCACCATTGAAACCACCTCAACTCACGCGATGATCGGCTTGAGTTGGTGAATTTGGATCATGTATCACTCAGATGACCTGAGGCATGTCAATTTGAGTGGGAGCTTTAGTAATTTGATTAACTAAACTCATTATCATGAACATAGTCAAAATGTCTTTGCAAATTATGTTGTAGATTACTAACTCGCACTGTAGCTCCCTTAAAAAATTTATATGTTCCTAGAGAAATAGAGTTGAAAGATGAAGGTGGCAATAATGTGGGTTGGGTCCATGATATGAGGATTGTCCTCATAGCTGCACAGAAGGCTTATGTCCTTAATGCACCACTCGATACGCCACCCCCTCAAGCGTCATTTGTAGATGTTGTGAACATCTGACATGCATGTTTTGATGACTACTTGATAGTTTAGTGCGTCTAGCATTACGACTTAGAATTAATGCTTCAAATACGTTTTGAACGTCATGGAGGATATGTGATGTTTCAAGAGCTGAAATTGGATCTCAGGCTCGTGCCCATGTTGAGAGATATGAGACCTCCAGCAAGATTCTTTGCCTGTAGGATGAAGGAGAATAGCTCAATCGATGGGCATGTGCTCAGATTGTCTGGGTACTACAATCGATTTAATCGGGTGGGAGTTGATCTTCCAGATAAGATAGTGATTGATATAGTTCTCCAAGTCACTGTCACTAAACTACTAGAGCTTCGTGATGAACTATAAAATGCCAAGGATGGAAATAATGATCCATGAGCTGTTCAACATGTTTGACATCGCGATGGTAGAAATCAAGAAGGAGCATCAAGTGTTGATGGTTAAGTAAAACCACTAGTTTCAAGAAGGGCAAGGGCAAGAAGGGAAAAACTTCGGGAATGGCAAGCTAGTTGCCGCTCTAGTGAAGAAACCCAAGGTTGAACCCAACCCCGAGACTAAGTTCTTCTATTATGAGGAGAACGGTCGCTGAAGCGGAACAACCCTAGATACTTGGTAGATAAGAAGTCTGGCAACGTCAACATACGTATATTTGATATACTTGTTATTGATGTGTACCTTGCTATTACTCCTAGTAGCACCTGGGTACTAGATACCGGTTCGGTTGCTAAATGTTAGTAACTCGAAATAAAAGCTACGAAATAAATGGAGGCTAGCTAAGGGTGAGGTGACGATATGTGTTGGAAGTGTTTGCAATGTTGATGTGATCACCATCGCACGCTCTCTCTACCCTCGGGATTAATGATGAACCTAAATAAATGTTATTTGGTGTTTGCGTTGAGCATGAACGTGATTAGATCGCTTTTATTGCAACATAGGTTATTCATTTAAGTTAGACAATAATGGTTATTCTGCTTACATAAATAATACCTTCAATGGTCATGCACCCAATGAGAATGGTTTATTGAATCTTGACGGTAGTAATACACATGTTCATAACATTGATGCCAAATACAAAGTTAATAATGATAGTACCACATACTTGTGGCACTGCCGCTAAATGTCTTATAGGTGTAAAGCGCATGAAGAAACTCCATGCTGATGGATCTTTGGACTCATTCGATTTTGAATAAGTTGAGACATGCGGACCATGCCTCTTGGGCAAGATGACTAAGACCCTGTTTTCAATATAATGGAGCAGGTAAGTAACTTATTGGAAATGATACATGTTGATGTATGTGATCCAGTGAGTGTTGTAGTGTGCGGTGGATATCGTTATTTTTTTAGATTCACTGATGATTTGAGTAGATATGTGTATATTTACTTAATGAAACACAAGTTTGAAACGTTTGAAAGGTTCAAACAAATTCAGAGTGAAGTTGGAGATCATCGTGACAAGAAGATAAAGAGTCTATGATATGATCGTGGAGGTGAATATATGAGTTGTTTAGTATGCAAATTAAGACAATGTGGAAGTTGTTTCACAACTCATGCCGCCTGGAACACCATAGTGTGATGGTGTGTCCGAACGTCGTAGTCATGTTGTATTGGATATAGTGCAAACTATGATGTCTCTTATCGATCTGCCACTATCGTTTTGGGTTATGCATTAGAGACAACTGCATTCATTTTAAAAGGGGCACCATCTAAATCCATTGAGATGACACCGTATGAATTTTTTTTTGGCAGAAATCTAAGCTGTCATTTCTTAATCTTTGGGGCTGTGGCGCTTATGTGAAAAAGGGTTTTCACCTAATCAGCTCGAACCCAAAGCGGACAAATGCATCTTTATAGAATACCCTAACGTAACAGTTGGTTAAACCTTCTATCTCAGATCCAAGCACAAAGTGTTTGTTGCTAAAATGGGTCCTTTCTCGAGAAAGAGTTTCTCTCGAAAGAATTGAGTGGGAGGAAGATAGAACTTGATGACGTTGTTGAACCTTTGTCTCAACTAGAGAGTAGCGCAGCACAAAAAAGTGTTTCTATGGAACCTACATCAGTTGAAGAGGAAGTTAATGATGATGCTCATGAAGCTTCGGATCAAGTTACTATCAAACCTCGTAGGTCGAAAGGACGCGTACTAGTCCTGAGTAGTACGACAACTATGTCTTGGAGGTCATGTTGTTGGACAACGATGAACCTACAAACTACGGAGAAGCGATGATGGGCCCGGATTCCAACAAATGGTTAAAGGCCATGAAATCCGAGAAAGGATCCATGTATGAAAACCAAGTATGGACTTTGGTAGACTTGCCCGTTGAACGGCATGTCGTTGAGTACAAATGAACCTTTAAGATGAAGACATACGCTGATGGTGAATGTCACCATTTATGAAGCTCCACTAGTCGCAAAGAAGTTTCCGCCATGTTCAAGGAGTTAACTATGATGAGACTTTCTCACCCGTAGCGATGTTGAAGTTTGTTGGAATTATGTTAGCAGTTGCTGCATTTTTCGATTATGAAATCTGGCAGATGGATGTCAAAATGTTGTTTCCTTAACTGTATCCGTGAGGAAAGGTTGTATGTGATACAGCCGGAAGGTTTTGTCACTTCTAAGGATGCTAACATATATGCAAGCTCCAGCGACCTTCTATGGACTGGAGCAAGCATCTCGGAGTTGGAATATATGCTTTGATGAGGTGATCAAGGTTTTTGAGTCTATACAAAGTTTATGAGAAACTTGTATTTACAATAAAGTGAGTGGGAGCACTATAGAATTTCTGATAAGTATATGTGGATGACATATTGTTGATTGGAAATGATGTAGAATTTCTGGAAAGCATAAAGGGTTGTTTGAAAAGGAGTTTTTCAAAGGAAAACCACGAATGAAGCTACTTAAATATTGGGCATATTGATCTATAGAGGTAGATCAAGACGTTTGATAAAACTTTCAATGAGTACATACCTTGACAAGATTTTGAAAGAGTTCAAAATGGATCAGTCAAAGCAAGAGTTCTTGCCTTATTTGTAAGGTGTGGTGTTGAGTGAGACTCCTATGCCTTATCCATAGGCTCTGTCTAGTATGCCATGCTGTGTACCGCACTTGTGTGTGCCTTGCCATGAGTCTGTCAAGGGGTACAAGAATGATCCGGGAATGGATCACTGGACAACGGTCAAGATTATCCTTAATAACTGGAGGACTAAGGACATATTTATCGATTATGGAGGTGATAAAGAGTTCATCATAAAAGGTTATGTCGATGCAAGCTTTAACACCAATCCGGATGACTCTGAGTAGCAATTTGGATACGTATAGTGGAGCAGCCATTTGGAATAGCTCCAAGCGGAGTGTGGTAGCAGTGTCTACAGTATGACATAGAGATTTGCAAAGTACACACGGATCTGAATGTCATAGACCGTTGACTAAATACCTCTCTCACATGCAAAGCATGATCGAACCCCGGAACTCATCGGGTGTTAGATTCATAACAATGTAAATCACATCGTGAAGTGAAGTAGATTATTGACTCTAGTGCAAGTTTGAGACTGTTGGAAATATTCCCTAGAGGCAATAATAAATTGGTTTTTATTATATTTCCTTGTTCATGATAATCGTTTCTTATCCATACTATAATTTTGTTGATTGAAAACTCGAATACATGTGTGGGTACATAGATAACACCGTGTCCCTTGTATGCCTCTAGTTAAATAGTTTGTTGATCAAAGATGGTCAAGGTTTCTTGGCCAGAGACATGAGATGTTATTTGATAACGGGATCACATCATTAGGAGAATGATATGATGGACAAGACCCAAAATATAAACATAGCATTTGGTCGTGTCAGTTTATTGCTATAGTTTTCTGCATGTCAAGTATATGTTCCTATGACTATAGATCATGCAACTCACTGACACCGGAGGAGTACCTTGTGCGTATCAAATGTCGCAATGTAACTGGGTGACTATAAAGGTGCTCTACATGTATCTCCAAGGGTGTCTATTGAGTGTACATGGATCAAGACTGGGATTTGTTACTCCGTGTGACTGAGAGGTATCTCAGGGCCCACTTGGTAATACAACATCACAACAAGCCTTACAAGCAAAGTGACTAGTGTATTAGTCACAGGATCTTGTATTACGGAATGTGTAAAGAGCCTTGCCAGTAATGATATTGAACTAGTTATAGAGATACAGATGATTGAATCTCGGGTAAGTAACATACTGAAGAACAAAGGGAACAACATACGGGATTAACTGAATCCTTGACATATAGGTTCAACCGATAAAAATCTTCATAGAAGATGTAGGAACTAACATGGGCATCTAGGTCCCGCTATTGTTTATTGAACATAGAGGTGTCTCGGTCATGTTTGCATAGTTCTCGAACCCGCAGGGTCTACACACTTAACGTTTGGTGACGATATAAATACAGTTGAGTTATTATGTTGGTGACCGAAGGTTGTTTTGAGTCCTGGATGAGATACCGGACGTCACGAGGAGCTATGGAATGGTTCGGAGGTAAATACCGATATATAGGAAGTCATGTTTGGTCACCAGAAAAGTTTCAGGCTCATCGATAGTGTACTGGGAGTGCCGGGAGGGTACCGGGGGACCATCGGGAGGGATGTCCTGACCCAAGGGGCCACATGGGCTGTGCGAGGAGGTAAACCATACCCTAGTGGGTTGGCCAAAGCCCCACTAAAGGCCCATGCGACTGGGGTGAAAAAAAACGAAGGTGAAAAGAGTTTTCAAGTGGGAAGGAGGAGTCCTAATCCTACTAGGATTGGAGGAGGACTCCTCCTCTCCTCCTTGCGGCCGAGGCAAAGGGGCCATCCCTAGGGCGCAGGTCTGCTCCCTCCCTCCTCCTATATATACTAGAGGTTTTGAGGGTTTTGAGACACAGAAATCAGCCATGTGCTCCCTCTTCCTCTAGATCGTAGTTCTTCCTCTAGATTGTTTCAGCAGTGCTTGGGCGAAGCTCTGCTGGAATAGTTCCACCACCATCGCCGCCACGCCGTTGCGCTGCTGGAGAACTCATCTACCTCTCCACTCCCTCTTGTTGGATCAAGAAGGCGGAGATCGTCATCGAGTTGTACGTGTGTTAAACGCGGAGGTGTCGTCCGTTCGGCACTAGATCATGATTGGATCGCGGGACGCTCGGCGATTTGGATCGTGAAGACGTTCGACTACATCAACCGCGTTTCTTAACGCTTCCCACTTAGCAATCTAGAAGGGTATGTAGATCTACTCTCCCCCTCGTAGATGCTCATCACCACGGATAGATCTTGCGTATGCGTAGGAATTTTTTTGTTTCCCATGCAACGTTCCCCAACAGGGAGTTCGATACCCCGCGGCGCTGCTCCTTTTTTGCGTCTTCAAAACGGAAAGGAAAATGGGTGAGATGGGCCGGCCCAGTGTGGGGCGCTACAGGCGCCCGTTTGCATAACACACATATCCCCCTCATATTCCCCTCAAATAGTTGGGTAGGCCGCCCAGTCACTAACCGATCACAAAAAATTGACCCAGCCAACCCCCTCAAACGGACCTCAAACGCCCGTACTGACCAACACTCCTCTTATCCAGCCCAAATACGGGGCAGATATGGGGGAGCACGGACACGTCGTCCACGTCGGGTTCGACATCCTGACCCCACCGTAAATTGCACCAAATCCACCCAACAAAACTGCCAGGTACGTTTGTTGTTTCTCTCTTCTTCATCATCACGTCATCTGTCTTGTAGCTCCTCCATCTTTTATAGCCTCTGTCCCGCCAGGTCCGCCAGAGGAGTCTTCTGTCCCGTCCTCATCACACAGGACGTCGTCACCTGCCAGGGAGATACCGCGGTACGTCCGAAAACTTTCTGACTCGGCCTTGCGCTGGATGTGTTCGACACAGATGTCTAGCCTGATTTTTTTGTCAAATTTATAGGGAAAATGATGGATTACGATGCTTCGTACGACGAGGAGTATGGACCGACGGAGCTTCATCGAATGATTCAAGATGAGATGTTCGATTCATCAAATTCTGATGAACAAATGGACATGGTCATGCTCATGACCATGAAGGAAGAAATGGACCGACAAGTGAAGCATATTCTCAATTTCAAGGGCGCAATCAGAGGGAGAAGAATGATCAACCGGGATAAGGTATCCGGAGCAAAGCTACTGCAGAAGGATTACTTTGCTCTAAACCCAACTTTCCCGAATGATCCATGGTTTCGTCATCGTTTTCGCATGCGAATACAATTGTTTTTGTGCATTCTGGATGTAGTGGAGGCACACGACGACTACTTCAAGCTCACACGGGATTGCTGCGGTAAACTAACTTTCTCTACCAAGCAGAAGTGCACGGCTACTGTGAGAATGCTTGCACTTGGTACTGCGACAGATGTCGTTGGTGAGATGGTCAGGATGGGGGAGAGCACATGCCTGAAGACTACCATCAAGTTTTCCCATCTCGTGGTCGAGGTGTTTGGAGTAGAGTATCTAAGAGAACCAAATGTGCAGGACACTAAGAAGTTATTGGCTATTAGAAAGGCCAGAGGGTTTCCAGGAATGCTCGGATCAATTGATTGCATGCATTGGCAGTGGAAGAACTGCCTCAAAGGTTTGCGAGGAATGTATGTATTAAGGTCACACCAGAGAGGCCACCATCATACTAGAAGCGGGGGCATCACATGACGTGTGGATTGGCATGCTTTGTTTGGAATGTTGTATTCTCACAACTACATCAACGTGCTTCAATGATCTACGGTGTTCAAGAGGCTTTGCAACGGGGAATCACCTCCGTGCAACTACACGGTCAATGGCAGAGACTACAACATGGGATACTATCTTGCCGATGGCATATATCCTTAGTGGGCTGCATTTGTGAAGACCATATCCGAACCGCATAGCAGGAAATAAAAGCACTTGCATCAATGCATGAATCATCTAGGAAGGATGTGGAGAGGGAATCCGGAGTTATGCATGCGCATTGGGGAATGGTTTGTGGGGCTACAATGATGTGGGAATCAGAAACTTTGTGGCAGCTGATGACATGTTGTGTTATTTTGCACCATATGATCGTCGAGGATGAGGGTGATGGTGTAGCTCAAACCAATGATTTTCAAGCACCTGGAGAACAAGTTGAAATCCCGGAAGATCAAGACGTACTTCAGCTTATGGACTCTCTATAGATGCATCAGAATCTATGAGATCATCATGTGCATGCGCAACTACTCAATGATCTGGTGGAGCATATGTGGACCCACAATGGAAATCAAAGAGCAGATGATTGATTGTGCACTTCAAATAAATTTGATGTAACACTACTTATGTTTGGTACCAACATTTGTTATTTACGTGTGACATTTAGTTTGTGTGATCGACGTGCATGATTTTGCATGGATATGAGAGTTTGGATACGAGATATGTGGATGCAGGGAGTGAAATATGACAGGTCGTCCGGATGCGTTTGTGGGCATCCTCGGATGCATCCGCGCGCGTATAGGGGGGCGGATTTGCCCAGTTCGGTTGTAGATGCTCTAAGGGACTAGATATGCAAGGGACGAATGAGATTCTAGGAGAATTGCAAGAGGAAGGAGAAAGGGCAAAGGTAGTCGTCGTGTGTCGTTCAGTCGTGATCCACTGGTGCCTTTTTGTGGGTGAGGTTTTGCCTTAAGTAGCTCGTGACACAAGGTCATCCCACTCTGGCCGAGCGAGGCTGACGTTGGGCTTGTGTGTATGGTTGGGTCGTGCATAGATTTGTCCAGGATCCTATAGCTAGGGACACTTCCTCAGGGACGCTAACATCCCGCTCTCCTTAGCATGAGGCTTGCCACCAAGCCTCTCTTAGCAAGGGATTTATATAACTAATTAAGCAATTAACAAATCAGAGTCGAACGGGCATGGGCAGTTCAAAGCCTACTCGCAAGCTTAGTGCGTGTTCGGCAAGCCTCCGCTTTGTAGCTCCGCTCCTGGAGTGACTGGAGTAGCTGCGGAGTGGCGCGGAACGGGTTGGCCTCTGTGCTCTGCCAGAGCGGAGTGGCTTGTAGGCCATTTTTCCAGAGTTGTAAAAGTGACGCTCCGCCCGCTCTGCCTCTACATGCAGCTGAGAGTTAAAAAGTGGGGAGTGGAGGCCTATCGAATAGGCTCTTAGTTTGTGTACATGCATGCTTAAAAGAAAATCAAGCCCAGTGGCACATGAAGGTAGCCGCGGGAGTTTGAACCAGGGAAGGCATTGCGCTGAACCATATCCTAGCTTTGCTGAAGGGAGCAGGGTGGCGGATCGAAGATGTCGAGGTCCCTGGGGATAAACGATGCTGGTGCAGGTTGCGGAGGGTAGTCGGGCGACGCGATGAGATTTTTCGAGGTGGACGGTGTGACCTATCAAGGTGTCCGATGACCTTGGGCTTGGGGGCTGGCGTGGCATCGAGCAAGCTCGGGGAGGAGCCAAGTTGTTCGGTCGGTGCACCATGGGAATGGCCAAGCTCTGCGGCCGGTGCGCGAGCCTCTGGGCGGCGTTGGCTTCCTCCACGAGCACATTCGCTCTGCCCTGATATGGGGAAGGAAGGGGGTCGTGGGTTGTGTGGTGGTCAATGGTGTGCGGCCAGGGGGTGGCGCCGGTGTGGATCAGAGGGAGGCCGCCTGTGATTTGCACCGAAAATGAGAGATAAGGTCGATGGTGTGCGGCCACAGGGGGTGGCGGTGTGGATCAGAGGGAGGCCGGATATGAGGTGGGGTTGGGTGGGGTGTGGGATAAGGTTGGAGTGCGGGTTGTTTTCGCGGTTCTGAAGGGGTTAAAGTGCAATAAGCGCCAGTGAGGCCCACAACCACAAAACAGTGGTCAGTGGCACTGGTAGGCGATTAGTAGATTGACTCGCCTCTGGTCAGTGTGAGTAGAGCTATCTATGAGGTCAACTCCAACACATGACCCCAAATGGTCCGTCCGTGTCCATTCGGGGGTAAACCGACATAATAGGCAGCCCAGCGCGCGGGAGCAAACGAGCCAATGTCTGTTTTCGGTCCGCTTTTGACCCATTCCTAGCCCAACTTTGGGATGCGAATGTGGCTGAACGGACAACGCGCAGACGGGTGGGGCGCGCGCCCTTGTCCTCCTCTGGCCCGCCCATTGGGGATACGACCGCCCACTTTCCCTTCATTTTGCCCAAAACCCTCCTGCACCCTCTCTCTCCCCTCCCGCCCTCCATGGCCGCACGCCTCGCTGCGGCGAAGAAGAAGAAGGGTCCCAAGAAGCCTCGGTTGGAGCTCACGTCGAAGGAGCTCGCCAAGCTCACCGCCGAATCGGCCAAGAGGAGGAACTGTCAGACAAATGCCACAGTGAGGAAGGCTACTGCCGACTATGCTGCTGAGGCGGCCTTGCTGCATGCTGCGCGACACCAGGCTAACATCGACGACAAGGAGTCCATCGTTGCCAAGGCGCACGCCCTCCTCATGTTAGGTTTGTGTTGACCCCTGCAGGTCAATCTCTCAGTCGCTGCCATGGCCATAGCCAGCAGAGGCTCGTCGGTCCTTCGTCCCCCGGAGCACCGGTCCATCATACCCGAGACGCCAGGGTATCGTGCGCCATCGTTGCACGACCATGGGAGGATAAGGTTCTCCATGTCACTGAACTGTAGTGTGGTCGCTCCGGTCATGCCCGTGGGCATCATCAACCTCAACGTCACGCCGAGGAATAGTAGCATTGGCCAGCCGTCCGATAGGACGCAAAGGAAGCAGGGTCGGCCGTTCCCTTCGGCCAACATGGACAGTGCTCGCAAGCTGTTCGACCCACTGCCGACGCCAACGGTCGAGGACCCTGACTACGCGGCATACATGGAGAACGTCATCTTCGAGGGTCGTGGTGAGGCCTTCCACGTCGAGGGCCCTTGCTAATCTTTCGATCCCGACGCGACCCAAAGCTAGGACGACCGCGACCATTATGACGAGTGGCCTAGGTATTGGTGACTTGGTATGAACCTCTTTTCATCTTTTGTCCTTTCAGGTTGGCATGCCATTTATGTTTGATGCATTTTGTGTCCTTTCATGTTACAATTGTGGTCACATCTTTGATTGTGTAGGCATTCCAATCTTTGGGAGCATTCAAGGCCAGACACAAAAACAAGCCGTCTACTCTCACGCATTGTTGGTTGTTCATCAAAGATTGCCCCAAGTTCAAAGACCAATATACCGCTCGTAAGAAGAAAGGAGGGAAGGCAACCGTGGCCAATGAGGGAGACTTGCTCAAGAGGCCGAGGGGCAAGACAAGCTCGAAGACCGACAGAAGTGTGATGGGTCTTCTCTAGCCTTGCAAGGAACTCTGAAGAATATGATGCGCTGAAAGTGCATTATATCGGCTAGAGGGGGATGAATAGGCGATTTTTACAAATTCATCACTTGAGGAATTTCAACTTTGAGGAATTTTGAAAGGTGATGAATAACTAGCAGCGGAATAAGTACTCAAGTGCATGAGGAGCATAGTATCAGCTTAGTCGTCATGATGAAATGAAACATGCACGAACAGTGAGTACCGTGATAAAGGATAAGCAGTGATGAACAAGGCAACTTGAAGAAATTGAGGTGAGGAATTTGCGAAAGTCTTCAGTCAAATTCTTCAAATAGTAACAATCAATTTCATCAACAGGTTTATGAGGAATAAGGAGGTTGAGGAAATAGAACCAGGTAGCTCGATGAAGACAATGGATTGATGACCCAGTTCCAACTGCTGTGACAGTCGTACGTCTGGTTTGGAGTGGCCTGGTATTTAAACCAGAGGACACACAGTCCCAGGACACACAGTCCTTACCGTATTCTCCTTGAGCTAAGGTCACATAGTCCTCGCCCAACACTCATGGAAAGTCTTCAGGGTAGACTTCCAAAACCCTCACAAACAGGTCACCCAGCAATCCACAATTTACTGCTGGATGCTCTAGACCAAGGTCACTTCATGGTCCCCAATTGACTGCAGGAGCACTAGACCATGACGCCTAACCGTCTGGAGGATACATTGTCCTCAAAGGTAACAAGCATCGGTTCCACACAGGAATTTCTTCAGTGATCCTCAATCACTATGGGTTTTGTGGTTTGGTTTGTGGGTTTTTCCTCACTAATAATTTTCTCTCAAAGTCCTCAGAGGATGGGTTGCTCTCAGATGACAAGTGTCAGTTCTCTCTCGGAGCAGCCAACCAGCTAGTGGTTGTGGGGGTCGGCTATTTATAGCCAGGGTGCAACCTGACATGATAAGACATAAATGCCCCCAATGATATGACCGTTACGTGGATAAGAACGATTGGGGACAGCTGGCGCTAAGCACAGCAACGGTCGGAATTTCGAACTATGAAAGTCCTCAGCTTATCATGATCCTCACTTGTAGGCAATTCGCATTGGCAAAATCCTAACTCCTCGGTCAGATCAATTTCCTCAAAGACCAGAAGACCTTTGTCTCTGTCACTAAAAAACTTGTCTGAACCGTAAGAGATTTCCAAGGGCTTCACTCGAAGAATTTTATGGGTTGAGGATTTTGGAGTTGAGCATGAGTTGGAAATTTTCCTTAGTATTACCTCGGCCCCCTTTAACAGTACGGTGTTTCCTATGACTCAAATAAAGGAAATGAAACTACGAGAACAAAAGTCTTCACGCTTCATATTCCTCGTTCATATCTTCAAGGTCACACCAACTTCTTCATTTTCAAAGTTTCACAAAGTCTTCACCAAAGTCTTCAGAAAGTCTTCAGCAAAGTCTTCACTTGAAGACATACATTTTTAGGGGACGATAATCTCCGAATATTTCAAACTCCTCATCGACTTATAGAGCCTGTGTATACTCACAAACACATTAGTGCCTTAACCTATAAGTCTTCAATACACCAAAATCACTAAGGGGCACTAGATGCACTAACAATCTCCCCCTTTTTGGTGATTGATGACAAATAGGTTAAGTTTTCAATGGGGATAAACATATGAAGTGAAAGTACAGATTTTGAGGAATTTGATTGCAAGATATAGAAGATCTCCCCCTGAAGATGTGCATATTTGAGGAATTTGCTTTGGGCTGCAAATGCACATGGCAGGTTCAAAACATGGAGAACTCCCCCTATATCTTGCAATTCATACACGCATTTGAATATATGAAATGAAGAATTTGAAATGCGTGAGGAAATGGTGTCTGACGAAGTTCAGCATGAATGCATTAAGGTATTTGAGGAAATAAACATGCGAGGAAATAGTTCAAAAGTGTCAGACCACCATCGGACTTAAGTTTACAACTCAATAACCAAAAACTTCAGAAGAGCGAGAGTTGTAACTTAAACAAAGATAGCCCATATATATGTAGACCCGCTTGAAGACTAACTCAAATTTTCTCCCCCTTTGTCATCGAAGACCAAAAGGGAAGAAAAAGTGATGACTAACGCCCCATGAGGAATTTCATCTTGTTGGTGAAGAAGGAGCGCCAGCGTTGTCGGGGTCGATTGTTGATGCAGGGCCAGCAGCAGTATTGTCAATGTCTTCATCTTCATCGCGCTCGCGAGATGAAGAATATGAGCTGGTGACCATCAGAGGAACTTGGACTTTCTTGAACTTCTTCTGAGGACAGCGAGCGAAGTCAGGATATTCTTCAAAGTTCAGCTCATCCAATTCTTCAGAAGACATGATGTGATTTAGCACAGCCCAAGAGTGCTTGAGGTTTTCATGAGCATAGTAGTGGTTCCTCTTGACAGTGTTCTGCATCACAGTCATATTCTGCACAATATACCCAAGTTGACGCTTTACCCACTTATGATTGCAATCGACCTTCCGATGAAGACTTATAAGAAGTTCGCAGCCAGTCATCAATCGAGGGGCACACTCTTTGGGAGCTGAGGCCTTTGCATCAGAGTCTTGTGTGGCAATGTCATCATTTGTGGAGAAGGAAGTGGCCTTGCGAAACTGTCCATCCAGGGGACGTGTTCCTTCATCAATAACAGACTTGCCTTTCCCTTCAACAAATGAAATTGTACTCTTGATGACTTCAATGGGTGGCAGGAAACTGAAGTGATTCTGGAAATCAGCTTTGTAGTGCACTGAGGACTTATCCCTGATGAATTTCATAATCCAGGGTGCATATGGCTTCTGCTCAAATGGAGCGACAGCAGCACTGGCCAAAGTCCTCATGAAGAAATCATGCAAGTTAATGGGAATACCATGGATGACGTTGAAGAGCATATTCTTCATGATTCCTTCAACTTCTTCTTCTTCAGAGTTGTGACCCTTCTGAGGACATAGTGTGTTTGTCAATATGCAATAGACCGTGCGAGGCACATAGAGCAGATCTTTCACTAAGAAGACTTGGCGTTGAGGCTTTCCAGATGGAAATGTCTTCATCAGCACATTCATCAGTTGATTGGGTAGAGGAGGTTCATCAAACAACTTGCGAGCTTCTTCTGAGGGAATTTGGACTGGGACACACTGAAGCAATTCAGAGGCTTGAGCACTGAAGTGTGTTGTGCTAGTCATCCAGTCCAATATCCAAGAGTTGATGTCTGAGGAATCTTTGCTGATATGCAACGTGACATAGAATTAAAGGATGATTTCCTCATTCCAATCGCAGATGTCAACACAAAATGGAAGAAGTCTAGCATCATATAGAACTTGAAGCACAGGAGTAAATGATGGAAGACTTTCCATGTCCGCGTGAGGAATCTGATGGTGCTCGAAGACTTTCTTCTTCTCATAGAGGACTGAAGCATAATAATTCAGTTGAGTGGGAGTCCAGAACCTGTTGCGACCAGCCCTTGCAGAGTCATAGGGGTTTGGTCCAGAGAAGAACATGTGTTCATCGAAGAAATTGGTCTCAAGGAATTTGGGACGAACAGAGCCTTTGAGAGACAGTCTTGGCTTGGGTTGAAGATTTGTCCGTGTACGCCCCTTGATCTCCGTTGGCATGGAAGGAACAACAGTCCGAGTGACTTGAAGAGCTGGTTCCTCAGTAGTGGCCGGAGCATCAATTTCCTCAGTTGTTGCAGCTGGAATTTCTTCAGGGTCTGGAAGGTACAGGTGTTCAGAATCTTCAGGTATTTCCTCAGTTTGTGCAGGTGACTGAGGAATCAACATTAGGGGAGTTGCCACAGGTGAATTGGGATGTGCAGATTCCCAATATTCATCATTGATGACAAGAGTAGTGTCACCAATGTCAACTTCTTCATCAATTTCTTCAGCGCCAGCAATTAGCAGAAGCTGGGGCGATGATACCTTGGGAGTTGATGCAGTGTCATCAATGACAATTTCCTCATCAAGAGGCTCTAAGGAAGCAGCCAAATGATTCTCCTCTTCTTGAGGAATTTCATATGCCTCCCCAATTGGCACAATAGCATAGGCTGGTGCCGAGGAAATTGGAGTTGCATCAAGTGGTGTAGCTGAGGAACTTGTCAAAGTTTTCGACTTCTTCAACAAAGGGGCTTCAGAAGTTGATGCTTTTCTTTTGAGGGGATTTTCCTCAGCAGTAGCAATTTCTTCAGGAACGACTGATGCAGCCGTCCTGGTTGGTTCAGTTTCTTCATGCATAACATTGGAGGTTGCCCTGGCATGTTCATCAGTGGTCTGAGTTTCCTCAGCAACACTGGCAGTTGTTTCTAGGGCAGATGCATTTCTTACTACAGTTTCATCAGGCTAAGCATTTTCATCAGCTGCCTGAGGAATTTCATCTGCAGTCCGAGCAATTTCTTCAGACTGAGTCATTTGTGGTTGCGATCGAGCTGCAACCCTGGTGTTGTGATTCTTTACAGCTGCTTGAGCAGCCTTAACGAGTCTGACCTTGGTGCCCTTCCATTCAGCATCATATCTCTGTTGATCCAAAGAGAGAGTGCGAATCTCGGACTGAACTGTGACGAGTTGATTTGGGGTCAAGTTCATCACATTTTCGCGCAGAAACTTTTCTTTGCGAGTCTTGTTCCTCTTAGCTCTCTGAGCTTGCTCTCTCTTCCATTGTTCTTCAGAGATGAAGTGGGTGAGGACATGATCCACTTCAGGAGGCAGATTTACTGAGGAAAGTGGAGTGCTTGGGTCCTCATGCCATATATCAATGAAGTTGAGGATCATCTTGGGATCCAACATGAGAGGAACAGAGCTACCCTTTGCTCTAGCAGCCCTGTGTTGACTTTGTCTAATGATTTCTACCAATTCTTCATCATCAGCTTCATCATCAGCTTCATCATTACCTTTTGAAGAATCTGAGGGGACTATAACCAGAGCCTTGCTGGTGTGAGAGCTTGGTCTTTGACCACGTCCAGCTGTCTTCTTCAGTTTAAGCGCAGAGGGACTGGTTGAAGACTTTGCAGTTGTGGAGGGGCTTGCAGTGAGCTTCGGAACTATGGTGAAACCTTCAGTCCTTTTGCATGTTCCAGATGCACTGGGGTTGAGGACTTTGTAGCTATTGCAGATGACTGAGCAGCAACAGTTCCACGTGCTGAAGGTTTTCTGGGCTGAGGCCTTTGACCTTGAGGAATTTGCACTGAGGATTTTGAAGAGCCAATTTTCAGAGCAGATTTCTTTACCATCTTCTTCGGAGCACTAGCAGAAGCTCCAGCAAAGGCAGCAGCAGCAGAATCCTCGTTGAATTTCTTCACTGCCTCTTTGGCTTTCCTTGCCAACTTGGCTTGTTGCTTCTCCCACATGTCAGGAAAGTCCTCACCAGTTTTGAGGCTAGTAGGATCAATAGTTTGGTTTGGAGCAAGAGGAGGTCTGTTGCAAGGTGGTTTCACTGCGAATTTCATCATGTATTTTAGAGTTACATAACGATATTCTCTCCATTCTTTGGCCCATCTCCTCTCAATCTTTTGCAGACGGATCTTCCTCTGCTTGGTCGTCTCCTTTCCATGAGTTTCTTCGTCAGGTGTACAATATTCATCATACAGATCCTCAGGGATCTCAAATGCAGTGTGCACATCTGGCTTTTTCCCTCCTTTCTGAGGTTTCTTTCCATCAGACATTTTCTTCACTTAAGGAATATGAACTCTTGAAGATTCTGAAGAGGTACACAGTTTTTCTTCAAGTAGCGCTGCAAATGAGTTAAGTTGATGAGAACCTAGTGATTCATCAGCGGACATGTTGTACCTGTGAACAGAGTATAGGTGCGAAGAATTTGAAGAGGTCATATGCGTTCTCAGAAATTTTAAGAGAGATAGGTGTGAGGAATTTGACCATGGATGTCTTGAGGAATTTTACTAAGTGTTCTTAGCCTTAGGTTCCAAAGTTGTGCAAATTTGAGAATTCGCACAATTGCGGAATCTTGAAGAAAGTCATTACTTAGGGAAAATCATCAAGTATCAAGTATGAGGAGATCTAAGATGCTTGTGTATTTGATTTATAATGTATAAACACCTATTGAGGAATAGTAGTTGTAGTTGAGGATCAAACAGGGGCAGGAAAAAAATTACCCTGGTGAAGAACACAACGAACACAGAGATGAAATGAGGAAGTTCGTTCGTTCAGATCTCCCATGCCCTAGCTTGGCAGAAGGAGACAGCTATAGCGGCGGTGGGATGAAGATTTCTGCGGCTGATGCGAGTACAGTGACGATGAGGTTGAGGCAGCGAAGTTCTTCCTCACCGGCGACGATGACTTTAGCGGCGGCACTAGGTTGGAGCTCGGGAAAGAGATGAGATGTGGAGTAACCGAGCATAGTTGATGGGAAGGGGGCATTTATAGAGGAGGTGAAAACTGATCCTCCTGAAGATTTTGGACAGGATTGCCCCTAACCCTTGCTCTCCACGCGACAGGTGTCACCCACGATCTGGGTAGTGAAGATTGTGGAGGATCGTGGGTTATCCAGGCACGGGAATCGGAACAGTTTGAGCGGGAACCACCGAAAATTTTGGTAGTGAAGATTTCAAAGTTTTCGTTCGCAAATTCTTCAGCTGTCAAGGACACAGTGAAGACCTTGAACAAGTTTCAAAGTACAACGCATATGAGGAATTTGTGAACAGACTGGGTTGAGTTTAGCATAGACGGGGAAAGGGTCCGATCACATTCACTTAGATGAAAATCAACTTGAAGAATTAGCAATAACTGAATGCTGTTGAGGACATTGAAAAACTCAAATATATATATATATATATATATATATATATATATATATATAGTCAATGAAGAATATGAGTCTCAAAAGTTTTGAAGAATTTGAAAAGTTGATGAATTTGAAAACTTGAGGAATTTGATAATTTGAAGAATTTGCAACAGTGCTCAATTTTGAAGAATTTCAACTTTTGGTTGGTGGCGTAACCCACCGTATAAGAATGATGATTTCAGACACCACTTACAATTGTCGTAGAATTCTGAGAATCACATTCTTTGTTAATTTCTTCACACTTAGAGAGTTATTCTTCATTGATTGAAGAAAAATGTTACTTCGTGTGTTGCACATCCAAGTCATCAATTTTGCATACGTGTTAGGAGGTGTGTTCTTTATCAAAGAACATTCGAAGATTCTAAGATATTTAGCTCACACCGCAACTTGCAAAACCTCTTTTCATCCAAGGGCTTTGTGAAGATATCGGCCAGTTGTTCTTCAGTAGGAATGTGATTGATGGAGAGGTCGCCCTTGAGTACATGATCTCGAAGAAAGTGATGACGAATCTGGATGTGCTTGGTCTTGGAGTGCTGAGCTGGGTTGTACACAATCTTGATGGCACTCTCGTTGTCGCAGTAAAGAGGCACATTCTTCAGCTTGATGTCGTAGTCCTTGAGGGTTTGCTTCATCCATAGTAACTGAGCACAACACGAGCCAGCAGCAATGTACTCAGCTTCTGCAGTAGAAAGTGAAACTCAGTTCTGCTTCTTTGAGGACCAACAGACTAAGGATCGTCCAAGGAAATGACATGTGCCTGAGGTTGACTTGCGATCCACACGATCTCCGGCATAGTCGGCATCAGAGTATCCGACGAGGTGAAGATTTGAGCCCTTGGGATACCACAATCCAAGTGTTGGTGTGTGAGCTAAGTATTGAAGAATATGTTTCACAGCCTTATGGTGTGATTCCTTCGGTGTTGCTTGGAATCGAGCACACATGCAGACACTTAGCATTATATCAGGCCTAGATGCACATAGGTACAATAAGGAGCCAATCATGGAGCGGTATACCTTCTGATCGAAATCTTTACCATTTTCATCAGTGCAGAGATGGCCTTTTGAAGGCATTGGAGTTTTGATGCCTTTGCAATCTTGCATGTCGAATTTCCTCAAAACATCTTTGAGGTATTTCTCTTGTGAGATGAAGATGCCATTGTCTTGCTACGAATTTGAAGACCTAAGAAGAATTTTAACTCTCCCATCATAGACATTTGATATTCTTCACTCATCTATAGGCAAATTCATCACTGTAACGTTTGTTAGTACATCCAAAGATAATATCATCAACATATCTTTGGCATATGAACAGTTCATCGTCATAGGATTTCGTGAAAAGAGTAGGGTCGAGTGAACCGGGTTTGAAGCCTTTCTTTATGAGGAATTCCTTCAGAGTGTCGTACCACGCCCGAGGGGCCTGCTTGAGGCCATAGAGGGCCTTGTTTAGTCTGAAGACTTTGTCAGGATGCTTAGGATCTTCAAAACCTGGGGGTTGAGCAACATATACTTCTTCCTCAAGCTTACCATTGAGGAATTCACTTTTCACATCCATTTGATATAAGATGATATTATGATGGTTAGCGTAAGCCAATAATATGCGAATAGCTTCAAGTCTAGCAACAGGTGCAAAAGTTTCATCAAAGTCAATTCCCTCAACCCGTGTATAGCCTTGAGCTACAAGTCGAGCCTTATTCCTCACCACAAGACCATTTTCATCTTGCTTGTTGCGGTAGATCCACTTGGTACCTATGATGTTATGCTTGCGAGGATCTGGTTGCTTGACAAGTTCCCACACGTTGTTGAGCTTGAACTGATGCAATTCCTCTTGCATAGCTTGAATCCATTCGGGCTCCTTGAATGCTTCATCAACTTTGGTGGGCTCTAAGATAGAGGCAAAGGCAAAGTGCCCACAAAAGCTAGTTAGATGTGAAGCTTTTGAGCGTGTGAGAGGACCTGGTGCATTGATGTCATCGATGATTTTGTCAATCTGCACTTCATTTGCTACTCTTGGATGAGCAGGTTGACGAGGCTGAGGAGTTTCATCAGCACCATTTTCTTCAGGTAAATCAGCTTGAGAGTCTTCATTTGTTGGAATGATTTCCCCAGTGGGTATGGCATCTTCAGTTGCCTTCATCTTGATGGATTCCTCAGGAGATTGTTCCTATGGTGATACCAATTGTTCATCTAACACAGAAGGCAGGTGCTCTCTTTGCGAGCCATTAGTTTCATCGAACCGCACATCTACAGTTTCAACCACCTTGTGATGGTAGGTGTTGAAGACTTTGTAGGTGTGCGAGTCCTTTCCATAACCAAGCATAAAACCTTCATGTGCTTTCGGTGCAAACTTAGAGCTATGGTGAGGATCTCTGATCCAGCATTTTGCACCGAAGACTTTGAGATAACTTACATTGGGTTTCTTGCCTGTCATGAGCTCATATGAAGTCTTCTTGAGGAATTTGTGAAGATATACCCCGTTGATGATGTGGCATGCAGTATCAATTGCTTCAGGCCAGAAGCGACGAGGGGTTTTGTATTTGTCAAGCATGGTTCAAGCCATCTCAACAAGAGTCCTGTTCTTGCGCTCCATGATGCCATTCTGCTGAGGAGTGTAAGGAGCAGATAACTCATGAGTAATACCAAGTTCATCAAGATATTCATCAAGGTTAGTGTTCTTGAATTCAGTCCCATTATCACTCCTGATATGCTTGATCTTGACGCCAAAGTTGGTGGAGGCCCTTGAAGCAAATTGTCTGAAGACATCCTGCACTTCATTTTTGTACATAATGATATGCACCCATGTGTAACAAGAGTAATCATCAACAATGACAAAGCCATACAAGCTTGATGCATTTGTTAGTACGGAGTAATGAGTGAAGCCAAATAGATCCATGTGAAGCAATTCAAAGGGTCGAGTTGTGGTCATGATTTCCTTTGAGGGATGCTTGGATCTGGTCATCTTCCCAGATTCACATGCACCGCAGAGGTGGTCCTTGAGGAATTTGACACCCTCGATGCCAATGACGTGCTTTTTCTTCACGAGTGTGTGCAGGTTCCTCATACCAGCATGTCCAAGTCGTCGATGCCACAGCCAGCCTTCTGAAGACTTTGCAAGTAAGCATGTGGCAGGTTGAGGACCTGTAGAGAAATCAATAATATACAAGTCTCCTCTCCTAAAGCCCTCAAAGACTTTGGAATTATAAGATTCCATGATGACAACACAACGATATTTTCCAAATACGACAACCATATCAAGATCACAAAGCATTGAGACAGACATAAGGTTGAACCCAAGGGATTCAACAAGCATCACCTTGTCCATGGTTCGGTACTTTGACATAGCAACCTTACCAAGTCCCAATACCTTGCTTTTTCCTTTGTCTGCATAGGTGATATGCTTCAGAGGAGATGGAGTGAGTGGCAAATTCATCAGTAGATTCTTGTCACCCGTCATGTGGTTTGTGCATCCACTATCGAGAACCCACTCAGTAGCTTTTAGAGTATCATCCTGCAGATGAATTACTACAACTTACGAACTCATATGCTTCAGAGTGAAGAATATGATATCAATTTCATCAGACAGAATTTCGTCACATAAGATAGTAAGCAAGTAGAGTGAGGACGTGAGAAATGAAGAATTCATTTCATTATGGTTAGCTTGTGTCCTTTCAAGCATTTCCTCAAGTCTCCATCAAATTCATCAGATGTTCAAATTCATTTGGAGACCTGACCCTGCATAAGATGTCAGTTTGTTTTCTTCACCACCCACATCTGGAGGGGTGGCAAAGAGTTCATCATTCTGCGAGCACCATGTGAGAAGGGAGGCATTGAAGCAAGTGAGCTTCATTTCACAGGGTGAGGATTAGATTACTCAAATGAATAAGCAGAGAAATTCTTCGAGGACTTATGAACATAATGATTTGAAGAATAATGCACATATTCATAACTTAGGTTTTCCCTGCAGAAGAGAGCCATTAGCACGAGAACGATGATTTTGACCATTTCAGGAATTTGGTCCAAGTGAGGACTTTGATTCACTTGAGGAATTTGATCTGGTGTTCCGATTCTTCATGAGTGGTGTCGTGAGGACATTCACTTGAAGATTTTGTAGGTAGCTCTTGGGAACCCAGATTTTCTTCATAGGAGAACCGTTCCTGCAGTTAGTTCCAACATATCTAGCAAATACTTCACTTCTCTGATTTTTGAAGAATCTGTAATTGGAGTCAAGTGACTCATCAGAGGAATATGAAGTTTCACAAGTAAAGCTAGATAAAGTGGATGGATCTACAGGAGATCCTTTTGCAGCAACCCATCAGGTTTTGGGGTACTACTCAGGTGTCCTGTAGGATCCATCAGCGTTGAGTTTCCTCACAAAGGCAATACCCTCTTTCCTAGGGTTCCTGTTCAATATCTGCTTTTTGAGGACATCGCAAAGGGTTTGATGCCCTTTGAGACTTTTGTACATGCCTGTCACATACAATTCCTTCAACCCTGCATTTTCATCAGTGATACTAGTGGTATCCTTAGATGAGGAATTTAAGACCACGGGAATAGTTGAAGAAATTGCAGCAATAGAAGCACTTGAACATTCAGGTGAAGAATTAGCAGTTTCACGTTCGATGCATTTCAAACAAGGTGGAATGAAATCTTCCTGAGTGGTACTGATCTGTTGAGCCAGTAAGGAATCATTTTCCCTTTGGAGATCCTCATGTGACACCCTCAGTTTCTCAAGATCTTGCTTTCCTTGAAGAAATTCATAAGAAAGCTTCTCATGATCAGCTAAGAGGTCGTTATGATGACTCTGTAGGTTATCATACTTTGTCTGAAGACTTTTAAGATCAACAGACAGAGTTTGAGTCCGATCCACTTCATGGTTTAACAGATCATCGCTTTTGTCTAGCATTTTCTGAAGCTTTTCAAGTGCACTTTGTTGCTTAGTGGCAATTTTAACAAGTTTAGCATAGCTAGGTTTCACATATTCATCAGATTCACCTTCACTTGATTTAGATGAGGAATGATGTTTGTGTACCTTTGAGCCTTTTGCCATGAAGCAATAAGTGGGAGCATAATCAGCATTGCTAACGTGAGAGTCGTTGGAGTAGTCGTATTCTTCATCGTTGAAGACAGACTTTCTAACAAAGGCGGTAGCGAGAGCAAGGCTAGCGACACCAGATTCTGATTCCTCCTCAGATTCTTCATCTTCTTCCTCAGAATCCATTTCCTTGCCGATGAATGCTCGAGCCTTTCTGGAACCATTCTTCTTGTGCTTTGAGGACTTTGAAGATGAGGACTTTGCAGATGAGGACTTTGAAGATTTATTCTTTTTCTTCGAGTCATCAGAACTATCATCCTTGTATTTCTTCTTCTTCTTCGAGTCTTTTTCCCAGAGAGGACAATCAGAGATAAAGTGGCCAGGCTTCTTGCAACGATGACATGTTCTCTTTTTGTAATCTTCTGAGGAATCTGATTTCCTCAAGCCACTTTTTGATGACTTTCCAAATCCACCTCTTCTTGAGAACTTCTGGAATTTCCTCACAAGCATAGCTAGTTCCTGACTTAGTTCTTCAGGATCACCAAGACTGCTGTCAGAATCTTCTTCTTCAGATGAGGAAATTGTTTTTGCCTTCAGAGCACGAGATCTTCCATAGCTTGGCCCGTAGAGGTCTCTCTTTTCAGCTTGTTGGAATTCATGAGTATTGAGTCTCTCAAGAATATCAGCAGGATCAAGAGCTTTATAGTCTCCACGTTCTTGGATCATCAAAACCAGAGTATCAAATGAGGAATCGAGAGATCGTAGCAGTTTCTTCACCACTTCATGGTCAGTGATATCAGTGGCACCCAATGCTTGAAGTTCATTCGATATATCAGTGAGGCGATCAAATGTTTGCTAAACATTTTCATTGTCAAGCCTCTTGAAGCGGTTGAAGAGATTTCGAAGAACATCAACACGAGAGTCACGTTGAGTGAAAACACCTTCGTTGACTTTGGACAGCCTATCCCAGATAAGCTTAGCAGACTCCAAAGCGCTAACTCTGCCATACTGACCTTTGCTCAGATGGCCACAGATGATATTCTTCGCTTGAGAATCGAGTTGCTTGAATCTCTTCACATCAGCAGGTGTGACAGTGGGAGTGACAGAGGGCACACCATTTTCCACAATATACCAGAGATCGTTGTCAATAGCTTCAAGGTGCATACGCATCTTGTTCTTCCAGTAGGGGTAGTCCATCCCATCGACGGTAGGACAGCCCGCGGAAACCTTGATCATACGTGCAGTCGACATAACTAAAACTCCAGGTGGTTAAACCAAAATCACACAGAGCGAGGGAGTACCTGCTCTGATACCAATTGAAAGTGCGTTATATCGGCTAGAGGGGGGTGAACAAGCGATTTTTACAAATTCATCACTTGAGGAATTTCAACTTTGAGGAATTTGAAATGTAATGAATAACTAGCAGCGGAATAAGTACTCAGGTGCATGAGGAGCATAGTATCAGCTTAGTCGTCATGATGAAATGAAACATGCACGAACAGTGAGTAGCGTGATAAAGGATAAGCAGTGATGAACAAGGCAACTTGAAGAAATTGAGGTGAGGAATTTGCGAAAGTCTTCAGTCAAATTCTTCAAACGGTAACAATCAATTTCATCAACAGGTTTATGAGGAATAAGGAGGTTGAGGAAATAGAACCAGGTAGCTCGATGAAGACAATGGATTGATGACCCAGTTTCAACTGCTATGACAGTCGTACGTCTGGTTTGGAGCGACCTGGTATTTAAACCAGAGGACACACAGTCCCAGGACACACATTCCTTACCGTATTCTCCTTGAGCTAAGGTCACACAGTCCTCGCCCAACACTCATGGTAAGTCTTCAGGGTAGACTTCCAAAACCCTCACAAGCAGGTCACCCGGCAATCCACAATTTACTGCTGGATGCTCTAGACCAAGGTCACTTCGTGGTCCCCAATTGACTGCAGGAGCACTAGACCATGACGCCTAACCGTCTGGAGCATACACAGTCCTCAAAGGTAACAAGTGTCGGTTCCACACAGGAATTTCTTCAGTGATGTTCAATCATTATGGGTTTTGTGGTTTGGTTTGTGGGTTTTGCCTCACTGATAATTTTCTCTCAAAGTCCTCAGAGGATGGGTTGCTCTCAGATGACAAGTGTCAGTTCTCTCTCGGAGCAGCCAACCAGCTAGTGGTTGTGGGGGTCGGCTATTTATAGCCAGGGTGCAACCTGACATGATAAAACATAAATGCCCCCAATGATATGACCGTTACGTGGATAAGAACGATTGGGGACAGCTGACGCTAAGCACATCAATGGTAGGAATTTCGAACTATGAAAGTCCTCAGCTTATCATGATCCTCACTTGTAGGCAATTCGCATTGGCAAAATCCTAACTCCTCAGTCAGATCAATTTCCTCAGAGACCAGAAGACCTTCGTCTCTGTCACTGAAAAACTTGTCTAAACCGTAAGAGATTTCCAAGGGCTTCACTCGAAGAATTGTATGGGTTGAGGATTTTGGAGTTGAGCATCAGTTGGAAATTTTCCTTAGTATTACCTCAGCCCCCTTTAACAGTACGGTGTTTCCTATGACTCAAATAAAGGAAATGAAACTATGAGAACAAAAGTCTTCACGCTTCATATTCCTCGTTCATATCTTCAAGGTCACACCAACTTCTTCATTTTCAAAGTCTTCACAAAGTCTTCACCAAAGTCCTCAGAAAGTCTTCAGCAAAGTCTTCACTTGAAGACATACATTTTTAGGGGACGATAATCTCCGAATATTTCAAACTCCTCATCGACTTATAGAGCCTGTGTATACTCACAAACACATTAGTGCCTTAACCTATAAGTTTTCAATACACCAAAATCACTAAGGGGCACTAGATGCACTAACATGCGCCAAAAGAATGTGAGGAAGGAGAGAAGGAGCAAATTAAGATATACCTAGATCTCCAAAGAGGTAAATACATCACTGGTACTTGAACTTGCCACGAATGTGCACTTTGATGCCTAAACTTGTAAAATACATTGAACTGGTTTCATAACTTGACATGGATGTGCATATACGGTTCAAATCCTATTTTTATACGTCCATGACAGTGACAAGGTACGTCAAGATGTGAGGGACAAGGCATGTGACCTCGGTTTTTTCGGACGTACCCCATAGAATAAAAAAAATTCTTACGAAAAGACCCGAAGAGAGAAACTAATAAATTAAAAAGACGATTAATCTAATAATAATTAAAACTGGAACAGGATTCGAACCACACGCACAAGTATGCGTGGCTAGCCGACCAATTCAAATTTAGTGTCAAGAAAGGATTTATATAATTCATAAACATAAAGTTGAACAACATAAATTAAAAAAATATTCCAGCAATATAGTGCCATTGATGTAAACCTGCAACCAGGGGCTATATAGCGGCCGCACATACCATTCCAACCAACGACATCGAATGGTAAAATAATAAATTTATAGGTTTGTAACATAGCGAGCCCGTGTGGCTAAAACAGACCACATCGTGTCTCAGTTTTCAACGTGTTTGTTCTTTTTCTTTCATTTTTTTAAATATGTAAATTATCATCACGTTACAAACAATATACATATATTTAAAAACAAATTACGTTAAAAAGTTCATATAATTTCATAAATACCTATGCAATAATTGAACAGAAATACACATAATAAAATTATGAATTAATGATATATTTTATAATTTGAAAAAATATTCACAGTTTATTAAAATATTAAAGTAATTTTAGAAACGTTCATATATTTAAGTAAATTATCACGTAAAATTTTAAATGTCTACATTTGTAATAAACTATTTATGTAGTATAGCAATGTGTTCATGCTTTTACCCAAAAATGTGTTGTTTTACAAAGTTTATATAGTTTGTGTGTTCTCTAGGAAAATAAATACAAGCCTAGTCCGCCATTAGACTGCGGATGCTCACATGAATAGTACTTGAATCACATAAACATTTTAATTATTCATAAATATTTTCATTTTTATGAATATGTTTTAAAATAACACGTTGCATTCTTTTGATATTATGTTTGTTATACATTCATAAAGAGTATTTATACTATCGATACATGTATTGGATGGACTGGCATCCGTGTCTGGTCTACAAGCTTTGGTCCGATATTCGGGTCACAGACTCGGTGTAGTTTTTGCTAGATTATTAAATTCTCTTTATTTATTTTTGTCGGTCAAATGTTTATAAATGATATGAATCATTAAATATCAGCAAATGTGAAATTGTTGAGTGGCTAGCCGCATGCACTTGACTGGTACGTCACTGGTTCGATCCAGGACACCGGTTTTTATTTTTATTTCATAGTTATACTCCTAGTTTTTTTAATAATTTGTTAGTTTCTTCCCGAAGGCCTTACTGCTAGAAAACAATTTCGGGGTTTTTTCCGCAAAAAATAAGGCCACACACCCTTGTCACTGAAAGTGGGTCCCATGGCATGTTAGCGCGCCTCCTCAGCTTCGGGGGTCTATACAAACACCATTTGAACTGTATATGCACGTTCATGCCAAGTTATGAAATCAGTTTAATGTATTTTGCAAGTTCAGGCACTAAAATGCACATTCATGACAAGTTGAAGCACCACTCGTGTATTTACCTCATCTCCAAACAAAGAAGCTTAACATGGAGGAGGCCGTGAAGAGGAGGAAGCTTGACATCGAGGAGACCGCTACACTCAAGAAGCTTAAGATCTCGGCCATCAATACCAAGACCAAAGCAAAAGAGGTGGCACTCGCGTTCATGAGCGTCGACAAGAACAACATGTCGCCGGAGAGGAAGGCTTGGTTTCCGAACAGGCAGAAGGAGATGTTCAGACGCTTGCTTTGTTGTCGGCCCCAAAAACTTGTCCATTTTGAAGGATGACTCATGTGTCGGCCGCTGGCTTTGTAGCCGGCATACAAAACATGTCCATTTTAAAGGCTAGCTAGTCTGTCGGCCACTGGCTTTGTTGTCGACGTGAAACCTGGATGACCATTATGTAGGCCACTGGCTTTGTTGCTGGCCAGCATGAAATTATTTAGAAAATAGTGCATGTGTGTAGTAAGAAACTAAGAATATACACTGTGTACTGAGAAAAGGTAGACATGTGTCAAAAAAGGAAACCAATTAAAACAGGCAAAGAAAAAAGGAATGAAAATTTACAAAGAATTTTTTGTGCGCATACAAAGAAATTGAAGAAACAAACAAAAGAAACCAAAAAACATAAGGAAGAAAAAAACAAATTATAATGAAGGAAAAAAGAAAACCGAAATTTGTGATGAAAAATCAAAGAAAACCTAAAGGAAAAAAGAGGGAAAAAAGGCTGAGTGAGAGAACCTGCGGCGGTGCATGAGCGACATGAGCTACTGACTTAATGGGCCGGTCGACACGAGCGAATACGAGCTAAACACTTTCAAGGTTCAAAGTAGGCCAGGATTGATAAGTTCAGAGTGTCAATTTTCAAAATTCGAAGTTCAGGGTTTGGTTTAGCTTTCATCTACAAATTTAAGATTTGTTTTGAACTTTTTTCCAATTAGAACGGACGCGGTCCCATTTTTTGCCAACTCAAACAAAGGTCCGTTTGGTGTCGCGCTGGAGTTGGCCTGATTGTGCCCGACCTCCCGCCGCCGCTCCCGTCTCGACCGCCTCTTCCCGTCTCGGTCCGCTAGTTCCTTGCCCCCACCCCCTCTGGTTCGTTCTCCGCCGCCGCCTGCCTCCTCCCCGGAACCAACTTCGAGGCCGAAATCATTGTCCTGACCTTAACAGTAATCTTCATCACAAAATGAACTCGATTTGAAAGTATTTCATGATCTGACCCTTTTAGAAACACCAGATCCCGCGGCATTGCTACTACACATAGAAATGCCGAGGTATGCTGCGTTGCTGCTCCACATGGAAACGCCGCGCTACTTTGTGTTGCTGCTTCACATGGAAACGCCATGGGCTTTGGTGTTTCTTCCCCATATGGAAACGCCATTAGCTTTGGCGTTTCATATGTGGCCTAAGCACTCCTTGGCCTATATGAATAAAATATTCCGGCCATGTCGCAATCACACTAGATTATTGTTGAAAATATGCCTAGAGGTAATAATAAAATGGTTATTATTATATTTCCTTGTTCATGATAATTGTCTATTGTTCATGCTATAATTGTATTAACCAGAAATCGTAATACATGTGTGAATACATGGACCACAACATGTCCCTAGTGAGCCTCTAGTTGGCTAGCTCGTTGATCAATAGATGGTCACAGTTTCATGACCATGGACATTGGCTGTCGTTGGTAACGGGATCACATCATTAGGAGAATGATGTGATGGACAAGACCCAATCCTAAACATAGCACAAGATCATGTAGTTCGTCTGCTAAAGCTTTTCTAATGTCAAGTATCATTTCCTTAGACCATGAGATTGTGCAACTTCCGGATACCGTAGGAATACTTTGGGTGTGTCAAACGTCACAACGTAACTGGGTGGCTATAAAGGTACACTACGGGTATCTCCGAAAGTATCTATTGGATTGGTACGAACCGAGACTGGGATTTGTCACTCCGTGTGGCAGAGAGGTATCTCTAGGCCCACTCGGTAAGACATCATCATAATGAGCTCAATGTAACTAAGGAGTTAGCCACGGGATGATGTGTTATGGAACGAGTAAAGAGACTTGCCGGTAACAAGATTGAACAAGGTATAGGGATACCGACGATCGAATCTCGGGCAAGTAACATACCGATGGACAAAGGGAATTGTATACGGGATTAATTGAATCCCCGACATCGTGGTTCATCCGATGAGATCATCGTGGAACATGTGGGAGCCAATATGGGTATCCAGATCCCGTTATTGGTTATTGGCTAGAGAGGTGTCTCGGTCATGTCTGCATGCTTCCCGAACCCGTAGGGTCTACACACTTAAGGTTCGATGACGCTAGGGTTATATGAGAATAGTGTACGTGGTTATCGAAGGTTGTTCGGAGTCTTAGATGAGATCTCGGACATCACGAGGAGCTCCGGAATGGTCCAGAGGTAAAGATTCATATATAGAAAATGAGTATTTGGTGCCCGAAAGTGTTTCGAGCGTCACCGGTAGCGTATCGGGACCACCGGAAGGGTTCCGGGGGTCCACCGTGAGGGGCCACCGGCACCAGAGGCCTGCATGGGCCGAAAGTTGGAGGGAACCAGCCCCTAGGTGGGCTGGTGCGCCTCCCACCTCAACCCAAGGCGCAACTAGGAGGAGAGGGGGCAAACCCTAGGCGTAGTTGGGCCCTAGGCCCACCCTAGGGCGCGCCCCCCTCTCTCCCTCTCTTAGCCGCCGACCATCCCCATCTAGGGCTGCCGCACCCCCTAGGGTAGGAACCCTAGAGGGGGAGCACCCCCCTCCCCTCCTCCTATATATAGTGAGAGTTTTGGGGGCTACCGAACACAGACACCAATCTCCCTCGGCGCAGCCCTACCCCTCCTCGTCCTCGTCCTCCGTAGCGCTTGGCGAAGCCCTGCCGGAGTACCACGCAGCTCCATCATCATCACGCCGTCGTGCTCCCGGAGCTCTCCCTCAACCTCTCCTTCCTCCTTGCTGGATCAAGGCGTAGGAGATGTCACCGGACTGCACGTGTGTTGAACGCGAAGGCACCGTTGTTTGGTGCTTAGATCGGAATCCACCGCGATCTGAATCGCTGCGAGTACGACTCCACCAACCGCGTTCATAGTAACGCTTCCGCTTAGCGATCTTCAAAGGTATGAAGATGTTCAAACCCCTTACTCGTTGCTGGTTTCGCATAGATTGATCTTGGTGATAAGTAGGAAAATTTTAAATTACTACTACGTTTGTCAACAATTATATAGTAGATCAAGTTATAAACATGCGTACAAATATCCTTGAGCCTACAAAGAAAATAATAAAATATTCCGGCAAGGTCGCAAATCAAACTGGATAATGCCATCATGTACTAAGCATACTTCTTCACTTACGTAGACCTATGCACACACCACGCCCATGTTTCAACTTAGCATCTGATTTTTCTTAGGACTTGTCCTAGTTAGCAGTGTTGTCGCTCGAAATATCCTGAGTCTAGTTAGGACATGTCCTAAGTGTCCTATTCATGTTGTTTGCATGATGTAGTCATGTTTTACCCATATGGGGTGCAATAACCCTATGGTTCAGTGGTTATACCAAACCATTAGCTAGAATTTGCGTCTCGCCATGTCTTGGTTAGGTGCGAACCGTCGTCCTAGTTTTTCCGAAGAATCTTTGAAAACCGGAGAAACTTTGGGGCCTTCCATATTTGATAGTTGCATCAACCGAATGAGATCTATGGAAGGAGTTGCCATTCATACAAAAAAATCTTACTAAAAAAATACAGAGGGACGAATGACTTAATGGCATGCCTGTCATGAAATGATCTTTGATATGTACCTGCTTCATACACATGAAATGATCTCTGGTAATATTTAAAGTTAGATATAAATGACGTGCAAAACACACGTACTATTATAAACAAGCCATCACGTTCATTCACATAGGCTATATAATCTGCTACGTTTATTTTCTTGAAAAATAATCTGCTACATTGATTATACGTGGGTCCTAGAGTAATTAGGCAAAGTATATATCTGCTCTAACCAGCAAATATATGGTGATAAATGCAGTAATTTTGTATTAAGTAGATACAAAATGTGAATCAATTTTTGAAAACAAAATATAGCAAACTTATTTTCATACGTACACGTATGAAGTTCATAAAGAGTCAAATATATGTACAAATCATTGCCTTTCGGTATGTAATATATAGTGATGAAAGTCCAATATTCACATAGCCTAGATGTACCAACATGCATGGATTAGTTACATGTAGCAACATGCAAGGATTCAGCTATATAGCAAAGTTGTCAACACGATAGTCAACAACGCTGCTAACTAGGACAAGTCTTAAGAAAAACCAGATGCTAAGCTGAAACATGGACGTGATGTGTGCATGGGTCTACGTAAGTGAAGAAGTATGTTTAGTACGTGATGGCATTATCCAATTTGATTTGCAACGTTGTCGGAATATTTTATTATTTTCTTTGTAGGCTTAAAGGTATTTGTAGGTATGTTTATAACTTGATCTACTATATAATCTAGTATAATTGCGACATGGTCGGAATATTTTATTTATATAAGCCAAAAGATGCTTAGGCCACATATGAAACGCCAAAGCCAATAACGTTTTCTTATGGAAAAGAAACGCCAAAGCTCATGGCGTTTTCATGTGGAGCAGCAACACAAAGTAGTTCGGCGTTTACATATGAAGCAGTAACGCAACATACATTGACGTTTCTATGTGTAGCGGCAACGCTGTGAGATCTGTCGTTTATAAAAGGATCAGATCATGAAATACTTTCAAATCGAATTCATTTTGTGAAGAAGATTACTGTTAAAATCAGAACAGTGATTTTGGCCCAACTTCGACTCCGAAACAGACTCGTGGTCTCGCCTGTCTCCTCCCCGGAACCAACTTCGACCCCGAAACAGACTCGGCGCCCCGCCTGTTTCCTTCCCGTCCGCGATTTGGTTTCCAGGTATGAGCTCTCTCTCTATATATCTAGATAGACTAGATCCACCCCGACGCCCACAAGATCAGGATGTCTAAGCGACGATGCCTGGGCGAGGAGGGTGAGGCCAACTGCCATGACCGCAGCGGCAACAAGCACGGGAAGAGCCTCTATCTGGTTCTAGATGACTGGCACAGGGGCTTCACCATCCGCAAGCTTGACGCCGACAGCCCTGACATAAGCACACCCCCTGTCGTCCGGCTAGTGTCACCTGCGCGCAATCTTCCCATGGACTTTGCAGCGCTGGGCGGCAACATCATAGCTACTAGCAACCAATACACTGCAACCATGGTCTTCGACACGGAAACTGCCGCTCTGGCCATGGGCAATCCCCTCCCTGATTCTCTCCTCGATGCGGCCAACTACTTTCTCACCGCCGGCGACGCGCTGTTTGCGTTTTCCTACTACTTCATGAGGCGGCCTCACTCCTTTCAAGTCCTGACCACCACCAAGGATGACATGAACACTTTGTGCCCAAACACTGACTGGTCCTGGAAAAGCATGCCGGCACCCTTCACCAAGGATGAAAGGATCGAATCCTACGCCCTTCACCCGGACGGACACACCATCTTTGTGTCCTCGTACATCAGCGAGACCAGCTGTGGCACCTTCTCCTTTGACACCAAGACCCGTGAGTGGAGACGCCATGGAGAATGGATGTTACCTTTCGTACTTGAAGGCTACTTCGACGCCGACCTAGATGCATGGGTTGGGCTACACCCAGATGGCTACATCTGCTCCTGCCAAGTTCCCCCCCTCAGCAATAGCAGCAGCACATTGCAGTTGCAGCAGCCCGACTGGAAGATGGCCAAGGAGAACAGGATGTGGATCCCATGGCATCAGTTGGCTAGCGGGCGAGGGCCTACTCTCACCTACATGGGCAACTCCAGGTTTTTCCTTGTTGATTGTGTGGCGGGTGATGGTTTAGAGTTCCAGGATGCTTTTGGCAACTCTCGTGGCTGCATGCTCAACATGAACACGTTTCGTCTCGGGTACGATCGTGAGGGAAATCTAAAAATCAAAGACAGGAACACAACCTCTTGTGCTGTGTCTAAGCAACTCTCGTCCTTCTCCCCCGTGGCGTTCTGGATGTAGCTACAGCCAAGGAAACTGCTCATGCTGTTTTTATTTATTTAGCTGTATGCCAGCTATGTGTGTCGTCCTATCTGTAAATTACTCCCTCCATTTTCTATATACAAGGCCACTTTGTAAATTGGGTCCAACTTTGACCATCGATTTGAGCAACAAAATATATGTTATATTCCACACAAAGCATAGGCATATGACATATAATTTTGTTGCTCAAAGATGATCAAAGTTTAAGCCCAAATTATGAAATGGCCTTTAGAAAAGAGAGAGTATGATTTGAATCAATAAAAAGCAAACCTGTTATTGTGTGGAACCTTTTGGAGCTCTTTATTGTTAATTCTACAAATGCAGAAATCGATCGATGGATGTCTATAACTATGAGCTTCAGTTAACTTTTGTAACGATAAATATAGATGTGAGTTGGAATCTATTCTCTTGATGAATATAGCTGACATATTCTCATCTTATCTGTCACCACAGAAAAGAAATAATATCTCGGCAGTTCTCTCTTGCTTTTTTTCTTCTTCGGAAAAGCCCCCTCAAGGGGCTCTCGTCCCATTGTAACTTCAAGTAAAGTTAAACAAAGCGTAGTGTGAATTGTTCATAATTCGCAAACATTTACTAATTTATTATATGGACTGGAGAATGTTAATTCATGGTCACTTCCTTTCCTTGACATGGTAATACGTACATTCTCCTGTCCATAAGTAAGAATAGGTTAAATTTGGAACATCTTTGGGATTCAGATTTGTGTTTCATAAAAGAACACAATCAGATTTTGGAATCGCTTTATGTAAACTCATTAGGATGCTTGCGTGAAGAATGCCGATAAATTAATATTTTACATGACATGGCTAATCCCGCGTCTACCTATTTACAATTTACATTCTGTTAAAATGATTTTTTTAATTTCTTGGCAACTAAATCATCCCCTGTTCAGTTGCTTTTATGCATTACTGGTTTACAATCAGTTGCCAAAGAAAGCCTTCACTAATTGTTGTGCTAGTGCAAAACATGATTTAGCAGCTACTTTTTACACTACACATTTTGCGATAGAATGTGTCATTTTATTGCCAGGATGTTTTACAGCATGTTCACAAATGTTGATCAAGAGTACAGTGGTTTGGAAGTTGCCTTCAACCTAACAATTTTCTTGTATCTTTTTTTCTTTTATATATATATATATGCAGTATGCTTGGTTTATTTATAGGATGCATTGCAAGCTAAATATATTCAGTGAAAGGTTCTGCAGTAATTAAGATAGATGCCAACAACGTTGCCTTTATTGCATTGCTAACATTCTATTCTAGGATGTGACGGCCTGTCATCTAAAAAAAGCAAATGGTAAATGCTGATGCATCAAATACCTGGCTTTTTTTCATGTTTGGGCCCTTTTAGTTACCTAGTTTATTTATGGGGATTTTTTGGTAAATTATAGAGTAACATAAATTTAGAAGTAGATACCTAAAGGTAGAAAATAAAATCACAGCCTATACAAACACCATATTGTATTTTGTCTATACAAAGTCCATCTGGTGACGTTATTCAGTAAAATGCCATGAGAAAAGTTTAAAAGATGATAAAAAATGCACTTCAGAGGTACTCATGTTGGTATCTTTTGATCTGGCCATTGTAACTCTGTGGAAGTACAGTAATATGTTGTATCTCTGTAACAGGTTTGTGTGCCTTTGTTGTTGATAAGCCGGAGGTTATGAAACTGAAAAGCATGAATCCCTTATCACTTAGTTTAGAAGCATGTATTTGGGAGCAATTTTATTTTGAGGTAAATATGCATTGTCTAACATACAAGTCGTGTCATTATATAAACCAAACCTCAAAGCTGATCATTTTTTTTCCGATGCTACTACATTGTAAGAAAATCATGAATTGTCTAACATACAAGTCGTGTCATTATATAAACCAAACCTCAAAGCTGATCATTTTTTTCCGATCCTACTACACTGTAAGAAAATCATGAATTGTACTTGGCAATGTAGATTGTCAATGGCTTGTAACCACAAGTAGAGGCAGACGCATAATGTGAACATAAACAAAACATGGTTACGAAAATTATTTTAGGTTCAATTTGATTTGGACATGAGAATCTAGCAAATTGAAATATGGGAAGTTGGTTCTGAAAATAGCACTAGCTATGTACTGATTCCAGGTCATGGTTACTAATCACAAGATATGGCATGTACATATATTTTGTTGCAGTATGTGGCTATGTGCTACTCCCTCCGATCCAAAATAAGTGTCATGGTTTTGAACTAAAATTAGTTCAACCTTAGTTCAATTTTTTTTTCGAGATTGACGAGGGGGGGGAGGGGAGCCTTGACGAAGTGGTAAAGCTGCTGCCTTGTGACCATGAGGTCACGGGTTCAAGTCCTGAAAACAGCCTCTTACAGAAATGTAGGGAAAGGCTGCGTACAACAGATCCAAAGTGGTCGGACCCTTCCCCGGACCTTGCGCAAGCGGGAGCTACATGCACTGGGCTGCCCTTTTTTTATTGACGAGGGGGGGGGGGGCAAAAAACCACCGCTTGTTATATTCCAACTCGAAGGTGACTTTGCAGTCAGTACAAGTACATGAAGTGCACACGAGGCGCAAAAGAAAATTACAAAGGAAGGCACCCAAGAGGATAGCCCAACACTAGAAGAAAGAAACAAACAAACGGGAGAGGAGGCTGGTTACACAAACCAAACCGAACCCCCGGAAGCTGACACCTCCAGAGCAAGACCCACAAAGTAATTCGTTCCACCATTGACAAAGAACCACAACCAGGCCTAGGGAAAAACTGACAGGCACCAAAGCAACAGCTCGTAGGTGATCATCACTGGCACGCACGAAGGGCGTCGGATAGCCGAGTGTTGGAAATATGCCCTAGAGGCAATAATAAAATAGTTATTATTGTATTTCCTTGTTCATGATAATTGTCTATTGTTCATGCTATAATTGTATTAACCGGAAACCGTAATGCATGTGTGAATACATAGACCACAACATGTCCCTAGTGAGCCTCTAGTTGGGTAGCTCGTTGATCAATAGACGGTCACGGTTTCATGACCATGGACATTGGATGTCAATGATAACAGGATCACATCATTAGGAGAATGATGTGATGGACAAGACCCAATCCTAAGCATAGCACAAGATCATGTAGTTCGTCTGCTAAAGCTTTTCTAATGTCAAGTATCGTTTTCTTAGACCATGAGATTGTGAAACTCCCGGATACCGTAGGAATACTTTGGATGTGCCAAACGTCACAACATAACTGGGCGGCTATAAAGGTATACTACGGGTATCCCCAAAAATATCTGTTGGGTTGGCACGAATCGAGACTGGGATTTGTCACTCCATGTGACGGAGAGGTATCTCTGGGCCCACTCGGTAAGACATCATCATAATGAGCTCAGTGTGACTAAGGAGTTAGCCACGGGATGATGTATTACAGAACGAGTAAAGAGACTTGCCGGTAACGGGATTCAACAAGGTATATGGAATTGTATACGAGATTGATTGAATCCCCAACATCGTGGTTCATCCAATGAGATTATCGTGGAGCATGTGGGAGGAAACATGGGTATCTAGATCCCGCTGTTGGTTATTGACCGGAGAGGTGTCTCGGTCATGTCTACATGTCTCCCGAACCCGTAGGGTCTACACATTTAAGGTTCGATGACGCTAGGGTTATAGGGAAATAGTGTACGTGGTTACCGAAGGTTGTTTGGAGTCCCGGATGAGATCCTGGACGTCACGAGGAGTTCCGAAATGGTTTAGAGGTAAAGATTCATATATAGGAAGTGAGGTTTTGATCACCGGAAGTGTTTCGGGCATTACCGGTAACGTACCGGGACCACCGGAAGGGTTTCGGGGGTCCACCAAGTGGGGCCACCAGCACCAGAGGGCTGCATGGGCCAAAGGTGGAAGGGAACCATCCCCTAGGTGGGCTAGTGCGCCTCCCACCAAGGCCCAAGGCGCAAAAAGGTGGGAGGGGGGCAAACCCTAGCACAGATGGGCCCTAAGGCCCACCCTAGGGCGCCTCCCCCTCTCTCCCTCTCTAGCCGCCGCCCAGATCCCATCTAGGGCAGTCGCCAGCCCTAGGGTGGGAACCCTAGGGGTTGTGCCCTCCCTCCTCCTCCTCCTATATATAGTGGGGTTTTTGGGGCTGCCAAGAACACAAGTTTCTTCCTTCCCGGCGCAGCCCTACCCTTCCTCTTCCTCGTTCTCCGTAGCGCCTCGTGAAGCCCTGCCGGAGTACCACGTAGCTCCACCGTCACCACGCCGTCATGCTGCCGGAGATCTCCCTCAACCTCTCCTTCCTCCTTGCTAGATCAAGGCATAGGAGACGTCATCGGGCTGCACGTGTGTTGAACGCGGAGGCGCCGTTGTTCGGCGCTTAGATCGGAATCCACCGCGATCTGAATCGCTGCGAGTACGACTTCACCAATCGCGTTCTAGTAACGCTTCCGATTTGCGATCTTCAAAGGTATGAAGATGCACTCTCCCCACTCGTTGCTGGTTTCTCCATAGATGGATCTTGGTGAACACGTAGGAATTTTTTTGATTTACTACTACGTCTCCCAACAGTGGTATCAGAGTCAGGTCTATGCGTAGAATCTATGCACGAGTAGAACACAAGTTGTTGTGGGCGTCGATCTTGTTAATTTTCTTTCCATTACTAGTCTTATCTTGATTCGATGGTATTGTGGGATGAAGCAGCCCAGACCAACTTTACACGTACGCTTACGTGAGACCGGTTTCACCGCCTGACATGCACTTGTTGCATAAGGTGGCTAGCGGGTGTCTGTCTCTCCCACCTTAGTCGGATCGTATTCGATGAAATGGGTCCTTATGAAGGGTAAATAGCAATTGGTATATCACGTTGTGGTTTTTGGCGTAGGTAAGAAATGTTCTTGCTAGAAACCTATAGCAGCCACGTAAAAATTTGCAACAACAAATTAGAGGACGTCTAACTTGTTTTTGCAGCATATGCCTTGTGATGTGATATGGCCAAAGGATGTGATGTGATGCATTGTGATGTATGAGATTGATCATGTTCTTATAATAGGCTTCACGACTTGCATGTCGATGAGTATGACAAACGGCGGGAGCCATTGGAGTTGTCTTAATTTATTGTATGACCTGTGTGTCAATCATAAACGCCATGTAATTACTTTACTTTATTGCTAATCATTAGCCATAGTAGTAGAAGTAGTAGTTGGCGAGACAACTTCATGAAGACACGATGATGGAGATCATGATGATGGAGATCATGGTGTCATGCCGGTGACATTGATGATCATGGTGCCCCGACGATGGAGATCAAAGGAGCAAGATGATATTGGCCATATCATGTCACTATATTGATTGCATGTGATGTTTATCATGTCTACATCTTATTTTCTTAGAACGACAATAGCTAAATAAGATGATCTCTCACTAAAATTTCAAAAAATGTGTTCACCCTAGCTGTGCACCGTTGCTAAGGATCGTTGTTCCGAAGCACCACGTGATGATCGGGTGTGATAGGTTCTAACGTTTGCATACAACGGGTGTAAGCCAGATTTACACAAGCAATACACTTAGGTTGACTTGACGAGCCTAGCATGTACAGACATGGCCTCGGAACACGGGAGACCGAAAGGTCAAACATGAGTCGTATAGAAGATACGATCAACATGGAGATGTTCACCATGGATGACTAGTCCGTCTCACGTGATGATCGGACATGGGCTAGTTGACGTGGATCATGTGTCACTTGGATGACTAGAGAGATGTCTATCTAAGTGGGAGTTCATTAAATAATTTAATTATGTAAACTTAATTATCATGAACTTAGTCTAAAAGTGTCTTTGCAAATTATGTTGTAGATAGCTCAGAGCTATAGCTCCCATGTCTTATTGATACGTTGCTAGAGAAAAGTAAGTTGAAAGATGATGGTAGCAATAATGCAGACTGGTTCCGTGATCTGAGGATTGTCCTCATTGCTGCACAGAAGGCTTGTGTCCTTGATGCACCGCTCAGTGCACCACTCCCTCAAGCGTTGTCTGTAGATGTTGTGAACATCTGACATGCACTTTATGATGTCTACTTGATAGTTCAGTGTGTCATGTATTACGGCTTAGAATTGAGGCTTCAAAACATTTTGAACATCACGGAACATATGAGATGTTCTAAGAGCTGAGATTGGGATCTCAGGTTCATGTCTGTGTTGAGAGGTATGAGACCTCCAACAAGATTCTTTGCTGGCAGGATAAAAGAGAATAGCTCAATCGGTGAGCATGTGCTCAGATTGTGTGGGTGCTACAATCACTTGAATCGAGTGGGAGTTAATCTTCCAGATAAGATAGTGATTAATACTGTTCTCCAAGTCACTGCCACCAAGCTACTAGAGCTTCGTGATGAACTATAAAATGCCAGGGATGGAGATAATGATCCCTAAGCTATTCGCGTTGTTTGACACCGCGAAGGTAGAAATCAAGAAGGAGCATCAAGTGTTGATGGTTAAGTGAAAACCACTAGTTTCAAGAAGGCAAGGGCAAGAAGAGGAAAACTTCAGGAATGACAAGCCAGTTGCCGCTCTGGTGAAGAAACCCAAGGTTGAGCCCAAACCCGAGACTATGTGCTTCTATTATGAGGAGAATGGTCGCTGAAGCGGAACAACACTAGATACTTGGTAGATAAGAAGGCTGGCAATGTCAAAAGAAGTATATTTGATATACGTGTTATTGATGTGTACCTTGTTAGTACTCCTAGTAGCACTTGGGTATAAGATACCGGTTCAGTTGCTAAGTGTTAGCAACTCGAAATAAAAGCTATGGAATAAATGGAGGCTAGCTAAGTGAAAGGTGACAATGTGTGTTGGAAGTGTTTCCAAGGTTGATGTGATCACCATCGCACGCTTTCTCTACCTTCGGAATTAGTAATGAACCTAAATAAAAGTTATTTGGTGTTTGCGTTGAGCATGAACATGATTGGACCCTGTTTAGTGCAATACGGTTATTCATTTAAGTTAGAGAATAATGGTTATTCTGTTTACATGAATAATGCATTCAATGGTCATGCACCCAACGGGAATGGTTTATTGAATCTTGATCGTAGTAACACATATGCTCATAACGTTGGTACCAAAGATACAAAGTTAATAATGATAGTACCACATTCTTGTGGCACTGCCACAAACATCATATTGGTGTAAAGCGCATGAAGAAACTCCATGCTGATGGATCTTTAGACTTAGTCGATTTCGAATCGGTTGAGACATGCAGACCATGCCTCTTGGGCAAGATGACTAAGACCCTGTCTTCCGGTATGATGGAGCAGGCTAGTGGCTTATTGGAATTGATACATGTTGATGTATGTGGTCCAATGAGTGTTGAAACACGCAGTGGATATCGTTATTTTCTTTACCTTCACTGATGATTTGAGTGAATATGGGGATATTTACTTGATGTAACACGAGTCTGAAAGGTTTGAAGGGTTCAAGGAGTTTCAGAGTGAAGTTAAAGATCATCGTGACAAGAAGATAAAATGTCTACGATATGATCGTGGAGGTGAATATCTGAGTTACGAGTTTGGTATGCAATTTTAGACAATGTGGAAATTGTTTCACAGCTCACACCCCTGGAACATCATAGTGTGATGGTGTGTCCGAACGTCGTAGTCGTGCTCTATTGGACATAGTGAGTACTATGATGTCTCTTATCGTTTTGCCACTATCGTTATGGGGTTATGCATTAAAGACAAATCCATTCACTTTAATAGGGCACCATCTAAGTCAGTTGAGATGACACCGTGTGAATTATGGTTTGACAGGAGCCTAAGCTGTCATTTCCTAATGCTTGGGGTTGCGATGCTTATGTGAAAAGGGTTTTCACCTAGTGAGCTTGAACCCAAAGCAGGCGAATGCATCTTCATAGAATACCCTAAGGAGACATTGGGTATACCTTCTATCTCAGATCCAAGCGCAAAAGTGTTTGTGGCTAAGAACGGGGTCCTTTCTCGAGAAAGAGTTTCTCTCGAAAGAATTGAGTGGGAGGAAGATAGAACTTGATGAGGTTGTTGAACCTTTGTTTCAACTAGAGAGTAGCGCAGCACAGAAAGATGTTTCTGTGGAGCCTACGTCAGTTGAAGAGGAAGTTAATGATGATGATCATGAAGCTTCAGATCAAGTTACTATCGAACCTCGTATGTCGACAAGGACACGTACTGCTCCTGAGTAGTACGTCAACCCTGTCTAGGAGGTTATGTTGTTGGACAACGATGGACCTACGAACTATGGAGAAGCGATGGTGGGCTCGGATTCCAACTAATGGCTAGGAGCCATGAAATCCGAGAAACGATCCATGTATGGATACCAAGTATGGACTTTGGTAGACTTTCCCGTTAAACGACGGGTCGTTGAATACAAATGGACCTTTGAGATGAACACAGACGCTAATGGTGAAATTTCACCGTTTATAAAGCTCGACTTGTCGCAAAGAAGTTTCCGCAAAGTTCAAGGAATTGACTGCGATGAGATTCCCTCATCCGTAGCGATGCTAAAAGTTTGTTGAAATTATGTTGGCAGTTGCTGCATTTTTCGATTATGAAATCTGGTAGATGGATATCAAAACAAGGTTTCCTTAACGGTTTCCATGAGGAAGAGTTGTATGTGATACAACCAGAAGGTTTTGTCAATCCTAAGGATGCTAAAAGGTATGCAAACTCCAGTGATCCTTCTATGGACTCGAGCAAGCATCTCGGAGTTGGAATATACGCTTTGATGAAGTGATCAAAGTTTTTGAGTTTATACAAAGTTTATGAGAAACTTAAATTTACAAGAAAGTGAGTGGGAGCACTATAGAATTTCTCATAAGAATATGTAGTTAACATATTATTGATCGGAAATGATGTAGAATTTCTGGAAAGCATAAACGGATGTTTGAAGAGAGTTTTTCAAAGGAAGGCCTGGATAAAGCTACCTAATTGTTGGACGTCAAGATTTATAGAGATAGATCAAGATGCTTGATAATACCTTTAATAAGTACTCCCTCCGTTCCAAATTAGTTGATTTGAATTTATCTAGATACGGATGTATTTAACACTAAAACATGTCTAGATACATCCGTATCTAGACAAATCTGAGTCAACTAATTTGGAACGGAGGGAGTACATACCTTGACAAGATATTGAAGAAGTTCAATATGGATCAGTCCGAGAAAGGGTTCTTGTCTGTATTACAAGGTGTGGGATTAAGCATAGCTCAATGCCCGACCACGGTAGAAAATAGAGAAAAGATGAGTGTCATCCCCTATGCTTCAGCCATAGGCTCTATATAGTATGCCATGCTGTGTACCGCACCTATGTGTGCCTTGCCATGAGTCTATCAAGGGGTACAAGAGTGATCCGGGAGTGGATCACTGGACAGCGGTCGAAATTATCCTTAGTAACTAGAGGACTAAGGAAATATTTCTCGATTATGGAGGTGATAAAGAGTTCGTCGTAAAGGGTTACGACGATGCAAGCTTTAACACCAATCCAGATGACTCTTGGTAGCAATCCGGATACGTATAGTGTAGTAGCCATTTGGAATAGCTCCAAGTGGAGCAAGGGAGCAGTGTCTGCAGTAAGACATAGAGATTTGTAAAGTATATACGGATCTGAATGTCGCAGATCCGTTGACTAAAACCTCTTTCACGAGCAAAACATGATCAAACCCCAGAACTGATTGGGTGTTAATCACATGATGATATGATCACATAGTGATCTAAGTGTTCATCACATGACGATGTGAACTAGATTATTGACTCTAGTGCAAGTGGGAGACTGTTGGAAATATGCCCTAGAGGCAATAATAAAATGGTTATTATTGTATTTTCTCGTTCATGATAATTGTCTATTGTTCATGCTATAATTGTATTAACCAGAAACCGTAATGCACGTATGAATACATAGACCACAACATGTCCCTAGTGAGCCTCTAGTTGGCTAGCTCGTTGATCAATAGATGGTCATGGATTCATGACCATGGACATTGGATGTCGTTGATAACGGGATCACATCATTAGGAGAATGATGTGATGGACAAGACCCAATCCTAAGCATAGCACAAGATCGTGTAGTTCGTCTACTAAAGCTTTTCTAATGTCAAGTATCATTTCCTTAGACCATGAGATTGTGCAACTCCCGGATACCGTAGGAATACTTTGGGTGTGCTAAACGTCACAACGTAACTGGGTCGCTATAAAGGTATACTACGGGTATCCCCGAAAGTATCTGTTGGGTTGGCACGAATCGAGACTGGGATTCGTCACTCCGTGTGATGGAGAGGTATCTCTAGGCCCACTCGGTAAGACATCATCATAATGAGCCCAGTGTGACTAAGGAGTTAGCCATGTGATGATGTATTACATAATGAGTAAAGAGACTTGCCGATAACGGGATTAAACAAGGTATATGGATATCGACGATCGAATCTCGGGCAAGTAACATACCGATGGACAAAGGGAATTGTATACGGGATTGATTGAATCCCCGACATCGTGGTTCATCTAATGAGATTATCATGGAGCATGTGGGAGCCAACATGGGTATCCAGATCCCGCTATTGGTTATTGACCGGAGAGGTGTCTCGGTCATGTGTACGTGTCTCCCGAACCCGTAGGGTCTACACACTTAAGGTTCGATGACGCTAGGGTTATAGGGAAATAATGTACGTGGTTACTGAAGGTTGTTCAGAGTACCGGATGAGATCCTAGACGTCATGAGGAGTTCCGGAATGGTCCGGAGGTAAAGATTCATATATAGGAAGTGAGGTTTTCGTCATCCGCAGTGTTTCGGGCATTACCGGTAACTGTTGGGGAACGTCGCATGGGAAACAAAATTTTTCCTACGCACATGCAAACCTATCCATGGTGATGAGCATCTACGAGAGGGAGAGTGGATCTACATACCCTTGTAGATCGCTAAGCGGGAAGCGTTAAGAAACGCGGTTGGTGTAGTCGAACATCTTCGCGATCCAAATCGCCGAGCATCCCGCGATCTCATCACGATCCGTCCCGTGATCTCATAACGATCCGTCTCACGATCTTGATCACGATTTGTCCCGCGAACTCATCACGATCTGTTCCGCGATCTCATCATGGACTGTCTCGCGATCTCGATCACGGTCCTTCCGATCTCGCGCCGAACGGACGGCACCTCCGCGTTCAGCACACGTGCAGCTTGATGACGATCTCCACCATCTTGATCTAGCAAGAGGAGGTGGAGAGGAGAGAAAGTTCACCGGCAGCGTGACGGCGCTCCAGTGATGGTGGTGGAGCAATTCCGGCAGGGCTTCGCCTAAGCGCTGCAGAAATCCGATCTAGAGGAGCACCGGTGAAACGGGTAGCACGTGGCCGTAAAATCTGTGCAAAAACCCTCTATTCCACTAGTATATATAGGAGGGAGGGAGTATAAGGGCGCAGACTTGGCCTCCAAGCCTTGTTGGTTCGGCCGAGCCACAAGAGGAGGAGTCCTACTCCTTCCTCCACTCCTAGTAGGAGTAGGACTCTTCCTTTTGCCTTTTTCCCACCTTTTTCTTTAGGCAGTTTTCCTCCTGGCGCCATGGGCCTTGTTGTGGCTGTTTCTCCAGCCCACTAAGGGCTGGTTATCACTCTCCACAGCCCATGGACCCTCTGGGGTCGAAATACCCCTCCCGGAGGTCTCCCGGTACACTACCGGCACTCCCGGTACACTACCGATGAGCCCGAAACTTTTTGGACGACCAAACTGGGACTTCCTATATATGAATCTTTACCTTCGGACCATTCCGGAGCTCCTCGTGACGTCCGGGATCTCATCCGGGACTCCGAACAACCTTCGGTCACCACCATACATAACTCTACACTATCGAAACGTCACCAAACCTTAAGTGTGCAGACCCTGCGGGTTCGAGAACTATGTAGACATGACCGAGACACCTCTACGGTCAATAACCAATGGCGGGACCTGGACGTCCACATTGGTTCCTACATATTCTACAAAGATCTTTATCGGTCGAACCTCTATGTCAAGGATTCAGTTAATCCCGTATAACGTTCCCTTTGTTCTTCGGTATGTTACTTGCCCGAGATTCGATCGTCGGTATCTCCATACCTAGTTCAACCTCGTTACTGGCAAGTCTCTTTACTCGTTCCGTAATACAAGATCCCGCAACTAACAATTAGTCACATTGCTTGCAAGGCTCATTGTGATGTTGTATTACCGAGTGGGCCCTGAGATACCTCTCCGTCACACGGAGTAACAAATCCTAGTCTCGATCCATGCCAACTCAACAGAAACCATCGGGGATACCTGTAGAGCATCTTTATAGTCACCCAGTTACGTTGTGACGTTTGATACACACAAGGAACTCATCCGATATCCGTGAGTTGCATGATCTCATGGTCATAGGAACATATACTTGACATGCAGAAAACAGTAGCAATAAACTGACACGATCATATGCTACGTTTGTAGTTTGGGTCTTGTCCATCACATACTCCTAATGATGTGATCTCGTTATCAAATGACATCTCATGTCCATGACTAGGAAACCTTAACCATCCTTTGATCAACGAGCTAGTCCATTAGGGGCATACTAGGGACATGGTTTTGTCTATGTATCCACACATGCATTTAAGTCTCCGATCAATACAATTATAGCATGGATAATAAACGATTATCATGAACAAGGAAATATGATAATAACAAATTTATTATTGCCTCTAGGGCATATTTCCAACAGTAACGTACCGGGACCACCGGAAGGGTTCCGGGGGTCCACCAAGTGGGGCCACCAGCACCAGAGTGCTGCATGGGCCAAAGGTGGAAGGGAACCAGCCCCTAGGTGGGCCGGTGCGCCTCCCACCAAGGCCCAAGGCGCAACAAGGTGGGAGGGGGCAAATCCTAGCACAGATGGGCCCTAAGGCCCACCCTAGGGCGCCTTCCTCTCTCTCCCTCTCTGGCCGCCGCCCAGATCCCATCTGGGGCTGCCGCCAGCCCTAGGGTGGGAACCCTAGGGGCTGTGCCCTCCCTCCTCCTCCTCCTATATATAGTGGGGTTTTTGGGGCTGCCAAGAACACAAGTTTCTTCCTTCCTCGCGCAGCCCTACCCTTCCTCTTCCTCGTTCTCCGTAGCGCTTGGCGAAGCCCTGCCGACGTACCACGTAGCTTCACCGTCACCATGCCGTCATGCTGCCGGAGCTCTCCCTCAACCTCTCCTTCCTCCTTGCTGGATCAAGGCATAGGAGACGTCATCGGGCTGCACGTGTGTTGAACACGGAGGCGCTGTTGTTCGGCGCTTAGATCGGAATCCACTGCGATCTGAATCGCTGCGAGTACGACTCCACCAATCGCGTTCTAGTAACGCTTCTGCTTTGCGATCTTCAAATATATGAAGATGCACTCTCCCCACTCATTGTTGGTTTCTCCATAGATGGATCTTGGTGAGCACGTAGGAATTTTTTTGATTTACTACTACGTCTCCCAACACCGAGTTCATGCGACGACACCGGTGTGCCGCTGGAGAAGCCGAAAGACAACACGCCACCGAGACCGAAGGGCACGGGCCCGGTGTACCACCGCCGAGGTCGAAGGGCACCATGCCGCCGAGGCCACCCCAAGACATCCACGCAAACGTCACCCGGGCCACCATGAAACACAACCCTATCAGAAAGGTGACACCAGAGTTTGAGTAGCCGAGTTCGAGCATTGGATAGCTGAGTTCGAGCAGAGGCACCGGTGTGCCGCCGACGAAGCCGAAAGGCAACGCGCCATCGAGACCGAAGGGCACAGTATCCGATGTACTACCACCGAGGTCGAAGGGCAGCGTGCCGCCGAGGCCACCCCAAGACGTCTAGGCAAGCTCCACCCGAGTCACCAAGACGAAGGCCAGTCAGGGGTCAAAGCAAGGTGAAGGAGGAGCAAGACGAGTCCACCCGAAGCAGAAAAATCCAAGACAATGCCTCTAAGAAAGAAACGACGTAAAGACATCGGCACCATCTGACTCGGGATACCCCAGGTCCAAGATTTCTCTTGGGATCTGAGAGCATGGGCCGATGAAGACAATACCAAAAATCGATGCCTTAAAAAAAAATATGATGCCTACAGGCGTCACCGTCGATGAGTTTTTCACCTGGCAGCGCCTGCATCACCTCGCATCCGGAGAAAGTCAGCCGCCCACCACCGTAGCCCAACAGCCGGGAGCGGAGATATGGGTGCCAAAGAAGCAGCAGCACGACGGGCCGCCCCGCGGAAGAAAGGCCCGGCAAGCAGCGCAAGGCTGCAACAAGATGCAGTTTGACGGGGCCCACCTGAATCCGCTAGACCTGGGCAGAGACGGGCGACGACAGCCACCCGGGAGGAGCTGCCAGCGACGAGGCCGCGCAGGAGCCACGGCCGGGAGAGCCGCCTGCACCCCAGCCCAGGCAGGCCTGGGCATCACGGCCTAGCAGCCTCTGTGCACCTCCGGCCAGCACAGCGCACCCAGCAAGGGGTCGCTGGGCCGCGTTGCCGAGGGGAGCGGCCGCCGGAGAAGGACGACCAGGCCGCAACACGCGAAGGAGGCTAGCAGCTGGTCTTAGCAGAGACGAATCTGGATCTGAAGGTGAAGGAGGAAGGGGGAACTCGCTCGCGATACGGCAGCCCCCCCCCCCCCCCCCCTCTGTCACACGTGGCTTAGCCCGGCTACCTCATCCGACGGCGGCGAGGGCAGGGAGAGGCGGGGGGAGGTGGCTAGGTGGCGGCGGCGGGGAGGCCTCCGGAGCCGCCAAGGGCGACCCGGGAGGCGAGGTCTTCCCTTCCGACAGCTCTTCTTGTGGCAACCTTAGTTCAAAATTGCGATACTTATTATGGGGTTGGAGGGAGTATTAAAGTTCATGCTCTATATCATGGTGTGTTCTCTTTTTGGTTTCATTGGTCATTATGTGTTTCTAAAGATCCTTTGAAGATCAATACCAATCTTTGTATAGTTACTACAAAAGCATTCTGGCCAAATAAAAATTGACCAAGAGATGATAACAAGGAGATAGAAGTTGTCAATTTTGTGATAATTTGAGTCTTTGATGATTTATTCTTCCATGTCCAGTAGCAAAACATTTTCTGTTAGATATTGTGATTTCAGACTTCCCATGTGACTTGTGAACTGATCCTCTTCTGCTTGCAATCTTCGATGCTTTTAGTGGTAAATTAAAAGGTGGATCGAGGAGGATGTTTTGGCTGAATCGTCGACCAATAGGAGTTCAACCTGGTTGTGAAGGTTGCCACCCCGATCTTTCTTTTTGCACTATTAACTCTGCATCGAACAAAGCAAGTGTCCTGGCACTGTCCAGCTATTATTCAGATCACAGTTTCAGGTATACTTACACACTTGGTTTCAGCATTAGATATATATGCATTTTACATTCAGATACTTCATGGAATAATTTTGTATTGAAATGGCACTCTTCTTTTTTGCAGTCTTTATTCTGCATCGTACAGAACAAGTGTTATGCATGTTTCTTTCCTCATAGAGAACTCTGTGCATGCACACATCCCAGTGAGGGCCTCAATGAGGGACAGGCTAGGCTGGAGATGTCGGTGATGAGGTTATCCGATATTGGCGGCTTGGGAACACTGGTGTGCTGCAGTATCGGATCAACATTTCCACCGGATGACATGGACGGCTTGTTGAAGCTAGGCAATGCCACCTGTATCACACATCTTCAATAGATCAAGAAAACAATGGTACAGTAAGCGCTGCTTGGCAAGTCGACAAGGCACCTATATATTATAAGAATAATAAACATGAATATCACATTTCACATATGATGGTAACATAAGCTTAGTAAGCAAGAAAGATGACATGTCAACACTGTATCCTTGCCCATGCATGTCACAATGATGTAGTTTGCACTTGCCACAGCTTTCACGCAATTAGAAAACTTACAAATTCATTTAGATATATTGCACAACCAGGGCAATGGCCATACTAAAGGAAAATGAGCAAACCAAAAGACCTTTCACATGATGATGACACTGAGCTAGACAAATAATCTATAGCAAACTTCTAGCCATTGAAGTGTGATGTTTCAACCCCCTATAACTTTTAGTCTGCCTGGTCATTTTGTTTCCTAAGTCTCTAGCACAGGTAAGCCTGTGAGTTTACCTGATGTATTATGCTGGTTTTCATTGAAGTGCTATGGTAATTTCTGTTATTCTCTTTGCAAGTGAGAAGTAAAAACAATGCACTGATGTGTGTACATGGAGGGACAACAATATGCAATGCTTGGTTCTAGTTGTCCCTGAAGTAGTATAAATTTGCCCTTTATATATGCAATTTGTTCCTTTTCTCTTATAGTTCATTTCTGCCTGTTTACTCTCTAATTCATTCTGTGTTTTCTAGCTCAAATTCTAGGGGTCAGATTTTGTATTCCCTTAATCCATGACAAGTAATATGGGTCGGAGGGAATACTAGAAATAACAAAATGAACTAGAAGTAGGGCTTTGGCGGGATCCCACTTGCATCCCTATTGCCAGGGGATGCTTGTCAGTTTGCTTGCTTATGTACAGTTATTAATTCATTATTAGCACTTGCAAGCTTCAGTCGGTTATGACTTCCGATCATAGTTTCTGTGTGTGACCTTGGGCTTCAAGAAATGAATATGCAAACAGTGAATTTTACATTTTTCTATTGTCTGAACCATAATAAACACTCATCAAGTCTCTGAGATTTTCTATATCCTCTATGAATGCTCTGCTTGTTTAGTTTGTGGACTAAAATGCTTGAATGATTGTTTTCAGTGAAACAACCAAATAGTTGCAAGGTATAGAAAATAGTTAGCTGCAACAAACAAATCGTTGTCACTTAAGCACCCGAATACTGATTTAGGTGACTAGCATGCAAATTAAGTAAGATTTATCAGTAGAACAGAAAAATCGATCATAGTACTGCATCCTTGCAAGTGAAATGCCAGTGTTGGTTATCTGGACACTCTGAAGAATTGCTTGCAGAAGTAGTTTAGTGCTTAGTAAGTTGTTAAGAGTAAAAATTTCTAGGCTTGAATATGTTAAGCTTCATGCACTAGCCAACGCAATCAAAAGTCCGAACTGATGAAAAGGGCTAGTGCAATCCACACACACTTCAACACACCCTCACACGTGTGACGCGGAAAGTCAACACGTGGACAAACTCAGAGATATGGCTCAAGAGGCCTATATGTGAACAAAGGGGGGGCATCAGCATTTTTTTAGATAAACTGCGAAAGCTAGGACTCGAACTCAAGACCTTAGCTCTGATACCATGTTAAGCTTCATGCACTAGCCAACGCAACCAAAAATCCGAACTGATGGAAAGGGCTAGTGCAATTCACATATACCGTAACACCCCCTCTCATGTGTGACGGGAAAGACAAGTCAACACATGCAACCGGAAGAAAGCGACGGCACGCAAAACTCACGTATGACTCAAGAGGCCTCTACGTGTACACAAAGAGGGGCTACCAGCAATTTTTTAAATAAATTGCGAAAACCAGGAGTTGAACTCAAGACCTTAGCTTCGATACCATGTTAAGCTTCATGCACTAGCCAACGCAACCAAAAGTCCGAACTAATGAAAAGGGCTAGTGCAATCCACATATACACTTCAACAGAATAGTGGTTCATCTCCTAATAAGATATTCCTTTTGCTAATTGTAGCTGATGAAAAAGTAACAGCTTACCATAGATGATAGGAGCGCTGTTAGTATGCTGCATCACAAAGGCATATGTCAGAGAGTCAGACCAGTGATGAAAAATAGTAAGAATTCTCTATGGCAAAATACATGCACAACTTAGACAATGAAAAATCATTTGTATCGCTCGAACAGTGAGGTACGCTTTGATGTTTTTGCAAGTTCCACCCACTTATAGTTACATATAAAGTTTTGTTCACTCCCAAGCAACAGAAAGCACGGTTCATGAATCATCCTATAGGATAACAAGATTTGCTACTGAAGAATGATTTGCCAATGAGTAACTGAAGACCATAAACTCAAGTACTTTAAACTGAAACTGGAAACATCTTATGGTTGCAAATCCACATTCAAATTTAGGAGCTGAAATGGCACGTATTGGTTTAGATACCCCAAAAAATGTATTAAGGAACTCAATGAAGAATATATTCTGCGGGGAAGAGAAAACACATTATACTCACTGACCAGGCTAGTGGGTGCGCATACCTTGCTACAGTCCTACAGACCACATTGGATACCACGATTCTGGATGATCTGCAACAACGAAGTCATATGGGAATTCAAACCCCGATTGAATACAAAGGAAATTATAAGATGTGATTATAGGATGATGCTTACAGTTACTCACTCATAAGCATATCCTTTTGTGAGTGTTAAACCTGCCTCACGATTCTGGGGGTTGTCATGCTGTACAACAAAGACAAAAATAAAAATAAAAAATCGAAGTTGCAATGAATTCATTACTATCAGATCTGCATATTTCGTAATCAATCTGCGTATTACCCTTCCTCACGAAGCAAACCCCATCGCGCGTAGCTAGGGTAGGAGACGCCGCCGCCTCCCCATCAGCCCATCCAAGTTCCTCCGGTGCTGGCCACTGGACATCCGCTTCTCCCCCAAACGTTCTGGTCTTCATGTTCCACCATGCCGCCATGATGGTTTCAGAGGAGGGGAGGAAGGGGATGGCATCGAGGTTCTGACAGAGGCGGCGAGTTGCAGAGGTGCGGTCATTCTTGTCATTTTTTGGTCGTTTTATTTTAAGATCTTGCCCCGTCCCTGAATTTGTTATCGAACTCTTGGATATGTAATTGGTGGTGCTAACATGAGAATGGGGCCAACCAGCTTGTGAAGGGGGTAGTTGCAGCGCCGAGCAGGCTTCTGGACCATCTGAAAAGTACTGGTGGTTTCAACTACAAAGGGCTAAAGGTAAAGCCACTCTGGTCTCTATCATTTTTTCAAAGCTTCAAGGAAATATTTCTGTCCAAGCAGTGCACATATTTAAGTTACCACACTAAATAACAAATGCACCCAGCAATTTCATACTCCCTCCATCCCAAAATTCTTGTCTTAGGTTTGTCTAGAGATGGATGTATCTAAATACTAAAATGTGACTAGATACATTCATATCTAGATAAATCTAAGACAAGAATTTTGGGACGGAACGAGTACTTATCTACTCTATTTGCATAATCAGTCACTGATAATTTCATATACGAAGTCTTTGTGTGCGTCTAGCCGTCTACAGTCTATCTTTTTCTTGTACATGACTGAAAGTGTCTACCTGTTAATACTGAATTAGAGTATGTATGAAATCTCAGCCTATATTATTCCAAGTTTATGCAAAATCATGAAAGCTAATGGTTTCTATTTTTGCAAAGTTATTATAAACTTTGTTACATGTTTTCATCTTCGTTAGTTATTACTGCCTTTGTCCCATATTAACCCCTGTTCTAACACTATCCTAAGTTTATTATTTTAACTCTGATCAAGTGTACAGAAAAGAGTATCAACATTTATAGCATCAAATAGGTCGAATACGAAAATATATTTCGTGATGATTCTAATGATACTTTTTCCATGAATCTAAATTGGCCAAACTTAATGTTTTTTTTTTAGAAAAGGAGGAAGACCCCCGGCCTTTGCATCTGGACGATGCATGCATCTGGACGATGCATGCAGCCACTTTATTAATTATTCTCAGAAGACCTTACAAGGAAATACAACAGTAAGCCTGAAACCATCGTCTAGGCAACATCTGTCGCTACTCCTATCCAGTTGATGTAGGGATGCTGATAGTCTGGGCCTAATACCACGAACCTCGCAGCCAAGCCTAACATCTAAGACGACCTGGGACCCCAACCAAGCCACTTGCCGGGTCTGGGGCACACACCGGTCCGGCACGCTCTCAGAGGCCGCCGCCGCCAACTGCCAAACTTAATGGATGACTAAGGACGAATCTAGAAATGCACTGATTTTGGGACGGAGGGAGTAGTTGCATTGGCAAGTCCAGTGGATATAAATGTTGTTTGTTATTCTCTAAACCGAATTAAGCGGGAACTAATTACAATAGTAGAAGTGTTGGATCTGTGGATAAAAGATTTTTTTGCATAGCCATCACCAATACTAAATTCTGTTTTCTAATGAAAGGAACATATAATTGCATTGTAAATATATTGTCGGCCATGGATGGAATCGATCTTGTTGCCCACTCATACGTTGGCAAATGGCATATTTTGCCAACTGTGCTGGTCAGCCCATTGGAACTCCTTTGCTTGCATGCACATGTGCCATGGGTCACTATTTAGCAGGAAAATGACATTCGGTTACATGAAAATTGCTATTGAAGGCAATGAATGTCATAACTAACCTCTCTATCTACCCTATTTTTTCTGACATAACTTACCATATGTTGCAGTGCCTTATAATTGATGAAGTTGACCGCATACTTCAGCAAAATTTTGAGGACATGAAACAAATGTTTAAACGCCTCCCTCAGGTATGTCATCATCTGGCAATTTCATTTCATATGCAAAGTGCAGCCTTTAACTTTCGGATGGGATTACTGTATTTTGTCCTGAAATTTTTATGCAGAATAGCCAAACTGTTCTCTTTTCTGCCACACAGACTCAGAAGGTTAGTGGATCTGTTATTCAACCTATTCAAACTTCCCCCAATTTCTCTATCGGCGACAATGCTTATGTCCTGTCATCCCACAGGTTGAAGATTTTACAAATTTTACGTTTGGGAAAAAGGAAGAAAGACAACGAAAACTTGTTTACGTTGGAGTAGATGACTCTGAGTTAAAGGTATGGAACTGCTTCACCCTGCTATTCAACTCTCTTTTAAAGATTTTTCGGTTTATTTGGTATGAGAAATAACTGTGGTGCTCTTGCAGCCTACCGTTGTAGCGCTGCAGTAGCGCTCTTCTTAATTTCACTTATTTGTCCCGATATTAAACCTGTTAAGAATTATAATTAATTGTAGAAATGCTGACAATAAGGTTGTTTCTTGTGATATATTTTGCTTGTTTTTGTATATAAACAGCCCCAAATTTCTCAGTTGCGAGTTCATTACCATAAAAAATTGGGTGAATTGTCAGTACATCAGGATTTAGATGGCTGGCCCAACCTTCTCATCTCGGATCCATGCCCCTGGATTCATGAGTTCTGATGTTTGACACACACACATCCTGTAAAATAGTACCATACTTATGTCATTTTTATGTAATCTTGTATAGGGTACTTCAAGTTAAGTGAATTAAATACTAGTACCATATACTTTGTCCTATCAAAAGGCTGTGATATCATATATAATCACCTTTTCCATTCAGATCTGATAATCTAGAAAGCATATGTATCCTTCTATTCTATACCATTGTTAGATCTTCAGTTTTCTTAATCTCATCTTGTGTTCTAGATCTCTGTTCTAGTGGTATGGTAGAGCTAGCCTAAATACATGTTGTTTCAATGCTTGGCAGGATCACTGAGAGGGCAAGATAATAAGTAGTAAGTGAATGAGATGAAGGAGTTGTGGATGTGATGCAAAGATATGCAAGTTTGCTGGTACTACTCTCTTCTCTGTTTGGCTCTGCCTAGCTACTTTGGAGCCCCGTTACCTTTTGCATCAGACCATTACTCTCTTCTCTTAATCGTGCGCCATGATTGCATTAAACCGTTAAGGGCAAAAAAAGCTCCATATGTTATTGTGCTCAATACAATTAATCTGTATTCAGTCGGCACACATTAAACTTGGCAGTATGGCAAAAACGAACAGTGATGGATGCCTTGTTCAGGGTTTGGAACACAGAACAATAATAATGTGTTGTGATTGATGCTTGCGCAGGCTCAGTTGGTGCGCAACCTGGCAATTCATCTGTGTAGCCAAGACAGAGTAGGCTGGTTTTCTTTTGGGTTTTCTACTGTCATATCTGAGCATGCATATTGCTCTGTTCTTGCCGTTCATGCCGGGACTGGGTTACCACTGTGATCCATGACAAATGTGATGTGTGTTTAAGTTGTGGACAGGGGCAGCCACTTAACAAACATGCTCGTCATCAACCTCTTAGCTTTAATTTGTCACAACAAACTAATCGTGCTTCAACATGGTAGTGAACCAAACAACTTCATTCTTTATTTCCTTTCTTGCTGCAGATTTTGATTCAACCTGGAGGTGCAGAAACACTCCTTCTTTTATTCAGCAAACTGAGAGATGTGCATCTTTACAATAAATTTGCTGACTGCGATCTGAATTGGACTATGTTTATCCTTGAAAAAGCACCTTCCATGCAGAACTCGGCCAGGACTCTGTCGAGAGCTCAGGATACAAGTGGAACTAATCTATGATGACTAAAAACTCTCCCAATTAGTCTAGGATACTTGGTACTGTGAAATCCCCAATCATCATCTATCTATCTATAGCACTATGCTCCCTAATTTTAAAGACCTCACAGCCAATTGAGTGTGTCGATTTGGATTTGGTCCACTGATTTTGACTCGGTCGTGGCCTTAGTGGGTCCCTTTGGTCAGTAGATGAGGCTAGGTCGAGGCTTTTGCCTAGGCAAGGGCAGGTTTGGCCGTCTCGGGGTGGACGAATGGTGGCTTCAGTGGCAGTGGAGATGCTGGACGGCGACAAGCAGGTTGGGGCCTCCTCCTGCCCGTGTGGTGGAGACAGTACGCACCGACGAGCTCCTCTCCTTCCGGTAACGTCCGCCGGCAGGCATGTTAGAATAAATTTGAGGTGCATCGTTGATCAACCGAAGATCAAGCAATCACACGAGCAAGACACCGAGATTTGTTAACGAAGTTCACCATCATGGCTACATTCTTGAGGCCTGACTACGGGTGTTTCTTTCCATGACACCGTCACAATACCGCACGCCTGGCCGTCTTGGGCGCCGGCACACGCCGCCGGCTTCCCCTACGTGTCTGTACTATTATGTTGGCATAGGTTACATCGTGTGTCTATTCTCTTGTTACATAAGAGGCTTAGGGATACATGTGTCCTAATAGGACACGATTCTTACCTTGTCTATGCACAGTTCAAAAACAAGTCCAACTGTAACCTACCTTGTACACTAATATTCGACACAATTCTAACAAAATTCACCTTGGCGAATATTTGCTGCCACCTTGGATTCATCTATGCGCCGAATCCCCATGTACATTGGACTTGAGATACGTCATGAGCATCGCTGCTACTCCCAGACTCCATGTGACTCCACCTGCAATTGTAGTCCCTTCTTTTCTTGACCATAGTCAACATTCGAGCAAAATTAAGTTTCACATTACTCTAGTTTGCGCTCCCAACTTTCAGAGTATCCAACACCATCACACACCGATCACTGACCTGCGTAAAAGTGAACAACTCACATACTGGGTGTCACACATAAGAGTTACCTGAACTCAACATCACCGCTCTTTTCTTGACCGCTTGTCTGAAACTTGAAGGAATTTCACCGTCGCCCTGTGTCATCCTGAGTCAAATTTGCAGTTGTCTCACCCTTTACCCGGATAGTCTCTGACATGTTCCACGGCTATAGCACTCCGCCTCCTTCTGTACTTTCCATCCGCACTTTGCCATGTGCACTGAACATCACAGAATATATGGCCATGTACTCTCCCTGCTCTTGACAATTTCAGACTTTCTGTCACTTTCTTAGATTTTTCATGGTCAAGTCTTGTCCATCTCCCGGTATCAATAGACCCAGTCACCAACTTGAATTTGATACTCGTTAACACTGCTTCAACACCCCTGCACACTTTGTTAGACCACATGTCTCACCATTAGTGTCTTGGTCTGTGGCCGTGTTCCGTGCTTACCGCATGCCTCGTCGCTATCACCGTGTCAAGCCTCTGCTGTACTGGTCGAGTTTCTAAGGTCGCGAACCCGCACAACTCAACCCCTACTGCAGAGAACCACCGATCATCACCGATCGATGCCGAGTATCATGTCTCCATCAGACCACTGGGTCCCAGTCCAATCCACGTGTCTCTCGCTATTCCATTGAAATAGGCTTCGACTCTCCATGCATTTATGTCGTAGCCCCTCCATCAGCATAGAGTGAAGTCTTCTGCTAGACTTCAGCTCCACCTTCAACATGACTCCATGTAGCTAGCCATGCTACCATGCGCCCATCGACTTCAAGCTCTCGTGTGTGCACCGCCTTGAATCAACCCTGCACCATAGTCCGTCGAAGCCACACAAGCCCCCATGCTTGCATCACGTGTTTCCACGCCCCAAAAGTCGGTCACCATCAGCATCACGCTCCTATGTCATCGTCGCTAAAATCACCGCCGTCTTCTGCTTTGACCGAAATCCACATCGATCCGTTAAACAGTCCAGTCTGACCCAGTCGAAATTATCTAATTGCAACCATGCTCCACCCCGCGTCGTGTCCCCCGCACATCTCTATGTGCATTGCTTTGACGCCATGTGTATGCATGATCCTGTAACGACGCGCTCCAGACTCCTTCGAGCCTTATACGCATGTCATCAACCTGCCAATATCCTGGTAAAACCCATGTGCAGGTTACTTTTGTTTGAAAAACAAATCTCATGTAGCTTTGTCATTGTGTCCTGCGCCTTGGATCCTGTACAGCTACTCTACCTGGCCACGCGCAGCCCCGCCTGGGCACGCACACGGTACACGCACCACGCACTGGCTGATCCACCAGCTGGCCTGGGCTTCGCTAGCCCCGCTAGCCCCGCCGGCCTTCAGCCTGCACGCGTGGCTGCCCTAGCTCCCGCGTGCCATGCCGCGGCTTGCACGATCCGATCTGCAGCTGCTTCCGCCAACATGCGTCGTCGCCGTCTTTACTGATCCAATCTCGCAAGTAACAACGGTTGCCCATGCCACCGGATACTCTGTCGCCTCGCTCGGGATAGCTCGCGCCTCATCGCACGTCCCAACTCGATCTAGCCGACAAGCCTTCCGCCATTTCCGATCACTTCTCCATCCTCTAGAACAACAATCTGCAACCTCAAATCGAACCTTGCTTATAATACCACTTGTTAGAATAAATTCGAGGTGCCGAGGACCAAGCAATCATACAAGCACGACACCAAGATTTGTTAACAAGGTTCATCATCATGGCTAGATCTTCGGGGCCTGACTACGGGCGCTCCTTCCCATGACACCGTCACAATACCGCATGCCTGGCCGCCTTGAGCGCTGGCACACGCCGCCGGCTCCTCCTTCCCGCCTGTGCTATTATGTTGGAATATGTTACATCGTGTGTCTACCCTCTCATTATATAAGAAGCCCAGGGATACATGGATCCTAATAGGACACGACTCTTACCCTCTCTACGCACAGTCCAAAACCAAGTCCAACTGTAACCTACCTTGTACACTAATATTTGACACAATTCTAACAAGGCAGGGGCGATGGGAGAAGGACCGAGCGACGAGAGTTGACACGTGATGAGAGGGGTGGCGACTGTCGACCAGCCATGGGCATTGGGAGAAGGGCCGAGCGACGGGAGTTGACACCCGATGGGAGGGGTGGCGACCGTTGGCCAGACAGGGGCGACGGGAGAAGGGTCGAGCGACGGGAGTTGACACCTGATGGGAGGGGTGGCGACCGCCGACCAGGCAAGGACGATGGAGAAGGGCCGAGTGATGGGAGTTGACACGCGATGGGAGGGGTGGCGACTGCTGAATAGGCAGGGGCGATGGGAGAAGGGTAGAGCGAAGGGAGTTGACACGTGATGGGAGGGTGGCGACAGCCGACCAGGTAGGGGCGATGTGAGAAGGGTCGAGCGACGGGAGTTGACACGTGATAGGAGGGGTGTCGACTGCTGGACAGGCAGGGGCGATGGGCGAAGGGTCGAGCGACGGGAGTTGACACGTGATGGGAGGGTGTCGACAGCCGACCAGGCAGGGGCGATGGGAGAAGGGTCGAGCGACGGGAGTTCACACGCGATGGGAAGGTGGCGACCGTCGGCCAGGCATGGGTGATGGGAGAAGGGCCGAGCGACGGGAGTTGACACACGATGGGAGGGGTGGCGACCGCCGTCTAGGAAGGGGCGATGGGAGAAGGGTCGAGCGATAGGAGTTAACATGCGATGGGAGGGGTGGCGACTGCCGGCTAGGTAGGGGCGATGGGAGAAGGGCCGAGCGACGGGAGTTGACACACGATGGGAGGGTGAGGACCGTCGGCCAGGAAACAACCATGGGAGAGAGGGTCGAGCGACGGGAGTTGACACGCGATGGGAGGGGTGGCGGTAGCCAGCCGGGCAGGGGCGATGGGAGAAGGGCTGAGCGATGGGAGAGGTGGCGGCCATTAGCCAGGCAGGGGCGATGGGAGTTGGCATGCGATGGGAGGGGTAGCGACCGTCGGCCAGGTAGGGGCAGTGGGAGATGGTACGCGACAGGAGGGGTGGCGACCGTGGGCCAGGCAAGGGCAATGGGAGAAGGGACGAGCTTCGGGAGCTGACACGTGATGGGAGGGGTGGCGACTATTGGCCAGGCAGGGGCGATAGGAGAAGGGGCAGAGGGGAGAAGGGGCAGAGAGACGGGAGGATGACGGGCAGCAGATTAATACTGCTCTGAAGGTAGGCCAAATTGAATTGTTTCTCGCCCTTACGATGCGCATGTAGGGGAGCAGGATAAACTGAGGTTATTGTTGATCCCAGCCCCATGAAGCAGCAGTTGATAGCAAATTTGAAAAAAGAGACTAATTATATGACCTTGATAAGGCAGTAATTTAGTTCAAGATAAGTCTGGAGTTTGCAGAAAGCATGAGATAATTCCTTATTTAACATCATGCTTAAATTTTATGCCCTATTTAGCATTGGTAAATTAATTCTTCCATGTATAACAATAACTCGAAAGTTTATGTCTTTTATAACATTTTTGTCCATTTTAAGCCCAAATGACATTTAAAAGGATCCTTTTGCCCCTCATGCGATATGCTTGTGTGCTTACTGTTGCATGTGTGTGTGCGCGCACAGATATGCTACCGATGTTACGTGTGTGCTGCTGTGTGCTGCTATGTGCGCTCCGTGTGCTGCTGCATGCGCTGCTACGTCGTGCTGCTGCGTGTGTATGCTACGTTTGTGCGGTGAGCTGTTGTTGTTGTGTGTGTGATGTTGCGTGTGTGCGTGCGTGTGCTGCTGCTGCTATGTGTGTGCTGCCTGTGTATGTTGTGTGGGTGTGTGTGCTGATGTGTGTGCATGTGTGCGGTGCGCACGTGTGTGTTGTTATATGTGTGTTGTGTGCTGTGTACTGTTGTGTGTGCTATTATGTGTGTGCTATTGTTATCGTGTGTGTTACTGTCCCGTATTTATATTGTGTGTGATATTTCACATACACACGTATCACATGAGGGACAAATTTTTTTTGGGTGTCATTTAGGTTTAAAATAGACAAAAATTGTAGAAAGGACATAAAATTTAGAATTGTCGTTACATAGGGAAGAAAAAGGTTTTCAGTATAAATTAAAGAAACGGAATTTAAGATAGAGTTAAATAGGGAATTGTTTCACAAAGCATAGGGGATCGTTTTGAAGAGGATTAGGTTCATTTCTTGCTCTTCCTGATAACGACAGTCATGCATCACACTGTTTTTGTTCGCTGATAAACAAAAGTACATTTGGTCAATGTTGACCCTCCATCATCCTAAGTACAGTATAATTCTCTGGTTAGGCCTTCATTCGATCTTCAGAAACAGGTAAACCAAGATATTTATCCTCCAAACCATCAAAAATGATTTTAAGAATCATCAAGATAGACACTTGATCTTCCAACCTACAATTTTTACCAAATAAAATGGAACATTTGTCCGGGCTTAACAATTGGCCTGTCCCCTCCTCATAAGCAGTCAAAATCCGCTTAATAGCCAGAGCTTGCTTCAAAGAACCCTTACAAAATAGGACACTGTCATCAGCAAATAATAAATGTGAGATAACTGGAGCATGCCTATTAAGCCGAAAATCCAAAATGTCCCCACTCCTCGTAGCATCATGAAGTAACAATGAGAGGCCTCAGCTACAAACAAGAATAAGTACGGAGACAGAGGATCCCTTTGCTTGAGATCACGTGAAGGTTGGAAAGAATCTAACATCTGCCCATTGAAGCGTACTGAAATTTTTACCAACCTAACATAGGTAATAATCCAATTAATCCAAACCGGCGCAAAACCATATGCATGAAGCATTCTTTCTAAAAAATTCCAGTTCACTCGATCATATGCCTTAGCGAGATCCAACTTGTACGCACAATATTCACCCCTGCTATCTTTCAGCGTACTTTACGAATGCATACATTCAAAGGCTATAAGAGCATTATCAAATATTAATCTTCCAGGAATGAAAGCACTTTGGGTAGGAGAGATCATACCATCTAACAGAGGTCTCAATCTGTTAACAAGACACTTGGAGATAATTATATATATGACATTGTATAGGCTGATTGGACGAAAATCTTGTATTGACCACGGGTTCTTCACTTTAGGAATAAGCACAATAGTTGTATCATTTATCCCTTCCAGCATGTGTCCTGAAATAAAAATCTTCTGAACATCACGAACAATATCTGCCTTTAGCAGACCCCAAATCCTCTGAAAGAATGCAGATGGAAACCTATCTGGTCTAGGAGCCTTCAACAGACCGATTTGAAAAAGGGCATCACTAATCTCTTGTTGAGAAAAAAGGCTTACAAATATCATCATTCATCTCATCATTTACCATGTGCTTCACAAGCGAGACAATATGGGAAGGATTTGCCCTCTTTTCACAAGTGTAAAGATTCTTAAAGAACGAGTTTGTGATACCTTTGATCTCTTCCAAATCATTAGAGAGAGACCCGTCGCTCCTTTTGAGGGCAGATATATTCTTCTTCTTCTCTTTCCATGTGGACTTCCTTTGAAATAATTTTGTGTTCCCATTGCCCCATTTCATTTTGTCCAAACATGATCTCTGCTTCCACATGATTTCCTCCTTAATCAAAAGCTCATACATCTCCGCAAGAATTTTCTTCCTCTCCGTAATAGCGGTGTGATCATTTCTTTTAAAGAGCACGTTTAATCTTTTTCGCGCCCCTTCCAGTTTTTTGTGTGGCAAATATCCAGTATGTTCCCTACTCCATCCATGAAGGGACTCCATAAGTTGTACGAGCTCATTGGTTATATGTACTATTGTCATAACCTTTGTAGCTAGCATATATCTAATACGTGAAGTAAAAAAGGACTGGGGGAGTACATTTTTTTAGCAAAAGAAGGGTTTTTCCCTTCCGATTTTCATTACAAGAAACCAAACTCAACTACATCTAAATATTTACAACAACTACCATCAGGGTTCCCAAAAGATCCTATCACAGACTACTAGCAGCATAAGCAAGTTAACACGATCTTCCATCTTCGAGCCATGAAACAACAAACCTTCATCACTGGGAAGATTTGTAAACTTTACTTGCTACACGCTCTAGCGGTCTTGCTCCCAGCTTCAGTACCCTTCGGTTAGTTGGCTCCCTTATCTGTAATATAGACTATGCCACAATCCAGTGACACAAAAATTTGATTTGTGTAATGGGATCATTGATCATTTTATTTTCAAATACGACACCATTTCTGTAGGGGAACACGACAAAAAATAAACAAATCATGAACTACGAACACGCCTAGGACCACTATGAACATGCATACAAGGTTTTGATATGATCATTACCGACTCGTGGCGTAGCGGAAGTAGATTCAATGAAGATCAGCGGTGCAAATCCTCGCAGATAGGATTTGCAACCTCCCAACCACGAGGATGTTCTCCCTCGTCTGCCCCTCGGATGGTCCCTCGTACAACCCTTTGGGAGGCCGTCGTACGGTGCCTCGGACGGTGTCTCGGACAGCCCTTCGGTAGGACCCTCGAACAACCCCTTGGGCAGAAGATCGAACCTACGACCTCTTTGCGGGGTTGCACACGTACGGTGTCAGCTATCCGGGAGGGTTTCGTTGTCTGGAACTATTTCCTACCGGAGACTAGACAACCTTACGGTAGTACGAAACTATTTTGTGAAGGGAAGGAGAGAAAGCCAGATCATGCATGGCATTTGTTTGGGAAACAAATATGATTTTGGAGAGCCCTCTCCACCTCTATTTTGGAGAGTCCTAAGGATGAAAAGACCGAAAGGGGCTTGGATCTTTCCACCATGCCACATAAGGAGGGCTTGTTCTTATCCACCAAATGGTGGAAGGAAGCCCCAATCCCCCCAACCCATGGACGAAACTAGATGCCCCTTGGGGCGCCCACCATCCTTCTTTCACCTTATCCTCTCTCCAAAAATAGTGAATACCTTCTAGAAGGAAACCTCATTAAAACTAGCCAATGAATAGTGGATCTTGTAATGGGGAACATCGAGTTTCTCGCACCAGACTTTGGAAAAATTCCGAAAGGTCCTAGAACATTTCATGCACCCTCCAAAAAGTTCCATGTGCATGCTAAAACCTTTTTGGCTCGATGGTTTACTCCAAAACAACTTTTCGGTTTCATCGGAAATTTTCGGTTTTCTCTTTGACACATTTTTTCTCCTGTCTCCGAAACTATTCAAGTTTCTTCCTCTCGAACTCCGTGTCTAGTACTGAGCAGATAGATGAACCTTAAGTGTGACCCTATAGGTTCGTTGGAGTATAGACATGACTAGAACACTCTCCGATCATTGATCAATAGAGGAACCGTGGACATCCATATTGATCCCTAGACCCACACGAAGGAATCTTTGAATGAAACTGTAGTTAATGTGTGCTATTCTTGTTGCTTCGTGATATGTTGCAAATACCCGAGGTGAGGCTTATCGGCATCCTCATGAATCAACAATTTTTCCACCATGACAGTTACCTCGTTACCGGTTTTGTTCTCTTTTCTTGTTTTTGCGTTCCGACATCCCTATGATCAAATCACATTGTGTATGGCCAGACGATGATGGATATCATAACAATGATAGGGCCCAAAAAATATCTCTCCATTTTTGGAGAAAATCCCAATCTTGAGCTATTAAGTCCCTTTTCATACTTTTCTGTGAACCCGTAAGCTGACTTAATAGCCTCCCTGTTACAGATGACGTTTAACAAAGCCTCAAAGTTCATGAAGAAAGCACGATGGACCTCAATACTCTCATGGTCTAAGGAATTATGCAAACATTAACTTTCTCTGTGTTATTAACTATTTACTTCTCACGAATGTATCTCATAGCATAACATCAATACATGTCGATTCAACATGAGTGTTCTTCTAACATTGTGTCCTTAAAATTGTCGGCTTAGTCATGCCCATGATCATGAAAACGGAACCATCATGCAATACTTGAGCTAGGCTTAGAGGCATGACTAGGAATACATTTTACCATTTATTATACCACACGTGCACATGAGTTTCCCTCCGAGCCTTGTGGTTACTGCGGACTCGAGAATCATTGTAGTTATAGCATGAAACATAAACATTCGTTACAAACTTGGAGATACAAATAACTATTATTGTTGCCTCTATGGAATATCTCCTACAGACTCCCACTTGCACTAGAGTCTATAGTCTAATTACATGGCTTCCCTAACACCAATGGCTATCTAGTGTTGCTCATGCTTTTCTCGTGGTAGAGGCTTTGTCATCGGGTTTGCCACATTCAGATCCTTATGAAATTTGTGTACTTTCACTAAACCGCTTCAACATGATGTCAAATGAGTTTATATTTGCGGTCTTGTCTTATGGTGGGAACATGGATCCCTTGCTCGAGCCACTACGCCACTATTATCACAATAGATCTCCACTGGGTTCGGCTCACTTGGAACCACACCAAGGTCTCCAAGAAATTGCTTGATCGAGACTGCCTCCTTGGAGGCTTCTGAAGCCACAACATATTCCGCCTCCGTCGTAGAATCCGCCGCGGTTTATTGTTTGGAACTTTCCCAGTCAACTACACCGCCGTTCAAAATGAAAATGTAGCCTGATTGAGATTTGAAGTCATCTGGGTTAGTCATGAAGCCTATATCAGTGTAACCACTTAAAATGAGCTCTTCAACACCTCCATACACAAGGAGCAAATCCTTTGTCCTTCTGAGGTACTTAAGAATAATTTTTACTGTGGCGTAGTATTCCATTCCTGGATCACTTTGGTACTTGCGGCTAACACTTAGCACATAGGAAACATCTGGCCTTGTACATAGCATGGCATACATAATTGAACCAAGTGGCGAAGCATATGAAACATCATTCATTTGTACTTGCTCACTGAGAATCCGAGGACACTGATTCTTGCTTAGTACTGTGGCAGGTGACATTGGGAGTAGGGTCTTCTTGGTGTTCTCCATATTAAACCTTTTTAATACGCTTCAATGTACATGCTTTGGCTAAGTGCTATTAAGCGTTTTGATCTATCTCTATAGATTCTGATACCCAATACGTATGCCGCTTCGCCTAAGTCCTTCATTGAAATCTCTTCTTCAATGAGTTTTTTATTTCACTAATAATAATCACATCATTTCCAATCAAAAATATGTCAACCACATATAAGATTAGAAATGCTTTTGCGCTTCCACTAAACTTCTCGTAAATAACAAAAAGGAACAAGTGCCACTAATCTCAGTACATTGAATGGAAAAATTATCTGCTGTTGGAGCTTCAGGTTACTGCCTCTTTCATGTCTCTCTAGAGAAATCTGAAACTGCCCAACCTTGCAAGGAAATAGAAGACCTCCTAACTGAGTACAAGGATGTTTTCCAAGAGCCTAAAGGCATGCCACCTACTAGGGAATGTGATCATGCTATCCCCCTATAAGTTGTCACTGAACCACCAAAATTTAGGCCATACAGAGTGCCCCACCAGCAAAAAGCTGAAATGGAAAAGCAAATTCAAGAGCTACTGGATACTTCTATTATAAGACCAAGTGAGAGCCCATATGCAGCACTGCCATCCTACTCAAAAAGAAAGATGGAAGTTGGAGACTCTGCATCGACTACAAGAAATTGAATGCCCAAACAGTCATAAACAAGTTTTCCATCCCTATAATAGAGGACCTAATTGATGAAATAAATGGAGAAAAATATTTCACAAAGCTTGACCTAAGAGCTGACTACCACCAAGTGAGGATGAAGGTTGAAGGTGTGCACAAAACAGCATTCAGAACCTACTTTGGACATTTTGAGTACCTAGTCATGCCTTTTGGTCTCATTAATGCACCAACCACATTTCAATAACTCATGAACAAGGTCCTTTCCAAATATCTCACGAAATTCATTCTTGTCTTCTTTGATGATATCTTAATATACAACAGGAGTTTGGGAGCACACTTAGAACACTTGAGACTGGTGTTGCAAACACTCAGGGCACAACAATTATATGCAAAATTTAGTAAGTGAATCTTTGCCACTCCCCACGTGGAATACTTGGGACATATAATTTTTGGAAAAGGCCTGCAAACAGACCCATAGAAGATTGAAGTTGTAGCTCATTGTCCTATCCCACCCAACGTTACTCAATTGAGAAGTTTCTTTGGCCTCACATGCTATTATAGGAGATTTGTGCAGTCTTATGGAATCATATGTAGACCACTTCATGATTTTCTCAAGAAAGAGGCCTTTCATTGGACCGAGGAACAAACTAAAGCTTTTAACCAACTCAAGCAAAGTCTCACAACTGCCCCTGTTTTGGCATTACCAAACTTTGCCCTCCCCTTCACCCTAGAGACTGATGCTAGTGGAAGAGGGTTGGGAGTTGTGCTCATGCAGCAGGGAAGGCCTCTTGCTTACTATAGCAAATCCATAGGGCCCAGATCTGCAGCACTCTCCACCTACGAAAAACAAGCCCTGGCGATTCTGGAGGCCCTCAAGAAATGGAGACACTATATTGTTGGCAATGAGCTCCTTATCAGAATTGACTAGGAAAGCTTGAAGTTCGTTACTGAACAAAATGTATCTAAAGGTGTGCAACATAAATTACTACTCCAGCTCCTAGAGTTCAACTACAACATTGAATATGAAAAGGGGAAAGACAATAGGGCTGCTGATGCTCTGAGAAGAACAGATCAAACCATCATGGCAATACGGTGGTAACTCCCACATGGATTGAATCTGTGGAGTCCAGTTATCTACATGATCCTCATTGCAAGGACCTCTTGCAGAAACTACTCATCAAGCCAGATGCAGAAAAGCATTACACTCTCAAGGCAGGAGTGTTAAGATATAAGGGGAGAATATGCATTGAATGATGTGGAATTAAGATAACAACTGATTGAGTCACTCCATGCATCTGCTGTAGGAGGACACTCTAGGATTGTTGCCAATTACCAAAGAATAAAAATACTCTTTTACTGGCCTAGAATGAAAGAAGATGTAGAAAAGTTTATAACCGAATGTGCTATTTGTCAAAGGGCAAAGGCTGAACATTTCCATTATCCTTGATTGCTAGATCCATTACCCCTCCCAGACATGGCTTGGACACACCTCACTATGGATTTTATTGAAGGCCTCCCAAAATCAAATGGAAAGGAGGTAATCCTCATGGTGGTGGATAGGTACACCAAATATGGCCACTTCATTCCCCTTCACCACCCCTACACTGTTCATACAGTTGCCCAAGCATTCATTGACCATGTATTCAAATTACATGCCCCCCATAAGCATTGTGACAGATAGAGATAGAATCTTCACAAGCAACATGTGGCAAGGAACTTTCAAGGCCATGAAAGTCAAATTAAGACTCAGGATTGCTTACCACCCTCAGAGTGATGGCCAGGTGGAACGGGTGAATCAATGTCTCGAGAATTACCTCAGGTGCATGGCATTTCAAGAACCAAAGAAGTGGTGTGCATGGCTGCCACTAGCTGAGTGGTGGTATAATACAACATACCACAAAGCTACAAAGTTTACACCCTTCCAAGCCCTCTATGGCTACCCACCTCCCCTGATAAGTGAAGTGGCCATACCAGGCCCTGTTGACAGTGCTGCAAGGGATTTTTTAGCTAAAAAACAAGACATATTATCCCAGCTCAAGACCAATCTGTCCCAAGCTCAAGGCTGGATGAAGAAGTATGCTGATCGGAAATGACTTGAGCAGAACTTTGAAGTGGGGGACATGGTCTACTTACGCATGCAACCTTACCGGATGGCTGCTTTTGGTCTCAGGCAAGCAGTTAAACTCACCACCAAGTTTTATGGACCATATAGAATTTTGGAAAAGATCGGCCATCTGGCTTACAAGCTCTAGCTACCACACAGTGTGGGCATTCATCATGTTTTCCATGTCAGTCAACTTAAAAAGCACCTGGGCACCCATGCAATTCCTTCGGCCGACCTACCGCTAGTTGGACCTGATGGCAAAATCAAAATAGAACCCCTTGCAGTTCTGGAGACACGCTCCCTGTCGTGCAACGGTGCCCTGGTCACGCAGTGGCTAGTCGAATGGGAGAACCTCAAGCCCGGCGAAGCAACTTGGGAGGATGCAAATTTCATGAAACGAGTTTTTCCAGCATTCTTCGCAAACACAATTAAGAGCTGGTTCCCTAACAATCGCACTTGAGGACAAGTCTGCTCTACAGGGGGGAGTATTGTCAGCAACCTGGACCCTCTGTTTGACACTATCGTTAAATTCAGTTAACTGTAGTGTGTGGGTTCTGTTACCTTACCGATGTCCCTTCTTACCTTTCTTTTTCACCTCACTTTCTAGCTCGGTGTTGGGCTATAAGGCGCCTGCGTGCGCGTCGCTGACGGGCATTCAATAATTGTATCCCCAAAACTACCGAAGCCTGGCTTATCTAGTTGCTACCGTAGAAACCCCAAATTCATAGTTGGGTCTCCGTGATTGGGAGTTAAATTCAGTTCCAGTTCATGCTATTTCTCTATTCTGTATCTCCAATCCTAGCTGGGATCTAACAATTGCGCGCACCATGACCAACGCAGTGGCCTCCAGTGTGTCTATGTGTGCGCCCGTGTGCATGCCCAACTGCACTAGTTGTCGACAGTTCCACTGCCTAATGGGGCTGGCCGAGCTTAATTGGGGGATAATCCCCCACTTTACACTAACCCCCCTCTGTTAGTGTTAACCCTCACCTCTAGCCACTAACAGTGACGTGTGGGTCCCGTCTAGTTAAAGTAAATAAATCATTTGGAAATGTGTAGAGAATGACAGATGGGCCCCATTGACCTTGTTGATGAGTCAACCTTGATTTGTAAACTATTGAGTGGACCCCCCTTGACCCACCTGTAAGCTTCTCTGTTGGGTACACTCTTGGGTACCCATAGCAATTTAACAATTTAATTTCGTAACTAAATCAAATTCAGAAAAAATATTAAAACTTTGGAAAATCATGTAAAATAATCTGTAACCCGAATGAAAATATTTTCTATATGAAAGTTTATTAGAAAAGTATAATGAATATGAATATGCCACCCACATACCTGTCACAAATGAACTTAGACATTTTGCATAAGAACCATCTGACCTGATAATACTTGGAGCTTGGAAAATATTACCAGATATTTTCCCTCTTCCTGTAAAATGATTAGTGATGCATTAGAGCATATCATCAACACATATTTCCATGATGTCGAGGGGATGACTCCCGGGTACCCCAAAGACGGCGAGTCAGACAGGGTGCACGCCCGCCCGGGCCGGCTTCTCTGACTCACACCCGTGGCCGGCTGCTCTGACCAGCCGACTGTGCCCGCCAGCCGGCAGCCCGGAGCCAACTACGATGTCCCATCGGACATGCACGGACTAGACGGCCATATCCCATGGCGGTGCACTAGTGGCAAGCAGTAGTGCAGTGTACGCGCATCGTGCAGTACTATCTACGGTGTAACCTGTCCCTTGGATAATGACTTATAAAGTGCACTAGGGTACATGCATAGCTTAGTCCACAAGCTACATATAGCTTGGCATGTAAGCTACCCACTGTAGATTACATCCCAAGATGCTTGGTATGTAAGCTACCCACTCTAGCTTACGTACCAATCTACACATCCATACCTATATAGAGGCCCACTCTCACTCTCTCAAGGGGGCTAGCTTCCCTCACATTCTCTCGTTCCCACTCACACACTCTCACATGAGGCAAGAAGCCTCATGGCTCTCCTCTCCCATACAGCTTCAGGAGCGACCATGTACTAGATATACTACAGATATACCAATATGCAGGAGTAGGGGTATTATCTCTCCAGAGAGCCCCGAACCTGGGTAAACCACTGCATGCTATTCGCATACCCGTCCCGAATCATCCACGGCAGCCTTGCTCTCACCTCGATAAGCCACCCTATGGCATTTGTCGTTCCGCGAGACTCCCCGTGAGAAAACGACGATACATGACATGCATCTGTGTTCCACTTCTATGCCCGTTATTTATTTCATTCCTCCTTTCATATATTCTTTCGGTAGACCCCGAGACCGTCAGTGGCTCTGAGTACGACTACGTCGCTGAAAACCCGTCCTGCTCGACCGAGCTTCCAAGCAAGGAAACCCCCCTTGATCATTACGATGTCGCCAATTCCTTCTCCCTACTTCTTGCATTAGAGAGTCAGAGTTCATTTGGTGTCTTATCGGTAGATCCTATTCTGCTGCATAACCTAATTTTGTTAAACTGTTGTTGATACTTTACCTGCACTCCTACTATGCTTAATATAGTCATCCTAAAGTCTCATCAGTGGCCCACACCTTGTCAGTTTGCCATGCTATATTATCGTGTTGTGATCCCCTCGTGGCGATGATCATGGATATACTATATAATACTACTTTACTTATGATATTGTTTGGAATGGGGGCTGAAGGGACAAGTGGTTCCATCCACGTAGTGATGTGCCTGGGTTCCCTACAGCCCCGAGTGATTCATTATGGTGGGACGACAGGGCAGGCGGAGACCAGCTATGAGAGAGGTGGGCCTGGTCCCTGGTCGGTATCGACAGTTACTTTATAATAACACACTTAACGAGATTTGGGTATTTGATGTGACACTGCCACAAACATATACGCACTAACCGCCATGCGGGATAATTGTTTATGGGCCCCTTGGCGTTGTCAGCTCCTAGTGAAAGCTCTATCAGATGTCACAATGGAGTCGGTTGATTGTTGGGGTGAGTCGGTTATGCCTACTGAGTATACAGAGGTGGGCTTGGTCCCCGGCTAGTCGCGCAATGTGCAAGAGTGCTTAGGGTGATGGGCTCATGACCCCTTCGCGCTTAGGATGTAGATCGGCTTGTTGACCTCTCTTGAGAGCTTAGTTAGGACTTCAGCGTGTTGATTGCCCGAGGGCGTGTTGGGGAACATAGTAATAATTCAAAAAAATCCTACGTGTCACAAAGATAAATCTAGGAGATGCTAGCAATGAGAGAGAGGGAGTACATCTTCATACCCTTGAAGATCGCTAAGCGGAAGCGTTGCAAAGAACGCGGTTGATGGATTCGTACTCGCGGTGATTCAAATTGCGGAATATCTGATCCAAGCACCGAATGGAAGGCGCCTCCGCATCCAACACACGTATAGCCCGGGGACGTCTCCTCCTTCTTGATCCAGCAAGGGGGAGGAGAAGTTGAGGGAGAGCTCCGGCAGCACGACGGCGTGGTGGCGGTGGAGCTCGTGGTTCTCTGGTAGAGCTTCGCTAAGCACTACAGAGGAGGAGGTGTAGGAGGGCGAGGGCTGCGCCAGGAGCAAGGGTGCGGCTGCTCTCCCACCCACCCCCTCTATTTATAGGATGAAGGGGAGAGGGGGCTGGCCCCCTTAGATCCATCTAGAGGGGGGCGACCAAGGGGGGAGCTTGCCCCCCAAGTTGGTGGGAGGCGCCCCCACCCCTTAGGGTTCCCAACCTTAGGCGCCTTGGGCCATTGGGGGCACACCAGCACAATAGGAGGCTGGTTACCACCCATATTCAGCCCACATGGTCCTCCGGGGCAGGGGCCCCTCCCGGTGGACCCCCGGAACCCTTCTGGTGGTCCTAGTACAATACCGATAAACCCCGAAACCTTTCCCGTGACTGAAACTAGACTTCCCATATATATATTCACCTCCGGACTATTTCGGAACTCCTTGTGACGTCTGGGATCTCATCTGGGACTCCGTACAACTTTCGGTAACCACATACAATTCCCATTACAAATCTAGCGTCACCGAACCTTAACTGTGTAGACCCTACGGGTTCGGGAATTATGCAGACATGACCGAGACGCCTCTCCGGCCAATAACCAATAGCGGTATCTGGATACCCATATTGGCTCCCACATGTTCCATGATGATCTCATCAGATGAACCATGATGTCGGGGATTCAATTAATCTCGTATACAATTCCATTTGTCCATCGGTATGTTACTTGCCCAAGATTCGATCGTCGGTATCCCTATACCTTGTTCAATCTTGTTACCGACAAGTATCTTTACTCATTCTGTAACACATGATCCCATGACTAACTCCTTAGTCACATTGAGCTCATTATGATGATGTATTACCGAGTGGGCCCAAAGATACCTCTCCGTCACACGGAGTGACAAATCCCAGTCTCGATTCATGCCAACCCAACAGACACTTTTGGAGACACATGTAGTGCACCTTTATAGTCACCCAGTTACGTTGTGATGTTTGATACACCCAAAGCATTCCTACGGTATCCGGGAGTTGCACAATCTCATGGTCTAAGGAAATGATACTTGACATTAGAAAAGCTCTAGAAGACGAACTACACGATCTTGTGCTATGCTTAGGATTGGGTCTTGTCCATCACATCATTATCCTAATGATGTGATCCCGTTATCAACGACATCCAATGCCCATGGTCAGGAAACCATGACCATCTATTGATTAACGAGCTAGTCAACTAGAGGCTCACTAGGGACATGGTGTGGTCTATGTATTCACACATGTATTATAGTTTCCGGTTAATACAATTATAGCATGAATAGTTGAAAATTATCATGAACAAGGAAATATAATAATAACCATTTTATTATTGCCTCTAGGGCATATTTCCAACAGTCTCCCACTTGCACTAGAGTCGATAATCTAGTTACATTGTCATGAATCGAATACCCATAGAGTTTTGGTGCTTATCATGTTTTGCTCGTGAAAGAGATTTAGTCAACGGATCCGCGACTTTCAGATCCATATGTACTTTGCAAATATCTATATCTCCATCCTGAATGTAACCATGAATGGAGTTGAAGCGGTGCTTGATGTGCTTGGTCTTCTTGTGAAACCTGGGCTCCTTGGCAATGGCAATAGCTCCAGTGTTGTCACAAAAGAGAGTCATCGGGCCCGACACATTGGGAATCACTCCTAGGTTGGTGATGAACTCCTTCATCCAGACTCCTTCACGCGCTGCTTTTGAAGCAGCTATGTACTCCGCTTCACATGTAGATGCCGCCATGACACTTTGCTTGCAACTACACCAGCTGACTGCCCCACCATTCAAAATATACACGTATCTGGTTTGTGACTTGGATTCATCCGGATCTGTGTCAAAGCTAGCATCGACGTAACCCTTTACAACGAGCTCTTCGTCACCTCCATAAACTAGAAACATATCCTTAGTCCTTTTAAGGTACTTAAGGATATTCTTGACTACTGTCAAGTGTTCCATTCCGGGATCACTTTGGTACCTCCCTACCAAACTTATGGCAAGGTTCAAATCAGGTCTGGTACACAGCATGGCATACATAATAGAGCCTATGGCTGAGGCATAGGGGACGACACTCACTTTTCTCTATCTTCTGCCGAGGTCGGGCATTGAGTTGTGCTCAATCTCACACCTTGCAATACAGGCAAGAACCCCTTCTTCGAGTGATCCATATTGAAGTTCTTCAATATCTTGTCAAGGTATGTGCTTTGTGAAAGACCAATGAGGCGTCTTGATATATCTCTATAGATCTTGATGCCTAATATGTAAGTAGCTTCTCCAAGGTCCTTCATTGAAAAACACTTATTCAAGTAGACCTTTATGCTTTCCAAAAGTTCTATATCATTTCCCATCAACAATATGTCATCCACATACAAAATGAGAAATGCTACAGAGCTCCCACTCACTTTCTTCTAAATACAGGCTTCTCCATAAGTCTGTATAAACCCAAATGCTTTGATCACCTCATCAAAGCGAATGTTCCAACTCCGAGATGCTTGCACCAACCCATAGATGGAGCGCTCGAGCTTGCATACCTTGTCAGCATTCTTAGGATCGACAAAAACCTTCCGGCTGCATCATATACAATTCTTCCTTAAGGAAACCATTAAGGAATGCCGTTTTGACGTCCATTTGCCAGATTTCATAATCATAAAATGCGGCAATTGCTAACATGATTCGGACAGACTTCAGCATCACTACGGGTGAGAAAGTCTCATCGTAGTCAACTCCTTGAACTTGTCGATAACCCTTAGCGACAAGCCGGGCCTTATAGAGGGTCACATTACCATTCGTGTCGGTCTTCTTAAAGATCCATTTATTTTCTATGGCTTGCCGATCATCGGGCAAGTCCACCAAAGTCCATACTTTGTTCTCATACATGGATCATATCTCGGATTTCATGGCTTCAAGCCATGTGTTGGAATCCAAGCCCGCCATGGCTTCTTCATAGTTCGAAGGTTCACCGTTGTCTAACAACATGATTTCCAGGACAAGGTTGCCGTACCACTCTGGTGCAGAACGTGTCCTTGTGGACCTACAAAGTTTAGTAGTAACTTGATATGAAGTTTCATGATCATCACCATTAACGTCCTCTCTAGTCGGTGCAGGCACCACAGAAACATTTTCGTGCGCTGCGCTACTCTCCGGTTTGAGAGGGGGTACAATTACCTCATCAAGTTCTACTTTCCTCTCACTTACTTCTTTTGAGAGAAACTCTTTCTCTAGAAAGGATCCATTCTTTGCAACAAAGATCTTGCCTTCGGATCTGAGATAGAAGGTATACCCAATAGTTTCTTTAGGGTATCCTATGTAGACGCACCTTTTCGATTTGGGTTCGAGCTTTTCACGTTGAAGTTTCTTGAGATAACCTCGCATCCCCAAACTTTCATAAATGACAGCTTAGGTTTCTTCCCAAACCATAATTCATACGGTGTCGTCTCAATGGATTTAGACAGTGCCCTATTTAAAGTGAATGCGGCAGCCTCTAATGCATATCCCCAAAATGATAGCGGTAAATCAGTAAGAGACATCATAGATCGCATCATATCCAATAGAGTGCGATTACGATGTTCGGACACACCATTACGCTGAGGTGTGCCACGCGGCGTGAGTTGTGAAACAATTCCACATTTCCTTAAGTGCATTCCAAACTCGTGACTCAAATATTCTCCTCCATGATTAGATCGTAAGAACTTTATTTTCTTGTAACGTTGATTCTCTACCTCACTCTGAAATTCCTTGAACTTTTCAAAGGTCTCAGACTTTTGTTTCATTAAGTAGACATACCCATATCTACTTAAGTCATCAGTGAGGGTGAGAACATAATGATAGCCACCGCAAGCATCAACGCTCATTGGACCGCATACATCGGTATGTATTATTTCTAGAAGCTGGTTGCTCGCTCCATTGTTCCGGAGAACGGAGTCTTATTCATCTTGCCCATGAGGCATGGTTCGCACGTCTCAATTGATTCATAATCAAGAGACTCCAAAAGTCCATCTGCATGGAGTTTCTTCATGCGTTTGACACCAATATGACCAAGGTGGCAGTGCCACAAGTATGTGGGACTATCATTATCAACCTTACATCATTTGGTATTCACACTATGAATATGTGTAACATCACGTTCGAGATTCTATCAAAAATAAACCATTGACCAGCGGGGCATGACGATAAAACATATATCTCATATAAATAGAACAACCAATATTTTTGGATTTAAATGAGTAGCCATGTCACATCAAACGAGATCGAGATACAATGTTCATGTTCAAATCTGGTACTAAATAACAATTATTGAGGTTTAAAACTAATCCCGAAGGTAGATGTAGAGGTAGCATGCCGACGGTGATCACATCGACCTTGGAACCATTCCCGACGCACATCGTCACCTCGTCCTTCGCCAGTCTCTGCTTATTCCGCAGCTCCTATTCTGAGCTACAAATGTGAGAAACCGCACCGGTATCAAATACCCAGGAGCTACTACGAGCGCTGGTAAGATACACATCAATAACTTGTATATCAAATATACCTTTGACGTTGCCGGCCTTCTTATCCGTTAAGTACTTGGGGTAGTTCCACTTACAGTGTCTGGTTCCCTTGCAATAAAAGCACTCAATCTTAGGCTAGGGTCCATTCTTGGGCTTCTTCCCGGCAACTGATTTACCGGGCGCGGCAACTGCTTTGTCATCCTTCTTGAAGTTCTTCTTACCCTTGCCTTTCTTAAAACTGGTGGTGTCGTGGATTTGTCACGGCAGATGTTTGAGTGAACGGACTTAGGTTCGAGGCGGAAGCGCAACTATGTGGCAGCTTGAAGGGGTTGGTCGGAATCGAGAGACGCGAGTTTACCCAGGTTCGGCCCCTTGAGATGAGGTAAAAGCCTACTCCTGCTTGTCTTGTATTGATAATGATGACGACGATCTCGGTTACAAGGGTGCGGAATCGCTACCTCTAATCCCGAGTGTCTCTAATCTGTTTATCTCTCATGACTTGTCTATCTAAGACCTGTCTATTCAGACGTCTAAAAACTTGACCCTCTAGGGGTGACCCGCCCCTCCTTATATAAGTTGAAGGGGCGGCTTACATGTAGAGTCTAAGTCGGATTGAGACTTAACCTATTACGACTTCCCATTGTGGGCTTCTCTTCATGGGCTTCTGAGTCTCGGGCTTCTTATCTCAGATGGGCGGCTTACACCGGGCAGCTTACAACCGGGCGGCTTACACCAAGCAGCTTACAACCGGGCGGCTTACACCGGACAGCTTACAACCGGGCGGTTTAACTGGGCGGCTTACAATAGGGCAGCTTAGAATCGGGTGGCTTACACCGGGCGGCTTACACCGGGCGGCTTACAACCAGGGCTTATCTTCAAGACTCATTTTCAGGGACTCATCTTCAGGGAGTCATCTCCCGGACTTTAACTTTTAACCGGGTCATAACTGTCACCGGGTTATAACTGTCTCCCGGGTCATACCGCGGGGTATATCCCCGACATTAGCCCCCATGTTAGCTTGACTTTATTCATGGTAACCTCCTGAAATGGGAATAGTAAATATGTCAAGTGGTCGGCTTGCTCTTTTGGCCGGCTTATGAAGTGGCTCCTCAGAAATCCGGGCCTTTACTGCATATGAATGAGTCGTCTTGAAAATCGTCTTGCTTGTCAGTGTCCTTTGAAAAATATTGGGAATAGAATACCCATACGCCATTGAGTCGGCTTCCAATACTTTGGCTTAATAAAAATAAGAAATCCACATGACATAGATCCGGAGTTCCATTGTTGTGAAGAAGGGCGGTTTATATAAACTCTGGCGGGTTATGATCTTTTGATAATGTCAGGTCATGAATGTTGGTGACACTGGGTCTAACAACTGAACTCCAGAATTGACATCTTGAAAACTCTCTTCAATTTTTATATACCTATTAGGGATATAACACCATGGTGAGACCCGCCCTGGAGGGCTCCGGGTTAAACCGGACGGCTCGTAGCCAGCCCAAGAGTGAGCCATCAGGACTGGAGGGCCCAACAAGCGTAGTGGCTCACAAGATGGGTCGGCGGGGTGGCCCGGATGAGAAGACCCGGGCGTGTAAAGCCGCCCGGGGACAACTTGGTCAGGATAGGCAAGAGAAGGTAGAGGCAGACTCGGATGTGTAATGAGAGTCGGCCACAACTTGTATGACCCGTGGTCTTGACCTCGGGATATAAAGGTAAGACCCAGGGTGACTTAGAGATCAGGTTATCGAGAACTAGGTCAAGCTTTAGCTCCCTTGTAATCGATACAACAAGCAATACAAACACAAGCAGGACGTAGGCTATTACCTCACCTTGAGGGGCCGAACCTGGGTAAACTCGTGTCCTTTGTCCCTATCAACCCCTTTGAGTCCATCACGATAGCGATGGCCTCGAATCCAAGTCCGTTCACCCGGACATCTGCCGTGATAAATCCATGACAATACCCATATTACCTATAGCCCCCAAGCTCCAAGTTTATCCATCATGATTTGGCACTTTGCAATAATATCTTTGAGTGTGTAGCCCCTAAGTACCAGGTTGTCTAGCCTGCAGCAGCCTGGGACTTGTATTTGTCTTATACCTTATAAAGCTTCAGCGGATGTAGCCCCCAAGGGCTGGCTCATCAGTATGTGTTGGGTCGGGTGTTCAATTTAAACCTCATAATCTATTTGAGAAACTGAATACTATAGCCCCCAAGTGTCGGGTCGCATGCCTGCAGTGACTTGGGACTTCAGAAAAATTGACCTGAACGGTGTAGCCCCCAAGTGCCCGATCAGTAAGAATTACTGGGCTAGGAGTTTGGCAATTTTGATCTGAACAGTGTGGCCCCCAAGTGTCGGGTCACACGCCTACGGTGACTCGGGACTATGTGAGAATAACCCGTCATAATGCACCTCAGAAGTTCTCTTGAACTGATATTGATCTGATTTGAAAGAGTCCTTGATCGTGGTTGTAATATAACCCAGAATGAATATCCTGGAATAATTCATTTGTCTTTGAAACGAAATCCCTTCTCACGGTTGTGGTGCAACCCGGCAAATATATATTTGATAAATCCATGGGTGTTGTAGATTACTACAGAGCACAAGTGAAGAAAATCCAAGAACCAATCAATTAGATGACACGGTATTATATCTAATAGGGCGGCTCTTGAGAAATAACCAATTCTCCGAGCTGGCTTGAAAACCCCAATCATTTAATACTGGTTATGACAAACCAGAATGAAAATCCAGCCAGGTTGGCTATTAAAGATCCATTTGTTCTTGCAGAAGTTTTTCATCATACTTGACGGCAGCTCATCTTAAGAGATAAGACCTGCAAAAATTAACAAGACAGAATATATTCCGCATTGTTGTAAGGGCGGCTTGAAAAAGCATAACCCAGAGATCTTAACATAACTTTGCTTCATCTTTCGCAATCTTGCTCCGGCCTGGCTTATAACATGAATGCAATGTATGATGCAATATATGATGTAATGTATGATGCAATATGTGATGTAATGCATGATGATCTTCCTTTTCTTCGTTTTTTGTCTTACGAATACTCATATGATGGTTCTTCCTGCCTGGACTTGATGCTTGAACTCATATCAGTGTAGGGTATCTAATGAGAGTGACCGTCAACTCATTTGAGCGGTTCAGGGTTTCTAGGCGAGATTAACTAATAAGAGCGCAATGAACCAGAAAGAGACACATCCATCGGTTCTTTTGGGTGGACCCGTTGCTTGAACTCATAACAATACTCAGTTTCCAGGCAAGATTGAAGAGCGCATCGAACCAGAAAGAGACGCAGTAGGGCATGAGCACCCTTAGGGCCCACAAGCTACCTCTCACGTGACACAAATCCGTCGTTTGAACCTTGAAGAGTGCAGGGTCTTTAAAAGAGTAACTATTTAAGAGTACGGATGGGCCACATAATAGAGAGTCGGCAGCAGATGGGTGAGTTTGTCCTCGCTTTCCGTAAGCCGGCCCTCACGTGACAAGAGCCTCCGGTTTAACTTCGACCAGTACAGGGTCTCTAGCGAGAGTGGCTGCCAAATATGTTTGAACAACTCAGGGTCTCTAATCGAGATTAACTGGCAAGAGTTCGGCGGGTCACATAGCGGAGCAGCATCAGCATACAGGAAGGTTTAACTCAAACTTGCGGTGGCTTAAGAGCCGATCAAAAGGGCGTGTAAGCTAAACCCGGTGGGTTGGAAGCCCCCAAATAAACTAGTTGATGGAGTCAACTTTTGGGTGTATAGCCCGCCTGACTATGGCTTAAGAGCCGATCAAAAGGGTGTGTAAGCTAAACCCGGTGGGTTGGAAGCCCCCAAATGACCTTGTTGACGGAGTCAACTTTTGGGTATATAACCCGCCTTACTGTGGCTTAAGAGCCTAATAGAGAGGGTTGAAGCTTAACCCGGTGGGTTGAAAGCCCTCAAACGACCTTGTCGATGATATCAACTTGTGCACCATCTTGTAAGTCACCATCTTGTAAGCCACCATCTTGTATGAAGAAAACGGCAGAAGCCTCCAAGTGACTTTATGATGATCCAATAAATCCGGGCACCCATGTTTGAACGGTGTATCTCGGCGGTTCGTCCTCTTGGGCAACTTTTTAATTATTCCGCCAATAATGCAATGGCCCCCAGGATTGGGTTTTCTCTTGTAAAGACCCGGGGTTCTCTTTGAAAAACGACCAATTGTGTCTTGCAATGTGTGTAGCCCCTGAGTCTTAATTTGACTCGAAGAGGCAGCTTGAGAATCTCCACTGAAAGTTGAGGTTGGTGTGGCGGGTTATAGATGATCCCGTATGAGTTGTTTCGATAATCCGGTCGATGGCTCGTCCCGGCTGTTTTTTGAAGTTAACCAAACTGTAGTGGCGGCGACTTGTGCGCTTGTTCGTTGGGCGGCTCGTATCGACGAGCACCGCACTAATTTGTTGATATAGATCAGACTGTGGGCGGCGTCTTGCACGCGTCCGTTGGGCGGCTCATATAGGCGAGCCCGACACTATTATACCAACGTAGATTGGACCGCAGGGCGGCGATTCAGAACCGTCTGTTGGGCGGCTTGTACTGGTGTATGCAGCCACTAGCGTGTTGATGTAGACGTAGAAAACAAGCCGCGTCATTGTAAGGTGGTGCTATTGTGGAAGACGCCACGACATTGTAAGCCGGCGCAGATGGCGAGAGACAGCCACGACGTTGTAAGCTGGCACAGATGGCGAGAGACGGCCACGGCGTTATAAGCCGTTGCGGTCGCCAGAGAAGGCTGTAGCGTTGTTGGTGAAAACCATGCCGCGGCTACGATGACTTGCCACACTCATTGGGTAGCTCATACTGGCGGGTCAACGTGAGCGGTACCGACATGTTGATGTAAACCGTCCGTGGGGGCGGTGACTCACGCGCATCCATCAAGCAACGCAACATGCTGGTGGGCTCTTCAACTCTATGGTATAATGCCACATGAATAATTGTCCTGCGTAGAAATTTTGCAGGGCCGAGTAAAATGTTCTCGGACGAATAATAATTTATTAAAAAATAGATATGATAAATATCACCTGGTTTTTTATCGGATGAATGCAGACGCTAGTGCTGAATAATGCTGGGACAATATATTCACATTTGGTTGATGCAGCATCTGTACCCACGTGGCCTCTGTTTGTTTTTCTCAGATGAACTCAAACGTAGAACCAAGGCGCAGTTGTTCTTCTCCTGGTCTTGTTTTGGAGAGTGTTGTTGGTAGTAATACTAGGCCTCATGTGCGACTCCACATCCATTAGTTTTGGAAACGGTGGGTTGCAGCAACGGGGTGGCGCGCGGGGGGGGGGGGGGGGGCAACCGGCGCGCAACACAACCGGGGTCGAGCGGGCCGCGGTCAGGCCCGATGAGTCGGAGCGGAATGACGCCATGGCGGGGCCACTATAGCAGAGGCAGATCGACTCAAGCCAAGGCCGGTTGAGGTCAGGACGTAGCCACAGGCGAGGCGAGTCCAGGCAGCAGCGATGGCAAGGTGAGCCCATGCGGTGATGGTGGCGGACGTGGCCGAAACAGAGCCAGGGTGGCTCGTGCGTGAGGAGGCGTGGCGGATGCGGAGCCGGGGCAGTTCATATGGAGGCAGCGCCATGGCGACAGCTCGCGGCAGAGACCGCGCAAGGAAAAAGTGAGCCGGAACAGTGGCGGCTCGATAGCCATGTCGGAGGCAAGTAGGCGAGGCTGGCTTGGGGTGAGACCACAATGGCACAAGCCAAGGCGGAGGCGAGCGTGGCGGCTCGAGGTGGAGAGGAGGAGCTCTTGATGGGAGAAGCAGTTCGGCGTGTCGGCTCACCGACGGAGATGCCTCGAAGCTGGCTCGAGACCATGCTAATCGGCTGCAGAGTCGGAGGCGGCCGGCCGGCCAAGGAGATAGCGGCTCCAAGCCGGGCCTCTGCTGTGTGCCTACAGGCTCAACAGGAAAAGAAACATCGGAAATAGTGGCATCTGAGGCGGGGCCGGCTCAAAGATGGTGCTGGCAGAATCGTTGTGCGCCTGAGACGGGACCGGATCAGAGAGGTGTTGGTGAAGATAGAGCTGGCATTGTGAGGCGAGGCTTGTTGGATCGGCCACCTAACCATGGTGACGAGCGAGTGAGGCGACGACAACTCAAGGCTGGCTCGAAGGCGTGGCAAGGCGAGGTGGTGGCCTGGCGGAGGTGACAGCTCGAGCGGTGGCGGCGGCTTAAGGTGAGGCGGGGTAGGCGCGTGTAGGGCAACCGGGGTGGCGGCGGCTTAAGGTGAGGCGGAGTAGGCGCGTGTAGGGCAACCGGAGTGGCGAGCACGAAGATAGAGCGGAGCCGGCCAGGCGCGGCGGCGCGGGGTGGCTTGTCGGTAGGAGCGGTGGCACGGGGACGCAGGGCGGCTCGCCGGTGAGAGGAAACGGCGGCTCTGAGCATCACAACGAGGTGAAGGTGAACTGGCACAACGGCCGGGAGGCGCGATTGATGGCAACCATGGATTGGGTGGCCGGGTCGGGAGTGGAAGCTGTCCGGACGGCGGCTCGCAGGAATAGCGGCGCCAGGCGGCTCACATGAGCACCTACGAGGCAAAGGCAAGGCCGAAAGGGCGGAGGCGAGCCGTCGCTTTGGACGGTGGAGGCCGAGTCCGCGTCTATTTCGATTTCTGGGTCGTCGTTGCCTTCTCTTTTTTATATGGTTCTTTGTGAGCAGACACATATGCTAGGTTTCCCACGTGAATGCTACCACACGGAAGTTTCTTCTAATTGATTGCTTTTGATGACGAACATCTCGCCACTGATTTTCTTTCGGGTAGACGCATTGACTGAGTCGCTACAACTTTTTCAATCTTGACTGATAAACTCTGAACCGCTCCAAATCCTTCGAACCGGCTCTTCCATTATCTGATCGTTTAGCAAACTTATTGATCCCTGAGGAAATCCCTTCAAGAACTCAACACCACCATGGGAGGCCCCATGGTGGGCGCCAACTATCGTGGATTTGTCACGGCAGATGTCTGAGTGAACGGACTTAGGTTCGGGGTGGAAGTGCAACTATGTGGCGGCTTGAAGGGGTTGGTCGGAATTGAGAGACGCGAGTTTACCCAGGTTCGGCCTCTCGAGATGAGATAAAAGCCTACGTCATGTTTGTCTTGTATTGATGATGATGACGACGATCTCGGTTACAAGGGTGCAGAATCGCTACCTCTAATCTCGAGTGTCTCTAATCTGTCTATCTGTCATGACTTGTCTATCTAAGACCTGTCTATTGAGACGTCTAAAAACTTGACCCTCTCGGGGTGACCCGCCTCTCCTTATATAAGTTGAAGGTGTGGCTTACATGTAGAGTCTAAGTCGGTTTGAGACTTAACCTATTATGACTTCCCATTGTCGGCCTATTTTCATGGGCTTCTGTGTCCCGGACTTCTTATCTTAGACGGGCAGCTTACACCGGGCAACTTACAACCAGGTGGCTTACACCGGGCAGCTTACAACCGGGCGGCTTACAACAGGGCAGCTTAGAACCAGGCGGCTTACACTGGGCAGCTTAGAACCACGGCTTATCTTCAAGACTCATTTTCAGGGACTCATCTTCTCGTACTCGTCTCCAGGACTTTAACTTTCAGTCGGCTCATAACTGTCACCGGGTTATAACTATCTCCCGGGTCATACCGCGGGGTATATCCGTGACAGGTGGTCTTATTCACCATCAACACTTGATGTTCCTTTTGATCTCCACCTCCGCTGATTTCAGCATCGAATATAACTCAGGAATGGACTTCTCCATCCCTTGCATATTGAATTTCATCACAAATCTCTTGTAGCTAGGCGAATGCGACTGGAGAATTCGTCCAATAATTGAGTCATGCGAAAGATTAACTCCTAGCTGAGACAAGCGGTTGTGCAATCCAAACATTTTGAGTATGTGCTCGCTGACAGAACTATTTTCCTCCATCTTACAACTGAAGAACTTGTCAGAGACTTCATATCTCTCGACCCAGGCATGAGCTTGGAAAACCATTCTCATCTCTTGGAACATCTCATATTCTCCGTGTTGCTTAAAACGCTTTTGGAGCCCTGGTTCTCAGCTGTAAAGCATGCGACACTGAACCAGGGAGTAATCATCTCTATGCGACTGCCAGGCGTTCATAACGTCTTGAGTTGCTGGGAAAATGGGTGCGTCACCTAGCAGCGCATCAAGGACATTTAGTTTCTTGGAAGCTATGAGGATGATCCTCAAGTTACTAACCCAGTTCGTATAGTTGCTTCCATCATCTTTTAGCTTGGTTTTCTCTAGGAACGCATTGAAGTTGAGGGCAACATTAGCGTGGGCCATTGGATCTACAAGATAGATTGTAAAGACAATTTTAGACTAAGTTCATGATAATTAAGTTCATCTAATCAAATTATTTAATGAACTCCCACTCGGATAGACATCCCTCTAGTCATCTAAGTGATACATTATCCATATCGACTAGGCCGTGTCCGATCATCACGTGATACGGACCAGTCATCAATGGTGATCATCTCCATGTTGATCGCATCTACTATACGACTCATGTTCGACCTTTCGGTCTCTCGTGTTCGGAGGCCATGTCTGTACATGCTAGGCTCGTCAAGTCAACCTCAGTGTTCCGCATGTGTAAATCTGGCTTACACCCGTTGTATGTGAACGTTAGAATCTATCACACCCGATCATCACATGGTGCTTCAAAACAACGATCCTTCGCAATAGTGCACACTGAAGGGGAACACATTTATTGAAATTTTAGTGAGGGGTCATCTTATTTATGCAACCATCGTTCTAAGAAAATAAGATGTAAAAACATGATAAACATCACATGCAAATCATAAAGTGACATGATATGGCCAATATCATCTTGCGCCTTTGATCTCCATCTTCGAGGCGCAACATGATCACCATCATCACCAGCACGACACCATGATCTGCATCATCATGATCTCGATCATCGTGTCTTCATGAAGTTGTCTCGCCAACTATTACTTCTACTACTATGGCTAGCGGTTAGCAAGAAAGTAAAGTAATTACATGGCGTTTTTGTTGACATGCAGGCCATACAATAAATTAAGACAACTCCTATGGCTCCTGTCATTTGTCATAATCATCGACATGCAAGTCGTGATTCCTATTACAAGAACATGGTCAATCTCATACATCACATATATTTCATCACATCCTTTTGGCCATATCACATCACATAGCATACCCTACAAAAACAAGTTAGACGCCCTCTAATTGTTGTTGCAAGTTTTACGTGGCTGCTATGGGTTTCTAGCAAGAACATTTCCTACCAAGGCAAATGCCACAATTGTGATATGCCAATTGCTATTTACCCTTCATAAGGACTCTCTTCATCGAACCCAATCCTACTAAAGTGGGAGAGACAGACACCCGCTAGCCACCTTATGAAACAAGTGCATGTCAAGCAGTGGAACCAGTCTCACATAAGCGTACATGTAAAGTCGGTCCGGCCCGCTTCATACCACAATGCCGTCGAATCAAGATAGGACTAGTAACGGCAAGCAAATTGACCAAATCATCGCCCACAACTACTTGTGTTCTACTCGTGCATAGAATCTATGCATAGGCCTAGCTCATGATGCCACTGTTGGGCCTACGTGTCACCAAGATCAATCTAGGATATGCTAGAAATGAGAGAGAGGGAGTGTATCTTCATACCCTTGAAGATCGCTAAGCGGAAGCATTGCAAAGAATGCGGTTGATGGAGTCGTACTCGCGGCAATTCAAATCGCAGAAGATCTGATCCAAGTGCCGAACGAATGGCGCCTCCGCGTCCAAGACACGTACAGCCTGGGGACGTCTCCTCCTTCTTGATCAAGCAAGGGGGAGGAGAAGTTGAGGGAGAGCTCCGGCAACACGACGGTGTGGTGGCGGTGGAGCTCGTGGTTCTCCGGCAGAGCTTTGCTAAGCACTACGGAGGAGGAGGAGGTGTAGGAGGGGGAGGGTTGCGTCAGGAGCAAGGGGTGCGGCTGCCCTCCCACTCCCCCTCTATTTATAGGCTGAAGGGGAGAGGGTGCCGGCGCCCTTAGATCCATCTAGAGAGGGGGCGGCGGCCAAGGGGGGAGCTTGCCCCCCCAAGTTGGTGGGAGGTGCCCCCACCCCTTAGGGTTCCCAACCTTAGCTGCCTTGGGCCCTTGGGGGGCGCACCATCCCACTAGGAGGCTGGTTCCCACCCATATTCAGCCCACGTGGTCCTCCGGGGCAGGTTGTCCCTCCCAGTGGACCCTCGGAACCCTTTTGGTGGTCCCGGTACAATACCGATAAACACTAAAACCTTTCCGGTGACTGAAAATGGACTTCCCATATATAAATCTTCACATCCGGACTATTCCGAAACTCCTTGTGACGTCCGAGATCTCATCCGAGACTCCAAACAACTTTCTGTAACCACATACAATTCCCATTACAACTCTAGCATCACCGAACCTTAAGTGTGTAGACCCTACAGGTTCGGGAACTATGCACACATGACCGAGACGCCTCTCCAGCCAATAACCAATAGCGGGATCTGGATACCCATATTGGCTCCCACATGTTCCACGATGATCTCATCGGAAGAACCACGATGTCGGGGATTCAATTAATCATGTATACAATTCCTTTTGTCCATCAGTATGTTACTTGCCCGAGATTCGATCGTCGGTATCCCTATACCTTGTTCAATCTTGTTACCGGTAAGTATCTTTACTCGTTCCGTAACACATGATGCCGTGACTAACTCCTTAGTCACATTGAGCTCATTATGATGATGTATTACCAAGTGGTCCGAGAGATACCTCTCCGTCACACTGAGTGACAAATCCCGGTATCGATTCGTGCCAACCCGACAGACACTTTCGGAGACACCTATAATGCGGATTTATATTCATCCAGTTACGTTCTGACATTTGATACACCCAAAGAATTCCTACAGTATCTTGGAGTTGCACAATCTCATGGTCTAAGGAAATGATACTTGACATTAGAAAAGCTCTAGCAGGCGAACTACACGATCTTGTGCTATGCTTAGGATTGGGTCTTGTCCATCACATCATTCTCCTAATGATGTGATCCTGTTATCAACGAGATCCAATGTCCATGGTCGGGAAACCATGACCATCTATTGATCAATGAGCTAGTCAACTAGAGGCTCACTAGGGACATGGTGTGGTCTATGTATTCAGACATGTATTACGGTTTCCGATTAATACAATTATAGCATGAACATTAGCCAATTATCATGAACAAGGAAATGTAATAATAACCATTTTATTATTGCCTCTAGGGCATACTTCCAACAGACCGGACATTACCTAGAAAAGTGTATCCAGCCAGAGGTAATCGAGCGTATCGGGAAATGTGGTGCACCCCTACATGGAGTTAAACTATTCAGATAGATGCGTCCATGGTAATAGACGGCTTGGAGATGTATCCCGATATACTACTTGAAACGGATTCTTGATAAAACACACCTAGATATCACACAGATATACCTAGTGATCACTTTCTTGCGAGGAGTCGAGGTAGGATCTTAGGGCAGGATTATTGTTATATGTATGTATAAGATGATACCATATTCCCAGGTGCAACGAATCATCATAGCAATTTCCAAAGGTTAAAGTGATAAGTATGGAGTTTCGAACCCACATGGAGCTAAAGGTAAGACCAATATTTTCTCAAGTCCTATCTGCCACTGATACGACTCTACGTACGCCGAACGTTTGCTTCCAACTAGGAACGAGAAATAAAACTACGTTGTGGGTATCAAGAGAATAGCCTTGCATGATAGCCGAGAAATCAAATATAAAAATAGGTGATGTTATCACAAAGTTAGAATACATTACAATATATTACAAATAGAGAGTGTGGAATAATGATGGGTCGGTGTGCGGAATTGTCCTAGGCAATTGTTAACAAGATCGGTGATCATTATTGCAATTTTATATGAGCCAGAGGCATAAGCTAACATAATTTCTCTACTTGGATCATATGAACTTATGATGGGAACTCTAGCAAGCATCCGCAACAACTAAAGATCATTAACATAAAACCCAACCATAGCATTAAAGCATCAAGTCACCTTTATCCCATACTCAACAACCCCCTTACTCGAGTTTATGCTTCTGTCACTCAAGCAACCAACTATAAGCGAATCATGAATGTATTGCAACACCCTACAGCGGGAATCCCTCACGTGTGCGCGGCATGGAAGGCACCATAGGACAGCACAAAAATAAACATACAACTCAAACCAATCTAGATCATCAATCAACCCATAAGACAAAATAAATCTACTCAAAACATCATAGGATGGCAACACATCATTGGATCATAATATGTGGCATAAAGCACCATGTTCAAGTAGGGGATTATTGTGGGATGCGAGAGAGTGGACCGCTGAAAAAGATATGAGGACGGTGATAAAGAAGGTGATGTTGATGAAGACGATCACCGTGGCGATGGTTCCCCCGATGGCACTCCGATGCCACCAAGAGAGAGAGGGAGAGGGTCTCCCTTTTGTGCTTCCTCCTCCATGGCCTCCCCCTAGGTGGGGAGAGATTCTCCCTCTGGTCCTTGGTCTCTGTGGTGATGATGCCCCCCCGTCTTACTCCTCCATGGTCTTCGGTGATGGTGACCCCCTCCAGTAGGGTGCCAGAGAGGGCCAAGATTGGTTTTTCGTGGCTACAGAGACTTGCGGTGATGGACAGTTTGTTGGCATCAGCCTCACGTCAAGGGGGTGCTCGAGGAATCCATAAGCCATAGGGGCGCAGCTTAGGGGGGTCTCTTTTGCTTCGGGGGTCTCTTTTGGTCCATAAAAAATTATCATAAATTTTCAGCCCATTCCAAGAACTTTTACTTCTACACAAAAAATGACATCATGGTAGTTCTGCTAAAAACAACATCATTCCGGGTTAGTTCTAATAAAATCTTACCAAAATCATATAGAATTATTGTAAATATGGCATGAATACTTCATAAATTATAGATACGTTGGAGACATATCAGCATCCCCAAGCTTAATTCCTGCTCGTCCTCGAGTAGGTAAATGATAAAAGAAACAATTTATGAAGTGTGAATGCTAGCAAGTGCACAACTTTGATCAATGATAGTTCCAAACACTTTTTCTAGCATGATTAAATATAATAAATAGTAGCTCATCTCATAAAGCTTCTCATGATGAAGTAACAAGCTATTCACTTGTTAATGTATAGACTATAAAGTTTTTGAAAACTAAGAAACTATGCTTTCAGTCACCAAACAATTGCAATTCATCTTATTTTCAGGGAGGGTCTATGTAAGAGCTTTGATTTACCAAATTCCACATACTCAACTATCATATAGTCTTCCATGATTGCTAACACTCAAAGCATATTTTAGAGCAAATGGCATCCGTCGAACACAGAGAAAGACAGGGGCTTAAAGTTTTGCCTCCCAACTTATTTATCATATAGATAATTTTCAACAATAATAATTCATGTTCAAATATATTTGAATGGACATATATGCCTAGGTCATTCCCCAACACACAACGCTTGCTAAGAGAAAAAGGCAAAATATAGGAAGTGGTGAAGATCACCATGACTCTCGCGTAAAGGTAAGTACTAGAAAGTAAAAGATAGGCCCTTTACAGAGGGAAGCATAGGTTTCATGCGCTTTTTGTTTTTGGATGTGCAAACCCTTAATGCCAAGGAACGTCACGTTGTATTGCCCTTTGTGATAGAAACCTTTATTATGTAGTCTGCCGCTTTTATTTCTTTACCATCACAAGTTCGTACAACACTTATTTTCCCTTAAAATAAAACATCATACATATTTAGGAGCAATTTTTATTGCATTTTGCACCGATGACAACTTACTTGAAGGATCTTACTCAATCCATAGGTAGGTATAGTGAAATCTCATGGCAAAACTGGTTTAAGGGTGTTTGGATGCACAAGTAGTATTTCTACTTGGTGCGGAAGTTTTGGCTAGTATGAGGTGGAAGCAAGCACCACATGTTGGAGGATCAATAACAATATAACTTCTACACAAATATACCCAAAAATAACTCATTAAGTTGTCTTCCTTGTCCAATTTCAACTAATTTCCTTGAGTTTGAAAATAATTAATAAGCTCACAATCATAGAAGATGGCCAAGATAGTATATTTATATGTGTATTCTCTCTTCCTTCAATATTCTTTCATGAATTATTCAAGTGACCAATGCGGTGTTTGCTAACTTTCAATAATTTTTACCACCTATACTTATTATGTGTGAAGTCATTACTCCCCATGGGATAAGTATATGAAGCATATTTAATTTCAAATTTATGATATTCAATTCATTCAACCATTTACTCATAGGATCTACGTGAAACATGAGAGTGAATGACAAACTACTCCAAAAAGATATAAGTGAAGATCAATGCATAGTCAAATAGTTAAATAGACATGTGAGGACTCTCTCTTATTCAAAATTTCAGATCCAATGATAACACACATCATATTCAAGTATAACACACATCAAAATTTTGGATGGCAAACAAAATAAAATGGCATTCCAAGGATAACACACATCATGTGAATGAATAAAAATTTAGGCTCAACATAGGCTAACCGATAATTGTTGATGAAGAGAGGTGGGGTGCGTAGCATCCCCAAGCTTAGATACTTGAGAGTTCTTTAAATTTTACTTGGGGTGCCTTTGTAGTACCCAAGCTTGAGTTTTTGTATCTTGTTCAATCCTTTCATATCCCGGTTTCACCTATTCTCAAAAACTTCATCCACACAAAACTCAAAAAGAACTCGTGAGATAGTTTAGTACACATAAGAACAAATCAACACTTCATGTACTGCCAAGAAAAGTTGCACAATAATTTTCAAACATTAGGTACTGCATACTATCATCTCCACAATTCATATCAGCAATATAGGCTATGGAAACTATAGGATAAGTAGATAACAAAACTATGACAACAATCTGTCTAAACAGAACAGTCTATAGGAATTTATTCAACCAGTGTACTTCTGTAACTCACGCAATTATGAAAATTTATGAAATGCTAAATAATTTATGTGAAAATACTTTGTAAAAACTTCAGAAATTTCCATGGTCCATTAAAATATGAAAATTCAAGCACTACAGCATAAGTTTCTATTTTTACCCAGCACATATCAAAACATGCAATGCAAGCATCCTAAGGAAATTCTTGGAACTTTTATTGAAAAAAAAGATTATGAATAACACTAACATAAAATTACAAAATATAATGCCGATCCAAGCAAAACACATTTTATGTGACGAATAAAAATATAGCTCTAAGTAACATATACCAATAATGTTGAAGACGAAAGAGGGGATGCCTTCCAGGGCATCCCCAAGCCTAGGCGCTTGAGTCTTCCATGGATATTACCTTGGGGTGCCTTGAACATCCACAATATTATGTTCTTGTCAATCCTTGTTCTCCTCATATCGGTATCTTACCCAAAACTTGAAAAGTTCAATCACATAAAACTTAACAGAACTTCGTGAGAAGGGTTAGTGTAATAAAGATAAATAATTCACATAGGTACTGTCAAGACCAGATTCATAATTGTTCCCACATGATACCTACTGTATTATATCATTACCATAATTTATACCGCTAAATATAATCTATGAAAACACTAAAACAAGCAAACTATGCATGCAAAACAGAATCTGTCAAAAACAGAATAGTCTGTGAAGATCTATAGTGTAACCATACTTCCCTGTCTCGACACATTCTAAAAAATTAGGACAACCTGAAGAATTTGTATATTAAGACTGTGTAAAAATTTCAGATCATTATCATGCTTAAGTAAAAAAATGAAAATTCCTGTACTGGAGTCAAAAGTTTTTGTTTTGGTTCAGCATCAATTCTACTCATCTTGTGAGTCATCCCAAAGGATTACCTTGTCACTTTATTGAAATAAAAACGCACAAAACATGATTACTACAGTAGCTTAATCATGTGAACACACAAAAACAGAAAGTAAAAGTGTTGGGTTGTCTCCCAACAAGCGCTTTTCTTTAATGCCTTTTTAGCTAGGCATGACATTTTAATGATACTCTTCCAAGCCTAATTCCGATAATAATTTTATTCATACTCTAAAAGATATAAGTTAAGTTCGTAGAGAATTCTACAATTAATATAGGTTAACCAATATCCAAGCTCAAAATATATAAGTGAATCACACGAACATTCTATAAAGCCATACTCAAATGATTTAAGTGAAGCACAAAAAGCATTCTACAAAGCCATACTCAAAAGATTTATGTGAAGCTTATGTATCATTCTACAAACCAATGAAGGACTATATCATACTAGCAGGGTGCATAAAGGAAAAGAAAAACACTAAAGACACATATCATGTGAACAAAACAAATATCAAGGTATATCGATAATTGTTGAAGAATAAAGATGGGATGCCTTCCGGGGCATTCCCAAGCTTAGATGCTTGAGTCTCCTTGAAATATTTACTTGGGGTGATTTGGGAATCACCAATATTTAACTCTTGTCTCTCTGTATTCTTCTTATATCGATACCTCCTCGATCTTCGAACACTTCATTCACACAAAACTTAACAAAACCCTCGTGAGATCCGTTAGTATAATAAATCAAAATACTAATTTAAGTATTGTTTTGAACTCATTGCAAATTCATATTAGCATTATATCTACTTTAGTACAACATCACCATGGTTCATACCCCCGATACAACCCATAGATCCATCAAAATAAGAGAACAATGCATAGAAAACAGAATCTGTCAAAAACAGGACAGCCTGTAGCAATCTGGAAACTTTGTATACTTATGTAACTCAAAAAATTCTGAAAAAATAGGAAAAATTAAAAATATTTAATAGTAGTACTGTATAGAAATTTCAGATGGTTTTGACATTCTGGTAAAAATCTAAATTCACGCACTACAGCCAAAGTTTCTGTTTTTGCACTACACACACCAAACAAACAATCTAATCATCCTAAAAGCAAATCTTGGCACATTATTTTTATATTACAATGGATAAATACAAGTGGATAATTATCTTTGAGAAGATTCCATGAAAAATTCTACATTGTTTCCATGAGCATGAACACAAGTGTTCAAGGTCGACCCACACTTCTCCAATGCACAACCTTCCAATCACTTCTCTTTTTGGAAAAATTCTTAGGCATAAGAGGCAAGTAACTCTTTTTGTATTTTTCATTAAAAAAATTCTTTGTTTCACTCGCAGCTAAAGAAAGCAAAAAGGGAAAACAAAATCTACTTAGTGAAGAAAGCAAACAAGCACACACGAGAATATCAACCCCGTGCTATTACTTCCCGGCAACGGCGCCAGAAAAGAGCTTGATAATCCCCGAGTGCAAGGAATCATCGTAGAAATTTCCAAAGGTGGAAGTGATAAGTATAGAGTGTCGAACCCACAAGGAGCTAAAGGTAAGATCAATATTCTCTCAAGTCCTATCTGCCACTGATACGACTCAACGTACACCGAATGTTTGTTTCCAACTAGGAACGAGAAATAAAACTACGTTGTGGGTATGAAGAGAATAGCCTTGCATGATAACGGAGAACTAAAATATAAAAATAGGTGCTATTATCACAAAATTAGAATATATTACAATATATTACAAATAGCGAGCGTGGAATAATGATGGGTCGGTGTGCGAAATTATCCTAGGCAATTGTTAACAAGATCAGTGATCATTATTGCACTTTTATATGAGGGAGAGGCATAAGCTAACATACTTTCTCTACTTGGATCATATGCACTTATGATTGGAACTCTAGAAAGCATCCTCAACTACTAAAGATCATTAACGTAAAACCCAACCATAGCATTAAAGCATCAAGTCACCTTTATCCCATACGCAACAACCCCCTTACTCGGGTTTATGCTTCTGTCACTCAAGCAACCAACTATAAGCGAATCATGAACGTATTGCAACACCCTATAGCGGGAATCCTTCACGTGTGCGCGTCATGGAAGGTACCATAGAACAGCAGCAAAATAAACATACAACTCAAACCAATCTAGATCATCAATCAACCCATAAGACAAAAGAAATCTACTCAAAACATCATAGGATGGCAACACATCATTGGATCATAATATGTGGCATCAAGCACCAAGTTCAAGTAGGGGATTATAGTGGGATGCGGGAGAGTGGATCGCTGAAAAAGATATGAGGACGGTGGTGAAGAAGGTGATGTTGATGAAGACGATCGCCGCGGTGATGGTTCCCCCGATAGCACTCAGGCACCACCGAGAGAGAGGGGGAGAGGGTCTCCCCTTTGTGCTTCCTCCTCCATGGCCTCCCCCTAGGTGGGGAGAGGTTGTCCCTCTGGTCCTTGGCCTCTATGGTGATGATGCCCCCCTGTCTTCCTCCTCCATGGTCTTCGGTGATGGTGACCCCCTCCGGCAGGGTTTCGGAGAGGGCCAATATTGGTTTTTCGTGGCTATGGAGACTTGCGGCGGTGAAACTTCTGATCCAGGTTTCTTTTCGGAGGTTTTTGTATTTATAGGAATTTTTGGCATCGGTCTCACGTCAAGGGGGTGCTCGAGGAGTCCACAAGCCATAGGGGTGCGGCCTGGGGGGCGCCCACCAAGCTTCTAGCCTCCTCGTCCACTTCCTGGCCCAACTCTTATGCTTTGGGGTCTCTTTTGGTCCATAAAAATCACAATAAATTTTTAGCCTATTCTGAGAACTTTTATTTCTGCACAAGAAATGACACCATGGTAGTTCTGCTGAAAACAGCGTCAGTCCAGGTTAGCTCTAATAAGATCATACCAAAATCATATAGAATTATTGTTAACATGGCATGAATACTTCATAAATCATACCAATATCATAAATTATAGACCTCTTGAGCTTGCGTTGGTTTTCCCTTGAAGAGGACAGGGCCATGCAGCAAAGTATTTAAGTATTTCCCTTAGTTGTTGAGAACTAAGGAATCAATCACGTGGGAGGAACAAGCAAGACACCTGTGGATGCACCTACACAAACAATCAAACTCTTGCACCCAATGCTATAAAGGGGTTGTCAATCCCTTCACGATTACTTGCAATAATTAGATCTAATAGAGATGGATGTAAAAGATTGCGGAAAATAAAAAGGTAAAAAAATTGCAGCAAGGTATTTTTGGTATTTTTGGTATATAGATCTGAAAATATAATATGGAAAATAGATCCGGGGGCCATAGGTTTCACTAGAGGCTTCTCTCTTGAAGGAAAATAACACGGTGGGTGAACAAATTACAGTCGAGCAATTGATAGAAAAGCGCATAGTTATGACGATATCTAAGACAATGATTATGCATATAGGCATCACGTCCGTCTCAAGTAGACCAAAACGATTCTGCATCTACTACTATTACTCCACACATCGACCGACTCCTGCCTACATCTAGAGTATTAAGTTCATGAAGAAGAGAGTAACGCGTTAAGTAAGATGACATGATGTAGAGGGATAAACTCAAGCAATATCATGAAAACCCCATCGTTTTACCCTTGGTGGCAACAATACAATACTTGCCTTGCTACCCCTACTTTGTCACTGGGTGAGGACACCGCAAGATTGAACCCAAAACCAAGCACTTCTCCCATTGCAAGAATTACCAATCTAGTTGGCCAAACCAAACCAATAACTCGAAGAGACTTGCAAAGATATGAAATCATGCATATAAGAATTTAGATAAGAACCAAATAATATTCATAGATAAGTTGATCATAAACCCACAATTCATCATATCTCGACAAACACACCGCAAAAGAGTATTACATCAGAAAGATCCCCATGAAGATCATGGAGAACATGGTATTGAAGCACAAAGAGAGAGAAGAAGCCATCTAGCTACTAGCTATGGACTCGTAGGTCCGTGGTGGACTAGTCACGCATCATCGGAGGGGCAATGGAGTTGATGTAGATGCCCTTAGTGATCGAATCCCCCTCCCGGAAAAGGCTCCAAGATTGGATCTCTCGGGAACGGAGGCTTCTGGTGGCAGAAAAGTATTTGCGTGGCTCTTTTTGGTATTGGGGAAATATTTGGGAATTTATACGACGAAGATTAGGGTTAAGAGATCTGCTGGTGGGGCACAAGCCAGGGGCGCCCCCTGGTCGCGCTAGTGTGGCTTGTGACCTCCTGGCAGGTCTCCTGGCCCCCTCTCCAAGTCTGGAAGATGTCTTCTGGTCCAAGAAAAATCATCATGAAGATTTTATTCCATTTGGACCCCCTTTAATATTCCTTATCTACAATACTCAAAAACAAGGAAAAAACCATAAACTGGCACTAGGCTCTAGGTTAATAGGTTAGTCCTGAAAATAATATAAAATAGCATATAAATGCATATTAAACATCCAAAACAGATAATATAATAGCATGGAACAATCAAAAATTACAGATACGTTGGAGACGTATCAACATCCCCAAGCCTAATTCCTACTCGTCCTCGAGTAGGTAAATGATAAAAACAGAATTTTTGATGTGCAATGCTACCTAACATATTTATCCATGTAATATCCTTTATTGTGGCATGAATGTTCAGATCCATAAGACTCAAAACAAAAGCTTAATGTTGACATAAAAACAATAATATTTCAAGCATACTAACAAAGCAATTGTGCCTCTTCAAAATATAATGGCAAAAGAAAGTTATCCCTACAAAATCATACACTCTGGTTATGCTCCATCTTCCCCACACAAAGTATTTATATCATGCACAACCTCGATGACAAGTCAAGAAATTGTTTCACACCTTTTATGTTCTCAAACTTTTTCAACTCTCACACAATACATGAGCGTGAGCCATGGATATAACATTATAGGTGGAATAGAATATGGTGGAGGTTGTGAAGAAAAAGGACAAGATAGTCTCACATCAACTAGGCGTATCAACGGGCTATGGAGATTCCCATTAATATATATTAATGTGTGTGAGTAGGGATTGCCATGCAACGGATGCACTAGAGCTATAAGTGTATGAAACCTCAAAAAGAAACTAAGTGGGTGTGCATCCAACTTGCTTGCTCATGAAGACCTAGGGCAATCTGAGGAAGCCCATCACTGGAATATACAAGCCAAGTTATATAATGAAAAATTCCCACTAGTATATGAAAATGAGAAAATAGGAGACTCTCTATCATAAAGATCATGGTGCAACTTTGAAGCACAAGTGTGGAAAAAAGGATAGTAGCATTGTCCCTTCTCTCTTTTCACTCTTTTTTTGGTGGGCATCTTTGGCCTCCTCTTTTTATTTGGGATTCGCTAGCCTCTTTTATTTTTCATAAAGTCCGGAGTATCATCCCAACTTGTGAGGGAATCATAGCTTCCATCATCCTTTCCTCACATGGGACAATGCTCTAATAATGATGGTCATCACACTTTTATTTACTTACAACTCAAGATTACAACTCGATATCTAGAAAAAATATGACTCTATATGAATGCCTCCGGCGGTGTACCGGGATGTCCAATGATCTAGCATAGCAAATGACATCAAAAAACGGACATGCCATGAAAACATCATGCTAGCTATCTTACGATCATGCAAAGCAATATGAAAATGATGGTGCGCATCATAATAAATGGAACGGTGGAATTTGCATGGAAATATATCTTGGAATGGCTATGGAAATGCCATAATAGGTAGGTATGGTGGCTGTTTTGAGGAAAGATATATGGTAGGTTTAATGCACCAGCGAAAATTGCGCGGTACTAGAGAGGCTAGCAAAAGTGGAAGGGTGAGAGTGCGTATATAATCCATGGACTCCCATTAGTCATAAAGAACTCACATACTTATTGCAGAAGTCTATTAGTCATCGAAGCAAAGTATTAGACACATGCCCCCTAGGGTAGAGGTTGGTAGGAGTAAACCATCGCGCACTCCCGACCCTCACACAAAGGCTAACAATCAATAAACAAATCATGCTCCGACTTCCTTACATAACGGTTCACCATATGTGCATGCTATGGGAATCACAAACCTTTACGCAAGTATTTTTTACCAATTCACAATTACTTCCTAACAAGACTCTTAATATTACCATCTTTATATCTCAAAACTTTATGCAAGGAATCAAACTTCTCGTAATATTCAATGCACTTTATATGAAAGTTTTTATTATATCCCTCTTCGATGCCTATCGTATTAGGACTAAATTCATAACCTAAACCAATTACCATGTTGTTTAAAGACCCTCAAAGTAATATAAGTAAGGTACGAGAGTTCAATTATTTCTATAAAACAAAACACCACCGTGCTCTAAAAAGATATAAGTGAAGCACTAGAGCATAATTGCCTAGCTCAAAATATATAAGTGAAGCACATTGAGTATTATAATAAATTCATGATTCATGAAAACTAAAAAGCAAAGACTCATATCATACAAGACGCTCCAAGCAAAACACATATCATGTGGTGAATAAAAATATAGCATCAAGTAAATTTACTGATGGATTGAAGACGAAAGAGGGGATGCCTTCCGGGGCATCCCCATACTTAGGATTTTTGGCATACTTGATTCCTTGGGCTGCCTTGGGCATCCCCAAGCTTAGGCTCTTGCCACTCCTTATTCCATAGTCCATCAAATCTTTACCCAAAACTTGAAAACTTCACAACACAAAACTCAACAGAAAACTCATGAGATCCGTTGGTATAAGAAAATAAATCACCACTTTATGTACTGTTGTGAACTCATTCCTTATTTATATTGGTGTAATACCTACTGTATTCCAACTTCTCCATGGTTCATACCCCCTGATACGAACCATAGATACATCAAAATAGGTAAACAACACAAAGAAAACAGAATCTGTCAAAAACAGAATAGTCTGTAGCAATCTGGAAACTTCGTATACTTATGTAACTCCAAAAATTTCTGTAAACTGAGGAAAACTTGGCACATTTGTATATCAATCTTTTTTTAAAATTACAAACTCATTCGACGCTCTAATAAATTTATAAAATTCCTGGACTAGGCGCAAAAGTTTCTGTTTTTCAACAAGATTAAATCAACAAACACCATAGACCATCCCAAAGGTCTTACTTGGCTCAAACACTAATTAAAACACCAAAATAGAATGACTACAGAGGTAATAATGTGTGAAACACTCAAAAACAGAAGCAAAAATTAGAACATAAAAATAAAATTGGGTTGCCTCCCAACAAGTGCTATTGTTTAACGCCCCTAGCTAGGCATAACGATTTCAATGATGCTCACATAAAAAGTAGTAACTAAGACATGCAAAAGAGCATCATGAATAGCATGAAAAACACATTTAAGTCTAACTCACTTCATATGCGTAGGGATTTTGTGAGCAAACAATTTATGGGAACAAGAATCAACTAGCATAGGAAGGCAAAACAAGCATAGCTTCAAAACTTTAGACACATAGAGAGGAAACTTGATATTATTGCAATTCCTACAAGCATATGTTCTGCCCTCATAATGAATTTCAGTAGCATAATGAATTAATTCAACAATATAACTATCACATAAATCATTCTTTTCATATTTCACAAGCATAGAATTTTCATTACTCTCCACATAAGAAAATTCCTTATCATCCATGGTAGTGGGAGCAAACTCAACCAAATAACTATCATGAGACACTTGATTGACACAACCACATTGCAAATTAAAATCATGATGATAAGTTTCATGGTTATCAGTACTCATTATAGCATACGTGTCATCTCCTTCACCATAAATAGGATGCATGCAATCATCATAATAAATTTTCTCATCAAAACTTGGGGGACAAAAAATATCATATTCATCAAACACAGAATCCCCAAGCTTGTGGCTTTGCGTATCATAAGCATCATGGATATTTAGAGAATTAATAATATAGCAACATTGCAATCATGCTCATCATTCAAGGGACTATCATGAATCACCTTATAAATTTCTTCTTTCAACACTTCATAAAAAAATCAGATTCATGATTTTCAAACAAAACTTCATAGAGATAACCAAGTGCACTCAACTCAATAGCAATTAATTCATCATAATTTGGCCTTTTGAAAAGATTAGCAAGTATATGAGGATCCATATCAATAGATTTTTAGCAAGGAAAGATGCAAGCAAATAGAAGGCACATGGCAACACAAGCAAACAAAAAGAAATCCGGCGAGAAAAAGGCGAATAAAACGGCAAATTTGTGAAGTGGGGGAGAGGAAAATGGTAAATAATGTAAATGCAAGAGATGAGTTTGTGATGGGTACTTGGTAGGCTTGATGTGTATCCTCCCCGGCAACGGCATCAGAAATCCTTCTTGCTACCTCTTGAGCTTGCGTTGGTTTTCCCTTGAAGAGGAAAGGGTGATGCAGCAAAGTAGATAAGTATTTCCCTCGGTTGTTGAGAACCAATGTATCAATCCAGTAGGAGGAACAGGCAAGTCACCAATGGATGCACCTACACAAACAATCAAACTCTTGCACCCAACGCTATAAAGGGGTTGTCAATCCCTTCACGATTACTTGCAAGGATTAGATATGATAGAGATGGATGTAAAAGATTGTGGAAAGTAAAAAGGTAAATAAATTGCAGCAAGGTATTTTTGGTATATAGATCTGAAAATATAATATAGAAATTAGACCCGGGGCCATAGGTTTCACTAAAGGCTTCTCTCTTGAAGGAAAATAACACGGTGGGTGAACCAATTATTGTCGAGCAATTGATAGAAAAGCGCATAGTTATGACAATATCCCAGGCAATGATTATGCATATAAGCATCACGTCTGTGTCAAGTAGACCGAAACGATTCTCCATCTACTACTATTACTCCACACATCAACCGACTCCTGCCTACATCTAGAGTATTAAGTTCATGAAGAATAGAGTAACGCATTAAGTAAGATGACATGATGTAGAGGGATAAACTCAAGCAATATGATGAAAACCCCATCTTTTTACCCTTGATGTCAACAATACAATACATGCCTCGCTACCCCTACTTTGTCACTGGGTGAGGACACCGCAAGATTGAACCCAAAACCAAGCACTTCTCCCATTGCAAGAATTACCAATCTAGTTGGCCAAACCAAACCAATAACTCGAAGAGACTTGCAAGATATGAAAGCATGCATATGGGAATTCAGATAAGAACCAAATAATATTCATAGATAAGTTTATCATAAAACCACAATTCATCGGATCTTGACAAACTAACCACAAAAGAGTATTACATCGGATAGATCCCCATGAAGATCATGGAGAACATGGTATTGAAGCACAAAGAGAGAGAAGAATCCATCTAGCTACTAGCTATGGACCCGTAGGTCTATGGTGGACTACTCACACATCATCGGAGGGGCAATGGAGTTGATGTACATGCCCTCCGTAATCGAATCCCCCTCCGACAGATTATCGGAAAAGGCTCCAAGATTGGATCTCTCGGGAACGAAGGCTTCTGGCGGCGGAAAAGTATTTGTGTGGCTCTTTTTGGTACTAGGGGAATATTGGGAATTTATAGGCCGAAGATTAGGGTTAGGAGATCTGATGGGGGCCACAAGCCAGGGGCGCCCCCTGGTCGCGCCAGGGTGGCTTGTGACCTCCTGGCAGGTTTCCTGGCCCCCTCTCCAAGTCTGGTAGATGTCTTCTGGTCAAAGAAAAATCATCGTAAAGATTTTATTCCGTTTAATATTCATTATCTACAATACTCAAAAACAAGGAAAAAACTGAAACTGGCACTAGGCTCTAGGTTAATAGGTTAGTCCCAAAAATAATATAAAATAGCATATTAATGCATATAACACATCCAAAACAGATAATATAATAGCATGGAACAATCAAAAATTATAGATACGTTGGTGACGTATCACACATCAGATCATTTTCAAGTTTCTAGAACTATCTTAATCATCATGTAACAAGAAAATGGTATCGTCAACATATTATAGCATGTTCGATCCAGTATATATATTTCCTCCCTGCACCCCCATCACTAACCCACGCTCCTTGACTTTGTTCATAATCATAAGTGCATCAGCAGCAGTATCAAACAACAAAGGTGAGTGGGCATCCCCTTTCCTTAAAACTTTGAAGGTTTTCAAATATGGACCAATTTTATCATTAACCCTGACACGTACGTGTCTACCCCTCATGGTCTCCATTACCCTATCACACCATTTATCTGGTGATACGTCCATTTTGCATCATGGTTTCCTATTGTTATTTACTTTAAGTTTTTGAATAATAATGCTTTGGGGAGTGATTCGAATGCCTTTTCTCTCATAATATGCAAGGTTTACACAAAGAGGGAGAATACCGGCAGCTGGAATTCTGGACCCAGGAAAAGCACATCAGAGATACCTATTGTGCACAACTCCAATGAAGATGAAAATTTAAGGAGATTATTTTTCTATTTAATAAAAATTAATGGAGCTGAAAACTACCGGAGGAGGGCCCCCTAGTGGGCATAACCCACTAGGGCGTGCCAGGCCCCCCTGGCCACGCCCTGATGGGTTTTGCCCAGCCTAGCCCGCTTTCAGTGCCCATCTTGTGGTATATGGTCACTATTGACCTAGAAAAAAAATCAGAGGAGGACTTTCGGGATGAAGCGTCACCGCCTCAACCCAGAACTTGGGCACGAGCACTTTTGCCCTCCAGCGGAGCGATTCCGCCAGGGGAACTTCCCTCCCGAAGGGGGAAATCGAAGCTATCGTCATCACCAACACACCTCTCATCTTTGGGAGTCCAATCTTCATCAACATATTCAACAACACCATCTCCTCTCAAACCCTAGTTCATCTCTTGTGTTCATTCTCTGTACCGAGACCTCAAATTGGTACTTGTGGGTGACTAGTAGTGTCGATTACCTTGCATAGTTGATTACTATATGGTTTATTTGGTGGAAGATTATATGTTTAGGTCCATTATGATATTCAATACTCCTATTATCTTGAGCATGTTTATTATTTTTGAGTAGTTACCTTTGTTCTTGAGGTCACGGGAGAAGTCATGTTGTGAGTAATCATGTGAATTTGATATGTGTTCGATATTTTGATGATATGTATGTGGTGATTCCCTTAGTGGTGTCATGTTAAGGTCGACTACATGACACTTCACTATTCATGGGCCTACGGGAATGCATTGTGTATTAGTTATTAGATGATGTGTTGCTAGAGTGACAGAATCTTAAACCCTTGTTTATGTGCTACTTTGTAAGGGGCTGATTTGGCTCCACATGTTTATTGTTATGGCTAGACTTTGTCTTAATACTTTTCTCATAGTTGTGGATGCTTGTGAGGGGGTTTATCATAAGTAGGTTATTATTTCAAGTAAGAACAACACCTTAGCATCGGTCCACCCACATATCAAATTATCAAAGTAGCGAACACAAATCAAACCAACATGATAAAAGTGACTAGACGAAATTCCCATGCACCCTCAAGAACACTTTGCCTATTACTAGTGATTGTTCTGGCATGTCCTTTGCCTCAAAAGGATTGGGATACCTTTTTGCACCTTGTTTTGTCGTTACCTTTACTTGATCGTTACAAATTACCTTACTATCAAACTATCTATTACCTGGAATTTCAGTGCTTGTAGAGACTACCTTGCTGAAAACCGCTTGTCATTTTCTTCTGCTCCTCGTTGGGTTTGACACTCTTACTTATAGAAAGGACTACGATTGATCCCCCATACTTGTGGGTCATCAAGACTCTTTTCTGGCGCCATTTTCAGGGAGTGAAGCGCTCTTGGTAAGTGGAAATCGGTAAGGAAAAACTTATAGTACATGCTGGAATTTACTGTCACTTGTTACTATGGAAAACAATCCTTTGATGGGTTTGTTCGGGGTATCTTCACCTTGATCGGAACCACAATTACTTACCCCTCAACCTATAGAACATACTAAAAATGTTACTTATGAAATTCCTTTGGGTGTGCTAGAAAAACTGCTTGCTAAGCCTTATGCGGGAGATGGAACTGAACATCCTGATATGCATCTTTTATACGTGAACGAAATGTGTGGATTGTTTAAGCTTGCAGGTTTATCCGGAGATGAAGTTAACAAGAAGGTTTTCCCTTTATCTTTGAAGGGAAAAGCATTGACATGGTATAGGCTATGTGATGATCTTGGATCGTGGAACTGGAATCATTTGCAATTGGAATTCCATCAAAAGTTATATCCTATGCATCTAGTTCGTCGTGATCGGAATTATATATATAATTTTTGGCCTCGTGAAGGATAAAGTATCGCTCTAGCTTGCGGGAGGCTTAAGGCAATGTTATACTCATGCCCCAATCATGACATTCTGAGGGAAGTTATCATTCAGAATTTTTATGCTCAGCTTTCTCATAATGATCAAACCATGCTTGATACTTCTTGTGATGGTTCTTATATGAAGAAGACTATTTATTTTGAGTGGGATCTCTTAGAAAGAATTAAATGCAACTATGAATATTGGGAAATCGACAAAGTTAATGAGTCAGGTATAAAGCTTGAATTCGATTGTGTTAAATCTTTTATGAATAACGATACTTTTCATAAGTTTAGCACTAAATATGGAGTTGACTCTGAGATATTAGCCTCTTTATGTGAAGCATTTCCTACTCATGTTGACCTCCCTAAGGAGAAGTGGTTTAAATATCATCCCCCTATTAAATAAGAAATTAAAGAACCGGTCATAGCTAAAGAAGAAACTATTGTTTACAATGTTGATCCAGTTGTGCCTACTCCTTATATTGAGAAACCACCTTTCCCTCTTAGGATAAAGGAACATGCTAAGGTATCAAATGTGGTTCGCAAAAGTAATATTAGAACACCTAAGCCCTTTGAACAAATTAAAGTAGAACCTAGTGTTGCTATGGCTAAAGATCTCTTGGTAGAAAATGTTGATGGGCATATCATTTACTTCTGTGATGAAGCTGCTAGAATTGCTAAACCTGATGAAAAAGACAAACACGGACATGTAGTTGGCTTGCCTGTTGTCTCAGTTAAAATAGGAGATCATTGTTATCATGTCTTATGTGATTTGTGTGCTAGTGTGAGTGATATTCCTTTTACCTTATATCAAGAAATTATGAATGAAATAGCACCTGCTGAAATCAATGTAGAGGATCTCGCTTATCGTTATCGTCTCGGTCAGCTGGGGATTACAGATTAATCGGAAATCGGTCGATCAATCGATTTTATCGGCCGACTATTAATCGGCCATTTTTTGCAAAATCCTAGGTTTCCAACACTGAAATATGATATATTTAACAACAAAAATATATTTGACAGAAGTGTTACCTTGTTTCCTAGGCTCCGAATCCTAGCATAATGACAAACAAAATAGTGAAATTGTACATATTGCATAAAAAAGTCCACAAAAACACAAATAAACATTCTGAAATATAAAAGATTCTGGAAGCAGGTATAATATATCCCATAGCTCATAGTAGATGGGTATGTCCCGTACACTATGTCCCTAAGAAAGGAGGTATTACCGTTGTTCCTAATGACAAGAATGAACTCATTCCACAAAGAATTGTCACTGGCTATAGAATGGTAATTGATTTTAAAAAAATTAAATAAATCTACTAAGAAAGATCATTACCCTTTGCCTTTCATTGATCAAATGCTAGAGAGACTATCTAACCACACACACACTTTTGTTTCCTAGATGGATATTCTGGTTTCTCTCAAATACATGTGTCACAATCTGATCAAGAGAAAACCACCTTTACTTGCCCTTTTGGAACCTATGCTTATAGACATATGCCGTTTGGTTTATGCAATGCCCCTGCTACCTTCCAAAGATGTATGACTGCTATATTCTCTCATTTTTGTGAAAATATTGTGGAGGTTCTTATGGATGATTTTTCCGTTTATGGAACTTCTTTTGATGATTGCTTAAGCAACCTTGATTGAGTTTTGCAAAGATGTGAACAAACTAATCTCGTCTTGAATTGGGAGAAGTGTCATTTTATGGTTAATGAATTTATCGTCTTGGGGCATAAAATATCTGAACGAGGTATTGAGGTGGATAAAGCTAAAGTTGATGGAATTGAGAAAATGTCAAGTCCTAAAGATACTAAAGGTCTTCGAAGTTTCCTTGGTCATGCTGGTTTTTATAGGAGGTTCATTAAAGACTTCTCTAAAGTTTCTAGGCCTCTTACTAATCTTTTGCAAAAGGATATTCCTTTTGTTTTTATGATGATTGCATGGAAGCCTTTGAGACACTAAAGAAAGCCTTAACCACTACACCTATTGTTCAACCACCTGATTGGAACTTGCCTTTTGAAATTATGTGTGATGCTAGTGATTATGTTGTTGGTGTTGTTCTAGGACAAAGAGTTGATAAGAAATTGAATGTTATCCATTATGCTAGCAAAACTCTAGACAGTGCCAAATGAAATTATGCTACTACTGAAAAAGAATTTTTAGCAGTGGTGTTTGCTTGTGATAAATTTAGATCCTATATTGTTGACTCCAAAGTTATTGTTCACATCGATCATGCTTCTATAAATATCTTATGGAAAAGAAAGATGCTAAACCTTGACTTATTAGGTGGGTTCTTTTGCTTCAAGAATTTGACTTCCATATCATTGATAGGAAAGGAGCTGAGTACCCCGTAGTTGATAACTTATCTAGGTTAGAAAATATTCTTGATGACCCACTACCTATTGATGATAGTTTTGTTAGTGCATCTAGTGCCCCTTAGTAACCTTGGTGTATTGAAGACTTATAGGTTAAGGAACTAATGTGTTTGTGAGTGTACACAGGCTCTATAAGTCGATGAGGAGTTTGATATATCCGGAGATTACTGACCCCTAAAAATGTATGTCTTCAACTGAAGACTTTGGTGAAGACTTTGTGAAGACTTTGCTAAAGACTTTGGTATTCTCTGAAGACTTTGAGAATGAAGAAGTTGGTGTGACCTTGAAGATATGAACGAGGACTATGAAGTGTGAAGGCTTTTGTTTCCGTAGTTTCATTTCCTTTCTTTGCGTCATAGGAAACACCATACTGTAAAAGGGGGCCGAGGTAATACTAAGGAAAATTTCCAACTGATGCTCAACTCCAAAATCCTCAAGCTATCCAATCCTTCGAGTGAAGCCTATGGAAATATCTTGCAATTCAGTCAAGTTCCTCAGTGACAGAGACGAAGTTCTTATGGTCTGTGAGGAAATTGATCTGATTGAGGAGTTAGGATTTCGCCAGTGTGAATTGCCTACAAGTGAGGAACATGATAAGCCTTAGGACTATCATAGTTCGAAATTCCGACCATTGCTATGCTTAGCGCCAGCTGTCCCCAGTCATAACATCCACATAACGGTCATATCATTGGAGGCATTTATGTCTTATCATGTCAGGTTGCACCCTGGCTATAAATAGCCACCCCCCACAACCACTAGTTGGTTGGCTGCTCCGAGAGAGAACTGGCACTTGTCATTTGAGAGCAACCCATCCTCTGAGGACTTTGAGAGAAAATCCAAAGTGATTGAGCATCACTGAAGAAATTCCTATGTGGAACCGACGTTTGTTGCCTTTGAGGACTGTGCATCCTCCAGATGGTTAGGCGTCATGGTCTAGTGCATCCTGCAAACAATTGGGGATCACGAAGTGACCTTGGTCTAGAGCATCTAGCAGTAAATTGTGGATCGCCGAGTGACCAGTTTGTGAGGGTTTCAGAAGTCTACCCTGAAGACTTACCACGAGTGTTGGGCAAGGACTGTGTGACCTTAGCTCAAGGAGAATACGGTAAGGACTGTGTGTCCTCTGGTTTAAATATCAGGCCGCTCCAAACTAGACGTACGACTGTCACGGCAGTTGGAACTGGGTCATCAAACCATTGTCTTCATCGAGCTATCTGGTTCTATTTCCTCAACCCCTCTATTCCTCGTATACTTGTTGATGAAATTGATCGATACTGTTTGAAGAATTTGACTAAAGACTTCCACAATTTCCTCACCTCAAATTCTTCAAGTTACCTTGTTCATCGCTACCTGTAATTTGTGCATGTTCATTTCAGCATCATGATTATGCTCTTGCCATGTTCCTCATGCACTTGAGTACTTGTTCCGCTGCTAGTTATTCACCACATTTCAAATTCCTCAAAGTTGAAATTCCTCAAGTGATGAATTTGTAAAAATCGCCTATTCACCCTCCCCCCCTCTACTCGATATAACGCACTTCCAATTGGTATCAGAGCGAGGTACTCCCTTGTTCTGTGTGATTTTGATTTAACCACATGGAGTTCTAGTTATGTCGATTGCACGTATGATCACGGTTTCCGAGGGATGTCCTACCTTCGATGGGATAGACTACCCCTACTGGAAGAACAAGATGCGCTTGCATCTTGAGGCAATTGACAATGATCACTGGTACGTTGTGGAAAATGGTGTTCCCCGCATTTCTCCGACTGTTACTGCTACTGATACAAAGATATTCAAGCAACTCGATTCTCAAGTGAAGAATATCATCTATGGCCATCTAAGAAAAGGTCAGTATGGCAGAGTGAGTGCTTTGGAAACTGCTAAGCTTATCTGGGATAAGATATCCAAAGTCAACAAAGGTATTTCCACTCAACGTGACTCTCATGTTGATCTTCTTCGCAACCTCTTCAACCGCTTCAAGAGACTTGGCAATGAAAATGTTCGACAAACTTTTGATCGCCTCACTGATATCTCCAATGAGCTTTAAGCACTAGGTGCCACCAATATCACTAATCATGAAGTGGTGAACAAACTGCTAAGATCTCTTGACTCCTCATTCGATACTCTGGCCTTGATGATCCAAGAACGTGGAGACTACAAGTCACTTGATCCTGCTGATATTCTTGAGAGACTCAATACTCATGAATTCCAACAAGCTGAGAAGAGAGATCTCTACGGGCCAATCTATGGAAGATCTCGTTCTCTAAAGGCAAAAGCAATTTCCTCATCCAAAGAAGAAGATTTTGATAGCAGCCTTGGTGATCCTGAAGAACTAAGTCAGGAGCTAGCAATGCTCGTGAGGAAATTCTAGAAGTTCTCAAGGAGAGGTGGATTTGGAAAGTCATCAAAGAGTGGTTTGAGGAAATCAGATTCCTCAGAAGACTACAAGAAAAGAACCTGTCATCATTGCAAGAAGCCTGGTCACTTTATCTCTGACTGTCCTCTCTGGGAAAAAGATTCAAAGAAAAAGAAGAAATACAAGGATGATAGTTTTGATGACTCGAAGAAAAAGAAGAAATCTTCAAAGTCCTCATCTACACAGTCCACATCTTTAAAGTCCTCAAAGAACAAGGAGAATGGTTCCAGAAAGGCTCGAGCATTCATTGGCAAGGACATGGATTCTGAAGAATATGAAGAAGTGGAAAAATCTAAGGTGGAATCTGAATCTGGTGTCGCTAGCCTTGCTCTCGCTACTGCTTTCGTCAGCAAGTCCACCTTCAACGATGAAGAATATGACTACTCCAATGACTCTGGCATCAGCAATGATGATTATGCTCCCACCTATTGCTTCATGGCAAAAGGCTCAAAGGTACACAAACATCATTCCTCTACTGAAGCAAGTGAAGGTGAATTTGATGAATATGTGAAATCTAGCTATGCTAAACTTGTTAAACTTGCCACTAAGCAACAAAGTGCGCTTGAATAGCTTCAGAAAATGCTAGAAAAAAGCGATGATCTGTTGAACGATGAAGTGGATCGGACTCAAACTCTGTCTGACGATCTCAAAAGTCTTCAGACAAAGTATGATAACCTTCAGAGTCATCATAATGACCTCTTAGCTGATCATGAGAAGCTTTCTTATGAATTTCTTCAAAGAAAGCAAGATCTTGAGAAACTTAGGGTGTCACATGAGGATCTCCAAAGGGAAAACGATTCCTTAATGTCTCAACAGATCAGTGCCGCTCAGGAAGAATTTGTTCCACCTTGCTTGAAATGCACCGAACATGAAACTATTAATTCTTCACCTGAATGTTCAAATGCTTCTATTGCTGCAAATTCTTCAACTATTCCAGTGGTCTCAAATTCCTCATCTGAGGATACCACAAGTATCATTGACAAAAATGCAGGATTGAAGGAATTGTATGTGACAGGCATGTACAAAAGTCTTAAAGGGCATCAAACCCTTTGCGATGTCCTCAAAAAGCAGATTCTGAACAGGAACCCTAGGAAAGAGGGTGTTGCCTTTGTGAGGAAACTCAACGCTGATGGATCCTACTAGACACCTGAGCAGTACCCCAAAACCTCATGGGTTGCTGCAAAAGGACCTCTTGTAGATCCATCCACTTCTATCTGGCTTTACTTGTGAATCTTAATATTCCTCTTATGAGTCACTTGACTCCAACTACAAATTCTTCAAAAATTAGAAAGGTGAAATTTTTGCTAGATTTGTTGGAACTAACTGCAGGAATGGTTCACCTATGAAGAAAATCTAGGTTCCCAAGAGCTACCTACAGAATCTCCAAGTAAATGTCCTCACGACAACACCTATGAAGAACAGGAACCCCAGATCAAATTCCTCATATGGACCAAAGTCTTCACTTGGACCAAATTCCTCAAATGGTCAAAAATATCATTCTCGTGATAATGCCTCTATTTCGCAGGGAAAATCTAAGAGTTATGAATATGTGCATTATTCTTCAAACCATTATGTCCATAAGTCCTCGAAGAATTTCTCTGCTTATTCATATGATTACTCTAACCCTCGCCCTGTGAAACAAAGCGCACTTGCTTCAATGCCTCCCTTCTCATATGGCGCTCGCAAAATGATGAACTCTTTGCCACCCCTCCAGATGTGGGTGGTGAAGAAATTGAACTAATTTCTTATGCAGAGCAGGTCTCTAGATGAACTTAGACATCTGATGAATTTGCTGGAGACCTGAGGAAATGCTTGAATGGACGCAAGCTAACTTTGTAGAAATGAATTCCTCATTTCTCACGTCCTCACACTACCTGCTTACTATCTTGTGTGATGAAATTCTATCTGGTGAAATTGAGGTCATATTCTTCACTCTGAAGCATATGAGTTCGTAAGTTGTACTAATTCATCTACAGGATGATATTCCAAAAGCTACTGAGTGGGTCCTCAAGAGTGGATGCACAAACCACATGACTGGTGACAAGAGTCTTCTGATGAATTTGCCACTTGCTACATCTCATCTGAAGCATATCACCTACGCAGACAAAGGAAAAATCAAGGTATTGGGTCTAGGTAAGGTTGCAATCTCAAAGGACCGAACCATGGATAAGGTGATGCTTGTCGAATCCCTGGGGTTCAACCTTATGTCTGTCTCAATGATTTGTGATCTTGATATGATTGTCGTATTTGGAAAATATCGTTGTGTTGTCATCATGAATTTGACAATTCCAAAATCTTCGAAGGCTTTAGGAGAGGAGACTTGTATATTGTTGATTTCTCTATAGGTCCTCAACCTGCCACATGCCTGCTTGCAAAGTCCTCATAAGGCTGGTTGTGGCATCGACGACTTGGACATGCTGGTATGAGGAACTTGCACACGCTCGTGAAGAAAAAGCACGTCATTAGCATTGAAGGTGTCAAATTCCTCAAGGACCATCTCTGTGGTGCATGTGACTCTGGGAAGATGACCAGATCCAAGCATCCCTCGAAGACAATCATGACCACGACTCGACCCTTTGAATTGCTTCACATGGATCTCTTTGGCCCCACTCGTTACTCCACACTAACAAATTCTTCAAGTTTGTATGGCTTTGTCATTGTTGATGATTACTCTCGTTACACTTGGGTGCATATTATTTTGTACAAGTCTAAATTGCAGGATGTCTTCAGACGATTTGCTTCAAGGGCCTCCACCAACTTTGGCATCAAGATCAAGCATATCAGGAGTGATAATGGGATTGAGTTCAAGAACACCAATCTTGATGAATATCTTGATGAACTTGGTATTACTCATGAGTTATCTGCCCCTTATACTCCTCGGCAGAACGACGTCATGGAGCGCAAGAACAGGACTCTTTTTGAGATGGCTCGCACCATGCTTGATGAATACAAGACTCCTCGTCGCTTCGGGCCTGAAGCAATTGATACTGCATGCCACATCATCAACAGGGTATATCTTCATAAATTCTTCAAGAAGACTTCGTATGAACTTATGACTGGCAAGAAACCCAATGTAAGTTATCTCAAAGTCTTCAGTGCAAAATGCGGGATTAGAGATCCTCACCATAGTTCTAAATTTGCACCGAAAGCACATGAACGTTTTATGCTTGGTTATGTAAAGGACTCGCACACCTACAGAGTCTTCAACACCTACCACCACAAGGTTGTTGAAACTGTAGATGTGCGGTTCGATGAAACTGATGGCTCGCAAAGAGAGCACCTGCCTTCTGTGTTAGATGAACAATCTCCTGAGGAATCCATTAAGCTGAAGGCCATTGAAGATGTCATACCCACTAAGGAAGTCATTCCAATGAATGAAGACATTCATGTTGATACACCTGAAGAAAATGGTGCTGAAGAAAATCCTCAGCCACGTCAACCTGCTCATACAAGATTTGCAAATGAAGTGCAGATTGACAAAATCATTGATGACATCAATGCACCAGGTCCTCTCACTCGCTCAAAAGCTTCACATTTGACTAACTTTTGTGGGCACTTTGCCTTTGTCTCTATCATAGAGCCCACCAAAGTTGATGAAGCATTCAAGGAGCCTGAGTGGATTCAAGCTATGCAAGAGGAATTGCATCAATTCAAGCTTAACAATGTGTGGGAACTTGTCAAGCAGGCCCCTCGGGCGTGGTATGACACTTTGAAGGAATTCATCATGAAGAAAGGCTTCAAACCCGGTTCACTCGACCCAACTCTTTTCACAAAGTCCTATGGTAATGAATTGTTCATATGCCAAATATACATAGACGATATTATCTTTGGTTGTACTGACAAATGTTACAGTGATGAATTTACCTATATGATGAGTGAAGAATATCAAATGTCTATGATGGGAGAGTTCAAATTCTTCTTAGGTCTTCAAGTTCGTCAGCAAGACAACGGCATCTTCATATCTCAAGAGAAATACCTCAAGGATGTTCTAAGGAAATTCGACATGCAAGATTGCAAAGGCCTCAAAACTCCAATGCCTTCAAAAGGCCACCTCTGCACTGACGAAAATGGTAAAGATTTTGATCAGAAGGTATATCGCTTCATGATTGGCTCATTATTGTATCTATGTGCATCTAGGCCTGATATTATGCTGAGTGTTTGCATGTGTGCCCGATTCCAAGCAACACCGAAGGAATCACACCATAAGGCTGTGAAACATATTCTTCAATACTTAGCTCACACGCCAAATCTTCACCTCATCGGATACTCTGATGCTGACTATGCTGGAGATCGTGTGGATCGTAAATCAACCTTAGGCACATGTCATTTCCTCAGACGATCCTTAGTCTGTTGGTCCTCGAAGAAGCAAAACAGCGTTTCACTATCTACTGCTGAAGCTGAGTACATTGTTGCTGGTTCATGCTGCGCTCAATTGCTGTGGATGAAGCAAACCCTCAAGGACTATGGCATCAAGTTGAAGAACGTGCCTCTCTACTGCGACAACGAGAGTGCCATCAAGATTGCTTACAACCCAATTAAGCATTCCAAGACCAGGCACATCCAGATTCGTCATCATTTTCTTCGAGATCATGTACTCAAGGGCGACATCTCCATCGACCACATTCCCACTGAAGAACAACTGGCCGATATCTTCACAAAGCCCTTAGAATTTGCAAGTTGCGGTGTGAGTTAAATATCTTAGAATCTTCGAATGTTCTTTGAAAAAGGACACACATCCTAACCCTTATGCAAAATTGATGACTTAGATGTGCAACACACGAAGTAACGTTTTTCTTCAATCAATGAAGAATAACCCTCTAAGTGTGAACAAATTAATGAAGAATTTGATTCTCAGAACCCTACGACAATTGTACGCGGTGTCTGAAGTCATCATTCTTATACGGTGGGTCACGCCACCAACCATAGTTGAAATTCTTCAAAGTTGAGTTTTTCGTCATTTTGCAAATTCTTCAAATTTTCAAATTCCTCAAGTTTGCAAATTCATCAACTTTTCAAATTCTTCAAACTATGAAACTCATGTTCTTCATTGACTATATACCTATATATTTGAGTTTTCAATGTCCTCAACAGCATTCACTTATTGCTAATTCTTCAAGTTGATTTTCATCTAAGTGAATGTGATCGGACCCTTTCCCCTCTATGCTAAACTCAACCCAGTCTGATCACAAATTCTTCATATGCATTCTACTTTAAAACTCGTTCAAAGTCTTCAGTGTGTCCTTGCCAGCTGAAGAATTTGCGAACGGAAACTTAAAATTTTCACCACCAAAATTTTCGGCGTTTCTCGCTCAAACGGTTCTGACTCCCACGACTGGATAACCCACGGTCCCCCACTATCACCACTACTCAGAATGTGGGTGACATCTTTCGTGTGGAGAGCAAGGGTTAGGGGAAATCTGGTCCAAAATCTTTGGACAGATTGGTTTTCACCTCCACTATAAATACCCCCTCCCCTTTCACTGTGCTCGGTTACTCCGAGCTCCTACTCTCTCCCAATCTCCGACCTAGCGCCGCAGCTAAAATCATCGTCACCGATGTGGAAGAGCTTCACTACCTCGACCTTGCTGTCGCCATACTCGCATCGGCCGCGGAAGTCTTCACCCTGCCGCCGCTCTAGCTGTCTCCCTCTGCCGAGCTAGGGCATGGGAGATCTGGACTGACGAACTTCCTCGATCTCATCTCTCAGTTCATCGTGTTCTTCACCAGGGTAAATAAAATTTATTTTTACTGCCCTTGTTTGATCTTTAGTTACTCCTAAATCTTCACAAAGGTGTTATTCTTCAAGAATTTCATTCTAAAGCACCTTACATGTTCATACACTTGATGATTTTCCCTAAGTTATGATTTTTTTCAAGATTCCTCAATTGTGTGAATCCTCAAAATTTGCACAACTCTTGAACCTAAGACAAAGAACACTTGGTGAAATTCGTCAAGACACCCATGGTCAAATTCCTCACACCTGATTTTATTGAAAAAAAATTGAGAACGCATATGACCTCTTCAAATTCCTCACACTTATACTCTGTTCACAGGTACAAACATGTTCGTTGATGAATCACTAGGTTCTCATCAACTTAACTCATTTGCAACATTTCTTGAGGAAAAAATGTGCACTTCTTGAGAGTCCTCAGGAGTTCAAAATACCCAGCTGCAGAAAATGGCTGATAAGAAACCACATAAAGGTGGAAAGAAGCCTGATGTGCACACTGCTTTTGAGATTCCAGATGACTTGTATGAGGAATACTGCACACCCGATGAAGAAACTCATGGCAAAGAGACGACTAAGCAGAGAAAAATTCGTCTGCAGAAAATTGAGAGGAAATGCGCAAAGGAATGGAAGGAATATCGTTATGTAACTCCTAAATACATGATGAAATTCGTTGTGAAACCTCCTTGCAGCAGGCCTCCCTTGGCTCAAAATCAAATTGCCGATCCCACTAGTCTCAATACTGGTGAAGACTTTCCTCACATATGGGAGAAATAGCAAGCCAAGCTGGCGAGGAAAGCTAAAGAGGTTGTAAAGAAATTCAATGAAGACTCTGTAGCTGCTGCCACTGCCGGAGCCTCTGCTAGTGCTCTGAAGATATCCATGATGAAGAAATCTGCTATGAAGTCAAATTATTCAACTTCAAAATCATCATAGCAGATTCCTCAAGCTCAAAGGCCTCAGTCTTCAAAGGCCTCAGCCGCTGGCTCAGTAGCTGCTCAGTCCTCTACTGCTGCTACAAAGTCCTCAACTCCTGTGCACCTTGCGTCATGTCAGAGGATAGAGGGATTCTCAAATGCTTCAAAGATCTCTGCACGCCCCTCTGCTAAAGCAAAGTCTTCAACAAATCCTACTATGTTGAAACGGAAGAAAACTATTGGACGAGGTCAAAGACCAAGTCCTCACACAAGTAAAGCAGTGGTAACTATACCCTCGGGATCTGAGGAGGAGGAGGAGGATGAAGCTGATGATGAAGAATTGGAAGAAATCATCAGAGAAAGTCAGCAAAAGGATGCAATAGCCAAAGGCAGCAATGTTCCTCTCATGTTGGATCCCAAGATGATCCTCAATTTCATTGACATATGGCATGAGGATCCAAGCACCCCACTTTCCTCACTGAACATCCCTCTTGGTGTGGACCATGTCCTCACTCATTTATTGCTAAGGAAAAATGGAAAAGAGATCAAGCTCAGAGAGCTAAGAGGAACAAGGCTCGGAAAGAAAAATTTCCGAGGAATAACGTGATGAATCTAACTCCAAATCAACTCATCACAGTTTAGTCTAAAATTCGCTCCCTTTCTGAGGAACAAGAAAAATACGATGCTGAATGGAAAGGCACCAAGGTGAGATTCGTCAGGGCAGCCCAAGCTGTTGTTAAGGACCTTAACACCAGGGTTGCAGCTTGATCGCAACCAAAAATTCCTCAGGCTGAAGAAACTGCTCAGCCTGCTAAGGAATTTGCTAGTGCACCTGAAGAAAGTGAGACTGTTGAAGAACCTGCCAGGGCAACCTCCACTGTTGCGCCTGATGAAACTGAACCTGAGGAAACTGTTGCCCCTTCACCCTCCTCAAAAATCCCAAAAACCTCAACGGTGAAGACAATCGACCTTCCTTCTGCATCAGAAGCGAAGAAGACTAAGGTTGTTGAGAAGAAGGCACTAAATAGAAAAGCTTCAACTTCAGATTCCTCAGCTGTCAAGAAGTTGAAGACTCTACCAAAGTCCTCAACTGAGCCATTAGATGCCACTCCACTCTCCTCAGCACCGGCCTATGAGATCATTCCATTTGGCGTTCAATATGTCATCCCAGATGAAGAAGATGAAGAAGATCATTCTGCTGCTTCGACAGAGCAGATTGATGAAGACACTGAAGTTGAAGAAAATTCTTCAACTCCACAAGTATCATCGCCCCAGCCTTAGTTTACATCTGAAGAGGCCAGCGTTGAAGAAATTGATGAGGATGTGGACATTGGCAACACAACTCCTATCATCAATGATGAATATTGGGAAGTTGCTCACTCAAATTCCCCAATGACCACTCCTCTGTCATAGATTCCTCAGTCCCCAGCCCGTACTGAAGAAATTCATGAAGAATCTGATGACTTGGCCGCTCCAGCCACTGAAGAAATTCCAGCTGCATTAGCTGATGACTTTGTTGCTCCCATTGCCATTGAGAAAACTACTCCACAAATTCCACAGTCTGAAGAAATTCCTCCTATGCCAAAGGAGATCAAGGGCCACTTCAAGCCAAATGTTCAGCCGAAGCCCAGGATGCCATTCAAAGGCTCAACGCGCCCCAAATTCTTCAAAATCAATTTCTTCAACGAGCACATGTTCTTCACTGGTCCCAATCTGTATGACTCAGCAAGGGCCAGTCGAAGTAGATTCTGGACTGCCACTTAGATGCATTACTATGCATCTGTTCTGTTTGACAAGAAGAAAGTCTTTGAGCACCATCAAATTCCTCATGCTGATATGGAAACGATTCCATCATTCACACCGGTGCTCCATGTTCTTCACGATGCAGGAATTCTTCCCTTCTGTGTGGACATCTGCGATTGGAATGAAGAACTTATTCTTCAATTATATGTCACTCTACACATCAGAGGCGATGCTTCTGACATCAACTCTTGGGTTTTGGACTGGATGACAGGATCAACTCATCTCACTGCTCAAGCATCTGAATTACTTCAGTCTGTCCCAGTGCCAATTCCTTCAGAAGAAGCTCATCGACTGTTTGATGAACCTGCTCTTCCAAATCAACTGATGCAAGTGTTGATGAAGCCTTTGGCTCCTAGAAAGCCTCAACGAACAACCTTCCTTGTGAAGGATTGGCTCTATGTGCCCAGGACACTCTATGTCCTCAAAAGGGCCACAACTCTGAAGAAGAGGAATGTAACGCCCCGGACACACCCGTCGGTAGTCATTAATCCTGGCGGGATCTAGACTGGCCTCACAGATCAATACTAGTCTTTTCTACGCACTTTGTCCTCACTCATGCGCACCCGGGACCAACTTCCCGGTTGGTCACCCATCCTAGAACTACTCCAAGCCAAGCATTCTTAACCTGGGAGTTTTGTTCGAATGGGCTCACGGAAAAGAAGGAATTCCTTATTGATATGAGTAGTCTATCATCCCTAATATGCCAGGCTATCACAAGGAAGTGGAGGGAGTCATGAAGAATATGTTGTTCAACATCATTCATGGGATTCCCATCAACTTCCATGATTTCTTCATGAGGACATTGGCGAATTCTGCTCTAGCCCCATTTGAACTAAAGCCTTATGCACCTTCGATCATGAAGTTCATCAGATCAAAGTCTTCAAAGTCTTTAGTTCCCTTCAAGGCGGACTTTCAGAATCATTCCGGCCTCTTGCCTCCGATTGAAGTCCTCAAGAGCACAATTGCCTCAGTTGAAGGAAAAGGCAAGGCTATCATTGATGAAGGCACTCGTCCATTGGATGGTCAATTTCGCAAAGCAGCATCCTTTTCCACCAATGATGACACTGCAACTCGGGATTCTAAAGCAAAGGCCTCAGCTCAAAAACCTCAAGAGTCTTCCCCTCGTGTGATGACTGATTGTGAGCTTCTCATAAGTCTTCATCATAAAGTCGGTCATAATCACAAGTGGGTAAAGCGTCAGTTGGCCTCCATAGTTCAAAACATGACTGTGACGCAGAACTCAATGAAGAAAAATCACTACTATGTGCATGAAATCCTCAACCGCACTTGGGCCGTACTGTCTCACCTCAAGACTCCTGAAGACCTGAAGGAGCTGGACCTTGAGGAACATCTTGACTAGGCTCGTCAACCACAGAAGAAATTCAAGAATTCAAGTTCCTCTGATGGTCACAAGTTCATATTCTTCATCATGTGAGACGGATGAAGCTGAGGACGTTGACGACACTACGGCGGGCCCTGCATCGACAAATGACCCCGACAATGCTGGCGCTCCTTCCTCACCAACACGATGAAATTCTTCAAGGGGCGTTAGTCCTCACTTTTTCGTCCCTTTTGGTCTTCGATGACAAAGGGGGAGAAAATTTGAGTTAGTCTTCAAGCGGGTCTCTATATATGTGTTGTTTTTTGTTTAAGTTACAACTCTCGCTCTTCTGAAGCTTTTGTTGATTGAGTTGTAAACTTAAGTTTGATGGTGGTCTGACTCTTTGGAACTACTTTACGCATGCTTATTTCCTCAAGTATCTTAATGCATGCATGCTGAATTTCGTCAGACAACATTTTCATCATGCATTTCAAATTCTTCATATCATATGTTTAAATGCGTGTATGAATTACAAGATATAGGGGGAGTTCTCCATGTTTTTAACCTGCCATGTGCATTTGCAGTCCAAAGCAAATTCCTCAAATATGCACATCTTCAGGGGGAGTTCTTATATATCTTGCAATAAAATTCCTTAATCTCAGTATTTACACTTCATAGTATTATCCCCGTTGAAAACTTAACCTATTTGTCATCAATCACCAAAAGGGGGGAGATTGTTAGTGCATCTAGTGCCCCTTAGTGATTTTGGTGTATTGAAGACTTGTAGGTTAAGGAACTAATGTGTTTGTGAGTGTACACAGGCTCTATAAGTCGATGAGGAGTTTGATACATCCGGAGATTACTGACCCCTAAAACTATATGTCTTCAACTGAAGACTTTGGTGAAGACTTTGTGAAGACTTTGCTGAAGACTTTGGTATTCACTAAAGACTTTGAGAATGAAGAAGTTGGTGTGACCTTGAAGATATGAACGAGGACTATGAAGCGTGAAGACTTTTGTTTTGGTAGTTTCATTTGCTTTCTTTGAGTCATAGGAAACACCGTACTGTAAAAGGGGCTAAGGTAATACTAAGGAAAATTTCCAACTGATGCTCAACTCCAAAATCCTCAACCTATCCAATCCTTCGAGTGAAGTCTTTGGAAAATCTCTTGCGGTTCAGTCAAGTTCCTCAGTGACAGAGACGAAGTTCTTCTGGTCTCTGAGGAAATTGATCTAACTGAGGAGTTAGGATTTCGCAATGTGAATTGCCTACAAGTGAGGAACATGATAAGCCTGAGGACTATCATAGTTCAAAATTCCGACCGTTGCTGTTCTTAGCACCAGCTGTCCCCAATCATAACATCCACATAACGGTCATATCATTGGGGGCATTTATGTCTTATCATGTCAGGTTGCACCCTGGCTATAAATAGCCACCCCCCACAACCACTAGTTGGTTGGATGCTCCGAGAGAGAATTGATACTTGTCATTTGAGAGCAACCCATCCTCTAAGGACTTTGAGAGAAAATCATCAGTGAGGAAAAACCCACAACGAAACCACCAAACCCAAAGTGATTGAGCATCACTGAAGAAATTCCTGTGTGGAACCGACGCTTATTACCTTTGAGGATTGTGCATCCTCCAAACGGTTAGGCGTCATGGTCTAGTGCATCCTGCAGTCAATTGGGGATCACGAAGTGACCTTGGTCTAGAGCATCCAGCAGTAAATTGTGGATCGCCGGATGACCAGTTTGTGAGGGTTTGGGAAGTCTACCCTGAAGACTTACCACGAGTGTTGGGCGAGGACTATGTGACCTTAGCTCAAGGAGAATATGGTGAGGACTGTGTGTCCTCTGGTTTAAATACCAGGCCGCTCCAAACCAGACGTACGACTGTCATAGCAGTTGGAACTGGGTCATCAAACCATTTTCTTCATCGAGCTACCTGGTTCTATTTCCTCACCCCCTCTATTCCTCATATACTTGTTGATGAAATTAATCATTACTGTTTGAAGAATTTGACTGAAGACTTTCACAATTTCCTCACCTCAAATTCTTCAAGTTACCTTGTTCATCGCTACTTATCCTGTATCACGCTACCTGTAATTTGTGCATGTTCATTTCATCATCATGATTATGTTGTTGCCATGTTCCTCATGCACTTGAGTACTTGTTCCGCTGCTAGTTATTCATCACATTTCAAAATCCTCAAAGTTTAAATTCCTCAAGTGATGAATTTGTAAAAATCGCCTATTCACCCCCCCTCTAGTCGATATAACGCACTTTCATGTTTCCCTGACGAACACCTAGCTGCAATAAGTGCCTCACACAACACACCTTGGTATGCTGATTATGCTAATTACATTGTCGCTAAATATATACCACCTAGATTTACATATCAACAAAAGAAAAAAAATCCTTCTATGACTTGGGACATTACTTTTGGGATGACCCGCATATTTATAAAGAAGGAGTGGATGGTATTATTAGAAGTTGTGTACCTGAGCATGAACAGGAACAAATCCTACGAAAATGTCATTCCAAAGCTTTTGGAGGACATCATGCAGGAGATGGAACTGCTCACAAGGTATTGCAGTCTGGTTTTTATTGGCCTACTCTCTTCAAGGATGCCCGTAAGTTTGTCTTGTCTTGTGATGAATGTCCAAGAATTTATAATATCGGTAAGCGTCAAGAAATGCCTATGAATTATTCACTTGTTGTTGAACCATTTGATGTATGGGGTTTTGATTATATGGGACCTTTTCCTTCCTCTAACAGATACACTCATATTTTAGTTGCGGATTATTATGTCACTAAGCGGGTAGAAGCTATTCCAACTAGTAGTGCTGATCACCACACCTCCATTAAAATGCTTAAAGAGGTCATCTTTCCAAGGTTTGGAGTCCCTAAATATTTAATGACTGATGGTAGTTCATTTATTAATGGTGCTTTTAGTAAGATGCTTGCTAAATATGATGTTAACCATAGAATTGCATCACCCTATCATCCTCAATCTAGTGGTCGGGTATAGCTTAGCAATAGAGAAATAAAATTAATATTACAAAAAACTGTCAATAGGTCTCGAAAGAATAGGTCTAAGAAATTAGATGATGCACTTTGGGCCTATAGAACAGATTATAAAAATCCAATGGGTATGTCTCCATATAAAATGGTATATTGGAAAGCTTGTCATTTGCCTCTAGAAAAAGTAGAACATAAAGCATTTTGGGCAATTAAAGAACTCAGCTATGATTTCAAACGTCGGTGAAAAGAGGTTGTTTGATATTAGCTCACTAGATGAATGGAGAACCCAAGCGTATGAAAATGCCAAGCTATTCAAAGAAAAAGTAAAGAGATGGCATGACAAGAGAATCCATTATCGGGAATTTAAAATAGGAGACTATGTTCTTTTGTTCAACTCTCGTTTAAGATTTTTTGCAGGAAAGCTTCTCTCCAAATGGGAAGGACCATATATTATCGAAGAGGTCTACTATTTTGGAGCTATCAAGATTAATAATGCCGAAGGTACTAACCCGAAGGTGGTCAATGGACAAAGAATTAAGCACTATATCTTAGGTATGCCTATTAATGTTGAAAGCAATGTTATCCAAACCATGACACTGGAGGAGCACATAAAAGAAACCTTTCGGAACACTCTAGAGTTCTTAAAAATAGGAGGTACGTGATTCAGTAAGTAAACGGACTCCGAAAAATCCGCAAAATATTTTCTGTCAGTTTTGGAATATTTTAGAATTTTGGAAATAAAGAAATAAACCGAGAGGTGATCGAGGTGAGCACGAAACACCAGGTCGCGCCCTGGTGGGTTGTGCCCACCTCGGATGCCTTCCCGACTCCGTTTTCCTTCCAAATACTTGTTTCCCAAGAATAAAAATTCTCTATATATACCCCTGACTGTTTTGAGGACCCAATCGCAGAAAAATCCTCTATTCTTGTTTCTTCTTGTTTTCTCGCTAGATCTAGATCTCCATGGCTCCACCAAGCTCCTCCAAGGACAAGTTCTTCGAGAAGGTCGTCAACCCGTACTTGATGGAGGTGATGAAGCACCCTCAAGCCATTGAGATGCGTGAGGGAGTGCTCCACATCCGCGATGTTCAAGGACCCAAGAAGACTGGAAGCGTGGAGGCTAGGCTCGAGGCGGTGGGACAAGAAATCTTCAAGTGCCAGAAGATGGTTGTGCGTGGACTTAGTGCCAATCACTCCATGATCACGGAATTCACCCGTGATCAGACAGTGGATGGCCAGTCCGTGAAGGACACCATCTTCACCCTCAACGAGCAAATGAATATTCTATAGACCCAAGTTTATGATCTTCAAAACCAAGTCTTCGAATATGAAGCGAGATTTAAAGGTATGATTTTAGCTGCCAGTTGCAGGACTCAGGGGACTCTCGCGTCAACCTTCGATGGGGAACCCTTGCCCTGGAAGCTGGAGGACAAGCTTACTACATCATCATCACCACCTACATGAACTCCTCCACCTTCTTCATCACCAGCACCAAAGGAGACCTGAGTACACGGGTATGGGAACTCCCATTGGCTTAAGACAAGCTTGGGAGAGGTGCCCCGGTATCGTATCACCACCACTTTTATTCACCTTTACCTATTTTAGTCCGATCCTTAGTTTCCCTTTGCTTTAGTTGAATAAAAGTTTAGCATGATCTATTTTCGTGTGTTAGTTCCGTGGCCTATCTATCTATGTAATCGAGTGAAAGTTATATAATAAAGTTAGTTTTAGTTTTTGCCTCTTTACTTTCTGGTTGCAATCAAATTAAGGAAAAGAAACAAATGAAAAAATCATATGTTAATCTTATGGTGAGTAATGAAATCACATAAGGAAAAGTATAAGTAGTAAAATTTATTGGAGATTGACAAACATAGCATTGGTCAATGATGCAATTCATGAAAGAAATAATAAGGTGAGAGAAGATTCACATGCAAATACACTATCTTGGACATCTTTTATGATTGTGAGCCCCCATCAAATATTATATGTCAAAATTGTTGACGTTAAACGAGGAAGACAATGTAATGATTTATGTTTGTTCATATCCACATAGAAGTTGTATTGTCATAGATCCTTTAACATGTGGTGCTTGCCCAATATCTTTGCTAGCCAAAAAAATCGCACTAAGTAGAGATAGTACTTGTGCATCCAAAAGACCCAAACCAAACTCTTTCTTTGAGTGTACACCATACCCACCTATGGATCGAGAAAGATCCTTGAAGTAAGTTGTCATCAGTGCAATAAGGCAATACAAATTGCTTCTAAAAGTGTGAAAATTGAGCGTTATACGAACTTATGATGGCAAAGTAATAAAAGCGACGGACTCCATAATAAAGGTTGATATCATAGGGGGGCAATATAGTGTGACGTTCTTTTACATTAAGGGATTGGGCATACAAATCAATAAGTGCATGACAACCTCTACTTCCCTCTGCGAAGGGCCTATCTTTTACTTTTATGTACTTACTTTTATGCAAGAGTCAAAGTATTCTTCCCTATTCCCTTTTTACTTTTTACTTTTGCAAGCATCATGTGGTGAGGAAATATCTAGGCACATATATCCAGTTGGATATGGGTGGGCATGATTTATTATTGTTGACATCACCTTTGAGGTGAGTGAGTTGGGAGGGGAAACTATAATCCCCTATCTTCCTACGTGTCCGGTTGAAACTTTTTGTTCATGGGTAAGCCGTGAGTGTTAGCAATAATATAAGCTAAATGACAGTGGATTATGTGGACTTTCCAAAACGCTCTGACATCAGAACCTTCCTGAAAATATGATGAATTGTAGTTGCAAAGACTAAGAACATAGTTTGTTGGTTTCCAATAAGGTTTATGTTTCATACTTCTATGTTGTGATGAATTGTTACTTGTTCATGAGAAGCCTTATGATAAAAATGTATTGAAATAAGTTCTTAGGTTAGAGTGTGTTGTTGTTATGTTAATAAGAATGATGCTTCTATGTCCTCTTTTTTTTGTCGACACCTCTCTCTCAAACCATGTGGACATGCTTTTCAATTTTGGATTTCGCTTGAGGACAAGCGAGGTCTAAGCTTGGGGAGCTGATACTTCCATTTTGCATCATCATTTCCTATTGTTATTTACTTTGTTTTTTTAATAATAATGCTTTGGGGAGTGATTCTAATGCCTTTTCTCTCATAATATGCAAGGTTTACACAAAGAGGGAGAATACCGACAGCTGGAATTCTGGACACAAGAAAAGCACGTCAGAGATACCTATTCTGCACAACTCCAATGAATTTGAAAATTTACGGATATTATTTTTGTATTTGATAAAAATTAATGGAGCTAAAAACTACCTAAGGAGGGCCCCTAGGTGGGCACGACCCACCAGGGCGCGCAAGGCCCCCCTGGCCGCACCCTTATGGGTTGTGCCCAGCCTGGCCTGCTTCCGATGCCCATCTTATGGTATATGGTCACTCTTGACCTAGAAAAGAATCAGAGGAGGACTTTCGGGGTGAAGCACGGCCACCTTGATGTGGAACTTGGGCAGGATCACTTTTACCCACCAGTGGAGCGATTTCGTCGGGAGAACTTCCCTCCCGGAGGGGGAAATCGAAGCTATCGTCATCACCAACACCCCTCTCATCTTTGGGAGTCCAATCTTCATCAACACCTTCAACCGCACCATCTCCTCTCAAACCCTACTTCATCTCTTGTGTTCAATCTCTGTATCGAAACTTCAGATTGGTACCTATGGGTGACCAGTAGTGTTGATTACCTTGCGTAGTTGATTACTATATGGTTTATTTGGTGGAAGATTATATGTTTAGATCCATTATGCTATTCAATACTCCTATGATCTTGATCATGTTTATTATTTGTGAGTAGTTACCTTTGTTCTTGAGGTCACGGGAGAAGTCATGTTGCGAGTAATCATGTAAATTTGATATGTGTTCGATATTTTGATGATATGTATGTTGTGATTCCCTTAGTGGTGTTATGTGAACATCGACTACATCACACTTCACCATTCATGGGCCTAAGGGAATGCACTGTGGAGTAGTTATTAGATGATGGTTTGCTAGAGTGACATAATCTTAAACCCTAGTTTATGTGCTACTTTGTAAGGGGCTGATTTGGATCCACATGTTTAATGCTATGGTTAGACTTTGTCTTAATACTTTTCTCGTAGTTGCGGATGCTTGCGAGGGGGTTAATCATAAGTAGGTTGTTAGTTCAAGTAAGAACAACACCTTAGCACCGGTCCACACACATCAAATTATCAAAGTAGCGAACACGAATCAAACCAACATGATAAAAGTGACTAGAAGAAATTCCTGTGTACCCTCAAGAACAGTTTCCCTATTACTAGTGATTGTTCTGGCCTGTCCTTTGCCTCAAAAGGATTGGGCTACCTTGCTGCACCTTGTTTACTGTTATTGTTACTTGCTCGTTACAAATTACCTTGCTATCAAACTATTTGTTACCTACAATTTCAGTGCTTGCGGAGGTTACCTTGCTGAAAACCGCTTGTCATTTCCTTCTGGTCCTCATTGGGTTCGACACTCTTACTTATCGAAAGGACTACGATTGATCCCCTATACTTGTGGGTCATCATCTAGGAAACCTTTCAGTTTCAGCATCTGAATCGCAAAAGGCCACTTATTTTATCATACACCTTTTCAAAATCTTCTTTGAAAATAAGAGCATTCTGTTTTTTACTATGGATGGACTTAAGGGCTTCATGAAGAATCATCACCCCCTCCATGATGTATCTCCCTTTAATGAAAATAGTCTCGTTAGATGAAATCACACGGGGAAAACATCTGCTCAACCTATTCATGAGCACCTTAGAAATTATTTTGAAACTAACATTCAGTAAGCATATGGGTCTGAATTTATGAATTTGTTTAGCATCAATGGTTTTCAGGACTAGTATAATAATTCCATGGTTTATTTTTTCATTAGCAAAATCATCAACAAGGTCATTTAGGTCCATCTTAATCAAATCCCAGAAATTCTGATTGAAGTTGGCAGGAAATCCATCGGGTCTAGGGATCTTGCCCTCCATTCCAAACACCATCTCCTTAATTTCTTCTAAAGAGAACGGTTCAATTAATTCCTTTTTCCTCTTCGGAAATTCTCTTAAAGTCTAGGCCAGTCATAGAGGTAAATGGATTTTCAGGGTGTCCAAACAAATCTTTATAAAATTTTGTAAGATATTTCATCAAATTCTCTCTCCTTTAATCAGACCTTCATCCTATTCCAAAGAGATAATTCTGTTTTTTCTCCTCCTACCATTCACGGTAATATTTGGTGTTCCTATCCCCATATTTAATTTCCTTGTCTTTATATCTTTGTAGCCACTTCATATCCTCATGTTTTAAAAGTCTATTCATCTGTTCTCTGAGGTCTTTCTATTCTTTTATATCAGTAGTAGTAAGGCCCATGACCTCAACATTTTTTATCTATACAATCAAGTCTCTAAATGATTTGTATTTTTATTTTCCTATATCAAGCATCCATATTATTATTCCATCCCTTGAGTTTTTGAGGGTTTGAGTGCCATTCAAAGTTCCTTCCACTACACAAATTATGCAATTCACTTTTAGTGAACTATTTTTGATTATATCCAGAATTCCTATGAAATATAATTTGTTCTCAAAAATTATCTCCTTGATATATCTCTTCTTTGGTTCTTTCCCAATACCTCTAGCATTTCGGAAAACCCCTTTCATTTAATCCTAATTTTTATCCAGGTTTTTTTCCTTTTCCTCTTACTGTTTTTCAAAACCCCAAAAGCAATAGAATGCGTCACACAGCTTAATCCTGGCGAGCAATTTCTATGCATTTTTTACCAGAGAACGTTCCTCTTAATTTCTGGAATTGTTCATCTTAAGTATCAACATTAGAGTGTTCCAAATCAAAACATGTATCCTCAAGCAAGGTATCCCCGGTGTTAATATGCACCGGTGTACCATTTTTCTCCATCCCTCCATTTTGATTGACAATATTCTGCAAATAAGAATCTCTTCTAGCTTCTTCCATTTTTTAATGATCTCAACATTTTTTTCAATCATATTTAGAGATCAACCTTGATCGACTCTAATGAAGGAGATCACATGAAGTCAAGAAGGATTAGAAGCAAATGGGTTGGTGTTCTTACCATAATTGTGCCTCTCCTCAGCTCTCATCTTAGCCTTGTCTTCCACTTTTTGATATTCCTTCATAGAGGACTCATAATATTTCCCCTTTTCATGTCCCTCTTTTTTTGTGTCTTCTTCCTCTTCTTTCTCAACTTCCTCTGCCTCCATATTTGCCATTTCCAATGCATAGGCCTCTCTGTTAGAAGCATCCCGCAATAGTTGTTGCACAACCACTTTTTGAGATTTTGATTCATCTGCTAGTTTATTTTTATCCCTTTCCACTTCCATCATCATTTTCTCTTCTTTTGTACATGGAGCACTCTATCTCATCTTCTCTTCTTATAATGACTGGATTTTTTATACATCAGCCCATCTCCTTCTACATTCTGCATTCCGCCATTTGCCATTTCCTTCATAGTTGCACCTAGGGTAGTTTCGAAAGCTTCCCTCAAGTTATCATTTCTTTTGTTGATCTCCTCAATTTTGGGTAGTTTCACACTATTGATACATCTCCGGCGTATCTATAATTTTTTATTGTTATTATCATTCTTGGATGCTTTATATGCAATTATATGCTATTTTATACTCCCTCCATTCCACAATGTAGTGTCCCGCGCTTCCCGAGACCTAAGTTTGATCATACATTTAACCAACATTTAACCAACGAGACCGATTGCGACTAGAGCAAAACTTATACCATTGAATTTGTATCGGTCTCGTTCGTTAAATTATGGTGAAACTTAGATCTCGGAAAGCGCAGACGCACTACATTGTGGAATTGAGAGAGTATCATTTTTGGGAATTTAGCCTTTTTGTTTGAAGAAAGGGAAAACGCTTGCAAGCCACTCTCCACAGTGAGGGGCCAGAGGAGAAATAAGATTATGTCGATGCAAAAACAAAAGAAGTAAGGGCTCCTTTGATTCAAAGGAATTGCATAGGATTTTAGAGGATTTGGACCCTTAGGAATTTTTTCCTTTGATAAACGTTTGATTCGTAGGATTGATATCCGTAGGAATTTTTCCATAAGATCCATTTGTACTATATTTTGAAGAAGAAATTCCATCTACTCAAACCTTTTTATAGAATTTCTTTGTTTTTCCTGCGCTATCAAACATTCTTTCAAATCCTGTAGGATTCTATAGGACATGACATTCCATTCCTGCAATTTTTTCTATTCTTTATTTTGAAAATCCTGCGAATCGAATAGGCCCTAAGATTATTTGAGCAGACAGACGCGTAGCACAGTAGTAAGTACAAGATTATTTTTCTTCAAAAAAAAGGTACAAGATTATTTTAGACAGGGAACTTCAAACAAAAAAAAGATTATTTTAGACAGACGCGTCAGGGCGCGCTGCCTCCCGCGGGAGGGGCAGGAATTCACCCACGGCAGAGGATCCCAGCCGTCAGATGCCCCCATCCGCCCTCACATCAACCGTTCCATCATCACGGCATGGCTCCCCGCCCACCGGCCCGCTCAACGGTCACCCCGTCCGTCCGTCCGTCAGGCCCTCAGCCGGACGTACCACGGCAGGCGAGAGGCAGCCGCGTACCGCAGGTGCCGCAGGCCATACATAGGCCCCCTAGCGGGTGGAGGCTTGTTCATACGGCCCGGATTCTGCTCGAGTCGAGCCTCCCCAACCGGCATGCAAGATGCAACCCACGGCCTCCACCTTTTAACCCCCCTCGCAAATCGCCATTACTGAAAACTGAACCGCCCAAGCTTTTGCCCCTTCTCTCTCTCTCTCCCTCCACCACAACTGCGGTCAAATCTGAATATCTTCCCGCCGCTCCACGAGGCAGAGAGGCCCAGGAATCTTGCCTGCGATGCCACCAGCCTCGGGTGAAAACTGGGGCGCTACTTACTGTATTGCTGCAAAGCTGGGGAACAGCCAGCGCGGGGGCTTGCGGCAAATCCTAGTACTGTAGCAGAGCGGCACAGTCGCGACGCCACAGGAGAGGATCTTTGAACAAAAAAGCTGTAGTACACCCCTAGCTAGCAAGCCATAGCTAGGAGCGTGTGTGCCTTGAGAAAAGATCCTTTCGGGAAGGCTGGCACGAGTCCTAGCCCAAGAACACACGCTCAAAGGCTCATCCAAAGCAGCAGCCGCTGGGACGCTGGACGGAGGGATAGACTGGGCGCTCGCAGGAGCCAGTGAGAGAGAAAAAGCACTATGGAGGACGTGGAGTATGTGGGACGACCTCATATGAGCTCGTTATCTGTGTCGTTATGGTAGGGTATCAGGGTGTGTGTCGTAGGTTTATACGCGTGCTTTGGTGTGATAGAAAACGAGAACTGTACATAAATACGTATGAGACAGAGCAGTTTGGTGGGCCTGTATGGCAACGTTTCGGGACGGACGTTAGTCGTTTTCTGGCTGGGCCATGGTTCGGAAACGTTATGCACGGCTGGCCCGTGGACTAGGACAGTTTGCTTTTCCGTTCGTGGGGTCAGGAGCGGGTTGAGGTCGTGTGTTCTGGTCCCTTCGAGCGGACACAGGCGACCTGGATACTGTAGGCGGTAGGCGGCGGCGGCGGCGACCATGGAGTTCCTGATGCAGCCTATACGACGATAAGCACAGCGTTATGGTCCACCATTAAGCGTGTGACGCCTCGATCTGATTCGTCTGCTGTTTTTTTGGAATCCACTTGCCCTGGTCTGTAGCAGATCGACTTTCATGGAGGAGGTGGGGGAAAGTCTGCTACCTCCATCGGCATCGGTGGAGCCGCCCGTGGTGGATATGCTCGTCGACGGGCAGGTGGCCTTGCCGATAGTGGTTAGCACGCAGGATCGTGCGGCTGCGACGGCTAACACGCGGATCTCGCCGCACAGCGGGGCTGCTGCGGAGATGAGGGAGAACTCGCCTCCAAGCTCAGAGATGTCAACGGGGAAGATGAATCCACGAGCGCCTGGCTGGACCAAAAGGTTAGTGCCAGAAACTGTACAAGTCCTTCCAGAACATAGTCCCTGCTGAGCTGAATTAGTTAGATTTTTTTAGGCTGCTCATGGGTTGAGAAATATTCCGCGGGTAGAGTCGAAGTATGTACGGGCGTAAAAATCTTGAATTTGTACTTGTCCTTGGAGAACAGAGGCCCGGCTGAGCTGAATTAGTTAGATTTTTGTGAGGATAAGATTTCGTGGTAGAGTTGCAATAGGTACAGGCGCAAGAATACTGAATTTTGTACTCTGGACATATGTTAAGGATTGTAGGGTGGTGAAAAAATAATGGGATTACATGACTGCAGCGGGGATGAATGCCGAATGCAGTAGACATCGAGCAAAAGTATGTATATTTATGAATGCAGTAGTATACTTTTTGAAATTAAAACTCTGTTGTAGGAGGTGTAAGTAATTTGATGCTGTCTGTGGCGACAGCGAGGACCAGTTAGTCTGTAAGTAGTTTGATGTTGCCAGGTAGTCTGTAACTGAATCATGCGAGGACCAAAATTGTCTCGATTTAGATAACAGAATTATTCTTCGATTGACCGTGAGTAAACCAGATTTTCAGATGCATGCTAGTGGTTCTAGACTCCTGTAATTTATATTGTTTGTTGTAAACCGAAACATGCATCAGCATTTGCTTGTTTTCGCAAAAAATTGTAAGATACTAAAAATTTTATACATAAGAATTATTTTTTCAATTTTTTTGACGCAGGTTGCGGATTGGTGCTGCAGCTCCAAGTAGAGCCTCCTGCCCCAACCGTGTCAGTGCTTTTGAGAAGACGGTTCGTAGCTATGCTGAACACCCAGGGAACGATTCGGGGGGGGAGGCATATGACTTTTATAATTTGTACTCTTGGAAGAAAGGTTTTGGGATCAGGTATGGGAAGAGACGTATGGCAAGCTGATCGCTTTCGTGTTGGCAAGCTGATCCCGTATGGCAAGCCCAGTGATCCTAATAAACCTTGGCTGCTCGTGTACAAGATAATTCCTACGCAGATGGTGATAGTGTATTGTTAGAATTTCAAATAAACATAAAGATACAACCCCTCTCAGAGATTGAGCATGTTTTTTTGATGTTATGGACTGTTGTATTGCATTACCGGGCTAGCTCGCTGTGAGGAGCGGAAGTAAAGAACTGCTCGATTAACTCAACAACGCCAGGTTGTGGAGGATAGGGTACAACTCCTCTGCCCCAAGATCTGTCTGGAAGCCAGGGCGATGTACATACTTCCGCCCAGGCTGGTCAGCACGCCTCTCACCGAAAACAATTGTGCTGCCATCGTTAGGGAGGTCGATATATAGTTGACTGATTGCACGTACATTATCCTTCGCAAATTGGGTGATCGTGTGCAAAATGTGTGTCAACGACAGAGCCCATGACTTGTGGGGGATTTTGTTGCGGAGTCATCATCTTTTTGGGCCGTTTGCTCGTGGAGGTATTGCCTGCAATGGAAGTGTGTTTCAAGTTTTTGGCTTGTTGCTGGTGTCTGAGCTAAGCATGTGAACAAGGTTGTACCTTCGCAAGGGGACAGGTGGAGACGGTGACCGGTGATTATGTTTCTCGCAGGCGTTGTGATGTCAACCTCTGTCGATGTGAAAAGCAGACACAGGAGTACCATAGTTAGAACATGATGTCATGTGGATGCTGCACGAAAAAGATTCACACAGTGGTGGAAAATACCTTTCATGGTGGCGTTGGGTTTAGGTGGGCATTCAGCAAAGCCGCGGGCTGCACAACATGTGCATTTGCGGTTGCTGGCTTCAATTATCTTGTCAGCGAATTTCATCATCTCAAGCTGGATGTGGCCTCGTGCGGTCACAAGGTGCGATAGACATCGAGCATTTATCTCCTTCAACAGCGATGTGATCTCATCATTCGCCTGGATGCACGAGAAAAAGGAGAAATGAATTCGCACCATATGCAGGCGTGTGATGTTGACCCAGCTAGGTGTGCACAGGATAACTTACCAAGTGTGGGTACTGCCTCCCTCCTTAAGTAGTTGCAGAAATCCATTGGCCCCAAGAGACGTATGGTTGTCGGTGTAAAATCATCAAGCATTTGTCGTGTGGGAGTGTGGAAATCATCAGCCGTTTCAGAAGTCTTTGTTGTGCTACGTCTGCATGAGAAGCTTTGCTCTCGTGTCGAGTTGACTGTATTCCTTGAAGCTGACTGCTCAGCGTCGGTTAACTTCGAACGAGCATAGCATACAGTGGATTGGTGGCGTATCTTGAAGATGTAGTCATCAGCGTCAGTATGATGTGAAATGATTCCCGAATGAAAAAGAAAAAGGAGTAATCGGGTGGCGGCTGCGACTTACCGGAGCGCTGGCATATGATGTAATTGGCTTACCAATGTCAGTAGCCATTACTATCATTCTCCGGAATGAAGCTTGGTCAAAATCCTTTACCCTTGGCAAAGTGGCATGTTGCTTGTTGTATATGCCCAAATCGAGGTTGTCGAGGACAAATATCTGTTTTTTCATGACAAAAAATGATCGTTTGGTTAACATAAAGTGAAGGTGCATGGTTTGATGAAGTTGTAAATAAGGGAGATTATTTTTAATAACCTGCAGCCACAGGTGGCAGCCGACCAAGTTGCTCACGGGGTTTCCAGACCGGATATCGTTCTTCAGCCTCATCACACCAGCTAGCATGCATTGAACTACATGCTCGCACCAATTAAACTCCTCTATCGTCTCTGTATTGGCCAATGCCCCCCAGAAATCAATAGTTGCATAATCATGCTTGGTGGTTGGTGCTAGCACATGGCCCATCATGAAAATGACAAAGGCAATTTGGAAGCAATCCTTCTCAAGTTTGCTCGAAGATTCAGTGATATCTCTCATGAGAAATTCTTCAGCTGCATGGAGGCTGTGCACTCCCTTGCCGTCCATCCCTAAAGTGGACTTTATGAACCTAATCGCCTCCGGCTTGATGTGGCCATCACGACCCTTTATATTTCGATGCCCGCATGGGATTCCAAAAACTTTGTGGACATCCTCCGACCAAAACCTCAGTATCTTGTTCTTTGCCAGAATGATAGCACGTCGGGATGTGCTAACCTTGCTCATTATCCACACGCTGAATTTCAGGTTGAGTTTCTGCAGCATCTGGAGATCAAGCATGCCGCCGAAGCCGCTGCTCGTAACAAGGAATCTCTTGAACTCACTGAATGTGTTAACAACATCGACCACATGCTTGACAGATATGCGAGATGTTGATGCTAGACAGTCTCCACTCTCTGCTGAATCATCGCTACGTATGTTGCTGGGTATTTGTAGGTTCGGATCAGCCATCTCCGCGTCGCAGCTGTCTTCGTCTGACATGTTTGGTCTTGCATGCGTTGATTGTAAGGAAAAGTAAAAGAATGGGAGTTTCAGAAAATAAAGTTGTACTGTGTCATCGGGAAAAAAATAAAATTTTGAATCCAGGTGATTATTGGGTTTCCCTGAATCAGCTAGTTGTTCTGTAATTTTTTTACTGTATCATGGTTTTAAAAAAAGAGGCGGTTTTAGCGTCCGTGCCGTGCTGGTAAACCAATGCAAATTAGCAGAGTTGGGACATCTGTAGAGGGTCGAGAGAATATGAGCGTTCGAGTAAATTGGAATTTGATTCTACTTAAAATTTGGGGAAGCTATGTGTGCAATGAAAACTGTGAACGCTTGAGGACTACTGAATCCGTATTGGATGTAACAGACCTGGATTGAGCATTTGACCTTCTAAAAAGTTTCCTCTACAAATCTAACAACTCTTGATATAGATCTAAGAGCAAACAGTGCAAGAATCCCTGCGATTCCTCTACGGGAAAAAGGATGGGGATAGACATCCTAGGATTAATGCATGAGGTACCTGGATGGAGGACGATGAGGCGGCCGACGGGAGTCAGCAGCGCAGCCGATTGATTTGCAGTCGCAGACCCGAGGAATAAGGGGGGCTGGATGAGAGCGGACTAGTGTTGCGGAGATGGCTGTGAGGGTTGGGAGGGGATTTGGGGGGAGATCACGGTGGCTGTACTGAGCTGCCGTTGGTGGGGGTGGGCGGCTGTGACTGCAGCTGGCAGCAGAAAAATAAATTCGTGCGAAGCTGCCGTAGTGACGCTCTTGGAAATATGGCCTAGAGGCAATAATAAATTAGTTATTATCATATTTACTTGTTCATGATAAATCATTTATTATTCATGTTATAATTGTATTGATCAGAGACTTAGATGCATGTATGGATACATAGACAAAACCATGTCCCTAGTATGTCTTTAATGGACTAGCTCGTTGATCAAAGATGGTTAAGGTTTCCTAGCCATGCACATGAGATGTCATTTGATAACGGAATCACATCATCAGGAGAATGGTGTGATGGACAAGACCCAAACTACAAACGTAGCATATGATCGTGTCAGTTTATTGCTACTGTTTTCTGCATATCAAGTATATGTTCCTACGACTATGAGATCATGCAACTCAGTGACACGGGAGGAGTGTCTTGTGTGTATCAAATGTCGCAACGTAACTGGGTGACTATAAAGGTACTCTACAGGTATCTCCGAGGGTGTCTATTGAGTTGGCATGGATCAAGACTGAGATTTGTTACTTCGTGTGATGGAGAGGTATCTTAGGGCCCACTCGGTAATACAACATCACAACAAGCCTTGCAAGCAATGTGACCAAGTGTTAGTCACAGGATCTTGTATTACGGAACGAGTAAAGAGACTTGCCGGTAAAGAGGTTGAACTAGGTATGGAGATACCGACGATCGAATCTCGGGCAAGTAACATACCGAAGAACAAAGGGAACATCATACGGGATTAACTGAATCCTTGACATAGAGGTTCGACCGATAAAGATCTTCGTAGAATATGTAGGAACCAATATGGGCATCCAGGTCCCGCTATTGGTTATTGACCATAGAGGTGTCTTAGTCATGTCTACATAGTTCTCGAACCCGCAGGGTCTGCATACTTAAGGTTCGGTGACGTTTCGATAGTATAGAGTTATGCATGGTGGTGACCGAAGGTTGTTAGGAGTCCCGGATGAGATCCCGTACATCACGAGGAGCTCCGGAATGGTCCGGAGGTAAATATTGATATATAGGAAGTCCTATTTTGATCGCCGAAAAAGTTTTGGGCTCATCGGTAGTGTACCGGGAGTGCCGGTAGTGTACCAGGAGACCATCGGGAGGGGTATTTCGACCCAAGAGGCTACATGGGCTGTGGGAGAGTAAATACCAGCCCTTTGTGGGCTGGTGGAAGTCCCACACAAGGCCCATGCGGCTGGGAAGAAAAGCCCAAAGAGAAAAAAGTGGAAAAAGGCAAAAAAGACAAAAATAAGGAGGAGTCCTAGTCCTACTAGGATTGGAGGAGGAATCCTCCAATCCCACTAGGTTCGGCCGACCCAAGGGCTGCCTCTTTGGCAGACAAGCCTCCTCCTCCTCTCCTCCTATATATACTAGAGGATTTTAGGGTTTTGGCACAGAATTTTCAGCCACGTGCTACCCGTTCCTCTAGTGCATAGTTTCTCCTCTAGATCGGTTTTCTGCAGTGCTTAGGCAAAGCCCTGCCGGAATAGCTCCATCACCATCTCCGGAGCGCCGTCACGCTGCTGGAGAACTCTTCTACCTCTCCGCTCTCTCTTGCTAGATCAAGAAGGCGGAGATTGTCATCTAGTTGTACGTGTGCTGAACGCGGAGGTGTCGTCCGTTCGGCGCTAGATCGGAAGGACCGTGATCAAGATCGCGAGACGGATCGTGATGAGTTCGCGGGACGGATCGTGATGGGTTCGCGGGACGGATCGTGATGAGTTCGCGGGACGGATCGTGATGGGTTCGCGGGACGGATCGTGATGAGTTCGCGGGACAGATCATGATTGGATCGCGGGACGGATCGTGATGAGATCGCGGGACGCTCGGCGATTTGGATCGCGAAGTGGTTCGACTACACCAACCGCGTTTCTTAACACTTCCCGCTTAGCGATCTACAAGGGTACGTAGATCCACTCTCCCTCTCGTAGATGCTCATCACCATGGATAGATCTTGCATGTGCATAGGCAATTTTTGTTTCCCATGCAACGTTCCCCAACAGTGGCATCATGAGCTAGGTCTATGTGTAGATGAGATCTCGAGTAGAACACAAAAGTTTGTGGGCGTTGATGCTTAGATTGCTTCCTCCCTTGGTCGGATTTTGGTTCGGCGGTATTGTGAGATGAAGCGGCCCGGATCAACATTACTCGTACGCTTACGAGAGACCGGTTCCCTCGACCGCAACTTGTTGCATAGATGGCTTGCGGGTGCCAGTTTCTCTCACTTTAGTTGGATCGGATTCGACAAAGGCGGTCCTTGAGAAGGTTGAAAAGAAACTAGTGTATCACCGTTGTGGTTTTTGCGTAGATGAGAATTGTTCTTGCTAGATACCCGTAGCAGCCACGTAAAACATGCAACAACAATTAGAGGGCGTCTAACTTGTTTTTGCAGGGTATGTTGTGATATGATATGGCCAATTACATGATGTGATATATGTGATGTATGAGATGATCATGTGATGTATAGATTATCACGACTTGCATGTCGATGAGTACGGCAACCGGCAGGAGCCATAGGGTTGTCTTTAATTATTGCATGACCTGCATGTCAATCATTAAGCGCTATGTAATGCTTTACTTTATCGCTAAACGGTAGCAATAGTAGTAGAAGCATGTTGGGCGCGACAACCCCGATGGCGACACGTTGATGGAGATCAAGATGATGGAGATCATGGTGTCTTGCGGTGACGATGGAGATCATGCCGGTGCTTTCAAGATGGAGATCAAAAGCACAAGTTCATGGTCATATCATGTCACTTATGATTTGCATGTGATGTTAATCTTTTTATGCACCTTGTTTTGCTTAGGACGACGGTAGCATTATAAGGTGATCCCTCACTTAAATTTCAAGATGAATTGTGTTCTCCCCGAGTGTGCACCGTTGCGAAAGTTCGTCGTGTTGAGACACCACGTGATGATCAGGTGTGATAGACTCTACGTTCACATACAACGGGTGCAAGCCAGTGTTGCACATGCAGAACACTCGGATTAAACTTGACGAGCCTAGCATGTACAGACATGGCCTCGGAACACAAGAGACCGAAAGGTTGAACATGAGTCATATAGTAGATATGATCAACATGATAATGTCCACCATTGAAACCACCTCAACTCACGTGATGATCGGACTTGAGTTGGTGAATTTGGATCATGTATCACTTGAATGACCGGAGGGATGTCAATTTGAGTGGGAGTTCTTGAGTAATATGATTAATTGAACTCATTATCGTGAACATAGTCACTAGTGTCTTTGCAAATTTATGTTGTAGATTACTAGCTCACGCTGTAGCTCCCTTAAATTTTCATATGTTCCTAGAGAAATAGAGTTGAAAGATGATGGTATCAATATTGCGGACTGGGTCCGTGATCTGAGGATCGTCCTCATTGCTGCACAGAAGGCTTATGCCCTTAATGCACCGCTCGGTGCGCCAACCCCTCTAGCGTCGTTTGTAGATGTTGTGAACATCTGATAGGCACGTTTTGATGACTACTTGATAGTTTAGTGCGTCATGCTTTACATCTTATAATTGAGTCTCCGAAACGTTTTGAACGTCATGACATATGAGATGTTCTAAGAGCTGAAATTAGGATCTCAGGCTCGTGCCTGTGTTGCGAGATATGAGATCTCCAACAAGATTCTTTGCCTGTAAGATGAAGGAGAATAGCTCGATCGTTGAACATGTGTTCAAATTGTCTGGGTGCTACAATCGCTTGAATCGAGTGGGAGTTGATCTTCCAGATAAGATAGTGATTGATATTGTTCTCCAAGTCACTGTCACTAAGCTACTAGAACTTGGTGATGAACTATAAATGCCAGGGAAAGAAATAATGATCCCTGAGCTGTTCGTGATGTTTGACACCGCGATGGTAGAAATCAAGAAGGAGCATCAAGTGTTGATGGTTAGTACAACCACTAGTTTCGAGAAGGGCCGACCCAATCCCAAGGGCTGCCTCTTTGGCAGCCAAGCCTCCTCCTCCTCTCCTCCTATATATACTAGAGGATTTTAGGGTTTTGGCACAGAATTTTCAGCCACGTGCTACCCGTTCCTCTAGTGCATAGTTTCTCCTCTAGATCGGTTTTCTGCAGTGCTTAGGCGAAGTCCTGCCGGAATATCTCCACCACCATCTCCGGAGCGCCGTCACACCTCTCCGCTCCCTCTTGATGGATCAAGAAGGCGGAGATTGTCATCGAGCTGTACGTGTGCTGAATGCAGAGGTGTCGTCCGTTCGGCGCTAGATCGGAAGGACCGTGATCAAGATCGCGAGACACATCGTGATGAGTTCGCGGGACGGATCGTGATGAGTTCGCGGGACGGATCTGTTGGGGAACGTCGCATGGGAAACAAAAAAATTCCTACGCACACGCAAACCTATCCATGGTGATGAGCATCTACGAGAGGGAGAGTGGATCTACGAACCCTTGTATATCGCTAAGCGGGAAGCGTTAAGAAACGCGGTTGGTGTAGTCGAACTTCTTCGCGATCCAAATCGCCGAGCGTCCCTCGATCCAATCACGAACCGTCCCGCGAACACATCATGATCCGTCCCGCGAACTCATCACGATCCGTCTCACGATCTTGATCACGATCTGTCCCGCGAACTCATCACGATTCGTTCCGTGATCACATCACGAACCGTCTCGCGATCTCGATCACGGTCCTTCCGATCTAGCGCTGAACGGACGGCACCTCCGGGTTAGCACACGTGCAGCTTGATGACGATCTCCACCGTCTCGATCCAGCGAGAGGAGGTGGAGAGGAGAGAGAGTTCACCGGCAGCGTGATGGCGCTCCGGTGATGGTGGTGGAGCAATTCCGGCAGGGCTTCGCCTAAGCGCTGCGGAAAACCGATCTAGAGGAGAAACTGTGCACCGGTGAAACGGGTAGCACGTGGCCGGAAATTTTGTGTCCAAACAGCACCCAATCCACCAGTATATAAAAGAGGGGGAGAGAGGAGGGCTGGAGCAAGGAAAAACTCCAATAGGAGTCGGCCAAACTAGAGGGGGAGGAGTCTTACTCCTCCACTCCTAGTAGGAGTAGGACTCTTCCTTTTTAGCCTTTTTTCCACCTTTTCCTTTAGGACTTTTGCCTCCTGCGTCATGGGCCTTGGTGTGGCTGTTTTTCCAGCCCAATAAGGGCTGGTTATTATTCTCTCACAGACCATGGACCTCTTGGGGTCGAAATACCCCTCCCGGAGGTCCCCCGGTACATTACCGGCACTCCCGGTACACTACCGATGAGCCCGAAACTTTTCCGGCGATCAAATTGGGACTTCCTATATATGAATCTTTACCTCCAGACCATTACGGAGCTCCTCGTGACATCCGGGATCTCATCCGGGACTCCGAACAACCTTCGGTCACCACCATACACAACTCTACACTATCAAAACGTCACCAAACCTTAAGTGTGCAGACCCTGCGGGTTCGAGAACTATGTAGATATGACCGAGACACCTCTACGGTCAATAACCAATGGCGGGACCTGGACGTCCACATTGGTTCCTACATATTCTACGAAGATCTTTATCGGTCGAACCTCTATGTCAAGGATTCAGTTAATCCCGTAACGTTCCCTTTGTTCTTCGGTATGTTACTTGCCCGAGATTCGATCGTCGGTATCTCCATACCTAGTTCAACCTCGTTACTGGCAAGTCTCTTTACTTGTTCCGTAATACAAGATCCCGTGACTAACACTTAGCCACATTGCTTGCAAGGCTTGTTGTGATGTTGTATTACCGAGTGGGCCCTGAGATACCTCTCCGTCACACTGAGTAACAAATCCCAGTCTCGATCCATGCCAACTCAACAGACACCATCGGAGATACCTGTAGAGCACCTTTATAGTCACCCAGTTACGTTGCGACGTTTGATACACACAAGGCACTCCTCCGATATCCGTGAGTTGCATGATCTCATGGTCATAGGAACATATACTTGACATGCAGAAAACAGTAGCAATAAACTGACATGATCATATGCTATGTTTGTAGTTTGGGTCTTATCCATCACATCATTCTCCTAATGATGTGATCCCGTTATCAAATGACATCTCATGTCCATGGCTAGGAAACCTTAACCATCCTTTGATCAACGAGCTAGTCCATTAGAGGCATACTAGGGACATGGTTTTGTCTATGTATCCACACATGCATTTAAGTCTCCGATCAATACAATTATAGCATGGATAATAAACGATTATCATGAACAAGGAAATATGATAATAACTAATTTATTATTGCCTCTAGGGCATATTTCCAACAGGATCGTGACTGGATCGTGGGACGGATCGTGATGAGATCGCGGGACGCTCGGGGATTTGGATCGCGAAGACGTTCGACTACACCAACCGCGTTTCTTAACGCTTCCCGCTTAGCGATCCACAAGGATACGTAGATCCACTCTCCCTCTCGTAGATGCTCATCACCATGGATAGATCTTGCATGTGTGTAGGAAATTTTTTGTTTCCCATGCAACGTTCCCCAACAGACACGACTACACGAGAAATTAATAAAATTGGAGAGGGATGGACCGGAACATGGAGGTTTTGTAGATTAACATATAGAACTCTGACAGTCTGATACGCTGTAGAACATCTGGAGAAATATATTAATAGATAGCCATGACATATATTACAAAAAGACGTGGCAACCAAGATCAGGTCCATTGAGGATAAACGCAAAGTAGACACCGTACAATTTTGGATTACCGAACCTGCAAGAACGCTGGGTTAACTACCTAGGGTCCAGCGCTCCTATCCCATCTATAGTTTAGTTTACAAAAGAACAATGGCTACAAAGACGAGTCTCACTTGAATACATCACTAGAGGTCATGAACCCTAGCTGCGCTGCTAACCAAAGATGAAATAGAGGAAGGCGACGACGACGATGAAGTTGGTTCCAGCCAGAGGGAACGCCGTACGCTGGCTGTCGCTGGAGCAGCAGTGCGTTGGAGGGAGTGGCGGAGCTGGCGGTTGGTGCATCTGCGGCTTCACAGGCGCATGCGTTGGTTGGATCTCCGCCTGGCTGTCGTCCATGGCGTCGGTCCCTCGCCTGGATCTGTGCTAAAGTGGAGCAGAATGGTGCACTGCCAGTGGGTGGTGCATCACCCGCGGCTGAGAGTAGCCGGCACGCGTAAGCTCCGGCAAGTAGGTGTCCGTCGACCTCATGAAGCTACACAGCCCGGCCTGCACGCATAGCAAATTTCGGTGAGAAGCAAGCAATTTGAGTGTGCACAGAGACTGGTTTGTGCAGTCGAGAATGACTTACATCTTTATCGACGCACTTGTAGAATCTCTCTCCCCGATGAAAAACAAACGTTACGATCTTCGATTGGCATCTCGGGCAAGGGATCAGCGGCATCACGCCCTCTGCCTGGGACGAAGAGGATGAGCTTGCCATATTGGAGATCTATTTTCTTCAACTACAACGAGGAGAAGATAAGGCCACGGGCGCCGCGTGGGGAGTCTTCTAGTGGAAGGAGAGCAAGGCTAGTAAGGTAGGTGCGGCAATAAATTAAAGGTTAGTGGGTCCGATGAGACGGACGCCGTTTACGCTCCTGACACTGATCCGTGTCACAGAAACCAGTTGTTTCATCTGACCCGGCGCTCCGCGCGGACGGACATTGCATTGAAAACGACAGCTGCGTAGGCCACCATGTTAGGAAAAGCAGATAAATTCTGTAAAAATGCGGTGTGTAATACGTATGGCAATGGAAATCTGCATAGTTATAGACAGCTATGGTAACGAGAGCATCTGAGCTCGAGCACATAATAGCACTTTCGCACTATGGAGATCATACTGTGGCATGGAGTGAAAAAAGGCGGAGGTAAAACTAGTAAATCGGCAGCGGGGCAGGCAGCGGCCACATGGGCGGGCGCTACCCAGCTTTGCCAGCTGCTCCGGTACCGAGCGGGAGGCGAGAGCCCCGCTTTGTTTAAGCCCTCACTGTTTCAGAAACAGTAGCCGGCCTGCAGCTACATGTGTTTTCAATTGCTTTCTCCGCTGCCCCTTTGGCCTGGGTAGTATAATTTTGTACACAGAAACTTAGAGCCGCGCACATGCTGCGCGCGCAGTGCCCGATCGCCGGCACACACGGAGGAGAGGAGAGCCGCTCCGGCCCGGTCTCCCATCCTCGCCTAGCCTCACCAGTCTGCCTCCGGTTTAAACGGTGGCCAGCATCTCCATCACCAGCCATGAAAAGTTCTCCCCCAAAAGCTATCATTGTGCATCTCTGCTTTTTCACCAGGCCCACATGGCACCGTGATTAAACCCTCGCCCTTTTCCTCCCACTTTTTACAGTAACTGACAATAGGGTAATTAATTACAGTGAACATTGATTTGGCACTGCAAGAACAGACAACACTAACGCCATGAAAACAGTTCAGAAATCTCTTTCATTATCTTTTCTCCTATTGCTTAGAGTTCATAACAAACTTGGGACCGAATGTGCTTGGAGAAACAAAGCACGAAGTTCAGAGGAAAAAAAGGATGGTGAAACACATTAGACAAAATTTACAGGGGGGAAGAGCAAAATGCGTGGGCCTCTAGCTTTAGCCAGCTTCTCCTGAAGACAACCACAAAAAATCAGAGCTCGCAGTTTGTTTCTCTTCGATCTTGGGATCTCTTGTTCACTCCAAATACAAACTAGGAGTAGCTACTATCTCTCTCAATCTTTTTCGTTCCCTTTTCTTGGCAAAGGAAATGCTACCTAGTGGTATTACCTACTTGCTCTACCGCTAAACCTAGCTAGCTTAGTCAAAACAGGGTCAATTGCATTTGCCGGTGCCAAGATCTCTGCCACTCACGCTGCTTCCGCCGGCGGCGGCGCCGGCGGGATGGGCCGCCTTCCGGCCGAGCGACGACCGCAGCCGCGCGGCTGCGTCCTTCGCTGCCGCCGTCTCCTTCTTGTCCTTGAAGAACCCGAACGACGGCCGCGAGCAGACGGGCACGTTGAGCACCACGGGCGTGGAGTACGACCGGTCCATCACGCGCGAGCGGGAACGGAGGCTGGAGTGCACGCTGCCCGCCGGGGAGCTGGAGCTGCGCTCGAGCCCTTGGAACACGATCTTGCCGGAGGAGTTCATCCGCGGGGAGTCCACCGATGCCACGGACGGTGGCGGCGTGGTGGCGGGGCGGCGACGGGCGGGACTGTGAGCGGCGCGCGGCGGGGCGGAGGCAGGCGGAGGGCAATGGCGCTGGGGTGGCGCGGAGGCGGGCGGGTGGCAATGGCGCTGGGGTTGGGAGCGGACGAGCCGGATTCGTGGCTTCGGGGTGAGGTCGACCGAGTCGAGGGAGTGGCGGGGGAAGTCGTCGTGGTCGTGGGCGGAGGAGGAGGACGACGACGACATGGAGAAGCGGGAGGAGGCGAGGGAGAGGGACGCCTCCGAGTCGGAGCTGTCCCGGAGGAGCGGCGCAGCGGAGAGGTCCGACGCGGCGGCACCGGACGCGCGGCCGCCGTTCCGCTGTAGGAGCAGCAGCTTAAGTGACCTGGCCGCGGACGAGTTGGACGCTCTTGACGGAGTCGCCGGCACCGGTGAAGTAGACTGCGAAGGCGACGGCGACGAAGACGGCTTCTGCGGAGTCTGGACCTTCCTGAGCCGGAGCAGCTCCCGCCAGCGGCTCGAGCACGTCGGCGCCTTGGGGGAGAACACGTAGGGGTCGAACGCCTCGGCCACCGAAGGCCGGTGGGTTTTCACCAGCTCAGGCGTCGCCGGGATGTCCGCCGGCGCACTCTCCTGCTCCAGCTCCCGCTCAGCCTCCGGCGCCGCCGGGGACGCCGGCTGCGGCCGGAGGGGCAGCAGCTTCCCGTCCGCGAACAGCTCGTCGGCGGGGAGCATGGTCGCCGACCCGCCGAAACTGAACTCGAAGTCGATGAACTCCTTTGATGCCGCCGCCGCGGCGGGCTGATCCGCCTTCTCCAGCGACAAGGCCTTGCCGTGATCCGCCACCACGGCAGAAGGGGCGTCGCGGCTGAAGGAGAGGCGCGGGCCGAGCCAGCCGTAGGAGACGGCGGCGGGGGCCGCGGCGGGCATGCTGCTGGCGACGGCGGATGCCATGGCACATCCAAGGTCGGCAGGGAGCGAGCAGTTCACTGGTCACTGTACTTGGCTGTTGCGGCTGCGGGTGTGGAGCGAAGCGGAGCTGGGGAGAAGGGAAATGCCGAGACAGGGACACACGGGTAAAGGCGCGCGTATATATAACCTGGCACGGTAATTTTCCTGACGGGCCGGGCCCAGCTCGGCGTTTGAGAGGCCGACGCGTGGGGCCGGCCCCTCGTGCCCTGCGGGTGGAGACGGGGAGTTAATCCGCGGTTAATATTTTTGACAGTAGATAGTAGGTTGTTACCGCTACTCGACTAATGGTGGTAGTATAGTGCTGGTACAGTATTTCCTAAAAAAAATAGTGCTGGTAGAGTACACCTCTCTCAGTCTTTGTATCTGAATGAATCTGATGAAGGAAAATCGGTGTTGTTTTTGTCTGCCTTTGGAGCCGAATGTCGCGTTAACAGACAAGCAAACGCCAAGACAGGAACGCTGCCTCTGCATGGAGCAAGCGGCAGAGATAATAATGCACGTAACGTTGCGTTTTGATCACGCCGCGACAAGGCAGATCTGCTTACGCAAGTGTTGAAGGACATCTCCAATAGTTTGTATGTAGTACGTATTATTGATAAAATTATTCATGTCATCAACTAATAAAAAATTAAACAACTATTTCAATGGTTGCGTCTGAATTATCCAATAGAAAAAGAGGGAATAAATGCAATTGCTTTCTATTTAATATTGAAGCTTGTGCAAGAGCTGTTAGTTATTTTACATACAACTTTCTTCTTTCTATTCATTTATTTGTTGTCACATCATCATATTCCTAGATGGCAAAATTTACCAACAACTATCTTACAGTTATTGGAGATGCCCTAAGGCTGGCCATAGTGAGAGTAACATAACTAGTATCATATACTTCGGACTAGAGAACATGCTTATGTGCCACACAATTAAAAAAGAGAGGGGGTTAGAGTAACATAGGTAGATACTGTATCATGTTAAATGATATGCTACTATGTGTCTTGCATGTCAATAAATAAGGTCATCTATGATACCATTTTATGATACTATGCATTATGAAGGTAATATCATATGCATGATACTACTATATGATACTCCCCACTATGAGTAACCTAGTATTATAGAACTGGGACCCATTAAGCTCAGTTGACATGAGGCGGATATCTGAGGTTATCTCAACTTATTTGCCACGTTATTTTCTACCGTCCGGATCCGTCTCAAATCCCTTCATGTCTCCTTTGGTTCATAGGATATATAGAATTATTATAGAAATAGGAAACTTGTAGAAAATAAGATGACATGCATCTTAAATTTTATGTGTAAGATTAAAAAAAAGATGTCATTTGGTTCACATCATAGGAATTTTTTTATTGAGCCTAGGCTCTTTTTATTTTCCTTTGAAATGTGGAGGATAGGAACCAATCCTATGTAGGAATAGGAATGCATTCTTACGAACCAACGGGTTATAAAGAAAAAATTTCTACAGGAATCCTACCATATAGAATTACTGTGAAATTCTTCCAAACCAAAGGAGGCCACAAATTGATCAAACCGATCGTCCTCCCTCCCGCATCCATCTTCCCTTACCGCGTTCGCTCATCGTTTGCTCCACATCCACATCTCCTCCATCCTAGCCATTGACACCCCTTTCACCGTTCATCCGTGTCATGGAGGATTGCTCAATGGAGACTGTGGGGGGTCTCTACCATTGGAAACAAAGTGGAGAACATCGCCCCTTGGGGGAGTGGCATTTCCAACAACCCGCTCGAAGGAAGACGGAGAATGAAGTTGTGGAAAAGGACATCAACAACATGAAGTTTGTCGCATCCGCGGCCATGCGTGTGCCCTAAGTCGTTCGGGCTTCGCAATGGCCACGCACCTCGAGTGGCTTCACACAGGAGCTAACACGTTTCTAGACATGACGCACGAGTCGCCGCAACTCTAACGGTCGCACACAACGTCGGGATCTCCGACACTGGACATGCCCATCAGCTGTTCATGATATCCCTAAAAAATTAGGCTCGTTGTTTCCCTGTGCAAATTTATCTGGTTAATTTTAAAATGATAGTTTCATTGTGAAGCATTTTTAGGACTCGTTCATGATGAATATGATTAAGTGTGATTAAGCTCCTTCAAATTATGAGACGGATGATAAAAAAATCATGTGATATTCAAGAAAAACCGAGCGCCAAAAAAATGTGAAGGCAAGTGGAATGCATAACACAACACATGAAGATGAACCATTGTGTAAATCTTGGTTGGCCACAAGCATGAATCTTACTTGTGGAACCGAACCAAAGGGCTTAAAGTATTGATAGGAAACTCCATGCATGGTACCATGAACACAAGCACTACTAGAGTCGCACCGAATCCATAACACCCGTAGTGAAGACTCTCTGCAACATATATGGGTCTCCATCCAAGAGTGTGTGAACATTTTTTGTGATTTCTATGCACGTGTGGTGAGTGGGCACCAAAGTCGTATTGGAGTCGATAGCCATGTAAGTTTTGATTGCTTGACATCGGTCATCATCTTTCTTGCTTGCTTTGTTTCATGCATTTATGTTGACATGTGTTTTTTGCTTGCTAGATGGGTGCGCCGTCTCTTTGTATCATCAAGTTGAGACAAAAATGGGCTTCCCACAACCGCCGCCGCTGCAGATGAGCTTCCCTTTGCAACTGCACCGACCAGCAGGAACGCCGACATTGGGTCATTGGTCACTGATCGCGGCCGGGCTGAGATGAGGGAGGGGGCAAATAGTGCCATTAGGCCAATGCCTTCCCGGGCCAAGCCGGACGCCCACCTGCCTAGATGGGGTTGCTATTGGCGAGAATTGGAGTGGGGCGACGCGGTTGAGGGTCGGCCATAAGAGAGCATGAAGGGATGGTGAGAGAGAGAGTGAGTGTGGTGTGAACGTAATGGGACCGTGACGAGATAGAGGGGGGAGTTATGAGATGTCCCATCGTCTCCCGCGCTTAGCAACACATGTCGGTGAGCGCCATGTGTCCCCCTCCCCCCCAAGTCTGGCTTTTGAAAAAAGGTTGAATCGGTAATTTCCCCTCAGCATGGCCTGCTTTAAGTTCCATGCTGGCCAAGAAACGCATGCAACTCAGGCTACCAAAATGCTCCATTGCACTATGCGGGCCTGGTTGGGCCTCATGCAGGCTACCAAACATGCCATTAGTTCGGGATTTTCATTTGGCATAGGCACAAAAAGATAAGATAAATAAGTGAATGAATGAATGAACAAGTGGTTGCATGTGATGCTAGGCATTTGGAGCAGCGAAGTGATTATCTTGCGGGGTAGACTTGGGCCTCCCTCACAATAGTTGGGTCCGTTTCAAAAATTCGACAGGACTCACACTTTGGGTTTAACTCGAGTGGGTGACTCCCTGGGCTAGTTTGTAGCATAGGGAAGTGTCATGTTGATCATTCTTTGTCGGCACCGCATGACAAGAGTCATGTGACACTAAAAGATTGTCGTACATGTATGTATAACTTAGTGTATCCCTACATCGTTCAAATCTATTCAAATAGCCATGTTCGGGGTTATGGATGATTTCAAGATTGATTTTTTATCATAGACAACTTTAATGGTTAGTCGAATAATTTTTTATAGATAAGTGTGAGTGTCTTGGATTCCTTCCTCGCGGGTGCGTCGAGGATGGATTCAAGGTGATGTATTGTTGTGGTAGTTAGACAAATGGACTTGTGTGCGCTCTCTTACCCCTTGTAGCAGATGATGGTAGTTGTAGTTCACTAGTTCCTTTTTCAATTTTTGCATTTCTGTAGTGCAAGTCCACGTATATCCATTCCATTTATATAGATGCATATGTGTAGGTAGTTTTGATGTGAGTCTTGCGAGTACGGTTTCTACTCACCTTGATTTTGTATATTCTCTTGATTCAGAGCTATACATCAGATAATGGTATTTGGATATGTTTATCCCATATAGTGGTATATACAAGGACGTGGTCGCCATTTGTTTTCTATAGCCTTCTTAGGGAATTTGTTAAATTTACCATCGAATATATATTTTTGTTTTCGTTGTGAGAGCTATAACATGGTTAGTGGTCATGGGGCTTTTGTTTGTACTAATTTCTTAAACTTTACTCGTTGAAGGCTTGTTGTATATATATGTTGATGTTATGTCATTGCGTTGGGTTGTGTTACCCGTTGTTATCCCACACAACATTCATGTTGCATGTATTGGATGTAGCGTGCACGTTATGTAGTAGGGCTTGGAGTCTTTTATATGCATTTGCTAGTGGAACGACGATACTATCATATCTTTGATCCTAGGTACCGACGGGACCAAGACAAAGAGAATAAGGCACCTCACGGGGATGAGGGAGGAGAAGGACAGGGTCACGTGTGACGGCGGGACAAGCAAAATGTCTGCCATATGGATGAACATCTTTTGCAACAAAGGGGGTCAATGAAGAAAATGGAGAATAAAACAGAGGACAAGGAGGAAACTTTTCTTCGATATGTAAAGGGAGAGGGTGGGGTTTGACCTTGAGGGGGTGAGAGATAGGTCACCATGTAGTGGGAGATGATAGAAATGGAGAACAAGAGAAAAAAGAGGCAGCTCGGTGCATGTAGCTCTTGCTTGCACAGGGTCCGGGGAAGGGTCCAACCACTTTGGGTCTATAATACGCAACTTTTACCTACTTTTCTATAAGAGACTGTTTCTAGGACTTGAACCCGTGACCTCGTGGTCACAAGGCAACAACTTTTGCACTGCGCCAAGTCTCCCCTTCTAAAGGGCAGTCCAGTGCATGTAGGTCCTCCTTGTGCAGGGTCCGGGAAAGGTTCCAACCACTTTGGGTCTATTATACGCAACCTTTCCCTACATTTCTGTAAGAGGCTGTTTCCAGGACTTGAACCCGTGACCTCATGGTCACAAGGCAGCAGCTTTACCACTGTGCCAAGGCTCCCCTTCAAATGGAGAACAAGAGAAACTACAAAAAATGAGCTTGAGAAGACGAAGACATATGTGAAAATTTAGTGTAAGAGCCTCTTTGATTCAAATGAATTTTGAGGATTCTTTTTTCCTCCGCAGGTTGCTTGATTCATATGATATCAGCTCATGGAATTTATTCATCCGATTTACTTGTACTACTTTTCATATGTAAGTTTCAATCCACTCCAACCTCATGTGAAGAATCCTACTTTTTTCATGCACTACCACTACCTGGAAAGAGCTTATAGGTGAACCCAATGGATGGCAGGCAAGAAGGGGCACCTGCCATGACTATTTTTGAAAACAAACAATGGCGGGTAGCAAAAATTGCTCGCAATAACTAAGAGCATTGTTGGTATGATCTCCCGAGTGGGACTTATTTGTGTAACTCAGCAGTAACAAGACCTACCTAGCCCCCGCCATAGGTAGGTAATCAAGCAATGGCGAGCAATGACTATCGCCCGCCACTAGTTATCCATGCTAGATGTCCATTTTTAGCAGAACATAGCTGTGACGGTTGCTTGTTACCACCCGTCGTACCATGAGCATATTTTATCAACCCACGCGCACCCCCATCCTTCCCCTCATTTTACTCACTCACTCACCCTAACTCTTACCATGGACCTTGATCTTGGCATCGTCGTTGCCCTCTGTCTTGTCGTCCTCTTCTTTGGCCCCGTCGGCCTCGCCGTCTTCTTCATCGTCTCTGTTGGCCTCGTCGTCCTCTTCACCTTCTCCGTCAGCCTCACCGTCCTCTTCACCGGCTCCATCAGCCCAGCCTTCCTCTTTGTCGCCCCCGTCGTCCCTGTCGTCGTCGTCTACATGGGATTCAGTACGATCTCGTCGTCCCCGCCGTCACCCACACCAACAGTCGCGGCCGCCACCAACACCCATGGACGTGGCCTCCACCCACGTTGGTAGGGTGCTAGGGTTAGAGTTAGTAGTACGTGGGTTAGGGGGTTACAGATAGGGTTTGTAGATCGTATATTGGTTGTGATTCGTATGTGTTCTATTACATTTTTTGTTGGAAGGTTTATGGCTAGGGTTTGTAGATCATAGATTGTAGGCACCTTCTTATTGGTAGATTGTTTACATGCATTCATAGTAACACCTAATGTTTTAAATAAGAGTTCATGCCCAAATTCAAAATTAGTGTTATCAATATTTCTAGCTACATTCTTTGTTCATAGATAATAGGAACTTTTTTATTTGTATTCCTAGATCGTAGAACGTAGATTATAGGAACTTTCTTAACGGGGATTCATAATAAAAGCTAATGTTTTGGCGAAATATCAATTTATTTCCATTTTGCCAAATTTGTGGCACTTAATATGTCCATTTTAAAGTGGAGTTCATGCCCAAATTTAAATTTAGTGATGTTGAAACCGAGTCATGCAGATATTTAATGTTTATTCTACATGTAATACTTAATTAGTCTATTGATATTGTTAGCTACATTTAGTGTTCAGGAGGGAAATTCTCAATCTAAATCCACATACTCATATGGGAGTTGTTGTTTTATGAGGAGGATACCGACAATTATTGTAGGGGTCGTCCTTCTAATACGTTCATTTTGCATCATGATTTTATATTGATATTTATTGCATTATGGGTCATTACTACACATTTTGGTACAATATTTATGCCTTTACTCTCTTATTTTACAAGGTTTACATGAAGAGGTAGAATGCCGGCAGCTGGAATTCTGGACTCGAAAAGGAGCAAATCTGAGATACCTATTGTGCACAACTCCAAAAGTCCTGAAAATCTACGGAGAATTATTTTAGAATATATAAAAAATATTAGGCAGAAGAAATACACCAGGGGGCCCACCAGCCAGTCACAAGCCTAGGGGCGCGCCCTACCCCTTGGGCGTGCCCCTGTGGCTTGTGGCCCACCTGGTAGGTCTCCGATGCCCATCTTATACTATATGGAGGGTTTTGACCTGGAAAAAATCATAATAGAGTTTTCGGGGCGAAGCGCCGCCGTCTCGAGGCGGAACTCGGGCAAAACCAGTCTAGGGCTTCGACGGAGCTGTTCTGTTGGGGAAACTTCCCTCCCGGAGTGGGAAATTGAAGCTATCATCATCACCAATGATCCTCTCATCGAGAGGGGGTCAATCTCCATCAACATATTCATGGGCACCATCTCCTCTCCAAACCCTAGTTAATCTCTTGTATCCGATCTTTGTCTTAAAACCTCAGGTTGGTACATGTGGGTTGCTAGTAGTGTTGATTACTCCTTGTGGTTGAATCTAGTTGGTTTACTTGGTGGAAGATCATATGTTCAGATCCTTGATCATCATTAATACTCCTCTGATTATGAACATAAATATGCTTTGTGAGTAGTTACGTTTGTTCCTGAGGACATGGGATAAGTCTTGTTATAAGTAATCATGTGAATTTGGTATTCGTTCGATATTTTGATGAGATGTATGTTGTCTCTCCTCTAGTGGTGTTATGTGAACGTCGACTACATGACACTTCACCATTGTTTGGGCCTAGAGGAAGGCATTGGGAAGTAATAAGTAGATGATGGGTTGCTAGAGTGACAGAAGCTTAAACCCTAGTTTATGCATTGCTTCGTAAGGTGCTCATTTGGATCCACATGTTTCATGCTATGGTTAGATTTATCTTAATTATTCTTTCGTAGTTGACGATGCTTGCGAGAGGAGTTAATCATAAGTGGGAGGCTTGTCCAAGTAAGGGCAACACCCAAGCACCGGTCCACCCACATATCAAATTATCAAAGTAATGAACGTGAATCATATGAGCATGATGAAAACTAGCTTGACAGAAATTCCCATCTGTCCTCGGGAGCGCCTTGCTTTATATAAGAGTTTGTCCAGGCTTGTCCTTTGCTATAAAAAGGATTGGGCTACCTTGCTGCACCATTGTTACAATTGTTACTTGCTACCCGTTATGAATTATCTGATCACAAAACTATCTGTTACTTATAATTTCAGTGCTTGCAGAGAATACCTTACTGAAAACCGCTTGTCATTTCCTTCTGCTCCTCGTTAGGTTCGACACTCTTACTTATCAAAAGGACTACGATAGATCCCATATACTTGTGGGTCATCAAGACTCTTTTCTGGCGCCGTTTCCGGGGAGTGAAGCGCCTTTGGTGAGTGGAACTTGGTAAGGAAAAATTTATATAGTGTGCTAAAATTTATTGTCACTTTTTACTATGGAAAATGATCCTTTGAGGGGCTTGTTCGGGGTATCCTCACCTCGACTGTAAGCACAAAGAGTCACCCCTCAACCTGCTGCACCTACTGAAAAAATTTATTATGAAATTCCTTCAGGTATGATAGAGAAACTGCTAGCTAATCCTTATGCAGGAGATGGAACACTACATCCTGATTTGCATCTAATCTATGTGGATGAAGTTTGTGGATTATTTAAGCTTACAGGTTTGTCCGAGGATGTTGTCAAGAAGAAGGTATTTCCTTTATCTTCGAAGGATAAGGCAATGGCATGGTACAGGCTATGTGATGATATTGGATCATGGAACTACAACCGATTGAAATTGGAATTTCATCAGAAGTTTTATCCCATGCATCTGGTTCATCGTGATCAAAATTATATTTACAATTTTTGGCCTCGTGAAGGAGAAAGAATTGCTCAAGCTTGGGGAGTCTTAATTCAATGTTATATTCATGCCCCAACCATGATCTCTCAAGAGAAATTATTATTCAGAATTTTTATGCTCGGCTTTCTCATAATGATCGATCCATGCTCGATACTTCTTGCTCTGGTTCTTTTATGAAGAAAGATATTGAATTCAAATGGGACTTATTGGAAAGAATTAAACGCAACTCTGAAGATTGGGAACTCGACGAAGGTAAGGAGTCAGGTATAAACCTTAAGTTGATTGTGTTAAATCCTTTATAGACACCGATGCTTTCGTGAGTTTAGCACTAAATATGGACTTGACTCTCAGATAGTAGCTTCTTTCTATGAATATTTTGCTACTCATGTTGATCTACCTAAGGAGAAGTGGTTTAAATATCATCCTCCCATTGAAGTGAAAGTAGTTGAAGAGTAAACTACTACTTATAATGTTGATCATGTTATTCCTACTGCTTACATGGAGAAACCATCCTTTCCTGTTAGGATAAAGGAACATGCTAAAGCTTCAACTGTGGTTCGTAAGAGTTGTATTAGAACACCTACACCCCTGAACAAATTAAATTTGAACCTAGTATTGCTATGGTTAAAGATCTCTTGGTTGATAATATTGATGGGCATGTTATTCATTTCTGTGATGAAGCAACTAGAATTGCTAGACCTGATACTAAAAGTAAACATAGACCAGTTTTTGGCGTGCCTGTTATTTCTGTTAAAATAGGAGATCATTGTTATCATGGCTTGTGTGATATGGGTGCTAGCGTAAGTGCAATTCCCTTTTCCTTATACAAAGAAATCATGCATGATATTGCACCAGTTGAACTAGAGGAAATCGATGTTACTATTAAGCTTGCTAATAGAGACATTATTGCATCGATGGGGATTGTTAGAGATGTTGAAGTCTTGTGTGGGAAAATAAAATATCCTACTGGTTTTCTTGTTCTTGGTTCCCCACAAGATGATTTTTGTTCCATTATATTTGGCAGACCCTTCTTGAATATTTGTTAATGCTAGGATTGATTATGAGAAAGAAACAGTTACTGTGAGTTTTGGGGATGTGTCTCATGAGTTCAATTTCTCTAAATTTCGTAGACAACCCCATGACAAAGAATTGCCTAGTAAAGATGAAATTATTGGTCTTGCTTCTATTGTTGTGCCTCCTACTGATCCTTTAGAACAATATTTGCTAGACCATGAAAATGATATGCATATGAATGAGAGGAATGAAATAGATAAAATTTTCTTTGATCAACAGCCTATTTTGAAACACAACTTACCTATTGAAATACTTGGGGATCCTCCTCCACCCAAGGGTGATCCCGTGTTTGAGCTGAAACAATTACCCGATATGTTGAAATATGCTTATCTTGATGAAAAGGAGATATATCCTGTTATTATCAGTGCTAACCTTTCAGAGCATGAAGAAAAGAGATTATTGAAAACTTCGAGGAAGCACCGTGCTGCTATTGGTTATACTCTTGATGATCTTAAGGGCATTAGTCCCACTCTATGCCATCATAAAATTAATATGGAGTCTGATGCCAAAACGGTTATTGATCACCAAGGACGATTAAACCCTAAGATGAAAGAAGTGGTAAGAAAATAAATACTAAAGCTTCTGGAGGCAGGTATAATTTATCCTGTTGCTGATAGTAGATGGGTTAGTCCCGTTCATTGTGTCCCTAAGAAGGGAGGTATTATCGTTGTTCCTAATGACAAAAAATGAATTGATCTCGCAAAGAATTGTTACAGGCTATAGAATGGTAATTGATTTTAGGGAATTAAATAAAGCTACTAAGAAAGATCATTACCCTTTACCTTTTATTGATCAAATGCTAGAACGATTATCCAAACATACTCATTTTTGCTTTCTAGATGGTTACTCTGGTTTCTCTCAAATACCTGTATCAAGAGATGATCAAGAAAAAAATCACTTTAGTTGTCCTTTCGGTACCTTTGCTTATAGACGTATGCCTTTTGGTTTATGCAATGCACCTGCTACCTTTCAAAGATGCATGATGGCTATAATCTCTGACTTTTGTGAAAAGATTCTTTTTCATGGATGATTTTTCCGTTTACGGAACTTCATTTGATGATTGTTTGAGCAACCTTGACCGAGTTTTGCAGAGATGTGAAGAAACTATCTTGCCTTGAATTGGGAAAAGTGCCACTTTATGGTTAATAAGGTATTGTCTTGGGGCACAAGATCTCCGAAAGAGGTATTGAAATTGATAAAGCTAAAGTTGATGCTATTAAAAAATGTCATGCCCTACGGATATCAAAGGTATAAGAAGTTTCCTTGGTCATGCTGGTTTCTATATGAGGTTTATCAAAGATTTCTCTAAGATTTATAGGCCTCTCTAAAATCTTTTGCAAAAATATGTTCCATTTGTTTTTGATGGTGATTGTGTACAAGCATTTGAAATTCTTAAGAATGCCTTGATTACCGCACCTATTGTTCAACCACCCGACTGGAACCTACCCTTTGAAATTATGTGTGATGCTAGTGATTATGCTATTGGTGTTGTTCTAGGACAAAGAGTCGATAAAAAATTAAATGTTGTCCATTATGCTAGTAAAACTCCAGACAGTGCTCAAAGAAACTATGCTACTACTGAAAAGGAATTTATAGCAGTCGTGTTTGCTTGTGATAAGTTTAGACCTTATATTGTTGATTCCAAAGTAACTGTTCACACCGATCATGCTGCTATTAAGTACCTTATGGAAAAGAAAGATGCTAAACCTAGACTTATTAGGTGGGTCCTACCGCTACAAGAATTTGATTTGCATATTATTGATATAAAGGGTGCTAATAACCCTGTGCTAGATAACTTGTCTAGGTTAGAAAATGTTCTTGATGACCCACTACCTATTGATGATAGCTTCACTGATGAACAATTAGCCGTCGTAAATTCTTCACACAATGCTCCATGGTATGCTGATTATGGCAATTACATTGTTGCTAAATTTATACCGCCTACTTTCACATACCAACAAAAGAAAAAGTTCTTCTATGATTTAAGGCATTACTTTTGGGATGATCCACACCTTTATAAAGAAGGAGTAGATGGTATTATTAGACGTTGTGTACCTGAGCATGAACAGGAACAGATCTTACGCAAGTGTCACTCCGAAGCCTACGGAGGACACCACGCTGGAGATAGAACTGCACATAAGGTACTACAGTGTGGTTTTATTGCCCTACTCTCTTCAAGGATGCTCGTAAGTTTGTGTTGTCTTGTGATGAATGTCAAAGAATTGGTAATATTAGTAGACGTCACGAAATGCCTATGAATTACTCTCTTGTTATTGAACCATTTGATGTTTGGGGTTTTGATTATATGAGGGCTTTTCCACAATCTAACGGGTATACTCATATTCTAGTAGCTGTTGATTATGTTACTAAGTGGGTAGAAGCTATTCCAACTAGCAGCGTTGAACATAACACTTCTATTAAAATGCTTAAAGAAGTTATTTTCCCTAGATTTGGAGTCCCTAGATATTTGATGACTCATGGTGGTTCACACTTTGTTCATGGTGCTTTCCGTAAATTGCTCGCTAAATACGATGTTAATCATAGAATTGCGTCTCCTTAACAAATCCCAGTATTGATCCATGCCAACTCAATAGACACCCTCGGAGATACCTGTAGAGCACCTTTATAGTCACCCAGTTACGTTGCAACGTTTGATACACACAAGGCACTCTCTGATGTCAGTGAGTTGCATGATCTCATGGTCATAGGAACAGATACTTGACATGCAGAAAACAGTAGCAATAAACTGACACGATCATATGTTACGTTCATAGTTTGGGTCTTGTTCGTCACATCATTCTCCTAATGATGTGATCCCGATATCAAATGACATCTCATGTCCATGACCAGGAAACCTTAACCATCTTTGATCAACGAGCTAGCCTGCTACAGGCACACTAGGGACACAATGTTTGTCTATATGCCCACACATGTATTTAGTTTCCAATCAACACAATTATAGCATGGACAATAAACGATTATCATGAACAAGGAAATATAATAATAAACACTTTATTTATTGCCTCTAGGGCATATTTCCAATAGTCTCCCACTTGCACTAGAGTTAATAATCTAGTTCACATCACTATGTGATTTACATCGTAATGAATCAAACACCCATGCAGTTCTGGTGTTGATCATTTTTAGCCCTTGGAAGAGGTTTAGTCAATGGGTCTGCAACATTCAGATCCATGTGCACTTTGCAAATATTTATGTCCTTCTCCTCGACGTAATCGTGGATCGAATTGAAGCGTCGCTTTATGTGTCTGGTCCTCTTGTGAAACCTTGGTTCCTTGGCCAGAGCAATGGCACCAGTGTTGTCACAGAACAAAGCCATTGGATTCAGTGCACTGGGCACTATGCCAAGATCTGTCATGAGCTGCTTCATCCAGACACCTTCCTTCGCTACCTCTGAGGCTGCGATGTACTCTACTTCGCATGTAGAATCGGCTACCACGCTTTGCTTGGAACTGCACCAGCTTACCGCTCTCCCATTGATAATAAAAACGATCCGGTTTGCGACTTGGAGTCATCCGGATCAGTGTCAAAGCTTGCATCAACGTAACCCTTTACGACGAGCTCTTGATCACCTCCATAAACGAGAAACATTTTCTTAGTCCTTTTCGGGTACTTAAGGATATTCTTGACCGTCGTCCAGTGCTCCATTCCAGGATCACTTTGAAACCTTCCGGACATACTTATGGCAAGGCTGACATCGGGTCTTGTGCACATCATCACATACATGATAGAGCCTATGGCTAAAGCATAGGAGACGACACTCATCTTTTCTCTATCTTCTGCAGTCACTGGGCATTGAGTCTTACTCAACTTCACACCTTGTAGCAGAGGTAAGAACCCTTTCTTAGACTAATCCATTTTGAACTTCTTCAAAACTATATCAAGGTATGTGCTTCGTGAAAGTGCTATCAAACGTCTCGATCTATCTCTATAGATCCTAATGTCTAATATGAAAGAAGCTTCTCTTGGGTCCTTCATTGAAAAACTCTTGTTCAAATATTCCTTCATGCTTTCCAGCATTTCTATACTGTTTCCAATCAGCAATACGTCATCCACATATAATATTAGAAATGCTACAGAGCTCCCACTCACTTTCTTGTAAATACATGCTTCTTCGTAAACTTGTAGAAACCCAAACGCTTTGATCACCTCATCAAAGCGCTTATTCCAACTCCGAGATGCTTGCACCACTCCATAAATGATCGCTGGAGTTTGCAAACTTTGTCAGCATTCTCTGGATCGACAAAACCTTCCGGTTGCATCATATACAACTCTTCCTCAAGGAAACCGTTGAGGAACGCTGTTTTGACATCCATCTGCCAAATTTCATAGTCGAAATATGCAGCTATTGCTAACATGATTCTGACGGACTCAAGCATCGCTTTGAGTGAGAAGCTCTCATTGTAGTCAACTCCTTGAACTTGTGAAAAACCCTTTGTCACAAGTCGATTTTTATAGACGGTGACATTACCGTCCACGTCCGTCTTCTTCTTAAAGATCCATTTATTCTGAATGGCCTTTCGCCCTTCAGGTAATACTTCCAAACTCCATACTTTGTTTTCATACATGGATCCCATCTCGGATTTCATGGCCTTTAACCATTTCTCAGAATCTGGGCCCAACATCGCTCCTCCATTGCTCGTAGGTTCATTGTTGTCTAACAACATGACCTCCAAGACAGGGTTGTGGTACCACTCAGGAGCAGTACACGCCCTTGTCGACCTACGAGGTTCAATAGAAACTTGATCCTAAGTTTCATGATCATCATCATTAACTTCCTCTTCAACAGTCGTTGGCTCCACAGAAACATGTTTCTGCGCTGCGCTACTCTCTGGTTGAAGTGAAGGTTCAATAATCTCATCAAGTTCTATTTTCCTCTCACTCAATTCTTTCGAGAGAAACACTTTCTCAAGAAATGTTCCGTTCTTAGCGACAAACACTTTGCCTTCGGATCTGAGATAGAAGGTATACCCAACTGTTTCTTTTGGGTATCCTATGAAGACGCTTTTCTCCGCTTTGGGTTCTAGCTTTTCAGGCTGAAGCTTTTTGACATAAGCATCACATCCCCAAACTTTAAGAAACAACAACTTTGGCTTCTTGCCAAACCACAATTCGTATGGTGTCGTCTCAACGGATTTCGATGGTGTTCTATTTAAAGTGAATGCATCCATCTCTAATGCATAACCCCAAAACGATAGTGGCATATCAGCAAGAGACATCATAGAACGCACCATATCTAATAAGGGTCGACTACGACGTTTGGACACACCATTACGCTGTGGTGTTCCAGGAGGTGTCAATTGTGAAACAATTTCACACTGTCTTAAGTGACTGCCAAACTCATAACTCAGATATTCTCCTCCTTGATCAGATCGCAGGAATTTAATCCTCTTGTTACGAGGATTCTCAACTTCACTCAGAAATTGCTTGAACTTTTCAAACGTTTCAGACTTGTGTTTAATTAAGTAAATATATCCATATCTACTTAAGTCATCGGTGAAGGTGAGAAAATAATGATATCCACCGCGTGCCTCAATGTTCATCAGACCACACACATCAGTATGTATGATTTCCAACAAATCACTCGCCCGTTCCATTGTTCCAGAGAATGGCGTTTTAGTCATCTTGCCCATGAGTCATGGTTCACATGTGTCAAGTGATTCAAAATCAACTGACTCCAAAAGTCCATCAGCATGGAGCTTCCTCATGCGTTTTACACCAATATGACCCAAACGGTAGTGCCACAAGAAAGTGGTAGTATTATTATCAACTCTACATCTTTTGGCATCAATTCTATGAACATGTGTATCATCACTATCGAGATTCAATAAGAATAAACCCCTCACATTGGGTGCATGACCATAAAAGATATTACTCATATAAATAGAACAACCATTATTCCTTGATTTAAATGTGTAATTGTCTTGCAATAAACAAGATCCAGATATAATGTTCATGCTTAACACATGCAGTAATAACAATTATTCAGGTTCATCACTAATCCCGATGATAGTCGAAGAGCGAGCGTGCCGACGACGATCACATCAACCTTGGAACCATTTCCCACGCGCATCGTCACCTCATCCTTAGCCAGCCTCCATCTATTCTGTAGGTCCTACTTTGAGTCACAAATGTGAGCAACCGAACTGGTATCAAATACCCAAGCACTACAACGAGAGCTAGTAAGGTACACATCAATAACATGTATATCGTATATACCTTGTTTGGTGTTGGCCGCCTTCTTGTCGGTCAGATACTTGGGGCAGTTCCGCTTCCTGTGACCAGTTCCCTTGCAATGTAAGCACTCAGTTTCTGGCTTGGGTCCAGCCTTGGGTTTCTTCACGGGAGGAGCAACTGCTTTGCCACCCTTCTTGGAGTTACCCTTCTTGCCCTTGCCATGCTTCTTGACACTAGTGGTTTTATTGACCATCAACACTTGATGTTCTTTCTGGATTTCAGACTCAGTGACTTTCAGCATCGCAAACAGCTCGGTGACTGACTTGTTCATCCCGTGCATATTATCGTTCAACAAGAAGCTCTTGTAGCTAGGTGGAAATGATTGAAGAACTCTGTTAGTGATCACCTCCGGCGGAAGGGGCATTCCTAACTCCGTCAGACGGGTCAAATACCCAGACATATTGAGTATATGTTCACTGATAGACCCATTCTCCTCCATCTTGCAAGCATAGAACTTATCGGAGGTCTCATACCTCTCAATCCGGGCATTCATCTTAAAGATAAACTCCAACTCTTGGAACATCTCATATGCTCCATGACGTTCAAAACGTCTTTGAAGTCCCGGTTCTAAGCCATACAACATTGCATATTGAACTATTGAGTAATCTCCAGAACGTGCCTCCCAAGCGTTCTTAACGTCTTCGGATGACATAGGAACGGGTGGGTCACCAAGCGGTGCATCAAGGACGTAAGCCTTCTAGGAAGCTGTGAGGATAATCCTCAGATTACGAGCCCACTCAACAAAGTTACTTCCATCATCTTTCAACTTGGCTTTCTCTAGGAACACATTAAAATTTAGGGGTGCTACTGCGCGAGCCATTGATCTACAACATAAACAAGCAAAGGTTACTAAGCCTATTGTTCAAGATAATGAGTTTAGTTAATCAAATCACTAAAACTCCCACTCAAATTGATATCCCTCGGGTCATCTGAGTGATACATGATCCATATTCACTAACTCAAGTCCGATCATCACGTGAGTTAAGGTGGTTTCAATGGTGAACATCGTCATGTTGATCATATCTACTATATGACTCATGCTCGACCTTTCGGTCTCTTGTGTTCCGAGGCATGTCTGCACATGCTAGGCTCGTCAAGTTTAACCCGAGTGTTCCGCATGCGCAACACTGGCTTGCACCCGTTGTATGCGAACGTAGAGTCTATCACACCCGATCATCACATGGTGTCTCGACATGACAAACTTTCGCAACGGTGCACACTCGGGGAGAACACAATTCATATTGAAATTTAAGTGAGGGATCACCTTATAATGCTACCACCGTCCTAAGTAAAACAAGGTGCTTAAAAATATTAACATCACATGCAAATCATAAGTGACATGATATGGCCATGAACTTGTGCTTTTAATCTCCATCTCCAAAGCACCGGCATGATCTCCATCGTCACCGGCATAACACCATGATCTCCATCATTATGTCGTCATCGGGGTTGTCGCACCACCATGCTCATACTACTATTGCTACCGCTTAGCGATAAAGTAAAGCATTACAAGCGCTTAAAGATTGACACACAGATCATAGAATAATCAAAGACAACCCTATGGCTCTTGCTGGTTGTCGTACTCATCGACATGCAAGTCATGATATTCTATACAAAAACATGATCATCTCATACATCACATATATCACATCATGTAATTGGCCATATCACATCACAACATACCCTGCAAAAACAAGTTAGACGTCCTCTAATTGTTGTTGCATGTTTTACGTGGATGCTATGGGTATCTAACAAGAACGATTCTTACCTACGCAAAATCACAACGGTGATATGAAGATTGCTTTTCAACCTTCTACAAGGACCGCCTTAATCAAATCTGATCCAACTAAAGTGGGAGAGACAGACACCCGCCAGCCATCTTTATGCGACAAAGTCCCATGTCAGTCGATGGAACATGGTCTCTCGTAAGCGTACGAGTAAAGTCGGTCTGAGCCGCTTCATCCCACAATATCGCTGAACCAAGAAAATACTAAGGAAGGAAGCAATCTGAATATCAACATCCACAAACTCTTTATGTTCTATTCAAGATCTCATCTACGCATAAACCTGGCTCTGATACCACTGTTGGGGAACGTTGCAAGGGAAACAAAAAAAACTCTTACGCTTCACCAAGATCATTCTAGGAAAGGAGCATCTATGAGAGGAGAGATTGGATCTACCTACCCTTGTAGATCGCTAAGCGGAAGCGTTAAAGAACGCGGTTGATGTAGTCGTACGTCTCTGCGATCCAAATCGCAAACTGTCCCACGAACTTCCGATCAAGTGCTGAACGGACGACACCTCCGCGTTCAGCACACGTGCAACTCGATGAAGATCTCCGCCTTCTTGATCTAGGAAGAGGGGGCAGAGAGGTAGATGGGTTTGCCGATAGCACAACGGCGTGGCGGTGGTGGTGGTGGAGCTGATCCGGCAGAGCTTCGCTAAGCGGCGCCGAATCAGTCTACTAGAGGAGAGGCTATCAGAGAGGGAGGAAGGGTTGCGTCATGGCTTAGGGTGTGGATGCCCTCGTCCCTCTCACATATATATAGGGGGAGGGGTGGTGCGCCCAAACCCCTAGGGTTTCCCCCTTGGGGTGGCGACCAAGGATGGAGGCGCCATAGGGTTGCTTGCCACCCAAGCAAGGTGGCGCCAACCCTAGGGTTGGCCCTCCCACCAACCCCCTTGCCACATGGGCCTTTGTGGGAGGGGCGGCCAGCCCACCACGGGCTGGTGTGCACTCTATCACAGCCCATGTAGGCCTTTGGGGCTGGTGGCCCTTGCGGTGGACCCCTGGGACCCTCCCGGCACCCCCGATACGTTACCAGTGATGCCTAAACTTTTCCCGATAACCAAGACGGAACTTCCTATATGTGAATCTTCACCTCCGTACCATTCCGAAACTCCTCTCATGTCCGAGATCTCATCCGGGACTCCGAACAACCTTCAGTCACCAACACACATAACTCATCTATACCAAAACGTCACCGAACCTTAAATGTGCAGACCCTGTGGGTTCGTGAACTATGTATACATGACCGAGACACCTTTACAGTCAATAACCAATAGCGAGACCTGGATGCCCATGTTTTTCCTACATGTTCTATGAAGATCTTTATCGGTCGAACCTCTATGTCAAGGATTCATACAATCTTGTATGTCATTCCCTTTGTTCTTCGGTATGTTACTTGTCCGAGATTCGATCGTCGGTATCTCTATACCTAGTTCAATCTTGTTACTAGTAAGTCTCTTTAATCGTTTCGTAATACAAGATCCCGCGACTAACACTTAGTCACATTGCTTGCAAGGCTTGTTGTGATGTTGTATTACCGAGTGGGCCTTGCGATACCTCTCCGTCACACGGAGTAACAAATCCCACTATTGATCCATGCCAACTCAACAGACACCCTCGGAGATACCTGTAGAGCACCTTTATAGTCACTCAGTTATGTTGCAATGTTTGATACACACAAGGCACTCCTCCGGTGTCAGTGAGTTGCATGATCTCATGGTCATAGGAATAGATACTTGGCATGCAGAAAACAATAGCAATAAACTGACACGATCATATGCTACATTCATAGTTTGGGTCTTGTCCATCACATCATTCTCCCAATGATGCGATCCCAATGTCAAATGACATCTCATGTCCATGGCCAAGAAACCTTAACCATCTTTGATCAACGAGCTACCTGCTAGAGGCACACTAGGGACACAATGTTTGTCTATATGCCCACGCATGTATTTAGTTTCGAGTCAACACAATTTTAGCATGGACAATAAACGATTATCATGAACAAGGGAATATAATAACAAACACTTTGTTTATTACCTCTAGGGCATATTTCCAACAGTAATTAGTAGATGATGTGTAGCGACCCGACCTGAAAGGTCAAGTCTCCGGTGTTTCCGTACCATCCCAAGATCATGCTGGTACACACACGGTACATCAATGTATATATCAAAGGGAAATCACACAACAAATATATTAATCGAAATCTAATTTTGAGTCCTTTATTACAATAAAAATTACAATAAAGTGGCTAAAAGCCAACTCATGAGAATATCTAAATCTTGCGGAAGCGTCGAAGGTAGATGAGTCCATCTGACTCCAAGGGCATCTCACTGAGCATAGAATGTGTCCTCACTCCTGGTCGGAAAAGTACTCCGCAACATGATACGTTGCAGCCATGTAGGTCAGCATATGGAATATGCCGGCAAAGTCACAAGAGAGGGGTGAAAAGATAATCATCTAGTCTATATGCATATATGGCAGGGGGTGGTAAGTTTTTGCGTAAAGCCAATTTTTTTCCTACATCAAGAGAGGGATAAGAAAAAATATTACTAAGTTGGTTGATTAATGAGATGGTTCCACCAACCAATTCTCATACCCAAATTGTTAATACCCACATCATCATATTAATTGTGTTGAGAGTTCCGGAAGTTTCAGTACCTTTGGCTCAAGTCGTCCATGACCGTGGACACGGCTAATCGATTAGGTTTGAGTACTCTGCAGAGTTTTGCACACGTTCCCCACAAGATTTGGTCGCCTCCGTTTAATTTCTCGCACTTCAGGGTGTTTGAGAAACGGATGACCAAAACATGGTCTTCCAAAGGGTTTCCCTGCGACTCTGTCGGTGCCCATCCTTTCCTACCATTCTTCTACATCTCGTAGCACCGCCTGTCCAGGGTCACCACGATATCCAACCAAGCCAGAGCCCATAATGACTTGTGGCTGTGCAGGTAAGCCTTGGGTCTTGAAGCACCCATCCATCTCTTTGTGCCTGGGTGGACCTTTCCGCGTGAATACTGGCCATCTCCAGCATCACCTAGGCAAATCCACTGGTTTCTCCAGGGTGCCGTTCAACCATCATCCACCCAGAGGTATGTTGAAAACTCGGAGTCTTAAATCTTGATCATTATGTAGGTCTTGAAATTATTAACTCTCTCAACTCTCATGAATCACACAACCAACCCCGTCTACTAATAGCATAGCAAAAAGTAAAACAACATTTCCCGGGGCCAATGTGTCAAAGAGTTTGAGGGGGGGTACCTACCACATGATACTACTACAATGTAACCAAGTTTCCAACTAACCTATCTTGCATGCAATTTGGGGAGATGGTAGAACTAATGCATATAAAACATGGGTAAACATGATCAAAGTGACTTGCCTGGTTGATGATCTTCGTACTCGTGGGACTCTAAGTAACAAGCTTCGCACTCCGGATAATCTAACGAAGCAAACAAGCACTCAATAAGCATACAACAAAATATTGTAACTCACAAACATCAACCAAGAATTAGCAAACAATCAAGACAAAAACAATGTACAAATCATACGTAAGAAAAAACACACAAAGTTTTGTTTACTAAAAAGATGATTGATAAAACACTACTAACATAATGAAACTATTTTGTAAAAAAAAACAATTGTTGACAGCAAGGAACAATAAATATTTTTATTAATAAACAGAAGAAAATCAATTTAAGTTTGTTGGGAAAACTTTTGTAAAGTTTGTAAAAGTTTTGATAAGCACTAAATGGAACAATTATAGTTTTACTAACAAGAGAGCAAAACCAAACTTATTATTTATTAGTAAAACATGTTCTTAACAGAAAAGAATTTACAAATAAACTTGTTTTAGAAAACAAAATTAAATTATATAAAACTTTGTTTGAAAGCAAAACTATTAATAACTAGTTGTTTTAATCAAAATAAACCTATTTGAAAAGAAGTTGTGATTCCTACATTAACAAAGAAATAAACTAAACAATTTTTATATTTTTATTAACAATAATTAAAACACTAAATGTATAAACAACAGAACCTACTAGACAAATTAAAACTAAATCTAAATTGAACTAACTAAAACTAAGTAAATAAAACTATATTGTAATACTAGGCAGATTCTGTTTATAGCTAGAACACTATTCAAAATCATCCTAAAAACCCTCAAACTAAACATGATGATAGTCCTAACCAATATCAAACAGTAGCAAAAAGATTCATATCAAAATCTATTTTCAAACTCTAGTTATTCAGATTTGAAGATTCTGAGCAAATTTGATTCAATTCAAATTTTATAGCTCAAATTTGAAATTTAAAAGTACAGGGTGAAACTACATGAAAAATGTGAGCTATTGCAAAAAGAATCAACTCAAAACATTAAATAGATTAAAAGATATAAGCAAAACAAAATTTGAAATCATTCTGTTAATTAAAACAAAACTGAAAAGAAACCTGACTTGTAACGGCCAGGGGGGGCTACGTGGCGCTGTCCGATTGGTGGCTAGGGTGTGCGCGTGGGAGTTTGGGGCGGGCGACCGGTCGGTAGAGGATACCGGTTCGGGATTTTAGTGGTTCTAATCATGGCCGTTGGATTTAGATCGAAGGGAGGAGAGAGCTCACAGTGAAAAAGGTCGCCGGCGAGGGTCCTCCGACGAGTCCGAAACGGCGACGTTGCCGGTGTTGGTGCTCCGGTGGTCGAGGAAGGCAGCGAAGTGGTCCGGGCGACGGCGACGGGTCTCCGGAGTCGACTGGTGGCACGTGTGGGTGGAACGGTGGTCGGAATCGACGGCTACGGTCGACGGGAGCTTCGGTGGGGGCGGCTACTCCGGCGAGCAATTGGGCAGCGCCTCGGCAAGGGACAGAGGGGTTTTGGGGAAAAAATGAAAGGCGGGGCTGGCAGGTACTTATAGGGTGCTCGGGGGTGCGGGGGAGGAGAGGGGAGAGAGATCCGGGGGAGAGGGAGTAACTGCCGGCGGTCCGGCGTCGCGGGAGGGAGGTGAGTGACGACCGAGCGAGGCTAACAGTCGGTCGGGGGTGGGGTCCAGTGTCAGTGAGAGAGAGAGAAGTGAATGCGCGTCGGTCGGCCGACCGGTAACGGTCTCGGCTTTTAAAGCCATTGGGCCGGCCCGTTTATTACAGTAACTGTTACCGTTTCCTTTTAATAATTTACCAGAGCGTTTCAAAAACATTTAAAGCATTCAAATCATTTGTAAATATAGGGGTACTATATATCAAAATTAACAGAATAATAAATTCTATTTAATGAACATTTCTATTCTGTCATTTGAACACTTTACAAAAAATAATATTTTCAGAAAATTGCCTAATTGTTTTTTAAACCCTTTTTGCAAATATTTTCAAAATAACCCCTGGTTATTATTGTTCAAATATATCACCAATTAGTCCCTGGTGTGGAGTGTCATGTTCCTCCTCTCTTATTTGAACTTTTTAACCAAAATTTCAAATAGGTGAAAGCAACTTAGGGAAAAACAGAAAGGGCTTTCAGAAGTTTAGAAAGGGCATTTCAACAATACATGTATTCAAGCAATGATGCAGATGAATGCATAGCTATATTTCATACATTCCAAAATGAAATTTTGGGATGTTACATGATGGGTTGCTAGAGTGACAGAAGCTTAAACCCTAGTTTATGCGTTGCTTCGTAAGGTGCTGATTTGGATCCACATGTTTCATGCTATGGTTAGATTTATCTTAATTCTTCTTTCGTAGTTGCGGATGCTTGCAAGAGGGGTTATCATAAGTGGGAGGCTTGTCCAAGTAAGGGCAGCACCCAAGCACCGGTCCATCCACATATCAAATTATCAAAGTAACGAACATGAATCATATGAGCATGATGAAAACTAGCTTGACAAAAATTCCCGTGTGTCCTTGGGAGCGCCTTGCTTTATATAAGAGTTTGTCGAGGCTTGTCCTTTGCTATAAAAAGGATTGAGTCACCTTGCTGCACCTTTGTTACAATTTTTACTTGCTACCCTTTACGAATTATCTGATCACAAAACTATCTATTACCTATAATTTCAGTGCTTGCAGAGAATACCTTACTGAAAACGCTTGTCATTTCCTTCTGTTCCTCGTTGGGTTCGACACTCTTACTTATCGAAAGGACTACGATAGATCCCCTATACTTGTGGGTCATCACCTTCCTATTCTTCTCCTCTGAGAACTTGGTAAAGCAGGAGGAGAAGGTGAAAGCCGACCTTTACGAACGGCCAAAATAACATTGAGCGTACACCATATACACAATCAGTTGGGAGATGAAGTTATTGTTGTCATAGTGGGTTGTTCCGGCATCCTCCTCCTCTTATGTCGAAGTGATTGTTGGTAAAGGAGAATGAGAAGGTGAAGAACGACCATCACCGACAGTCGAAGTACCAGTCATGGAGTGCCCAACATATGTACAACCACTTAAGAGTGAGAATTGTCCACCTGAAGAAAGGCATCAAGGGTTGCCATACATAGTTCTAACTATCTTCTTATATAGACGCTTTCGTATAAATGTGGTTTATTTAACTGTCAATTTTTGCGATTTAGATGGAGGAACTGAGACGGCTCGTTACGACTCCTACAACCCTAGACGTCGTATCGAGGATAGTTGGGTACTGGGTGTTCGTGCTCACCTTTGCGGACATGACCCTTGTAGACACCCATAAGGCTCTACAATACGCCAAGTACGCTAAAGGATCTCCCGATCTTGCGAGGGCGGCCACTAGGAGTGGCAAAGCTGCTGGAGAGAGTGTGTGAGGAGCCGTCGAGGCTGTTGTGACAGTTTTTGAAATTGCTAGGTCCGCCCTAGCCAAGGTCAAGAAGATGATAGGAGCCCAGAACAACTCTTCACAGATCTAAGCTTAAGTTCAAGTTGCTATGATGAAGCTGAACTTTTGTTCCTCACCTATTGTGCACTACCATAATGCGGTCTCTATGATCGATGCTCTGATTGTAGTTCCTATGTTTCTATGTTTCTATGACTTTGCTATATGTAGTTAGGCAACCTGTTGTTAGCTTGTTTATTGACTATGGTAAAATGTGTTGCTTCTAATATTTGATACATCGTAATGCATATGATCGCATATGTAAATTCTTGCTTGTTATGTGTATAGTTGTGACGGGAAGCTCAGGTTGCTAGTCCCTACTACAACATCTAGTTGTGGGAGGGGGGGCCAAGGGCAGTTTGACCGCCACAACTACAACATCTAATTGTGGCGGATGAGTGGAGATACTCGCCACCTGAGATGTTCTACCAGTGACGGGCGGGCGCCCGCCAATGATGGTGTATCAGCAGTAACAGAAGGTGAGTGGTGAGCGTCCGTGACAGCCTAGCTTGTCATTGTTGGTCTTTTCACACATGTTACTGCTAGTCATATCTACATCAGTGTACAATCAAACGCTCATATTAATTCTATAGGACCGAGAATGACATGCCACTCTATTTCTTTGTTTTTTTCTATCCCTAAATTTTACAAATCCTACGAATCAAAAAAGCCCTAAAAAGGAGAAGGTGAGGCCCACGAGGATCACCGAAGAGCCAAGAATCATGTTGGCTGACACTAACTTCATAAATGATGATTGCAATAAGTTGTTCATTAACAAATAACAAGAGACTAATGAGGGCACCAATAGAGACTATTAATTCATTTGTGTATCGATTATGTATGAATTGTTGATTTTTCATTTGTTGTGGATTACTTTGGCTTGTATTAAATTTTTGGATTGGTTGTGTGCTATATGGTCTATGTGAATGGCTTTGTATGAATTTAAAAGTTTGAATACCAGTGATGTTGGTTGCTTGAGCAGATAAATAGGGCGTTTGGATTCTGTGTGTGGATGTGTCCAAACACATCCAGATACGCAGAGATTAAGCAAATATGATTGAAGATGTTGCGCTGCAGAACAAAGAGTAGCATCGCAAGTACTGTACAATGGATTGATGGCTTCCATGGGAGCTTAGTTTTGCTGTGCCTATTACCAGAGTTATTTACCCAAAACCACCACACTTAGGGCTAGGATAACAACTTAGTACCACATTTGAACCAGGGCACAAAAAACCACCGAACCTGCGCCTAATGCGTAACTGGAGCACTGACGCTCGAATTTGGTCGCAGAAACAGCAAAACTGACAGGTGGGGCCCGCATGTCGGGTCGATGTGGCATGCCTACATGTACAAATTGTTGAGGTGGACAAGGGTCCCATCTGTCAATGACTAGAGTGGTTGTTTATTCCTTTTTTTACTTCTACCTCAATCTTCATGGGCATTTCAACGAGCAGCTTCTGGGCATTGCCCATCTCGTCGTTATGGTCGCCGCAGGAGCGAGCATGTCGGCGCGAGCTCAGCCAGGCCGCCGCCCATGGACAGGACGCCTACAAAGCTCGGCCATGGCGCGGGGCGAGCATCCTAGCCATGGGGCTCCGCCTGGAGCGCAGCGAATCAGCGCCTTCCGGTGGAGAGAGTGAGCAGCGACAGCTCGTGTGCCTCTCCATGGAGCGCAAGCGGGGGAGGCATGGAGCAGCCATGGATGCCCTTAGCTCCTCTCTCCGTCGCGCACCGAGCCCAGCCGCGAGCATGCCCCTCCGTTGCCGGGGGCTGCCGTCCACGCCATGAAGACCACGTGTCGGTGGAGTTAGCACCACCCAGCTCCCTGTTGACCGTGGAAGCCAGCGTCGAGCACACACTCACGTGTCAACATGGTGGCGGTGGCCAGAACACCAGACAGAGATGCGCGGTGACCAGGGGAGTTGACGCGCTAACTAGCGAGCAACCAATCCGGTGACCACGACAGTTGGCGACGCCGCAACACGCTGAAACTGCTGTGCAGGGAGCCCCTGACCGCGCCCGTGCTAGCGCACACGCCGTGGAGGGCATGTCCGGCCGCCCGATGAGCCATCCTCGCCGACAGCCTGACGCCCGACGAGCCGCTTGCTTCGCGTACGCAGGGCCTCCCCTGGTTACCGCACTCTGCTCCGTGCTTCGGTCGCGTCAAGCTGATCGTCATGTCCGCAAGAAAGAGCTCCCCGACAGTCGCCCGGAAGCCGTTTGATGAAATGCCCCATAGAAATAGAGATTGAAGAAGATGACCGTTTACTCATTGACAGATGGGATCCGCATCTTACTTGCCACAATCAGTCCGTCAAACTGTTTGGTCTTCGCCACATCAGCCCGACATGTGGGGCCTACATGTCGGGTTTGCTACGAGCAAATCCGAGCATCAGTGCTCCGTGTTACGCATTAAGCGCAAGTTCGGTGGTTTTTTATATCCCGGTTCAAATGTGGTACTAAGTTGTTACCCTAGCCTTTAATGTGATGGTTTTAGATTAATAACTCCTATTACAACGACCGCTTGCTAATCCAGCTCCATAAATAAATAAAAGTAAGAAAATGAGCTGCTCCTGCCGTGCAGACAGATGCCATGTCCAAGTCCCATCAACGTCCAGATGGACATGGGGTTTTGCCACCCCATGCACGCGCAACAGGTCTCTCGTTCCCCGCCATGATGGACGCCGATCCAAAACAGTGCCGACACGGCCGATTAGATTTGCTGATCCGTGATGAATGAATGAACGGATGGCCTCGTCTGGTCTGGCCTCTGGTGGCGCCGGAGACGCCGACCGACGCCGGAAAGTACCAAGGAAACCGTATCCTCCCCGCGTGCCGTGCCGTGCCATCCGTCGCCGCGCCGTCCGATAGCGAAAGGCTACTAGTACTACCCTAGCTAGCTAGGAGTACCTCGCTAGGGAACAAATCTGTCCGCAAAGATCCATCGTCCACGTAGCGAAAGGCTAGCTAGATTCTTGTTTCTTTCGTGCCCACGCCACGTATTCCCGTTGCGTTCCACATCTTGTGTTGCACTAACGAACGGCGTTATTTTCACGGAGGTAACGGCTCCCATTTTTTTACGTTATCTAGTTATCTCGGCCTGGAGAATTTACTTGGTCCGCTCCCCCCCCCACAACACACACACACTTTGCTACCCCACGTTGACCACGCCGAGACTCAAGGGCCCCGGCACGTGACCCCCCACCACCAACCCCACTCAAGACCATCACACTCCGCTCCACTGGTTTGGTTGAGCTCGAGCCTTATCCTCTCCCGGGGAAGGAATCTCGACCGTCCGCTCCATCCGACGGCGAGGGTTGGTCCTCGTCACCGCTTGGGCACGTGATCGCCAGCTGTTTGCTCCGCCCGGCGGTCACCACGTGGTGGCCGCCGGCGCGGTGGCCCTGCCGCCCCTCGTGGAAAGGCGAAGGCGAGGCGAGCGGGGTGGGTCTCTTTCCCGTTTGGCCCCTCCATCAGATCATGGGGTGCCTGGATGAGCGGCCCTTTCCGAGAACAGCAAGGGGGTCTACGTGCAAAAACGACGCGGATCCAAAATCCGGAGGAAGGGAGGGAGGGAAGCGTTGGCGCCCAATCATTTCGGCCGCGGCGAAAAGACCGCGGTGCCCCTCCCCGTTGTCGTTTCCGGAGGGTGTAGAGCGATACTGTGGCGGTCAAACTTGTACTGGGCGGAGGGCAGCGCAGGAAAATTTCCTGTCGACCGGTGGGGTATACATGCAGCGCCCAGAGCCGTACGATGCGGTGGGACGGACGGACGGGGGCATGTTCGGGATGGGACGAGGCATGCCTCCCCGGCGCTGTTCCTGTTCGGTCGTACTGCGTGATGTACGTACGTACGTAGTACGAGCTCGATCGCCAACGGAAAGGGGCCGTCCATGATTCTACCTTGGCGCCGGCTTGTCGCGTTGCCATCCGGATTAGGTGGGATTATTACTACTACGTGACCAGGTGCTGTGGACATGGCAGCCAGGAACGACAGCAGGTGGGCCTTTTTTTCCCAACGTGATTAGTGGTAGAAGCTAGGGTTAGGAGTGGCCGTTGATGATGGACGAGTGAATGGCGGTGTGTTTACGGTGGGTGGGTGGGTGGAAGCGCAGCGGCAGAGGCGCCATGGATTAATAACGCTCCTGTCGTCTCCGACGGGGCGCATGCAGTGCAGGCGGCGGGGCCCGGGCAGAGCCTGCGTCGGCCCTGAGCGGACTAGCTAGCTGGTCAAGCGGCCGGGCTCGGTCGACTAGGCATGGCACGGCGCCGAAGGCCGAACCCATTTCGATCCTCTCACCCGTCCATCGGTCCGTCACCTGCCGCTGCGCACCCCCGGCCAACCCATACTGGCCACGCACTCCTATGTTAGTACTACTACTACCACGACGACCGCTGCTGGCAGGGCAGGGCACGCCGGGCTGGGCGCGGCGCGATGGTGGATCCGTCTGTTTCCCTATGCGTAGGCTGCAACACGGGGTGTGTAGCGTAGGCTTCAGTCCATCATCATTTCGTTCCCTCTCTGTGCTCGTCGGCGACGGCCAGCCGTTGCGCCTATCGGCCTATGACTGTGCAAGGGAGGCTTGTGAAAAATCTGCTCGGTAAAGGAGATGCTCCTGTTGCAGCAGCTGCCATGCCATGCCATGCCATGCCCTGGCCGGGTGCGGGTGCGGGTGCGGGGCGCCCGGTGGTAGAGTCTGGAGTGGACCCGCCTGCCCGCTAGCGGTGCTCGAAAGGCTACGGCTCTGACACAGATTATCCACCACGGAGCAGTAGTAAAAGATTTGGGGTGCACTCGGTCGGCTTGGCTCGGCTAGGCTAATGCAGCCGGCTCGATTTCGAACAGAGAAACGAAGCCTGTCGTGTTCCACATGAACGCGGGCAAAGAAAAATAAATAGAGTAAGATGACGCAGCATAATTCAGCAATTGTGGCGCAATACAAGGGTGTATCCAGAAGTGGACAGGACTGCCACTTCAGTCGATCTGTCCAGATTACGTATTGCTTGCATGCTAAAATCATGTACATTTTCATCACAGATGTGCTCTCCCCGGCTCCTCACAGTCGTCTCCCATCCCATGCAAGTCTGCAAACTTGCAATCCTGCGTGATCTGGCCACTACGCGCCGCAGATGCCATGCCACCAGATCGGTCAGTGCAGGCACTCGTAGCTCGCATTCAATCCCACCATCCATTCATTCATTTACACATCGAGTTTGTCCGATCACACTCCCGGATCTCCTCTCTGGCAACGCTAGGAACGAGTATCTTTTGATTTCTTCCTTGAGTCGTCCAGTGGGCTAGCACTCGAGTAGCCATGTAGACCAGCGGCAACACCATCTTGTCCATGTGAGACTCTCTAGACAAATATTTGTAGCCCATGGTATTATACACCCTATAGCGTAGTATTGGCCATAACAAACAAGAAACGCTTGTTTCAACTTTGTATAAGCACACCCGCTTGATCTCCTTTGATGATGGATCTGCACCAACATGTTGGTCACGAGCCTCTTCGCTTTTGCGTAGCATGTAGCAGGTGTCTGGTCAAGCATTCTGCCCATGTTGCACGCCATGTGATCCGGCCTCCATTGGCATGTTCCTAGATGAGATTACTATAGTCAAATATGCTGCTGCTACCCCCTAAAGTTTTGTTTTCCACGGGCTATGTTGCCGCTCTCGCTTAAAGAAAGAGCGTCATGTCGCGGGCGGAACCAACCGTCGGAGGTGCGTGCCGGGTGCCTGTGGGTTGTGGTTTCCCTCGGGGCACGGCCCAAACGCCAAGATAGGCTCAAGACAAACGATTAAAATTTGGATTTGGTTTTGGTTTTGCGGAAACACGAGAATTAGCAGGGTGGTTCAGTCCAGTTGCTTGTCAGTGATCGGATCAATTTGCAACTTGTAATGTCGTCGCCCCAAGTGGATCAGCGATAGTCGTAAATTTGGGGAGTGTCTATTTAACATCCGGATGAAAACGAATTTGCTTTCATCCATATTTTCGCACCAATTACAGGCTGATAATTGTCCTACTGTCCCCTGTCCTGTCAAATGTCCCTGTTCTTTAAACACACCCGCAACAGGAGCTTAACGGGTCCCAGCCCAAGTTCTCCAGCCCGGACAGAAAAAAACATAAAAAGGAGAGCAAAAAACCCAAAGTTACAGCCAAACTTTGCCATGTCCACTAAGCGGAAGGAAAGGGCCAGGATAACGCCGTCAACCAGCACACCTGAAAATACACTCTGGAGCACTAAATTACCCTAAAAATACATTATATTTAAATTACACTATTAATAGGAGAAAAACACGAAAAATTACTTTATATCCACCAATAATGCACTGTAAAATCTTTATGTCCACCAAGAATTACAGTGTAAAATCCACTAAAAAACTGAAAAATATTACAACGAATACATTGAAGATCCTAACGAAATAAACTACACAAATAACCTGAAAAAAAAAGAACTAACAAAACATTATCAGGCAATTATCCCTTAAAAACCTGCAAAAAATACCAAAAGGTAATATTAGCATCAAGCATGAAAATAATAGTACCTAAAAAACAAAAAATGACCAAAAATAATAAATTACATGCTACCGAGAAGTAAACTCAGATGCGGTACACTGATTACAGTGCAAATCGAATAAGATTACTGTGTAAAACTCACTAAGAATTATTGTGTAAATCCACTAAAGATCACTAAGGATTACAGTCTAACTCCACTAAGAATTACACAGTAATCCAATAAAAATTTACAATGTAAATCCACTAAACATCAATAAGGATTACAGTCTAACTCCACTGAGAATTACACTGCAATCCAATAAAGATTACAATGTAAATCCACTAAGATCACTAAGGATTACAGTCTAACTCCATTAAGAATTACAACACTTTAATCCAACATTGTAATCCAATAAAGATTAGAGTGTAAGTCAACTAAGATCAGTAAGGATTACAGTGTAACTCCAACAAGAATTACATTGTAAAATCAAAGGGTTATAGTGCATAACCAAATAGGAATTGCACTGTAAAAATAAACTAAAAACAACAGTGTAAATCCACAAAAAATTACAGTGTAAAAAGTCACTAAAAACAGTGTAAATCCACTAAAAATTACTGTGTAAATCCACTAAGAAGATGTCAGCAAAACCGAAACAGCACTTTGGTTTCGGCCAGACAAAATTACAATTCAAGGGCAGTACAAGATTGTCGATCTCTTTGCTTAGAGAATAGCTTAACCAAAAGCAAGACAATGTGCAAACCATGTTACAGCAACACGGACTGAACCAAGTTCATCTAAAGAAGGGTCCGTGAAAATTACATATAAAGCCAAGATCTTGACAAAAGCCCCACCACAGGCTGAAAACACAAAAGGAACCGGGGTTGATGCTGCCTAAAGAGATGGTAAAGAAACTATATGAAGACAGCTGAATCTCAACATCACAAAACACAGATAGATGCTATTATAATACCACGGGAACAAGGAGGATTTAATAGTATACATCTGAATAAAGGGCAGATGGTAGTTACCGGCATACCACACCCATGGAATGGGACACTTGCTAAAGGATTACAATGAAACTCCACTAAGAATTACACTGTAATCCAATAAAAGAATACAATGTAAAGTCACTAACATCACTAAGGATTACATTGTAACTCCAATAAGAATTACACTGTAAAAAACAAGAGTTACAGTGCAAAACCAAAATAAGGCTTACACTGTAAAATCCAATGAAAATTACAATGTAAATCCACCAAGAATTACAGTGTAAAAACCTACAAAAAATACATTGTAAATCCACTAAAAATTACAGTGTAACCACCAAGAATTACAGTGTAAAAACCTACTAAAAATACAGTGCAAATTCACTAAAAATTACAGTGTAAATCCACCAAGAATTACAGTGTAAAAACCTACTAAAAATAGAGTGTAAATCCACTAAAAAATACAGTGTAAGAAGCCACTGAGGAATTATATTGCAGATGCACTACTGATAGATTAAAAACTAAACCAGTAAATATCATAGAACAGTAAGTTGAACCAAAAAGTACAGAGTAGACTGCACAGTAATCAATTTATAATCAGATTGTAAATTAATTGGATAGTATTTTGGATTCACATGATAGAACTCCATTTATTATGACCTTGAAGGAATGATAGGAATCAAGAAGGATATGGTTCAAAATTAATGTAGCTTTGTAGTAGAATTACCATAAAATATACAGAAAAAAGCATTGAAAACAAACATGGATGCCAGGGTTCAAAATTACTAAAACTAAGCAAGAGAATTACATTTCTTGTTACACTATAAACAATACAGAACGCATTGCACAAAAAGAATTACAATAGTTTAGTATCAAAACTTGGAGCATCAAACAACTTGGAGGTTGTGGCTCATTTACTATAGCTTTCCTGGAGAATTAGAAGTCCTATTGCAATGTAAATAATACAGAAGATGCATTGTACGCAAACAACAGTAGTTTTGGATCGAGCAACAAACAACTGGAAAACTATGGTTCAAAATTACTATAGCTTTGTGAAAGTGTGTTATATCGACTAGAGGGGGGGGGGGTGAATAGGCGATTTTTACAAATTCATCTCTTGAGGAATTTCAATTTTGAGGAATTTGAAATGTGATGAATAACTAGCAACGGAATAAGTACTCAGGTGCATGAGGAACATAGTATCAGCTTAGTCATCATGATGAAATGAAACATGCACAAACAGTGAGTAGCGTGATAAGGATAAGCAGTGATGAACAAGGCAACTTGAAGAATTTAAGGTGAGTAATTTGCGAAAGTCTTCAGTCAAATTCTTCAAACAATAACAATCAATTTCATCAACAGGTTTATGAGGAATAAGGAGGTTGAGGAAATAGAACCAGGTAGCTCGATGAAGACAATGGTTTGATGACCCAGTTCCAACTGCTGTGACAGTCGTACGTCTGGTTTGGAGCGGCCTGATATTTAAACCAGAATACACACAGTCCCAGGACACACAGTCCTTACCGTATTCTCCTTGAGCAAAGGTCACATAGTCCTCGCCCAACACTCGTGGTAAGTCTTCAGGGTAGACTTCCAAAACCCTCACAAACTGGTCACCCGGCGATCCACAATTTACTACTGGATGCTCTAGACCGAGGTCACTTCGTGGTCCCCAATTGACTGCAAAAGCACTAGACCATGATGCCTAACCGTCTGGAGGATGCATAGTCCTCAAAAGTAACAAGCGTCGGTTCCACACAGGAATTTCTTCAGTGATGCTCAATCACTATGGGTTTTGTGGTTTGGTTTGTAGGTTTTTTCTCACTGATGATTTTCTCTCAAAGTCCTCAGAGGATGGGTTGCTCTCAAATGACAAGTGACAGTTCTCTCTCGGAGCAGCCAACCAGCTGGGGGTCGGCTATTTATAGTCAGGGTGCAACCTGACATGATAAGACATAAATGCCCCCAATGATATGACCGTTATGTGGATAAGAACGATTGGAAACAGTTGGCGCTAAGCATAGCAACGGTCGGAATTTCGAACTATGAAAGTCCTCAGCTTATCATGATCCTCACTTGTAGGCAATTCGCACTGGCGAAATCCTAACTCCTCAGTCAGATCAATTTCCTCAGAGACCAGAAGACCTTCGTCTCTGTCACTAAAAAACTTGTCTGAACCGTAAGAGATTTTCAAAGGCTTCACTCGAAGAATTGTATGGGTTGAGGATTTTAGAGTTGAGCATCAGTTGGAAATTTTCCTTAGTATTACCTCGGTCCCCTTTAACAGTACGGTGTTTTCTACGACTCAAATAAAGGAAATGAAACTACGAGAACAAAAGTCTTCACGCTTCATATTCCTCGTTCATATCTTTAAGGTCACACCAACTTCTTCATTTTCAAAGTCTTCAGCAAAGTCTTCAGAAAGTCTTCAGCAAAGTCTTCACTTGAAGACATACATTTTTAGGGGTTGATAATCTCCGAATATATCAAACTCCTTATCGACTCATAGAGCCTGTGCATACTCACAAACACATTAATGCCTTAACCTATAAGTCTTCAATACACCAAAATCATTAAGGGACACTAGATGCACTAACACTTTGCATGACAATTACAGTTATTGTTGCACTGTAAATAATACAAAAGATCCGTAGCAGTTCAAATCTACTCGTACACAAACACCCTGATTCGACAGATTCAGGATAACTGATTGTAGCAACAATCATAACGCAGTCAAATGTATCCTTATTACTAATTTAAGTGGAAGCTGGTACAGGGGAAATGGCTGGAACTGGAGTGTGGGTTTGGGAGCGAGAGCGGGATGGTGTGGGGATTGAAGACCTAACTCGAAGACCGGATACTAAACAAAGAACATGGAACAGGTAGAGAGACACCTCTGGACCTAACTGAAGACCGGATGTACGTAGTATTACGTACTACTCATCTCCCATCCATCTCTGTATTGGAACACTACAGATTAGCTAATTAACCACCGGCTGGAGCAGCACTAAACTATTTATTAGTGGCACAGATCAGGGAACAAAACAAACCAAAATAAAATTCATCATCATCATCAGACTAGAATAGCAGCAGCAGCACGGGCGAAGATAACAGAGAAATTCAAAGGCCAAATTAAGCCTCCCACCCCTTTTCCAGCGGATTAGCAACACTAATTTCCGCCGGCGTACATAAATGGCATTCACGTGACGGAGCAGCTACCGACGCCTAACAACCAGACATTTCAAACAACTAACTAAAACAGAGAAATCAATCCCCACAAGACAAATCATACAACTGGCTCACAAGACATACGAGATTTGATGTCATTAACTACACCATAGAAATCGCTGCGGGGACTAGCACATGGAATATCCCAAAGGGGATAAGCAGCAGATCTGACAAACAAACCCTACACATTACCAAATCAGAATCGAGGATCAAACTAAGACGACGATTACATACTTGGTGCGACGAACAGAAACGCCTGGCAAGGGAAATGGGCCGGGGTGGGAGCAGGGGCAAATAGATGCGGCAGACCTCTGGCAAGGGAAGAGGAGAAGGAGCAGGAGGGCGCGGGCAGACGGACAGAAAGCGCCGGACTCCTAAACACGAGGGGACAAGTCGTCAAATCGCCACGGATCGAGTCGAAATGACAAGGGAAACGGCGAGGGGAGATAGAGAACGGAACGACCGACGCGGCCATAGAGAGGGCAACGTAAACGGGTTTCTCCGAAAACTGAGCGGACCCGATAAGAAAAATAACAGCTTAGAGGACAAAGAAAAAAAAGGAAACACAAATCTCCAGGCAGAGAACGGACGGTTCACAAAACGGATGAAAGCCAAAAGATTTCATCCGGATGAAAATTAGCATTCCCGTAAATTTGTCACGTGAATGTTCATGCATTTTCACCCCTAAAACGAAGCATATGGAGTACCCATATATACTCCCTTCATTTCTTATACAAAGTCATTTTGTTTTCGTGTCAAACTCTGACTTGTAATTTTGACCAACAAAACAGAAGTTATATGTTATCAAAATATATATCAAAAATTTCTTTGAAATGTGCGTCAAATGATTTTTTTTCATGACATATGACTTACTTTTTGCTGCTAAATTAATGACAAAGTTAGACATAATAATATGAGATGACCTTGTATAAAAGAATGAATGGAGTATTATAGAACAAGGGATGAAGATAGGCATTCACTTTGTGTAAGTACACTGAGGATGCATCCCACTCTCACAACTCTCCATCTAGACAAGCTTTACGTGATTACATAGTCATTCCACCATCTCAAGTCCATCGAAAAGGCCGCTCGGCGCCATTGATACTAGCCTGGTGCTGACCCCCCCTCCCCCCTCCTCACACACAATTCCTAATTTATTGTAGCGAGAACCATCGTCACAAATGGCACATCTTGATTGAAGACGATGTTGTTTCTATGCTTCCACCTTTCGGAGAGGACTAGTTGGATGATCGCACAAAGTTCGTTGGCCCTAGGGCATTCGAAAGGCCCATATGCACCAATCCAACATGTTGAATTAGCCTTGTATGTGTTTATACCCGACCGTGTTAGAACTGGAATATGCGTAGTCTCTCGATCAGTTTGAGTGTGTTAATTGTGTGTGTACTCTCCCTCTCTCCCTTTCTCCCCCTAGTGTATTGTATTTACTAAGTGTACATTGTTGTGTACTTGACACTGTCTCGTATGCATGGTACTAACATTAGTACAATACATACAGTTCCTTCCTCGACCACAACTCACCTTGAAGACCAGCATGTACGTACAAGATTGAGACCGGACAAATAACACCATGCACATGTAAGCTTCAACCTAGTGGGTCACAGATGTCATAACCCAATTAGGAGGAAGCCTTTTTTTAATAAGGAGGCGTTTGCTTGCATACAATCTTGAACCTGGTGGGTCCTTGTTGTCACTCTTTTCACGTACAGTCCTTTCTCGATGGCACTCGTTTTGTTGACTGCATTGACCATGCCACACGGCGATGCCTCATTGGGCGGAGCAAGGCGGGAGATGACAAAGAGGTCTCGGACGGGAATGGCTCGTAGCTGGGGACGACATGACAACGTAGTCCCACGCAAGGGGAGTACGAGGGTTTGTGGGATCACTAGAACACGCTTCTAGAGGAGGATGAATAGACTACTTAACAAAATTAAAACGTAACCTTCTTCCAAATTAATTGGTTGGCAGATTTTAGCAGTTCTAACAAGTCTAGTATACCCTACACATGCTAGTCAACAAGTATGGCAGCAGAAAGTAAAAGAAAGCATATATAAGAGAGTTGAAATAGGAAGATCAAACTCAAAGTTGACACGGAGATTTTTGGCGTGGTTCCAATAGGTGGTGCTATCGTACGTCCACGTTGATGGAGACTTCAACCTATGGAGGATAGCGACTGCGAGAGTCCACAAAGGGCCCCACCCACAAAGGGTCCATGGAGAAGCAACCTTGTCTATGCCATCATGAACTTCGTTCACGGAGGACTAGCCTTACTCGAGGTAGATCTTCATGAAGTAGGCGATCTCCTTGCCCTTACAAACTTCTTGGTTCAACTCCACAACACGAAGTAGGAGGCTCCCAAGCGACACCTAACCAATCTAGGAGGCACCACCCTACAAAAGGTAATAGATGTGGTAGTATGATGAAATCATTGCTCTTGTGCTTCAAAAGATAGTCTTCTCAACACTCAATCACTCTCTCACAGATTTGGCAAGGGTAGAAGAGATTGATTGGGTGGAAAGCAACTTGGGGAGGCTAGAAATCAAGATCCATATGATTGAAGTGGATGACCTTGATCTCAACACATGAGTAGGTGGCTCTCTCCTAGAAAAATGGATGGGGCAAGTGTTTGTATGTTCTAAGTGCTTCCTCTAAGATTGAGAGGTGATGGAGGGTTATATATGTAGGCATCTCCAAAAATCCAACCGTTACAACATTATTGCCCAACTCGGTGAAACCGAAGCAAAAACTCGGTTGCATCGACTAGTGCAAAATGTGGCAACTTTTGGCGTTTCGGTAAGACCGATATATAAATCTCGGTGGTACCGACATGGGTGTCCGATTCTCAAAACACGGCGGTACCAATTCTTGAAAATGGATAACCAGAAAGTTGGTCCAAATCTCAGTGAGACCAATTCTCAAAACTCATCCTCCGAGGACTTTGAGAGAAAATCATCAGTGAGGAAAAACCCACAACCAAACCACCAAACCCAAAGCGATTGAGCATCACTAAAGAAATTCCTGTGTGGAACCGGCGCTTGTTACCTTTGAGGATTGTGCATCCTCCAAACGGTTAGGCGTCATGGTCTAGTGCATCCTGCAGTCAATTGGGGATCACGGAGTGACCTTGGTCTAGAGCATCCAACAGTAATTTGTGGATTGTCGGGTGACCAGCTTGTGAGGGTTTTGGAAGTCTACCCTGAAGACTTACCACGAGTGTTGGGCAAGGACTGTGTGACCTTAGCTCAAGGAGAATACGGTAAGGACTTTGTGTCCTGGGATTGTGTGTCCTCTGGTTTAAATACCAGGCCGCTCCAAACCAGACGTACGACTGTCACAACAGTTGGAACTGGGTGATCAAACCATTGTCTTCATCGAGCTACCTGGTTCTATTTCCTCAACCCTCTATTCCTCGTATATTTGTTGATGAAATTGATCGTTACTATTTGAAGAATTTGACTGAAGACTTTCACAATTTCCTCACCTTAAATTCGTCAAGTTACCTTGTTCATCACTACTTATCCTGTATTACGCTACTTGTAATCTGTGCATGTTTCATTTCATCATGATGACTATACTGTTGCTATGTTCCTCGTGCACTTGAGTACTTATTCCGCTGCTAGTTATTCATCACATTTCAAATTCCTCAAGTTGAAATTCCTCAAGTGATGAATTTGTAAAAATCACCTATTCACCCCCTCTAGTCGATATAACGCACTTTCAATTGGTATCAGAGCAAGGTACTCCCTTGTTTTGTGTGATTTTGGTTTAACCACCTGGAGTTCTAGTTATGTCGACTACAAGTATGATCAAGGTTTCTGCGGGATGTCCTATCTTCGATGGGATGGACTACCCCTACTGGAAGAACAAGATGCGCATGCATCTTGAGGCAACTGACAACGATCTCTGGTACATTGTGGAAAATGGTGTTCCCCGCATTTCTCCGACTGTTACTGCTGCTGATATGAAGAGATTCAAGCAACTCGATTCTCAAGCAAAGAATATCATCTGTGTCCATCTGAGCAAAGGTCAGTATGGCAGAGTGAGTGCTTTGGGAACTGCTAAGCTTATCTGGGATAGGCTATCCAAAGTCAACGAAGGTGTTTCCACTCAACGTGACTCTCGTGTTGATGTTCTTTGCAATCTCTTCAACCGCTTCAAGAGACTTGACAATGAAAATGTTCAGCAAACTATTGATCTTCTTACTTATATCTCCAATGAGCTTCAATCACTGGGTGCCACCAATATCACTAACCTTGAAGTGGTGGAGAAACTGCTAAGATCTCTTGAATCCTCATTCGATACTCTGGCCTTAATGATCCAAGAACGTGGATACTACAAGTCACTTGATCCTGCTGATATTCTTGAGAGACTCAATACTCATGAATTCCAACAAGTTGAGAAGAGAGACCTCTACGGGCCAAGCTATGGAAGATCTTGTGCTCTGAAGGCAAAAGAAATTTCCTCATCCGAAGAAGAAGATTCTGACAACAGCCTTGGTGATCCTGAAGAACTAAGTCAAGAGTTAGCAATGCTCGTGAGGAAATTTCAGAAGTTCTCAAGGAGAGATGGATTTGTAAAGTCATCAAAAAGTGGTTTGAGGAAATCAGATTCCTTAGTAGACTATAAGAAAAGAACATGTCATCGTTGCAAGAAGCCTGGACACTTTATCTCTGACTGTCCTCTATGGGAAAAAGATTCAAAGAAGAAGAAGAAATACAAGAATGATAGTTCTAATGACTCGAAGAAAAAGAAGAAATATTCAAAGTCCTTTTCTGCAAAGTCCTCATCTTCAAAGTCCTCAAAGCACAAGAAGAATGGTTCCAGAAAGGCTCGAGCATTCATTGGCAAGGAAATGGATTGTGAAGAAGAATCTGAAGAATATGAAGAAGAGGAAGAATCCGAGGTGGAATCTGAATCTGGTGTCGCTAGCCTTGCTCTCGCTACTGCTTTTGTCAGCAAGTCCATCTTGAGCGATGAAGAATATGACTACTCCAACGAATCTGACTTCAGCAATGATGATTATGCTCCCACCTATTGCTTCATGGCAAAAGGCTCAAAGGTACACAAACATCATTCCTCTTCTGAATCAAGTGAAGGTGAATCTGATGAATATGTGAAACCTAGCTATGCTAAACTTGTTAAACTTGCCACTAAGCAACAAAGTGCACTTGAAAAGCGTCAGAAAATGCTAGACAAAAGTGATGATCTGTTGAACGATGAAGTGGACCGGACTCAAATTCTGTCTAACGATCTCAAAAGTCTTCAGACAAAGTATGATAACCTTCAGAGTCATCATAATGACCTCTTAGCCGATCATGAGAAGCTCTCTTATGAATTTCTTCAAAGAAAGCAAGATCTTGAGAAACTAAGGGTGTCACATGAGGATATCCAAAGGGAAAATGATTCCTTACTAGCTCAATAGATCAGTACCGCTCAGGAAGAATTTGTTCCACCTTGTTTGAAATGCATCGAACATGAACCTCACTGAATGTTCAAATGCTTCTATTGATGCAAATTCTTCAACTATTCCAGTGGTCTCAAATTCCTCATCTGAGGATACCACAAGTATCACTGGCGAAAATGCAGGGTTGAAGGAATTGTATGTGACAGGCATGTACAAAAGCCTCAAAGGGCATCAGACCCTTTGCGATGTCCTCAAAAAGCAGATTCTGAATAGGAACCCTAGGAAAGAGGGTATTGCCTTTGTGAGGAAATTCAACGCTGATGGATCCTACTGGACACCTGAGCAGTACCCCAAAACCTCATGGGTTGCTGCAAAAGGACCTCCTGTAGATCCATCCACTTAATCTGGCTTTACTTGTGAAACTTCATATTCCTCTGATGAGTCACTTGACTCCAACTACAAATTCTTCAAAAATCAGAAAGGTGAAGTATTTGCTAGATTTGTTGGAACTAACTGCAGGAACGGTTCACCTATGAAGAAAATCTGGGTTCCCAAGAGCTACCTACAAAATCTTCAAGTGAATGTCCTCACGACACCACTCATGAAGAACAGGAATCTCAGATCAAATTCCCCATATGGACCAAAGTCCTCACTTGGACCATAGTCCTCAAATGGTCAAAAATATCATTCTTGTGCTAATGCCTCTGTTTCACAGGGAAAATCTAAAAGTTCTGAATATGTGCATTATTCTTCAAATCATTATGTTCATAAGTCCTCAAAGAATTTCTCTGCTTATTCATATGAGTACTCTAACCCTCGCCCTGTGAAACGAAGCGCACTTGCTTCAATGCCTCCCTTCTCATATGGTGCTCACAGAATGATGAATTCTTTACCACCCCTTCAGATGTGGGTGGTGAAGAAATTGAACTAATCTCTTATGCAGGGCCAGGTCTCCAGATGAACTTAAACATCTGATGAATTTGCCGGAGACCTGAGGAAATGCTTGAAAGGACGCAAGCTAACCTTGTAGAAATGAATTCTTCATTTCTCACGTCCTCACACTACTTGCTTACTATCTTGTGTGATGAAATTCTGTCTGATGAAATTGATGTCATATGCTTCACTCTGAAGCATGTGAGTTCGTAAGTTGTACTAATTCATCTGCAGGATGAACCTCCAAAAGCTACTGAGTGGGTCCTCGATAGTGGATGTCATATTTGGAAAATATCGTTGTGTTGTCATCATGGAATCTAAAGATTCCAAAGTCTTCGAAGGATTTAGGAGAGGAGACTTGTATATTGTTGATTTCTATACAGGTCCTCAGCCTGCCACATGCCTACTTGCAAAGTCCTCAGAAGGCTGGCTATGGCATCGACGACTTGGACATGCTGGTATGAGGAACTTGCACATGCTAGTGAAGAAAAAGCACGTCATTGGCATTGAAGGTGTCAAATTCCTCAAGGACCACCTCTGTGGTGCATGTGATTCTAGGAAGATGACCAGATCCAAGCATCCCTTGAAGACAATCATGACCACGACACGACCTTTTGAATTGCTTCACATGGATCTCTTTGGCCCCACTCATTACTCCATACTAACAAATTCTTCAAGTTTGTATGGCTTTGTCATTGTTGCCCGTTACACTTGGGTGCATATTATTCTGTACAAGTCTGAAGTGCAGGATGTCTTCAGACGATTTGCTTCAAGGGCCTCCACCAACTTCGGCGTCAAGATCAAGCATATCAGGAGTGATAATGGGACTGAGTTCAAGAACACCAATCTTGTTGAATATCTTGATGAACTTGGTATTACTCATGAGTTATCTATCCCTTATACTCCTCGGCAGAATGGCATCGTGGAGCGTAAGAACATGACTCTTATTGAGATGGCTTGCACCATGCTTGATGAATACAAGACTCCTCGTCGCTTCTGGCCTGAGGCAATTGATACTGCATGCCACATCATCAATAGGGTATATCTTCACAAATTCTTCAAGAAGACTTCGTATGAACTTATGACTGGCAAGAAACCCAATGTAAGTTATCTCAAAGTCTTCGGTGCAAAATGCTGGATTAGAGATCCTCACCATAGTTCTAAATTTGCACCGAAAGCACATGAAGGTTTTATGCTTGGTTATGGAAAGGACTCGCGCACCTACAAAGTCTTCAACACCTACCACCACAAGGTTGTTGTAACTATAGATGTGCGGTTCGATGAAACTGATGGCTCGCAATGAGAGCACCTGCCTTCTGTGTTAGATGAACAGTCTCGTGAGGAATCCATTAAGCTGAAGGCTACTGAAGATACCATACCCACTAAGGAAGTCATTCCAACGAATGAAGTCATTCATGCTTATACACCTGAAGAAAATGATGCTGAAGAAAATCCTCAGCCACGTCAACCTGCTCATCCAAGAGTTGCAAATGAAGAGCAGACTGACAAAATCATCGATGACATCAGAGCAAGTACAATAGTGGGCTTATAGCTCTCCTACATAGCATTTTTGCCTATGTGGAGGAGAGAGAGATGAAAACATGGTGGGAGTGGGCTCTCATGCAAGAGCCTGGCTATATGTGTACTTCTAGACAAATGCAATAAATGTGAAGAAAGAGATAGAGAGGAAGTGAAAGAAAGTAGTACTCTTATAGCCAACCTTATAGCTAACCTTATTGTATGAGTTACTATATATGACACGACAACATCATATAACCAGCAGTTGGCTATACTGTTAACCATGCCCTCAATGCACCAGGTCCTCTCACTCGCTCAAAAGCTTCACATTTGACTAACTTTTGTGGGCACTTTGCCTTTGTCTCTATCATAGAGCCCACCAAAGTTGATGAAGCATTCAAGGAGCCTGAGTGGATTCAAGCTATGCAAGAGGAATTGTATCAATTCAAGCTCAACAATGTGTGGGAACTTGTCAAGCGGCTAGATCCTCGCAAGCATAACATCATAGGTACCAAGTGGATCTACCGCAACAAGCAAGATGAAAATGGTCTTGTGGTAAGGAATAAGGATCGTCTTGTAGCTCAAGGCTACACACAGGTTGAGGGAATTGACTTTGATGAAACTTTTGCACCTGTTGCTAGACTTGAAGCTATTCACATATTGCTTGTTTATGCTAACCATCATGATATCATCTTATATCAAATGGATGTGAAAAGTGAATTCCTCAATGGTAAGCTTGAGGAAGAAGTATATGTTGCTCAACCCCCAGGTTTTGAAGACCCTAAGCATCCTGACAAAGTCTTCAGACTCAACAAGGCCCTATATGGCCTCAAGCAGGCCCCTCGGGCGTGGTACGACACTCTGAAGGAATTTCTCATGAAGAAAGGCTTCAAACCCTGTTCACTCGACCCAACTCTTTTCACAAAGTCCTATGACAATGAATTGTTCATATGCCAAATATATGTAGACGATATTATCTTTGGCTGTACTGACAAACGTTACAGTGATGAATTTGCCTATATGATGAGTGAAGAATATCAAATGTCTATGATGGGAGAGTTGAAATTCTTCCTAGGTCTTCAAATTCATCAGCAAGACAATGACATCTTCATCTCACAAGAGAAATACCTCAAGGATGTTCTAAGGAAATTCGACATGCAAGATTGCAAAGGCGTCAAAACTCCAATGCCTTCAAAAGGCCACCTCTGCACTGACGAAAATGGTAAAGATTTCGATCAGAAGGTATATCACTCCATGATTGGCTCATTATTGTATCTATGTGCATCCAGGCCTGATATTATGCTGAGTGTTTGCCTGTGTGCCTAATTCCAAGCAACACCGAAGGAATCACACCATAAGGCTGTGAAACATATTCTTCGATACTTAGCTCACACACCAATGCTTGGATTATGGTATCCCAAGGGCTCAAATCTTCACCTCGTCGGATACTCTGATGCTGACTATGCTGTAGATCGTGTGGATCGCAAGTCAACCTCAGGCACATGTCATTTCCTCGGACGATCCTTAGTCTGTTGGTCCTCGAAGAAGCAGAACTGCGTTTCACTATCTACTACTGAAGCTGAGTACATTGCTGCTGGTTCATGTTGCGCTCAGTTACTGTGGATGAAGCAAACCCTCAAGGACTACGACATCAAGTTGAAGAATGTGCCTCTCTACTGCGACAACGAGAGTGTCATCAAGATTGCTTACAACCCAATTCAGCATTCCAAGACCAAGCACATCCAGATTCATCATCACTTTCTTTGAGATCATGTACTCAAGGGCGACATCTCCATCGACCACATTCCCACTAAAGAACAACTGGCCGATATCTTCACAAAGCCCTTGGATAAAAAGAGATTTTGCAAGTTGCGGTGTGAGCTAAATATCTTAAAATCTTCGAATGTTCTTTGAAAAAGGACACACATCCTAACACTTATGCAAAATTGATGACTTAGATGTGCAACACACGAAGTAACGTTTTTCTTCAATAAATGAAGAATAACCCTCTGAGTGTGAAGAAATTAACGAAGAATTTGATTCTCAGAACCCTACGACAATTGTACACAGTGTCTGAAGTCATCATTCTTATAAGGTGGGTCACGCCACCAACCATAGTTGAAATTCTTCAAAGTTGAGTTTTTCGTCATTTTGCAAATTCTTTAAATTTTCAAATTCCTCAAGTTTGAACATTCCTCAACTTGTCAAATTCATCAACTTGTCAAATTCTTCAAACTATGAAACTCATGTTCTTCATTGACTATATATATATATATTTGAGTTTTCAATGTCCTCAACAGCATTCACTTATTGCTAATTTTTCAAGTTGATTTTCATCTAAGTGAATGTGATCGGACCCTTTCCCCTCTATGCTAAACTCAACCAGTCTATTCACAAATTCTTCATATGCGTTCTACTTTGAAACTCGTTCAAAGTCTTCACTGTGTCCTTGGCAGCTGAAGAATTTGCGAACGGGAACTTTAAAATTTTCACTATCAAAATTTTCGGCGTTTCCCGCTCAATCGGTTTCGATTCCCACGACTGGATAACCCAAGATCCCCCACTATCGCCACTACTCGGAACGTGGGTGACACCTGTCGCGAGGAGAGCAAGGGTCAGGGGCAATCTGGTCCAAAATCTTCAGACAGATTGGTTTTCACCTCCACTATAAATACCCCTCCCCTTTCACTTTGCTCGGTTACTCCTCACTTCTACTCTCTGCCGAGCTCCGACCTAGCGCCGCCGCTAAAATCATCGACGCCGGTGTGAAAGAGCTTCACTGCCTCAATCTCGCCGTTGCCGTACTCGCATCAGCCGCGGAAGTCTTTACCCTGCCGCCGCTGTAGCTGTCTCCTCTGCCGAGCTAAGGCGTGGGAGATCTGGACTGACGAACTTCCTCAATCTCATCTCATAGTTCGTCGTGTTCTTCATTAGTGTAAGTAAAATTTATTTTTACTGCCCTTATTTGATCTTCAAGTTTTCTTAAATCTTTAGAAAGGTGTTTATTCTTCAAGAATCTCATTCTAAAAGCACCTTACATGTTCATTCACTTAATGACTTTCTCTAAGTTATGATTTTTGTCAAGATTCCTCAATTGTGTGAATCCTCAAATTTGCACAACTCTGGAACCTAAGACAAAGAACACTTGGTGAAATTCCTCAAGACACCAATGGTCAAATTCCTCACACCTATTTTTATTGAAAATTTTCTGAGAACGCATATGACCTCTTCAAATTCCTCGCACCTATACTCTGTTCACAGGTACAAACATGTCCGCTGATGAATCACTAGGTTCTCATCAACTTAACTCATTTGTAGCGTTTCTTGAGGAAAAACTGTTGAAAGCACATTTGCTCCCTTGGTGGTTTTGGTAATTAATAACAACATATAGGTCATTGAACTAATGTTTCCACCAAGTATATTTCAGGAAATGTTCAATGATAGGATTGGCAAAAGGAGATTGTGGACATACCCCAAGATGCAAGGAAATAGGTTGGCCAGGCTTCAAGCAAGAGGACTCTACATTTTATATTTGTGAGAAATCACTTTGAGTCCATAGGAAAGCCAATACTATTAAAAGGGGGTAAGGTTTTGTTGGTGAACAATATGCTCAAACGTGCACAAGTGATAGTCGCCAAAATATCCACAAACTCTCCTACCAAAGTTTGTTCTATACCTAACACTCAAAATCGGTGCAACCAACTTTCCCATACCGGTGCCACTCATTCCAGAACCTATACAGACTCAGCCAAACCCTAGCCACTTCGGTCCAATCGATTCCATACCGGTGCCACCGAGTTTAGGTTGCCAACTTTCTGTTACGCAAATTCACATTATCGGTACCACCGAGAATGTTGGATCGGCGTCACCAAGATTGGAAATCTGATCGTTGGTCACCTTATCGATGCAACCGAGTTTCCTATATCGGTCTCACCAAGACTCAAAAGTTGCCACCTTTTGGTCACTTCGGTACCACCGAGATTAACACATCGGTGTCACCGAGTTGCTCATTTTGTGTGTATAGTTGGATTTTTGGGGATGCGTATATATACCCCTTCACCACCACCTACTCGAAAGAGAAGCACTCAGAACTATTCCACACTTGCCCCATCCAGTTTTCTGAGAGAGAACCACCTACCCTTGTGTTGAGGTCAAGATCTTCCACTCCAATCATATGGATCTTGATCTCTATCCTCCCCAAGTAGCTTTCTGTCAATCCCATCTCTTCCACCATGCCAAATCTATGAGAGAGTAATTGGGTGCTGAGGAGTCTATCATCTTGAAGCACAAGAGCAAGGAGTTCATCATCATTACCGAGCCTATTACCTTTTGGAGGGTGGTGCCTCCTAGATTGGTTAGGTTTCTCTTGGGAGCCTCCTACTTCGTGTTGTGGAGTGAACCAAGAATTTTGTAAGGTCAAGGAGATCGCCTACTTCGTGAAGATCTACCCATAGTGAGGCTAGTCCTTCATGGATGGAAGCCGTTATGGAATAGTCAAGGTTGCTACTTCGAGGACCCTTTTGGGTGGAGCCCTCCGTGGAATCTCGTGACCGTTACCCTCTGTGGGTTGAAGACTCCATAAACGTGGATGTACGATAGCGCCACCTATCGTAACCACGGGAAAAATCATCGTGTCTACAAGTGCATTTGATCTTCCTACCCTATCCCTTCTATACATGCTTGTTGTTACTTTCCACTGCTATATACTCTTAGACTTGCATGTGTAGGGTGTACTTGACTTGCCATGAAATGCTAAAAACTGTCAACCCTAAAACTTGGTATAGGCAAAACTTTTATTTGGTCAAGTAGTCTAATCACCCCCCTCTAGACATACTTTCGGTCCTACAAGTGGTATCAGAGCTTTGGTCTCCATTGCTTAGGTCTCACAACCTAGGAGAGTATGGCGTCTAGTGAGGGAAGTTATCATCATAGAGGTCCGTACTTTGATGGCACTAATTTTGCTAGTTGGAAGCACAAAATGAAAATGCATATTCTTGGTCATAACCTCGCCATTTGTGCTGTTGTTCGTGTTGGCTTGCAAGGTGAGTTCTTTACGGATGGACGGGAACCGGATCGTGAAGCGACTGCGGATGTGTTGAAGATGTTGCAACTCAATGCTCAAGCATGTGACATTCTCTTCAACTGCTTATGCCCCGAAGAATTCAACAAATCAGCCGTCTTGAGAATGCAAAAGAGATTTGGGATACTTTGGTTGATATGCACGAAGGAACCGAGTCCGTGAGAGAATCCAAGTTAGATGTTCTTCAAGGTCAGCTTGACAAGTTCAAGATGAATGATGGTGAAGGAGTCGCATAGATGTACTCTAGGCTAGCTCTCATCACCAATGAGATTGCCAGCTTAGGAAGCAAAGAAATGACCGACAAATTCATCATCAAGAAGATACTTAGAGCTTTGGATGAGATATACGACATCGTGTGCACATTGATCCAAATGATGCCAAACTACAAATATCTCAAGCCTACGGAAGTCATTGGAAGGATTGTTGCTCATGAGATGACACTCAAAGATAAGGAAGAACTGCATCACAAGTCTAGCGGTGCTTACAAAGCCACAAGTGATGCTCCCGCAACTTCAAGCAACAACCTTGTCACCAATGAAGAGATAAGCCTCATGGTCAAGAAATTCAACAAGTTCTACAAGAATAGAGGCAAAGAAAGAAACTCCAACTCAAGATATGATGAGAAGCTTTCGTCAAGTCATGACCGCAATTGCTATAATTGTGGGAAGCCCGGACACTACTCAAATGAGTGCACGGCTCCCTACAAAAGAAGAGAAGAGTCACCTCAAAGACGAAGCTCAAGGAATGAATCACCACAAAGAGAGAGAAGGAGTAGAGATGATCGTTATGAACGAAGACACTCAAGGAGAAGTAGAGATTCGGAGAAGAAGGACAAGTACACCAAGATCTACATAAGAAGAAAACATCAAGCTCATGTTGGTGAATGGGTTTCCGGCTCCGACTCCGACAGCAACTCTGAGAGAAGCTATCACTCCGACTCCGATTATAGTCAAGATGATGGTGTTAGCGGAATTGCTCTAGTGACTACCAACTCCTACAATCTATTTGATTCACCAAACGAAGGGAGTGGAAGTTGCTTCATGGCTAAAGGCCCCAAGGTATCACACCCCGAGTATCTTGATTTTGATAGTGATGAAGATGATTTGCTTTGTAATGATGACTTGCTTTGTGATAAAACTAGTTATGTTGATCAAAATGAACTTGATAATTCTCATGCTAGTCAAGATGAGTCATTTGATGATGATAAGATGAAAATAGAACAACTAACTAAAGAAATAAACACTCTTAAGTTAGCTCATGAATCTACTCTCGAAGATCATAGAGAGCTTGTGAGAACTCATGAGAAGCTACGCTTTGAGAAGCTCGACTTGGAGCAATAGCATGAGTTTCTCAAAGCTATCAATGACGATCTCCGAAACAAGACTTCATCTTATCTAGCCAAACGACTACTCTTGTCTACTTTCATGTGTCAAGTTAAAACTAAGCAATCTAGTAACAAAGGCAAGAAAGGTTCTTCATCTAGTAGCAACAATAAAAATGCTAAACCCAATGATGTTGCTTCTAGTAGTTTTATTGATTCCACTAATGATGATTCTCTTAGCCAAGTTACACTTGAGCAAGAAAATGCTTTATTGAAAGGAATTATAGAAAAAGGTATCTACAAGAGTCTTGTCGGATGTAAGGAATTTGAGGAAATTGTACGCAAGCACGGAGGATACCAGAAGAATCGTGGTGTTGGCTACTTCAACGCTAATGGAGTTGAGTGGGAAGAAGGTCAATATCCCAAGCCCAAATTTGTTCCTCAAAAGGAGAAGTATGAAAATACTCTTCCCAAGGGGACAAACACTCAAGATGACCTTCCACCACAAGACCACAAGCTCAAGGGCAAGAAAAAGCTTCAAGAGGACATTGACTCATATGAAGATGAATCCCTAGCTTTGGTGGAGTGGGTTCCCAAGGTTACTTCAAGCTCAACTACTACAAAGGCTACTTCAACACCAAGGATACCCATCAACTTGATGTGGGTCCCCAAAAAGAAGAACCAGTAAGTTCTTGAGGGGTGACTCTGCCAATGAAATTCACTCACATTCATTATTGGCAAGAACTTTTTGCACTCAACATCAACTCAATGCAATAGTTCAAGGAGTCACACATTCCCTCAAAGGTAAGCAAGGCACAAGGTAATCAACTAATCAATGGACATCATAACATATGCTTTGCACTCCATGTCCATAGATATCCTTGTATTTGTCTCTTGTGTGTTGGGACTAACCCATGTAGGTGAGAGGAGTAAGGAAACAACAAGGATGCTCCCAACTCTTGGTGATCTTCATCAACATTGAGCATCCAAAACTACCTCACCAACATGTAGTCTTCATCGACAAAACCCAAGGTTAGTTTATCCCTCTTATGAGGGGATGTCACATCAAGGGGGAGTTTTACTCTAAGACTTGAGTCAAAGCATCTCTTAGCATGTGACAACATTAAATGCTTTATGTAAAAGTGGTAACCCCACTTGTGCTTAAACGATGAGTATGACCTATGATCAAGTAATCTTACTTGGCTCCTAAGTCAAATACTCATATATAGATGACTTCATCATCGCCCAAGTGCTTGTTAGATGCTAGTGTGTTTGTGCATGTTTGTCATGATTTCTTTTGACATCTGATTGTGTGAGCATGTTGGTCTGCATTTATTTTCTCATTCGAGGATATCCAATTGTTGCTATTTGGTTATTGATTTTCTCTTTTGCCAATTGGATGGACAAGAATGCCTAGGACCACTCTTTAGCTATCTATGTTTTCTCACCTCATATTCCATTCATGCTGCATCACAAAATTTGAACAAGTGATTTTTGATCCCTCTGTGTGTGGAGCACTTGGAGTTCCGTATCAACAAGGAATGACCATTAAAACCTCCCAAGTGCATCTCGGTGGAACCAACCCCACAATCTCGGTACCACTGAATGCCTAGGGTTGATCTGGTTTTCAATCTCAATACTGCCGATTTCATATTCTCGGTTACACCGAGTTTCCCTGTCATCTGACAGTTGTGGAACTCGGTGACACCGAAAACATAAAATCGGTATCACTGACAGTGAAGGGTATATATACCGTGGACCCGGACATTTTGAAATTCATCCTCAGAACTGTCACGCCTCAGAACCCTAAGCTGCCGCTTCGAGACCCCTGGTCATCGCCCTTGTCTTCTTGCGCTCCTCCACCGCTGGGAATCGCCGCCATCGACGAAATCTGCTCCATCGTCGCCGCCGTAGCAGATCCGCACCAAGTTAGGGTACAAATTCGACCTCCTTTGCGCTCCCTTATGATTCTTGCGCATAGGATCTGCTTTTCTTCTTATGCCACCTATTGCACTGCTTCCTATCCACCAGGAAATCCCATAGGGCAGCGAACCATTGCTTTTCTAGGGTTTTGCCTTCCGCCCGATGTAACTCGGTAGAACCGAATCAAGAAAATCGGTACCACCGATTTTCGTTTCTGTGTTGCTGAGAACTGTCTCGGTGAAACCGAGCACTCCTTTTCGGTCTCACCGAAAAGGGTGCCAAGTTTCCGTTAAAAGGGACAGTCAGTCTTGGTGTCACCGAAAGTTTTGCTTCGGCCTTACCGATTTGTTTCTGACAGAATGCAAAACTTTGAAAATCTTTTGTTTAAAATTTCAAAAACCAGCTGATAATTTTGTGATGACTCATCTACTTTTGCTCATCTATATTCCATTCATAGGGTCAGTATGTCAGATGCAGAGGATAGTCAGAATGACCTGAGAGAGCAAAGTGTTGAGATGGATTCAAGCACTAGTCCTGAGTCTAGTTCATCTTCTGACCCAGGCACTCCCAGTTCCCATGGTTTGCCCAAGGCTGCTACTAGGGCTAGGAAGAAGCTGAATTCCGAGGAAGAAGATTCAGACTTTGTTCCAGAAGAGATTCTTGCTAAGAAGCAAGAGAAGGCTGCCAAGAAGTCAGCAACTGAAGCCACTTCATCTCGTAAAGTTGTCAGCAAGGTCTACGCTCCTGCTTCAACATTCAAAGCACATGAGACTGTCAGAGCAACTGTTTCAGTTGAGGTCCCCAAGAAAGCTATGCCTAAGAAAGCAGGGGAGAAAAAGTCCAAGAAGAGGATTGTTCGTGTTATGGGCAGGCCTACTTCCATGTATGAAGATCGAGAGGAAGAAACTGGTGCTGATGCTGAAGAGGAGGAAGAGCATGTTGAGAAGGCCCCTCCCAAGAAAAAGCAAAAGAAACTGATGTTTGATGCTATGCCAAATACTAGCGCATCCAAGAGCACCAAGTCTACATCCAAGAAGGCTGCTGATGAGAAGCCTAAGATGACATCCAGGCAGATTCCAGCTTCTGAGAAGAACAAATGACCTGCTTCTAGATTTGAAGATGATGATGACTTGACAACTTTTATGAAGCTCAGAGCACATCTTCCAGTACATGATGCCATCCACCTAGTTGCTAAAGATATGAAGAAAAGGAAAGACTCGGGATTGAGAGCTTGGAGAGCTATAGATCCATATGCCTAGAGGAAGAAAGCTGTTGTTGACTACAGGTTCTACACCAGAGAGCAACAAGACTTTTATGAAACGGTGCTGCTAGACAAGAGCCAGGCTGTTAGTGATATGCGGTATGTTGACTGGAAATTCATCGAGGAAAACAAGGACTACTTTCCAAGTGTCCAAGACAATTTCCACTGCATAGGTTTGGACGAGTTTGTTGGCAGAGAATTCACTGCTTGGAATGATGAGATGATCATGCAATTCTACTCCACTGCACATTTCTATGGAGATGGTAGAATTGTATGGATGACTGAAGGTGCAAGGTATGAATCGACTGTTGAAGAACGGGCTGCTATCTTAGGAGTTCCAGAAGCACAGGATGGTGACTTGGATGTATACTCAGAATCCAAGGAGAGCTACAATGCTATGGCAAATATGTACAAGGAGATCCCTGCTGCCAATGTGAAGTCTCACAGCCTAGGATCTATCTACTTTCTTCAGACTGGCCTCCGCACAATGAACACCATTCTAAGGCATACTTTGATGCCCAAATCAGGAGATTACAAGATTATCCGAGGCCACTCCATCAATATGTTGATCCACCTTGACAGAGACACCAGGATCGGAGTCATGGATTTGATAGTTAAGACAATCAAGAGGGTTGTTGCTGACCAGAAGCGCTCTTGCTGTTATGCACCCTACATCCAGATGCTTATCAATTCAAAGTTGGAGAAGCACATTTTTGCTCTAGGTCGTCCACATTTACCCCTACAGCCAGATCTCGAGGACAATGTTGTGGTGATGAACCAAGATCATCCCACTTCAGCTGCAGCTCAGGCAGAAGCAGAGGCAGCTCGATCCGCTAGTGCTCAGGTCCCTAGATCCAAGAATGAGCAAATGGATCTTCTGATTTCATCTATCCAAGGAATGAAGGATGAAATTAAGGGGATTCTGAAAAATCAGAATAGCCTTGTCAGGATCTTTGAGAACAGGATCAAAACCCTTAATGATAAGGTGGATGGGCTGACTAAGACAGTAAATGAGCTCAAGAAGGAAGTTGACTTAGTGCCTCTTCGTCAGACTACTTCTTCAGATGATGATGATGATGAGGAGGATGGATCACCTCTCAGGACATGAAGACAGTTTCATACCCAGGCCAGATCAGCCACTATGCCAACTCTAGACTTGAGGCCCTCTTCATGAGCTCCTGCTACTGTCACCTCAGCTCCTGCTCCATCTGCTCCAGTTCCTCCAGCTACCACTCCAACTCCATCCATGACATCTATAGAGATCTTCGCCGACACTGTTCTCTCAACTCATTCATCAACAACCAGAGGAGATCAGCCCAAGAACAATTAGATGTATGCCTTTGAACTTTTTGGTAACTTGTCGCCAAAGGGGGAGAAGCGTATATAGATCTTTAGGCTTCGAGCGAGAGAGCGTTTTGGTGTTTGTTGCTTTTCAAAACATTTGGTCTTTTGGTTGCTTGTGTTGAGCGTATGATCATGTGTGTTATGCTACTATTTTACGCTTTATGTGTGATGCTACTATTTCCTATCATCTTAATGCTTATGAGATGATCATTCACCTTTGCTTGACCGTGTTGTGCTTTGTTATTCATTCTAATTATTCTCGCACACCACCAAGTTGTATGTGACATGGAATAAGTGCCCCATATACCTAATCGATTGTGCATTTGCATTCAAATGCAAATTCAAAATAATGCACAAATTTAGGGGGAGCTCTTGCTTATCACATACCTCTCAAAGAGACGATTATATTCATTGATTTTATCATATGTCGAAGCTTTGATCTATACGTTGTCATAAATTACCAAAAAGGGGGAGACTGAAAGCACATTTGCTCCCTTGGTGGTTTTGGTAATTAATAACAACATATAAGTCATTGAACTAATGTTTCCACCAAGTATATTCCAGGAAATGTTCAATGATAGGATTGGCAAAAGGAGATTGTGGACATAGCCCAAGATGCAAGGAAATAGGTTGGCCAAGCTTCAAGCAAGAGGACTCTACATTTTATATTTGTGAGAAATCACTTAGTCCATAGTAAAGCCAATACTATTAAAAGGGGGTAATGTTTTGTTGGTGAATAATATGCTCAAACGTGCACAAGTGATAGTTGCCAAAAACATCCACAAACTCTCCTACCAAAGTCTGTTCTATACCTAACACTCAAAATCGGTGCAACCAACTTTCCCATACCGGTGCCACCGATTCCAGAACCTAGACAGACTCAGCCAAACCCTAGCCACTTAGGTGCAACCGATTCCATACCGGTGCCACCGAGTTTAGGTTGCCAACTTTCTGTTACACAAATTCACATTATCGATACCATCGAGAATGTTGGATCGGCGTCACCAAGATTGGAAATCTGATCGTTGGTCACCTTATCGGGGCAACCGAGTTTCCTATATTGGTCTCACCGAGACTCAAAAGTTGCCACCTTTTGGTCACTTCGATACCACCGAGATTAACACATCGGTGTCACCGAGTTGGTCATTTTGTGTGTAACGGTTGGATTTTTGGGGATGCCTATATATACCCCTTCACCACCACCTACTCGAAAGAGAAGCACTCAGAACTATTCCACACTTGCCCCATCCAGTTTTCTGAGAGAGAACCACCTACCCTTGTGTTGAGGTCAAGATCTTCCACTCCAATCATATGGATCTTGATCTCTAGCCTCACCAAGTAGCTTTCCGCCAATCCCATCTCTTCCACCATGCCAAATCTGTGAGAGAGTGATTGGGTGCTGAGGAGTCTATCATCTTGAAGCACAAGAGCAAGGAGTTCATTGTCATTACCGAGCCTATTACCTTTTGGAGGGTGGTGCCTCCTAGATTGGTTAGGTGTCGCTTGGGAGCCTCCTATTTCGTGTTGTGGAGTGAATCAAGAAGTTTGTAAGGGCAAGTAGATCGCCTACTTCGTGAAGATCTACCCATAGTGAGGCTAGTCCTTCGTGGACGGAAGCCGTTATGGAATAGTCAAGGTTGCTACTTCGTGGACCCTTTTGGGTGGAGCCCTCCATGGTCTCTCGTGACCGTTACCCTCCGTGGGTTGAATTCTCCATAAACGTGGATGTACGATAGCGCCACCTATCGGAACCATGGGAAAAATCATCGTGCCTACAAGTGCGTTTGATCTTCCTACCCTATCCCTTCTATACATGCTTGTTGTTACTTTCCGCTGCTATATACTCTTAGACTTGCATGTGTAGGGTGTACTTGACTTGCCATGAAATGCTAAAAACTGTCAACCCTAAAACTTGGTATAGGCAAAACTTTTATTTGGTCAAGTAGTCTAATCACCCCCCTCTAGACATACTTTCGGTCCTACAACTATGCACTTCTTCAGAGTCCTCAAGAGTTCAAAGTCCTCAGCTAAAGAAAATGGCTGATGGGAAGAAGCCATAGAAAGGTGGAAAGAAGGCTCAACAGAATACTGCCTTTGAGATTCTTGACCAACTGTATGCTGGTTACTATACACTAGATGAATCCATACATGGCAAAGAGACGAAAGAACAAAGAAATATCAGAATTCAGAGGATTGAACGGAGGTGGGTGAGGGAATGGAAGGAGTATCGCTATGTTACTCCCAAGTACATGAAGAAATTCGCACTCAAACCCCCTTGCATTAGGGCTCCTCCAGCTGATGATCAAGTGGTTGATCCCACCAGTGTTGCTCGCGGTGAAGACTATCCCATTGAGTGGGCAAAGCATCAACTCAAACTACAGAGAGCTGCCAAAGCTGCAGTGAAGAAATTCAATGAAGACTCTACTGCTCCTGCCACTGCTGGAGCCTCTGCAAGTGCTCTGAAGAAATCTATGTTGAAGAAATCTGCTGTGAAGCCAAATTATTCATCTTCAAAGTCATCACAGCAGATTCCTCAAGCTCAAAGGCCTCAGATCTCAAAGGCCTCAGCTACTGGTACTGTTGCTGCTTAGTCCTCGGCTACTTCTGCAAAGTCCTCAACTCCTGTGCACATTGCCTCAAGCCAACGGACTGAAGGATTTTCAATTGCTTCAAGGGCATCAGCAAGTTCTTCAGCCCAAACTCATTCCTCAAGCGGTCTTTCCCTGAGGAAAAAGAAAACAACTGCTGGACGAGGCATTTGACCAAGTCCTCAAACCAAGAAGGTGGCTTTCACAATACCATTAGAATCCTCAGATGAAGCTGATGATGAGGAACTGGAAGCTATCATCAAAAACAAGCAACAACGAGTGGCTGAAGCAAAGGGATCTCAAATTCCTCTGTTGCTTGATCCTAAACAAGTGCTTAACTTCATTGATATCTGGCACAAGGATCCCAAGACGCCCATTGATGACTTGAAACTGCCTCCTGGTCCTGATCATGTCCTCACAACTTTCATTGCTGAAGAAAAATGGAAATATGAGAAGGCAAGACAAACCAAGAAGGCTCATTACAAGAAAGAGCATTACTTGAAGAAGAATGTTCTGAATTTGTCTCCTGAGGAACTTGTGAGGGTGCAGTCTGAGATCCAAAGCCTCAGTGAGGAATTCAGTTCATACTATGCTGATTGACAAGGTGCCAAAGTTCGCTTCGTCAACATTGCTGACAAAGTCATCACTGACCACAACTCAAGAGTTGCATCTCACTGCCAGCAACAAATTCCTCATGCTGAGGAAACTGTTCAGCCTACTAAGGAAACTGCCAGCGCTGCTGAAGAAAGTCAGACCGCTGAAGAACCTACCAGGGCACCCTCCACTGGTGCGCCTGATGAAACTAAACCCACAAGGACGACTGCATCAGTCGTGCGTGAAGAAATTGTACCACTCTCACCTTCTGCCGAATCACACAAATCATTAGAGGTGAAGACAATCAACCTTCCTTCTGCATCAAAAGTGAAGAAAACTAAGGCTGCTGAAAAGAAGGCACTGAAAAGAAAAGCTTCAACTTCGGATTCCTCAGCTGTGAAGAAGTTGAAGACTCTGCCAAAGTCCTCAACTGAACCATTTGATGCAACTCCACTCTCCTCAGCACCCACCTATGATATCATTCCATTTGGTGTTGACTATGTCATCCTAGATGAAGAAACCAAAGAAGATCATTCTGCTACTTCGATAGAGCAGATTGATGGAGACATTGAAGTTGAAGGAAATTCTTCAACTCCTCAGGTATCATCGCCCCAGCCTCAGTTCACTGCTGAAGAGGCCGGGATTGAAGAAATTGATGAGGATGTAGACATTGGAAATACAACTCCTGTCATCAAGAAAGAGCTCACTAAAATTCACCAATGACTACTCCCCTATCACAGATTCCTCAGTCCCTAGCCCAGACTTAAGAAATTCATGAAGGATCTGATGACTTGACAGCCAAAGTCATTGAAGATATTCCAGCTGCATCAGCTAATGACTTTGCTGCTCCAACTGCCACTGAGGAACCTGCAACGCAAATTCCTCAGACTGAAGAAATTCCTACCATGCCAAAGGAGATAAAGGGCCGCTTCAAAACAAATCTTCAACCGAAGCCCAGAATGCCGTTCAAAGGGTCAGCGCCCCCAAATTCGTCAATTTTTTTTTCTTCAATGAGCGCATGTTCTTCACAGGTCCCAATCCGTATGACTCAGCAAGGGCCGGACAAAGCAGATTCTGGACTGCCACTTAGATGAATTACTATGCATCAGTTCTGTTCGACAAGAAGAAAGTCTTCGAGCACCATCAGATTCCTCATGCTGGTATGGAAACACTTCCATCATTCACGTCGGTGCTCCAAGTTCGTCATGATGCAAGAATTCTTCCCTTCTGCATGGACATTTGCGATTGGAATGAAGAACTCATTCTTCAATTTTATGCCACCCTGCACATCAGAGGCGATGCTTCTGAGATCAACTCCTGGGTTTTGGACTGGATGATAGGATCAACACATCTCACTGCTCGAGCATCCAAATTACTTCGGTCTGTCCCAGTGCCAATTCCTTCAGAAGAAGCTCGTCAACTGTTTGATGAACCTGCTCTTCCAAATCCACCGATGCAAGTGCTGATGAAGCCTTTGGCTCGTGGAAAGCCTCAACGGAAAACCTTCCTTGTGAAGGATTTGCTATATGTGCCCAGGACGGTCTATCACATTCTCACGAATACTCTATGTCCTCAGAAGGGCCACAACTCCGAAGAAGAGGAAGTGGAGGGAGTCATGAAGAATATGCTGTTCAACATCATTCAGGGAATTCCCATCAACTTCCATGATTTCTTCATGAAGACATTGGCTAATGCTGATCTAGCCCCATTTGAACAGAAGCCTTATGCACCTTGGATCATGAAGTTCATCAGGGCAAAGTCTTCAGTTCCCTTCAAGTCGGACTTCCAGAATCATTTTGTCTTCCTGCCTCTGATCGAAGTCCTCAAGATCACAATTGCCTCAGTGGAAGGAAAAGGCAAGGTTGTCATTTATGAAGGCACTCATCCATTGGATGGACAGTTTCACAAAGATGCTTCCTTCTCCACCAATGATGACACTGCAACTCAGAACTCAGAAGCAAAGGCCTCAGCTCAAAAACCTCAAGAGTCTGCCCATCGTGTGATGACTAATCATGAGCTTCTCATAAGTCTTCATCAGAAGGTCGATCGCTATCACAAGTGGGTGATGCGTCAGCTTGGTTACATTGTGCAAAACATGACTGTGACGCAGAACTCTATGAAGAAGAATCACTACTATGCACATGGAACCCTCAACCGCACTTGGGCTATATTGTCTCACCTCAAGACTCCTGAAGAACTGAAGGAGCTAGACCTTGAGGTACATCTTGACTGGGCTCGTCAACCATAGAATAAATTCAAGAAAGTTCAAGTTCCTCTGATGATCACAAGTTCATATTCTTCATTGCATGAGATGGATGAAGCTAAGGACATTGACGACAGCGTGGCAGACCCTGCATCGACAAACGACCCCGAGAACGCTGGCGCTCCCTCCTCACCAACACGATGAAATTCTTCAAGGGGCGTTAGTCCTCACTTTTTCTTCCCTTTTGGTCTTCGATGACAAAGGGGGAGAAAATTTGAGTTAGTCTTCAAACGGGTCTCTATATATGGGCTTATTTTTGTTTAAGTTACAACTCTTGCTCTTCTGAAGCTTTTGTTGATTGAGTTGTAAACTTAAGTCCGAGGGTGGTTTGACTCTTTTGAACTATTTCCTTGCGTGCTTATTTCCTGAAGTACCTTAATGCACACATGTTGAATTTCATCAGACACCATTTTCATCATGCATTTCAAATTCTTCATATCATATGATAAATGCGTGTATGAATTACAATATATAGGGGAGTTCTCCATGTTTTAACCTGCCATGTGCATTTGCAGTCCAAGCAAATTCCTCAAATATGCACATCTTCAAGGGGAGTTCTTATATATCTTGCAATCAAATTCCTCAAACTCAGTAATTACACCTCATATTATTATCTCCGTTGAAAACTTAACCTATTTGTCATCAATCACAAAAAAGGGGGAGATTGTTAGTGCATCTAGTGCCCCTTAGTGATTTTGGTGTATTGAAGACTTATAGGTTAAGGAACTAATGTGTTTGTGAATGTACACAGGCTCTATAAGTCGATGAGGAGTTTGATACATCCGGAGATTACCGAACCCTAAAAATGTATGTCTTCAACTGAAGACTTTGGTGAAGACTTTGCTGAAGACTTTGGTATTCCCTGAAGACTTTGAAAATGAAGAAGTCGGTGTGACCTTGAAGATATGAACGAGGACTATGAAGCGTACTAAGGAAAATTTCCAACTGATGCTCAACTCAAAATCCTCAACCTAACCAATCCTTCGAGTGAAGCCTTTCGAAATCTCTTACGGTTCAGTCAAGTTCTTCAGTGACAGAGACAAAGTTCTTCTGGTCTCTGAGGAAGTTGATCTGACTGAGGAGTTAGGATTTCGCCAGTGCGAATTGCCTACAAGTGAGGAAGATGATAAGCATGAGGACTTTCATAGTTCAAAATTCTGACCGTTCCTATGCTTAGTGCCAGCTGTCCCCAATCATAACATCCACATAACGGTCATATCATTGGGGGCATTTATGTCTTATCATGTCAGGTTGCACCCTGGCTATAAATAGCCACCCCCACAACCACTAGATGGTTGGCTGCTCCGAGAGAGAACTAACACTTGTCATTAGAGAGCAACCCATCCTCCGAGGACTTTGAGAGAAAATCATCAGTGAGGAAAACCCACAACCAAACCACCAAACCCAGAGTGATTGAGCATCACCCAAGAAATTCCTGTGTGGAACCGACGCTTGTTACCTTTGAGGACTGTGCATCCTCTAGACGGTTAGGCGTCATGGTCTAGTGCATCCCGCAGTCATTTGGGGATCACGGAGTGACCTTGGTCTAGAGCATCCATCAGTAAATTGTGGATTGCCGGGTGACCAGTTTGTGAGGGTTTTGGAAGTCTACCCTGAAGACTTACCACAAGTGTTGGGCGAGGACTGTGTGACCTTAGCTCAAGGAGAATACGGTAAGGACTATGTGTCCTGGGACTGTGTGTCCTCTGGTTTAAATACTAGGCCGCTCCAAACCATACGTACGACTGTCACAGCAGTTGGAACTGGGTCATCAAACCATTATCTTCATTGAGCTATGTGGTTCTATTTCCTCAACCCCTCTTCCTCGTATGTTTGTTGATGAAATTGATCGTTACTGTTTGAAGAATTTGATTGAAGACTTCCACAATTTCCTCACCTCAAATTCTTCAAGTTACCTTGTTCATCACTGCTTATCCTGTATTACGCTACTTGTAATCTATGCATGTTTCATTTCATCATGATGACTATAGTGTTGCTATGTTCCTCATGCACTTGAGTACTTATTCTGCTGCTAGTTATTCATCACATTTCAAATTCCTCAAGTGATGAATTTGTAAAAATTGCCTATTCACCCCCCTCTAGTCGATATAACACACTTTCAAGTACGAACATGCTTGAGATTGATATCTCCTTTGGCAATATGATCACGAATGAAATGGTTTCGAACTTGAATATGATTAGTTCGAGAGTGTTGCGCGGAATTATGAGCAATCTTGATTGCACTCTCATTGTCACATAACAATGGTACATGTTTCACATGTATGCCATAATCCTTAAGAGTTCGAGTTATCCATAGCAATTGCGCACAACATGATCCAGCGACAATGTATTCAGCTTCGGCAGTAGATAGAGATATGAGTTTTGTTTCTTGGATGACCAAGACACAAGAGATTTACCAAGGAATTGGCAAGTACCCAAGGTGGATTTTCTATCAACCTTGTTTCTGGCATAGTCCGAGTCAGAATAGCCAACAAGGTTAAAAGAAGATCCCTTGAGATACCAAATGCCAAAGTTTGGTGTATGTACCAAGTATCTCACAATTCTTTTCACGGCCTGAAGATGACACTCTTTAGGAGTGGCTTTATATCTAGCACACATGCACACAGTAAGCATGATATCGGGACGGGAGGCACGTAGATATAGCAATGAACCAATGATTGATCAATATACCTTTTGATAAACTGTTTGTCCTCCTTGGTGGGGTCAAGATGTCCACTAGTAGGCATAGGAGTTTTCATACCTTTACACTCTTGCATGTTGAACTTCTTGATAAAGTCCTTGGTGTACTTGGTTTGAGAGATGAAAATTCCTTCTCTCATTTGCTTGATTTGCAATCCAAGGAAAAAAGTTCAGCTCACACATCATGGACATCTCATATTTCTCGGACATCAACCTTCCAAATTTCTCACTAAATTGTGGGTTAGTAGATCCAAACATAATATCATCCACATAAATTTGGCACACAAATAATTCACCATTAACTCTCTTAGTGAGTAAGATTGCGTCAATTTTACCAATTTCAAAACCCTTTTTAACAAGAAACTTTTTTAAGCATTTATACCAAGCTCATGGAGCTTGTTTAAGACCATAGAGAGATTTATGAAGCTTGTAAACGTGATTAGGTTTCTTAGGGTTCGCAAAACTAGGGGGTTGCTTAACATAGACTTCTTCCTCAATCTCCCCATTTAAAAATGCACTTATAATGTCCAATTGGTAAAGAGTGATGTCATGGTGATTGGCATAAGCAAGTAATATACGAATAGCTTTAAGTCTAGCAACGGGGGCATAGGTCTCACCGTAGTCCATACCTTCGACTTGTGTGTAGCCTCGCACCACGAGACGTGCCTTGTTGCGTACGACTTGACCATCTTCGTCTTGCTTGTTCTGAAACACTCATTTTGTACCAATGATGTTTTTATCGTCTTTGGGCTTCTCCACTAGTGTACACACTTAGTTCCTCTCGAAGCTGTGCAGCTCTTCATGCATAGCATTCACCCATTTCGGGTCTTCAAGTGATTCTTCCACCTTTAGAGGCTCAATACTAGAGATGAATGAGTAGTACTCAAAAAATTATCTAAGCGAGTTTTAGAGCGAGTGATTCTCCCGGTTTGAAGGTCACTGAAGATTTGCTCTAAGGGGTGATTCTTGTTCACTCTTGCGCGGACTCGAGGTAGCTTTTTCTTGTTGGACGGTGGAACTTCCTCATCATAATCTTCTTCATTGTTTTTGTTGAAGGTGTGTCTCCTTGAGGTGGTGGTGAAGGAGGTCGAGGTGGATCATCACGATGTACTTCTTCCTCCTCTTCATCTTGTCGTGTAAGCATGATGTCGGGACAATAGGTACATAGATATAGCAATGAACCAATCATTGATCAATAAACCTTTTGATCATCCAGTTTGTACTCCTTGGTAAGATGAACATATCCACTAGTAGGCATAGGAGTTTTCATACCTTTACATATTGCATGTTGAACTTCTTGATCAAGTTCTTGGTGTACTTGGTTTGATAGATGAAAGTTCCTTCTCTCGTTTGCTTGATTTGCAAACCAAGGAAAAATTTCAGCTAACACATCATGGACATCTCATACTTCTCTGAAATCAACCTTCCAAATTTCTCACTAAATCATGGGTTAGTAGATCAAAAGATAATATCATCCACATAAATTTGGCACACAGATAATTCACCATTAACTCTCTTAGTGAATAAGGTCGCGTCAATTTTACCAATCTCAAATCCCTTTTTAAGAAGAAACTTTGTTAGGCACTTATACCAAGCACGAGGGGCTTGCTTAAGTCCATAAAGAGCTTTACGAAGCTTGTAAACACGGTTGGGTTTCTTAGGATTTACAAAAACCGAGGGGTTGCTTAACATAGACTTCTTCCTCAATCTCCCCATTTAGAAATGCAATTTTAATATCCATTTGGTAAAGTGTGATGTCATGGTGATTCACATAGGCAAGCAATATACAAATAGCTTCAAGTCTGGCTACGGGGGCATAGGTTTCACCATAGTCCATACATTCGACTTGCATGTAGCCTTGAGCCATGAACGACTTGAACGTCTTCATTTTGCTTGTTCCGAAACACCCATTTGGTTCTGATGATGTTTCTCGTCTTTGGGATTCTCCACTAGTGTCCACACTTTGTTCCTCTCGAAGTTGCGAAGCTCTTCATGCATAGCATTCACCCAATCCGGATCTTCGAGCGCTTCTTCCACCTTCATAGGCTCAATACTAGAGATGAATGAGTAGTGCTCACAAAAATTAGCTAAGAAAGTTTTAGAGCGAGTGATTCTCCCGGTTTGAATGTCACCAAAGATTTGCTCTAAGGGATAATTCTTGTTCACTCTTGCCCGAACTCGAGGTAGCTTTTGCTTGTTGGACGGTGGAACTTCCTCATCATCATCTTCTTCATTGTTGTTGTTGAAGGTGTGTATCCTTGAGGTGGTGGTGAAGGAGGTCGACGTGGATCATCATGATGTACTTATTCCTCCTCTTCATCTTGTCATGTACCACTTGTGGATGCCTCCATGTCATGTTGAGGTTTGCCTTGTCGCGAGGTAGGATCTTCCACTTGGGTTGATGAAGTACTTTCCTTCACCTTCATGGGACGAATCTTGCCGATGGACAAGTCTTGAATGGATTCCGAAGGTTCCTTATCTCCTACATCATTTGGAAATTGTTTGACTTGCGAACCATTAGATTCATCAAACTTGACATCTACCGTCTCTTCAAGTTTTCGACTGAAGTTGTTATAGACATGGTAAGTGTGGGAGTTTGATCCGTAACGGAGTAGGAAACCTTCATGTGATTTAGGAGAAAATTTAGATCAACAATGCTTATCAAGAATGTAACACTTGGAGCCGAATAACCGAAAATATCCAACTCAGGGCTTGTTATCGATGGTTAGCTTGTATGCCGTTTTACCAAGAAGCTTGTGTAGATAGAGTCGATTCATAGCATGACAAGTTGTTTCCATGGCCTCCGCCCAAAAGTGTCTTGGCGTCTTGTATTCGTCGAGTATAATTCTAGCCATCTCTATGAGAGTCAGGTTCTTCCTCTCAACAACTACATTTTGATGAGGCGTGTACGTAGCCGAGAACTCATGTGAATCCCTTCTTCGTCAAGAAAGGTGTCCACATTGGTGTTCTTGAACTCCAATTTGATGTTGCTCTAAACTTTCTTGATCTTCACTTCAAATTGATTTTGAGCCTTGCGAGCGAAGTTCTTGAAGATCTTTTGCACCTGCGACTTCTCATCAAGAAAGAATACCCATGTAAATCTAGAAAAATCATCAACTATAACTAGACCAAAGGAATTTCCACCGAGGCTCTTGTAAGCATTGGACCAAAAATATCCATATGAAGCAATTCGAGTGGTCTCCTAGTAGTCATGATATTCTTTACGGGATGACTTCCACCTACTTGTTTTCTAGCTTGACAAGCACTGGAAAGTCCATCTTTGTCAAAGATAGTATCTTTAACACCAAGTATATGATCAACTTTGATGAGCTTTTCTAGATTACACATAGCAACATGTCCTAGCCTTCTATTCCAAAGCCAACCTTTAGAAGATTTTGCAATGAGACAAGTGCGAGGTTTGGATTTTTTTAGTGAAATCAACAATGTACAGATCACCTCTACAGAAACCGGTAAAGACCATGCTATGATTGTCTTGACGAAACACTTGGCAATCTACTTTGGTAAATAACACATTGAAACCGAAGTCGACAAGTCTAGATACGGAAAAAATATTATAGCCAAGGGATTCAACAAGCATGACATTTTGAATAGAACTATCATGAGATATGGCCACCTTACCAAGACCGAGTACCTTACCCTTGGAGTTGTCTCCAAAATTCACATAGCTTCGCAGTCCATGGTTAGGTGTGATTTCTTGAAACATGTCTCTATCTCCGATCATGTGATCAGCGCATCCACTATCGAGAATCCATTATTTTCCCACGGACATGTAGTCTTTGGAGTTTGCCATGAGACTTATAATCTTCATAGTCTTCTCACACTCGATGTCGAAAAACTTATCTTCATCATAGTGGCCATGTTCCACATTGTCACCATCAAGCGGGATATCCCTGTCATAACAGACAAGAGATTCATTAGAGTTGTGATCATGACAATTTTCAAGATTATGAAAGCGAGTGGCTTCAACAATAATGTTATTGATAGTTATGACATCTCCTTTAGCTCACATGATACCACGGAGCTCAAACAAGTATTCATCAAAGTTTGGATCACTAGGCTTCATTTGGTGAAAGGCAATTGTTTTATGGAGAATGACATCAAGATTTTTTAATGAGTAGTTGACATGGGTTGAGACTACGTTGGTAGTTCCCCAAAGAGGAAGGGATGATGCAGCTCAGCGACGGTAAGTATTTCCCTTAGTTTATGAAACCAAGATATCAATCCGTAGAGGAAGATCACGCACCCACGTAATCAACACCTGCACACAAATAACAAACACTTGCAACCCGACGCGAAACAGAGGTTGTCAAGCTCTCCACGGTAATAAGATAGATTAGGTAGTGATAGTCTTGGCAAATAGATCTCGCAAGAACACAAAATAGAATAGATAAATAAAAAGTGCACCAAGGTATTTTTGGGTTTTTGGTTTTATAGATCTGAAAACAAAAAGTGCAAATATTAGATCGCAAAGCAATATGTTGGAAAAGTAGACTCGGGGGCCGTAGGTTTCACTAGTGGCTTCCCTCATGAGTATAGCGCACGGTGGGTGAACAAATTACTGTTGGGCAATTGATAGAAGATCAAATAATCATGACGATATCCATGCAATGATCATTATATAGGCATCACGTCCAAGACAAGTAGACCGAAACGATTATGCATCTACTTCTATTACTCCACACATCGACCGCTATCCAGCATGCATGTAGTGTATTAAGTTCATGGAAAAACAGAGTAATGCAATAAGAACAATGACATGATGTAGACATGATCTATTCATGTACGAATAGACCCCATCTTGTTATCCTTAATGGAAACGATACATGCGTGTCTTGCTGCCCCTTCTGTCACTGGCAAAGAACACCGCAAGATCGAGCCCATCACAAAGCACCTCCTCCCATGGCAAGAAAAATCGATCTAGTTGGCCTAACTAAACCAGAGATTCGAAGAAGTACGAGGCTATGAGTAATCATGCAAATAACAGATCAAAGAAGACTTAAATCATATTCATGGATATAAACTAATCATGAACTCAAAATTGATCGGATCCCAACAAACACACCGCAAAAATCATTACATCAAGTAGATCTCCAAGAGACCATTGTATTGAGAAATATATATAGAGAGTAAGCCATCTAGCTACTGCCTACAGACCCGTAGGTCTATGGTGGACTACTCACACATCATCGGAGAGGCACCTATAAAGAAGATGAACCCCTCTGTGATGGTGCTAGATTGGATCTTGAGGTTCTGGAACTTGCGGCGGTTGGAATTGTGTTTCATCGGCTCCCCTAGGGTTTTCTGAATATTTGGGAATTTATAGGATCGATAGTCGGTTGGGGGGGTCTTGAGGTGCCCACCCTCTACCAGGTTGCGCCAAGGGCCTCTGGTGCGCCCCGATGGAGGGTGGCCACCCTAGGCCCCCTCTTCCGGTGATCTTTGGCCCATCTTGTTCCTTCTGGTCCATAAAAATTCTCCAAAAATGCGCGTAGCGTTTGGGCTCCGTTTGGTACTGATTTTATGCGAAGTAAAAAAACAATAAATAACGACAACTGCCACTTTGGCACTATGTCAATAGGTTAGTCCCAAAAAATGATATAAAGTTGCTATAAAATGATTGTAAAACATCCAAGATTGATAATATAACAACATGTAACAAGCAAAAATTATAGATACGTTGGAGACGTAATAGTAGTTAGGATATATTTTCTCTAAATCATTCCATAAAGTATAAGCACGCTCAAAATTTCTCATTTGGTCAAATACAATTCTTGTCAATCCTCTGATGATATGATTAACAGTTCTAAGATTACGAAGCATATCAATTTCTTATTCGTGTGAAGGATGTAAGAGATCAATGGAAGGTACATAGGGGCTCTTAACATACTTTCTCAAATGGAATTCATTGCATAACTCAAGCATCTTATATTTCCATTGACTATAGTACTCCCCATCGACAACGGACACTCTACAACAAAGACTCCCCAAACTAGACATGTCCATCTTCCTCCAACAATGATGAAATTGAATCTAGGGAGACCAACGCTCTGATACCAATTGTGGGATCACTAGAATAGGCGTCTAGAGGGGGTGAATAGATTACTTGACAAAATTAAAACCTAACCTTTTCCCAAATTAATTGTTTGGAAGATTTTAGCAGTTCTAACAAGTCTAGTGCACCCTACAAATGCTAGTCAACAAGTATGGCAACGAAAAGTAAAGCCAAGCATATGTAAGAGAGTTGAGATAGGAAGATCAAAGGCAAAGTTGACACTGAGATTTTTGGCGTGGTTCGAATAGGTGCTGCTATCGTATGCCCATGTTGATGGAGACTTCAATCCACGGAGGGAAGCAGCCACGAGAGTCCACGAAGGGCTCCACCCACAAAGGATCCACGAAGAAGCAGCCGTGTCTATGCCATCATGGCCTTCGTCCATGGAGGACTAGCCTTCCTCGAGGTAGTTCTTCACGAAGTAGGCGATCTCCTTGACCTTAAAAACTTCTTGCTTCAACTCCACAACACGAAGTAGGAGGCTCCCAAGCGACATCTAACCAATCTAGGAGGCACCACCCTCCAAAAGGTAATATATGTGGTAGTATGATGAACTCCTTACTCTTGTGATTCAAAAGATAGTCTCCTCAATACTCAATCACTCACTCACAGATTTGGCATGGGTAGAAGAGATTGATGGGGTGGAAAGCAACTATGGGAGGCTAGAAGTCAAGATCCATATGATTGAAGTGGATGATCTTGATATCAACACATGAGTTGGTTGCTGCCTCTCAAAAAAATGGATGGGGCAAGTGTTGGTATGTTATGAGTTCTTCCTCTACGAGTGAGTGGTACTGGAGGGGTACATATAGGCATCTCCAAAAATCCAACCGTTACAACATTATTTCCCAACTCGGTGAAACCGAAGCAAAAACTCGGTTGCACCGACTAGTGAAAAATGTGGCAACTTTTGGTGTTTCGGTGGGACCGATATATAAATCTCGGTGGTACCAATATGGGTGTCCTAGGCAGTTACCAAATCTCGAAGAGACTGACTCTCAAAACTTGGTGGTACCAATTCTTGAAAATGGCTAACCAGAAAGTTGGTCCAAATCTCGGTGAGACCAATTCTCAAAACCTGGTGGTACCGATTCTTGAAAATGGCTAACTAGAAAGTTGGTCACTGGTTTCGGTTGCACCGAATGGAAAGTTGGTGGCACCGATACCTTAGGATTTTGGCATAGGTTTTGTCTAAGTCAAAACTCGATAAGGCCGAATGAGAATTGTTGGTGGCACCGATTTTGGACTTTGGGCGTTGGACATAGAATATTTGTGGGAGAATGGGTGAGTGTTTTGGTGGCTCATCTCTAAGTACTCGAGCAACCAGATCAACATAATTCCTCATTCCCTTTTAATAGTATTCACTTTCCCATGGAATCAAAGTGATTTCTCACAAAATATAAAATGTAGAGTCTTGTAGCTTGGAGCTTGGCCAATCCTATTCATTCCCTTCTTCTTCTTCTTCTTCTTCTTCTTATTGGTAATTATCCTCATAATCCTTGGCCAGTCCTCTCTATGGACTAAACCCGAAATAAACTAGGTAGATCTATTAGTTCAAGAGACAATGTATGTTGTCATGAATTATCAAAACCACTAAGGGAGCATATGTGCTTTTAGGGTTGACTAGTGTGGGGCGGATGGAGATGCCGTCATCGAAGAATAATAGGAGGAGTACATGTAGGGGGATGACCTGGCAGATGGTTTAGCATAGGGTGGGGTGGTGAGGCGAGCATTGCAACGTTGCCGAGCATAGGCAACGGGGAGAGATGGTCCGACCATGCTCGTTTGAGTGGCTAGAGGAAGAAGATGGGAGATTGAAGAAACACCACAAACCGTTGGATATCAATCCAACGATTTTGGTTGTCAGGTTCATTTGTCGACTACGTTGACAATGCCTTGCGTTGGGTTCAACCTCATGGGTCCCAATGGTTTATTAGGGAAAGGTGGATCTCAAATGTCAAACTCCAAATATGTGGCGGAACTACACCCTATCAACTGTTTTTAATAATCTACATTTCATTTTCTTAGCGACCAACCTAAAAAAAAGACTAAAATTTTCTTCAATACTCAAATCTGTCCCCCGTCTTCAAAGATTTGCAGTTGAGCGTTCTTTCAAGAAATAAAGTCGACTTGTGCATTTTTATAAAAAGACAAATGTGGGTATGGTCATGTTCTAAGGAAATAACAAAACCTAAGCAACATAGGCCCAACTCTAGCCCAAACGAGTTGATACTTGCTCGATTTGAAAGCAAGTTGATGACTTCTAGGTACCGGATGTCAGTCTGGGAAATCTGCGCGATCCGCCCGACTGGGTATGTTGGACTCAAAAAGCAAACCATATGAACGTGTTAATAAGTTAAGTAACTAGGACTCGAACGAGAAGAACGTGTGGTGTGGGGTTAAAAGGATGGCAAGGGACACACTTCATGGTAGGGCACCCAGCAGTACCATCGCCCACACAAAGGTTGGGAGCAGGCGGTTTGGCTGGAGCTGGTTTAGGTGGTTGGAGGAAGAGGACGGGAGATTGAAAGAGTATGCCATCAGTTGCATTTGAATCTAGCGTGTGTTAGAACGACTAATGCGAGAAACAATGAGGCACTTGCTTGTGTATGACCATGTTTAACCTGCTAGGTCCTTGGTGTCAGCTTTTCCTTGTATCGTTCTCCCATTTATTGATTATGTTGACAACTTGATGGTTTCAAACGACAACATCATAGTAGGAACCAACACCTTTTTCAGCTATTTTCCTCTTTACATGATGCTTGAAGAAGATTTTTGTTTCAAGTTAGCACCAAGAGTAAATACGGCGGCATAGTAAGGCAAGGGTTGATGGCGAGGCCTCAAACAGAACGACTGGAGCTGGAAACAAAGTGACAGTGGCTTCCAAGGCGAAGAAGGGGTATGACAGTTGACTACTTGATGCGCAGGATGGGGTTGTCGTCGCCAAAGAACAAGAGTTGTGTAGGGTTACAGGGATGACCTAGATGTTGATTCAGAGGAGGGAGGGACTAGTTTGTGCAACTAAAGAAACAAGAAGACAGGAAATTGAAGAAGCACGCCGACCATTGAATTGAATTGAAATGCAATGACTAGACTAACATGAGAAAGGGGCATTTTCTTGCATACGACAACCTATTAGGTCCCCGATGTCAGCTTCTCCTACATTTATCTCATTTATTGATTTATTATGAGTGGCATCATGGTATCACGTGCTAATTTACCTCAAGTAAAGCTCGTTTATATTCTCCAAATAGATGCTCGATTGCAGCTGCGCCCACACCGGCCGTTCCTATTCTCCAGGGGCGTGTTTGGTTGCCCACAAAATCGCAAACATGCCCAGTAGGGCCATGAAGTATGTGTTTGGATGTGAATGCAGTGAGCTGGCTCGCATCCGCACGATGCTTAAAACAGCTTGTCGCCTAGCTCGCTAGAAACTGCAGAATGGCTGAGTGCGACGCGAACTCACACACAGGGGAGTAGGGCGAAAGCGAGTGGGGATGGAGGGTGATGGAAATCAGGCGCAACGACACGGTGCCAAATATAGGATCACCCCCACCACCCATTTACTCGGTCACCACTACCTCTAGGACAACCACTTCATCTAGCCTCACCACCGGTGGCAGCGACGACTCAAATCTGCTCAAGGGCGGCGGCGACAGATCCGACAGCAGGAGCTGCTGCTCCCCTTCCATATGGACATCATTTGGTCGTCCTTGACTCACCATGCCCCCCTCGCCGTCCTCGTCTCTGATGTTGGTAAGACACCCCCTCTCCCCTATGTTAGGTACGTTGTTAGGCCGTTAGTTAAGGTGTAGGATCGATTTCCTCGTTGCTCAATGCACCCTCGATGTAGACTAGGTTATGGATGTTGGGGAACGTTGCATGGGAAACAAAAAAATTCCTACGCACACGCTTGATCTATCCATGGTGATGAGCATCTACGAGGGGGAGATTGGATCTACATTCCCTTGTAGATGGCTAAGCGGGGAGTGTTAAGAAACGCGGTTGATGTAGTCGAACGTCTTCGCGATCCAAATTGCCGAGCGTCCCACGATCCAATCACGATCCATCCCGATCTAGCGCCAAACGGACGACACCTCTGCGTTCAGCACACATATAGCTCGATGACGATCTCCTCCTTCTTTATCCATCAAGAGGGATCGGATAGGTAGATGAGTTCTCCGGCAGCGCTACGGCGTGGTGGCGATGGTGGTGGAACTATTCCGGCAGGGCTTCGCCTAAGCACCGCCGAACTAGACTAGAGGAGAAAACGATCTAGATGAAGTAGAGGGAGCACGTGGCAATTTGGGTTGGTCCTCACCTCTAAACCTCTAGTATATATAGGAGGGAGGGGAGGGAGGCTTGCACCCTAGGCAGCCTCTTACGGCCAAAGTGGGGAGGAGAGGGAGTTGGACTCCAATCCTACTCCTAGTAGGACTCCTCCCCCACTTGGGAACTCTTCCCCCTATTGGGCTTTAGCCTTTTCCCTCCTCCTCAGTCGCATGGGCCCTTAGGGGGGCTTCGTATAGCCCACCAAGGGCTAGTATGGCTCCTACCACAGCCCATGATGCCCTTTGGGTCGAGACATCCTTCCCGATGGTCCCTCAGTACCCTCCCGACACTCCCGGTACACTACCGATGAGCCTGAAACCTTTCTGGTAACCAAAATAGGACTTCCTATATGTCAATCTTTACCCACGAACCATTCCAGATCTCCTCATGACATCTGGGATCTCATCTGGGACTCCGAACAACCTTTGGTCACCACCATACATAACTCTATACTACCGAAACGTCACCGAACCTTAAGTGTGTAGACCCTGCGGGTTCGAGAACTATGTAGACATGACCGAGACACCTCTACGGTCAATAACAAATAGCGGGACTTGGATTGCCATCTTGGTTCCTACATATTCCGCGAAGATCTTTATCGGTTGAACCTCTATGTCAAGGATTCAGTTAATCCCGTACGATGTTCCCTTTGTTCAACGGTATGCTACTTGCCCGAGATTCAATCGTCTGTATCTCTATACCTAGTTCAATCCTGTTACTGGAAAGTCTCTTTACTCGTTCCGTAATACAAGATCCCGTGGCTAACACTTTAGTCACATTGCTTGCATGGCTACTTGTGATGTTGTATTACCGAGTTGGCCCTAAGATACCTCTCCGTCACAGGGAGTAACAAATCCCAGTCTTGATCCATTCCCACTCAACAGACACCCTCAGAGATACTTGTAGAGCACCTTTATAGTCATCCAGTTACGTTGCGACATTTGATACACACAAGGTACTCCTCCGGTGTCAGTGAGTTGTATGATCTCATGGTCAAAGGAACAGATACTTGACATGCAGAAAACTATAGCAATAAACTGACACGATCATATGCTATGTTTATAGTTTGGGTCTTATCCATCGCATGATTCTCCCAATGATGTGATCCCGTTATCAAATGACATGTCATGTCAATGGCTAGGAAACCTTGACCATCTAGGGCAATATACTAGAGGCATACTAGGGACAAAGTGTTGTCTATGTATCCACACATGCAATGTGTTTCCAGTCAATACAATTATAGCAAGGTAAATAAACGATTATCATGTACAAGGAAATATAATAATAACAATTTATTATGGCCTCTAGGGCATATTTGCAATAGTCTCCCACTTGGACTAGAGTCAATAATCTAGCTCACATCACTATATGATTTACATTTAATGAATCTAACACCCATACAGTTCTCGTGTTGATCACGTTTAGCCCTTGGAAGATGTTTAGTCAACGGGTCTGCGACATTCAGATCCATGTGCACTTTGCAAATATTTATGTCCTCCTCCTTGATGTACTCGTAGATGAAATTGAAGGATCACTTTATGTGTCTGGTCCTCTTGTGAAACCTTGGTTCATTGGCCAGAGCAATGGCACCAGTGTTGTCATAGAACAGATCCATTGGATTCGGTGTACTAGGCACTACTCCAAGATCTGTCATGAACTCCTTTGTCCAGACACCTTCCTTCGCTGCCTTCGAAGCTGCAATGTACTTCTCTTCGCATGTAGAATCATCTACCACGCTCTGCTTGGAACTTCACCAGCTTACCGCTCCCCCATTGGGAATAAATACGTATCTGGTTTGCGACTTAGAGTCATTCGGATCAGTGTCAAAGCTTGCATCGACGTAACCATTTACGACGAGCCCTTGATCACCTCCATAAATGAAAAACATTTCCTTAGTCCTTTTCAGGTACTTAAGGATATTCTTGACCGCCGTCTAATGCTCCATTCCTGGATCACTTTGAAACCTTCTGGCCATACTTATGGCAAGGTTTACATCGGGTCATGTGCACAACATTGCATACATGATAGAGCCCATGGCTGAAGCATAGGGGATTACACTCATCTTTTGTCTATCTTCTATAGTTACTGGGCATTGAGTCTTACTCAACTTCACACCTTGTAACACAGGCAAGAATCCCTTCTTGGACTGATCCATCTTGAACTTCTTCAAAACTTTATCAAGGTATGTGCTTTGTGATAGTCCTATTAAGCGCCCGATCTACCTCTATAGGTCTTAATGCCTGATATGAAAGAAGATTCTCCTAGGTCCTTCATTGAAAAACTCTTGTTCAAATATTCCTGCACGCTTTCCATCATTTCTATATTGTTTCCAATCAGTAATATGTCATCCACATATAATATTAGAAACACTATAGAGCTCCCACTCACTTTCTTGTAAATACAAGTTTCTCCGTAAACTTGTATAAACCCGAACGCTTTGATCTCCTCATCAAAGCACAGATTCCAAATCCGAGATGCTTGCACCAGTCCATAAATGGATCACTGGAGTTTGCAAACTTTGTCAGCATTCTCTGGATCGACAAAACCTTTTGGTTGTCTCATATACAACTCTTCCTTAAGGAAACCATTAAGGAACGCTGTTTTTACATCCATATGCCAAATTTCTTAGTCGAAATATGCAACTATTGCTAACATGATTCTGACGGACTTAAGCATCACTACGGGTGAGAAGGTCTCATCGTAGTCAACTCCTTGAACTTGTGAAAAACCCTTTGCCACAAGTCGAGCTTTATAGACGGTGATATTACGGTCCGCGTCTGTCTTCCTTTTAAAGATCCATTTGTTCTGAATGGCCTTTCGTCCTTCAGGTAATACTTCCAAAGTCCATACTTTGTTTTCATACATGGATCCCATCTCGGATTTCATGGCCTCTAACCATTTCTCATAATCCGGGCCCATCATCACTTCTCCATAGCTCGTAGGTTTATCATTGTCTAACAACATGACCTCTAATACAGGGTTGCCATACTACTTAGGAGTAGTATGTGCCCTTGTCGACCTACGAGGTTCGATAGTAACTTGATCCGAAGCTTCATGATCATCATCATTAACTTCATCTTCAACTGATGCAGGCTCTACAGAAACATCTTTCTACGCTGTGCTACTCTCTGGTTGAAGTAAAGGTTCAATAACCTCAACAAGTTCTATTTTCCTCTCACTCAATTCTGCCGAGAGAAACTCTTTCTCAAGAAATGTTCCGTTCTTAGCGACAAACACTTTGCCTTCGGATCTGAGATAGAAGGTATACCCAACTATCTCTTTTGGGTATCCTATGAAGACACATTTCTCCGCTTTGGGTTCCATCTTTTCAGGCTGAAGCTTTTTGACATAAGCATCGCATCCCCAAATTTTAAGAAACGACAACTTTGCTTCTTACCAAACCATGGTTCATATGGCGCCGTCTCAACGGATTTCGATGGTGCCCTATTTAAAGTGAATGCAACTATCTCTAATGCATAACCCCAAAATGATAGTGGCAAATCGGCAAGAGACATCATAGAACACACCATATCTAATAAGGTTCGATTTTGACGTTCAGACACACCATTACACTGTGGTGTTCCAGGCGGTGTCAATTGTGAAACAATTCCACATTGTTTTAAGTGACTGCCAAACTCATAACTCGGATATTCACCTCCTCGATCAGATCATAGGAATTTAATCTTCTTTTTACGATGATTCTCAACTTCACTCTAAAATTGCTTGAACTTTTCAAACGTTTCAGACTTGTGCTTCATTAAGTAAATATACTCATATCTAGTTAAGTCATCAGTGAAGGTGAGAAAATAACGATATCCATCGTGCGCCTCAATACTCATCGGACCGCACACATCAGTATGTATGATTTCCAACAAGTCACTCGCCCATTCCATTGTTCCAGAGAATGGGGTTTTAGTCATCTTGCCCATGAGGCATGGTTCACATGTGTTAAGTGATTCAAAATCAAGTGACTCCAAAAGTCCATCAACATGGAGCTTCTTCATGCATTTTACACCAATCCGACCTAAACGACAGTGCCACAAGAAAGTGGTACTATCATTATCAACTCTACATCTTTTGGCATCAATGTTATGAACATGTGTATCATCACTATCGAGATTCAGTATGAATAAACCCCTCACATTGGGTGCATGACCATAAAAGATATTACTCATATAAATAGAACAACCATTATTCTCTGATTTAAGTGAGCATCCGTCTCGCAATAAACAAGATCCAGATATAATGTTCATGCTTAACGCAGGCACTAAATAACAATTATTTAGGTTCATCACTAATCAGGATGGTAATCGAAGAGCGAATGTGCCTACGGAGATCACATCAACCTTGGAACCATTTCCCACGCGCATCGTCACTTCGTCCTTAGCCAGCCTTCATTTATTTCGTAGCTCCTGTTTTGAGTTGCAAATGTGAGCAACCGAACCGGTATCAAATACCTAGGCAGTACTACGAGAGTTGGTAAGGTATACATAAATAACATGTATATCATATATACCATGTTTGGTGTTGGCCGCCTTCTTGTTGGCCAGATACTTGGGGCAGTTCCGCGTCCTGTGACCTGTTCCCTTGCAATGAAAGCACTCAGTTTCTGGCTTGGGTCCAGTGTTGGGTTTCTTCACGGGGGGGGGGGGGAGGCAACTGCTTTGCCACTCTTCTAGGAGTTACCCTTCTTGCCCTTGCCATTCTTCTTGAAACTAGTGGTTTTATTGACCATCAACACTTGATGCTCTTTCTGGATTTCAGACTCAGCAATCTTTAGCATCGCAAATAGCTCAGCACTGACTTGTTCATCCCGTGCATGTTATAGTTCATCAGGAAGCTCTTGTAGCTAGGTGGCAATGATTGAAGAACTCTGTCAGTGATCGCGTCCGTGGAAGGGGCATCCCTAACTCAGCCACACGGTTCGAATACCCAGACATTTTTGAGTATTTGTTCATTGACACACCCGTTCTCCTCCATCTTGCAAGCATAAAACTTATCGGAGGTCTCATACCTATCAATTCGGGCATTCTTCTCAAAGATAAACTTCAACTCATGGAACATCTCGTATGCTCCATGACTTTCAGAACGTCTTCGAAGTCCCAGTTCTAAGACATAAAACATTGCACATTGAACTATCGAGTGATCTCCAGAACATGCCTCCCAAGCGTTCTTAACATCTTCACATGACACGGGAGCGGGTGAGGGAGTCCTGGATTAAGGGGTCCTTGGATATCCGACCTGTTTCTCATGGGCTGGACTATGTGGGCCGTTGGATGTGCATTGGATGATCATGGGTGTCGGGGGATAACCCCGGGGTAGCCTAAAGAAACCCACTGCTCCAACTTTTTGAAACGACTGAAGGGCGAGCCACCTCCCCCTACAACCAAGATTGTGCCTGGCTAGCTATGCGATGCCGGCGGGCCCCTGCTGGCTAGCCTTGGCCACCTCCACTAGGATTGTTGGCTGGGGGCAGGGATTCCTGCCCCCTAGCCGTCCGCGCCTTGGATCCCACGACCCAGGCATGCGCGGCTATAGTGGCCCCCATCCCGTCGGGGGTCAGCGCCCGTATGGCCACAATGGAGGCAAGTGCCGCTAACCTCGGCTGATCGTTACCAGGCTTCCAACAGTGCCGGCACGCCTACAACCACTCCATGACCTGCCCCGGCGTGGCTACAGTACAGCCGCCGTATCGCTGATCATGGCCGGCTGCCACAAGGCGACGCCTCGAATGACGACCCATGCCGTGAAGTGACCATTGCCGGGACCTACTACACGGGCCCCTCCGGCTCTCGACGAGACCTCCCAGCCGGCAGACCCTACCAGCAACAAGAACCTACAGCCAGGGGCCCCACGACCGGCTATAGAGGCTGCGACCTGGGGCCTCCCATGGCTTTCCACCCATATTGTAATCCGGGGGATTGGCCTATAAACCCCCCGGAGCCTCCCATGCAGAGGCAGAGGCCAACAGATAGACAAGAACGTACACATAGAAAGAAACACCTCGTTCCACCACCACCCTTGTAGCAAGGGAAGGGGAGCCGGCTGCTCCTTCTTCCACCTCTAGACATAGCTCAAGGAGCACCATTGTAACCTTTCCTCATCGATCAACTAGATCAGGAAGGACTAGGGGTATTACCTCCCACGGAGGGCCCCGAACCTGGGTACGTCGCATGTCAGTCACCGCTTGTGCCTAGTCCCACTCCCGAAGCCCGTCGGCATCCTCCGGCCCCAACCACCTTTGATAATCCTACCCATGGCATCTGTCGTGAGAAAACGACGACAGTTGGCGCCCACCGTGGGGCCGTACGCGGCACCGGCCGGAGTCATGCTCCGGGCGGGACCCTTCGCCATTCCCTGCGGCCACCGCACATCCAGGCAAAACCACAGGCTTGTCGGGCTTGCTACGGTAGGCCCTGTGGGCAGCTCCGTCAATCTCGCGCTCGACATCAAGGCGCTCACCGAGCGTTTTAGCAAGCTAAGCCTTGCCCAAGCGCCGGTCATTGACGAATACCCCAGCCAGGTGCTCGAATGCATTGACCCTCCCACGTCCATGGGAACACTCACTGTGACCCAGTCCAGCGGCTCCCACGTCCACGTGAGAGTGATGGCCATCACCTCCACCACTTCCTCCAGTCGGGCGCGGGTCGAGGCTAACGCCGCCGCGGTCCGCATCGACACCTCCGACCCGCTCAGCACGGCCCTTCGAGGCCCGAGCACCCCCATCGCTCCGACGGCAAACCCTGACGTCGCCACGGCTGAGCTGGAGGCCGCTCGCCGCCTACTATTCGAGGATGCCAACGCCCTCATAGCTGCGCGGCGCCGCATGGAGGTTGCTTAGCGGGAGTACGCCTCTGCCTATGGTCTCACCCCGACTACCACCAAGCCCAGCCGGTGTGGGGCCGTGCGCGATCGCGGCCGTGTGGTCGTAGAAATCCTCGGTGGCAACATGCCCGTCTACGACACCCCCGCGGCCAACCTACGGGCCGCCGAGGTAGCCTACGATGATCTGGCTACATTGGAGGGCGAAGAGCATGCCACCTGCGAGCGTCACATGAAAGACCTCATCGATGCCGCCGACGCGCATCAACACCTGCTCGCCCCCGGTGGAGCCGCCTCTGAAGGCCCCCGTCTTGAGGGCGAGGGCGTTGGGACTGCTGGCCGTCAGCTGGCTCAGCACTCCTGTTCCCCTCGCGCCTTCGGCCGCCGGGTCGAGGTGAGCAACCCTTGGCGCTCCCAGCTGTCGGGGAATGAGCAACCGGCTGTGAAGAGCCGGAACAGCAACCACCCGGCTCACAGCAATCGCCACAACGAGGCGCCGGCTGGCGGAAGCCGGCACAACCATGGGCACACACCGCCTCCGTAGCACAACCGGCATGATCGGTCCCACCTATCATTCGCCCCGAACTCTCGGCCCGGCTCGGACCGCGGGTCCCCCACAACGAAAATTACGCCCATCTCCGCATCGACCGGCTCCCGCAGTCGGCCCTCCTTGAGGAGGAGGGCTCGATTGGCCCGACATGTTTCGGCCCTCGGATCCGTAAAGAGCCATTCCCGACCGGCTTCACACTCCTCCGGGACACCCAGAAGTACAACGGGGCCACCAAACCCAAAGAATGGCTGATCAACTACACCACCGCGGTTGGCATCGCCAGGGGGAACAAGCACATGGCTGTTCACTACGCTCCCCTCTTGCTGATCGGTTCGGCCCGCACCTGGCTCAACAGCCTGGCGGCCGGCAGCATCAACACCTAGACGGACTTCGAAGAAGCATTTGTCTGCAACTTCACCGACACCTACAAGCGGCCCGGCCGCCCCCGTGAACTAGCCATGTGTGTTCTGGGGCCGGATGAGTACCTCCGTGACTACCTCACCCGATGGACCGAGCTCCACAACTCCTGGGAAGGGGTGCACGAGGTGCAAGCCATACAATACTTCATGGAAGGCTATCATGACGGCACTCCTCTCAAGCACAAGCTCCTGTGCTCTGAGCCGGCTACGCTGGCTGAGCTCATGACCAAGGCGGACAAGTATGCCATGGCTGACTCCGCCATTCGGGTCAAGACGACCCCACCTGCCAAGGCAACACCGACATCGGCAGTGTCACGACCGGCAGCCGCAGAGCAACAAGTGCAAGAATGACCAGCCCGACTCCCGCTATGGGAGCTGGCAGGTCGCCACCATCGAGGAGCAGGAGCCGGCTGCCCAGCCTTCTAGTCAGCGCCAGCGCACTGGCAGCCCAAGCTCACGTTCGAGCAGATGCTTGACCTCCCCTGCAAGAACCACTCTGGGGTCAAGCCCTCTATGCACACCTTCTGGCAGTACATCTTCTCACAACGATTGGCCCAGGGGGACGGCCTTCCGGCTCCCCCCATGCCGCCTGCCCGCGCGCCGGCCCCGGCACCAGCTGTCGCCCTGACGCCGGCTCCGGCTCCGGCCCAGAACAACGGTCGCCTGCACGACCAGTTCCCCCACCAGGACGGTTGCTATGTCGTCTTCACCAGTGAAGCGACGTGCAAACACGCTCAGCATCGACTCCGTCGTGAGGTGAATGCCACCATGCTGGCAACTCTCTAGTTCATGCACTGGTTGGAGAAGCCGGTCACCTAGATCCGGGCAGACCACCCGACTGTGATGCCGAGTCCTGGCAGCTACGCCCTAGTCCTCGACCCCACCATCGCCACCGAGAAGCGAACCTGCCACTTCATGCGGGTGCTGATTGATGGTGGCAGTAGCATCAACATCCTCTACCTCGACATGATGCGCAAGCTGGGGCTGAAAATAGAAGACCTGCAGGCGAGCCGGACGGTCTTCAATGACATCGTGCCGGGAAACTCCTGCCCCCCTGTCGGCAAGATCAAGCTCGACGTCCTCTTCGGCGGTCCCAATCACTTTTGCCCTGAGCCGGTATGGTTCGAGGTAGTGGACCTCGAGAGTCCCTACCACGCGCTGCTGGGCCGACCGACTCTCGCCAAGTTCATGGCGGTCCCCCACTACGCCTACCTCAAGCTCAAGATGCTGGGTCCCAAGGGGATGATCGAGTGCGCTCAAGACGACTGCCGGCTGGCCGAGGCCCTGGAGATACCCGAGGAGAAGCGGCAGCTCGACTAGCTCATGGCCCTCGCTACTAGCCAGCCGGCCGTGCCGGCTGCCCCCTTGCAGTCGGCCTGCGAGGCCTCCTTCCAGCCATCCAAGGACACCAGGAAGGTCCCGCTCGACCCGGCCAACCCCGCGTAGTGCGTCACTATCGGCTCCTGCCTCGACAACAAATAGGAAGGCGAGTTTGTCGAATTCCTCCGTGAGAATTGGGACATCTTTGCGTGGTCCCCAAAGGACATGCCGGGTGTTCCGAGGAAGTTCGCCGAGCACAAGCTTCACGCCTGGCCGAACGCTAAACTGGTCAACCAACCCCTATGTCATTTTTGTGAGGAGAAGCGGCACACTATAGGAGAAGAGATCGCCCGGCTGCTCGCAGCTGGCTTCATCATGGAAGTTTTCCACTCGGACTGGCTGGCCAACCCAGTCCTGGTGTTGAAGAAGAACAAGACCTGGCGCATGTGCATCGACTACACCAGCCTAAACAAGGCATGCCCCAAGGACCCATTCATCCTGCCACGGATCGATCACGTCATCGACTCCATGGCTGGCTGCGATTTGCTGTCCTTCTTGGATGTCTACTCCGGCTACCACCAGATCAAGCTGGACCCGGACGACCAGCTCAAGACCTCCTTCATCATGCCCTTCGGGGCCTACTGCTACATCACCATGTCCTTTGGCCTGAAGAATGCAGGCGACACCTTCTACCGATGCATGAAGAAGTGCCTCCTGCCTTAGATAGGCAGGAACCTCAGCACTTCAGCCTCCTCGACGATCTCCGGGAGACGTTCGCGAACCTGTGTGAATACAAGATCAAGATCAACCTGGAGAAGTGTGTCTTCTGCATCCCAACCGATCAACTCTTGGGTTTCTTCGTGTCCTCTCATGGCATCGAAGACAACCCGGAGAAGATCAGCGTAATCGAGCGCATGCCCAAGCCGACCCGGCTCCGCGATGTTCAGAAGTTCACCGGCTGCCTCACCTCCCTCAACCGTTTTGTCGCCCGACTGGGGGAAAAAGCCTTGCCCCTCTATGGGCTCCTTCGCAGGACGACTTTGGTAGAGCCGGGCCACATGAAGAAGCCGGGCATGTTCGACTGGCCTGACGAGGCGGACGAGGCCTTCCGCAGCATCAAGCAGGCTCTCACCAATGCGCCCATCCTGGCCGCGCCGGCTGAGAAGGAGCCATTGCTCGCCTACATCACGGCAACCACGCACGTCATCTGTGTCGTCCTGGTGGTCGAGCGGCCGGAGGAAGGCAAGTCCCTGCCGGTCCAGCACCCCGTCTAATACCTCAGTTAGGTCCTCTCCGCCTCCAAGCAGAATTACCCACACTACCAAAAGATGTGCTACGACATCTACTTGCCGCCAAGAAGGTAAGGTAGTATTTCCAGGAGCACGCCATCATCGTGGTGAGCACGGCCCCGCTCGGCGAGATCATGAGCGACCGGGACTCCATTGGCAGATCACCAAATGGGTCATCGCCCTCGCCGACCACGAAATCCAGTACGAGCCGCGTACCGCCATCAAGTCGCAGGCGATGGCCGACTTCTGCGTTGACTGTGCGGAGACCGAGTTCGTGTTGCCTCCTCCAGACTCCACGCATTGGCGCATGCATTTTGATAGCTCAAAGATGAGGACCGGCATGGGTGCCGGCATAGTCCTCTCCTCTCCAAAAGGTGACCAACTCAAGTATGCACTCTAGATTCATTTCATCGCCTCCAACAATGTGGCCGAGTACGAGGCGCTCGTCCATGGCCTCTGGCTCGCCAAGGAAATTGGCATCAGGCGCATCCTGTGCTTCGGCGACTCCAACCTCGTAATGCAGTAGGTCTCTGGTGAATGGGATGCTAGAGACGCCAACATGGTCAGCTATCGCTTCCTCGTCCAGCAGCTCACCGACTCCTTCGAGGGCTATGACTTCCACCACATCCCGCAAGCGGAAAACGAGGTGGCCGATACACTGGCAAAGATCGTCTCCACTCGAAAGGCTATCCCAGACGACGTCTCCCTTGAACGGCTCCTCAAGCCATCGATCAAGACCTCCCCCAAATCGGAGTCCATCTTCGTGCCGGCTGACGCTACTAGCTCGTCGGCAAACCCGGCTGCCCCACCGGCATCTTCGCCGCTGGCTCCATCAACCTTGGCTGCCTTGCCGACACCAGCTCCACCGGTCCAGCCAAAGTATCCGAAGTAGCCGGCTCCAACACCATGGAGGTCATGATGGCGATCGACGCCCCTCCCGCCATCCCCGTCCCGGTGGCTGGCGAGCCGGTCTCGGGGGCTGAACACCCAGACCCCCGGGGACTCTGGAACCGGCCCTCATATCGGCTCCCTCATGGGCCCAACCCATCCTAGATTTCCTCCCACACGGCGAGCTCCCTCCTGATGAGGCCATGGCGAGGCGGATCCAGCGCCGAGCCCCGGCCTATAGCATCATCAATCGCAAGCTCCTTCATCGCAGCACCACCGACGTCTTTCAGCGATGCGTCGAGCCAAAAAAGGGCTAGGTGATCCTCCTCGACATACACCAGGGCGAGTGCGGGCACCACGCCGCCTCCACGACCCTGGTGGCCAAGGCCTTCAGCCATGGCTTCTACTGGCTGACCGCCTTGGAGGAGGCCAAGAAGTTGGTTGACGAGTGCGAGGGCTACCAGCGCTTCAGCACGTAGAGCCACCTGCCAGCTACGACCCACCAAACCATCCCCCTCTCGTGGCCCTTCGTCGTCTGGGGGCTGGACATGGTGGGTCCCTTCAAGACCGCATGAGGCGGCATGACACATCTGCTGGTGGTCGTCGAAAAGTTCACCAAGTGGATCGAGGCCAGGCCAATCAAGAAACGGGACGGCCCGACGTCCGTCCGGTTCATCGAAGACATCACGATACGCTACTACGTCCCCCACAACATCATCACCAACAATGGCACAAACTTCGCCAAGGGCGCGTTGGCACATTTCTGCACCAAACAAGGCATCCGGCTCGACTTAGCGTCCGTCGCGCATCCACAGTCAAATGGCCAGGTCAAGAGGGCAAACGGCCTAATCCTGGCCGGCATCAAGCCCTGGCTTGTAACGCCGCTAGTGAGGTCAGCCGGCTGTTGGATCAACGAGTTGCCGGCTGTACTTTGGAGCCTCAGGACCACGCCCAACCGGTTGACCAGCTACACCCCTTTCTTTGTGGTGTACGGGTCCGAGGCGATCATCCCCACCGACATCGAGTTCGACTCGCCTCAGGTCGCCCTATACACAGAGAAGGACTCAAGGGAGGCAAGAGAAGACCGCGTCAACCTACTCGAAGAAGCACGCAAACTAGCCTTGAGCCAAACGGCTATGTACCACCAGAAGCTCCGACACTACCACAACAAGCGGATCCGGCCACTCTCCTTCCGCGAAGGAGACTTGGTGCTTAGGCGGATCCAGCGAACAACCGTCCAGCACAAGCTGTCCTCCCCATGGGAGGGCCCGTTCATCGTCAGCAAGGCGCTGCACAACAACGCGTACTACTAGATAGACGCCCAGAAGCGCAAGAGAGACGCCTCCAGCAAGGAGACAGAGCGCCCATGGAACGCGGTGCTCCTCCGCCCGTTTTACTGCTAAGAACCAGTGTATGTATGTATCCTTCCCTTTTGGGCTTATGAATGCAATGGGTGCCCCAATCCGACTGTTGGGACACGCCCCTTCCCGCTTCATTTCAAAAATCTTGACTCAATCTGCCGGCTCCTGGATCCGGCTCCCGATCCCGGGGGCTCACCGGATAGCCCTAAACATCTTCCCTCAAAGTAGATCAAGTAGTGTGGGATGAGTAAGTCCTCCCACCGCTCCCAGCTATAGACCGGCTCCTGGCTGTCCGGCTAACGGCGTCCTGGGGCGGTAAAGCTTGGCACACATGAAAACCGATCGCTAGGGGTCGCCGGCTAGGTCTAGCCGGATCACTTCCTCGCCTCTGTCCCTTACCTTACCGGAAAAGCCCTCACAGTCCCTAAACTCAAAGCTAGCTCCCTCGAGGCGGACGCCCCGACCCAGCTACAGACCGGCTCTCGGCTGTCGGGCCGGCAGGGCCGAAACCAAGGGGGAAAAGAATTTGAGCAGACGAAACCAAAGGGCACAAACAAAGGGAAGGGCAAGCCGGCACGTATTAAAACAAGCATTGCAACAACCAGAAACTGCATAAAACTTAAAAAGGCCCACGGCCACGAGTTCATTACATTTACACCCCAGTGGGTGGACTTGCAGTTCTAACAAAAATGCAGGGATAAAAAGAAAGAGCTCTAGGTGGCGGCCGCCCCGTCCTCCCCATCACCGCCTGCGGCAGCTCCCGCCTCTCGGTCCTAAGCTGGCTTGGAGTCGGTGTAGTCATCGGTACTGGAGCCGGCATCCTCACCATCTGTCTCCATGCCCCTTCCCTATGGGCCGTCCAGCGCGAGTGCATACCGATCCTTCGGGACCACCGTGCTGTCTGCTCGACGCTCATGGATGTATTCGTCCCACGCGGTGAAGGACGCAAGGTCGCTCGTGCGCACGGCCAGCACATCGACCACCACTTCTTGATCCGCGTCGGTGCTGGTACGATGGGCCGTGAGCAGGCTCAGGTCCAGCTCGGGGTACCATGACCTCGCGACGCGAAGGACCATGTCCGCACCAGCGCGCGCTGTGGAGGCCCTCCAGGCGTTCACCCGCGCGGTCGCGAATTCCAGCCATCGCGATAGCCGGCTTATGGATCCCGGCTCCGCCGCCCCTGTCCAGAGGGTGCGGACCAACGCCTCGCCGGCCGCCTGGAGCCGCTTCAAGGCACGGACCACCTCCTCCAGCCTTGCTCTGGCGGTAATCCCCACCTTGGCTAGGTTCCAGGGGGCAAGAGGCCCAACGTCGACCCCTTGCTCCCGCTGGCCCTTGCGGTGGGCTGCCACGGCCACCTCAGCGACCTCCTGCGAGCCAGGGAAGAGCCATAAGAAGAAAAGAAGAAAAAGAAGGATGAACGAAAAGGCCAACCAAAACCAGAAACAAGCAGAGGAAGGGACGAAACGACAAGGACTTACCGTACAACATGCGGTCTATCCCATGCCCTTGCTCCCGCAGCTCTGATTCCCTAGCGGACCATTCCTGGAGCTGGCGCTCGTGCTCGCTCCGAGCCGTTTGCAACTCGCCAGCCGCCTGCACCAACGTAGCATCCTTGGACTCTAGCTCCTGGCGGGGCACGCTCCTGCTCCTCCGTCTGCTGGCGAAGGGCCGCCTCGCGGTCCGACAGCTCCCGGCGGAGGGCCGCCTCATGGTTTGTCAGCTCTTGGCGGTGGGCTGCCTCGCGCTTGGCCACCTCCAGCTGCACCCGAGCCACCTCCTGCCAGAGCCGCTCGTACTCCACCGTCAGGGAGTTCCGCTAATCGCCAAGCTCCACGACCTGGCGTCGGAGGTCGACCGCCTCGGCGTTGGTCTCTACCCAGGATGGTAAAAAACCTCAATTAGAGGACCAGAGAAGGAGAAGGGGATTCGGCCCGCCTCCACGGCGACCGACTTGAATCCCGGGGGCTACGCCCCCGCCTCGGATATTGTGAAAGCCTTACCTCGAAAGTCCTGGGACAAGGTGGCCAGCCGACCCTTGTTCTCCCCATACAAGCTCAGCAAGGTGTTGTACGCGGTCACTCGACGATCGTGCACCGCCTATGGACAACAAAAAATATGACGCAACGTTACACTCGACCCGCCTACGCCACAGCCAGCTCGAGTCCCGAGGGCTACACCCAGTCGGTGCGCTAGCACACCCTCACTAGAGAAAATGCCGAGAAGAAAATAAAGAAAGGAGGGAAGCTTACCGCGACGGTATGCTCCAGCTGCACCAGCCGGTCATTAGCTGCCCGGGCATCTTGCGCCGTTTAGGCACGGCAGGCGGCAAACGCCTCGACTACATCGGACACCGCTGCCACGAGAGCACTTGGTGGATCCCCGGCAACCGGGCGGCTGGCCGTGGCCCAACCTTACTGCGGTTGGACTCGGTCCGTCGCCCCCCTTGCCTGAGGTCACCAGCGGACCGGCTCCTCCCGGCACCATCATGCCAGTGGCCCTGGACGAAGAGCACGCAATGCTCGACCCCTCGGGCGCCTCAGCCTGCTGCCTCGATCCTCCGCTTCCGGCCTCTCCCACCCAGTTCAGCCCGAGAGCCGGCGTTCCCATAGCCGGCTCATCCCGAGCCGGCCGTAGCATTGGGGCAATGTTCAAGCGAGCGAGGTTCGCCGTAGCTCGGTGGTGGGCTTCCCCTGCTTCGGGGACTATTGTCGGGGGATAACCCCAGGGTAGCCTAAAGCAACCCACTGCTCCAACTTTCTCAAACGACTGAAGGGCAGGCCGCCTCCCCCTGCAACCAAGATTGTGCCTGGCCGGCGCGATGCCGGCTGGGCCCTGCCGGTTACCCCTGGCCGGCTCCGGTAGGACTACCGGCTGGGGGCAGGGATTCCTGCCCCCCTAGCCGGTCGCGCCTTGGATCCCACGGCCCAGGCGTGCGCGTCTACGGTGACCCCCATCCCGTTGGGATTCAGCGCCCGTATGGCCACAATGGAGGTAATAGTGCCGCTGACTTCGGCTGACCGTGACTAGGCTTCCAACAGTGCCAGCACGCTTCCAACCACTCCATGACCTGCCTCGATGTGGCTACAGTACAACCGGCCATACCGCTGATCGCGGCCGGCTGCAACAAGGCGACGCCCCGAAGTACGACCCGTGCCGTGAAGTGACCATTGCCGGGACCTACTACGCGGGCCCCTTCGGCTCTGGACAAGACCTCCTAGCCGACGGACCGCACGGCCGGCTACAGAGGCTGCTAACTGGGACCTCCCGTGGCTTTCCACCTATATTGTAATCCGGGGGGTGGCCTATAAAACCCCCCGGAGCCTCCCATGCAGAGGCAGAGGCCAACAGATAGACAAGAGAGCACACATAGAAAGGAACACCTCGTTCTACCATCACCCTCGCAGCAAGGGAAGTGTAGCCGGCTGCTCCTTCTTCCACCTCTTGACACAGCTCAAGGAGCACCATTGTAACCTTTCCTTATCGATCAACTAGATCAGGCAGGACTAGGGTATTACCTCCCACGGAGGGCCCCGAACCTGGGTACATCGTGTGTCAGTCACCGCTTGTGCCTAATCCCGCTCTCAGAGCCCGTCTGTGTCCTCCGGCCCCAACCACCTTCGATAAGCCTACCCATGGCATCTGTCGTGAGAAAACGACGACAAAGGGCCCCGTCGCCAGGATGGAAGTTTCCAGGAGCCATGGCGTGTCCTCCAAGTTGTCGACAGTAGATAGGCATGTTTATCCCTTCGAGATGTAACCGTCCATGTGTAAACCCTAGGTACCCTCGGCGTCTATATAAGCCGGAGGGTTTTAGGTCATAGACAGAGGACAACTCATCTAAGGTTTAGCTATTAGATCTCGAGGTAGATCAACTCTATAACCTACATATCATCAATACAATCAAGCAAGACGTAGGGTATTACCTCCATAGGAGGGCCCGAACCTGGGTAAACACTGTCTTCTTCATCTTGTGTTACCATCGATCCTAGTCTCACAACTCGGGACCCCCTACCCGACATCCGCCGGTTTTGACACCGACATTGGTGCTTTCATTAAGAGTTCCGCTGTGATCGCCAAAGGAATCGATGGCTTGCCTTGTCACAAGCAACGAGATGTGCAACCAGGGTATTCTCATCCCTGATCAGATTCTCACAAGCGACATCTCATCACACGTTGACTTGATCGGCCACATTGGCCAGATCAAAAACTTTTCTCCCGATCAAGGAATCAAGTTCGGAACCCTAGAGTTCGCGCTGATTCATGGGGAGAAATTGTCTTGATAGAACCCTTGACTCTCATGAAGGAGCCCGCAAATCCCGACGCCTTGACGCCGAAGACACCGGGCCCCACTTCCGATGAAGTCGTCACCCCTGGGCCATCTAGAACGCCCAATCCGTCCGTTGTAATCGGATCCACCGTGGCTAAGCAGGACCCGGATCCACTTTCGTGCGGCTCTGGATTTGCGACGCCACATATTGACTCGACTCGCTTCAGCGACACGCATCCTACCATTGCCTCGTTTTAAACGAGCTATTCGATTGGATTGAAACCATGCTTATGTCTGATGACCAGGTTCCGGTCTATGATCGGCTCGGGCTTAAACCCGACGATAGGGAGATTCACACCCCACGATCACCCACCTAGTCGCCACAGTCGAGTGTCCGGTTGGGAGCTTGTCCCCCCAGCAACCGGAATTAAAAACGGTTTATGCCTGATGTCTACTACACAACCTTCTTCTTGTATACTCGTGTTGGGCCTCCAAGAGCAAAGTATTGTAGGACAATGGCAATTTTCCCTCAAGTGGATGACCTAAGGTTTATCAATCCATGGGAGGTGTAGGACGAATATGGTCTCTCTCAAACAACCCTGCAATCAAATACAAGAAATCTCTTGTGTCCCCAACACACCCAATACAATGGCAAATTATATAGGTGCACTAGTTCGGAGAAGAGATGGTGATACAAGTGCAATATGGACAGTAGATATAAGTTTTTGTAATCTGGAAATATAAAAACAGCAAGGTAGCAAGTAACAAAAGTGAGCAAAACGGTACTGCAATGCTTGAAAACAAGGCCTAGGGTTCATACTTTCACTAGTGCAAGTTCTCTCAACAATACTGACATAGTTGAATCATATGAAAATACCTCTCGTGCGACAAATAGTTCACTCCAAAGTCACAAATAGCGAAGAACTAACGAAGAAATTATTGTAGGGTACGAAACCACCTCAAAGTTATCTTTTCCGATCAATCTTATGAACTATCCCTATAAGTGTCACGAACAGCCCTAGAGTTTGTACGAAAATAACACCTTAAGACACACATCAATCAAAACCCTAATGTCACCTAGACATTCCAATGTCACCACAAGTACCCATGGGGTTGATTATACGGTATGCATCACACAATTTCAGATTCATCATGTTAAATCCAACACAAAGAACTTCAAAAGGGTGCCCCAGAGTTTCTACCGGAGATTCAAGACGAAAACATGTGCCAACCCCTATGCATAGATTCACAAGGTCACGCAACCCGCAAGGTGATCACCAAAACATACATCAAGTAGATCAATAGAACATCCCATTGTCACCATGGATATCCCATCACAAGACATACATCAAGTGTTCTCAAATCCTTAAAGACTCAATCCGATAAGAAAACTTCAAAGGGAAAACTCAATTCATCACAAGAAGACAGAGAGGGGAAAACTCCATATGATTCATCTATATTAATAAAGCTCGCGACACATCAAGATCGTGCCATCTCAAGAACACGAGAGAGAGAGAGAGAGGTCAAACACATAGCTACTGGTACATACCCTCAACCCCGAGGGTGAACTACTCCCTCCTTGTCATGGAGACCGCCGAGATGATGAAGATGGCCTTCGATGATGGTTTCCCCCTCCGGTAGGTTGCCAAAACAGGCCCCCGATTGGTTTTTCGTGGCTCTGGAGGCTTACGGCGGTGGAACTCCCGATCTAGGTTTCTTTCTGGAGGTTTTGGGATTTATAGGAGCACTTGACATTGGAATCACGTCAAGGGGACTCTCGAGGGGCCCACAAGCCTGCTAGGCACGATTAGGGGGTGGTCGCGCCCTGGTGGCTTGTGACCTCCTCGGGACTCCTCTCCTGTATCTTTTTGCTCCAGTATTTTTTATATTTTCCGAAAACATTCTCCGTAAATTTTCAGCCCATTCTGAGGACTTTTATTTCTGCACAAAAATGACACCATGGTAGTTGTGCTGAAAACAATGTTAGTCCGGGTTAGTTCTAATAAAATCATACCAAAATCATATAGAATTATTGTAAACATGGCATGCATAGTTCATAAATTATAGATACGTTGGAGACGTATCAGAATCCCCAAGCTTAATTCCTGATCATCCTCGAGTAGGTAAATGATAAAAGAAATAATTTATGAATTGTGAATGCTAGCAAGTGCACAAGTTTGATCAATGATAGTTCCAAACACTTTCTCATATCATAAACAGTAGCTCATCTCATAAAACTTCTCATGATGAAGTACAAGCTATTCACATATTAAACTATAGACCATAAAGTTTGTTCAAAACTAACAAACTATGCTTTCAGTCACCAAAAAATTGCAATTCATCTTATTTTTAGGAAGGGTATATGTAAGAGCTTTGATTTAGCAAATTCCACATACTCAACTGTCATATAGTCTTCCATGATAGCTAACACTTAGAGCATATTTTTAGAGTAAATGACATCCGTCAAACACAGAGAAAGATGGGGGCTTAAATTTTCGCCTCCCAACTTATTTACCATATAGATAATTGTCAAAAATAATAATTCGTGATCAAATATATTTGAATGGCCATATATGCTTGGATCTTTCCCCACCACATGATGCTTGCCAAGAGAAAAAGGCAAAATATAGGAAGTGGTGAAGATCACCATGACTCTTCTATAAAGGTAAGTACTAGAAAGTAAAAGATAGGCCCTTCGCACAAGGAAGCAGAGGTTGTCATGCACTTTTTAATTTTGTATGTGCAAACCCTTAATGCAAAGGAACGTCATGTTGTATTGCCCTTTGTGATAGCAACCTTTATTATGAAGTCCGTCGCTTTTATTTCTTTACCATCACAAGTTCGTACAACACTTATTTTCCCTTACAATAAAAGATCATACATATTTAGGAGCAATTTTTATTCCTTTTTACACCGATGACAACTTACTTGAAGGATCTTATTCAATCCATAGGTAGGTATAGTGGACTCTCATGGCAGAACTGGTTTAAGGGTGTTTGGATGCACAAGTAGTATTTATACTTGGTGCAGAAGTTTTTGCTAGTATGAGGTGGAAGCAAGCACCACATGTTGGAGGATCCATAACAATATAACTTCTATACAAATATATCCAAACATAACTCATTACGTTACCTTCCTTGTCCAACTTCAACTAATTTTCTCAAGTTTGAAAATAATTAATGGGTATTCACAATCATAGAAGATGTCCAAGATAGTATATTTATACATGAAATCTCTCTTCCTTCAATATTATTTCATGAATTGTTCAAGTGACCAATGCGGTGTTTGCTAACTTTCAATAAATTTTACCACATATACTTCTTATATGTGAAGTCATTACTCCCCATGGGATAAGCATATAAAGCATATATAATTTCAGATTTATGATATTAAATTCATTCAACCATTTACTCATAGGATATAAGTGAAGCATGAGAGTAAATGAAAAAACTACTCCAAAACATATAAGTGAAGATCAATGAGTAGTCAAACAATTAAGTAGTTATGTGAGGATTTTCTCTCTCTCTCTCTCTCTCAATAAAGATTTTAAGATCTGAGTATTTTATTTAAACAACAAGCAAAATAAAAATAGCACTCCAAGAATAGGACGCATCATGTGAACGAATAAAAATTTAGCCTCAACATAGGCTAACCGATAGTTGACGAAGAGAGGTGGGATGCGTAACATCCCCAAGCTTACATGCTTGAGAGTTCTTGAAATATTTACTTGGGGTGCCTTGGGCATCCCCAATATTGAGCTTTTGTATCTTGTTCAATCCTCCCATTTCCCGGTTTCACCTATTCTCAAAAACTTCATCCACACAAAACTCAAAAACAACTCGTGAGATAGGTTAGTACACATAAGAACAAATAAACACTTCATGTAGTGCCAATACAAGTTGCACAATAATTTTCAAACATTAAGTACTGTATAATATCATTTCCACCATTTATATCTACCAATACAGGCTATGGAAACTATAGGATAATTAGATAATAAAACTATGATAGCAATCTGTCTAAACAGAACAGTCTATAGCAATTTATTCAACAATTATACTTCTGCAACTCAAACAATTATGAAAATTTAGGACATGCTATAAAATTTATATGGCAATACTGTGTACAAATTTCAGAAACTTTACAGTTTCCAGTAAAATATTAAAATTTAAACACTACAGCAGACGTTTGTGTTTTTACCCAGCACATATCAAACATACAATTCAAGCATCCTAAAGGCAATTCTTGGAACTTTTTATTTTAAAAAAAGATAATAAATATAAGATAACAGAGAAAAATAAAATAAAATGACGCTATAAGAAAAACTCATATTACGTGATGAATAAAAATATAGCTCCAAGTAAGATATACCGATAGTGTTGAAGACGAAAGAGGGGATACCTTCCGGGGCATCCCCGAGCTTAGGCGCTTGAGTATTCCTTGGATATTACTTCAAGGGTGCATTGGGCATCCCAAGCTTAGGTTCTTGTAACTCCTTATTCTCCTCATATTGGTGTCTCACCCAAAACTTGAAAAATTCAATCACACAAAACTTAATGGAACTTTGTGAAAAGTGTTGTGGTTTTGTCACGGCAGATGTCCGAAGACTTAGGTTCGAGGCCATCACTAAGGTGATGGACTCAAAGGGGTTGGTTGAGACGAGGGACACGAGTTTACCCAAGTTCGACCTCTCAAGAAGAGGTAAAAGCCTACGTCCTGCTTGTGTTGTATTGATTGGAGTATCGATTACAAGGGAGCGGATTCACTTTACCTAGTTCTCGATTGATTGGTTTCTGTCTAAGACGCCTCGGGGTCTCACCTTTATATAGGAGGCCGAGGCCCTGGGTTACACGAGTCCTACACCGACTCTTACAACATAGTCAATCCCGTCTCTAAATCGCCTTGCCATCTTGGACAAACCGTCTTCGGACGGCTTAACCGCCCGGGTCTTCATACCATCTTCTGTCTGGGCCTTCGTCTTGGCCCATCTTGGTAAGCCGCCGTATAGCCAGGCCTATGTCTTTCAGCCCGCCTCACCTGTCTTGATCATGAGCCGCCAGGTATGACCCGGCGCCACCTGGGCGGGTCTTACCACAGGGTTATATCCCTAACATTAGGCCCCAGGTTGATTTGAGCCTGCTCATGTCAATCTTCACACTCACTTGGCGGCGAGTATCACACTTCATCGCATAAGAAGGAAATACATAACCCGCCGTGATGTCATATCGAATATGCCAAAAAAATTCCGTGATGTCCGCAATGGATCTTTCATTAAAACTGCCGGCCCGAAAATCGAGGCGTCCGTCTCGGTCGGTCAGTTTCCACCACCATCACTGGAGCGCCGTCACGCTGCCGGTGAACTCTCTCTCCTCTCCACCTCCTCTCGCTGGATCGAGACGGTGGAGATCGTCATCAAGCTGCACGTGTGCTGAACGCGGAGGTGTCGTCCGTTCGGCGCTAGATCGGAAGGACCGTGATCGAGATCGCGAGACGGTTCGTGATGTGATCACGGAACGGGTCGTGATGAGTTTGCGGGACAGATCGTGATCAAGATCGTGAGATGGATCGTGATGAGTTCGCGGGATGGATTATGATGTGTTCGCGAGATGGTTCGTGATTGGATCGCGGGATGCTCGGTGATTTGGATCGCGAAGAAGTTCGACTACACCAACCGCGTTTCTTAACGCTTCCTGCTTAGCGATCTACAAGGGTACGTAGATCCACTCTCCCTCTCGTAGATGCTCATCACCATGGATAGGTTTGTGTGTGCGTAGGAATTTTTTTGTTTCCCAAGCGACGTTCCCCAACAGTGGCATCATGAGCTAGGTTGATGGTTCGATGAGATCTCGAGTAGAACACAAAAGGTTTGTGGGCGTTGATGCTTAGATTGCTTCCTCCCTTGGTTGGATTTTGGTTCAGTGGGATTGTGAGATGAAGCGGCCCGGACCAACATTACTCGTACGCTTACGAGAGACCGGTTCCCTCGACGCAACTTGTTGCTTAGATGGCTTGCGGGTGACAGTTTCTCTCACTTTAGTTGGATCGGATCCGACAAAGACGGTCCTTGGGAAGGTGGAAAAGCAATCTATGTATCACCGTTGTGGTTTATGCGTAGGTGAGAATCGTTCTTGCTAGATACCCGTAGCAGCCACGTAAAACATGCAACAACAATTAGAGGATGTCTAACTTGTTTTTGCAGGGTATGTTGTGATGTGATATGGCCAATTACATGATGAGATATATGTGATGTATGAGATGATCATGTGATGTATAGAATTTCACGACTTGCATGTCGTTGAGTACGACAACCGGCAGGAGCCATAGGGTTGTCTTTAATTATTGTATGACTTGCGTGTCAATCATTAAGCGCTATGTAATGCTTTACTTTATCGCTAAGCGGTAGCAATAGAAGTAGAAGTAGGGCCGGCGCCACAACCCCAATGGCAACATATTGATGGAGATCAAGATGATGGAGATCATGGTGTTGTGCCGGTGACGATGGAGATCATGCCGGTGTTTTGAAGATGGAGATCTTAAACACAAGTTCTTGGCCATGTCATGTCACTTATGAATTGCATGAGATGTTAATCCTTTTATGCACCTTGTTTTGCTTAGTACGGCGGTAGCATTATAAGGTGATCCCTCACTTGAATTTCAAGATGAATTGTGTTCTCCCCGAGTGTGCACCGTTGTGAAAGTTCGTCGTGTTGAGACACCACGTGATGATCGGGTGTGATAGACTCTACGTTCACATACAACGGGTGCAAGCCAGATTTGCACGCGCAGAACACTCGGGTTAAACTTGACGAGCCTAGCATGTACAGACATGGCCTCGGAACACGAGAGACCGAAAGGTCGAACGTGAGTCATATAGTAGATATGATCAACATAATGATGTTCACCATTGCAGCCACCTCAACTCATGTGATGATCGGACTTGAGTTGGTGAATTTGGATCATGTATCACTCGAATGATCGGAGGGATGTCAATTTGAGTGGGAGTTCTTAAGTAATATGATTAATTGAACTCATTATGTTGTAGATTATGTTGTAGATTAATTTGAGTCAAAGTGTCTTTGCAAATTATGTTGTAGATTACTAGCTCGCGCTGTAGCTCCCTTAAAATTTTATATGTTCCTAGAGAAATAGAGTTGAAAGATTTTGGTAGCAATATTGCGGACTGGGTCCGTGATCTGAGGATTGTCCTCATTCCTGCACAGAAGGCTTATGTCCTTAATGCACCGCTCGGTGTGCCACCCCCTCTAGCGTCGTCTATAGATGTTGTGAACATCTGACAGGCATGTTTCGATGACTACTTGATAGTTTAGTGCGTCATGCATTACGGCTTAGAATTGAGGCTCCGAAACATTTTGAACATCACTGAACATATGAGATGTTCTAGGAGCAGAGATTGTGATCTCAGGCTCGTGCCTGTGTTGCGAGATATGAGATCTCCAACAAGATTCTTTGCCTGTAAGATGAAGGAGAATAGCTCAATCGTTGAGCATGTACTCAGATTGTCTGGGTACTACAATCGCTTGAATCCAGTGGGAGTTGATCTTCCAGATAAGATAGTGATTGATATAGTTCTACAAGTCACTGTCACTAAAGCTACTAGAACTTAGTGATGAACTATAATACACCAGGGATAGAAGTATTGATCCCTGAGGTGTTCACGATGTTTGACACCGCGAAGGTAGAAATCAAAAAGGAGCGTCAAGTGTTGATGGTTAATCAAACCACTAGTTTCGAAAAGGGCAAGAGCAAGGAGGGAAACTTCATGGATAGCAAGTCAGTTGCTGCTCCAGTGAAGCAACCCAAAGTTGAACTCAAACCCGAGACTAAGTGCTTCTATTATGAGGTGAGAGGTCGCTGAAGCGGAACAACCCTAGATGCTTGGTAGATAAGAAGGCTGGCAACATCGACAGAAGTATATTTGATATACGAGTTATTGATGTGTACCTTGCTAGTACTCCTAGTAGCACCTGGGTATTGGATACCGGTTCGGTTGCTAAATGTTAGTAACTCGAAATAAAAGCGACGGAATAAACGGAGAACTAGCTAAGGGTGAGGTGACGATGTGTGTTGGAAATGTTTCCAAGGTTGATGTGATCAACATCGCACGCTCTCTCTACCTTCAGGATTAGTGACGAACCTAAATAAATGTTATTTGGTATTTTGTGTTGAGCATGAACATGATTAGATCATGTTTATTGCAATACGATTATTCATTTAAGTTAAAGAATAATGGTTATTTTGTTTACATGAATAATACCTTCAATGGTCATGCACCCAGTGAGAATGGTTTGTTGAAATCTTGATCGTAGTAGTACACATGTTCATAACATTGATGTCAAAAGATACAAAGTTAATAATGATAGTACCACATACTTGTGGCACTGCCGCTAAATGTCGTATTGGTATAAAGCGCATGAAGAAACTCCATGCTGATGGATATTTGGACTCATTCGATTTCGAATCGGTTGAGACGTGCGAACCATGCCTCTTGGGCAAGATGACTAAAGGACCCCGTTGGATGGAGCGGGAAAGTGATTCATTGGAAATGATACATGTTGATGTATGCAATCTAGTGAGTCTTGTAGCGTGAAGTGGATATCGTTATTTTCTTACCTTCACTGATGATTTGAGTAGATATAGTGTATATTTACTTAATGAAACACAAGTCTGAATCGTTTGAAAGGTTCAAGCAAATTCAGAGTGAAGTTTAAAGATCATCGTGACAAGAAGATAAAAATGACTGTGATATGATCGTGGAGGTGAATATGTAAGTCACGAGTTTGGCATACAACTTAAGACAATGTGAAAGTTGTTTCACAACTAAACGCCACCTGGAACACCATAGTGTGATGGTGTGTCCGAACATCATAGTTATGCTCTATTGGACATGGTGCGTGCTATGATGTCTCTTATCGTTTTACTACTATAATTTTGGGGTTGTGCATTAGAGACAACTACATTCACTTTAAATAGGGCACCATCTAAATCCGTTGAGATGACACCATGTGAATTATGGTTTGATAGAAACCTAAGCTGTCATTTCTTAATACTTGGGGCTGCGACACTTGTGTGGAAAATGTTTTCACCTAATGAGGTCGAACCCAAGGCGGACAAATGCATCTTCATAGAATACCCTAAGATCAGTTGGGTGAACCTTCTATCTCAGATCCAAGTGCAAAGTGTTTGTTGCTAAAACGGATCCTTTCTCGAGGAAAAGTTTCTCTCGAAAGAATTGAGTGGGAGGAAGATAGAACTTGATGAGGTTGTTAAACGTTTGTTCAACTAGAGAGTAGCGCAGCGCAGGATGTTGTTTCTGTGAAGCCTACGTTAGTTGAAGAGGAAGTTAATGATGATGATCATGAAGCTTCAGGATCAAGTTACTATCGAACTTCGTAGGTCGACAAGGATGTGTACTGCTCCTAAGCGGTACGACAACCCTGTCTTGGAGGTCATGTTGTTGGACAACGATGAACCTACGAGCTATGGAGAAGCGATGATGGGCCCGGATTCCGACAAATGGTTGGAGGCCATGAAATCCGAGATAGGATCCATGTATGAAAACCAAGTGTAGACTTTGGTAGACTTGCTCGTTGGACGGCAGGTCGTTGAGTACAAATGGATCTTTAAAATGAAGACAGACACTGATGGTGAATGTCACTATTTGTAAAGCTCGACTTGTTGCAAAGATGTTTGTGACAAGTTCAAGGAGTTGACTACGATGAGACTTTCTCACTCGTAATGGTGCTAAAGTCTGTTGGAATTATGTTAGCAGTTGCTGTGTTTTCAATTATGAAATCTGGCAGATGGATGTCAAAACATCGTTTCCTTAACGGTTTACTTGAGGAAAGGTTGTATGTGATACAACCAGAAGGTTTTGTCAGGCCTAAGGATGCTAAAAGGTGTGCAAGCTTCGGTGATCCTTCCATGGACTGAAGCAAGCATCTCGGAGTTGGAATATACGCTTTGATGAGGTGATCAAAGTTTTGATGTTTATACAAAGTTTACGAGAAACTTGTATTTGCAATAAAGTGAGTGGGAGCACTGTAGAATTTCTGATAAGTATATGTGGATGACATATTGTTGATCAGAAATAATGTAGAGTTTCTGGAAAGCATAAAACGGTTATTTGGAAAGTGATTTTCAAAAGAAGACCTGGATGAAGCTACCTAATTGTTGAGCACCAAAATCTATGGAGATAGATCAAGATGGTCGATGAGACTTTCAATGAGTGCATACCTTGACAAGATTTTGAAAGAGTTCAAAATGGATCAGTCAGAGAAAGAGTTCTCGCCTGATTTGTAAGGTGTGAAAGTTGAGTGAGACTCAAAGCTCGACAACGGCAGAAGAAAGAGAAAGGACGAACGTCGTCCCCTATGCCTTAGCCATAGGCTCTATATTATGCCATGCTGTGTACCGCACCTGTGTGTGCCTTGCCATGAGTCGTCAGGGGGTACAAGAGTGAACCAGGAGTGGATCACTGGACAGCGGTCAAGATTATCCTCAGTAACTAAGAGACTGAGGAGATGTTTCTCGATTATGGAGGTGATAAAGAGTTCGTCGTAAGGAGTTACGTCGATACAAGCTTTAACACTAATCCGGATGACTCGTAGTAGCAATCTGGATATGTATAGTGGAGCAGCCATTTGGAATAGTACCGAGCGGAGTGTGGTAGCAGTGTTTACGGTTTGACATAGATATTTGCAAAGTACACACGGATCTGAATATCGCAGACCCGTTGACTATAAGACCTCTCTGACATGCAAAGCATGATCAAGCCCCAGAACTCATTGGGTGTTAGATTCATAGCAATGCGAATCACATGGTGATGTGAACTAGATTATTGACTCTAGTGCAAGTGGGAGACTGTTGGAAATAGGCCCTATAGGCAATAATAAATTAGTTATTATCATATTTCCTTGTTCATGATAATCGTTTATTATCCATGCTATAATCGTATTGTCGGAGACTTAGATGCATGTGTGGATACATAGACAAAACCATGTCCCTAGTATGCCTCTAATAGACTAGCTCATTGATCAAAAGATGGTTAAGGTTTCCTAGCCATGGACATGAGATGTCATTTGATAACGGGGTCACATCATTAGGAGAATGATGTGATGGAGAAGACCCAAACTGCAAACGTAGCATATGATCGTGTCAGTTTATTGCTACTGTTTTCCGCATGTCAAGTATGTGTTCCTATGACCATGAGATCATGCAACTCACAGATATCGGAGGAGTGCCTTGTGTGTATCAAACGTCGCAACGTAACTGGGTGACTATAAAGGTGCTCTACAGGTATCTCCGATGGTGTCTGTTGAGTTGGCATGGATCGAGACTGGGATTTGTTACTCCGTGTGACGGAGAGGTATCTCGGGGCCCACTCGGTAATGCAACATCACAATAAGCCTTGCAAGCAATGTGACTAATTGTTAGTTGCGGGATCTTGTATTACGGAATGAGTAAAGAGACTTGCCGGTAACAAGGTTGAACTAGGTATGGAGATACCGACGATCGAATCTCGGCCAAGTAACATACCGAAGAACAAAGGGAACGTTATACGGGATTAACTGAATCCTTGACATAGAGGTTTGATCGATAAAGATCTTCGTAGAATATGTAGGAACCAATGTGGACGTCCAGGTCCCGCCATTGGTTATTGGCCATAGAGGTGTCTCGGTCATGTCTACATAGTTCTCGAACCCGCAGGGTCTGCACACTAAAGGTTTGGTGACATTTCGGTAGTGTAGAATTATGTATGGTGGTGAACGAAGTTTGTCCAGAGTCCCGGATGAGATCCCGGACATCACGAGGAGCTCCGGAGGTAAAGATTCATATATAGGAAGTCCCAGTTTGGTTTCCGGAAAAGTTTCGGGCTCATCGGTAGTGTACCGGGAGTGCCGGTAGTGTACCGGGAGGCCTCCGGGAGGGGTATTTCGACCCCAAGAGGTCCATGGGCTGTGGGAGAATAATAACCAGCCCTTAGTGGGCTGGTAAAACAGCCACAAAGGCCCATGGCGTAGGAGAGAAAGTCCTGAAGCAAAAAGTGGGAAATCAGCCAATAGGAGGCAATCCTACTCCAACTAGGATTGGAGGTGAAGTAGGATTGCTTCCCACCTCCTATTTCGGCCGACCCAAAGGCCTTGGCGGCCTCTCGTCTCCTCTCCTCCTATATATACTAGTGGATTGGGTAGTTTTTGGACAGAATTCCCGGCCACGTGCTACCCGTTCCACCGGTGCATAGTTTCTCCTCTAGATCGGTTTTCTGCAGCGCTTAGGCGAAGCCCTGTCGGAATTGCTCCACCACCATCACCGGAGCGCCGTCACGCTGCCGGTGAACTCTCTCTCCTCTCCACCTCCTCTCGCTGGATTGAGACGGTGGAGATCGTCATCAAGCTGCACGTGTGCTGAACGTGGAGATGCCGTCCGTTCGGCGCTAGATCGGAAGGACCGTGATCGAGATCGCGAGACGGTTTGTGATGTGATCACGGAACGGATCGTGATGAGTTCGCGGGACAGATCGTGATCAAGATCGTGAGACGGATCGTGATGAGTTCGCGGGATGGATCATGATGTGTTCGCGGGACGGTTCGTGATTGGATCGCGGGACGCTCGGCGATTTGAATCGCGAAGAAGTTCGACTACACCAACCGCGTTTCTTAACGCTTCCCGCTTAGCGATCTACAAGGGTACGTAGATCCACTCTCCCTCTCGTAGATGCTCATCACCATGGATAGGTTTGCGTGTGCGTAGGAAAAGTTTTGTTTCCCATGTGATGTTCTCCAACAGTTACCCCTATATGCGTTTAGACTTGTTTGTTCTTCCTCGGTTCCTCGCTAGGGTTAAAATAATCCTGTTTTTTCCTTTGCTCGTATATCTTGCAGCTTCAGTTTATCTCGCAAAACCTATTTATAGGTCCTTAGTGATTTTTTGCATCATGGCTTTGTCCACCTTAACCCGCCGCCAAACTTCCGGCTCTTCCAATAAACCAAACCGGCGGCTTAGCATCATAATGCTTAAATTCGTCAGCTGTCCTAGTTGTCTATCACTTTCTAACCCGCCGCGTACCGCTACCTTTCACAGCCTTAACCTGCCATCATGTCTTGGGCGTCTTCTTCTTGCAATGGGGTAGGCTCTGCCGTCTCTGAAGAATTCCTGGAGGATTTCATAGACCCAGGAACTTTGCCGGCTAAGGATGTTATTCATTGGCGGGTTCCGGGTCAAGAGAAGAAACCCATCCCTCAAGAGGGTGAAATCGTTATATTTGCTGACCACCTTGCGTGCGGTTTTAGCCCGCCCGACTCTAAATTTTTCGGAGATGTCCTCCATTTCTTCAAGCTGCATCCTCAGGACATTGAGCCCAACTCTGTCTCCAATTTATGCAACTTCCAAGTCCTTTGCGAGGTTTACTTACAAGAAGAGCCGTCCCTGGATCTCTTCCGTGACTTCTTTTATGTCAACCGCCAAATAGAAGTGGCGGCTGGCCCAAGCTTAGAACTCGGCGGAGTCTCCATCCAAAGGAGGCGGGATATGGCTTTTCCAGCTGTTCGAATGCCAAGTCACCCCAAGGATTGGAATAGCACTTTGTTTTATTGCAAAGACACTTCTCCAGAGGGAGAGCATCCACTGCCGGCTTACCGTCCTACCTGGCTCTGCACCACGGCTAGACTTCTAGACCAAATGTCGGCCTCAGCACGAGTGAAGTTTGCTCCAGCCTTCGCCAATATTAGAGCCCTCCTAGCAAACGGTCTGACAGGAATTGATTTAACCCGCTGTTGGATCTCTTGGAAGGTTATGCCACTGAGCCGGCAGGACCGTCTTATGTGTGAATGTACGGGCGACGCCAATGACCCCCTCTGCTTCAGTCACACCACTCTGATAGAAGAGAACATTGTTGCCGCCATCAAGGGGCTTATCTGTGAGTCCCAAGAAGCTTGCCGCACCATCGGGTTACAACCTTTCTGTGCCGCAAACCAGGACCCAGATGTCAGGACGACTTTCAAATCTCTTTACCTTCATGTTAACTATACATGTATGTAGCAACCTTTAACCTCTTTCGGCGGCTCTTGCTTTCAGGCTAATTCTAGCTTCTGGAAGAAAAGATATACTCCTCCTGCGAAGAAGTCTAAGGAAAAAACCGGCGGCCAAAAGAAGAAAACTGCTGTTCAACAGCAGGCTGAGGTTGATGACTCGGAGGTAGAACTTGATTCTCTTGGCTGTCTTTTTATGCGCCTTACTAACAATAATAACTCACAGGAAGAATCGAAGACAAGCCATGCCAATGTTTCTGAGGTAACCTATATTTCATCTGACTCAGAACACCTTCCACCAAAGAAGATACGGCTGGTCGTCCGAAAAGTCCCATTTTTCTCATCCTCTTGCTCATTTAGACCCCGATTTTCTTTTGAAAAAGCAACATCACACCTCCTGACACCAAACCCAGAGCGCCGGCTCTGAAGATCTTGTGGCCGGGTTATCCAATTCTCCGGCTCAGTGGAAGCGACCGGCTGAGGTACTCATTTAACTAAGTTCAGCTTTGTCAACCTTGCATCATAACCTTACTCTGCTTTATATTGACTTAACTGCCTTCAGAAAACACCCCCGTTGTCAGGCGACTCCACAATGACTAAGCTTCCACCTCTGAAGATCAATCCAGAGTACGTACCTTTGTGTCTGCATCATATCCCTTTGCCATCCTTGACCTTTACATAATAATAATCTTTTGTGTTTTCTAGGGCTCAAGCAAAACAAAGGAAGATCGACGGGTCTACCTCTGCCCCCACTGCTCAAGAATCGGAGACTGCTAAGCCAGACTCTCCTACAGCTCACACTGAGCCCTCTGCAGCTACGAAGGATGCGCCTGAAGATACTCATCGGTCCTTTGAGCCGACAGCCCATGAGATGGAAACTGATAGTCCTCCAAGGGCTAATTCTAAGCCGCCCAGCCCTTCAACAGCTGTCGAAGATCCAGTTCTTCCGGACATCATCATTACTGGGACTGGCTTTCAATCTCCCAAACCCCATGTACTGACAAAGCACACTGACAAGGCTAAAGCTTCTTTGCTTGAAAAACTAGACTTTGAATTCCCCATGCTGGGGAAATTAAATATAGATGAATTACATGTTGGTTATTTGAACCGCCTCTCCACAAGCCGGAACATGGAGCTCAAATTTGTAGGTTTGATGAAGAAAAAATATGAGGTACTCCTGCCTTCCCTTATACCCTTATGTAGCCCCCAAGAGCTGGTTTAGTATTGCAAATGGTAAACCGGGTCTTCCAATCCGTGTCATAAGTAGACAACTTAGCCTGTAGCCCCCAAGTATCGGCTTAACATGTATATGTTGAGCCGGTACTTAGTGTTGATGAGTTGATCAATGGTAGCCCCTAAGTCTGGGTCAGTATAGTAATAATGGTCCGGAACTTCATGTAAACTTGGAAACCATCTATGTAGCTCCCAAGTATCGGTTTAACTTACTTGAACGAAGAGCCATATGTAGCCCCCAAGTGTCCGCTTAACTTTGATGAAGATGAGATGGAACTTCATTGTAGACTTGGAGAGCGAACAGACATTAGCCCCCAAGTGCCGGCTTAACTTGATAAAGATGAGCCGGAACTTCCTTGTAGACTTGGAGAGCGAACAGACATTAGCCCCCAAGTGTCGAGTATATTGCTTGCAATCTGCTTGAGACTTGCATTATATTCCCTTAGCTAATCATCCGCAAATATTTTAACCTGGCGAGTTACCCCTCCTGGGAAACTTTGCTTTTGTATGTCACAGGAAACTTTGAGCAAGGCTGAGTCTGATCTGACCGGATTAAAGGGCAATCTTACTTCCCAGCAAACCGCCCGGGGCGAAGCGGAGGAGAAATGCCGGGTTGCGCCGAAGAGCTTGAAAAAGTTAAATCTGACTTTGCTGCTTTCAAGAAGGCCGCTGAAGCGGAGCAAAGTGCCCTAGCAAAACATGCAGATGACGCGGACCAGTGGCTCAAGCTTGTATCACACGAGTTGCAGACCCTGAAGCGCCATATCTCGAAGATGACTGCTGCTATATTTGGTAAGTACTGAATATTGAGCCAATTCCCTTGCTTGCAAGACCGCGCAAGCAGCTTATAATGCGAAACCCGTCTTTGCAGGTCAAAGAAGCCACCAACTCGGTGCCGACAACCTGTTGCAGCTGAAAGCCGTATATACCTTGTCGGAGCAGTTGTACTACGGGACCATCTGCACTATCAGAGCCATGCTGACTAAAGAAAGCATCCCCAAATTCATGAAAGGAGTCATAGAGCTCTTATCAACCCTGCCGAAGCAAATCCAAGAGCTCAAACGACCAGCCGCCCGGAAGGGAGCAATTGCTGCGGTAAGCCGGGCGTTGGCCTTTGCCCCGGAGCTAACTGCTGAAGAGATGATGGATGGCTTTCCGTCCATAAAAGAAGACGGCTCAGAATTCACAAAAGCTGACTATGCCCGTTGTATGAAGGCCTCGAGGATACTTGTATCGGTACTGGCAGAAGAAGTTGATCTATCAACGTACTACGAGGCTTACAATGCTGATAACAGACAAGTGCGTTGCCCAACCTTTGAAGCTAGGGACTTAACTCCTGCATGCCGTAAGCACCTCTTTGCCCCTGACATTGACCCGTCTCCCCTCTTTGACGAGGCCCAGTTTGAAGCATTAACAAACTGCAACCGGGACGTGGACAATCTTCAGATTGAGGAGGTCGAACACCCGCCGCGGGATGACCCGCCGTCAAGTTGAACAAGCTGATCCTGCAGTGGGATAACCCGACTCCTTGACCCGCCAAAGTTTGAGCAGTGTACAAAACCTTTAAGTCTTACTTTTTGGGCTGTGGGGAGAGCTTTGTAATAGGCTTAGAAAAACCTTGATTGCCTGAACCGTGCCATCGTGCACGTGCACAACTTGATATATCTTTAACTGTTTTGTGCTTCACTCATATCTTGTCATCCGACTTCATGGCGGCTTATCTTAATAGACAAAGCCTGCGAAAACAAATAGCAGAATATATTCTGCATTGCTATGAGGGCGACTTGAATAAGCACAACCTGTGGATGTCAAATCTTTCCTGACCTTGCCTTTTCGAAAACTCATATGCCGGTTCTTCTAGGTGGACTCGCTACTAGAACTCTTTAACTGTACAGTGTCTATATCGAGAGTGACCGTCAATTTAGTTGAACGGCTCAGGGTCTCCAGGCGAGATTAACTGTTAAGAGTGTAACAGAACACAAAGAGAAGCAATAGGGCATGAGTACCCTAATGGCCCATAAACTGCCTCTCACGTGACACAAATCTGCCGTTTGAACCTTAAACAGTGCAGGGTCTTTAAAAGAGTAACTGTTTAAGAGTACGAACGGGACACATAGTGGAGAGTCGGTGGTAGATGGGTGAGTTTGTCCTCACTTTCCGTAAGTCAGCCCTCACGGGACAAGAGTCGCCGGTTTAACCTTGACTAGTACAAGGTCTCTAGCGAGAGTGGCCGCCAAATCTGTTTGAATAGCTCGGGGTCTCTAATCGAGATTAATTGGCAAGAGTTCGGCGGGTCACATAGCGGAGCAGCATCAGCATACATGCAGGTTTAACTCAAACTTGCGGTGGCTGGAGAGCCGATCAATAGGGTATGTAAGGTAAACCCGGTGGGTTGGAAGCCCCCAAATGACCTTGTTTAAGGGGTCAACTTTTGGGTAAATAACCCGCCTTACTGTGGCTGAAGAGCCGATCAACAGGGTGTGTAAGCTAAACCCGATGGGTTGGAAGCCCCCAAATGACCTTGTTGATAGAGTCAACTTTCGGGTATATAACCCGCCTTATTGTGGCTGAAGAGCTGATCAGAGGGTGTGTAAGCTAAACCCGGTGGGTTGGAAGCCCCAAAATGACCTTGTTGACGAAGTCAACTTTTGCACAAGCTGAGATACGTGAAACGGTAGAGGCCCAACTTGCAGAGATGCCCACTTTATATATATATATATATAATGATGGTGTACAATGTCGAGTGTTGATGACTCAAGTATAGTAAGGCCGTAGATGAGCTATATTCCACGGCCGACGGGTCTCCTTCCCAGAAGTGCTTGACTCGTCTCGTATATCAATGAGATAATACGACCCGTTGTTGAGATCTCTGCTAACCACGAAAGGTCCTTCCCATGGAGAAGATAATTTGTGCGCATCCATCTGATCTTGAAACAAACGCAACACTAAGTCACCTTCTTGAAACGTTCGGGTCTTAACTCTGTGGCTATGGTAGCGACGCAGGTCTTGTTGATAAATCGCTGATCGAGCCGCCGCCAAATCACGCTCTTCATCCAAAGCATCAAACACGTCTTGACGCACTGTCTCATTATCCGCCTCAAAGTAAGCCTCCATGCATGGCGAGTCATGACATATATCGCTTGGTAACACGGCTTCTACGCCATAAACCATGAAGAAAGACGTATAGCCTGTTGATCTGTTGGGAGTAGTTCTGATGCTCCATAAGACTGATGGCAACTCCTCTACCCTACAAACCGCCATTCGTTGTAAAGGAACCATAAGATGGGGTTTGATGCCTCTCAAGATTTCCTGGTTAGCGCGCTCTGCCTGATGTTGTCGTTTTCTCACGACAGATGCCATAGGGTGGCTTATCGTAGGTGGTTGGGGTCGGAGGACACCAACGGTCTCCGGGTGCGAGATTGGGCACAAGCGGTGGTGACACGTGATGTACCCAGGTTCAGGGCCCTCCGTGGGAGGTAACACCCCTAGTCCTGCTTGGTCTAGTTGGATGGATGGGTATGTGTACAAGGGTGCTCCTGGAGCTGTATCTTGAGGAGGAAGAAGGAGCAGCCGGCTCGTCCTCCTCCACTACTAGAGGGGGTTTGAGAGTTGTGTGGATGTGCAAGAGTGATCGTTCGTCCCCGTTGCATGGGGGGCTCGGGGGGTTTTATAGGCCACCCCCGGCTCTACTATATACCTAAAGTACAAGGGCAGAGGGACCCGGCTGGCAGCCTCTCCGGCTGACTTGGGGGCCCCGCTCTTCGTGCCGTCTTGTTGCCGGTAGGGTCCTCCGGCTGGGAGGTCTTGTCGCCTGCTGGAGCCCGCCAGCCGGCTCTACGATTATCCCTCGCCCACCTGTCGCGGCACGGGTCACCGGGGAGGCATCGTCTAGCGCCAGCCGGCCGAAGCCTCCGGTACGGACGACTGCACTGTAGCCACGTCGGGGCAGGTAATCAAGTGGGCGAGGGCATGCCAGCATTGTTTCGCTGCCCAGTCGTGCTCACCAAGGTCAGCGGCCTGGATAGCCAGACTGCAGCCATGCGCCCAGTGCGTCAGCGGCCACTGTGGCCACAAGACCGCCCGTCGTGGCGGTCATGTCTTGTCGTCGTGCCCGCTCCCAGGGGGGTGGGACATCGCACGTTCGCCCCTGGGTCAATGGCTGGAGGCGACCCAGAAAGCAGCCGGCCACACCCAACCGGCCGATGGTCGAGCCGGACGCGCGACCAGCCGCCCGTGTCGCTAGCCGGCAGCACATCGAATCGACCGTCCTCCAGCCAGCCATGGACAACCGACCACATAGTTTTCTTCAAAGCGGAAGGGGGAGAAACCCATTGCTTTGGACTACCTAAGGGTAATAACCCCGTCAATAGTCCCCGAAGCCAGCGGGAGCCCGCGTCCGGCAGACGGAGGGGAGCCTGTGGCTTTCCCCCTGCGGTACCCACCTCCGGCGCAAAGCCGAAGGGGCAGCCGGGTCTACAGTTGGACCCGACGCCTCGGGTACCGACGCAACGCCCCGGGACCCGTGCTGACCCACCATGCGCCACGTGGCGAGTGATGATGTGACGGGCCCTGCGCACGCAGGGGAGATGGGACATCGGCCTGGGCCTTGCCCGCTAGGCCCCGGACATAGCCCAGTAGCGCTCGAGGCGCACACCGGGATCCTCTGTGCCCCGAAGTGGCCATTACGATCCGGGGCCACCCACGCACGTGCGGAGTTTCCGTGGGAGTGGGCACAATTAATCCCACGTCCCCCGATCATGGCCTCCCCTATAAAAGGGGAGGAAGGGCAGGGGCGAAGATACCCGCATCCCTCTCGCCCCCCTACTTCCCCACCTTCGTGCCTTCTTCGTCCTCCTCGGCTTCCTGCCCAGCACCACGCCCGAGCCTGCAACCGCGCCCGCATGCCGCCCCGCCTCCGTGATGGCTAACGGATGCGGAGGGAGCTGGGCTGGCTCCATCGTTGTCGAAGGGGACATTGCGGAGCTTCGCCACACGCGGATGCTACCACCGGCGGAGCGAGTGGTCGCACGCACGTCTAACGACGAGGTGGCGCCGGCGCCGCAGCTGGGGGAACATGTCGTGTTCCTCTGGCACTTCGCACGTGGCTTCGGGCTCCCCATAAGACACTTCTTCCGCCTACTCCTCGACACTTTTGATCTCCATCCGCATCATCTTGGCCCCAACGCGATCTTGTATGTCGCCGCGTTCGTGACGCTGTGCGAGGGATATCTCAGGGTTCTTCCTTTTCTTGAGCTCTTCAACGCCCTCTTCTATCTCAAGCCGTTAAAGAGCAGCGCCTGCGGGGGCACAGTGGTGTGCTGCCATGGCACCACACGCTTCCCTCTGCTTTCTCTCATCGACTCCGTCAAGGGGTGGCACCGGACATTCTTCTATGTGAAGAACACCGACCCGGGTTTGGATTTCATCCAACTGCCGCCGTTCGTCGACGCGTAGTCCACCCAGCTGAACTGGCAGGGAACCGCTTCGTGCGGCATGGCCCTGGTGGAGCTCGGCCGGCTCACGCAGCTGAAAAGCTCCAAGGGGTTGGTCGTCGCCGATCTGGTGGTGGCCTTCATCTCGCACTGGGTGTTGCCTCTCCAGATGAGGCCACACCGGATCTGCGATATGTCCGGCCATCGTGACCCCTACCGGCTGTCCACCATTGACCTGACACCGGCTCAAGTGGCGAAGTGGGTGAACGCTCTAACGACGTTCAAGCTGAAGCCCGAGTCGTGGTCCTTCGGCATGGAGCCGTACGATCGCATCAACTGTCCCCCGGTAAGTCTTTTGATGAGACGATCTTTCTTCATTTGATTCTTTCCAGTCGGCAGCCGGCTGCGGACCTCACTTTGCCGTGTTGACCGTAGCTGTTAGTGCGACAGAACATGCCGGACGGCCCCCACCCCCAGATCGTCGAGGCGGAGCACGAACACTCCGACTCTGAATACTATGAGCAGGGAGGCCCGCCGGAGGAGGGGGTGGACTCCTCAGAAGGAGTCGATGAGCCGGCGACCCTAGTGAAGCCGGTGGATCCGGCGTAGCCGGGGAGCTCAGCGGAGCGGGTGAGTTCCTTCTTGCCCCCACGACCAGGGACTGGACGGACGACGATGATGACGTAATGATTCTGAACATTAGGATCGGCGGAGCGAGGAGCGGCCGGCTCAAGCCCCGGCGGCCGGAGCTGCCGGCCAGGCGAAGAGGCCAACTCAAGGGGGACCGACGGCCCCGCCGCCAGTCCCTAAGCGAGTGAAGGTGGCGGTGCGGAAGCCGCCGACGCCTACCAAGCGGGCCTTGCCCCTCATCATCGGGTAAGTCTCTTTTTGGCGTCTTGCGTGTGTTTTCTTCCGGGTCGCGAGCCGATGGGTGACCGGCCTTTGTGCACAGTAGGGACCCCATCGAGCTTCACAAGGGAGAGCCGGCAGGGGAACCGACGGATGCCGCCAGCCGGCTGGCCCACGAGCACGTGGCCACCCAACGGGAGGAGAAGAGGAGGCTCGCGAAGCTGCAAGCCTCAAAGTCAGGAACGCGGGGCGGGGCCTCGCATTGCGGGACTTCGAGCGACGGGTGGCGGAGGAGGTCCGCGGACCCCACGCGAGCGTCAGACTCAGCGGCGGAATCGACCCATCTATCGAGGCCTCCGTCGAGCGAGCTACGAGGGGCGGCCATGGACCCGCTTGCGCCTCCGTCCATGGAGGAGGCGGCCCTCGCAAGGGCAACGGCAACAGAGCCGGCTCCCGAGGTGACCCGGCAGGAGGTGGTGGACGTGACACTGCCCGTGGCCGAGCCGGAGGCAGCATCAGAGGCGGCGCCAAAGGTGGCGGCCATGGAGGTGGAGGCGCCCTCCGTCGCGATCATCGCGCCAAAGCGGCAGGGAGCAGGGACGGCAATGGCGTCGGGGGAGGGCCGGCGGGGGGCGACACCCGGACCCTCACCGTTGTTGGCCCATCGCCGGTGGCCGGTAGTATGGCGAGCCCAGCGGCAATGGCGACCGGGCCCGGAGGACCCTGCGAACCATGCAGGAGGTGCTCCGGGACTGGCAGGCGCTGGCGGGCGTGCCAGCCCTACTGGCTCCCCAGACAGGCGGCCCGGTCCCCTCATTCGGGGACTTGGGGAGCGTCCTGGACCGGTGCCGGCAGGAGCTGGCCCGGTTCGCGGAGGCGGCAGACGGCACCCTGCAGCGTGCAGAGGTAAGAACTATTGCCCTTGTCTTAGATTTTTCAGTGGGGGCACGCAAGCACACCCACTGGGTGTAGCCCCCGAGATGCGGGTCGGCTGAACGGCTGACGGGCAGCCGGGCCGGATCTCTTTTGAGCATGTCTTGATTTTTGGCTCTGCGTGATAGGAGGGGAACTCCTTGCGACAGAAGCTGTTTGAGGAGCCGGTCGCCATCCACGATCACGACAAGCATGACTTCTACCACCTGGAGGAGGATCTAGAGCGCGTGCAGGGTAAGTTGAGTTTCGCGGAGGGGTATGTAGCCCCCGAGAGCCGGCTGATGCCTGCCTTGTCTTGTAGGTGACCTGACCGCCCTCCGGGACGAGAAGACCGGGCCCGTCTCCGAGCGAGTCCGGCTTGCGCAGAATGTCCAGGCGGTCGCGCAGGAGAAAGACCGACGGGCCGCGCTGCTGGTGGACGGGGAGGCAGCCTAGGACCGCCTCAAGGCCACCTTGGCGAAGGTGGTGGCGGCCAAGGAGACGGCCGTCAAGGAGGCGGCTAACACTGCCCGGAGGACCACCGGCCTCCAAGACGAGGTGACCCGCCTCGAGAGGTCGCTCGAGGAGGTCAGGAGATCCCTTGCCGCATCGGAGGCGGCGCTATCGTGGGAGCGGAAGGCGGCGCTCAACTTTGCCATCGGGGTGGACGACACCATCGAAGGTAAGTGTCTGTTTTTCCCTTCTCTAACCGGTTGCTTTTTCCTTTGGTGGTTCTTGTGTTTGATTTTCCTTTCTTCCCTCTTCTTCCCCTTTCTCCCAGATCATTTCCCAGAAACTCAACGCCGCGCTGAGCGCGCCGTCGAGGAGCACCGGGACTACCTTCGGGAGCGCGGGCGCTCCATCGAGGAGGATGCCACGTGGGACATGGATGAGCTTGGAGTCGCCATCGAGTACCGGCTGACCCACCTCGAGCGGAGCATGGAGCGGCTGAAGACGGCCGGGAAAGAGATCATCACCGCTTTGTGGCCAAGATGCGGAGGAGCTCTGGCGAACCGTGTGGCCTTATGGCTGGAGCAGGGCATGGCCCGGCTCAAGGCCTGGAAGGCATCAACAGCCTGAGCTGGCGCGCAGATGACGCTCCGGTTCGTCATGTCGTGGTACCGCAGCGTGGACTTGGGCCGGCTGGCCACCATGCAGGACGAGCCGGTCGAGGAGCGGGAGGCCCGTGAGCCGGCCCTTGTCTGCCGGGCCAGTGAGGACGACGAGTTCCTGCTGGCCATTGGCGAGGACGGCGAGCCGGTGCCTCAAGACTCCTTCAGCATCCCCCAAGGCCCAGCAGACAAGGAGGTTGCTGACGAGAGCACCGACTCGAGCGGCGAGATGTTCGGAACCGCCGAGGCCGCCTCGAAGGACAAGGAGGCTGACCCGAAGGCCGCGACCACCTTCGAGGCGGGAATCGAGCCGCCCAACGACGCGCCGGCTGGAGGCACGCCGGCTGGCGATGCGCCGATGGCCTGAGCCCTCGGGCGCCTTTATCTTTCTTTTTTCGTTCCTGCAAGTTAGGCTCGAGTCAACCCACTTGGGGTGTTATGTAATGAACCGTACTAGCCGTGGGCCACTTTTGTCTTAACGTTTGCATTCTGAATATTTGTGTTTGCCTTAATGCTCGTGACAACTTGTCTTTATCCTTTTTTGCCCTCTTGGTTCTTTTCAATCCCCCTCCTTTTCCCCTTTGGTTTTGGCCCCGCTAGCCCGCCAGCCGGGAGTTGGTCTGTAGCTGGTTCGGGGTGTTCGCCTCGAGGGAGCCGGTTCGGAACTTAGGAACCGTGAGGGCCTTTCGGGATAAGTAGAGTGGCAGAGGCGAGGCGGTGGTCCGGCTGGGCCTAGCCGGTATCTCCTTTTGATCGACCTTTCGTGTGAGCTAAGCCTTGCCGCCCCAAAGCCTCATCAGCTGGATAGTCGGGAGCCGAATCAGTAGATGGGAGGGGTGGGAGGGTTTGCCCGGCTCACACTACTTAGCCAATTTTTCGACAAAAGCGACCTAGGGCTAGCCGGTGAGCCCCCGGGCTCGGGGAGCCGGTGGGCGAGGAAACCTTTGAGGGAAGCAAAACAGGGCGTGCCCCAGGAGCCGGCCTGGGGCACCCATTGCATTCATAACCCAAAAGGGTGGGGATACATACATACGTTGGTGTTTTTAGCAGTAAAACGGGCGGAGGAGCGCCGTGTTCCATGCGCACTCTGTCTCTTTGCCGGAGGCATCTCTTTTGCGCTTCTACGGCTTTTGGGCGTCTATTAGGTAGTATGCGTTGTTCTGCAGCGCCTTGCTGATGATGAACGGGCCCTCCCATGGGGAGGACAGCTTGTGTTGTCCAGCTGTCAGCTGGATCCGCCTGAGGACCAGGTCCCCTTTGCAAAAGGAGAGTGGCCGGATCCGCTTGCTGTGGTAGTGTCGGAGCTTCCGCTGGTAGATTGACATCCAGCTCAAGGCCAGTTCGCAAGCTTCCTCGAGTAGGTCGACGTTGTCTTCTCTTGCCTCCTTTGCGTCCTTCTCCGTGTATAGGGCGACCCGAGGTGAGTCGAACTCGATGTTGGTGGGGATGATCGCCTCGGACCCATATACAAGGAAGAAGGGAGTGTAGCCGGTTGATCGGTTGGGGTTGGTCCTGAGAATCCAAAGGACAGCCGACATCTCGTCGATCCAGCAGCCGGCCGACCTTACCAACGGCGTCATGAGCCAGGGCTTGATGCCGGACAGGATGAGGCAGTTCGCCCTCTCGACCTGGCCGTTTGACTATGGATGAGCGATGGAGGCCAGGTTGAACAGGATTCCTTGCTTGGAGCAGTAACGTGCGAGCGCGCCCTTGGCGAAGTTCGTGCCGTTGTCAGTGATGATGCCGTGGGGGATGCCATAGTGAACCATGATGTTGTCGGTGAACTGGACGGCCATGGGGCCATCCAGCTTCTTGATCGGTCATGCCTCGATCCATTTGGTGAATTTGTCGACAACCACCAGCAAGTGTGTCATGCCGCCTCGTGCGGTTTTGAAGGGACCCACCATGTCCAGGCCCCAGACGGTGAAGGGCCATGAGAGGGGGATGGTTTGGAGGGCTGATGCCAACAGGTGGCTCCGCGTGCTGAAGCATTGGCAGCCCTCGCACTCGTCGACCAATTCCTTGGCCGCCTCGAGAGTGGTGGGCCAGAAGAAGCCGTGGCGGAAGGCCTTGGCCACCAGGGTCCTGGAGGCGACGTGGTGCCCGCACTCGCCCAAGTGGATGTCGAGGAGGATCTCCAGACCCTTTTTCGGCTCGACGCACCGCTGGAAGACGCCGGTGCTGCTGCGATGGACGAGCTCGCTGTTGATGATGTTGTATGCCGAGGCCCGATGCTGACCTTGTCTTGCCAAGGCCTCATCCGGGGGGAGCTCGTCGCGCACGAGGAACGCCAAGATAGGCTGGCCCATGAGGGAGCTGAGACGGGTCCGACTCGGGCGCCCCCGGGCCTAGATGAATAGCCCTCGGGACCGGCTCGCTAGCCCTCGTGACCGGTTGATCGATTGTCATCATGACAGCTGCATCATTGGAGCCGGCAGCCGCAGGTGCAATTGGCTCGACTAGTGCCAGCAGGGCGGCCGAAGTTGTGGGAGCCGGTGGCGAAGCTGCCGAAGGGACGCCTGGAGTCATTAATGGTCCGATAGCGTTTGCCGGCATGAAGATTGATTCTGACTCCGGGGAAGGCTTGATCGAGGGCTTGAGCAGCCGCTCAAGGGAGACGCCGGCTGGGATGGCCTGCCGGGTGGAGCCGATCTTTTCCAACGCGTCGGCCGCCTCGTTGTCCACCTGCAGGACGTGATGAAACTCACAGCCCTTGAAGGAGCCGGTGAGCTGTTGTACGAGGAAGCGGTAGCTGGCCATGTTGGCGTCCCTGGCGTCCCATTCGCCAGAGACCTGCTGCACCACGAGGTCGGAGTCGCCGAAGCATAGGATGCGCCTGATGCCGATCTCCTTGGCGAGCCGGAGGCCATGGACGATGGCTTCATACTCATCCACGTTGTTGGAGGCGGCGAAGTGGATCTGGAGGGCATACTTGAGCTGATCACCTATCGGGGAGGAGAGGACTATGCCGGCACCCAGACCGGTCCTCATTTTCGAGCCGTCGAAATGCATGCGCCAATGCGTGGAGTCTGGGGGAGGCGGCACGAACTCTGTCTCCGCCCAGTCGACGAGGAAGTCAGCCAACGCCTGTGACTTGATGGCTGTTCTTGGCTCATACCGGATCTCATGATCGGCGAGGGCGATGACCCATTTTGCGATCCGGCCGGTGGAATCCCGTCCGCTCATGATCTCGCGGAGCGGGGCCGTGCTCACCACGATGATGGTATGTTCCTGAAAGTACTGCTTGACCTTCTTAGCGGCGAAGTATATGCCATAGCACATCTTCTGGTAGTGACTGTAGTTCTAATTGGATGCGGAGAGGACCTCACCGAGGTACTAGACGGGGCGCTGGACCGGTAGGGACTCGCCCTCCTCCGACCGCTCGACCACCAAGACAACGCTGATGACGCGAGTGGTCGCCGTGATGTAGGCGAGCAAGGGTTCCTTCTCAGCCGGCGCAGCCAAGACGGGTGCGCGGGTGAGAGCCTTCTTGAGGCCACGGAAGGCCTCGTCCGCCTCGTAGGGCCAATCGAACGTGCCCGGCTTCTTGGTGTGACCCGGCTCGAGCAGAGCCGTCTTGCGAAGGAGCCCGTAGAGGGGCAAGGCTTTCTCCGCCAACTGGCTGATGAACCGGCTGAGCGAGGCGAGGCAGCCGGTGAACTTCTGGACGTCGCGGAGCCGGTCGGCTTGGGCATGCGCTCGATTGTGCTGATCTTCTCTGGGTTAGCTTCGATGCCGTGGGTGGTCACGAAGAAACCCAGGAGTTGGCCGGCTGGGATGCCGAACACACACTTCTCTAGGTTGAGCTTGATCTTGTATTCGCGCAGGTTTGCGAAGGTCTCCCGGAGATCGTCGAGGAGGCTGAAGTGCTTCTTGGTTTTGACGATAATGCCATCGACGTAGACGTGTACGTTCCTGCCTATCTGAGGCGAGAGACACTTTTGCATGCACCGCTGGAAGGTGGCGCGTGCGTTCTTCAGGACGAAGGACATGGTGATGTAGCAGTAGGCCCCAAAGGGCGTGATGAAAGAGGTCTTGAACCGGTCTTTCGGGTCCAGCTTGATCTGGTGGTAGCCGGAGTAGGCGTCCAGGAAGGACAACAAGTCGCAGCCAGCCGTGGAGTCGATGACTTCGTCGGTCCGCAACAGGGTGAAAGGGTCCTTGGGGCACGCCTTGTTCAGGCTAGTGTAGTCGATGCAGATGCGCCAGGTCTTGTTCTTCTTCAGAACCAGGACTGGGTTGGCCAGCCAGTCCGGATGGAAAACTTCCATGATGAACCTGGCTGCAAGCAGCCGGGTGATCTCTTCTCCTATGGTTCGCCGCTTCTCCTCGGAGAAACGGCATAGGGGTTGCCTGACCGGCTTGACGTCTGACCGGACGTGTAGTTTGTTATCGGCGAACTTCCTCGGAACACCCGACATGTCCTTGGGGGACCATGCAAATATGTCCCGATTCTCACGGAGGAAGTCGACGAGCTTGCCTTCCTATTTGCTGTTGAGGCGGGAGCCGATGGTGACGCACTGAGCGGGGTTAGCCGGGTCGAGCGGGTTTTGCTTGGTGTCCTTGGACTATTGGAAGGAGGCTTCGCCGACGGACTAGGAGGGGGGAGCCGGCACGGCCGGCTGACTGGTAGTAAGGGCCATGAGCTGGTCGAGCTGCCGTTTCTCCTCGGCGATTTCCAGGGCCTCAGCCAACCGGCTGCCGTCTCGAGCGCACTCGAGCGACATCTTGTAGTCACCCGTGGTGGTGATGATTCCCTTGCGGCCCGGCATCTTGAGCTTGAGGTAGGCGTAATGGGGGACCGCCATGAAGCTGATGAGGGTCGGCCGGCCCAACATCGCATGGTAGGGACTCGCGAGGTCCACGACCTCGAACAACACCGACTTGCGGCGGAAGGGGTCGGATCCGCCGAAGAGGACGTCGAGCACGATCTTGCCGACAGGGGAGCAGGACTTTCTAGGCACGATGTCGTGGAAAACCGTCCGGCTCGCCTGCAGGTCTTCTATCTTCAGCCCCAGCTTGTGCATCATGTTGAGGTAGAGGATGTTGATGCTGCTGCCACCATCTATCAGCACCCGTGAGAAGCGGCAAGTTCGTTCCTTGGTGACGATGGTGGCATCAAGGACCAAAGCGTAGCTGCCGGGATTCGACATCACGACGGGGTGATCGTCCTGGCTTCTCTGACCAGTGCATGAACTGGGGAGTTGCCGGCATGGTGGTGTTCACCTCACGACGGAGCTGGCGTTGACCATGTTTGCCCGTCACTTCACTAGTGAAGACGACGTAGCAGTCGTCCTGGTTGGGGAACTGATCATGGAGATGACCGTCGTTTTGGGCCGGAGCCGAAGCCAGCACCGGGGCGGCAGCTGGGGCCGGGGCCAGCACGTGGGTAGGCGGCACAGGAGGAACCGGAAGGCCGTCCCACCGGGCCAATCGATGTGAGAAGCTGCACTGCCAGAGCGTGTGCGTAGAGGGTTTGGCCCTGAGTGGTTCTTGCAGGGGAGGTCGAGCATCTGCTCAAAGGTGAGCTTTGGCTGCCAGGTAGCCTTGCGAGTGCGCTGGCGCTGGCTGGAAGGCTGGGCAGCCGACTCCTGCTCCTTGATGGTGTCGACCTGCCGGCTCCCGTAGCGGGGATCTGGCTGGTCGTTCTTGCGCTTGTTGTTTTGCGGCTGCCGACTATTGGCAGCCAGCCGGGACGTCACCGGTGTTGTCGTTGCCTTGGCAGGCGGGGTCGTCTTGACCCGGATGGCCGAATCAGCTACGGCATACTTGTCCGCCTTGGTCATGAGCTTGGTAAGTGTGGCCGGCTGGGAGCACAGAAGCTTATGCTTGAGAGGGGTGCCGTCCCGACAACCTTCAATGAAGTACTGCACGGCTTGTACCTCGTGCACCCCCTCGCAGGAGTTGCGGAGCTTGGTCCATCGAGTGAGGTAGTCGCAGAGGGATTCGTCTGGCCCCTGAACGCACATGGAGAGTTCATGGGGGCGGCCAGGCCTCTTGTAGGTGCCGGTGAAGTTGTGAATGAAGGCCTCCTCGAAGTCCGTCTAAGTGTTGATGCTGCCGGCCGCCAGGCTGTTGAGCCAGGTGCGGGCCGAGCCGATCATCATGAGGGGGGCATAGCGGATGGATACGCGCTCGTTCCCTTGGCGATGCCAACCGCGATGGTGTAGTTGATCAACTAGTCTTCGGGCTTGGCAGCCCCGTTGTACTTTGGAGTGTCTCGGGGGAGCGTGAAGCCGGTCGGGAACGGCTCATTGTGGATTCGAGGGCCGAAACAGGCTGGACCAATCAAGCCCTCCTCCTCGAGGAGGGCGGACTACGTGAGGTGGTCGATCCGGTTGCAGGCGTCGTTCTCGCTGCGGGGAACACGCGGCCCGATCCGGGCCGAGAGCTCGGGGCGGATGACAGGCGGAACCGTCCGTTCCCGCTCGTGCCGCGGGGTGGAGTGTGCCCGTGGCTGCGCTGGCTGCCGGATGTCGGCGCTTCTTGGTGGCGACCGCTACGAGGCGGGTCGTTGGTGCGCCAGCTACTAACAGCCGGCTGCTCGCTCCCCGGCATCTGGGAGGGCTGGGGGTTGTTCGTTCTGGTCCGACAGCTAGAAACGCGAGGGGAGCTGGAGTGGTGAGCCGCTTGACGGCCAGTAGTCCCCGTGCCCTCACAATCGAGCCGGGGGCCTGCGGCGGCGGTGCCGCCCGACGCAAGCAGGCGCTACTGCGTGTTGGCAGTGTCGATGAGCTCCTCGATGTGGCGCTCATGAGCGGCACGCTCTTCACCCTCCAAGGTGGCCAAATCCGCATAGGCCACCTTGAGGGCCCGCAAGTTGGATGCGGGGGTGTCGTAGACAGGCATCTTGTCGCCAAGGATCTCGGCAACCACACGGTCGCGGTCACGCATGGCCCCACGCTGGCTGGGCCCGGTGCCAACCGGGGTGAGACCGTAGGCAGAAGCATATTCCCATTGGGCGGCCTCCATGCAGCGCCGCGTGGCCGTGAGGGCGGTGGCGTCCTTGAACAGGACACAATGAGCCGCCTCGAGGTCCGCCGTGCCGGCGTCGGGGTTCGTCGTCGGAGCGATAGGGGTGCTCAGGCCCTGGAGGGCCGCACCAAGCGGGTCGGAGGTGCCGACGTGGGCCGCGGTGGCGTCAGCCCCGTCCCACGCACGTCTGGAAGAGGTGGAGGATATGATGGCCATCACCCCCCATGCGATCGTGGGATTCACTGGACTGGGTCGCAGTGAGTGCTCCAACGACCGTGGGAGGACCGGTGCAGACGAGCACCTGCCCGGGGTACTCGTCCGCGGCTGTAGCCTCAGCAAGGCTGAGCCTACCGAAGCGCTCGGTGAGCGCGTCGATGTCGGCCGTGAGGTCGACGGAGTTGCCCGTAGGGCGTGCCAAAGCAAGCCCCATGAGCCCGCGGTTTTGCCTGGACGTGCGGCGGTGGCGGGGAATGGAGAGGGGTCCCGCCCAGAGCATGAATCCGGGCGGTGCCGCATACGGCCCCACGGTGGGCACCAACTGTCATCGTTTTCTCACGACAGATGCCATAGGGTGGCTTATCGTAGGTGGTTGGGGCTGGAGGACGCCAATGGGCTCCGGGTGCGAGATTGGGCATAAATGGCGATGACACGTGATGTACCCAGGTTTAGGGCCCTCCATGGGAGGTAACACCCCTAGTCCTGCTTGGTCTAGTTGGTTGGATGGGTATGTGTACAAGGGTGCTCCTGGAGCTGTATCTAGAGGAGGAAGAAGGAGCAGCCGGCTCTTCCTCCTCCACTACTAGAGGGGGTTTGAGAGTTCTCTGGATGTGTGAGAGTGATCGTTCATCCCCGTTGCATGGGGGGCTCGGGGGGTTTTATAGGCCACCCCCTGGTTCTACTATATACCTAAAGTACAAGGGCAGAGGGACCCGGCTAGCAGCCCCTCTGACTAACCTGGGGGCCCCGCTCTTCGTGCCGTCTCGTCGCCAGTAGGGTCCACTGGCTGGGAGGTCTTGTCGCCTACTAAGGCCTGCCAGCCGGCTCTGTGATTGGCCCTGGCCCACCTGTCGCGGCACGGGTCGCCGGGGAGGCATCGTCTAGTGCCAGCCGACCGAAGTCTCCGGTACGGCCAGCTACACTATAGCCACGCCGGGGCAGGTAATCGAGTGGGCGAGGGCGTGTCGACACTGTTTCCCCGGCCGGTCGCGCTCGCCAAGGTCAGCGGTCTGGACGGCCGGACTGTAGTCATGCGCCCAGTGCGTCAACGGCCACTGTGGCCACAAGACCGCCCATCGTGGCTGTCACGTCTTGCCGTCGTACCCGCGCCCAGGGGGATGGGATGTCGCACGTCCGCCCCTGGGTCAACAGCTGGAGGCAGCTTGGAAAGCAGTCGTCCGCACCCAGCCGGCCGGTGGTCGAGCCGGTCGTGCGACCAGCTGCCCGTGTCCCTAGCCGGCAGCACATCGAGCCGGTCGTCCCCCAGCCGGCCATTGACAGCCGGCCATGTAGTTTTCTTCGAAGCGGAAGGGGGGAGAACCCCATTGCTTTGGCCTACCTAGGGGTAATAACCCCGTCACCTGACCATTGGAATGTGGATGAGCAACAACAGAAACGTCAAGCCGGGTGTGCTCGCTTTCACAGAACACTTGCATAGCCCCCTTGGATAGGTTCATACCGTTATCTGTGATGATACTATGAGGGTAACCAAAACGATAGATCAATTTCCTGACAAGCTGAACCATCGTAGCTGCATCACACTTGCTGACCAGCACAGCCTCCACCCACTTGGTAAACTTATCCACTGCCACCAAGAGGTGGGTCTTCTTGTCCTTGGATCTATTGAAGGCCCCAACCATATCAAGCCCCCAGACCGCAAACGGCCAGGTAATTGGAATCATTCACAATTCCTTAGCCGGCACGTGAGCACACCGCCCGAACTTCTGATAGCCATCGCACTTGAGAACCAAATCTTCTGCATCCTTACGAGCCGTTAGCCAGAAGAAACCATGCCTAAAAGCCTTGGCCACTAGAGATTTTGAGCCGGCGTGATGACCACAATTCGCTAGCGTGAATCTCATTCAAGATTTATTTACCTTCTTCAGGTGAAACACAACATTGAAAAATGTCGGTAACGCTACACTTATGTAACTCACCATTGATGATTGTCATAGACTTAGATCACCTGATGATCTGTCTTGCCAGGGTCTCATCCTCAGGTAACTCGCCGCGAGTCAAGTATGCTAAGTAAGGCAGTGTCTAGTCAGGGATAACATGTAGAGCCGCCACCAGCTGCCCCTCTGGGCAGGTATAGCCAAGTCTTCCTCTGAAGGTAGCTTGACTGACTGGTGATGCAGCAGCTCCAAGAACACGTTAGGTAGCACCGGCTTTTGCTGGGAGCCCAGCCTTGACAATGCATCAGCCGCCTCGTTTCTGTGACGATCAATATGATCCACCTGATACCCCTTGACGTGACTAGCGATGACATCCACCGCCTTACGATAAGCCGCCATCCGCGGGTCCTTCGAATCCCATGTGCCTGAAACTTGCTGGGCCACGAGATCTGAGTCACCGAGACATCGAAACTGGCTCAGGTTCATCTCCTTAGCCACCCGGAGGCCATGAAGTAAAGCTTCATACTCAGTTGCATTGTTAGTACAAGGAAACATCAACCTTAGCACATAACAGAACTTGTCACCTTTAGGGGAGGTTAAGACAACCCCAGCCCCTGATCCTTCCAGTTGTCTGGATCCTTCAAAGTGAAACGTCCAATACATCCTATCCGGCTTCTCCTTGGGCACCTGACACTCTGTCCAGTCATTTATGAAATCCACCAAGGCTTGAGACTTAACCGCCGTGCGAGGCACATATTTCAGATTAAGAGGACCAAGCTCCAATGCCCACTTAGCGATCCTGCCGGTGGCTTCCCTGTTTTGAATTATGTCTCCCAACGGGGCAGAGCTAACCACTGAGACCTGGTGTCCCAGGAAATAATGCTTCAGCTTACGATTTGCCATGAACACCCCATATACCAGCTTCTGTCAATGTGGGTACCTTTGCTTGGACTCTATCAGGACTTCACTGATGTAGTAAAATGGCCTCTAAACCGGATATTCTTTACCTGCCTCCTTATGCTCAACAACAATCGCGGCGCTGACTGCCCTGTTATTAGTCGCCCGTATAGGAGCAAAGGTTCCTTCTCAGCCGGAGCAGCCAAGACTAGCGGCTCAGTGGTTGCTTCTTGAGTGCCTCAAACGCTTCAACCGCCGCCTTACTCCAGACAAAGTTGTCTGTCTTCTTCATTATCTGGTATAAAGGAATAGCTTTCTCACCCATGCGGCTTATGAACCATCTTAACGTAGTGATTCGTCCTGCCAGGCGCTGAACATTATTGATGCATGTTGGCTTAGATATGGAAGTAATAGCCTTTATTTTGTCCGGATTAGCTTCAATGCCTTGTTCAGAGACGATAAAACCCAAAAGCTTGCCTGCAGGAACTCCAAAAACACACTTAGTCGGGTTAAGCATCATCTTGTAGACCCATAAGTTATCGAAAGTTTCCTTCAGGTCGTCAAGTAGAGTCTCCTTCTTCCTTGACTTGACTACAATATCATCCACATATGCATGAACATTGCGTCCAATTTGACTGTGAAGATAGTTCCGCACACAACGCTAGTAAATCGCCTGGGCACTCTTGAGCCCGAAAGGCATAGACACATAGCAGAAAGCACCAAAAGGCATGATGAAAGCCGTATTCTCTTGGTCCTTGACTGCCATTTTGACCTGGTGATAACCGGAATAAGCATACAAGAAGCATAAGCTCTCACAACCCACCGTTGCATCAATAATCTGGTCGATACGGGGGAGAGCAAACGGGTCAATCGGACAGGCCTTGTTAAGATCCATGTAATCCACACACATACGCCATGTGCCGTTCTTATTAAGCACTAGCACCGGGTTAGCAAGCCACTCTGGGTGAAACACTTCAATGATGAGCCCTGCTGCCAGAAGCCGGGCCACCTCTTCCTCAATAGCCTCGCGCCTTTCTTCATTGAACCGCCGGAGGAACTGCTTAACCGGCTTAAACTTAGGATCCACATTAAGGTGGTGCTCAGCGAACTCCCTCGGTACACCCGACATGTCAGAAGGTTTCCATGTGAAGATGTCCCGATTCTCACTCACGAATTCGATGAGCGCGCTTTCCTATTTGGGATCCTTATTGACCCCAATAGTGAACTGTTGTGATGAGTCGCCTGGAGTGAAATCCACCAGCTTGGTATCATCCGCCACAAACTTGAGGGGCGGCTCAGATTCTGTGGTAGGCTTTTTGAGTGGAGTCATGTCCTCCGGGTCAACATTTCCCTTATAGACTTGAGCTCTCCTTCAACACAACTTGACTCTGCGTAAGATGCGTCTCCTTCCTCACACTCAATTGCCTTCTTCCGATCACCATGCACGGTAATCGTCCCGTTCAATCTGGGCATCTTGAGCTATAAGTAGACATAGCAAGGCCTAGCCATGAACTTGGCGTAAGCCGGACATCCAAACAGAGCATGATATGGACTTTTGATTGTGACCACCTCAAACCACAAGGACTCCACCCTATAGTTGTATTCATCACCAAAAGCAACCTCCAAGGAGATCTTACCCACTGGGTAGGCCGACTTTCCGGGCACCATGCCATGAAAGACTGTCGAAGAAGGCCTAAGATCCTTATCAAGCAACTTCATGTGGCGGAAAGTGTCGTACTACAGGATATTTATGATGCTGGCGCCATCCATTAGTACTTTAGTAAACATGTATCCTCCCACTTGGCGGGCAACCACCAAAGCCAGCTACCCCGGGTTGTCAACACGCGGCGGGTGATCCTGTCTACTCCAAGTTATGTCATACTCAGACCACTTCAAGTATTGCGGGAGAGCTGGCATGACTGCATTAACCGCCCGCTTGCATACCTTCTGGTCTCGCTTGTCAAGGCAGGTTGTAAAAACATGATATTGACCCGTGGTGAGCTACTTCAGATTACTCTGATACCTAGATTGGTTATTCTATTTCTGATTATTGCCACCAGATTGCTGATGATGACCTCCTTGATTGCCCTGACCTTGATAGTCGGATCCTGAGCCGCTAGTGCCAAGACGGGCTCTTGTCCCGCCTGGCCCTGAGACGCCTAGCGGGCCACCGCCATTGTTATGATGCTGCCATGAGCTGTAATCCCGAAACTGCCGCATCATGTGGCAATTCCTCCATGTATGCTCGCCGCCCTATCGGGCCGGCTATGCTCCGGACAAGGTTTATTGAGCATCTCTTCTTGGTTGAAAGGAGTTTTACCCTTATTAAAGGGCTGCCTGAATTTCCCGTTGCCCTTAGCACGATTGTTCCCGGTGCTAGTGTATGCCACCAATTCTGACCCGCCATCCAGATTCTTCCTCTTGCCATGGCTGCCGCAGCTAGTCGCACCCTTACCATTGTTATTCTTCTTTCCCTGACCTGATTTCTCCTCATCAGAGCCTGGGTATTTCGTACTGTCAGAGTCAGCGTACTTGGTGAGAGCCGCCATGAGCTCACCCATGTCTTGACACGAGCGCTTGAGCCGGCCAAGCTTCTGCTTCAGAGGCATAAAGTGGCAAATTCTTTTCTAGAATCAAAACTACTTGAGCCGTTGTAATCTTCTCAGACGAGTGGATGATAGTTGAGACCCGCCGGACCCAATGATGAGCCGATTCATCCTCCTGTTGCACACAATGATCCAAATCCACAATCGTCATGGGCTGCTTGCATGTTCCCTAGAAATTCTTGATGAACATCACCTTTAGATCAGCCCAGGAATTAATGGTGTTGGGTGGCAAGCCCTTCAGCCACGTGCGAGCCGGTCCTTCAAGCATCATGATAAAATATTTGGCACATACTGCATCATTGACGTCTAACATCTCCATGGCCAGCTCATAGCTTTCAATCCAAGCTTCCGGGGGTAGGTCAGCAGTATACTTGGGGACCTTACGAGAGCCCTTGAAATCCTTCGGTAGCCGCTCATTCCGCAAAGCTGGCACTAAGCACGGCACTTCCACAGCCCCGGAGGTTATTCCTGCTCCTACCGAGATGGAAGGCGCGTCTGCGGGTTCTTGATGAGCCACCGCCGCCACCAGAGCCGCTGCCCCTTGCTGTGCTCTCGCCCGATCCACTAGCGCCTGAGCATCCTGAGCCGCCCGGTCAACTCGCGGCGGGTTCTGGTGTTGATCACTACTAGAAACCGCCGGTGATTCATAATGCTGGCTGTAGCTACGGCTGGGGATGGGGGTTGAATGCACGTGACTCCGGATGTAAGTGTACTTCTCCTGCTGGGCCATCGCCGTCTACAGGTATCCAATAGCGTTCCGCACCTCCTCTGCGAAAGGAGCCTTGTCTGGGATAGGGATTGTACCAATCTGGGTTGCTGCTGCCACCATGTTTTCCAATGGGTTGGAATAATTACCTGACGGCGTTGGGAAAGACATTGGTGAGGTCTGGTTCCGTCGGAGCGGGTTAAGCTGCTGAACCGCCGGCCGGCTTCCAGGTACTTCCGCTGGCTGTCCCGTTCCTGGCGTGTTGAAAAGGTTTCTGGCCTCATACTGATCCGGCAAGCGGGACTGATGCCTCATCCCCTGAACCGTCGCTGCAGACTGCTGCTCCATCTCAAGCCGGAAAGCATTCGCCCTAAGGCGCTCCTCCTCCGCCTCCATTTGATCCTTCAATGCATTGATCTCCTGTTGGACCTCGGTCATCTGGTCCTTCAGCCTCGCGATCTTCGTGTTTTGGGCCGCTTGATTTTCAGGAGTGACCTCGGTGGCCATCAGGGTTGTAAGCTCATCCATCAGATCCAGAAGAACCTGAGCCGGCGGCCTACCAGCCCCCGATCCGGCTGTGCCGGCGGCTATGTTGCTCGGGGCTGGTGCTAAACCTGCCATGAAGATGGCAGCACGACTCAGTGGCTCATAATCCTCCAGCTTGTGATATTCTGACTCAGAGTAAGGCTCGACATAGCCCCCGAGCCCGCCATTGTGAAGCTGGTAAATTGATTCCGTCTCTCTGCTCGAAGATCCATGCTCTGAGCAGATGAGAGTTTCCTGTGACATAGAATCTTCAATATCCATGCCCTGAGTAAAGTCGACGAAGACATGCTCCCTGGCCGGGTCAGCACGGGCAAATTGCACGTGTCAGGCGGGTTGCGCGCGCTGGGTTAGCTCCACGATGTCAGTGTAGATGTCCGGCCCGGGTTCAGATCCGCCGATCTTGCTGATGAAGACGTGGATTCCGCCAAAGGGGATCCGGAAATCGTACCCAATTGAGTCGGCTTTGGGACCCCAACCGGCATCGTCGATGTAGAGCCAGCCACAGTGACTCTTGTTCATCCTGCCAACATTGTACCCCTCGATCCCTGGGAGAGAGCCCTTTGAGAATTCAACACCACCGAGCGCTAGCCCCATGGTGTGCACCAACTGTCGTGGTTTTGTCACGACAGATGTCCGAAGACTTAGTTTCGTGGCCATCGCTAAGGTGATGAACTCAAAGGGGTTGGTTGAGACGAGGGACACGAGTTTACCCAGGTTCGGCCCCTCAAGAAGAGGTAAAAGCCTACGTCATTCTTGTGTTGTATTGATTGGAGTATCGATTACAAGGGAGCGGATTCGCTTGACCTAGTTCTCGATTGATTGGTTTCTGTCTAAGCCGCCACGGGGTCTCGCCTTTATATAGGAGGCCAAGGCCCTAGGTTACACGAGTCCTACACCGACTCTTACAACGTAGTCAATCCTGTCTCTAAATTGCCTTGCCATCTTGGGCAAACTGTCTCCGGGCGGCTTAACCGCCCGGGTCTTCATACCATCTTCTGTCTGGGCCTTCGTCTTGGCCCATCTTGGTAAGCCATCGTATACCCAGGCCTACGTCTTTCGGCCCACCTCATAGGTCTTGATTATGAGCCGCCAGGTATGACCCGACCCCACCTGGGCCGGTCTTACCACGGGGTTATATCCCCAACAAAAAGGGTTAGTGTAATAAAGATAAATCATTCACTTAGGTACTGTCAAGACAAGATTCATTATTATTACCACATAATACCCACTTTATTCCATCATTCCCACAATTTATATTACTCAATATAAGCTACAGGAACACTTGAAACAAGCAAACTATGAATGCAAAACAGAATCTGTCAAAAACAGAACAGTCTGTAAAGATCTGAATGATCACCATACTTACATGACTCAAAAGTTTTTTAAAAATTATTACAACTCCAGGAATTTGCATGTAAATGTTCTGTTAAAATTTCAGAATTTTTTGAAGCTCCAGTAAAATCAGATAGTTCATTTACTGGACGCAAAACTTTCTGTTTTTGCATAGAATCAAACAAGCAAGTATCCACACTATCCCAAAGGCTTTACTTGGCACTTTATTGAAATAAAAGACACAAAACATGATTACTACATTATCTTAATCATGTGAACACATCAAAACAGAAAGTAAAAGTGTTGGGTTGTCTCCCAACAAACGCTTTTCTTTAATGCCTTTTAGCTAGGATGATGATTTCAATGATGCTCGTATAGGAATAATAATTGAAACATGCAAAAGAACATCATGAATCTTGTAACAAGCACATTTAAGTCTAACCCACTTCCTATGCATAGGTATTTAGTGAGAAAACAATTTAAGGGAGCAAGAATCAACTAGAATAGGAAGGCAAAACAAGCATAACTTCAAAACCTTGAACACATAGAGAGGAAACTTGATATTATTGCAATTCCTACAAGCATATGTTCCTCCCTCGTAATAATTTTCTGTAGCATCATGAAGGAATTACACAATATAACCAGCACATAAAGCATTCTTTTCATGATCTACATGCATAGAAATATTATTACTCTCCACACAAGAAAATTTCTTCTCATACATAATAGTGGGAGCAAACTCAACAAAATAACTATGATGAGATACTTTATTGACATAACCACATTGAATATTAAAATCATGATGACAAGTTTCATGGTTACTATCACTCTTTATAGCATACATGTCATCATCATAATCATCATAGATAGTAGGCATCTCATCATCATAATAGTTTTGCTCAACAAAACTTGGGGGACTAAAAATATCATATTCATCAAACATAGCATCCCCAAGCTTGTGGCTTTGCATATCATTAGCATCATGAATATTCAGAAAATTTATACTAACAATATTGCAATCATGCTCATCACTCAAAGATTTAGTGCCAAAAAATTTAATAACTTTTTCTTCTAACACTTGAGCACAATTTTCCTTTCCATCATTTTCACGAAAGACATTAAAAAGATGAAGCATATGAGGCAACCTCAATTACATTTTTTATAGTTTTGTTTTATAAAACCAAACTAGTGAAAACAAGATACTAAAAGATTTGATTGCAAGATCTAAATATATACCTTCAAGCACTCACCTCCTCGGCAACACGCCAGAAAAGATCTTGATGTCTACTATGCAACCTTCTTCTCGTAGACTCGTGTTGGGCCTCCAAACGCAGAGTTTTGTAGGACAGTGGCAATTTCCCCTCAAGTGGATGACCTAAGGTTTATCAATCCGTGGGAGGTGTATGATGAAGATGGTCTCTCTCAAACAACCTTCCAATCAAATACAAGAAATCTCTTGTGTCCCCAACACACCCAATACAATGGCAAATTGTATAGGTGCACTAGTTCGGCGAAGAGATGGTGATACAAGTGAAATATGGATGGTAGATATAGTTTTTTTTAATCCGAAAACATAAAAGCAGCAAGGTAGCAAGTAACAAAAGTGAGCAAAAACGGTATTGCAATGCTTGAAAACAAGGCCTAGGGTTCATACTTTCACTAGTGCAAGTTCTCTCAACAATACTGACATAGTTGAATCATATGTAAATACCTCTCGTGCGACAAAGAGTTCACTCCAAAGTCACAAATAGCGGAGAACTAACGAATAAATTATTGTAGGGCACGAAACCACCTCAAAGTTATCTTTTTCGATCAATCTTATGAGCTATCCCTATAAGTGTCACGAACAGCCCTAGAGTTCATACTAAAATAACACCTTAATACACACATCAACGAAAACCCTAATGTCACCTAGATACATAAATGTCACCACAAGTACCCATGGGCTTGATTATACAATATGCATCACACAATTTCAGATTCATCAGGTTCAATCTAACACAAAGAACTTCAAAGAGTGCCCCAAAGTTTCTACTGGAGATTCAAGACGAAAACATGTGCCAACCCCTTTGCATAGATTCCCAAGGTCACCGAACCCACAATTTGATCACCAAAACATACATCAAGTAGATCAATAGATCATCCCATTTTCACCACGGATATCCCATCGCAAGACATACATCAAATGTTCTCAAATCCTTAAAGACTCGATCCGATAAGAAAACTTCAAAGGGAAAACTCTATTCATCACAAGAAGATAGAGAGGGGAAAGCTCCATATGATTCATCTATATCAATAAAGCTCGCGATACATCAAGATTGTGCCATCTCAAGAACACGAGAGAGAGAGAGAGATCAAACACATAGCTACTGGCACATGCTGATACGTCTCCATCGTATCTACTTTTCCAAACCCTTTTGCCCTTGTTTTGGACTCTAATTTGCATGATTTGAAGGGAACTAACACGAACTGACGTTGTTTTCAAAGGAATTGCCTTGGTGTTATTTTTGTGCAGAAATAAAAGTTCTCGGGTTGATCTGAAAATTTACGCAGAATATTTTTGGAATTAATAGAAAATACCGGCGAAATAATCAACCGGAGGCAGGCTTGTGGGCCCCCTGTTGCTGCATCGACCTCAATTCCACTCCTATTTATTCCTATTCATGGAGAAAAAAATCAAGGAGAAGAGTTTATTGCGTTTCACGATACGGAGCCGCCTCCACCTCCTGTTCTTCCTCGGGAGACCAGATCTGGAGTCCGTTTTGGGCTCGAAGAGGGGAAATCGACTCCATCGTCATCACCAACCATCCTTCATCACCAATTCCATGATGCTCTCTGCCGTTCATGAGTAATTCCATCATAGGCTTGCTAGACGGTGATGGGTTGGATGAGATTCATCATGTAATCGAGTTAGTTTTGTTAGGGTTTGATCCCTAGTATCCACTATGTTCTGAGATTGATGTTGCTATGACTTTGCTATGCTTAATGCTTGTCACTAGGGCCCGAGTGCCATGATTTTAGATCTGAACTTATTATGTTTTCATGAATATATATATGTTCTTGATCCTATCTTGCAAGTTGTAGACACCTATTACGAGTTATGATCCGCATCCCCTAGGGTGACAATAGCTGGGATTCTTTCCGATGATTACCATAGTCTGAGGAGTTCATGTATTCACTAGGTGCTAATGCTTTGGTCCGGTTCTCTATTAAAAGGAGGCCTTAATATCCCTTAGTTTCCATTAGGACCCCGCTGCCACGGGAGGGTAGGACAAAAGATGTCATGCAAGTTCTTTTCCATAAGCACGTGTGACTATATATGGGATACATGCCTACATTACATTGATGAATTGGAGATAGTTCTATGTCACCTTATGTTATAACTGTTGCATGGTGAGTGCCATCCGACATAATTATCCATCACTGATCCATTGCCTACGAGCTTTTCACATATTGATCTCTGCTAAGTTACTTTTCCGTTACGACTACTACAATCACTACAAAACTTCTACTACCACTATTGCCATTGTTACCGTTACTTCCATACTACTTTGCTACTAAATACTTTGTTGCAGATATTAAGTCTTTCAGGTGTGGTTGAATTGACAACTCAGCTGCGAATACTCGAGAATATTCTTTGGCTCCCCTTGAGTCGAATCGATAAATTTGGGTTGAATACTCTATGATACGTCTCCGTCGTATCTATAATTTTTGATTGTTTAATGCCAATATTCTACAACTTTCATATACTTTTGGCAACTTTTTATACTATTTTTTGGGACTAACATATTGATCCAGTGCCCAGTGTCAGTTCCTGTTTGTTGCATGTTTTTTGTTTCACAGAAAATCCTATCAAACGAAGTCCAAATGGGATAAAAACTTATGAAGATTTTTTTTGGAATATATGTGAATTTTGGGAAGTGAAATCAACAGAAGGCGGTGCCCAAGGGGCCCACAAGCCTGCCAGGCACGCCCTGGGAGGTAGGGCATGCCCTGAGAGCTTGTGGCTACCCCTTAGATCGGCTAGAGCTGTCCTTCGGCCAAAAGAAGATATTTTTATAAGGAAACTCCCCTCAAAATTTCAGCCCGATCAGAGTTATGGATCTCCGGATATTTAAGAAATGGTGAAAGGCCAGAATCTGGGAGCGCAAAAATAGAAGGAAACAAAGAGAGAGATCCAATCTCAGAGGGGCTCTCTCCCCTGCGCCGCCATGGAGGCCATGGACCAAAGGGGAAACCCTTCTCCCATCTAGGGGGGAGTTCAAGGAAGAATAAAAAGGAGGGGGCTCTCTCCCCCTCTCTCCCGGTGGCACCAGAACGCCACCGAGGCCATCATCTTGATGATAATCTACTCCAACAACTCCACCATCTTCACCAACACCTCCATCACCTTCCCCCATCTATCTATAGAGGTCCATCCTCCCGCAACCCATTATACCCTCTACTTGAACATGGTGTTTTATGCTTCATATTATTATCCAATGATGTGTTGCCATCCTATGATGTCTGAGTAGATTTTTTTGTCCTATTGGTTGATTGATGATCATGATTGGTTTGAGTTGCATGTTTTATTATTGGTGCTGTCCTATGGTGCTCTCCGTGTCACGCAAGTGTCAGGGATCCTCGTTGTAGGGTGTTTCAATGTGTTCATGATTTGCCTATGGTGGGTTGCCTGAGTGACAGAAGCATAAACCCGAGTAGGTGGGTTGTTGCATATGGGAGTAAAGAGGACTTGATACCTTATAATGCTATGGTTGGGTTTTAGCTTAATGATCTTTAGTAGTTGCAGATGCTTGCTAGATTTCCAATCATAAGTGCATATGATCCAAGTAGAGAAAGTATGTTAGCTTATGCCTCTCCCTCATATAAAATTGCAATGATGGTTATCGGTCTAGTTATCAATTGCCTAGGGACAATTCCGCAACTCCTACGACCACTTTTCCACACTCGTTAATCTAACTTAGTTGTTTCTCTATCTTAGCAGCCCCTAGTTTTTATTTATGTGTTCTTTATTATCTTGCAAACCTATCCTATCACACCTACAAAGTACTTCTAGTTTCATACTTGTTCTAGGTAAAGCGAACGTTAAGCGTGTGTAGAGTTGTATCGGTGGTCGATAGAATTTGAGGGAATATTTGTTCTACCTTTAGTTCCTCGTTGCGTTCGACACTCTTACTTATCGAAAGAGGCTACAACTGCTCCCCTATACTTGTGGGTTATCAAGACCTTTTTGTGGCGCCGTTGCCGGGGAGCAATAGCATGGGGTGAATATTCTCGTGTGTGCTTGTTTGCTTTATCACTAAGTAGATTTTATTTGCTGTTCTAAGTTGTTATCTATCTTTAGTTATGGATATGGAACACGAAATACTAAAAAAATTAGGTGTACTTGCTACTCATGGAGATATGGAACCTGCTAACCCTTGATGCTCGTTATGTGGAAAATATTATGCACTACTTTGATAATTCTAAGAAAACCCCATTCAACTTGATAATGGGATACACGTTGGATCAATGTGAATACTTTAGGGATTATCGCTTATCTCAAAAAGGGAAACACTTATGGGATCAAATTAGAATACTGGGATGGTTTGCTTGGGATGCATGCTTGAGATGTGACTTTACTTGTTGCTCTAATATAGAAGCTCGACACCTTCACTTTCAATGCAAATTTGATGATAATGAAACCTTAGCTTCATATGCTAAAGGTATTTATGATTACTATGATGTGGAGTGAATAGAAGAATTTTTTGTTTTTAAAGGTGATTATGAAATTGCTTCTTTGCTTGAAAAGTATGATGATGATGTTCCTTACGAATCTCAAATTTTTGCCATACTTAAATATTGCTATGAGAATTATGATTGAAATGTTGATATTATTGAATTTATTACAAGAATGGCCGTTGCTTTGGGAGAGAATAATATCTTGCAGGAAACTATGGAAGAAGAAATTGTTGAAACTGTGAGCTCATTAGATGAAAAAGATGAGGAGGAGAGTGAAGAACAAAAGGAGGAAGAGCGGATTAGATACCCGTGCCCACCTTCTAATGAGAGTAACCCTTCAAATCATACATTGTTTAATTTCCCTTCGTTCTTATTGAAGGATGAATGCTATGATAATTGCTATGATCCCTTGGATTCATTCGAAATATCCCTTTTTGATGAACTTGATGCTTGCTATGCTTATGGCCATGATGCCAATATGAATTATGCTTATGGAGATGAACTTGCTATAGTTCCTTACGTTAGGAATGAAGTTGTTTCTATTGCACCCACGCATGATACTCCTATTATCTTTTTGAATTCTCCCAAATACACTATATAAGAGAAGTTTGCACTTATTAAAGATTATATAGATGGGTTGCCTTTTACTATTAGACATGATGATTTTGATAGATATAATATGCATATGCTTTCTTCTCCTACTTGCAATTATTATGAGAGAGGAACTAAATCTCCGACTCTCTATGTTTCCAATATGATAAAATTGCAAGAAACTTCTTACGCTATGTATTGGCCTTTACTTTGTGTGCATGAATTGTTCTTTTATGACATGTCTATGCATACGAAGAGAGTTAGACTTCGTTGTTGCATGATATATGTTACTTTGTGCTCAATACTAAGTTACAAATCGTTGTTAATTAACATTGGCTTTGATATACCTTCGGATCCAGGTGGATCCATTACTCGATCACTTTATGCCTAGCTTAGTGTCTTTAAAGAAAGCGCTGCCAGGGCGACAACCCGGAAGTTTTAGAGAGTAATTTTATTCTGTTGTGTGATTTTATATAGTTTAAAAACAAAAAAATAAAGAGGGGAACCTAAAGTTTTTCAAAAGGAAAAGTGAAAGTGAAAGAGACGAGCATTGTGAAAGTGGGAGCTAGCCTTGAAATTTGTTCATGCCCATGGAAACTTTGCAAATCATGATTACAGAAACTTAAAATTAATGTGCCAAGATTTGCCTTTAGGATGATTAGATTGCTTGTTTGGTGTGTGCAAGTGCAAAAACAGAAACTTTGGCTGTAGTGCGTGAATTTACATTTTTTACTGGAATGTCAAAAGTTTCTAAAAAATTTACACAGTACTTCTATGAAATTTTTTTATTTTCTCCTAATTTTTCATAATTTTTAGTATTACGTAAGTATGGTGAATGTTCAGATTCCTACAGACTGTCCTGTTTAAGACAGATTCTGTTTTTGATGCATTGTTTTGCTTGTTTTGATGAAACTATCGTTTGTATCGGTTGTATAAGCCATGGAAAAATATATTTCAGTAGCTACAATGCAAAAATAAAATGTGAATTGGTTGGCAACAATACATAAAGTTGTGATCTGCTTTATTATACTAACGGATCTCACGAGGGTTTTGTTACGTTTTGTGTGATTGAAGTTTTCAAGTTTTGGGTGAGATCACGATGGATAAAGGAATAAGGAGTGGAAAGAGACTATGCTTGGGGATGCCCGAGGCACCCCAAGGTAATATTCAAGGACTCCCAAGAAACTAAGCTTGGGGATGCCCCGGAAGGCATCCCCTCTTTCTTCTAACAACCATCGGTAATTTTACTTGGAGCTATATTTTTATTTGTCACATGATATGCGTAAATCTTGGAGCGTCGTGTGCTTTTTATTTTTATTTTAATAATGCACCATGCTGGGATGAGAAAGTCCTTGGTTTATTTAAAGAAGGCTCTTTGCACCTCACTTATATCTTTTGAGTATGGCTTTGTAGAATGATTCATGTGCTTCATTTACATCATTTGAAGTTTGGATTGCCTCTTTTTCTACACATAGTAAACCGCCATTTGTAGAATGATATTTTTCTGCACTTATATTTGTTAGAGCGTGGGCATATCTTTTGTAGAAAGAATTAAACTCTCATGCTTCACTTATATCTATTTAGAGAGTTAACAAGAGTTGGTCATTCACATGGTTAGTCATAAAATCCTACATAAAACTTGTAGATCACTCAATATGATATGTTTGATTCCTTGCAATAGTTTTGCGATATGAAGATGGTAATATGAGAGTCATGCTAGTGAGTAGTTTTGAATTGGAGAAATACATGTGTTGCAGTTGGTGATTCCCGTAGCATGCACGTATGGTGAAACGTTATGTAACGAAGTCGGAGCATGATTTGGTTAATGATTTTCAAGCTTTGTGTGACGGTCGGGAGCGTGCGATGGTTAAATCCTACCAACCTCTCCCCTAGGACCATGTGTCTAATGCTTTATTTGATAACTGATAGACTTTTTGAATAAATATGTGAGTTCTTTATGACTAATGTTGAGTCCATGGATTATACACACTGTCACCCTTCCACCTTTGCTAGCCTCTATATTACCGCGCAAATTTCGCCGGTGCATCAAACCCACCTTCCTCGAAACAGCCACCATACACCTTCCTCAAAACAGCCACCATACCTACCTATTATGGCATTTCCATAGACATTCCGAGATATATTGCCATGCAACTTCCACCGTTCCGTTTAGTATGACATGCACCATCATTTTCATATTGCTTTATATGATCGTAACATAGCTTGCATGATGTTTTCATGGCTTGTCCGTTTTTTGATGTCATTTATAGGCTAGATCGTTGCACATCCCGGTATCCTACCGGAAGCATTCATATAGAGTCATATTTTTGTTCTGGGTATCGAGTTGTAAGTAAATAAAAGTGTGGTGATTTTCATTATTAGAGCATTGTCCCGTGTGAGAAAAGGATGATGGAAGCTATGATTCCCTCACAAGTTGGGAGGAGTCTCCAGACTTTACAAAAAAATAAAAGAGGCTAGTGAAGCCCAAATAAATAAATAAAGAGGCCAAAGATGCCCACCAAAATAAAAAAATGAGAGAAAGAGAGAAGGGACAATTGCTACTATCTTTTTCCACACTTGTGCTTCAAAGTAGCACCATGATCTTCATGATAGAGAGTCTCCTATTTTTTCACTTTCATATAACTAGTGGAATTTTTTTTGCACGACCACTTAGTTTTCTTTTTGAGCTTCCATACACTTATAGCTCTAAGTGCATTCATTGCATGGAAATCCTTACTCACTCACACTGATGTCTATTGATGGGCATCTCCATAGCCCGTTGATACGCCTAGTTGACGTGAGACTATCTTATCCTTTTTCCTCATCACCTCCACCATATTCTATTCCACCTATAATGCTATATCCATGGCTCACGCTCATGTATTGCGTGAGAGTTGAAAAGGTTTGTGAACATAAAAAGTGTGAAACAATTGCTTGACTTGTCATCGGGGTTGTGCATGATTTAGATACTTCGTGTGAGGAAGATTGAGCATAGCCAGACCATATGATTTTGTAGGGATAACTTTGTAAGGCCATGTTATTTTGAAAGGACACGATTGCATTGTTGGTGTGCTCGAAGTATTGCTGTTTTTATGTCAATATAGACTATTGCTTTGAATCACTCGTATATTAATATTCATGTCATGATTAGATTATATTATCAAGATTATTCTAGGTAGAAGTCCACATAAGAAATTATCTTTTTTATGAATTACCAACTCGAGGACGAGCAGGAATTAAGCTTGGGGATGCTGATACGTCTATGTCGTATCTATAATTTTGTATTGCTTCATGCCAATATTCTACAACTTTCATATATTTTTGGCAACTTTTTATACTATTTTTAGGACTAACATATTGATCCAGTGCCCAGTGCCAGTTCCTGTTTGTTCCATGTTTTTTGTTTCGCAGAAAATCCATATCAAACGAAGCACAAACAGGATGAAAACTTACGGAGATTTTTTTGGAATATATGTGAATGTTGGGAAGTGGAATCAATAGAAGGCGGTACGTCCATGTTCATGGAGTCTTCAACCCACGGAGGGTAATGATTGCGAGAGTCCATGGAGGGCTCTACCCATGGAGGATTCCACGAAGAAGCAACCTTGACTATTCCATGCGGCTACCGTCCACGAAGGACTAGCCTCACTATGGTAGATCTTCATGAAGTAGGCGATCTCCTTGCCCTTACAAACTTCTTGGTTCACTCCAGAACACGAAGTAGGAGGCTACCAAGTGACACCTAACCAATCTAGGAGCACCCTCCAAAAGGTAATAGGCTCGGTAATAACGATGAACTCCTTGCTCTTGTGCTTCCAGATGATAGACTCCTCAACACACAATCACTCTCTCACATATTTGGCTTGGTAGAAGAGATGGGATTGGTGGAAAGCAACTTGGGGAGGCTAGAAATCAAGATCCATATGGTTGGAGTGGAAGATCTTGACTCCAACACAAGGGTAGGTGGTTCTCTCTCAGAAAACTGAGTAGGATAGGTATGGAATAGTTCTGAGTGATTCTCATTCAAGTGGGTGGTGGTGAAGGGGTATATATAGGCATCCCCAAAAATCCAACCGTTACACACAATAAGTCAGACTCGGTGACACCAATGTGTAAATCTCGGTGGTACCAAAGTGACCAAAAGTGGTAACTTTTGAATCTCGGAGGGACCGATATACAATTCTCGGTTGCACCGACAAGGTGACCAACGATCAGATTTGCCAATCTCGATGACACCGATTCACCATTTTCGGTCGGACCGAAAATGTGAACTTGCGTAGCAGAATCTTGGCAACCCAACTCGGTGGTACCGAGTGCAGTGTCGGCTGCACCGAAGTGTTAGGGTTTGGCTGAGTCTGTCTAGGGCTTAGAATCGGTGGCGTCGGGATAGGAATGTTGGTTGCACCGATTTTGCATATTTGGCTTAGGACAAACTTTGGTGGGAGAGTTTGTGGATGTTTTGGTGACTATCACTTGTGCACGTTTGAGCATATTGTTCACCATCAAAACTTTAGCCCCTTTTAATAGTATTGGCTTTCCTATGGACTCAAAGTGATTTCTCACAAATGTAAAATGTAGAGTCATGTTGCTTGAAGCTTGGCCAAAGTATTTCCTTGAATCTGGGGGTAATTCCACAATCTCCACAATCCTTTTTCCAACTCAACTCTCCATGGACTATTATCTGAAATACACTAGATAGAAGTGTTAGTCCAAGAGACAATGTATGTTGTCATGAATTATCAAAACCACCAAGGGAGCATGTTGTGCTTTCAATCTCCCCGTTTTTAGTAATTGATGACAACATACAATGAAATCTTCAATTAAAGATATGCATGGATGCAATGAAGACTTTGAGAAACACATGACCTAGATTTCCTCCCCCTAAATGTGTGTAGTCCTTTAAAGGATAGTTGCTTTGGAATGCATGGACACACATGTGATGAAAGGGACGTAAGAGTCATGTGTATCTTGGATATATGCATCAATATATGTGAATGAAATGTATATCCTTGATCAAGACTTCACTGTTGCAAATAATATGTGCAAGAAGCAAGAGATCATGTTGAATAAAGATATGATGCATATACTTACCTTGAGTTCTTGAGCATTCTAGTAGTAGAGACACACTTGAGAAAACAATGTTACGAAACACAAGAGTATTCTACCAATCAAAAGAAATAGAACTCAAAAGATACAAAGATATGGAGAACATATAAAATGTGATGACCATTAAGATTGATATGTCTCCACCTTTAGCACAAATCTATTATATATTTTCTCCCCTTAGATATGAAAATGGTAGTACATCCTCTCCCCTTGAATCTCAGCATGTAGATATTGCGATCGGATAGGGTGATAAAAGTAATCCTTTGTTCACCTAAGACTTTTCTCCAAAAGTAGTTTTCTCCCCCTACATTGTTGTTCATCTCCTTGATTATAGAAGTGTGAACTTTTGATATTTTCCTCTCTCCCTAAATCATATCTTCCCCTTTGAGCATGTAACTCTCCCTTTATCATGAAGCTTTGATATTCTCCCCCTTTGGCATAATATACCAAAAAGGTTAAACTTGGGAGTAGTGACAGGGATCATTGACAAGGAACAGATCCTAGAGAACAAGGATCATTTAAAGTAGGGTCCATGAAAAGACTAAGGGAATCATTGAATGTAACTTCTCCCCCTTTGGAAAATTTGAGTTTTCTTCTCCTTGGAGCTAGGGACCCTTGAATAAAGAATTTCTCCCCCGAAGTGTTGTTTGTTCTTCTCCCCCTAATATTTTTTTTGCAGGGGTCATCGAAAGAACAAGAATATGAGAAGAACAGAAGCAAATAAACAATATCAAAGAAACTCAGATTTTCAAAGATAAGAAAATCAGTGACTCCGGGATAAGTAAATCGATGGTATCGAGATTGTGTAGTGCAGCTCATCTGCAAATTCGGTAGGACCGAGTTGTTTATATCGGTGATGCCGAATGATAAACCAAGTTTCTATTTTCAGAGAGACAAACAAAATAGTTTTAAAAAGAAAAATGCGAAAGATTTACAAAGGAAATCAAATAGATAAGATTTGAGTGGTTATGAGAGATCATGCAAATAGAGATCAAACCACGCAAGAATCTTAACTAAATGATGGGAGGTGACTAGGTCACCTATATTAGAGTATATTGACTTAGGAGCCAAGCAAGAATGCTTGATCATAGGTCATACTCATCTTTTAAGCTCAAATAGGGTTACAATTTTTGATTAAGCATATTGATGTCTTCATATCACTTGTGTTGCTTTAGCCCATGACTTGGAGTAAAGCCTTTTCAAGGATATGAGTACATACCTTTGAGTGATGTTGATGATGTTGCTCGTAGGTGAACTTGTTGAGGATGCTCGAGGTTGATGAAGATCATATTGAATTTGGAGCTATCCTTCTCGTTCTAGTATACTCATCACCTACAAAGGTTAGTCATGCAAGGAAGAGCAATGGATATATCCAATTGACATGATACTACTTCAGATTTTGCAACTAAGATCAAGTATACGTCAAGGATATGTTTTTGTTGTCGTCTTCCTTCCATCATCAAGAGAGGTTGTGGATACTTGTGTCACACCCTGTGATTTGCCTCATGACTAAGATATCATGACTCAAAAATCAGGGCCAATTAAAACTTTCGTGTGCTTGTTATGCTTGACTTGATTGCTGATTATTTGATTGCTTGCTAGTTCTCTATACTACTCATAAAACTCCCTCCTACTCTCAAAGATATTTTACTTGATCCAAACTTCTCGCCCAATGATCATGCCATGTGAATAGTACCCAAAACTATTTTTGTCAAATATTATTTTGGCCAAAAAGCATTTATTTAAATTAGGTTTTCAAACCCCTCCTGATTTAAATGATTTATAAATATTTGAGAAAATTTAGCGAAACTCAGTGGACATATATTATCCATATATAAGAGTTTGAACACATGGTCATGTTCAAAGTACTGGACAAAACCCTTCAAAACCATTTATGTCAGTTTCAAGGTTTGGAAATATTTATATAAGAAATTTTCTCAATTAAATCCAGGAAAATTCTAGCATGTCACATGTGATATATGTGGTCATATTGCCAAGTTTAATATCTATCCCAATTGTTTTTGGTTCACCAAAATATCCCAAAACCCTCTCTGTCCAGATCCAAATTTGAGCAATTCTACATTACCATTGGTTCCCTTAAGCTCAAACTTTGTGGGCATGTTACAATCCTCAAATGATGCATCCAAACCAAGTGGTCCATCAAGGAGAACTTATTAACTTGTCCAAATCCCCTCAAAACCATTTCTGCTGATTTCAAGAATTTGGTAATATTACATTGCCAAGTTTCCCCATTGGGCCCTAAACTTTTTGTGCATGTTATAGTCCCTAAATTGTGTCACCACATCAAGTGGTGAATCAAGGGGAATGGATTTGCATAGCTAGATCTAAGAAAATCCATTTCTGCCCATTTCTAGGGTTTACAACATTTGTATTGCCAACTTTCCTCAAATGGAATCAAATCTTGTGAACCATCTCAATTTTACCTCCGATCTAATCCTAGTAAGTATCATGGCAAGTAAACACCATTTGCTTTCCCAAAAATCCATCAAACACCTTTTGCACCAATTTTGTGATCAAAAATTGGGGTAGGGGCATATGAGTTCTCCTCGGGCCTAAACTTTTACCACAACACTCTCATGATGTCTTTTACCTCTAGTGATCGTGGCATGGACAAAGCTCAAGGGTTGATGAGGTAAAACCCCATTTTTACCTCTAGCCAGCCCCTGCATTGCCCTTCCCCACCTTTTTTTCTCTCCCCTCCTCTCTCCTAGCTTCCTTGCACCCCTAGGGAATCTCTAGAAAACCCCCGCAGCTAGTGGACAAGGTGAGCGCGCCAAAGGCACCTCGGAGCGCGCCATGCCAGCCATTTGCATGCTCTGGAGCGCGCTACAGTGCGCCCCGACACTGTAGCCACCCCCCAACCCACGACCCCGACAGCTTTGGGCCTCGCGGTTGTGTCTCCCGAGGTCTCCTTGGTGTCCTCAGCACGCTATGCGGTCGTGCCGATCCTCCTTTGCCCTCCTCTGGCCCCGACAGAGCTCGCCCGAGCCACGTCCGAGAGCTTGGTCCACGGTGGACCTCGGCTCTTCCATATAGGGCCTCCCCCGTGTCCCTCTCGAGTCCTCTCACCCAACCTCTCTCCCGTAGACCGCCTAGGTCCTGCCATTCCTCCTCCTCCAGCCTTCTCCTCCTGCAACCGGCGATGCCGCCTCGGCCTCTCTCCAGTCAGAGCACCCCCGAGCTCTACCTCGCCTTCGATCATCGCTAGAGCCTCGGAATCTCCGAAAGGGTCTCTCCCCGCTCTCCTCCCCTCTTTCGGTGGCCGGAGCGCAGCTTCCCGCGACCGTCATAGTCGGGCTCCACCACGGACGAGACCCCACTTGCCCCGGGGTTCCCCAGAGAAAAACGGGACCCCAGCCGGGTGCGGGGCTCAGTCCCGAGCACTCCAATGGCAGGGGCCCCACCGAGGCAGCCTGAGCCGCCGAGATGGTGCCAGCACCGCCCAGTTCTGCCCCCCCCCCCCTCTGTCTCTCTCACTCGGGTAGGAGGTGGGGGATGAACCTGACGTGCGGGGCCCCCTGTAAGTGACCACAGGGCCGGGCCCAGCCATTAAGTACAGGAGCCCCCTCCGTTTTCCGCCTCCATGCCGCGAGAGGCGCACTCCAGAAGTGCGCCTTCGATGTGGCCTCTTTCCCCGCCACGCCGAGAGTAAATCTTGCGCCCAAGTGCGCGTTTTAGCCCATTTCCTTTTTTTGGTAAATCCTTTAGCCTTTTCTCTTTTCAATAATTTGTAAAATCCATAATAAATTCATTTTAGCTCCAAATTTGATGATTCAAATTTCTGCATCTTTCTAAAAATGGCACCTATTTACTGGTGCCACTTCCATATTTTTCTACCACAAGATGTTGTGATGTTCAAATTTAAATTCAAATTTGAGCTATTAAGAGTCCACCTTGTAAATTCCTGGAGCACTCATATCAACTCCAAATGGAGTGATTCAAATTCCCAGAGGCTCTAAATATCATGCCCTATTTGTCTGGCCAAGTTTAGCATTTTATCATGCACCTATCATGCTTGACCAAATAAATTGCCCCCTTTTCCATTATTCCATCTTAGGAAAGTCATAGGTAATTCCTCACAACTCCAAATCCCGTGAAACCACTTTCCACATGTTTCTAAAATCATGTCCAATTTGTTGGGTCCATCTAATCATTTTTATAAAAATATTTTCTATTGACATCTTAAAGGATTATCATTTCCATCTTTCCCTCCATTTATAAACTTCTCCTTGATCCACATCCAATAAAACATTCTAGATTATTTTTCTTGTGACCTAAGGTGTCCAAGAAAAATAAAACTCCTATTTATAGAGCACTTCTATTTTCTGCTTGTCGTGTTGCTTATTGTGGTTGTTTTCGGTGATAGTTGACGAAGTAGAGGAAATGCTCGGAGTGGACGAGAAGCGGGTGAAGACCTCGAAGACATTGCTACGCCTGGCAAGCAGCACTTTGACCATGTTAAGAAACCATTTTCATTGCATGACATATAGCACTTTACTTTTGTCATATTTGATCATGTGGAGTAGTGAACCCTCCGGTGGGTTGCTTCCAATACTTTTGTCGTTGACACTTGCATCGTGCATGACCCTGCCACCATATGAGGGTTATGCAGGTGGGTTTAGATAGGATGCTAGTAGATGCTACGCAAGTGGGATCGGGATTATGCATGGTGATGGGAACACAAATGATTTCAAAGACTTTTCGAAAACCCCATCGGGTGCCACTAATGCCCGAGGGAGATAATGATGAGTTGGGTAACCACTTGAGAAAGAAGTGGTATGCCGGAGAAAGTGAGTGTGTGTTTCTGAAAATGGAGAGTTCTACAGTCTGCTGACCGTCCCAACCTTACATGCGCAACCACGATACCCCTTATGGGACGGGGCTTTGTTGATTACCTTGGTGGGTACTGGCAAGGAGCCTGCATTACTAGTGGCGGGAGTGGCGTGGTCACTCTCGATACGGGGTCATACCGGTATGTACGATCATGCGCTGTCTTCACAGGCACCGGGCACACCGTTAGTCCCCTCATGGATAGTATGATGAGAGCGAGGCTCGTGTGATGTACATCGTGAGGGATGGGTACCAATCAAGTGGACTCTTTGTCTAGTATCGCTGGGGGAAAGGCATTGTTCGGGCTCTTACCTCAGATATGTTATATACCGCGAGTCATGGATGACACGGAAGTTCCCCGAGTCTTGTGGGTAAAGTGTGCAACCTCTGCAGAGTGTAAAACTATTCGAATAGCTGCTTCCGCGGTCATGGACAGTTGGAGGTCCTTCTTAGACTACGTCCAGATGTTTTCGCGAAACTTGCAGTGAGTATGGATGTGATGGTGACAAGAGGTCACATGAGCTAAGTCCGATGACTTAGCATGAGAATTGAACTAAGTCCGATGACTTAGCATGATGAATGAACATGAAGTGTTCAACCCCTACTTATGATGATATCTGCAACTTGTTCATACGGATATCTGCTAATTGTTGATGCATGCTTACTAGTTAGTTGATCATGTCATTTGCATTCAAAATTAGCTTTCTGCAAAATTACCTACTTAGTGTTATATCATGCATCATTGTTACCTTGTTCCACCACTTGGGTTGCTTGCGAGTACATTCAAAGTACTCATTGGCTTGCCACTGGTTATTTTATTGGCCAGGCAAGAAAGATCAAGTTATGATGAAGATTACCTTGGTGACGGACATGCGATCTAGGACGCTTCCCAGTCAGAATGCATGTAGGGTTAAGTCAGATGGCATGGGTTCACGCCATCGTTGAAGAATTCCGCTGCAATCATATGAAGACTTGGCCATGAAGGCCATATTCAAGTAAACTGGTATGTAATGGATGTAAGAGTCTTGTTATTCAGTCTTCGTGTGTTCAGTGAGCATTGATCTCTGGGATCACTGTGCACGTATATTCGATGATCACGGCTTATGAGTCGGGGTCCTCATAGAGCTGGTATCAGAGCCATCCTAACTGTAGGAAGCCCCTAGTTAGCATGGACGTTAGTTAGGGAAAAAAATTCCTAGACCCTTCAAAACACTTGCAAATGCTACATATTTTGTTAACTCTTCTAAGCTTTGAAATAAACTGAAGGATTGTGCCTAGCACTTCCACTATTTTTACTTTTGGCTCTCCTCATCTACTTTTCAAAACCTTGCAAATGGTCGCTACTACCCTTGTGCCCCTGACCACGGGATTCCTTGAAATCCTCGTGGGTAACCTGGAAGAAAGCCACCTTGCCAGACATTCACATAAGTTTGACGTCCCCATGACAAGGAGCTACCAGCAGAGGATACCTTCTCGAAGGATGAGGATGTCAAGACTTAGATGATGGTGACACCCTCGACACAGCCCCAGGTTGATGCCACCTTAGCCTTCGATGACTAAGGCACAAGACATGCAATGTCATGATATGCATCGCTAATAGAGCAATCATGTCCTTTTCGTTGTTATATCGGTAACCACCGGTGGATGAGAATCTCGTCATTTGGTCCGCCTCACTATAGTGAGCAGGAAAACTGTTCTCATCATCCCCCATACTTGGTGTCGATGATATCATCAACGTGACCGGCAGGATACAACTCTACCATGCCTTGTTAATGTCATTACATACAAGATTGCCTACTTGGAATGCTCGACATCTCGGAAGATAAGAAGGCATTGTCACAAACACAAGAACACCAGAAGACCCTGTCTACAACGGCTATGAAGAATCACCTTCGTCGTCAACACACCAGACCCGAAGTCGTCAAGGACTCTTCAGGCGCAACCAGGATCGTTTCGACGAATAATAACCAGAGACATAGCAACAGATGAAGAAGACCCAGAAGACTAAGCGGACTCCTCTCCAAGACAAGAAGCAAGAACGACTACTTAGTCCGAGAACCCCTAGTGTAGGATAAGTCGTGTGTCCCCCATGCAAAGCCGAGTCCGTATGATGGTTCGAATGGAACCATGATGTGTGTTGCTTGTTTTTCCTATTTGTGCTTTGGTGTGAGTCACACTTTTTCCCTAGGCAACAAGTGCACGACTATATCACCTACCTTACCTTGATGTTTGTGTTTGGACTCTTCGGCACTTCCTTTATTGCACTTGCACTACACCACCCCCCTTAGGCACTCCTCCTCTATGCTACTTTCCCTCTTCCCCCTCTCGTCAACTGAAGAACAGCAAGACAAGATGCACCAAGGATCCACCTCGACAAGCAACCGACACCGAGGACTTCGACTACAATGTACTCAACGAAACGCAACCCCGTAGGGATTAGGCTCTTCCCTCAAGACTGGAAAACCTTCCCTTGCCTAGCCTAGACCTCACAAGCGCCCCAGCACAAGTCTCTGATCACGTGTCTAATACACATATTTGCTAGAGCACTTATTGAGCTTCAATAACCCCTGCTTTGCGTTGGGTTCATTATGGAGCTAGTGATCATAGTGAACAAACATCATTCATTCTTACGCTAGCACTAGAACCTTGATGCCATAGAGAGGATCATTCTGAGGATATACTATTTGCTGACAGTAATTTGATTTAGCCATAATAGATGTCTTGAGGAATAGTTGAGACCCTTTGGTGGATTACGAGGCTTAATGTTGGTGGACGAATTTGGTGGATCAAGCTTGATAGAGTAGCACAACTTACTTGTCCCTTGAATAAATTGGATTAGTAGGACAAATATGATCACAGGCTGAAATTCTTGCTAGTTTAATGATTTGACTTTGGCAAGTAATGTTGATAGTAGATTGATGGTGATACGATGGTGACTGGAGTAACTAGTAGGGAGTTCTTACTAGATGTAAAACTTGGACTGAAATAGGTGATCCTACTAGGTGCTCGATATCATTAAACCACATGGTTCGGAGTAACTTGGATTTAGTTCGATGATCTTGATCTTGACACCATGTTTCTCGGTGGAAGTCAAACAAGGAATATTGGGTTGTTGTTAGAATCGATTCAAGGATCCATATGCACCTACCATCAGGGTTCACTAGATCCTTGTGATAGGGATTGTTGGTTATACTGGGATGAGGTAGTTCCTTCTGGAATTTGGAGATTTTGGAAAAATCTGGATATATATGGGACAACACTGGTATCGGATTTGTAGCAATAATGGATCATATAATAGTGGATGATATTCGTGGATCGATTAAGTTGGATTCGTAGGAAGGAAACAAGATCTTGGATTAGTTTATTACGTGTTTCCTTAGCATAGTAATGCAGTACCTTAGACCTTGGATGGGTCAGAAGATCAATTGGATTGGTAGTATCATGATCAAGCTTAGCGGCTTGTAAATTATCCCGAGGATTTTTATATGGGAATATATGTGAGTTGGCTATAGTATACCTACGAGATTTTCGGTATAGTCCTTCTCCCCAAACCCTTGGAGATATGAGTAGCATGTGTAATATTGGAGTTGACTTATATGAGGTGATACTTTCGATGATATAGGGTGATTTTGATTGGAGTATTAGGCAGTACTATTGGCATCTAATAGTTGTGCTCAGGATAAGATGTTAGACGTTCACTCACATCCTAAGCTCCTTGAAAATCCCTAAGCTTTGCTAAGCCATATCAGACGGGTCATGACCATAGGCCTTGGACTATAAGTCCTTAGACCATGGTAGAAACTCCACCGTGACCACCACCCACCCTTTCCATAAGGAAGGTGGCCACGAAGACCTCTATTGGGTTGGACCACAAACCCTTGATACCAGTGATCATCCGGGACGAATGCCTGCTCCTCTCACATATCCCATGAACAATGTGTTTATGTGATACTTTGGGGAATAGGTTGTTGTCCTCCGGGATGACGTACTTATCTACCCAATGAGAAGAGGAACACCTTAGTCCTGTTCGGACAAGCCCTAGGAACACCCATTACCATGCCTCTTGAGTATAAGGTTTCATCTTAAAGGAGTTGTACTCCGCAAAGCACCCTCCCTATAGAAGAAGGCTTTCTTGCCTAAGCAAGATGAAAAGCCACTACACGGTTGAGAAGCCACGACGAAGAAAAAGAAGCAAAAGAAGTCAACAACCACTCCTCTGCCAGCTACATCAACCAGAGTATATCAAGAAGCACCGACGACCAGGCATGATGAAGCCATTGCACATCAAGAGGATTATAGAGCCCCTTGTCTTATTAATAACCTATTAGTTCCTGGCTAGGAGGGGACCGAGGAGCTGATAACGCCCCTCACTCCACCACTTTGATGGTGTATGATGAGCATGACATCCCTACTCCCTTCAGATGCCTGGAACAGAGTGGAACGACTGTGATGACCTCATTGCTAGCCCCTTTTTGGGTTCAATCAAGGACGTGAACCTGACTCGATCGTGGTAAACCACCTGTCAAAGGTAGTTCACCCCTCTTGCCAAGCGTTAGACCTTGGGGGTTAGATGGCTGGTCTATACTCTGAATAGTCAGCTTATCTAGAACCCCACTAAAACCTTCCTAGGTGGTAGGATCCGTTTTAACACCAAGTCTCTAAGCTTAGTCTTAGGGACGAGACCCAACGCAGACCTTTCCACGGAGTGACGAATAGACCAAACACTCGAAGACCATCCAGAAATGTGCATCCATGACGATGAAGGCAAACGACCAAGAAGAATGAAGAATCTACCTGGGCAACTTACTCAAGCAGAAGATGTCGATGAGATGCCCACGATGATGCACCTCAGCACTCTCAAGGATGGAGACCACCCACGACTGAAGACCTCCTGCTTTAAGGGAGCTAAGGAATTCCCCGTCAACGAGAAGCTACACCGAGACATCTAGATGTCACTAACCCACGTGAGCAGTCCCAGGACCAACACATGCACACTACTTGGCCAGGTATTCCGACTTTGGGATACACACGTAAGCCAGGTACTGCAAGAAACTTGTCCACCAAACCCTTGACCATTAGGCGAGCCTAGCATTCTATGAGAATCCCGTCCACCCTTAGACCGAGTCAACGGTGCACTCGAAGACATATCATCAGGCACTTCAAGATCCAGAAGGACAACCACACTAGAGCGGAAACAACATGGAACGTGAAGACTAACTTACCTCTATATTTCCGCATCCTTCCCACGCCTAGCCTAAGAATCTCGGGGACGAGATTCTTGTAAGGGGGGTAGGTCTGTCACACCCTGTGATTTGCCTCATGACTAAGATATCATGACTCAAAAATCAGGGCCAATTAAAACTTTTGTGTGCTTGTTATGCTTGACTTGATTGCTGATTGTTTGATTGCTTGCTAGTGCTCTATACTACTCATAAAACTCCCTCCTACTCTCAAAGATATTTTCCTTGATCCAAACTTCTTGCCCAATGATCATGCCATGTGAATAGTACCCAAAACTATTTTTATCAAATATTATTTTGCCCAAAAAGCATTTATTTAAATTAGGTTTTCAAAACCCCCTGATTTAATATTTGCACTACAAGTCCCCAAATTGGGTGGATCATTTTTCCCCAAATGCTTTATTTACAACCTACTATATAAATAACTTCCCAAAACCACAAAATATTATTTTAAAAGATTATTTTCATAATTTATTTAAAAGCTTATTCTTAAGGCCAGAAATGGTTTTTCATAGGGAAAAATTATTTAAATGATTTATAAATATTTGAGAAAATTTAGGGAAACTCAGTGGACATATATTATCCATATATAAGAGTCTGAACACATGGTCATGTTCAAAGTATTGGACAAAACCCTTCAAAACCATTTCTGACTGTTTCAAGGTTTGGAAATATTTCTACAAGAAATTTTCTCAATTAAATCCAGGAAAATTCTAGGATGTCACATGTGATATATGTGGTCATCTTCCCAAGTTTAATATCTATCCCAATTGTTTTTGGTTCACCAAAATATCCCAAAACCCTCTATGTCCAGATCCAAATTTGAGCAACTCTACATTACGAATTATTTCCCCTTAAGCTCAAACTTTGTGGGCATGTTATAATCCTCCAATAATGCGTCCACACCAAGTGGTGCATCAAGGAGAACATATTAACTTGTCCAAATCCCCTCAAAACCATTTTTGCTGATTTCAAGAATTTGGTAATATTACATTGCCAAGTTTCCCCATTGAGCCCCAAAGTTTTTGTGCATGTTATAGTCCCTAAAATGTGTCACCACATCAAGTGGTGCATCAAGGGGAATGGATTTGCATAGCTAGATCTAAGAAAATCCATTTCTTCCCATTTCTAGGGTTTACAACATTTGTATTGTCAACTTTCCTCAAATGGGATCAAATCTTGTGACCCATCTCAATTTGAGCTCCCATCTAATCCTAGTAAGTATCATGGCAAGTAAACACCATTTGCTTTCCCAAACATCCATCAAACACCTTCTGCACCAATTTTGTGATCAAAAATTGGGGGGCCATATGAGTTCTCCTTAGGCCTAAACTTTTACCATAACTCTCTCATGATGTCTTTTACCTCCAGTAATCCTCGCATGGCCAAAGCTCAAGGGTTGATGAGGTAAAACCCCAATTTTACCTTTGGCCATCCCCTGCATTGCCCTTACCCACCTCTATTTTTCTCTCCCCTCCTCTCTCCTAGCTTCCTTGCACCCCCAAGGAATCTCTAGAAAACCCCCATAGCTAGTGGACAAGGTGGACGTGCCAAAGGCACCTCGGAACGCGCCATGCCAGCCATTTGCGTGCTCTGCAGCGCGCTATAGTGCGCCCCGGAACTGTAGCCTCCCCCAACCCGTGACCCCGACAGCCTTGGGCCTCGCGGTTGTGTCTCCTGAGGTCTCCTTGGCATCTTCAACATGCTGCGCGATCGTGCCCATCCTCCTTTGCCCTCCTCTGGTCCCGACAGAGCTCGCCCGAGCCCCGTTCGAGAGCTTGGTCCATGGTGGACCTCGGCTTGTCCATATAGGGCCTCCCCCGTGTCCCTCTCGAGCCCTCTCGCCCAACCTCTCTCCCATAGACCGCCCTGGTCCCGCCATTCCTCCTCCTGTGGCCTTCTCCTCCTGCAGCCGACGATGCCGCCTCGGCCTCGCTCCAGTCCGAGCACCACCGAGCGCCTCCTCGCCTTCGATGATCGCTAGAGCCCAGGAATCTCCGAAAGGGACTCTCCCCGCTCACCTCCCCTCTTTCGGTGGCCGGAGCGTAGCTTCCCGTGACCGTCGTAGTCAGGCTCCGCCACGGATGAGACCCCACTCGCCCTGGGGTTCTCTGGAGAAAAATGGGACCCCAGCCAGGTGCGGGGCTCACTCCCGAGCACTCCGATGGCAGGGGCCCCATCGGAGGCAGCCTGAGCCGCCGGGATGGCGCCGGCACCGCCCAGTTCTGCCCCCCCCCCCCCTCTGTCTCTCCCACTCGGACGGGAGGTGGGGGATGAACCTGACGTGCTGGGCCCCCTGTAAGTGACCAGAGGGTCGGGCCCAGCCGTTAAGTAGAGGCGCCCCCTCCATTTTCCACCTCCATGTCGCGGGAGGCGCACTCCAAAAGTGCGCCTTCGACGTGGCCTTTTCCCCGCCATGCCGAGCCACCGGGCCGGCCCAGAAGCTATCTTGCGCCCAAGTGCGCGTTTTAGCCCATTTCCTTTTTTTCGTAAATCCTTTAGCCTTTTCTCTTTTCCATAGTTTGTAAAATCCATAATAAATTCATTTTAGCTCCAAATTTGATGATTCAAATTTCTGCATCTTTCTAAAAAAGACACCTATTTACTGGTGCCACTTCCATATTTTTCTACCCCAAGATGTTGTGTTGTTCAAATTGAAATTCAAATTTGAGCTATTAATAGTCCACCTTGTAAATTCCTAGAGCACTCATATCAACTCCAAATGGAGTGATTCAAATTCCTAGAGGCTCTAAATATCATGCCCTATTTGTCTGGCCAAGTTTAGCATTTTATCATGCACCTATCATGCTTAACCAAATAAATAGCCCCCTTTTTCCATTATTCCATCTTAGGAAAATCATAGGTAATTCCTCACAACTCCAAATCCAGTGAAACCACTTTCCACATGTTTCTAAAATCATGCCCTATTTGTTGGGTCCATCCACTCATTTTTATAAAAATATTTTCTGTTGACATCTTAAAGGATTATCATTTTCATCTTTCCCCCCATTAAGAAACTTCACCTTGATCCACATCCAATAAAACCTTCCTGGTTATTTTTCTTGTGACCCAAGGTGTCCAAGAAAAATAAAACTCCTATATAGAGCACTTCTATTTTCTGCTTGTCGTGTTGCTTATTGCGGTTGTTTCCGGCGATAGTTGAGGAAGTAGAGGAAGTGCTCGGAGTGGACGACAAGTGGGTGAAGACCTCGAAGACATTGCTACGCCAGGCAAGCAGCCCTTTGACCATGTTAAGAAACCATTTTCGTTGCATGACATATAGCACTTTGCTTTTATCATATTTGATCATGTGGACTAGTGACCCCTCCGGTGGGTTGCTTCCGATACTTTTGTCGTTGAAACTTGCATCGTGCATGACCCTACCACCTTATGAGGGTTATGTGGGTGGGTGTAGATAGGATGCTAGTAGATGCTATGCAAGTGGGATCAGGATTATGCATGGTGATGGGAACACAAATTGTTTCAAAGACTTTTCGAAAAACCCGTCAGGTGCCACTAATGCCCGAGGGAGATAATGATGAGTTGGGTAACCACTTGAGAAAGAAGTGGTATGCCGGAGCAAGTGAGCATGTGTTTTCGAAATCGGAGAGTTCTAAGGTCTGCTGACCATCCCAACCTTACATGCGCAACCACGATACCCCTTATGGGACGGGGCTTTGTTGATTACCTTGGTGGGTACTGGCAAGGAGCCCGCATTACTAGTGGCAGGAGTGGCGTGGTAACTCTCGATACGGGGTCGTACCGGTATGTACGATCATGCGTTGTCTTCACAGGCACTGTGCACACCGTTGGTCCCCTCATGGATGGTACGATTAGAGCGAGGCTCGTGTGATGTACATCATGAGAGCTAGGTACCAATCGAGTGGACTCTTTGTCTAGTATCGCTAGGGGAAAGGCATTGTTCGGGTGCTTACCTCGGGTATGTTATATACCACGAGTCGTGGATGACACGGAAGTTCCCCAAGTCTTGTGGGTAAAGTGTGCAACCTCTGCAGAGTGTAAAACTATTCGAATAGCCGCGTCTGTGGTCATGGATATTTGGAGGTCCTTCTTAGACTACGTCCGGATGTTTTCGTGAAACTTGGTGTGAGTATGGATGTGATGGTGACAAGAGGTCACATGAGCTAAGTCCAATGACTTAGAATGAGAATTGTACTAAGTCCGATGAATTAGCATGATGAATGAACATGAAGTGTTCAACCCCTACTTATGATGATATCTGTAACTTGTTCATATGGATATCTACTAATTGTTGATGCATGCTTACTAGTTACTTGATCATGTCAGTTGCATTCAAAATTAGCTTTCCGCAAAATTACCTACTTAGTGATATATCATGCATCATTGTTACCTTGTTCCACCACTTGGGTTGCTTGAGAGTACATTCAAAGTACTCATTGGCTTGCCACTAGTTATTTTATTGGCAAGCCAAGAAAGATTAGGTTATGATGAAGGTTACCTTGGTGACGGACATGCGAGCTAGGACGCTTCCCACTCAGAATGCCTATAGGGTTAAGGCAGATGACATGGGTTCCCGCTATCGTTGAAGAATTTCGCTGCAATCATATGAAGACTTGGCCATGAAGGCCATATTCGAGTAAACCGGTATGTAATGGATGTAAGACTATTGTTATTCAGTTTTCGTGTGTTCAGTGAGCATTGATCTCTGGGATCACTATGCACGTACATCCGGTGATCACGACTTATGAGTCGGGGTCCCCACAACTTGGTAATGACAAGATTGCTTATGATTTGAGTTGATGGCAATCTTGTGTAATGAACTTCTGCCAAGTACCTGCACAAGGTTAGGTGCAATACAAAGGAGCATAGGATTCCATGACATATGATAACGAGTTACGAGAACATGGAGATAATAAGAAAGCTCATGCCCTTGCTTGCAACCGAGTGAGTCTAGCTCAAGTTTGAAGAATCAATGATGTTCAACTCACTCCTCAAATGACAAAATGTGTTCTCATCAAGTGGCTTGGTGAAGATATCGGCCAATTGTTTGTTAGTACGAACATGCTTAAGATTGATATCTCCTTTGGCAACATGATCACGAATGAAATGATGTCGAACTTGAATATGCTTGGTTCGAGAATGTTGCACATGATTATGTCCAATTTTAATAACACTTTCATTGTAGCAAAGTAATGGAACATTTTTAACATAGATTCCATAATCCTTAAGCGTTTGTGTCATCCATAGTAATTGCACACAACAAGATCCAATAGCAATATACTCAGCTTTGGCAGTAGATAGAGATACCGAGTTTTGTTTCTTGGAGGACCAAGACACAAGAGATCTACCTAAAATTGACAAGTACCCGAGGTGGATTTTCTATCAACCTTGTCACCGGCATAGTCCGAGTCGGAATAGCCAACAAGATTAAAAGAAGATCCCTTGAGATACCAAATGCCAAAGTTTGGTGTTTGTATCAAGTACCTCACAATATGTTTGACAGCCAAAAGATGACACTCTTTAGGTGCAGCTTGATATCTTGCACACATGCAAACACTAAGCATAATAATGGGACGAGATGCACATAGATATAACAATGAACCAATCATAGATCGATAAACCTTTTGATCAACTGGTTCATCCTCCCTGGTAAGGTCAACATGTCCACTAGTGGGCATAGGAGTTTTCATACCTTTGCAGTCCTGCATGTTGAACTTCTTGATCAAGTCCTTGGTATACTTAGTTTGAGAGATGAAAGTTCCTTCTCTTGATTGCTTGATTTGCAATCCAAGAAAGAATTTTAGCTCACACATCATAAACATCTCATACTTCTCGGACATCAACCTTCCAAATCTTTCACTAAATTGAGGGTTAGTGGAACCAAAGATAATATCATCCACATAGATTTGGCACACAAATAATTCTCCCATTAACTCTCTTAGTGAACAAGGTTGAATCAATTTTACCAATTTCAAATCCTTTTTCGATGAGAAACTTTGTTAAGCATTTATACCAAGCACGAGGGGCTTGCTTAAGACCATAAATAGTTTTGCGAAGCTTGTAAACATGATTAGGTTTCTTAGGATTTACAAAACTAGGTGGTTGCTTAACATAAACTTCTTCCTCAACTTCACCATTTAAAAATGCACTTTTGATGTCAATTTGATAAAGCGTGATATCATGGTGATTAGCATAAGCAAGAAGAATATGAATAGCTTCAAGTCTAGCAACAGGGGCATAGGTCTCACCATAGTCCAAACTTTCGACTTGCGTATATCCTTGGGCTAAGAGACGAGCCTTGTTGCGTACGACTTGACCATCTTCGTCTTGTTTGTTCCGAAACACCCATTTGGTTCCGATGATGTTATGCTCGTCTTCGGGCTTCTCCACGAGTGTCCACACTTCGTTCATCACGAAGTTGTGTAGCTCTTCATGCATTGCGTTCACCCAATCCGCGTCTTCAAGAGCTTGTTCTACCTTTAAAGGCTCAATGCTAGAGATGAAAGAATAATGCTCACAAAAGTTAGCTAGACGGGTTTTAGAGGGAGTGATTCTCCCTGTTTGTATATCACCAAAGATTTGGTTTAGGGGATGGTTCTTGGTCACTTGAGCTCGAACTCGGGTCAACTTACAATTGTTGGATGGTGGAGCTTCTTCTTCTTCATCATCATCTCGTTCATCTTCATTGTTGTTGAAGGCGTCGTTCCCTTCAGGTGGTGGTGAAGGTGGTTGTGGTGGATATTCATGATGCACTTCCTCCTCTTCATCATCTGGTTGTGTACCGCTCGTGGATGCCTCCATGTCGTATTGAGGTTCACCTTGACGTGAAGTAGGGGCTTCCACTTGAGTTGATGAAGTACTTTCCTTCACCTCCATGGGACGAATCTTGCCGATGGGTAGATCTAGAATGGCTTCCGAAGGATCCTTATCACCTACATCATTTGGCAATTGTTCGACTTGCAAACCATTAGATTCATCAAACTTCACATCTACCGTCTCTTCAACTTTTCGAGTGAAGTTGTTGTAGACACGGTAAGTGTGAGAGTTCGATCCGTAACCAAGTAGGAATCCTTCGTGAGATTTAGGAGCAAATTTAGTACGACGATGCTTATCAAGAATGTAGCACTTTGAACCAAATACCCGAAAGTATCCGACTTGGGGTTTGTTACCGGTGAGTAGCTCGTATGTCGTTTTACTGAGAAGCTTGTGCAAGTAAAGTCGGTTTGTGGCATGACATGTTGTTTCAACGGCTTCTGCCAAAAAGTGTGTTGGCGTCTTGTATTCGTCAAGCATCATTCTTGCCATCTTAATGAGCGTCCGGTTCTTCATCTCAACAAATCCATTTTGTTGAGGTGTGTACATAGCCGAGAAATCATGTGAGACACCTTCTTCGTCAAGAAAGGTATCCACATGGGTTTTCATGAACTCTGATTCGTTATCGCTCTGAACCTTCTTGATCTTCACTTCAAACTGATATTGCGCTTTGCGAGCGAAGTTCTTGAAGATCTTTTGAACCTGTGACTTATCATCAAGAAAGAATACCCACGTAAATCTGGAAAAATCATCAACTATAACTAGACCATAGGAATTTCCACCGAGACTCTTGTAAGCATTGGGACCAACAAGATCCATGTGAAGTAACTCGAGTGGTCTGCTAGTAGTCATGATGTTCTTAACGGGATGACTTCCACCTACTTGCTTTCCAGCTTAACAAGCACTACAAAGTCTATCTTTGTCAAAGATAACATCTTTAACACCAAGTATATGATCACCTTTGATTAGCTTATCTAGATTTCGACAAAAATAACCAAAGTCTATCCAAGTCTTCTATGCCAAAGCCAACATTTAGAAGATTTTGCAATTAAACAAGTTTGGGGCTTGGATCTTTTAGTGAAATTGACAATGTATAGATCACCTCTACGGAAACCGGTAAATGCCATTTATGATTATCTTGACAAAACACTTGGCAATTTACTTTCGTGAATAAAACATTGAAACCGAAGTCGGCAAGTCTAGATACGGAAAGAAGATTGTAGCCAAGGGATTCAACAAGCATAACATTTTGAATAGAGCTATCATGGGATATGGCCACCTTACCAAGGCCAAGTACCTTACCCTTAGAGTTGTCTCCAAAGGTCACGTATTGTTGAGGACCTTGATTGGGCATGATCTCTTGGAACATGTCTTTATCACTAGTCATATGATCCGTACATCCACTATCGAGAATCCACTCTTTTGCTCCGGACAAGTAATCCTTAAAGTTTTCCATGAGGCTCAGATTCTTCATGATCTTCTCGTACTCGATGTCGAACAACTCTTCTTCTTCATAATAGACATGTTCCACATTGTCATCATCAAGTGGGAAATCCTCGTCATAAAGAACAAGGGATTCGTTAGAATAGTGGTCATGACAATGTTCAATTTTATGAATGCGAATGGCTTCAAAGATAATGTTGTCGATAGTGGTGGCATCTCCTTTAGCACGCATAAGATCACTGAGCTCAAATAGGCATTTATCAAAGTTTGGATCACTAGGCTTCATTTTGTGAAAAGCCATGGTTTTATGAATAATTTCATCAAGATTTCCTAAGGAAAGATTTGGATATTGTTTCTCCAAATTAGTCCATAAGGTATAGGCACATGGAAAGTTCTTCATTTGAGAAAGCACGAATCTTGGTAAACCTCTAACAATAAGATTGACAGTTCTTAGGTTATGAAGCATGTTAACTTCCTCCTTGTGTGTGGGATGCAATTCATCAATAGGGAGAACATAGGGGTTTTCAATATATTTAGTCGAATGGAATATATTAAATATATCAATCATGGCATTCTTCCATTGACTTCAGTACTCTCCATCAAGAATGGGCACTCTACAACTCAAACTCTCTACTCTAGACACATCCGTCTTCCTCCACGGTGATTAAACCGAATCAATGGAGACCAAAGATCTGATACCACTTGTAGGATCGAGAGAGGGGTGTCTAGAGGGGGGTGAATAGACTACTGGCAGTAATTTAAAACCTAACCTTTTCCCAAGTTAATTGGTTGGCAGATTTTAACTATTTTAGCAAGTCTAGCAAGTCTAACAGCCCTACACATTCATGTCTACAATTATGGCAGCGGAAAGTAAAGACATTGCACATGTAAGTAAAGAGATGGGGTAGGAAGATCAAACGCAATAGGAGAAGCAAGGATTTTTCCCGTGGTTCCAAAGGGTGGTGCTATCGTACGTCCATGTTCATGGAGTCTTCAACCCACGGAGGGTAATGATTGCGAGAGTCCATGGAGGGCTCTACCCATGGAGGATTCCACGAAGAAGCAACCTTGACTATTCCATGCGGCTTCCGTCCAAGAAAGGACTAGCCTCAGTATGGGTAGATCTTCACGAAGTAGGCGATCTCCTTGCCCTTACAAACTTCTTGGTTCACTCCACAACACGAAGTAGGAGGCTCCCAAGCGAGAGCTAACCAATCTAGGAGGCACCACCCTCCAAAAGGTAATAGGCTTGGTAATGATGATGAACTCCTTGCTCTTGTGCTTCCATATGATAGACTCCTCAACACACAACCACTCTCTCATAGCTTTGTCTTGGTAGAAGAAATGGGATTGGTGGAAAGCAACTTGGGGAGGCTAGAAATCAAGATCCATATGGTTAGAGTGGAAGATCTTGACCTCAACACAAGGGTAGGTGGTTCTCTCTTAGAAAACTGAGTAGGATAGGTATGGGATAGTTCTGAATGCATCTCATTCGAGTGGGTGGTGGTGAAGGGGTATATATAGGCATCCCCAAAAATCCAACCGTTACACACAATAAGTCAGACTCGATGACACCGATGTGTAAATCTCGATGGTACTGAAGTGACCAAAAGTGGCAAATTTTGAATCTCGGAGGGACCGATATACAATTCTCGGTTGCACCGACAAGGTGACCAATGGTCAGATTTACCAATCTCGGTTGCGCCGATTCACCATTTTTGATCGGACTGAAAATGTGAACTTGTGTAACAGAATCTTGGCAACCCAACTCTGTGGCACTCGAGTGCAGTGTCGGCTGCACCGAAGTGTTAGGGTTTGGCTGAGTCTGTCTAGGGTTTAGAATCGGTGGCACCGGGATAGGAATGTTGGTTGCACCGATTTTGCATTTTTGGCTTAGGACAGACTTTGGTGGGAGAGTTTGTGGATGTTTTGGTGACTGTCACTTGTGCACGTTTGAGCATATTGTTCGCCATCAAAACTTTAGCCCCTTTTAATAGTATTGGCTTTCCTATGGACTCAAAGTGATTTCTCACAGATGTAAAATGTAGAGTCCTCTTGCTTGAATCTTGGCCAAACTATTTCCTTGAATCTTGGGGTAATTCCACAATCTCCACAATCCTTTTGCCAACTCAACTCTCCAAGGACTATTTTCTGAAATACACTAGATAGAAGTGTTAGTCCAAGAGACAATGTATGTTGTCATGAATTATCAAAACCACCAACGGAGCATGTTATAACTATTGCATGATGAATGCCATCCGACATAATTATCCATCACTGATCCATTGCCTACGAGCTTTTCACATATTGATCTTTGCTAAGTAACTTTTCCGTTACTACTGCTACAATCACTACAAAACTGCTACTGCCACTATTGCCATTGTTACCGTTACTTCCATACTACTTTGCTACTAAATACTTTGCTGCAGATATTAAGTCTTTCAGGTGTGGTTGAATTGACAACTCAGTTGCGAATACTCGAGAATATTCTTTGGCTCCGCTTGAGTCGAATCAATAAATTTGGGTTGAATACTCTATGATATGTCTCCATCGTATCTATAATTTTTGATTGTTTCATGCCAATATACTACAAATTTCATATACTTTTGGCAACTTTTTATACTATTTTTGGGACTAACATATTGATCTAGTGCCCAGTGCCACTTACTATTTGTTGCATGTTTTTTGTTTCGCAGAAAATCCATATCAAACAAAGTCCAAACGGGATAAAAACTTATGGAGATTTTTTTGGAATATATGTGAATTTTGGGAAGTGGAATCAATATAAGGCAGTGCCTGAGGGGCCCACAAGCCTGCCTGCGCGCCCTGGGGGTAGGGCGCTCCCTGAGGGCTTGTGGCTACCCCTTAGATCGATTGGAGCTGCCCTTCAGCCGCAAGAAAGATATTTTTATAAGGAAAATCCCCTCAATAGTTTAGCCCGATCGGAGTTACGGAACACCAGATATTTAAGAAACGGTGAAAGGCTAGAATCTAGGAGCGCAGAAACAGAAGGAAACAAAGAGAGAGATCCAATCTCGGAGGGGCTCTCTCCCCTCCGCCGCCATGGAGGCCATGGACCAAAGGGGAAACCCTTCTCCCATCTAGGGGGGAGTTCAAGGAAGAATAATAAGGAGGGGGGCTCTCTCCCCCTCTCTCCCGGCGGCACCGGAATGCCACCGAGGCCATCATCTTGATGATAATCTACTCCAACAACTCCACCATCTTCACCAACACCTCCATCACCTTCCCCCATCTATCTATAGAGGTCCATCCTCCCGCAACCCATTATACACTCTACTTGAACATGGTGTTTTATGCGTCATATTATTATCCAATGATGTGTTGCCATCCTATGATGTCTGAGTAGATTTTTTTGTCCTATTGGTTGATTGATGATCATGATTGGTTTGATTTGCATGTTTTATTATTGGTGCTGTCCTATGGTGCTCTCCATGTCACGCAAGTGTCAGGGATCCTCGTTGTAGGGTGTTTCAATGTGTTCATGATTTGCCTATGGTGGGTTGCTTGAGTGACAGAAGCATAAACCCGAGTAGGTGGGTTGTTGCATATGGGAGTAAAGAGGACTTGATACCTTATAATGCTATGGTTGGGTTTTAGCTTAATGATCTTTAGTAGTTGCAGATGCTTGCTAGATTTCCAATCATAAGTGCATATGATCCAAGTAGAGAAAGTATGTTAGCTTATGCCTCTCCCTCATATAAAATTGCAATGATGGTTACCGGTCTAGTTATCAATTGCCTAGGGACAATTCCGCAACTCCTACGACCACTTTTCCACACTCGTTAATCTAACTTAGTTGTTTCTCTATCTTAGCAGCCCCTAGTTTTTATTTATGTGTTCTTTATTATCTTGCAAACCTATCATATCACACCTACAAAGTACTTCTAGTTTCATACTTGTTCTAGGTAAAGCGAACGTTAAGCGTGCGTAGAGTTGTATCGGTGGTCAATAGAACTTGAGGGAATATTTTTTCTACCTTTAGTTCCTCGTTGGGTTTGACACTCTTACTTACCGAAAGAGGCTACAAATGATCCCCTATACTTGTGGATTATCACTGTACCCTCGAAAACTGTTGCGATCCCCTATACTTGTGGGTTATCAAGACATTTCTCTAGCGTCGTTGTCGGGGAGCATAGCTTTATTATTTGAGTCACTTGGGATTTATATTTGTTGATCACTATGAAGAATCTGAAAGATCCAAAAAACAAGATATATCGTTGTACTACGAGGGGAGGTAAGGAACTGCTATCTAGCTCTGCACTTGATTCAGCTTCTGTTATGAGTAAGTTTGCGACACCACCACCCGCTAGTAATTCTGATATTTGCAAGTAACTGATGATGCCTCTTCTTCTATACATGATGCTTATGATGATACTTTGCTTGATAATACTGTGCCACTGGGTGAATTTCTTGATTAACAAATTGCTAGAGTCAATGTTGAAACTGATGAAATTACTGAAACTGGACACTATGAGACACCTACTAGACCTAGCTCTCCTAGATATGAATTGCCTGATATACCCAAGCGTTATGTTATCGAAGGAGAGGTAGCTAGGGACTTTCTTGCTTGTAAGGATAGAGATGATCTTAAGAAATTGCTATGCAAGTGGAAAGAAAAATCTTTGAATGCTAGAATGAAATACGATCGTAAGTTTGCTACTTCACATATCTTTGTTACTGATAAGGATTATGAATTCGCTGTTGATCCTAAGTTAATTACTTTGGTTGCATCTGATCCTTTCCATGGCTATGAATGTGATTCTTTCCATGGCTATGAATCTGAAAATATTGTGGCACATCTCACTAAATTGAATGATATAGCCACCCTATTTACTCATGAGGAAAAAATTCATTATTACTATATCCTTAAGTTGTTTTCGTTCTCATTAAAGGGTGATGCTAAGATATGGTTCAATTCTCTTGGTCCTGGTTGTGTGCGTAGTCCCCAGGATATGATATATTACTTCTCTGAAAAATATTTTCCTGCCCATAAGAAACAAGTTGCCTTGCAGGAAATATTAAATTTTGTGCAAATTGAAGAAGAGAGTCTCCCACAAGCTTGGGGGAGGCTTCTCCAATTGATTAATGCTTTGCCTGATCATCCCCTCAAGAAAAATGAAATACTTGATATCTTCTATGATGGACAAACCGATGCTTCTAGGGACCACCTAGATAGTTGTGTTGGTTGTGTTTTCAGGAAACGAACTGTTGAACAAGCTGAACTACTATTGAATAATATATTGAGCAATGATAATGATTGGACTATTCCTAAACCACCTCTGAAGCCAACTCCAAAGAAAAGAGGTATTCTATTACTTAGTCCTAAAGATATGCAAGAGGCAAAGAAATCTATGAATGAAAAAGGTATTAAAACTAAAGATATTAAGAATCTACCACCAATTGAAGAAATACATGGTCTTGATGACCCGACACAGGTAGTAGAGGTAAATTCTCTTCGTAGATTTGACGAAAGCAATATTCCTTATAATAAGTCTGCTAGCCAATGCTTGGATGAGTTTGATGATTTTTTTGTTAAGCAAGAAAATTTTAATGCATATGTTAGTACACAATTGAAACATAATGCTTTCATGCTTGATCACTTGGGTTATTATATGAGTAGAACTATCAATGATCTTAAACTGATTAGTAAACATGCTTCCATGGTAACTACTCAAGTAGAACAAGTGCTTAAGGCACAGAATGATTTGCTTAATGAGATGAATAGTAAGAACAATGGCCATTCTATTAAGGTTGTGACTAGAGGTGGAAGAATGACTCAGGAACCTTTGTATCCTGAGGGCTACCATAAGAGAATTGAGCAAAATACTCAAAGAATTAATACTGATGCACCTAGTCGTTCCAGTAATAAGAGGAACAAGGATGATGATAGAACTTTGCATGCTGCTAGTGAACCTGTTATAGCTACTCCTAAAAACCCAAATGTTATTTATGTTTATGATGCTGAGACACAATCTGGTGATGAACATGAGCCGAGTGATAATATTAATGATGATGTTCATGTTGATGCCCAAACAAGTACTGATAATGATGTGGAGATTGAACCTATTGTTGATCTTGATAAGCCACAACCTAAGTATAAAAGATATGACAAAAGAGATTTTATTGCTAGGAAGCATGGTAAAGAAAGAGAACCATGGGTTCATAAACCCATGCCCTTTCCTCCTAAACCATCCAAGAAAAAGGATGTTGAGGATTTTGAGCGCTTTGTTGAAATGCTTAGACCTGTCTTTTTGCGTATGCGCTTGACTGATGTTCTGAAAATGTCTCCTTATGCTAAGTATATGAAAGATATCATGACTAATAAAATAAAGATATCGGAAGCTAATATTTCCACCATGCTTGCTAATTATATTTTTAAGGGTGGAGTACCAAAGAAACTAGGAGATCCGGGAATACCAACTATACCATGCTCTATTAAAGGGAATTATGTTAAAACTGCTTTATGTGATTTGGGAGCGGGTGTTAGTGTTATGCCTTTATCTTTATATCGTATACTTGATTTGAATAAGTTGACACCTACTGAAATCTCTTTGCAAATGGCTGATAAATCAACTGCTCTACCTATCGATATTTGTGAGGATGTACCTATCGTAGTTGCAAATGCTACTATCTTAACGGACTTTGTTATTCTTGATATTCCCGAGGACGACATTATGTCGATCATCCTTGGTAGACCCTTTTTGAATACTGCAGGGGATGTTATTGATTGCAACAAGGGTAATGTCACTTTTCATATTAATGGTAATGAGCATACGGTACACTTTCCGAAGAAACAACCTCAAGTTCATAGTATCAAATCCATTGAAAAAACTCCAACGATTATTATTGGAGACTTTGAATTCCTTGTTCCTACCATCAAAAAGAAATATGATATACTTATTGTTGGGGATATGCATATCCCCAAGATTCTCCGGTTTCATGCTACTCGAAAGAAGTTTGTTAATAAGACTTGATCAACCTTATTGATGGATTCCTTTTGATGAAAATGAGATGGTTGAATTAAGAACGGACAACTTTCTGTACCCAACTTTTACTTTTTGTTACTTATAGTAAATAAAGTAAAACTGCTATTATTTTTCTATTTTCTGAGTTTTCCGTGTGATAGAAAAATGACCTAAAAATAAAAGTTCTTCAAATGCCCTGAAAATGTAGTATGATTTTTTCTGGAATATTTAAAAATATCTGGCACTGAGCACATACCAGGGGGCAGCACCAGTGGGTCACAAGCTCACACGGCACGGCCACCCCCCTAGTCGTGCCTAGGTGGCTTGTGGGTCCCACATAGGCCCCTTCACTTATTCTAGCAACCATCTACTTCATCTTCCTCCAGAAAAAATCCCACCATTGCTCAAACCCGTGTTCTACCTCATTTTGCTGCCATTTTCGATCTCATTGTGCAAAGCTTCATTAGCAAAACTGGTTTGGGAGATTGTTCTTTGGTATGTGACTCCTCCAATGGTCCAATTAGTTTTTGTTCTAGTACTTTACATATTGCAAATTTTTGCTGCTATGGTGACCTTGTTCTTGAGCTTGCATGTCAAATTTGTATGGTCCCAAGTAGTTTTGATGCATGATATAGCCTCTAGACACTTGTGGGAGTAGTTGCTAGGAGTTTTGTTGAGTTTTGTTCACTTTTATTTTGGGTCACCAAAAATTTCATAATTTTTTAGAAAAATAAAAATGTTGAGGATGGTATTTCAAGGGGGTTCCTCGAGCAAGAAGGCCCCGAGACTCGCGATACGTGAGCCCGACCTCAAAACACTGAGGGAAGCACAAGTACGACCTTGTGAATGGCCATTAGATCAATTTATGAGTGATGCCGGTTTTAAGGAAGAATTTTACGCATACACAAGAAATACTGGCCTTGAGGAATTCGTTTTGGACTAATGCAAGCAATACTATCAACTCACTGATTCTTTCGTGGGAGGTTTGAGTTTTCGTTCAATCGTAATAAACCTTCCATCCTATTTAACCTTTATGACAAATCATATACTTTGGACATAGAGGATTTTAATCATGCATGCAAAATTCCACAATGGGGCAGCTATAGTGATCCGCACAAAACTGAATATAATGACTTTCTTGCTAGCACTACCGTGGCAGAAACTAGAAATATTGCACAGGCTACCGTGGGGAGAATTCACTTTCCTGCTATACATTATTTTGCTCTATTTATAGGTAGATGTATTAACGGTAAAACTGAGCACAACCACCTTTGTGCCACCGATCTCAGTATTCTTAAGAGTGCAGTAATGGGTGATAGGCGATATAACTTAGGAGCCATTATTGCTAGAAGATTGCATAATAATGCTAAGGATGGAGACTTCTTTGGTACGATTTATGCCACTCATGTAGCTAATTATCTTGGGGTACTCATACGGGGAAATGATATTGAGTTACCACCTACTTTCCTTGATTATTAGGCTTTGGTATGTTTTTAGTTTCTTGAAAGGAACGAACAATCCCTCCAGTACCAACTAATTTTTGATAGACAACATGATGTCCATGTTACCCTTCCTGCTCCTGCCTTCTTTAACTTTCAGGAAAAACAGAGATACTTTATAACCAGAGAGGAGGTAAGCGAGTACGACCGGAATGCGGTTTATTAGGGTTTGATCCCTATTATCCACTATGTTCTGAGATTGATGTTGCTATGACTTTGCTATGCTTAATGCCTGTCACTAGGGCCCGAGTTCCATGATTTTAGATCTGAACCTATTATGTTTTCATGAATATATATGTGTTCTTGATCCTATCTTGCAAGTTGTAGACTGATGACCCACAAGTATAGGGGATCTATCGTAGTCCTTTTGATAAGTAAGAGTGTCAAACCCGATGAGGAGCAGAAGGAAATGACAGGCGGTTCTCAGTAAGGTATTCTCTGCAACCACTGAAATTATCGGTAACAGATAGTTTTGTGATAAGATAATTCATAACGGGTAGCAAGTAACAATTGTAACAAATGTGCAGCAAGGTGGCCCAATCCTTTTTATAGCAAAGGACAAGCCTGGACAAACTCTTATATAAAGAAAAATGCTCCCGAGGACACATGGGAACTTATGTCAAGCTAGTTTTCATCATGCATATATGATTCACGTTTGTTACTTTGATAATTTGATATGTGGGTGGACCAGTGCTTGGGGTGCCGCCCTTACTTGGACAAGCCTCCCACTTATGATTAACCCCTCCCGCAAGCATCCGCAACTACAAAAGAAGAATTAAGATAAATCTAACCATAGCATGAAACATGTGGATCCAAATCAACCCCTTACGAAGCAACACATAAACGAGGGTTTAAGCTTCTGTCACTCTAGCAACCCATCATCTACTTATTACTTCCTAATGCCTTCCTCTAGGGCCAAACAATGGTGAAGTGTTATGTAGTCGACGTTCACATAACACCACTAGAGGAGAGACAACATACATTTCATCAAAATATCGAACGAATACCAAATTCACATGATTACTTATAACAAGACTTATCCCATGTCCTCAGGAACAAACGTAAGTACTTACAAAGCATATTCATGTTCATAATCAGAGGAGTATTAATGATGATCAAGGATCTGAACATATGATCTTCCACCAAGTAAACCAACTAGCATCAACTACAAGGAGTAATCAACACTACTAGCAACCCACAGGTACCAATCTGAGGTTCTGAGACAAAGACTGAATACAAGAGATGAACTAGGGTTTGGAGAGGAGATGGTGCTGATGAAGATGTTGATGGAGATTGACCCCCTCTCGATGAGAGGATCGTTGGTGATGACTATGGCTTCAATTTGCCCCTCCGAGAGGGAAGTTTCCCCAGCAGGATTGCCCTGCCGGAGCCCTAGATTGGTTCTCCCCAAGTTCCACCTCGAGATGGCTTCGCCTCAAAGCTCTGTTAAGAAGGACGATAACTCTTAGTTGAAGTCCACGCAGGGATGGGCGGTCATCATGCCGCAACAAGAGCCTTGGTTAGCAAGGCCTTTCGAGCTGGTTTCTTTTGGCCCACTACTCGGGCGGACGCCTAGTCACTTGTCAAACACTGTGTGGGGTGTCAAATTTTCACAAATCAAAGTCACATGCCCCCAACAGCTCTTCGGACTATTCCGATCACCTGGCCTTTCACGGTCTGGGGGCTCGATATGATCGGACCACTTAAAGGGGGGACCAAGAAGAATAAATACTTACTGGTCATGGTTGACAAGTTCACCAAATGGATAGAGGCAAAACCTGTAAAATCGGCCATGTTCGGACCAGTAATCGACTTTATATCCGGCGTGGTACACCGTTACGGTGTCCCGCACAGTATAATAACGGACAATGGATCCAACTTCATGGCCCAAGAGGTCAAGGACAGGTGCGTAAAAATGGGCATCAAGCTCGATTACGCATCAGTGTATCATCCGCAGACCAATGGACAAGTCGAACGAGCAAATAGCCTCATCATGAGTGGCATTAAGCCACGTTTGGTCCGATCTCTTCATGAGTCCGACTGTCATTGGGTGGAGGAGCTCGACTCCGTTTTATGGGGCCTTCGCATCACCCCAAACAAATCAACGAGATACACACCGTTCTTCATGGTCTATGGGGCAAAAGCAGTCCACCCCTGTGATATTATTCACGACGCAGCAAAGGTGCGCATGTACGAGGAAAAGGAATCCAAGTTATATCGGTAGGACGACCTAGACGGTTTAGAAGGAGAGTGCGACATAGCTCGGGCTGCTCTACTTTTTATCAACAGCAGGCCCGACGTTACCATAGTAGGGAGGTCAGGGCAAAAGCATATAACGTGGGTGAACTCGTCTTACGGCTCCCGGAGAAGCAGAAGCATAAACTCAACCCCAAATGGGAGGGGCCCTTCATAATCGACGAAGTACTCGTGGGAGGGGCTTACCGTCTTCGGAATCCGTCGGACAACCGCCTTGAACCAAACCCATGGAACGCAGCTCATCTTCGGCGCTTCTACGGATAAACCAGTGTCGTCACATTCTTTACCATTTACCTCCTTTTCTTTATTTTTTCCTTCCCCTCCCACCGTGTTTTTTGGTAGATTTTGATTTTTTTCCTTTTCTTCCCAAATCTATGTTCGGTTCAACCGATCTTGTACTAAGATTTTTGGCTTACACCCTTAAGTGTCAAATCCGAATACAACACTTGGGGGATTCTTTCCGAAGCCAATGCTTTTATATTATAAGCATTTATTCACATTTATTGTATACACATGTTTCCCTTGTTGTGTTTAAGCCATCAGATGCAAGAATTCAAACTAAGACTTTGCCAAGCTGGGTTGCCTCGCTCTTGTGCTTACCCTCTACGTTCTCGATTGTTCGGCTAGAGGGTAAAGGGAGCATCTCAACAATAGTTATGACCGGGTCATCCGGATACGTAACTCAGACGAGTGAAGCCAAAAGCTATCTATCTTCAGTAGACAATTGATCGGCTGCAACGGAAGCAACTAATAAGACTATGGTCGTTATCACCATTACTCGGGCTTCTTTTCTCACAAAAGCCATCAGCCGCATACTAACAGTATACGGCCTTACTGCCTACGATTTATGTAGCACCCTGAAGAAAGGTATTGATAGAGGTACTATTTTCTTAGGAATATGTTTCTTACGCTAAGCAGTAATATAACATATCTCCTTGTTTGCTTTCTCTATGTTCGCACCAAATGGCCGGATTGCCTGGTTCCCCGAACATAATTCACTCTTCTAGGGTGATAATTTACGAGGAACACTCTCGAGCCCTTAGCACGGGAGGTAGAAGCCGATGGTCGGTTAAGACAAAGTTTACAACATAGAGGGAGAAATTCTTTGATTATTAGTACATAGTTACATATAATCATACATCTGGCTGGTGATCGAGATTGTCAATTATATTGTCCAAGGAGCAATATTCTTGTGAGGGACGGGCGCAGGCATCACTTGGTCATATACCAGGTGGAACGGCACTTCTTGTCCATCTGATCCTATTGGCCCAACCCGACCCATGTGCTCGGGGTCAATTCCGGTATAACGAGTCTTGATCATCGCCCACGCCTCTCGTGCTCCCTCTCAACAAGATGATGTCTTCCATAGCTCGAACCTACTTCGGCCTCCCTTGAATCGATTGACTAGTTCGGTCATCTCCTCCGGAGGTTGCTCGGCGGACCATAACACTTTTACCATGCCCTTCATGGCCTTTTGAGCCCACTCATGAAGGGAGGACAGCTCCTTCAGAAGGCTTCCCCGGTAGGATCCGATCTCTTCTTCGGGCCGCCCAGACAGGAGACTTGTACATGAGTCAAGGCATGCCTATTATGCTTCATTTATAAGAAGTACTTTCTGATGATAGAATCACACTTACTGAACATGCCCCTCTGCAATTTCTGGTTATCTCCTTGGGCCTAGGCTAATTGAGCCTTTAAGCTCTCAATTTCTTAGGCATGTTGTTTGTTCTCTGCCTGAAGACGGTTCTTCTCTTCAAGATGTCGTTGCAAAACACGACAGCCGGCCTCATGCTGAGATTTGGCGTAATGGTGAGACTCTCGAGATGCTTCTAAATCTCTTTCTAATTGCCCTATTGATTCAGCTGCTACAAAGTACCCTTGCGTCAACATGGGAATATGTACTAAGGACAACAGAATAGGCATACTCACCATGCGCCTCCCGGGTAAACCTCTTCACTTGCTCCAATTCGGCCTTCACAGTTTCCACCTGTGTTGAATCGTCTCCAACTCCTTGGCCAGTTGCTCGCTCTGCTGCCTCAAGGACTGTATTAGCAGTAAAGCAATACGACGACCCTTAATTAGGTCGTTCCGACAAATTTAAGGTTCGGGGGCTACTGGGTTTAGACGAGTGATCGGACCCTTATAGATGATTACTCACCTGCAGGCTTGATGATATCGGTTTCATTGCCTCCCCAAATCCATCTCGGGCAGCTTCGATGTGTGCGTCCACCGAGCAAAGATCATTGAACTCTTATTCGGAGAGCGTTGGGTGGCGTAGGGCTTCTCATCGCCGCCGATGATGCATAGTTGTCCCTACCTCGGACTTGGTAAATGACATCGCCTCCCCAGAGTCTTCAGGGGTCGGATTGACCGTAGGGACCTCTGCAGCGGATTCGGCATGAGCCGAAGCTCTGAAGTTTTGAGCGCCGCCGGACACCCTGGCAACCTCCTCGACAGAACAAGGCTGAAGTATTTGCCTAAGTGTTTCGACATAAGGTCTCTTGCGAGGCTCTATTAGTCACAATAATAATATAAAACAGCCAAACATAGTACCTTTGAGTTGAGCTGATGGACGGGCTTGTCCCTATGGCCGGCTCGTTCAACGGCCCCCTGTTACTCTCCGGCTTGGGCATTGCTGCCATAGCCGATGCATGTCTCGCAGACCGACGATGCTTGGGACGAGGAGTTGTTTCGTTTGGATCATTGGAGGAAACTTGCCTTTTGCGGGATGAGTTTTTCTTCTTCTTGCTTATCGTGGGGGAAGGAAATGAGCCGGGATAATCAACTATAATAGCTACCTTGGAGTAATCGAGGCTCTCCTGGTAGAAAACCCCATCTTCGAGCTTGATTGTCAGATCCGTGTCATCATGAAAGCCCGGATCGTCATCACGGGAATAGTCCTCGGGCTGAGGGGCCGGCCAGTTAACTGTCTCGATGAAGCTCCTCCATTCTTGTTCACATAAAGTTAAAGGCTTTGGTCAAAAAGGGACAAATTGAAAACCCGTATTATGGTCATGGAGTTGAAAGGCTCACCCATTCAATGGGATTGTGGCTTGAGTATCCCTCCTTGGTCGGCCGCCGAATAAAATCTTCTTGCTTCCCTTTGTATAGGTCGGCAAGTGCGGTAGCTAATGTTGTTTGATCGAAAGGGCCTAGTCTTCGGGGGCGAGTGGTGTCGCTTGTCCGTTGTAACGCCACAAGGGGTTTATCCTCTGTCAAAGAGGCTGAACGCATCGGGTGATGGCGGCAGACATCACATCTATCATGGTCAACTTGTGATGGGCTAGTACCCTCACCTAGGCCGCCAAATGTTGCACTTCAATATTGTATTCTTGGGAAGAGCTCTTCGGTCGCCATTGTACCTTTTGTTTAAAGGGGCGTCGGAGTATTCGGGAAAACCCCTCTGAGCTGGATCAAATGGGGGGATGTCCTCGATATAAAACCATTCCGAAGACCATTCTTCGAACTCCTTCGGAGTTCCCACTGGATATCCCGTCCCTACTACACGGCCTCCTTCGGCTCCTCTGACCTCCAAAATCGTCTTGTCCCGAATGCGAGGGACGAGAAAGAAGTACTTACTCCACAATTAGAAATACGCCTCGCATCCTAGGAACATCTCGCAAAGGGCGATGAAGCCCGATACATGCAGAATAGACCCTAGGGTGAGGTGGTGGAGCTGGATCCCATAGAACTCCAATAACCCCCTCAAGAATGGATGAATGGGGAACCCGAGACCTCACGGGAGGAACGGCACGAAGCATACGTGCTCCCCCTTTTGAGGGTTGGGGAAATTCTCTACAAAAGCTTCGCCGCTGAATGAAGATAAACCAGCACGGGTAACTGTCAGATCCGAGGAAGGAAGGTACCCTTGGGTCTCGAGATTACGTAGTCGAAAGAGCGATATGGAGTAGCTTGTCCAATCCCCGAGACAGGAGTCGTAGGGGCGCAAGGAAGAGCTGGGGCGCTCGTCATGTTTTTCGTGGTGATCTTCCGCTGAATGTTTTTTCCGATGGGGAGAAAGAAGATGATGTGGCCTAAACCAAGATTCATTTTGATTAAATGGGTGGTGCCTCCTTTGAGGGAGTGGAAGTCTTGTAAAAGGCCGCTGGACCGCTCATCTCCTCACAACGCACGAAAATTGAGAAATGCTAACGGTTGTTGTAATGGACCCTGCAAGCCCGTGACGCTTGGGATTTCGCCGATGACAGGACGGTTGCTGAACAACGAGTAGAGGGACTCGCCTTGCAAGCCGAAGACTATGACACAAAGATTATCCGGATATACCTTGGCATTGGAGGCTAGTCTGGGGATATCGAGGGAGTCCTGGATTAAGGGGTCCCTGGATAGCCGGCATGTTTCTCATGGGCCGGACTATGTGGGCCATTGGATGAGCATTGGATGATCAAGGGCCCCGTCGCTAGGATGGAAGTTTCAAGGAGCCGTGGTGTGTCCTCCAAGTTGTCGATGGTAGATAGGCATGTTTATCCCTTCGACGTGTAACCGACCATGTGTAAACCCTAGGTACCCTCGGCGTCTATATAAGCCGGAGGGTTTTAGGTCGTAGACAAAGGACAACTCATCTAGGGTTTAGCTATTCGATCTTGAGGTAGATCAACTCTGTAACCTACATATCATCAATACAATCAAGCAGGACGTAGAGTATTACCTCCATAGGAGGGCCCAAACCTAGGCAAACATTGTCTCCTTCGTCTCCTATTACCATCGATCCTAGTCTCACAGCTCGGGACCCCCTACCCGAGATCCGCCGGTTTTGACACCAACAGCGGGTGTGTCACCAAGCGATGCATCAAGGACATAAGCCTTCTGGCAAGTCGTGAGGATAATCCTCAGATTTGACGGGCCCAGTCCACAAAGTTACTTCCATCATCTTTCAACTTGACTTTCTCTAGGAACGCATTAAAATTCAAGGGAACTACTACGCGAGCCATTGATCTACAACATAAATATGCAAAGGTTACTAAGACTATTGTTAAAGATAATAAGTTTAGTTAATCAAATTACTAAAGCTCCCACTCAAATTGACATCCCTCTGGTCATCTGAGTGATACATGATCCAAATTCACCAACTCAAGTCCGATCATCACGTGAGTTGAGGTGGTTTCAATGGTGAACATCATCATGTTGATCATATCTACTATATGACTCATGTTCGACCTTTTGGTCTCTTGTGTTCCGAGGCCATGTCTGTACATGCTAGGCTCGTCAAGTTTAACCTGACTGTTCTGCACGTGTAACACTGGCTTGCACCCGTTGTATGTGAACGTAGAGTCTATCACACCCGATCATCACGTGGTGTCTCGACACGACGAACTTTTGCAATGGTGCACACTTGGGAAAACACAGATCACCTTATAATGCTACTGTCGTCCTAAGCAAAACAAGGTGCATAAAAGGATTAACATCACATGCAAATCATAAGTGACATGATATGGCCATGAACTTGTGCTTTCGATCTCCATCTCCAAAGCACCGGCATGATCTCCATCGTCACCGGCATGACACCATGATCTCCATCATCTTGATCTCCATCAATGTGTCGCCATTGGAGTTGTCGTGCCGAATGTTGCTTCCATGACTATTGTTAACTCATAGCGATAAAGTAAAGCAAAAACAACGAAAATAATTAAAGACAACCCTATGGATCCTGCCGGTTGGCGTAATCATCGACATGCAAGTCGTGATATTCTATACAAAAACATGATCATCTCATACATCACATATATCTCATCATGTAATTGGCCATATCACATCACAACATACCCTGCAAAAACAAGTTAGACGTCCTCTAATTGTTGTTGCAAGTTTTACGTGGCTGCTATGGGTATCTAGCAAGAACAATTCTCACCTACTCAAAACCACAACGGTGATACACAAATTGCTATTCAACCTTCTCAAGGAACGCCTTTGTCGAATCCGATCCAACTAGAGTAGGAGAGACACACACCCGCCAACCATCTTTATGCAACAAAGTCACATGTCTGTCGATGGAACCGGTCTCTCGTAAGCGTACGAGTAAGGTTGGTCCGGGCTGCTTCATCCCACAATACCGTTGAATCAAAACACGGCCAAGGGAGGAAGCAATCTATGCATCAACGCCCACAAACTCCTTTGTGTTCTACTCGAGATCTCATCTACGCATAGACCTAGCTCATGATGCCACTATTGGGGAACGTTGCATGGGAAAAAAAATTCTACGCACACGCAAGATCTATCCATGGTGATGAGCATCTACGAGGGGGAGAGTGGATCTACATACCCTTGTAGATCTCTAAGCGGGAAGTGTTAAGAAACGCAGTTGATGTAGTTGAACGTCTTCACGATCCAAATCGCCGAGCGTCCCGAGATCCAACCACGATCCATCCTGATCTAGCACCGAACGGACGGCACCTCCGCGTTCAGCACACATACAGCTCGATGATGATCTCCGCCTTCTTGATCCAGCAAGAGGGAGCGAAGAGGTAGATGAGTTCTTCGGCAGCGCGATGGTGTGGCGGCGATGGTGGTGGGACTATTCCGGCAAGGTTTCTCCTAAGAACCGTCGAACTAGACTAGAGGAGAAAACGATCTAGCTAAAGTAGAGGGAGCACGTGGCAATTAGGGTTGGCCCTCACCTCTAAACCTCTAGTATATATAGGAGGGAGGGGAGGGAGGCTTGCGCCCTAGGGTAGCCTCTTGTGGTCAAAGTGGGGAGGAGAGGGAGTTGGACTCCAATCCTACTCCTAGTAGGACTCCTCCCCCACTTGGAAACTCTTCCCCCTCTTGGGCTTTAGCCTTTTCCCTCCTCCTCAGTCACATGGGCCCTTATGGGGGCTTAGGCCAGCCCACCAGGGGCTGGTATGGCTCCACCCACAGCCCATGAGACCCTTTGGGTCGAGACACCCCTCCCGATGGTCCCCCGGTACCCTCCCAACACTCCCGGTACACTATCGATGAGCCCGAAACCTTTTCGGTGACCAAAACAGGACTTCCTATATATCAATCTTTACCTTCGGGCCATTCCGGAGCTCCTCGTGACGTCCGAGATCTCATCCGGGACTCCGAAAAACCTTAGATTACCACCATACATAAATCTATACTACCAAAACGTCATCGAACCTTAAGTGTGCAGACCCTACGGGTTCAAGAACTATATAAACATGACCGAGACACCTCTATGGTCAATAACCAATAGCGGGACCTGGATACCCATATTGGTTCCTACATATTCCATGAAGATCTTTATCGGTTGAACCTATATGTCAAGGATTCAGTTAATCTCGTACGTTGTTCCCTTTGTTCATCGGTATGCTACTTGCTCGAGATTCGATCGTCGGTATCTGTATACCTAGTTCAATCCCATTACCGGAAAGTCTCCTTACTCGTTCCGTAATACAAGATCTCGTGGATAGCACTTTAGCCACATTGCTTGCAAGGCTTGTTGTGATGTTGTATTACCGAGTGGGCCCTGAGATACCTCTCCGTCACATGGAGTAACAAATCCCAGTCTTGATCCATACCCACTCAACAGACACCCTCAGAGATACCTGTAGAGTACCTTTATACTCACCCAGTTACGTTGCGGCATTTCATACACACAAGGTACTCCTCCGGTGTCAGTGAGTTGTATGATCTCATGGTCATAGGAACAGATACTTGACATGCAGAAAACTATATCAATAAACTGACACGATCATATGCTATGTTTATAGTTTGGGTCTTGTCCATCACATCATTCTCCCAATGATGTGATCCCGTTATCAAATGACATCCCATGTCAATGGCTCGGAAATCTTGACCATCTTTGATCAACGACCTAGTCTACCAGAGGCATAATAGGGACAAAGTGTTGTCTATGTATCCACACATGCAATGTGTTTCCAGTCAATACAATTATAGCATGGATAATAAACGATTATCATGAACAAGGAAATATAATAATAACCATTTGTTATTGCCTCTAGGGCATATTCCCAACAATTGACGCATAGATGTGGCTGGTAGTTCAGGCAACAACACTGATAATTGTGATCCAGGCATGGGTCATGTTCATGCACAAGAGAGATGTTCGTCGTGGTGAGAGACATGTCATCGGATATGCTCCAATGCTTATGCGGGAGTAGGAGAGGCTCACCAATCTGAACTACATATACAACTGCAATGACACAAACTTTGTGGATGCTCAGAATGAAAAGAGCACCATTTGCTAGACCTGTCCAGACCTTCAGGAGCAGTGGGCTGCTAGAAGATAGCATCCACACCAGTGTGGAAGAGAAAGTGACCATGTTCCTTCATGTTAATGGCCATAACTAGAGGTTCCAGGTTATCCACAACACTTTCGGGAGATTAATGGAGACCGGTGGCGGAGCCAGGAAAAATGATTGAGGGGGGCCGAGTATTGTTAATACTTCTTGGGAAGGGTCAGCCCATTAGATTATACTAATTCAACAACAAATAATCATCTTTATACATGCATATTAGGCCTAACTCAAGGTTATTAGGAGGGCCAGGGCCCTTGCTGGTCCCCTGTCTCCGCCACTGACGGAGACCATCTCAAGTCACCAACTGGTCGTACTCCACCAAGATTCGCACTAGCACAAGATGATATCCATACTTTAAGGTGAGCATTGCATTATGTAGTTCATTGCGTGATATGCTTGGATTGTTAAATGTGAGCACTGACACAATCTTGTATTGCCATTTCAGGATTGTATTGGGGCAATAGATGGTACTCATGTCACTGTCAGAGTGTCGAGGTCACAAGCTAGAGCATAAGGGGGAAGCACTACACAAGTCAGAATGTAATTGTTGTTGTTGACTTTAATCTGAAGTTCACATATGTGCTACCTGGCTGGGAAGAGTCGGCACATGATGCTAACATACTTAGTGACAACATGAGTTGTCCTGATGGCATCAACATCCCTGATGGCAAGTTCTACCTAGAAGATGTTGGCTATGCATGTCGTCCAGGTGTTCTTCCACCCTTTAGGAAAACCAGGTACCATGTGCACGAATTCTCTGATAGGAACTATCCTAGGACTCCACAAGGACTGTTCAATCTCAAACACTCCAACCTTGGAGTAACTATTAAGAGGACATTTGGAGCTCTAAAGAACAAGTTTAAGATCATGAATCAGAAACCATTCAATTCCATCCTTACCCTACTCAGGTAAGCTTGTTCTTGCATGTTGCATTCTGCATAGCTGGACCATGCAATGGAGTTGTGATGACCTGGTGCCTGAAGAGATGTAACAGCTGACGATGTTGACCTCGGTGACCATGGTGTGGAGGCATTTAACAATGAAGCCTGAAAGACCAAAATGATGGAGTGGACACATGTAACATGCAATGTGGGATAACAAAGGCCAGACAAGGATTTAAAGAAGAAGAGCAAGAGCAACAACAAAAGAGAAAGCAGCGGCAACAACACAAGAGGAAGAGGAACAACATCAACAAAAGAGGAAGATGATGGATGATAATTTTTTCTATTCAACCATTTAGCTCTTAATAATGTATACTGTCATTGATAGTAGATAGGATGAATCGTCATTTGTCTTTAAACCCTAAACCCTAAGAGGAAGAGGATGGATGATTATTTTTCCCATTTAACCGTATGATAAGATCCCCCCACTAATAAGAAATAGTGGAAGCACCTAATGCATGTTACAACCAAACAACATGTCCTATGTACGTCTAATGCAATGCGACCAACCAAACAACGGGTCAAGAATAGTTTCCTCATGCAGTAACTTATATGAGGGTGCAAATGGTGGTTTATAGACTTTTTTCTCAAGCCCATCTGAAAAGTCTATGCAGACAAAATCGGTGCGGGCAACCACCCCGGATAGCATGCCAGAGGCTACATATATTCTTCAGACACCACTTCTGACCATATCTGCCTAGGGCACCAACCAGACAAGCAAGCAATGAATCCTGCCTTTTCTAATACGTAATAAATAAGTAAATTGATGAAAGAAATAAAGCCCTCTCAACTCTTATATTCGAGACTGGAAATAATCTTTTCTGCTATAGAACGATTGATAATACGACAAGGCATGAAAAATTGGCTGTATGACATTCAGATGCTAATGATAAATTTCAGCAAAGCTACATGCTCTAGCTTTCTCTCAATTTCAAAACATCCCGGGAGAAATACATTAGAAGGTGCTACAAAGTCTTGCTGCGTTCCCATAGGGTGATAGGGGCAAAAAAACATGCATTCACCTCCCAAAACTGCCATCTGTAGCTGCATATACCTTTCCTATAGAAAAACTGCCATCTGGGGTAGTCCATTCACCTGCCAAAACAGAACATCAAAAGAAGATGAAAATAATCCACAGCTCCCACTCTGAGCTTAATACTTAAGAGAAACAAACACTACAAAGTTCTAATAGGATAAATACTTAGCTATGCAGAGTCATGTGATGACTCGCTTTACGGTGGCATATAAAACATGGTTTTATCCTAAATACTTTTATAGACTAGCTAAAAGTATTATTCCGCCATAGGTGATATTCTGTTCAACACATTAGCTTCTTCCTGCTATAGCATGGGCAGGGGGTTTGAAGAAGCAATGCAGATATCGTGTGCAAATTTCTGTACATCTCCGATGTTATCTTTTACGTATGTTTCCGGTGAAGTTGAATTGTAACCGTAAGTGAACAGTTATCAGGTTGAGAAGCACAACAGAGTCAATACTGGTGGTTTATATATGCTTTGCTGTTAGAACATAAATAGTGACAATGTGCTTGTAAAATAACTTATTTACGTTTCACTTGAAAGGAAATGTGGTGTATCCTGGAACCATAAAAAGAAAGGCACGTAGAAAGGACAAATGAATACCATCAACCAGTTGAAACAGCAGGAGATTGGGATCAGTAAATCATTACAGTCGGTTATCATTTCTCCATGGACGACGAGACCTATTTTAAACAGTGGCAACAAGATACTGGGTCAGCCAACATTTTTACTACTATAAGTCCAATCAAGCTCAAAATATAACTTGCTTGAATGCAGAAGTGTTTATAGAGTGAAATCGAGACACAAAGATATGAGCAACTGAGCATGGCTTTACACAACATATACATTGGTTATAATAGGATACAAAGATATTTAAATCTTGAGACCAAATATAAAGAACTAAGCCTCAGGCTATAGATTTCCAAAAAGAAACAGAGGACCACAAATCCACGAAAGTAAGGTGTCAACTATCTGTTTAGGAGCTCCAGACTACATTATTCAAGCATCCCAAAACCACAGGTAGTAAAATTGTCACCTAAGCATATTTGGCAAATCCGTAAATCAGTAACCATTCTACAAAATAATCAACCAATCAAAATTACTTCATCTGTTAGTTTCCACATGGGATGATGGAACACCCCCAACCCAAAATGTCCCTGAAGACCTGAACAGCAGGTAATGGAAACATCGGATCACAGTAGCAGGATGGTGGTGGTAGGTAGGTGACATGCAGAAGAAATACTGACGATGGTGAGTGCCAGCTATTGCTTTTCATGAATATATGAAATGCACTGCCAAGAAAGTCTTTTGACAACACACTGTAAGACACACAAAAAATGATCGTTTTTTCAGAAAACGCTAGCACTTCATAGCATTATGCTTCAGTTACATTACTAAAAAAAAGGGCAGCCTGGTGCATGTAGCTCCCGCTTGCGCAGGGTCCAGGGAAGGGTCATTACATTACTATGATATTAAATTGCCTGACCATGGCAACACATACAAACACAAGTTCTTTTTACCAAAATTAACGGGTCTACAGCATAAAATATCAGATGGGGTAACTAACGAAAACACATTGGTGACAGAAACCCACTAGTAGCAAGTCTACAGGATATAGGAAAGAGGGATCCAGAAAAATAATTTGGTAAGATCAACTCCTTACCTTGCAGTTACATGATCTTCAACTACTTTCTGTTCATCTTCACTGAACATGAACCACTTGTCTTGGTTCTTCATTGTAGCTTTGTCGTCAAATTCTGACATAAGCATGATACTGATCACTATATATTGCAAATGAGTAAACTGAAAACTTATCTCATAATAATTTCTTACCTTGGCGCAATATGTTTGTATTGTTATTACAATAGCCATCCAGCTTCCAGTATGCTACTCCTTTGTCTACCATGACAGGCGTGGACCTAAGGACACATCCCAGTTCCTCTAATTCTGCATAGTTAGGAAGTAAAAGAAGAAATTAATACAGCAAGGCTAGCTCAATACCCTTTTCTAAACAAAGCCTAGACTTATTACACATCACATAATAAAACAGAAGGACAAGAATAGATAGGAGGACTTATCGATTGTTTCTAGAATAAGAAAGGCACCCTAAATCGCATGTCAGAAGAGACTCAGTGGTGGGGGTGTACAACCACACCTCCCATCTTATTACACCTCCCAACTGAACGGCTCAGTATACTTGAAATGTCAAGAAACTAAACTAAGCATTTTTACTTTCACATTCTTAAAAGTAACTATCCGGCCACACTACGCAAAATATTGAAAATAAAAGTAAACTCAAAATTCAAGGAGAGGATACATTAAATTGAAAATGAAAACCAACACTCGAAGTATGCTTCTGCTGCATAACTAAAAGTTGTCAATGAAAGATTATGTGAGGCTCAAAGTGAAGGGGTGCCTCATGATTGCTTCTGTTCCAACTTATTTATTTCGATTTAAGATGGAATTCTCATCGTATCAAAGGAAACATATCATGATATCAAATTCTCACTTAGCATTTTTAACATCTATCTCATTTCCACCCCTTAAATACAAGGTATGACGACTTAATTGATAGTATTGCCTAGACCTGGCTTTAGGAGTGTTTGCTCTAAACCTCAACCAGCTCATAATCACCTTCAAACTTGTTAAGAGTTATATATAGCCATCTAATATCCCCATTGTATAAGTTTTTTTTACATATCATCCACACATGTACGTGTATGTATTGGTCTATGGCCTCGTGGAAATACAATTTGCATATTCCCAACATGGAATCAAAGCCCTAGGGGGTTTTTTTCCCGCTTTCTCAAAGCGAAACAACCTAATACTCCTGGAATTCCTTCATGCTGCTAGTCTGGAGCAAAGTTATTAGCTGACCCAACATGTCGCTTATGATTAACGGAAGTGAGGCCATGGCTTCATGCCCTTATGACAGTCTAATTGCTATGCTAGTAGGACCATTGTTTGCATCACGTTTTGGTTTTACAAGGCTTGTAGAATCTTCTGGTCTACCTATCACAATGTTGCAATAACTGACTGTAACAGTTTACTACACTCTAGGGAGGGGTTATCATGGCATCGTGTCTTGGCATTGAGATAGCATCCCTGAGGCCCAAGCAGACACTAGGGCCATCACCCTACGTATTTTAGTTAGGCGAGCGCCTAGATAGTTTAGGCGACACCATCAAAATATGGATGTCGCCAAGAGTAATAAGAGCATTATTTTAATATGGATGTCGCCAAGAGTAATAAGAGCATTATTTTAATATGTATGTCGCCAAGAGTAATAAGAGCATTATTTTAGGGAAAAGATCAGCTTTAAGATTAGGGTTTCATAGCTAAAGAATCTATGAAAAAATGGACCTTGGAGGGAGGGGGAGTGATCCTATCAGGAAAAAGATCCTAACATGAGGGGTCTTTGACTTGGTATGTTCATCAATTGGTAATATAAGTTGTGCTAGCCGTGGTACACTAACAACAGAACCTGCCTGATGGTGATAAGGACAAGGCCTTCGACATCAAAATAGGTGGTAGGTTGGTGTCACAGGAAGAACATTGTGTGACATACATATTTCCATTATCGGCATTGTGCCCATCCTTGTCACAGTTGCTTTCATTTTGGCAGGATAAACACCAACAGGCCTGATGGTGTTGAACTAGAGAAAGTGGGAAGATGTGTAGGTACAAGGGGGAACACAAAGCACTATGGTGGATGCACAAATAAGTTTGCCAACAGACATCAATCTTGATTGACTTGACTCTAAAACGATGGCCAAGTTCCATCTTATTGTCACAACATCAGGGAGACCATATGAATAAATTAACGTATCAACATATTATCATAAAGGGCAGCCCGGTGCATGTAGCTCCTGCTTGCGCAGGGTCCGGGGAAGGGTCCGACCACTTTGGGTCTATAGTACGCAGCCTTTCCCTACATTTCTGTAAGAGGCTGTTTCCAGGACTTGAACCCGTGACCTCATGGTCACAAGGCAGCAGCTTTACCACTGCGCCAAGGCTCCCCTTCGTATCAACATATTATCATATGCTTCATTTTTTTAGGGCTACCTTATCTTTGATGATTATGTCCACATGAATGAAAGAATTGGACTGGAGTATGAAAACAATATGTTTACATAAATGGGCGCTATGCATGTATGGTGGAGGGTAGACAGACAATTTGACGTCAGTGGAAGTTACATACTCCTTCCGGTCTTAACTTTGACCATTTCTTTCTACTACTCCCTCGCGTCTTTGATAATAATTTGTCCATCAGTTCCTATTATGGTATAATGTTCAAAACTTAATAAAATCGTTATATTGTGCAAGTATTTTTTTTGAAAAATCTATACATATGGTTCTCACTCACCCAATCGAAATATTTTAGAAGATATTGCCATATTGGTGGTTAAAGTTTTGGAAGTTAGACCAAAACTATGTCCAAAACATCATGTTTTTGTCGACTGGAGGGAGTAATAAAACCTAATAATGTAGTTATATGACGAAGTTATTTTCCAGAAAAATATAGTGAAATGATATGTTTAAACGCGATTGAAAGATATCAGGCATACTGTGAACTGAACAAATGCATAAAAATAAACAAACTTGACCATACTGCCACAGACCATTGATGGCTGCCTGCTTGACTTCTTTTGCCTCCTTTATTTGACAAAAGATATTGTTAGCTTCCTCATTGCCAGCGATTTCTTCTCCCAATGTTTTGGCCATGTCATTCTGTCTTTCTTTTAGCTCCTTTTCCTGTGAAACAAGAGAAAACTGCTGATTAATAATATCAACCCAGTGGCTTGACCACAAAAAAGGGAACTTCTCAACTACCTTCTCGGTTGCAGCACGGATCTTTTGTCTGGCCACACAATCTCTAGCTTCAATCCTGGTCCTCAACTTTCTGAAAAACATACAAGATAATTACTATGATAGTAGTAAACTGAACTACTTCAGCACATATGGTAGCCTGTGCTTACTCAGATGATAATGCCTCATCACACAGAGAATTCAGCACATCCAGCTTATGAGAAGGGCTCAAATTTTTATATCCAGACAGCCCATGGCGTAAGCACTCAAAGATGAAATCTTTTGCGTGTAATGTCGAGTCAGTGATATATTTGCAGAGTTTGTTTATCCATGCATCCCCATGTCTTGGATATTTCAAAGGCCTTAAGAAAGGAAAAACCTCATTTAGTCATTTTGAACTACATGTGCAAAACTAAAAAGAGATACAATTTGAAGCATACTTACTTGTAATTGCCATTTTCTATGACAGACAACAGGTTTGCATGAAGCTCAGCAACAACTGAAGACACCTCTCGGAGTTGGCGATCTCCAGTTATGTCTTTGATAATTTTTTCTGCTTGCCCCTTCCTTATTTGGAAGATCTGCTTAAATCATTTTGTACATTAGTCTATTTATAATACGAAAGAAAAGGTCTATGAAAGCAAGCAGGCAGCTAAGAACTGGTAAACATTCCAACTATGGAACAAAAACCTAGTTTGGTGCCAGATTATAAATACAACGCAAATAAACTTTCTTTAGAATACTATAAATTGACATATCATAAAGAATATGCCTCTCAAGTTGATGATCTGTTTTGTGTTAACAACATAAAAGTAATAAGAACAGGATTAAGATTCTAGACCCCAGCAACAACAGAATTTATGAGCACAGCAACAATCTCAGACAACCTCACTGACCATAACTAGCTACTGCAAACAAGATTTAGAAATGGGGAGTCAATGCATCAATCAATGCAACTCAAAATAATTTCTAATTGCTGCACTAGCACACCTATTTAATATGTGTTCATGTAACACTCAAAATTGCTACACGATGCTTGTTAGAGATAGAAAATGTATTTAAAGTAATTATGACACTTTCTGGAGGTAGATGAAATCAAGCATACAGATCATTAAAGATATACCAAGTGGGCACTTGCATAGACATGCATCATTATCAGAAATATTCTGAAGCCCTTACCACATCTTAAGTCTCAGCAATGATTTGCACGCTGCCAAATTGTCAAAAATGTAGATGCATATGTGATGCTAAGGAGATTTTACAGCAGAAGTGTAACTAACACATGATAAAAAAGATACTATCTGCTTTCCGTAACTACCTCGGCAAATGAGCGACAAAACTCCAAAAATTGGATGGCAGCACCAACATCTTCAGCCCTTAAGACATCTTAAGTCTCAGCGATGATTTGCATGTTGCCAAATTGTCAAAAATGTAGATGCATATGTGATGCTAAGGAGATTTTACAGCAGAAGTGTAACTAACACATGATAAAAAAAAATACTATCTGCTTTCCGTAACTACCTCACCAAATGAGCGACAAAACTCCAAAAATTGGATGGCAGCACCAACATCTTCAGGCTGCATCTCTACACCTGCAATGCAATTCACAAGAGTACCCTTGGGTATGACTATTTCATCCTTGCGAGCAACGGTGCTCTCAATTCTCTGCGGGTTGCCCTTCGGTCTCTTGACAGCATGGACCATTGGCCCTGCCGGCTCCTCCCCTCTCCTCTTTCTGCAAAACAAAACCAGATGCCGAGATATATCAACAACAGCAAAAACCTATAATCCCTCATGACAAGCAACAGCTTCAGATGGCTCACTTGCACTTGCTGCAGTTGCAGTCATTCCTGCACTTGGGGCATTCCCAGGCTTCCTCCTCCAACACCTCATCCACGATCAAAGGGTACCTGTTAAATAAATAGAACATCAATAGACCCATACAAGATTGGCTACCACAGCCTCTAAGAAAAAGCAGAGAGGACATTATTGTACCTGTTACGTATGCAATTCTTGCAGTATCTGAGACGGCACTTGCCATTCTTCTTGGACCCTCTGCAAGCTGCCGTGAGCCCTGTTTTTCTCTGACGGCACTGAGGAATAGCAACACGGAAGAGATGAGACAAAGATACATTGAGCAGAAGCGAAAGCGAGCAGGAGCTAGATCCTGATGGGTCCAGTTCTGTTTTTTGTTCAGGATTTTCTGGCATATAATTCGGATGGACAAAAGGATGAACAGATTTTACATGATTTTGTTAAGGAAAAAAGATAGTGACAGCAACCCTAAGTAACTTCAGACCAATTTCCCTCCGTTGTCCAGTGAAGTGGGTTACTAGAGTTGCAGGATTACATTGAAGTTACCATAGATTTCTCGGTCAGGAAGTTGTGTGAAATGCATCTTGTCTTACAAAATCAGATCCATGGCATAAAGAATCTTTCAGTCGTCTCCCCCTGTTTTTTCCTCCCTCCTCTGTCCTCTCTGATCTGTGTGGTTCTTTGATTTGGTGTTTGTAAATCTTTTAGATACCATCCCAGTTTTTGGCTCGACATTTTAACGAAAATCAGGGTAGGGGCCTCCCCTCCTGAATTTGCTTTTTTTTCAACAAAGCGCAAAAGCTTTGCGTCTCGGTGCATTGATAGAAAGAGTAATTTAAGCATGCCACTGCTAAATATGGACATTACACAGATGCATCAACTACACAACACTAGCCTAGATGCCTTCCATACCCATGTCCAGGACACTGCAAACCAGGTGAAACCTTCACTACCAGGACAGTGATTCCAGTTCTGCGAAGGGCACAAACAACTAGGCCGCCATGACAGACCTGCAGCCAAAATGCCCACGTCCAGGACACCGCAAACCAGGCAAAACCTTACATGCCCAACTAGACCTGCAGGCCCAAGTCTGCGGCAGAACCCACAGGCCTACCTCCTAAGGCTTTGTTCAGTTACACCCCTTCCCTACGGGATTGGAGGGGATTTGGAAGGATTTTGACTTGTAGGGGATCTAACACCCCTCAATCCCTGCCAAAACCCCTTCAAATCCCTGCGAACCGAACGAAGCCTAAAGCTGCACCCAACACCTAGACCCATCCGGTCCCGAACCAGAGAGTCAAGGCTCCAAGACGAGACCTCCAAGGAGTATGGATGGCGGCGGCGCCCGATCCAGCAAGCCAAATCTGAGGTTTTTACCGGGAACACTGAACCCCGGGGTGGGAGAGGTGCTGAAACTCCACGATGACGCCTTGAAGGAGGAAGGCGAGGCCCTCAGATATCAGCGTCGCCAACCCTGAAAAGCATGGCTATCGCCAGGAGCATGGCACCTCATCACCACAACCGAGCACCATTCATCCTCGCCTGGAGCTCCCATGCCAGCCACTTCCATTCAGACCTCTACCCTCACCAGGGCACTTATCGGCAGCACGGCAAAGCCACGCTAGCACCATGCCCATGGCAGAGAGACAAGCCACCGGAGAGGTCGCCGCCAAGCGTGTAGGTGCCGCAATGGGAGGAGCCGCCAGCAGAGCTGTGTATGGACACATCAGAGTTGCATAGCCAACGCCCGAAACCTTCGGTGGGCTCCGGGTGCCGCGCATGCCGGTGTGCATGCGTGACAGCCGGCTGCTCCTAGCCCACCCACCGCCGCTGCAGCCCTGCCGAGAAGCGCCTAGCCCACCCACCGCCGCCATGGACCAGCACGAGGCATCCAGAGCAGCAATACGGCGACGGCGGCGAGGAGTGAGTCGAAGGGTCTAGCTAGGGTTTGCGATTGGGGATCGCCTCGTGAGTCGCTGGGCGTCTCCAGAATTCGCTCAGAAAAAATGGGAGAGGGAGGAGGGGAGCTCTCACCTGGTGGCAGATCCAGACGTCAACTGCGACGTCGTTCGTCTCCAGGGCAGCGCCCACCTCGGCGCCGGCGCCGCTCCCCTCCGAGGCGACCTCCTTCTCGCCACCGGTGCCGACGCAGTTCTTCTTCGGGACGCCGACGCCAACCTTCTCCAGGGAAGCGCCGAACTCGGCACCGCCGTTGCTGCCCTCCGCAGCGGCCACCATGCCACCGGCGCCGTTGCCCTCCAGGGCGACGACCTCCAATCGGACGGCGCGGTCGCTCTGCGGGGCGGCACTCCTCTCCGCGTCGCCGTCGCGGCCGTCCCGGGTCAGATCTATCTCCATCGGCTACTCAGTCTGACGAGGCTGGAGAACCGGGGAGGAGGTGGCGCTGGGTAATTCGCATGGAAACTAGAGAACTGGAACTCCGTGCCTGGAAAAATGGGGAGGCTGGGAAGATTGAAGTCCGGATAATCTGGAGCAGCCCGATTTCTCGTGTTGATGGAACTGGAAGGTCATTAACGCGACGAGATTGGGAGCGAGGGAAGAGCAGGGAGGAACTGTCCATGGCGGCGCGCGTCCGAGCAGAGCGGAAGTGGGAAGAACACTTCTTTTTTTCTGAAATTGAGAAGAACACTTTAAGTGCTGTATTAAGTCAGTAGCTCCTTCCTTCAGACTTCGGACTTCGGAGGCCCCGACCTCAGTTTTCACTGAGCTAATGGATCAATGGGGCCACAGTGGCAGAAATTACGCCAAGTATCTTGGCCACTGTCAGGACGCAGCTCATGAATCGACAATCTGTCAAGGATGGGCTATTCTTCCATGTTTGGACTAATGATACAGTGAGGAAATCAATACTCAAGGCTTGACTCAATTAGTCAATTCATACGCTTTTAGGAGGCTCTTGTGAACATCCAGATGTCGGACTCAAAGGACATACCGCTCTTGGCATGGAACGGAAAGGGTTTATACTCCTCCTCGGCTTAGAAGATGTTATGAACGCGTTTGGTTCCCCGCATTGAGTCCAACCAGGCCCGCACGGAAAGGTAGAAGCCTGTTTGGTTGTTTGGTTTTACTGTTGTGCCTGCATCGCACGCTTCGTAAAGCAGCCGAGAGCCTGGCTCGCTGGAAACCCTCGGATCGGCAGTTTCTCGCGAGCCAGGTTGAGTGCGGCTCGAGGTCGCACGGGCAGGTGCGACGCGAAGGCGAGGGGGATGGCGGGAGATGAAAAATCTGGCGCGTCGTCCCGACGCCAAATTAGCCTCACACCCCCCCCCCCCTTCTACTCGCTCACCCATAGAAGAAGAAGAAGAAGAAGAAGAAGAAGAAGAAGAAAGGAAGAAGAAGAGAAGAAGAGAGAGAAGAAGAAGAAGAAGGAG